>OU612031.1:18217500-19703822 GCA_914767945.1 Eilema depressum | reverse complement strand
CTAACCTAACCTAACCTAACCTAACCTAACCTAACCTAACCTAACCTAACCTAACCTAACCTAACCTAACCTAACCTAACCTAACCTAACCTAACCTAACCTAACCTAACCTAACCTAACCTAACCTAACCTAACCTAACCTAACCTAACCTAACCTAACCTAACCTAACCTAACCTAACCTAACCTAACCTAACCTAACCTAACCTAACCTAACCTAACCTAACCTAACCTAACCTAACCTAACCTAACCTAACCTAACCTAACCTAACCTAACCTAACCTAACCTAACCTAACCTAACCTAACCTAACCTAACCTAACCTAACCTAACCTAACCTAACCTAACCTAACCTAACCTAACCTAACCTAACCTAACCTAACCTAACCTAACCTAACCTAACCTAACCTAACCTAACCTAACCTAACCTAACCTAACCTAACCTAACCTAACCTAACCTAACCTAACCTAACCTAACCTAACCTAACCTAACCTAACCTAACCTAACCTAACCTAACCTAACCTAACCTAACCTAACCTAACCTAACCTAACCTAACCTAACCTAACCTAACCTAACCTAACCTAACCTAACCTAACCTAACCTAACCTAACCTAACCTAACCTAACCTAACCTAACCTAACCTAACCTAACCTAACCTAACCTAACCTAACCTAACCTAACCTAACCTAACCTAACCTAACCTAACCTAACCTAACCTAACCTAACCTAACCTAACCTAACCTAACCTAACCTAACCTAACCTAACCTAACCTAACCTAACCTAACCTAACCTAACCTAACCTAACCTAACCTAACCTAACCTAACCTAACCTAACCTAACCTAACCTAACCTAACCTAACCTAACCTAACCTAACCTAACCTAACCTAACCTAACCTAACCTAACCTAACCTAACCTAACCTAACCTAACCTAACCTAACCTAACCTAACCTAACCTAACCTAACCTAACCTAACCTAACCTAACCTAACCTAACCTAACCTAACCTAACCTAACCTAACCTAACCTAACCTAACCTAACCTAACCTAACCTAACCTAACCTAACCTAACCTAACCTAACCTAACCTAACCTAACCTAACCTAACCTAACCTAACCTAACCTAACCTAACCTAACCTAACCTAACCTAACCTAACCTAACCTAACCTAACCTAACCTAACCTAACCTAACCTAACCTAACCTAACCTAACCTAACCTAACCTAACCTAACCTAACCTAACCTAACCTAACCTAACCTAACCTAACCTAACCTAACCTAACCTAACCTAACCTAACCTAACCTAACCTAACCTAACCTAACCTAACCTAACCTAACCTAACCTAACCTAACCTAACCTAACCTAACCTAACCTAACCTAACCTAACCTAACCTAACCTAACCTAACCTAACCTAACCTAACCTAACCTAACCTAACCTAACCTAACCTAACCTAACCTAACCTAACCTAACCTAACCTAACCTAACCTAACCTAACCTAACCTAACCTAACCTAACCTAACCTAACCTAACCTAACCTAACCTAACCTAACCTAACCTAACCTAACCTAACCTAACCTAACCTAACCTAACCTAACCTAACCTAACCTAACCTAACCTAACCTAACCTAACCTAACCTAACCTAACCTAACCTAACCTAACCTAACCTAACCTAACCTAACCTAACCTAACCTAACCTAACCTAACCTAACCTAACCTAACCTAACCTAACCTAACCTAACCTAACCTAACCTAACCTAACCTAACCTAACCTAACCTAACCTAACCTAACCTAACCTAACCTAACCTAACCTAACCTAACCTAACCTAACCTAACCTAACCTAACCTAACCTAACCTAACCTAACCTAACCTAACCTAACCTAACCTAACCTAACCTAACCTAACCTATCCTAACCTAACCTAACCTAACCTAACCTAACCTAACCTAACCTAACCTAACCTAACCTAACCTAACCTAACCTAACCTAACCTAACCTAACCTAACCTAACCTAACCTAACCTAACCTAACCTAACCTAACCTAACCTAACCTAACCTAACCTAACCTAACCTAACCTAACCTAACCTAACCTAACCTAACCTAACCTAACCTAACCTAACCTAACCTAACCTAACCTAACCTAACCTAACCTAACCTAACCTAACCTAACCTAACCTAACCTAACCTAACCTAACCTAACCTAACCTAACCTAACCTAACCTAACCTAACCTAACCTAACCTAACCTAACCTAACCTAACCTAACCTAACCTAACCTAACCTAACCTAACCTAACCTAACCTAACCTAACCTAACCTAACCTAACCTAACCTAACCTAACCTAACCTAACCTAACCTAACCTAACCTAACCTAACCTAACCTAACCTAACCTAACCTAACCTAACCTAACCTAACCTAACCTAACCTAACCTAACCTAACCTAACCTAACCTAACCTAACCTAACCTAACCTAACCTAACCTAACCTAACCTAACCTAACCTAACCTAACCTAACCTAACCTAACCTAACCTAACCTAACCTAACCTAACCTAACCTAACCTAACCTAACCTAACCTAACCTAACCTAACCTAACCTAACCTAACCTAACCTAACCTAACCTAACCTAACCTAACCTAACCTAACCTAACCTAACCTAACCTAACCTAACCTAACCTAACCTAACCTAACCTAACCTAACCTAACCTAACCTAACCTAACCTAACCTAACCTAACCTAACCTAACCTAACCTAACCTAACCTAACCTAACCTAACCTAACCTAACCTAACCTAACCTAACCTAACCTAACCTAACCTAACCTAACCTAACCTAACCTAACCTAACCTAACCTAACCTAACCTAACCTAACCTAACCTAACCTAACCTAACCTAACCTAACCTAACCTAACCTAACCTAACCTAACCTAACCTAACCTAACCTAACCTAACCTAACCTAACCTAACCTAACCTAACCTAACCTAACCTAACCTAACCTAACCTAACCTAACCTAACCTAACCTAACCTAACCTAACCTAACCTAACCTAACCTAACCTAACCTAACCTAACCTAACCTAACCTAACCTAACCTAACCTAACCTAACCTAACCTAACCTAACCTAACCTAACCTAACCTAACCTAACCTAACCTAACCTAACCTAACCTAACCTAACCTAACCTAACCTAACCTAACCTAACCTAACCTAACCTAACCTAACCTAACCTAACCTAACCTAACCTAACCTAACCTAACCTAACCTAACCTAACCTAACCTAACCTAACCTAACCTAACCTAACCTAACCTAACCTAACCTAACCTAACCTAACCTAACCTAACCTAACCTAACCTAACCTAACCTAACCTAACCTAACCTAACCTAACCTAACCTAACCTAACCTAACCTAACCTAACCTAACCTAACCTAACCTAACCTAACCTAACCTAACCTAACCTAACCTAACCTAACCTAACCTAACCTAACCTAACCTAACCTAACCTATCCTAACCTAACCTAACCTAACCTAACCTAACCTAACCTAACCTAACCTAACCTAACCTAACCTAACCTAACCTAACCTAACCTAACCTAACCTAACCTAACCTAACCTAACCTAACCTAACCTAACCTAACCTAACCTAACCTAACCTAACCTAACCTAACCTAACCTAACCTAACCTAACCTAACCTAACCTAACCTAACCTAACCTAACCTAACCTAACCTAACCTAACCTAACCTAACCTAACCTAACCTAACCTAACCTAACCTAACCTAACCTAACCTAACCTAACCTAACCTAACCTAACCTAACCTAACCTAACCTAACCTAACCTAACCTAACCTAACCTAACCTAACCTAACCTAACCTAACCTAACCTAACCTAACCTAACCTAACCTAACCTAACCTAACCTAACCTAACCTAACCTAACCTAACCTAACCTAACCTAACCTAACCTAACCTAACCTAACCTAACCTAACCTAACCTAACCTAACCTAACCTAACCTAACCTAACCTAACCTAACCTAACCTAACCTAACCTAACCTAACCTAACCTAACCTAACCTAACCTAACCTAACCTAACCTAACCTAACCTAACCTAACCTAACCTAACCTAACCTAACCTAACCTAACCTAACCTAACCTAACCTAACCTAACCTAACCTAACCTAACCTAACCTAACCTAACCTAACCTAACCTAACCTAACCTAACCTAACCTAACCTAACCTAACCTAACCTAACCTAACCTAACCTAACCTAACCTAACCTAACCTAACCTAACCCACAGTCGTCCACCACCTCCCGTGACGATCGGATCATTTTTCATTTTGCTCCGCACTTGAAAATTCTTTTTAGTGGGTTTTTCTTACCGTACCGCAACGTGCAATACATCAAAAGTTGCGTCTCGACGGCGCCCATCCGCCTGCACATCGTGATTTAGCCGCACGATAGCGCCCGAGCCGCAATTAGTGATTTTCTATGTTTTAAAAGGTTAAGTGACACGTGCTCGACCACTTCTAGGCTAATAAAACAGTGAAAAGTGAACGGAGTGAAACGTGCGAAGTGTCCTCGGCTGCGGGCAGTGGAGCCCCACCCCCCGCGCTGGTCAAATCCACCCGGACGGCGCTGGTTTTTCCGGGAAAACCGGAAAAACAAATACCACGTGGGCACGTGGTACCAGATCCGGCGGTCCGAGGAGGCTGAAAATTCGCAGGCAGGAAGAACCGTCTACGTGCTACATTTTTCCGGAAAAATCCGATTTTTTCATCAGGTAGAAATTTTTTTATAAACTATAGAAAGTTCGAACTTTGACCCCGAATAGCAGCGGAACCAGAAGTGTTATCAAGATTCCGCAACTGCTATCTTTTGCGCGCTCGTGAGAAGACGAAGACCAGAGCTTTTTAGATTTTTTGGACGGGTATTTTGGACGGGGTAATTAAAAATTCCAAATTTTTAAATTTTCATTTATAATTTTCCGGATTTTCAATATTTTTATTATTTTGTGTATGCACCTGATAGACCTCTATTTTAAGCTATTTATGCCGTTTTTTGTATATTTTTAGACCCATCCAGTGCGGAAATATAGATTTTTTAGTGATTTTTCGAAATTAATTAAAAACGGGTAGAAAATCGTTGTTTTTAACAGTGGGGACGGGTTTAGACAAACATTCTACACTTGTCTAAGCCCAAACTCGCCCCCTCTAACGTTGGAAATAACGATTTTCGTAATTTCCAACTTTTTGGTCCTATTAGGTCGAAATTTTGAAACGAGAATATTTCCGGACTGGATTGACCTACGACCTTGCGATTTTCGATCTCGTATGGTATTTATTGTATTTTATAACCTCCATACATTTTTAAGCCGATCGGAGGGTTTTCGTTATTTTCGCTTTAAACCCCCCCCAGGAGATAGAGCACATCAAGAACCCCCCAGATATCGATTTTGGGAGCTCTAGGACAAACCGTTCCGGAGATACGGTCGGTCAAAGTTTGACCTCGGCTGCGCGGCGGCCATCTTGGAATTCTTTGCACGGCCGTAGCTCCGCCGCGGAAGGTCGTAGAAGCTCCGGACTTCGACTGGGGGCTTCAGGGGGAAACCGGCTTTCCCACCTTCCACCTTTTTTGGGGAAAGGGGGCAAAATTTTGCCAAAAATTTTTTGGCCAATTTTATAGCCGGAAGTGGTGGGGAGAGCGAAGCCATCCAGCAGGGAATTTTTCGCGGCTCGCTGGGACATCTGGGACCCGAGATACATCGGTTCAAAGTTCAGTAAAGCCGCCATCTTGGAAAATTACAAACCGGTGTATCTTGGCAACGGGTGGTCGTAGCGGATTGCGGTTTCCGCTGGGGGGCTTGGCGTTCCGCTCCGCTTCGGACTAGTGGGGTGGGGATTTGACCCCACCAAATTGGGGGGTCAAATTTTGGGGGTCACCCAACTGGCCTGGCAGGTACGTCAGGGGGTAGGTCTCGTCGAGACCTTTCAGGGGAACCCGATCTCGACGAGTTTGGACTTCTGGTTCGCGAGCAAACCCGGTTCCAAGATTTGGTCCTAGATTAGGACCAAAATTTTGGAAGCCGATTGTCTCCGAACCCGTGGGCCTAGGACCCTCGAGTTTGGGTTCGTTTTGGAGGGCTCGGGGAGCTCTATCAGCTCGTCCTGGTAGAGTGACTCTACATAGAGCCGGGAAAGAGTTCGCCTGTAGAACCGTATTAAACGGTGCCCTAGGGCTTAAATTTCTACAGGCACTACGTCTCCTGGGTCGGGACCCTGTGGCAGGGCGACTTAGGTTAGGTTACTTCTAGAATTTAGATAATAGCGTAATTTGTATATTAACAATTATCGCCTTAGCGATTTGTATATATTAGCCTAAGTAGTTGTAAGTAGTATAAGTTTAAACATAACTAGTGCCCTATTGGCCTAAAAGACGAGTAGCAGGGCTACTGAGGACAGGTAGAAGGTCTCTACCCAAAAAACTTTGACACTTGACTAAGGCCCCTATTGGCCAAAACAAGACAGGGTAGCTGAGCTACCACGAACGTGTAGAGCAGACCTACTAAAATTGTATCGACCCATACTATATTTTATTACTGTATTCTATTTTAAATTATTGTTTAATTCATTGTTTGTTTATTTCTGTCTTATTTCGCCTAATTACTGACACGCAGAACGGTTAGAGCTGCGTACACACACACAAAACTACACACGCATAAACACTACATTCACTCATCTAACACACACGAACACGCACAACACACAGCACTTGCACATAACACACCACAGGAGACTATACAGGACACACACACAACTAACAAAACACCTGGGGTACCCTTTACATACCACCAGACATTTTATTGTATAAGCCATAACACGCGAATATGGCCACACCTAGGACTCCGGTGACGAAGGATGTGGAAGTTGTCGGTGGAGGAGAGGGGGACCTAGCCAGAACTGTTACAAAGCAGTCTGCCTTCAGGCGAAGCCTGGAGACCTTTCAGGGAGTAGAGGAAGTCGCGAAACCCACATCGCGGAAGGCAACGGCGCCCGGGACGGGCGGGACAGCGCCTGGACCGGGGTCGGGGGGACCTGCCGGGAGCAGGATCGGTCGAACAACGCCTGAATCGAAGTCCTGCGGGGTTGGAGCGGGGGTCAGCAGAACCTCACCCGAGTCTAGGCTCGGTGGGGCTGCGACCGTCTCGGGACCCGGGGGGGCCAGGCCTGGAGACAGATCTGGCAGGAGTGCGCCGGGATCGAGGACCGCGGTAGCCGCGGGCAAGTCGACCGAGAAGGCAGTGGTGTCGCCTGTTTCCGGGCGGAGTGGGTCAGCTGGAGTCGTCAGCAAACTCAACCTTGGCCCTGAGGACCCAAGCACTAAGGTATACACCAGTAAGCTTGAAGAAGCCAAAGCGTATATGCAGAGTGGTATGCGATTTTTGGGGGAGTCACGAAATCTAAAAGGGGAAATAAAATCAGGTGTCATGCAGGCACTGAAAAAATTATTCGCGCTGGTGAAACAGCTGGAGGCGGGACCTGAGTCCGCTAGGGAAAAGCCGCCAGCCGAACAGCCAAAAGCCCGTGATCAACACGAGTATGCCACTCTTGCGGCCAAAATCGAAGAGCACACAAAGCTCTTAAACCAAAACGCAGAGGCGATGAAAGCAGTGCAGACGGCACTTCAAGAGAATACCGCAGCACTGACAAACCCCACCTATGCGTCCATGGCCGCAAAACCTCCACCTACGCGAAGCCCTGATAGACCTGCTCTCCACTCAATCATAGTCTCGTCGGAGAGAGAGGATGAGTCGGGAGATGAGGTCATGGAGAGGGTCCGTAAGGCGGTGGACGCAAAGGAGGGATGGGTAAAGGTGGAAAGGGTCCGACGGGCCAAGGATCGCAAAATCATCCTCGGGTGTCCGACGTCAGCGGACAGAGACAAGGCGCGGGAAAGGCTTGAGTCCGGTCGGCTCATTGTCGAGGACATCAAGAATAAGGATCCCTTGGTGATGCTGAAAGATGTGCTGAGTGTCAACTCGGATGAGGAGGTACTCAGCGCACTCCGAAAGCAAAACCGGGACGTTTTTGGGGGCCTCGGGAAGGAGGATGGCCGGATTCAAGTTAAGTACAAGAAGAAGACCAGGAACCCCCACACTAATCACCTAGTCCTGGCCGTATCTCCGACCATCTGGAGAAGAGTGACAGGACTGGGTGCGCTGCATGTGGACTTGCAAAGGGTCCGAGTTGTGGACCAGTCACCTCTTGTGCAGTGCTCCCGATGCTTGGCATATGGCCACACCAGGAGGTACTGCACGGAGGAGAGTGACACATGCAGCCACTGTGGGGGAACCCATTTAAAGGCAAAGTGCGAGCTATGGACGCTGGGCGTCACACCGACGTGCAAAAATTGCACCAAGGCGAAAATAGCTCGCACCGACCACAACGCCTTCAGCGAGGACTGCCCTGTCCGCAGACGATGGGACACAATAGCAAGGTCCACAGTAGCATATTGCTAAGGTGGAGACGGGGACCTCGGTATACCATGTGTTTCAGGCTAACCTCATGAAAAAGAAGCTAGCAACGGAGGAACTAGTCATGGAGGCGTCGAAACGCAAGATTGCGGCCGCCCTAATCCAGGAACCTTACGTCGGTGCGGCTCGAAGTATGAGGAACTACGCTGGCGCACGGATCTTCCAAAACAATGCCACGGGGGAGGGTACCGTCAAAGCGGCAATAGCCGTATTTGACGATAGCCTTGACGTCATACAATACCCCCAGTTCACCACTGACCACATTGTGGTGGTGGGTCTTTCAACCAGGGCATGGAGGATCACGCTAGTATCCTACTACTTCGAGCCGGACCGCCCCATAGGCCCTTACATTCGCGAATTAAAACGTGTAGCCGAGATACCTGGATTGGGGATGAAGATAATCGGGGGGGACGCGAATGCCTGGAACACATGGTGGGGTAGTGTAGAAGGGGACGATCGGGGCGAAGAGATGATGGAAATGATGGACGAGTTGGGTCTCCTCATATTAAATGAAGGTGACACCCCTACATTTGATACCGTCAGGGGTGGCCGACGCTTTCAAAGCCACGTCGATATCACCGCCTGCTCCGCCAGCGCACTAGACCTGGTGGTTAACTGGAGGGTTGAGGTGAATCTTACGAGCTCGGACCACAACGGAATCACTTTTGGAATCAGACTGAGAAGGTCATACGGCACGGACATCAAGCGTACGACAAGGCTGTTTAACACCAGAAAAGCCAACTGGGATCGGTTCCACAGCGAACTATCGAAGCTGAGAACCGAAAACAGTCTAACCGTGACCGAAGTAGGGAACATCAGTGATAGGGGACAAATCGAGGACACTGTAACAAAGTACACGGCACTGGTACTGAAAGCCTGTACCGCCTCAATACCCGTAAAAAGAGCTGACCAAAAGGTAAGGGTTCCGTGGTGGTCCGAGGAACTCGCCAGACTTAAAAGGGAAGTGACCACCAAAAGGCGGAGGATTAAAGGCGCCGCACCGGCCCGTCGCGATAGAGTGCTGAGCGACTACTTGCAGAGCAAGGAAAAGTATGAAGTGGAGGCCAAAAAAGCCCAAATCGCCAGTTGGAAGGAGTTCTGCTGTAAACAAGAAAGAGAAGGGATGTGGGAAGGAATTTACAGAGTGATTGGCAGAACCGCCAAGAGAGCTGAGGACGTACTCCTGGAACTGAATGGCGTGGCCATGAACGCGGAACAGTCCGTGAGGCTCCTAGCCGATGTGTTCTACCCGGAAGATTTGGAGGAGGAGGATACGGTAGAACAGGCGCGCTTGAGGGAAAGAGCGAGGGAGGTGAGCGTGGGATCCTGCGCAGAACAGCGGGACCCCCCGTTCACCCTCCTCGAACTTGAAATGGCGGCCAAATCCTTCAACCCCAAGAAGGCACCAGGGGCCGACGGCCTCACGGCCGATATCTGCAGCCACGCCATCAGAAACGAACCCCAGCTGTTCCTTGCCATGGCAAACAAATGCCTAACTCTTCACCACTTTCCGAAGATCTGGAAAGAGGCTACTGTCATCGCGCTTCGCAAACCAGATCGTGAAAGCTATAGTCTTCCTAAGTCATATAGGCCCATTGGACTACTTCCAGTCATGGGCAAGATACTCGAGAAGATGATTATGGCAAGATTGCGGCACCATCTCCACCCGAGTATCAGCGCCCATCAATACGGGTTCATGCCACAAAGGAGCTGTGAGGACGCCCTGTATACCCTGGTCCAGCACATAAGATCAAAGCTTGATGACAAGCAGATCGTGGTGCTGGTCTCCTTGGATATAGAGGGCGCCTTCGACAGCGCCTGGTGGCCAGTGATTAAAGTCAGACTCGTGGAGGAGAAATGTCCGGAGGGCCTTAGAAGACTAATAAATAGCTATCTGGAAGATAGACAGGTAAAGGTGAGGTATGCCGGCAAGGAATACAGCAAAAGCACGAGAAAGGGCTGCGTCCAAGGCTCAATTGGTGGGCCAATCCTCTGGAATCTCCTGTTGGATCCACTACTGCGGGGGCTCGATGATAGGGGATACTATAGTCAGGCGTTCGCTGATGACGTCACTCTGGTCTTCCATGGTGACACAGCCATCGAAATAGAGAGGCAAGCAAATGCCGCTCTCGCCTATATTCAGGGGTGGGGAGATGCGAATAAATTGAAATTCGCACCTCACAAGACCAAGGCAATGGTCCTAACCCGGAAATTAAAATACGACACACCACGCCTGAGCATGGGCGGGATAGGCATAGGCATTTCTAGGGAAATCAAGATTCTTGGCCTCACTATTGACAACAAGTTAACTTTTAACCAGCATGTTGACAACACCTGCAGAAAAGTCACAAATATTTACAAGCAATTGACCAGAGCGGCAGGGACTAGTTGGGGTTTACACCCGGAGATAATACATACAATCTACACTGCTACAGTCGAACCGATAGTGTTGTATGCGGCCAGTGTTTGGGCGCCGGCGGTTGGGAAGTTGGGGGTCCAAAAGAGGCTTAAGTTTATTCAGCGAGGATTCGCACAGAAGATATGCAAAGCATATCGCACGGTCTCCCTCCACTCGGCAGTGCTCCTGGCGGGGATACTCCCTCTTGACCTTCGCGTCTGCGAAGCAGCCTTACTGTACAAGGTCAAGAGGGGCGATCCCATCCCGGACCTGGGAGGGAGGGAGGTCGAGCGAATGGCATCGGCAATGGAGAACCCACACCCTGCCGAACATATGCGCCTGGAGTTCGTAAGCCTGGAGACCAACGAGCAAGTGGAAGGTACTCTTGGCACCACTATGCAGATCTATACGGACGGCAGCAAGATTGAGGGCAGGGTGGGAGCCGCACTGTCCATTTGGAGAGGCGGGACGGAAACCCGGGCCCTCAAGCTTGCCTTGCCGTCCTACTGTACTGTCTACCAGGCGGAACTCTTGGCGATATGCGAAGCAACGAGGGTGATCCTAAAACATGAGCCGGCCTCGTTTGGAGTTTACAGCGACTCAACCGCGGCACTCCAGACGGTCGCGAATCCCGGTTGTCTCCATCCCTTGGCAGTCCAGGCAAGGAAAAATATAAGAACATGTTTTCACCAGAACAAACCTGTGAGTTTGTTCTGGATAAAGGCACACGCGGGGATGGAGGGGAACGAGAGGGCCGACCAACTGGCAAAAGAGGCAGCCTTGGGGCTGAGGCGAGCACCCGACTACGACCTTTGTCCGGTCTCATTCGTCAAGCGGAAAATCCGTAAGGATACGCTTGGCGAGTGGAACCGGAGGTACGAGTCGGGTGAGACCGCCTCAGTCACAAGACTCTTCTTCCCAAGCGCATTGGACGCATATATCACTATCAGGAAATTCGAACCCACAAAACACACAACGCAGCTCTTGACGGGGCACGGTGGGTTCTCCGAGTACTTGACGAGGTTCAAGTGCAAGGAGGACCCATCGTGTGCCTGCGATCCGGATAAAACCGAAGATGTTCCCCATTTAATAACGGAATGCCCCATATATGCAGTGCAGAGATTGAATCTGGAACAGAAAATAGAAATAGAAATTAAATTAGAAAACTTGAGCCAAATTATAAACTGCAAAAAACGTAGACAACAGCTCCTAGATTTCTGTGTCAATATTGTTAAGGCGGCAAATAACAGAAATAAGTAGAATAAGATTATTAATATAATGATAACCTAAGGTTATCACATGTATTTAATAAGAAACTCTGTATAAATAATAGATGTAAAGCACATAGAAATAACACTATGGAAAATATTATTTAAGAGAATAAATATACTGTAATTAGATAAGTAAAAATTTTGTAACAAATGTCTGTTTTATATAATAAGTTAAAATATGTAAGAAACGAAATAAATAAAGTTTAAGATCCCCATCCCAATACCCAAAAGAAGGAAGGAAATAAAGAGAGAAACGTGTACACTTTATTACCCGTGTTCATAGATAAGAAAATAAAGTAGATATAGAATGAAATTAAAGTATAGTTAGACAATAGCATAGAAGCAAAATAATTGCTTGGGTACGAAAGGATGAATGAAAGAAAGAACAAGTATGCAGCATGAAAGTACGAGAAGTAGCAAAAGCGAGAACTGGAATGAAAGGAATAGTCTAGGAAGAACTCCGAACTATAGATATCGGAGAACTAGGTGTAGAAAAAAAAAAAAAAAAAAAAAAAAAAAAAAAAAAAAAAAAAAAAAAAAAAAAAAAAAAAAAAAACCTAACCTAACCTAACCTAACCTAACCTAACCTAACCTAACCTAACCTAACCTAACCTAACCTAACCTAACCTAACCTAACCTAACCTAACCTAACCTAACCTAACCTAACCTAACCTAACCTAACCTAACCTAACCTAACCTAACCTAACCTAACCTAACCTAACCTAACCTAACCTAACCTAACCTAACCTAACCTAACCTAACCTAACCTAACCTAACCTAACCTAACCTAACCTAACCTAACCTAACCTAACCTAACCTAACCTAACCTAACCTAACCTAACCTAACCTAACCTAACCTAACCTAACCTAACCTAACCTAACCTAACCTAACCTAACCTAACCTAACCTAACCTAACCTAACCTAACCTAACCTAACCTAACCTAACCTAACCTAACCTAACCTAACCTAACCTAACCTAACCTAACCTAACCTAACCTAACCTAACCTAACCTAACCTAACCTAACCTAACCTAACCTAACCTAACCTAACCTAACCTAACCTAACGTTGAGCCAAATTATAAACTGCAAAAAACGTAGACAACAGCTCCTAGATTTCTGTGTCAATATTGTTAAGGCGGCAAATAACAGAAATAAGTAGAATAAGATTATTAATATAATGATAACCTAAGGTTATCACATGTATTTAATAAGAAAACTTGTATAAATAATAGATGTAAAGCACATAGAAATAACACTATGGAAAATATTATTTAAGAGAATAATTAGACTGTAATTAGATAAGCAAAAATTTTTGTAATAAATGTCTGTATTATATAATAAGTTAAAATATGTAAGAAACGAAATAAATAAAGTTTAAGACCCCCATCCCAATACCCAAAAGAAGGAAGGAAATAAAGAGAGAAACGTGTACACAATTTATTTACCCGTGTTATTAGAGTAAGAAAACAAATAAAAAAGTAAAAATAAATAAAGTAGATAGTAGCATAGAAGCAAACAATTGCTTGGGTACGAAAGGATGAATGAAAGAAAGAACAAGTATGCGGAATGAAAGTACGAGAAGTAGCAAAAGCGAGAACTGGAATGAAAGGAATAGTCTAGGAAGAACTCCGAATTATAGATATCGGAGAACTAGGTGAAAAAAAAAAAAAAAAAAAAAAAAAAAAAAAAAAAACCTAACCTAACCTAACCTAACCTAACCTAACCTAACCTAACCTAACCTAACCTAACCTAACCTAACCTAACCTAACCTAACCTAACCTAACCTAACCTAACCTAACCTAACCTAACCTAACCTTTTTTTTTTTTTTTTTTTTTTTTTTTTTTTTTTTTTTTTTACGTGGTGGAATGCATTTACCCACTTCGCTCCCCCCCCCGCGGGGGCAGGGGGCGAGCTTCGTGTGGGACTCCTGGCATCTAAAGGCCAGACTACCCACTAAACCACCACGGTGTCCGTCGTCACCACATATCGACGATGGCGGGAACAGCATCTTCCGCCATCGCCGTGTGGGTCGCCCGCCGCTGAACAGCGGCAGGCCCGTCTCTGTTGCGGCAGAAGAGGAGTCCTTCTGCCGCCCGCCTAGGCAAGGCACACGCGACACGACGTGTGCCTTCATCCTCGAGGCCTTGTAAGGGCAGCAGACGCCCCCGCGTCTACTGCCCGGCCCGGTTAGGGGGGGAGGAGTTGGTGGTACCTTCTCCTCCGGGCCCCGGTTCGCTTGCGGCGCTGCGGGAGGGAACGTGGGTCGCATTCCCTCTCCCTCTCCGCCGCCTCCTTCTGCGACATCACCGTCTCGCAGAAGGCCTGAACCGCCGCCCACGCCTCATCGCCACCGACCATAGACAGAACTACGGTCGGCAGCGAGAGGTCCGTCCCCACTTCGGCGATAAGAGCACGGCGCTCCCCAGCCCACGCGGGGCACTCCTCTAGGGTGTGCTGCGCCGTGTCATTATCGCCACCACAGTGGTGGCACCCATTGGTCGGCTCTCGTCCCACCTGGCACAGGCGTCTCCCGAAGCATCCATGCCCCGAGAGGACCTGCGCCATCCGGAACGTCACCGACCCCCGCGATCTGTCCATCCAGTCCCTGAGGACCGGACGGATCGCCTCGACGGTCCTGATGCCAGCCGTGGGATTGGCCAGCCGCCGCAACCTAACCTAACCTAACCTAACCTAACCTAACCTAACCTAACCTAACCTGGGGTGCGAAGAAGGGTAACCTCCACGATGGCCTCCCCGTTTCTTCCCCCCTTGGACCACGGTCCTGGGGAGCGGAAGCGGGGTGGCTGGTGCACCCTGGACGACGGTTAACAGACTCCGACTTCAAGGGGCTCTGTTAGCCGCTCGACCAATAACCCGACAAGCCCTTTTCAGGGCTAGCTGACCCCATTGCACGAGGGGGTCGTGGGATGGCGGGCCTGCTAGGCCCGCGAGGAGGGAGCCGCGAGGCGTCCTCCAGGCCCTTTTCAGGGCCACCAAAACAGCCCTTTTCAGGGCTAGTTGACCCATGTGGGGGTCGTGGTATGGCGGACCTGCAAGGTCCGCGTGGACGGAGCCGCGAGGCGTCCTCCAGGCCCTTTTCAGGGCCACCACAACAGCCCTTTTCAGGGCTAGCTGACCCCGTGAGGGGGGTCGAGGTACGGCGGACCTGCTAGGTCCGCGAGGTGGGATCCGAGAGGATCAGATGGTTGGTCGCTCCCAGTATCCCTCTGCTCTCAGAGGGGACAGGGGAGAGACGTTGTGATCCGTCGGGATCGAGGGACGGGTCGGCCCACTGCTCGCGCAGGGGCTGACAGGCACTCGTGCCACCGTCGGTGTTGGGGGGGTTGGCTGCCCTCTCGCGTCACGTAGCCTCCGGGTGATCTTCAACGACCTGAGTGTTAGCCACACTCGGGAAGTCGTGATCTCGGAGAACGTGGGGCTTGCCTTAATTGGCCGGCCCGCGACAAGGAAAAGTCTGTAAAACCCGACAGCGAAGTCGTTAAAACCTGTGGACACCTGGGGACCTCCACAGTATGTACCCCGCTCTCCGGAATGAGCGTCACCCGGAGAGCGTATTCTGTTCGTCTCGTACTCGTGGGATCAGTTATGGAAAAATGTAAACCAAAAACTAACCAGAAGGAGAGCAGAAAGGAGGTTGAGATTGAGACGGAGGCCTTGCGGCCTCGTGGCTCTCTCGCAGAGGCGGCGGTTGTGCTGGAGCGTTTTCACACTCCGAACACAACGCCGGGAGGCTCGCGCTCGACTTCCCCAGCAATGGGGAAGTTCTGGCGCAAGCGCGGCCCGGAATCAGACTCCGCAGACCCGGAGTCTGGGAAGAAGCCCCGCGGGCGCCCGCCCACCACAAGCGATAACGTCGGCCTGGCGAAAGCCAAGGCCGAGCTGAACTCGGCGATGGCGCGGGCGATCGAACTCCGCGCGGAGGCAGAGCTCGCGAATGAGGTGCAGCGGCGGCGGGATAGATCCCTTGAAAGAGGGACTCCTAGCCTGCAGCCCCAGCTAAGCCCGCAGCCCCACGCTGGAGGCAGCTCCAACCAGCCCGTCAGCACGGAGCAGCTGACGGGCGCAATCGAGGCGGCACTGGCGACGGTGCGCACCGTCGCCGCGAAGAGCTCCAACCTAAAGGGCCAGTATATTAAGGCCCTTAAGGACGCCTGCACGGCGATTACAGAGAACGTGCAGGTGCTCCGTGCCCGCACGGAAAGTGAGGAGGTTGCCCACCTCCAGAAGGAGCTGGCCGCAGTACGGGCCGAAATGCAGGCCTGGAAGCTGCAGGCCGAGTCCGCTCCCCCCCCGATGAGCCGCGACGAGATCGGGTTCATGGTTGACGCGCGGCTCGCGGGGATCGCGGACCGACTGCTGCCAGAGGCCCGTATCCGCCCCCCCCTTCAGGCGGACGCGAGGAACGCGGCTCTGCGTGTCAGTGGACCCGAGCCGCAGGTGGTCATCTCTGAGTTACCGGCTCTTCCACCTTCGCCTACCCGGATGCCAGACGGGCAGCCTGGGGGGGCGAAGAAGAAAAAGCAGCCGAGGAAGAAGACGGCCGCCGCCAGGGAGGCGGAAGCTGCCCGTCTGTCAGGGCAGACCTCCTCTTCGGCGCTTCCATCGGCGTCCCCGCCGGCCCCCCCCACGGCCCCCCTGACCGGGTGGAACAAGGTGGCGGCACGGCCAAAGGTGGCGAAGCCGGCTCCATCGCGGGCGGCAGCGGCCCCGGCCACTGCCACCCCAGCACAGCCAGCCGCGAAGAGGAAACGTGGTGCCCGGAAGTCCCGGAAATTGCGCGCCCCGATAACTGCAGCGATTACCCTTACGCTGCAGCCGGACGCAAGGGAGCGGGGCATCACGTACCTCGACGTGATAGCCAGAGCCGAGGGGGCCATCGACCTGAAGGCCTTGGGGATCGACGGCCTCCGGCACCGCACTGCGGTCACTGGGGCTCGAGTCCTCGAGGTCGAAGGAGCCGACAGGGTCCAGAAGGCGGACCAACTGGCTGTCAAGCTGAGGGAGGTGCTGGGGGAGGTCCGGGTGGCCAGGCCAGAGAGGTGCGTGGAGCTGCGCATCTCTGGCCTGAGCGACTCGGCCACGAAGGAGAAGGTGGCGGCGGCGCTGGCTGCTGAGGGGGGTTGCTCTCCCGACGCCATAAGGGTGGGCGACATACATCGCCCACCTGGCCGGCAGGGCACTGCCTGGTTGCGGTGCCCTATCGAGGTGGCTGGGAGACTGACCGACGGCCGTCGCATCGTCGTTGGGTGGTCAGTGGTCAGGCTGACTATCCTGGAGCCGAGGCCGGCGCGGTGCTTCCGCTGCCTGGAGCCGGGGCACGTTGGAGTCAGGTGCACTGCGGGCATTGACCGCAGTGCACTTTGCTTCCGCTGTGGGCAGGCGGGCCACAAGTCGGCCACCTGCTCCGCGGAGCCCGGGTGCCCCGCCTGTGCGGCGGCGGGAGCGCCGTCCGGTCATCGGATCGGCTCCGGCGAATGCAGGGCGGCCTCCCGTAAGAAGGTGGCCCCCCGAAAAGGCGGTGCAGCAGGTGGGACGAAGCCCACGCCAACCCCCACCCTGCCGCAACAGAACGAGGAGGAGATGGACACCGCCCAAACATAATGGCCCATCCCATCTCAATACTGCAGGCCAACGTTAACCACTGCGTCGCGGCACAGGACCTTCTGGCCCAAACCATGGCGCAGTGGCAGACGACAGTGGCAGTAGTCGCCGAGCCGTACTACGTTCGCGACGGCCCGAACTGGGCCGGCAGCCTGGACGACTTGGTGGCTATCGTCGCCCAGCGAACCGCCCCACCCTTCGACATGGTGCGAAGGGGCCGAGGGTGTGTGCTCGTCGCGCTGGGCGGCGCTGCAGTGATTGGGGTGTACTGCCCCCCTAGCAGAAGCCTCGCCGACTTCGAGTGTTTGCTCGTCGAGGTCGGGGCTCTGCTGGCGGAAGTGCACCCCACCCCGGCGGTGGTGGCCGGGGATTTCAACGCTCACTCTCGGGCGTGGGGATCCCCGGCGACCGATGCCCGGGGGGAGATGATGATGGGTTGGGCGGTGTCCCAAGGCTTGGTGCTGCTGAACCAGGGAGCGGTCCACACACTCGTGCGACCCCAGGGCAGGTCGATTGTCGACCTTTCGTTTGCCAGTTCTGCCCTGGCTAGCCGTGCTGTGAACTGGCGGGTCGTCGTGGGGGTGGAGACGGCGTCGGATCACCGGTACATCCGGTTCGACGTCGTCCCTGCCGCCGCGGCGGCTCGCGTTGAGTACGACCGCCCCCTGAGGGGAGAAGGTCCGCGGTGGCGACTGGGTACCCTAGATCGGGAGCTGGCCAAAGAGGCGGCTATCGTCGAGCGATGGGCCGCTGTGGATAGCGGCCCGGACGTGGACGCGAGGTGCGAGCGGCTCGCTGGAGCGCTGACTCGCGTCTGCGACACGGCGATGCAGAGGGCGGGGCCTATCCCGCCTCGGAAGCGGATGTACTGGTGGCGTCCCCACCTAGCCGGGCTTAGCCGGGCTGCGTACCGCGAGTTACGCGGCCCAGAGGCAGTACACCCGCAGCCGTAGGCGGGCGGTTAGAGACCTCGCCCACGAGGAGCAATTGCACGCCGCGTACAGGGCCGCCCGTGAGGCCCTGAGCTCGGCGATTAAAGCCGCCAAGGACGAGGCCTGGAAGGAGTGGCTCGAGAGCCTGGACCGAGATCCGTGGGGGCGTCCGTACAAGACCATGAGTGGGAAACTCCGGCCTTGGGCGCCTCCCCTCACCAGAACTCTCGAGCCGAATCTCCTGGGCCGAGTGGTCAGCTCCCTCTTCCCTGCGGGGGAAGAGTGGGTCCCACCGCGGATGGCAGCACCAAGCAGTGTGCCGGCAGACGAAGGGGCAATACCTCCCGTGTCCGAGGCCGAGTTAGGGGTCGCAATCCTGGCACTCAAGTCCAGGAATCGCGCCCCGGGCCCGGACGGCGTCCCTGGGAAGGTTATTGTCACCGTCATGCCGGCACTTGAAGAGGAGACGCTGTCCCTCATGTCGGAGTGTTTGGCGTCGGGGAGAGTCCCGCGACAATGGAAGGTCGGCAAGCTCGTGCTTCTCAAGAAGCACGGGCGTCCAGCCGAGTCACCGTCGGCCTACCGCCCCATCGTTCTGCTCGACGAGATGTGCAAGCTCTTTGAGCGTGTGCTCGCTGCGCGTCTCGTCGGTCACCTGGAGGGGGCGGGGCCTAACCTAAGTGACGGCCAGTTCGGCTTCCGTCGCGGGAGGTCGACGCTCGACGCCATATCCCGGCTACGGGACAGCGTCGCTGAGGCGGTCACCGGGGGTGAGGTGTTGTTGGCTGTATCGCTGGACATAGCCAACGCCTTCAACACCCTCCCCTGGGAGACCATTGCGGAGGCGCTGAGGTACCACAATGTCCCGTGGTACCTCAGGCGCGTCCTGGCGGACTACTTCGTGGACCGGGTTATCATGTACCCGGCCCGAGACGGGGTGGTCCGCCGAAATATGGGGCGTGGCGTTCCACAGGGGTCGGTCCTTGGGCCGCTCCTGTGGAACATCGGTTATGATTGGGTCCTGCGCGGTGCTAATCTTCGGGGGGTCGGTGTACTTTGTTACGCCGACGATACCCTAGTCACCGCGCGGGGCCCCACGTTCCACGACGCCGCCGTCCTCGCCACGGCAGGCGTCGCCCAAGTCGTGCGCCGCATCGGGGCGCTCGGATTGAAGGTGGCCCTCGAGAAGTCCGAGGCCCTGTTCTTCCATGGGCCTCGGCGGGCGCCGCCTCGAGGCCAGTCGATCGTGGTGGGCGGCACCTCCATCGCTGTCGGGACGAGCTTGAAGTACCTCGGGCTCATTCTCGACAGTCGATGGCGGTTCGCGGAGCATTTCCGGCAGCTGGAACCCAAGTTGGTGTCATATGCCGAAATGCTCTCGCGGTTGCTGCCCAACACCGGGGGACCGGGGTCTGCCTGCCGCCGTCTCTACGACGGGGTGGTGCGCTCCAAGGCGCTCTACGGAGCGCCCATATGGGCGGAGGCCCTCCGCGCAGAGAATGTTAGAAAGCTGCGGCGCGCGCAGCGCACCATAGCGCGGAGGGCCGCACGGGCGTACCACACCGTCTCTTACGAGGCGGCGTGTCTTATCGCAGGCAGTGTCCCCTGGGATCTCGAGGCTGGCGTCCTTAAGAGGGTCTACGAGGAGGGCGCCCTGATGCGGCGCAATACCGGAGGTCGGCCGCCTCCGGAGGAGATCGATCGCTGGAGACAGGCGGCTCGCGACGATCTCTTCCGGAGGTGGCACGAAAGGTTGGGCGTAACGAGGAGCTCAGTGCTGCTCGTGGGGGCCGTCCGGCCCGTCCTACGCGAGTTTGTGGAGAGGGGTCACGGGGCTCCAACGTTCCACCTCAGCCAGCTTCTCACGGGTCATGGCCCTTTCGCCAGGTACCTGTGGAAGGTGGTGGGGGTGGAAGCGGAGCCCCGGTGCCGCAGCTGCACCAGCGGCGACCCCGACACGGCCCATCACACCCTGGCCGTGTGTGAGGCGTGGGACGGTCCTAGGACGGCCCTCACCAGCACCATTGGTGCGAACCTCTCGCTGCCGGCCGTAATACAAGCTATGGCCGGCAGCGAACAGTGTTGGGCCGCCGTCGCCTCGTTCGCTAGCGAGGTGATGGCGGCCAAGAGAGAGGCTCTGCGGGTGCGGGAGCAAGCTGGGCTTACTCTCCCGCCCCGCAGGCCCCCGGCGAGGGGACGCCGGCGAGCGCTGTTCGCCCGCGTCCCCGAATGAGAGAGGCCACGGGCGGCGGGTCGGGGGACCCGCCGCCCCATGCTAATGTGGCGGAATGCGCCCCTGTGTGTTCCGGGGGTGCATTCTTAGAGGAGGACGGGCCCCACCATATTGATGGTGGGGCCTCAACGAGTCGAGCCCGTTAAATAGGGCGTCCCCAGCCGAGTCGCGGTGAGCAGACTATCCCGCGGCTCGGAGTGGGCGACGGAGGAACACCGTGGTGGTTTAGTGGGTAGTCTGGCCTCCCTTCGAGGTCAGGAGTCCCACACGAAGCGAACCCCCTGCCCCCGCGGGGGGGGAGCGAAGTGCGTAAATGCATTCCCCACGTTAAAAAAAAAAAAAAAAAAAAACCTAACCTAACCTAACCTAACCTAACCTGGGGTGCGAAGAAGGGTAACCTCCACGATGGCCTCCCCGTTTCTTCCCCCCTTGGACCACGGTCCTGGGGAGCGGAAGCGGGGTGGCTGGTGCACCCTGGACGACGGTTAACAGACTCCGACCTCAAGAGGCTCTGTTAGCCGCTCGACCAATAACCCGACAAGCCCTTTTCAGGGCTAGCTGACCCCATTGCACGAGGGGGTCGTGGGATGGCGGGCCTGCTAGGCCCGCGAGGAGGGAGCCGCGAGGCGTCCTCCAGGCCCTTTTCAGGGCCACCAAAACAGCCCTTTTCAGGGCTAGTTGACCCATGTGGGGGTCGTGGTATGGCGGACCTGCAAGGTCCGCGTGGACGGAGCCGCGAGGCGTCCTCCAGGCCCTTTTCAGGGCCACCACAACAGCCCTTTTCAGGGCTAGCTGACCCCGTGAGGGGGGTCGAGGTACGGCGGACCTGCTGGGTCCGCGAGGTGGGATCCGAGAGGATCAGGTGGTTGGTCGCTCCCAGTATCCCTCTGCTCTCAGAGGGGACAGGGGAGAGACGTCGTGATCCGTCGGGATCGAGGGACGGGTCGGCCCACTGCTCGCGCAGGGGCTGACAGGCACTCGTGCCACCGTCGGTGTTGGGAGGGTTGGCTGCCCTCTCGCGTCGCGTAGCCTCCGGGTGATCGTCAACGACCTGAGTGCTAGCCACACTCGGGAAGTCGTGATCTCGGAGAACGTGGGGCTTGCCTTAATTGGCCGGCCCGCGACAAGGAAAAGTCTGTAAAACCCGACAGCGAAGTCGTTAAAACCTGTGGATACCTGGGGACCTCCACAGTATGTACCCCGCTCTCCGGAATGAGCGTCACCCGGGGAGTGTATTCTGTTCGTCTCTACTCGTGGGATCAGTTATGGATAAAATAAAACCTAAACCAAACCAGAAGGAGAGTAGGAAGGAGGTGGAGATTGAGACGGAGGCCTTGCGGCCTCGCGGCTCTCTCGCAGAGGCGGCGGTTGTGCTGGAGCGTTTTCACACTCCGAACACAACGCCGGGAGGCTCGCGCTCGACTTCCCCAGCAATGGGGAAGTTCTGGCGCAAGCGCGGCCCGGAATCAGACTCCGCAGACCCGGAGTCTGGGAAGAAGCCCCGTGGGCGCCCGCCGACAACAGGCGAGTGCGTCGGCCTGGCAACAGCCAAGGCCGAGCTGAACTCGGCGATGGCGCGGGCGATTGAACTCCGCGCGGAGGCAGAGCTCGCTAACGATCTGCA
Source organism: Eilema depressum (assembly GCA_914767945.1). Lineage (NCBI taxonomy): Eukaryota > Metazoa > Arthropoda > Insecta > Lepidoptera > Erebidae > Eilema > Eilema depressum. The sequence goes on along the minus strand of OU612031.1, from coordinate 19,681,210 downwards.
GCGGCGGCGGGACAGATCCCTCGAACCAAGAGGGACTACTGGCCCGCAGCCCCAAGCTGGAGGCAGCTCGAACCAGCCCGTCAGCACGGAGCAGCTGACGGGCGCAATCGAGGCGGCGCTGGTGACGGTGCGGACCGTCGCCGCCAAGAGCTCCAACCTTAAGGGCCAATACGTGAAGGCCCTTAAGGAAGCGTGCACGGCGATTGCCGAGAACGTGCAGGTGCTCCGGGCCCGTACTGAAAACGAGGAAGTTGCACACCTCCAGAAGGAGCTGGCCGCAGTACGGGCCGAAATGCAGGCCTGGAAGCTGCAGGCCGAGTCCGCTCCCCCCCCGATGAGCCGCGATGAAATCGGGTTCTTGGTAGACGCGCGGCTCGCGGGGATCGCGGACCGGCTGCTGCCAGAGGCCCGCATCCGTCCGCCTCTCCAGGCGGACGCAAGGAACGCGGCACGGCGTGTCAGCGAGCCCGAGCTGCAGCCGCAGGTGGTCGTCTCGGAGCTGCCCGCTCTTCCACCTTCGCCTACCCGGATGCCAGACGGGCAGCCCCCCCAGGCGAAGAAGAAAGGGAAGGCAAAGAAGAAGACGGCCGCTGCCAAGGAGGCGGAGGCTGCCCGTCGTACGGGGCAGACTTCCTCTTCGGCGCCCCCACCGGCGTCCGCGCCGGCCCCTACCACGGCTCCTCTGACCGGGTGGAATAAGGTGGCGGCGCGGCCGAAGGTGACGAGACCGGCTCCGCCGCGGGCGGCGGTAGCCCCGGCTGCTGCCACCCCAGCACAGCCAGCAGCCGCTAAAAAGCGGAAACGTGGTGCCCGGAAGCCCCGCAAATTGCGCGCCCCGCAAACTGCAGCGATTACCCTCACGCTGCAGCCGGACGCGCAGGAGCGGGGCATAACGTATCATGACGTTTTGACCAGGGCCCAAGAGGCCATTGACCTTAAGGCCTTGGGCCTAGACGGCATGGGACACCGCACCGCTGTCACCGGTGCCAAAATTTTGGAGGTGGCTGGGGCCGATAGAGCCCAAAAGGCCGACCAGCTGGCCGCCAAATTGAGGGAGGTGCTGGGGGAGGTCCGGGTGGCCAGGCCGGAGAGGTGCGTGGAGTTGCGCATCTCTGGCCTGAGCGACGCAGCCACGAGAGAGAGTGTGGCGGCGGCGCTGGCTGCTGAGGGGGGTTGCTCTCCCGACGCCATAAGGGTGGGCGACATACAGCGCCCACCTGGCCGGCAGGGCACTGCCTGGTTGCGGTGCCCTGTCGAGGCGGCTGGGAGGCTGACCGACGGCCGCCGCATCGTTGTTGGCTGGGCAGTTGCTAAGCTGACAATCCTGGAGCCGAGGCCGGCGCGGTGCTTCCGCTGCCTGGAGCCGGGGCACGTCGGAGTCAAGTGCACTGTGGGCATCGACCGCAGTGCGCTTTGCTTCCGCTGCGGGCAGGCGGGCCACAAGTCGGCCACCTGCTCCGCGGAGCCCGGGTGCCCCGTCTGTGCGGCGGCGGGAGCGCCGTCCGGTCATCGGATCGGCTCCGGCGATTGCAAGGCGGCCTCTCGTAAAAAGGCGGCCCCCCGAAAAGGCGGTGCAGCAGGTGGGACGAAGCCCACGCCAACCCCCACCCTGCCGCAACAGAATGAGGAGGAGATGGACACCGCCCAAACATAATGGCCCATCCCATCTCAATACTGCAGGCCAACGTTAACCACTGCGTCGCGGCACAGGACCTTCTGGCCCAAACCATGGCGCAGTGGCAGACGACAGTGGCAGTAGTCGCCGAGCCGTACTACGTTCGCGACGGCCCGAATTGGGCCGGCAGCCTGGACGACTTGGTGGCTATCGTCGCCCAGCGAACCGCCCCACCCTTCGACATGGTGCGAAGGGGCCGAGGGTGTGTGCTCGTCGCGCTGGGCGGCGCTGCAGTGATTGGGGTGTACTGCCCCCCTAGCAGAAGCCTCGCCGACTTCGAGTGTTTGCTCGTCGAGGTCGGGGCTCTGCTGGCGGAAGTGCACCCCACCCCGGCGGTGGTGGCCGGGGATTTCAACGCTCACTCTCGGGCGTGGGGATCCCCGGCGACCGATGCCCGGGGGGAGATGATGATGGGTTGGGCGGTGTCCCAAGGCTTGGTGCTGCTGAACCAGGGAGCGGTCCACACACTCGTGCGACCCCAGGGCAGGTCGATTGTCGACCTTTCGTTTGCCAGTTCTGCCCTGGCTAGCCGTGCTGTGAACTGGCGGGTCGTCGTGGGGGTGGAGACGGCGTCGGATCACCGGTACATCCGGTTCGACGTCGTCCCTGCCGCCGCGGCGGCTCGCGTTGAGTACGACCGCCCCCTGAGGGGAGAAGGTCCGCGGTGGCGACTGGGTACCCTAGATCGGGAGCTGGCCAAAGAGGCGGCTATCGTCGAGCGATGGGCTGCTGCGGATAGCGGCCCGGACGTGGACGCGAGGTGCGAGCGGCTCGCTGGAGCGCTGACTCGCGTCTGCGACGCGGCGATGCAGAGGGCGGGGCCTATCCCGCCTCGGAAGCGGATGTACTGGTGGCGTCCCCACCTAGCCGGGCTGCGTACCGCGAGTTACGCGGCCCAGAGGCAGTACACCCGCAGCCGTAGGCGGGCGGTTAGAGACCTCGCCCACGAGGAGCAATTGCACGCCGCGTACAGGGCCGCCCGTGAGGCCCTGAGCTCGGCGATTAAAGCCGCCAAGGACGAGGCCTGGAAGGAGTGGCTCGAGAGCCTGGACCGAGATCCGTGGGGGCGTCCGTACAAGACCATGAGTGGGAAACTCCGGCCTTGGGCGCCTCCCCTCACCAGAACTCTCGAGCCGAATCTCCTGGGCCGAGTGGTCAGCTCCCTCTTCCCTGCGGGGGAAGAGTGGGTCCCACCGCGGATGGCAGCACCAAGCTGTGTGCCGGCAGACGAAGGGGCAATACCTCCCGTGTCCGAGGCCGAGTTAGGGGTCGCAATCCTGGCACTCAAGTCCAGGAATCGCGCCCCGGGCCCGGACGGCGTCCCTGGGAAGGTTATTGTCACCGTCATGCCGGCACTTGAGGAGGAGACGCTGTCCCTCATGTCGGAGTGTTTGGCGTCGGGGAGAGTCCCGCGACAATGGAAGGTCGGCAAGCTCGTGCTTCTCAAGAAGCACGGGCGTCCAGCCGAGTCGCCGTCGGCCTACCGCCCCATCGTTCTGCTCGACGAGATGTGCAAGCTCTTTGAGCGTGTGCTCGCTGCGCGTCTCGTCGGTCACCTGGAGGGGGCGGGGCCCAACTTAAGTGACGGCCAGTTCGGCTTCCGTCGCGGGAGGTCGACGCTCGACGCCATATCCCGGCTACGGGACAGCGTCGCTGAGGCAGTCACCGGGGGTGAGGTGTTGTTGGCTGTATCGCTGGACATAGCCAACGCCTTCAACACCCTCCCCTGGGAGACCATTGCGGAGGCGCTGAGGTACCACAATGTCCCGTGGTACCTCAGGCGCGTCCTGGCGGACTACTTCGTGGACCGGGTTATCATGTACCCGGCCCGAGACGGGGTGGTCCGCCGAAATATGGGGCGTGGCGTTCCACAGGGGTCGGTCCTTGGGCCGCTCCTGTGGAACATCGGTTATGATTGGGTCCTGCGCGGTGCTAATCTTCGGGGGGTCGGTGTACTTTGTTACGCCGACGATACCCTAGTCACCGCGCGGGGCCCCACGTTCCACGACGCCGCCGTCCTCGCCACGGCAGGCGTCGCCCAAGTCGTGCGCCGCATCGGGGCGCTCGGATTGAAGGTGGCCCTCGAGAAGTCCGAGGCCCTGTTCTTCCATGGGCCTCGGCGGGCGCCGCCTCGAGGCCAGTCGATCGTGGTGGGCGGCACCTCCATCGCTGTCGGGACGAGCTTGAAGTACCTCGGGCTCATTCTCGACAGTCGATGGCGGTTCGCGGAGCATTTCCGGCAGCTGGAACCCAAGTTGGTGTCATATGCCGAAATGCTCTCGCGGTTGCTGCCCAACACCGGGGGACCGGGGTCTGCCTGCCGCCGTCTCTACGACGGGGTGGTGCGCTCCAAGGCGCTCTACGGAGCGCCCATATGGGCGGAGGCCCTCCGCGCAGAGAATGTCAGAAAGCTGCGGCGCGCGCAGCGCACCATAGCGCGGAGGGCCGCACGGGCGTACCACACCGTCTCTTACGAGGCGGCGTGTCTTATCGCGGGCAGTGTCCCCTGGGATCTCGAGGCTGGCGTCCTTAAAAGGGTCTACGAGGAGGGCGCCCTGATGCGGCGCAATACCGGAGGTCGTCCGCCTCCGGAGGAGATCGATCGCTGGAGACAGGCGGCTCGCGACGATCTCTTCCGGAGGTGGCACGAAAGGTTGGGCGTAACGAGGAGCTCAATGCTGCTCGTGGGGGCCGTTCGGCCCGTCCTACGCGAGTTTGTGGAGAGGGGTCACGGGGCTCCAACTTTCCACCTCAGCCAGCTTCTCACGGGTCATGGCCCTTTTGCCAGGTACCTGTGGAAGGTGGTGGGGGTGGAAGCGGAGCCCCGGTGCCGCAGCTGCACCAGCGGCGACCCCGACACGGCCCATCACACCCTGGCCGTGTGTGAGGCGTGGGACGGTCCTAGGACGGCCCTCACCAGCACCATTGGTGCGAACCTCTCGCTGCCGGCCGTAATACAAGCTATGGCCGGCAGCGAACAATGTTGGGCCGCCGTCGCCTCGTTCGCTAGCGAGGTGATGGCGGCCAAGAGAGAGGCTCTGCGGGTGCGGGAGCAAGCTGGGCTTACTCTCCCGCCCCGCAGGCCCCCGGCGAGGGGACGCCGGCGAGCACTGTTCGCCCGCGTCCCCGAATGAGAGAGGCCACGGGCGGCGGGTCGGGGGACCCGCCGCCCCATGCTAATGTGGCGGAATGCGCCCCTGTGTGTTCCGGGGGTGCATTCTTAGAGGAGGACGGGCCCCACCATATTGATGGTGGGGCCTCAACGAGTCGAGCCCGTTAAATAGGGCGTCCCCAGCCGAGTCGCGGTGAGCAGACTATCCCGCGGCTCGGAGTGGGCGACGGAGGAACACCGTGGTGGTTTAGTGGGTAGTCTGGCCTCCCTTCGAGGTCAGGAGTCCCACACGAAGCGAACCCCCTGCCCCCGCGGGGGGGGAGCGAAGTGCGTAAATGCATTCCCCACGTTAAAAAAAAAAAAAAAAAAAAAAAAAACCTAACCTAACCTAACCTAACCTAACCCAGTCTGGGGTGCGAAGAAGGGTAACCTCCACGATGGCCTCCCCGTTTCTTCCCCCCTTGGACCACGGTCCTGGGGAGCGGAAGCGGGGTGGCTGGTGCACCCTGGACGACGGTTAACAGACTCCGACTTCAAGGGGCTCTGTTAGCCGCTCGACCAATAACCCGACAAGCCCTTTTCAGGGCTAGCTGACCCCATTGCACGAGGGGGTCGTGGGATGGCGGGCCTGCTAGGCCCGCGAGGAGGGAGCCGCGAGGCGTCCTCCAGGCCCTTTTCAGGGCCACCAAAACAGCCCTTTTCAGGGCTAGCTGACCCCATTGCACGAGGGGGTCGTGGGATGGCGGGCCTGCTAGGCCCGCGAGGAGGGAGCCGCGAGGCGTCCTCCAGGCCCTTTTCAGGGCCACCAAAACAGCCCTTTTCAGGGCTAGCTGACCCCGTGAGGGGGGTCGAGGTACGGCGGACCTACTAGGTCCGCGAGGTGGGATCCGCGAGGATCAGGTGGTTGGTCGCTCCCAGTATCCCTCTGCTCTCAGAGGGGACAGGGGAGAGACGTTGTGATCCATCGGGATCAAGGGACGGGTCGGCCCACTGCTCGCGCAGGGGCTGACAGGCACTCGTGCCACCGTCGGTGTTGGGGGGGTTGGCTGCCCTCTCGCGTCACGTAGCCTCCGGGTGATCTTCAACGACCTGAGTGTTAGCCACACTCGGGAAGTCGTGATCTCGGAGAACGTGGGGCTTGCCTTAATTGGCCGGCCCGCGACAAGGAAAAGTCTGTAAAACCCGACAGCGAAGTCGTTAAAACCTGTGGACACCTGGGGACCTCCACAGTATGTACCCCGCTCTCCGGAATGAGCGTCACCCGGGGAGTGTATTCTGTTCGTCTCTACTCGTGGGATCAGTTATGGATAAAATAAAACCTAAACCAAACCAGAAGGAGAGTAGGAAGGAGGTGGAGATTGAGACGGAGGCCTTGCGGCCTCGCGGCTCTCTCGCAGAGGCGGCGGTTGTGCTGGAGCGTTTTCACACTCCGAACACAACGCCGGGAGGCTCGCGCTCGACTTCCCCAGCAATGGGGAAGTTCTGGCGCAAGCGCGGCCCGGAATCAGACTCCGCAGACCCGGAGTCTGGGAAGAAGCCCCGTGGGCGCCCGCCGACAACAGGCGAGTGCGTCGGCCTGGCAACAGCCAAGGCCGAGCTGAACTCGGCGATGGCGCGGGCGATTGAACTCCGCGCGGAGGCAGAGCTCGCTAACGATCTGCAGCGGCGGCGGGACAGATCCCTGGAACCAAGAGGGACTACTGGCCCGCAGCCCCAAGCTGGAGGCAGCTCGAACCAGCCCGTCAGCACGGAGCAGCTGACGGGCGCAATCGAGGCGGCGCTGGTGACGGTGCGGACCGTTGCCGCCAAGAGCTCCAACCTTAAGGGCCAATACGTGAAGGCCCTTAAGGAAGCGTGCACGGCGATTGCCGAGAACGTGCAGGTGCTCCGGGCCCGTACTGAAAACGAGGAAGTTGCACACCTCCAGAAGGAGCTGGCCGCAGTACGGGCCGAAATGCAGGCCTGGAAGCTGCAGGCCGAGTCCGCTCCCCCCCCGATGAGCCGCGATGAAATCGGGTTCTTGGTAGACGCGCGGCTCGCGGGGATCGCGGACCGGCTGCTGCCAGAGGCCCGCATCCGTCCGCCTCTCCAGGCGGACGCAAGGAACGCGGCACGGCGTGTCAGCGAGCCCGAGCTGCAACCGCAGGTGGTCGTCTCGGAGCTGCCCGCTCTTCCACCTTCGCCTACCCGGATGCCAGACGGGCAGCCCCCCCAGGCGAAGAAGAAAGGGAAGGCAAAGAAGAAGACGGCCGCTGCCAAGGAGGCGGAGGCTGCCCGTCGTACGGGGCAGACTTCCTCTTCGGCGCCCCCACCGGCGTCCGCGCCGGCCCCCACCACGGCTCCTCTGACCGGGTGGAATAAGGTGGCGGCGCGGCCGAAGGTGACGAGACCGGCTCCGCCAAGGGCGGCAGTAGCCCCGGCCGCTGCCACCCCAGCACAGCCAGCAGCCGCTAAAAAGCGGAAACGTGGTGCCCGGAAGCCCCGCAAATTGCGCGCCCCGCAAACTGCAGCGATTACCCTCACGCTGCAGCCGGACGCGCAGGAGCGGGGCATCACGTACCGCGACGTTTTGACCAGGGCCCAAGAGGCCATTGACCTTAAGGCCTTGGGCCTAGACGGCATGGGACACCGCACCGCTGTCACCGGTGCCAAAATTTTGGAGGTGGCTGGGGCCGATAGAGCCCAAAAGGCCGACCAGCTGGCCGCCAAATTGAGGGAGGTGCTGGGGGAGGTCCGGGTGGCCAGGCCGGAGAGGTGCGTGGAGTTGCGCATCTCTGGCCTGAGCGACGCAGCCACGAGAGAGAGTGTGGCGGCGGCGCTGGCTGCTGAGGGGGGTTGCTCTCCCGACGCCATAAGGGTGGGCGACATACAGCGCCCACCTGGCCGGCAGGGCACTGCCTGGTTGCGGTGCCCTGTCGAGGCGGCTGGGAGGCTGACCGACGGCCGCCGCATCGTTGTTGGCTGGGCAGTTGCTAAGCTGACCATCCTGGAGCCGAGGCCGGCGCGGTGCTTCCGCTGCCTGGAGCCGGGGCACGTCGGAGTCAAGTGCACTGTGGGCATCGACCGCAGTGCGCTTTGCTTCCGCTGCGGGCAGGCGGGCCACAAGTCGGCCACCTGCTCCGCGGAGCCCGGGTGCCCCGTCTGTGCGGCGGCGGGAGCGCCGTCCGGTCATCGGATCGGCTCCGGCGATTGCAAGGCGGCCTCTCGTAAAAAGGCGGCCCCCCGAAAAGGCGGTGCAGCAGGTGGGACGAAGCCCACGCCAACCCCCACCCTGCCGCAACAGAATGAGGAGGAGATGGACACCGCCCAAACATAATGGCCCATCCCATCTCAATACTGCAGGCCAACGTTAACCACTGCGTCGCGGCACAGGACCTTCTGGCCCAAACCATGGCGCAGTGGCAGACGACAGTGGCAGTAGTCGCCGAGCCGTACTACGTTCGCGACGGCCCGAATTGGGCCGGCAGCCTGGACGACTTGGTGGCTATCGTCGCCCAGCGAACCGCCCCACCCTTCGACATGGTGCGAAGGGGCCGAGGGTGTGTGCTCGTCGCGCTGGGCGGCGCTGCAGTGATTGGGGTGTACTGCCCCCCTAGCAGAAGCCTCGCCGACTTCGAGTGTTTGCTCGTCGAGGTCGGGGCTCTGCTGGCGGAAGTGCACCCCACCCCGGCGGTGGTGGCCGGGGATTTCAACGCTCACTCTCGGGCGTGGGGATCCCCGGCGACCGATGCCCGGGGGGAGATGATGATGGGTTGGGCGGTGTCCCAAGGCTTGGTGCTGCTGAACCAGGGAGCGGTCCACACACTCGTGCGACCCCAGGGCAGGTCGATTGTTGACCTTTCGTTTGCCAGTTCTGCCCTGGCTAGCCGTGCTGTGAACTGGCGGGTCGTCGTGGGGGTGGAGACGGCGTCGGATCACCGGTACATCCGGTTCGACGTCGTCCCTGCCGCCGCGGCGGCTCGCGTTGAGTACGACCGCCCCCTGAGGGGAGAAGGTCCGCGGTGGCGACTGGGTACCCTAGATCGGGAGCTGGCCAAAGAGGCGGCTATCGTCGAGCGATGGGCTGCTGCGGATAGCGGCCCGGACGTGGACGCGAGGTGCGAGCGGCTCGCTGGAGCGCTGACTCGCGTCTGCGACGCGGCGATGCAGAGGGCGGGGCCTATCCCGCCTCGGAAGCGGATGTACTGGTGGCGTCCCCACCTAGCCGGGCTGCGTACCGCGAGTTACGCGGCCCAGAGGCAGTACACCCGCAGCCGTAGGCGGGCGGTTAGAGACCTCGCCCACGAGGAGCAATTGCACGCCGCGTACAGGGCCGCCCGTGAGGCCCTGAGCTCGGCGATTAAAGCCGCCAAGGACGAGGCCTGGAAGGAGTGGCTCGAGAGCCTGGACCGAGATCCGTGGGGGCGTCCGTACAAGACCATGAGTGGGAAACTCCGGCCTTGGGCGCCTCCCCTCACCAGAACTCTCGAGCCGAATCTCCTGGGCCGAGTGGTCAGCTCCCTCTTCCCTGCGGGGGAAGAGTGGGTCCCACCGCGGATGGCAGCACCAAGCAGTGTGCCGGCAGACGAAGGGGCAATACCTCCCGTGTCCGAGGCCGAGTTAGGGGTCGCAATCCTGGCACTCAAGTCCAGGAATCGCGCCCCGGGCCCGGACGGCGTCCCTGGGAAGGTTATTGTCACCGTCATGCCGGCACTTGAGGAAGAGACGCTGTCCCTCATGTCGGAGTGTTTGGCGTCGGGGAGAGTCCCGCGACAATGGAAGGTCGGCAAGCTCGTGCTTCTCAAGAAGCACGGGCGTCCAGCCGAGTCGCCGTCGGCCTACCGCCCCATCGTTCTGCTCGACGAGATGTGCAAGCTCTTTGAGCGTGTGCTCGCTGCGCGTCTCGTCGGTCACCTGGAGGGGGCGGGGCCTAACCTAAGCGACGGCCAGTTCGGCTTCCGTCGCGGGAGGTCGACGCTCGACGCCATATCCCGGCTACGGGACAGCGTCGCTGAGGCGGTCACCGGGGGTGAGGTGTTGTTGGCTGTATCGCTGGACATAGCCAACGCCTTCAACGCCCTCCCCTGGGAGACCATTGCGGAGGCGCTGAGGTACCACAATGTCCCGTGGTACCTCAGGCGCGTCCTGGCGGACTACTTCGTGGACCGGGTTATCATGTACCCGGCCCGAGACGGGGTGGTCCGCCGAAATATGGGGCGTGGCGTTCCACAGGGGTCGGTCCTTGGGCCGCTCCTGTGGAATATCGGCTATGATTGGGTCCTGCGCGGTGCTAATCTTCGGGGGGTCGGTGTACTATGTTACGCCGACGATACCCTAGTCACCGCGCGGGGCCCCACGTTCCACGACGCCGCCGTCCTCGCCACGGCAGGCGTCGCCCAAGTCGTGCGCCGCATCGGGGCGCTCGGATTGAAGGTGGCCCTCGAGAAGTCCGAGGCCCTGTTCTTCCATGGGCCTCGGCGGACGCCGCCTCGAGGCCAGTCGATCGTGGTGGGCGGCACCTCCATCGCTGTCGGGACGAGCTTGAAGTACCTCGGGCTCATTCTCGACAGTCGATGGCGGTTCGCGGAGCATTTCCGGCAGCTGGAACCCAAGTTGGTGTCATATGCCGAAATGCTCTCGCGGTTGCTGCCCAACACCGGGGGACCGGGGTCTGCCTGCCGCCGTCTCTACGACGGGGTGGTGCGCTCCAAGGCGCTCTACGGAGCGCCCATATGGGCGGAGGCCCTCTGCGCAGAGAACGTTAGAAAGCTGCGGCGCGCGCAGCGCACCATAGCGCGGAGGGCCGCACGGGCGTACCACACCGTCTCTTACGAGGCGGCGTGTCTTATCGCGGGCAGTGTCCCCTGGGATCTCGAGGCTGGCGTCCTTAAGAGGGTCTACGAGGAGGGCGCCCTGATGCGGCGCAATACCGGAGGTCGGCCGCCTCCGGAGGAGATCGATCGCTGGAGACAGGTGGCTCGCGACGATCTCTTCCGGAGGTGGCACGAAAGGTTGGGCGTAACGAGGAGCTCAATGCTGCTCGTGGGGGCCGTTCGGCCCGTCCTACGTGAGTTTGTGGAGAGGGGTCACGGGGCTCCAACGTTCCACCTCAGCCAGCTTCTCACGGGTCATGGCCCTTTTGCCAGGTACCTGTGGAAGGTGGTGGGGGTGGAAGCGGAGCCCCGGTGCCGCAGCTGCACCAGCGGCGACCCCGACACGGCCCATCACACCCTGGCCGTGTGTGAGGCGTGGGACGGTCCTAGGACGGCCCTCACCAGCACCATTGGTGCGAACCTCTCGCTGCCGGCCGTAATACAAGCTATGGCTGGCAGCGAACAGTGTTGGGCCGCCGTCGCCTCGTTCGCTAGCGAGGTGATGGCGGCCAAGAGAGAGGCACTGCGGGTGCGGGAGCAAGCTGGGCTTACTCTCCCGCCCCGCAGGCCCCCGGCGAGGGGACGCCGGCGAGCACTGTTCGCCCGCGTCCCCGAATGAGAGAGGCCACGGGCGGCGGGTCGGGGGACCCGCCGCCCCATGCTAATGTGGCGGAATGCGCCCCTGTGTGTTCCGGGGGTGCATTCTTAGAGGAGGACGGGCCCCACCATATTGATGGTGGGGCCTCAACGAGTCGAGCCCGTTAAATAGGGCGTCCCCAGCCGAGTCGCGGTGAGCAGACTATCCCGCGGCTCGGAGTGGGCGACGGAGGAACACCGTGGTGGTTTAGTGGGTAGTCTGGCCTCCCTTCGAGGTCAGGAGTCCCACACGAAGCGAACCCCCTGCCCCCGCGGGGGGGGGAGCGAAGTGCGTAAATGCATTCCCCACGTTAAAAAAAAAAAAAAAAAAAAAAAAAATAAAAAAAAAAAAAAAAAAAAAAAAAAAAACCTAACCTGGGGTGCGAAGAAGGGTAACCTCCACGATGGCCTCCCCGTTTCTTCCCCCCTTGGACCACGGTCCTGGGGAGCGGAAGCGGGGTGGCTGGTGCACCCTGGACGACGGTTAACAGACTCCGACTTCAAGGGGCTCTGTTAGCCGCTCGACCAATAACCCGACAAGCCCTTTTCAGGGCTAGCTGACCCCATTGCACGAGGGGGTCGTGGGATGGCGGGCCTGCTAGGCCCGCGAGGAGGGAGCCGCGAGGCGTCCTCCAGGCCCTTTTCAGGGCCACCAAAACAGCCCTTTTCAGGGCTAGCTGACCCCATTGCACGAGGGGGTCGTGGGATGGCGGGCCTGCTAGGCCCGCGAGGAGGGAGCCGCGAGGCGTCCTCCAGGCCCTTTTCAGGGCCACCAAAACAGCCCTTTTCAGGGCTAGCTGACCCCGTGAGGGGGGTCGAGGTACGGCGGACCTGCTAGGTCCGCGAGGTGGGATCCGCGAGGATCAGGTGGTTGGTCGCTCCCAGTATCCCTCTGCTCTCAGAGGGGACAGGGGAGAGACGTTGTGATCCATCGGGATCAAGGGACGGGTCGGCCCACTGCTCGCGCAGGGGCTGACAGGCACTCGTGCCACCGTCGGTGTTGGGGGGGTTGGCTGCCCTCTCGCGTCACGTAGCCTCCGGGTGATCTTCAACGACCTGAGTGTTAGCCACACTCGGGAAGTCGTGATCTCGGAGAACGTGGGGCTTGCCTTAATTGGCCGGCCCGCGACAAGGAAAAGTCTGTAAAACCCGACAGCGAAGTCGTTAAAACCTGTGGACACCTGGGGACCTCCACAGTATGTACCCCGCTCTCCGGAATGAGCGTCACCCGGGGAGTGTATTCTGTTCGTCTCTACTCGTGGGATTAGTTATGGGAAAAAAAACCAAACCAACTCAAGAAGTGGAGGAGAGAAGAGAGGAGATGGAGATTGAGACGGAGGCCTTGCGGCCTCGCGGCTCTCTCCCAGAGGCGGCGGTTGTGCTGGAGCGTTTTCACACTCCGAACACAACGCCGGGGGGCTCGCGCCCGACTTCCCCAGCAATGGGGAAGTTCTGGCGCAAGCGCGGCCCGGAATCAGACTCCGCAGACCCGGAGTCTGGGAAGAAGCCCCGTGGGCGCCCGCCGACAACAGGCGAGTGCGTCGGCCTGGCAACAGCCAAGGCCGAGCTGAACTCGGCGATGGCGCGGGCGATTGAACTCCGCGCGGAGGCAGAGCTCGCGGACGAGCTGCAGCGGCGGCGGGACAGATCCCTCGAACCAAGAGGGACTCCTGGCCCGCAGCCTCAGCCTAGCCCGCAGCCCCAAGCTGGAGGCAGCTCGAACCAGCCCGTCAGCACGGAGCAGCTGACGGGCGCAATCGAGGCGGCGCTGGTGACGGTGCGGACCGTCGCCGCCAAGAGCTCCAACCTTAAGGGCCAGTACGTGAAGGCCCTTAAGGACGCGTGTACGGCAATTGCCGAAAACGTGCAGGTGCTCCGGGTCCGCACCGAGAGCGAAGAGGTTGCCCACCTGCAAAGGGAGCTGGCCGCAGTACGGGCCGAAATGCGGGCCTGGAAACTGCAGGCCGAGTCCGCTCCACCCCCGATGAGCCGCGACGAGATCGGGTTCATGGTGGACGCGCGGCTCGCGGGGATCGCGGACCGCTTGTTGCCAGAGGCCCGCATCCGTCCGCCTCTCCAGGCGGACGCAAGGAATGCGGCTCGGCGTGTCAGCGAGCCTGAGCTACAACCGCAGGTGGTCGTCTCGGAGCTGCCGGCTCTTCCACCTTCGCCTACCCGGATGCCAGACGGGCAGCCTGGGGGGGCGAAGAAGAAAAAGCAGCCGAGGAAGAAGACGGCTGCCGCCAGGGAGGCGGAAGCTGCCCGTCTGTCAGGGCAGACCTCCTCTTCGGCGCTTCCATCGGCGTCCCCGCCGGCCCCCCCCACGGCCCCCCTGACCGGGTGGAACAAGGTGGCGGCACGGCCAAAGGTGGCGAAGCCGGCTCCATCGCGGGCGGCAGCGGCCCCGGCCACTGCCACCCCAGCACAGCCAGCCGCGAAGAGGAAACGTGGTGCCCGGAAGTCCCGGAAATTGCGCGCCCCGATAACTGCAGCGATTACCCTTACGCTGCAGCCGGACGCAAGGGAGCGGGGCATCACGTACCTCGACGTGATAGCCAGAGCCGAGGGGGCCATCGACCTGAAGGCCTTGGGGATCGACGGCCTCCGGCACCGCACTGCGGTCACTGGGGCTCGAGTCCTCGAGGTCGAAGGAGCCGACAGGGTCCAGAAGGCGGACCAACTGGCTGTCAAGCTGAGGGAGGTGCTGGGGGAGGTCCGGGTGGCCAGGCCAGAGAGGTGCGTGGAGCTGCGCATCTCTGGCCTGAGCGACTCGGCCACGAAGGAGAAGGTGGCGGCGGCACTGGCTGCTGAGGGGGGTTGCTCTCCCGACGCCATAAGGGTGGGCGACATACATCGCCCACCTGGCCGGCAGGGCACTGCCTGGTTGCGGTGCCCTATCGAGGCGGCTGGGAGACTGACCGACGGCCGTCGCATCGTCGTTGGGTGGTCAGTGGTCAGGCTGACCATCCTGGAGCCGAGGCCGGCGCGGTGCTTCCGCTGCCTGGGGCCGGGGCACGTTGGAGTCAGGTGCACTGCGGGCATTGACCGCAGTGCACTTTGCTTCCGCTGTGGGCAGGCGGGCCACAAGTCGGCCACCTGCTCCGCGGAGCCCGGGTGCCCCGCCTGTGCGGCGGCGGGAGCGCCGTCCGGTCATCGGATCGGCTCCGGCGAATGCAAGGCGGCCTCCCGTAAGAAGGTGGCCCCCCGAAAAGGCGGTGCAGCAGGTGGGACGAAGCCCACGCCAACCCCCACCCTGCCGCAACAGAACGAGGAGGAGATGGACACCGCCCAAACATAATGGCCCATCCCATCTCAATACTGCAGGCCAACGTTAACCACTGCGTCGCGGCACAGGACCTTCTGGCCCAAACCATGGCGCAGTGGCAGACGACAGTGGCAGTAGTCGCCGAGCCGTACTACGTTCGCGACGGCCCGAATTGGGCCGGCAGCCTGGACGACTTGGTGGCTATCGTCGCCCAGCGAACCGCCCCACCCTTCGACATGGTGCGAAGGGGCCGAGGGTGTGTGCTCGTCGCGCTGGGCGGCGCTGCAGTGATTGGGGTGTACTGCCCCCCTAGCAGAAGCCTCGCCGACTTCGAGTGTTTGCTCGTCGAGGTCGGGGCTCTGCTGGCGGAAGTGCACCCCACCCCGGCGGTGGTGGCCGGGGATTTCAACGCTCACTCTCGGGCGTGGGGATCCCCGGCGACCGATGCCCGGGGGGAGATGATGATGGGTTGGGCGGTGTCCCAAGGCTTGGTGCTGCTGAACCAGGGAGCGGTCCACACACTCGTGCGACCCCAGGGCAGGTCGATTGTCGACCTTTCGTTTGCCAGTTCTGCCCTGGCTAGCCGTGCTGTGAACTGGCGGGTCGTCGTGGGGGTGGAGACGGCGTCGGATCACCGGTACATCCGGTTCGACGTCGTCCCTGCCGCCGCGGCGGCTCGCGTTGAGTACGACCGCCCCCTGAGGGGAGAAGGTCCGCGGTGGCGACTGGGTACCCTAGATCGGGAGCTGGCCAAAGAGGCGGCTATCGTCGAGCGATGGGCCGCTGCGGATAGCGGCCCGGACGTGGACGTGAGGTGCGAGCGGCTCGCTGGAGCGCTGACTCGCGTCTGCGACGCGGCGATGCAGAGGGCGGGGCCTATCCCGCCTCGGAAGCGGATGTACTGGTGGCGTCCCCACCTAGCCGGGCTGCGTACCGCGAGTTACGCGGCCCAGAGGCAGTACACCCGCAGCCGTAGGCGGGCGGTTAGAGACCTCGCCCACGAGGAGCAATTGCACGCCGCGTACAGGGCCGCCCGTGAGGCCCTGAGCTCGGCGATCAAAGCCGCCAAGGACGAGGCCTGGAAGGAGTGGCTCGAGAGCCTGGACCGAGATCCGTGGGGGCGTCCGTACAAGACCATGAGTGGGAAACTCCGGCCTTGGGCGCCTCCCCTCACCAGAACTCTCGAGCCGAATCTCCTGGGCCGAGTGGTCAGCTCCCTCTTCCCTGCGGGGGAAGAGTGGGTCCCACCGCGGATGGCAGCACCAAGCAGTGTGCCGGCAGACGAAGGGGCAATACCTCCCGTGTCCGAGGCCGAGTTAGGGGTCGCAATCCTGGCACTCAAGTCCAGGAATCGCGCCCCGGGCCCGGACGGCGTCCCTGGGAAGGTTATTGTCACCGTCATGCCGGCACTTGAGGAGGAGACGCTGTCCCTCATGTCGGAGTGTTTGGCGTCGGGGAGAGTCCCGCGACAATGGAAGGTCGGCAAGCTCGTGCTTCTCAAGAAGCGCGGGCGTCCAGCCGAGTCGCCGTCGGCCTACCGCCCCATCGTTCTGCTCGACGAGATGTGCAAGCTCTTTGAGCGTGTGCTCGCTGCGCGTCTCGTCGGTCACCTGGAGGGGGCGGGGCCTAACCTAAGTGACGGCCAGTTCGGCTTCCGTCGCGGGAGGTCGACGCTCGACGCCATATCCCGGCTACGGGACAGCGTCGCTGAGGCGGTCACCGGGGGTGAGGTGTTGTTGGCTGTATCGCTGGACATAGCCAACGCCTTCAACACCCTCCCCTGGGAGACCATTGCGGAGGCGCTGAGGTACCACAATGTCCCGTGGTACCTCAGGCGCGTCCTGGCGGACTACTTCGTGGACCGGGTTATCATGTACCCGGCCCGAGACGGGGTGGTCCGCCGAAATATGGGGCGTGGCGTTCCACAGGGGTCGGTCCTTGGGCCGCTCCTGTGGAACATCGGATATGATTGGGTCCTGCGCGGTGCTAATCTTCGGGGGGTCGGCGTACTATGTTACGCCGACGATACCCTAGTCACCGCGCGGGGCCCCACGTTCCACGACGCCGCCGTCCTCGCCACGGCAGGCGTCGCCCAAGTCGTGCGCCGCATCGAGGCGCTCGGATTGAAGGTGGCCCTCGAGAAGTCCGAGGCCCTGTTCTTCCATGGGCCTCGGCGGGCGCCGCCTCGAGGCCAGTCGATCGTGGTGGGCGGCACCTCCATCGCTGTCGGGACGAGCCTGAAGTACCTCGGGCTCATTCTCGACAGTCGGTGGCGGTTCGCGGAGCATTTCCGGCAGCTGGAACCCAAGTTGGTGTCATATGCCGAAATGCTCTCGCGGTTGCTGCCCAACACCGGGGGACCGGGGTCTGCCTGCCGCCGTCTCTACGACGGGGTGGTGCGCTCCAAGGCGCTCTACGGAGCGCCCATATGGGCGGAGGCCCTCTGCGCAGAGAATGTCAGAAAGCTGCGGCGCGCGCAGCGCACCATAGCGCGGAGGGCCGCACGGGCGTACCACACCGTCTCTTACGAGGCGGCGTGTCTTATCGCGGGCAGTGTCCCCTGGGATCTCGAGGCTGGCGTCCTTAAGAGGGTCTACGAGGAGGGCGCCCTGATGCGGCGCAATACCGGAGGTCGGCCGCCTCCGGAGGAGATCGATCGCTGGAGACAGGCGGCTCGCGACGATCTCTTCCGGAGGTGGCACGAAAGGTTGGGCGTAACGAGGAGCTCAATGCTGCTCGTGGGGGCCGTTCGGCCCGTCCTACGCGAGTTTGTGGAGAGGGGTCACGGGGCTCCAACGTTCCACCTCAGCCAGCTTCTCACGGGTCATGGCCCTTTTGCCAGGTACCTGTGGAAGGTGGTGGGGGTGGAAGCGGAGCCCCGGTGCCGCAGCTGCACCAGCGGCGACCCCGACACGGCCCATCACACCCTGGCCGTGTGTGAGGCGTGGGACGGTCCTAGGACGGCCCTCACCAGCACCATTGGTGCGAACCTCTCGCTGCCGGCCGTAATACAAGCTATGGCCGGCAGCGAACAATGTTGGGCCGCCGTCGCCTCGTTCGCTAGCGAGGTGATGGCGGCCAAGAGAGAGGCTCTGCGGGTGCGGGAGCAAGCTGGGCTTACTCTCCCGCCCCGCAGGCCCCCGGCGAGGGGACGCCGGCGAGCACTGTTCGCCCGCGTCCCCGAAAGAGAGAGGCCACGGGCGACGGGTCGGGGGACCCGCCGCCCCATGCTAATGTGGCGGAATGCGCCCCTGTGTGTTCCGGGGGTGCATTCTTAGAGGAGGACGGGCCCCACCATATTGATGGTGGGGCCTCAACGAGTCGAGCCCGTTAAATAGGGCGTCCCCAGCCGAGTCGCGGTGAGCAGACTATCCCGCGGCTCGGAGTGGGCGACGGAGGAACACCGTGGTGGTTTAGTGGGTAGTCTGGCCTCCCTTCGAGGTCAGGAGTCCCACACGAAGCGAACCCCCTGCCCCCGCGGGGGGGGAGCGAAGTGCGTAAATGCATTCCCCACGTTAAAAAAAAAAAAAAAAAAAAAAAAAAACCTAACCTAACCTAACCTTTTTTTTTTTTTTTTTTTTTTTTTTTTTTTATTTTTTTTTTTTTTTTTTTTTTTTTTTTTTTACGTGGTGGAATGCATTTACGCACTTCGCTCCCCCCCCGCGGGGGCAGGGGGCGAGCTTCGTGTGGGACTCCTGGCATCTAAAGGCCAGACTACCCACTAAACCACCACGGTGTCCGTCGTCACCACATATCGACGATGGCGGGAACAGCATCTTCCGCCATCGCCGTGTGGGTCGCCCGCCGCTGAACAGCGGCAGGCCCGTCTCTGTTGCGGCAGAAGAGGAGTCCTTCTGCCGCCCGCCTAGGCAAGGCACACGCGACACGACGTGTGCCTTCATCCTCGAGGCCTTGTAAGGGCAGCAGACGCCCCCGCGTCTACTGCCCGGCCCGGTTAGGGGGGGAGGAGTTGGTGGTACCTTCTCCTCCGGGCCCCGGTTCGCTTGCGGCGCTGCGGGAGGGAACGTGGGTCGCATTCCCTCTCCCTCTCCGCCGCCTCCTTCTGCGACATCACCGTCTCGCAGAAGGCCTGAACCGCCGCCCACGCCTCATCGCCACCGACCATAGACAGAACTACGGTCGGCAGCGAGAGGTCCGTCCCCACTTCGGCGATAAGAGCACGGCGCTCCCCAGCCCACGCGGGGCACTCCTCTAGGGTGTGCTGCGCCGTGTCATTATCGCCACCACAGTGGTGGCACCCATTGGTCGGCTCTCGTCCCACCTGGCACAGGCGTCTCCCGAAGCATCCATGCCCCGAGAGGACCTGCGCCATCCGGAACGTCACCGACCCCCGCGATCTGTCCATCCAGTCCCTGAGGACCGGACGGATCGCCTCGACGGTCCTGATGCCAGCCGTGGGATTGGCCAGCCGCCGCTCCCACTCCAGGAGCATGGACCGCCTCGCCTGAAGCCTCCGCTCGCCCACCTCCGAGGGTGCCGGGAACTCGCCCCGGCTCCGGGCCTCCTCGCGCCAATGATACACTGACGCGAGGACCCCGACCTCCAGCTCCCACGGAGGGGAGCCCGCCATAACGCACGCCGCCTCGAATGAGATGGAGCGGTACCCTCTCACCGCCCCGATGGCCATCGCCCTCTGCGGACGTTGCAAGAGGGCGACGTGGTGTGCCCTCAGGGCGTCGGCCCATACGGGGGCCCCGTATAGGGCCATCGACCGCACCACTCCCAAATAAAGGAGGCGGCTGCTCGACTGGGGTCCCCCTAGGTTCGGCATCAACCGCCGGAGGGCGGTGGTCGTGCCAAACAGACGGGGGACCAGGCAACCTTTTTTTTTTTTTTTTTTTTTTTTTTTTTTTACGTGGTGGAATGCATTTACGCACTTCGCTCCCCCCCCGCGGGGGCAGGGGGCGAGCTTCGTGTGGGACTCCTGGCATCTAAAGGCCAGACTACCCACTAAACCACCACGGTGTCCGTCGTCACCACATATCGACGATGGCGGGAACAGCATCTTCCGCCATCGCCGTGTGGGTCGCCCGCCGCTGAACAGCGGCAGGCCCGTCTCTGTTGCGGCAGAAGAGGAGTCCTTCTGCCGCCCGCCTAGGCAAGGCACACGCGACACGACGTGTGCCTTCATCCTCGAGGCCTTGTAAGGGCAGCAGACGCCCCCGCGTCTACTGCCCGGCCCGGTTAGGGGGGGGAGGAGTTGGTGGTACCTTCTCCTCCGGGCCCCGGTTCGCTTGCGGCGCTGCGGGAGGGAACGTGGGTCGCATTCCCTCTCCCTCTCCGCCGCCTCCTTCTGCGACATCACCGTCTCGCAGAAGGCCTGAACCGCCGCCCACGCCTCATCGCCACCGACCATAGACAGAACTACGGTCGGCAGCGAGAGGTCCGTCCCCACTTCGGCGATAAGAGCACGGCGCTCCCCAGCCCACGCGGGGCACTCCTCTAGGGTGTGCTGCGCCGTGTCATTATCGCCACCACAGTGGTGGCACCCATTGGTCGGCTCTCGTCCCACCTGGCACAGGCGTCTCCCGAAGCATCCATGCCCCGAGAGGACCTGCGCCATCCGGAACGTCACCGACCCCCGCGATCTGTCCATCCAGTCCCTGAGGACCGGACGGATCGCCTCGACGGTCCTGATGCCAGCCGTGGGATTGGCCAGCCGCCGCTCCCACTCTAGGAGCATGGACCGCCTCGCCTGAAGCCTCCGCTCGCCCACCTCCGAGGGTGCCGGGAACTCGCCCCGGCTCCGGGCCTCCTCGCGCCAATGATACACTGACGCGAGGACCCCGACCTCCAGCTCCCACGGAGGGGAGCCCGCCATAACGCACGCCGCCTCGAATGAGATGGAGCGGTACCCTCTCACCGCCCCGATGGCCATCGCCCTCTGCGGACGTTGCAAGAGGGCGACGTGGTGTGCCCTCAGGGCGTCGGCCCATACGGGGGCCCCGTATAGGGCCATCGACCGCACCACTCCCAAATAAAGGAGGCGGCTGCTCGACTGGGGTCCCCCTAGGTTCGGCATCAACCGCCGGAGGGCGGTGGTCGTGCCAAACAGACGGGGGACCAGGCAACCTAACCTAACCTAACCTAACCTAACCTAACCTAACCTAACCTGGGGTGCGACGAAGGGTAACCTCCACGTTGGCTGCTCCGTGTCTTTCCTGCGGAGTGGCTGGTGCATCCTGGACGGCGGCTAACGCCCTCTGTTAGCCGTTGACTAATAGCCCGACAAGCCCTTTTCAGGGCTAGCTGACCCCATTGCACGAGGGGGTCGTGGTATGGCGGGCCTGCTAGGCCCGCGTGGAGGAGCCGCGAGGCGTCCTCCAGGCCCTTTTCAGGGCCACCAAAACAGCCCTTTTCAGGGCTAGCTGGAGGGAGCCGCGAGGTATCCTCCAGGCCCTTTTCAGGGCCACCAAAACAGCCCTTTTCAGGGCTAGCTGACCCATGTGGGGGTCGTGGTATGGCGGACCTGCAAGGTCCGCGTGGACGGAGCCGTGAGGCGTCCTCCAGGCCCTTTTCAGGGCCACCACAACAGCCCTTTTCAGGGCTAGTTGACCCATGAGGGGGTCGGTGTATGGCGGACCTTCAAGGTCCGCGTGGCGGGATCCGAGAGGATCAAGTGACGGGTCGGCCCACTGCTCGCGCGGGGGTTGACGGGCACTCGTGCCACCGTCGGTGTTGGGGGGGTTGGCTGCCCTCCCGCGTCGCGTAGCCTCCGGGGGATCGACAACGACCTGAGTGTTAGCCACACTCGGGAATGCCGTGAACCTGGAGAACGTGGGGCTTGCCTTAATTGGCCGGCCCGCGACAAGGAAAAGTCTTTAAAACCCGACAGTGAAGTCGTTAAAACCTGTGGATACCTGGGGACCTCCACAGTAAGTACCCCGCTCACCGGAATGAGCGTCACCCGGTGAGTGTTTTTATATCGTCTCTACTCGTGGGTTAAGTTTATGGATCATTCATTACAAAACCAAGACGTTGAGAAGGAGAAAGAGGAGATGGAGATCGAGACGGGGGCCGAAAGGTCTCGTGGCTCTCTCGAGGCGGTGGTGGTGCTGGAGCGTTTCGATGCTCCGAGCACGAGTCCGGGCGGCTCGCGTTCGTCTTCCCCAGGAATGGGGAAGCTCTGGCGCAAGCGCGTTCCGGAGGAGGAGGTAGCGGAGGCTTCGAAGAAGCCCCGTGGTCGCCCGCCCAGCACGGGCGAATACGTCGGCCTGGCGAAAGCCAAGGCCGAGTTAAACGCGGCCACGGAACGGGAGCTTCAGCTCCGTGCGGAGGCAGAGCTCGCGGAAGAGCTGCGTAAGAAACGGACCCTCTTCCTTAGAGAGACCCCTAGCCCGCAGCCCCAGCCTAGCCTGCCAGGAGTGGCAAGTGTAAGCACAGCATCGGTCAGCACCGAAGACCTAACGGGTGCGATCGAGGCGGCGGTTGCGACAGTTCACATGGTCGCCACCAAGAGCCAAAATCTTAAGGGCCAATACATCAAGGCCCTTAAGGAAGCGTGTGCGGCGATCCTGAACAACGTGCAGGTGCTCCGCTCCCATTCGGAGAGCGAGGAAGTCGCCCACCTGCAAAAGGAGCTGGCTGCTGTCCGCGCTGAAATGCGGGCCTGGAAGCAGCAGGCCGAATCCGCTCCCCCCCAGATGAGCCGTGACGAGATCGGCTTTATGATCGACGCACGGCTCGCGGGGATCACGGATCGGCTGCTGCCAGAGGCCCGCATCCGTCCGCCTCTCCAGGCGGACGCGCGAAACGCGGCCCGGGCAGCTCGGGAACCTGAGCCACAACCGGAGGAGCTCACGTTGGAGCTCCCGGCACTTCCGCCCTCACCCACCCAAATGCCAGACGGGCAAATGGGAACGGCGAGTAAGCCGAAGAAAAAGAAGCCTCAAAAGAAAACAGCCGCAGCCAAAGAGGCGGAAGCTGCCCGTCAATCCCGGGCAACCACATCGGCTGCCTCGGCGGCCCCCACCACAGCCCCACTATGGAGTACGGTGGCGGCGCGGCCGAAGGCCCCGAAGCCGACTCCAGCCCGGGCAGCCGCTCGCCCGGCCACTGCCGCCACGCCAGCACAACCGGCCGCCAAGAAGGCGAGAAAACGTGGTGCCCGTAAGGCCCGCAAACTGCGCGTCCCGCAAACAGCGGCTATCACACTGACGCTGCAGCCGGGCGCGCAGGAGCAGGGCGTCACTTACTTTGACGTTATCACCAAGGCCGAAGGGGCGATTGATTTAAAAGCCCTGGGGATTGACGGCCTCCGAAGCATCCGCCCTGCGGCTACCGGGGGTCGCATCCTCGAGGTCGCAGGAGAAGACCGGGTGCGGAAGGCGGACCAGTTGGCCGCCAAACTCAGAGAAGTCTTTCCGGAGGTCCGGGTCGCCAGGCCGGAGAGGTGCGTGGAGCTGCGCATCTCCGGCCTGAGTGACTCGGCCACTAAGGAAAAGGTGGCGGCAGCGCTGGCTTCGGAGGGGGGCTGTGTTCCCGACGCCATAAGGGTGGGCGATATTCAGCGCCCACCTGGCCGGCAGGGCACAGCCTGGCTGAAGTGCCCTGTTGAAGCCGCCAAAATATTGACGGACGGCCGCCGCATCACTGTTGGGTGGTCAGCGGTTAGGCTGACCGCCCTGGAGCCGAGGCCGGCGCGGTGCTTCCGCTGCCTGGAGCCGGGACATGTGGGGGCAAAGTGCACTGCGGGAGTCGACCGCAGTGCGCTGTGCTTCAGATGCGGGCAGGCGGGCCACAAGTCGGCCACCTGCTCCGCGGAGCCGAGGTGCCCCGTGTGCGCGGCGGCGGGAGCAGCGTCCGGCCACAAGCTCGGCGCGGGCGACTGCAAGACGGCCTCAAGAAAGAGGCCCGCCTCACGTAAAGGCGCAGCGGCAGGTGGGGCGAAGCCCACACCAACCCCCACCCAGCCGCAACCGGAGGAGGCGATGGACACCGCCCAACAATAATGGCCCACATCTCCGTACTGCAGGCCAACGTGAACCACTGCGTCACGGCACAGGACCTTCTGGCCCAAACCATGGCGCAGTGGCAAGCGACATTGGCAGTAGTCGCCGAGCCGTATTACGTTCGCGACGCCCCGAACTGGGCCAGCAGCGTTGACGGCTTGGTGGCTATCGTCGCCCAGCGAGCCGCCCCACCCTTCGGCGTCGTGCGAAGGGGTCAGGGGTTTGTGCTCGTCACGCTGGGCGGCGCTGCAGTGATTGGGGTGTACTGCCCCCCCAGCAGAAGCCTCGCCGAGTTCGAGCGTCTGCTCAGCGAGGTCGAGGCTCTGCTGGCTGAAGTGCACCCCACCCCGGTGGTCGTGGCCGGGGATTTCAACGCTCACTCTCGGGCGTGGGGATCTCCGGCGACCGATGCCCGGGGGGAGATGGTTATGAGTTGGGCGGTGTCGCAAGACTTGGTGCTGCTCAATCAGGGGGCGGTCCACACACTCGTGCGGCCCCAGGGCAGGTCGATCGTAGACTTATCGTTCGCCAGTTCTGCCCTGGCTCGCCGCATTGTCGACTGGCGGGTCGTCGTGGGGGTGGAGACGGCGTCGGATCACCGATACATCCGGTTCGACGTCGTTCCCGCCACCCCGGCGGCCCACGTGGAGTACGACCGCCCCTTGAGGGATGAGGGTCCGCGGTGGCGACTAAGTACCCTGGATCGGGAGCTGGCCAAAGAGGCGGCTATCGTCGAGCGATGGGCCGCTGTGGATAGCGGCCCGGACGTGGACGCGAGGTGCGAGCGGCTCGCTGGAGCGCTGACTCGCGTCTGCGACGTGGCGATGCAGAGGGCGAGGCCTATCCCGCCCCGGAAGCAGGTGTACTGGTGGCGTCCCCACCTTGCCGGGCTGCGTACAGCGAGTTACGCGGCCCAGAGGCAGTACACCCGCAGCCGGAGGCGGGCCGTCAGAGACCTTGCCCGCGAAGAAGAACTGCACGCTGCGTACAGGGCCGCCCGTGAGGCTCTGAGCTCGGCGATCAAAGCCGCCAAGGACGAGGCCTGGAAGGAGTGGCTCGAGAGCCTGGACCGAGACCCGTGGGGGCGCCCGTACAAGACCGTGAGTGGGAAACTCCGGCCTTGGGCGCCTCCCCTCACCAGAACTCTCGAGCCGAGTCTACTGGGCCGAGTGGTCAGCTCCCTCTTCCCTGCGAGGGGAGAGTGGGTCCCACCGCGGATGACAGCGGCAGCACCAAGTCGCGTGCCGGCTGACGGAGAGGCGATACCTCCCGTGTCCGAGGCCGAGTTAGGGGTCGCTATCCTGGCACTCAAATCCAGGAATCGCGCCCCGGGCCCGGACGGCATCCCTGGGAGGGTGATTGCCACCATCATGCCGGCACTGGAGGAGGAGACGCTGTCCCTCATGTCGGACTGTTTGGCGTCGGGGAGAGTCCCGCGACAGTGGAAGACTGGGAAGCTCGTGCTGCTCAGGAAGCACGGGCGCCCAGCCGAGGAGCCGTCGGCCTACCGCCCCATCGTCCTGCTCGACGAGACGTGCAAGCTCTTTGAGCGGGTGCTCGCTGCGCGTCTCGTCGGTCACCTAGAGGGGGCGGGGCCCAATTTGAGTGACGGCCAATTTGGCTTCCGTCGCGGGAGGTCGACCATCGACGCCATTTCCCGGCTGCGGGACAGCGTCGACGAGGCGGTCTCCGGGGGTGAGGTGTTGTTGGCTGTATCGCTGGATATAGCCAACGCCTTCAACACCCTCCCCTGGGAGACTATTGCTGAGGCGCTGAGGTACCACAACGTGCCGTGGTACCTCAGGCGCGTCCTGGCGGACTACTTCGTGGACCGGGTCATCATTTACCCGGCCCGAGACGAGGTGGTCCGCCGCAATATGGCGTGTGGCGTTCCACAGGGGTCGGTCCTCGGGCCGCTCCTGTGGAACATTGGTTTCGATTGGGTCCTGCGCGGTGCTAATCTTCGGGGGGTCGGCGTACTTTGCTACGCCGACGATACCCTAGTCACCGCGCGGGGCCCCACGTTTCGCGACGCCGCCGTCCTCGCTACGGCAGGCGTCGCCCATGTCGTGCGCCGCATTGGGGCGCTAGGTTTGAAGGTGGCCCTCGAAAAGTCCGGGGCCCTGTTCTTTCATGGGCCTCGGCAGACGCCGCCTCGAGATCGGACGATTGTGGTGGGCGGCACCTCCATCGCTGTCGGGACGAGCCTAAAATACCTCGGGCTCATTCTCGACAGTCGGTGGCGGTTCGCGGAGCATTTCCGGCAGCTTGAACCCAAGCTGGAGGCGTATTCCGGAATGCTCTCGCGGTTGCTGCCCAACACCGGGGGACCAGGGTCTATCTGCCGCCGTCTCTACGACGGGGTGGTGCGCTCCAAGGCGCTCTACGGAGCGCCTATATGGGCGGAGGCCCTCTGCGCAGAAAATTTGAAGATACTTCGGCGTTCGCAGCGTACCATCGCGCAGAGGGCTGCACGGGCGTACCACACCGTCTCTCGTGAGGCGGCGTGTTTGATTGCAGGCAGTGTCCCCTGGGATCTCGAGGCTGGCGTCCTGAAGAGGGTGTATACCGAGGGCGCCCTGATGCGGCGCAACAGTGGAGGTCGTCCGCCTCCGGAGGAGATCGATCGCTGGAGACAGGCGGCTCGCGACGATCTCTTCCGGAGGTGGTCAGAAAGACTAAGTCTAAGCAGGAGCTCAACGCTGCTCGTGGGGGCCGTTCGGCCCGTCCTGCGCGAGTTTGTGGAGAGGGGTCATGGGGCTCCAACGTTTCACCTCACCCAACTTCTCACGGGTCATGGCCCGTTCGCCAAGTACCTGTGGGAGGTGGTGGGGGTGGAACAAGAGCCCCGGTGCCGCAGTTGCACCAGTGGCGACCCCGACACGGCCCAACACACATTGGCCGTGTGTGAGGCGTGGGACGGGCCCAGGACGGCCCTCACCAGCACCATTGGTGCGGACCTCTCGCTGCCGGCCGTAATTCGAGCTATGGTCGGCAGCGAACAGTGTTGGGCCGCCGTCGCCTCGTTCGCTAGCGAGGTGATGGCGGCCAAGAGAGAGGCTCTGCGGGTGCGGGAGCAAGCTGGGCTTACTCTCCCGCCCCGCAGGCCCCCGGCGAGGGGACGCCGGCGAGCACTATTCGCCCGCGTCCCCGAATGAGAGAGGCCACGGGCGGTGGGTCGGGGGACCCGCCGCCCCATGCTAATGTGGCGGAATGCGCCCCTGTGTGTTCCGGGGGTGCATTCTTAGAGGAGGACGGGCCCCACCATATTGATGGTGGGGCCCCGACGAGTCGGGCCCGCTAAATAGGGCGTCCCCAGCCGAGTCGCGGTGAGCAAACTATCCCGCGGCTCGGAGTGGGCGACGGAGGAACACCGTGGTGGTTTAGTGGGTAGTCTGGCCTCCCTTCGAGGTCAGGAGTCCCACACGAAGCGAACCCCCTGCCCCCGCGGGGGGGGAGCGAAGTGCGTAAATGCATTCCCCACGTTAAAAAAAAAAAAAAAAAAAAAAAAAAAAAAACCTAACCTAACCTAACCTAACCCCAGTCGTCCACCACCTCCCGTGACGATCGGATCATTTTTCGTTTTGCTCCGCGCTTAAAAAATCTTTTGAGTGGGTTTTTCTTACCGTACCGCAACGTGCGATATATGAAAAGTTGCGTCTCGGCGGCGCCCATCCGCCTGCACATCGGGATTTAGCCGCACGATATCGTGTGAGCTGTTAAAAGTGGATTACAGTGAATTTACAGGTTATTCAACACGTGGTAGGACACTAATTTGTGAATAAACCTTTGAAAAGAGTTCGGATCAACAAGTGCGAAGTGTCCTCGGCTGCGGGCAGTGGAGCCCCACCCTCCACATCGGCCAAATTCACCCGGACGGCGCTGGTTTTTCCGGGAAAACCGGAAAAACAAAATCCACGTGGTCACGAGGTACCAGAACCAGCAGGCCGAGGAAGCTGAAAATTTGCAGGCTGAAGGACCCCTACTGGAGCAGCGTTTTTCTTGAAAAAGAAAAATTTTTCGTCAGGTAGAAAATTTTTAATAACAGTTAGAAAGTTGAAACTTTGACACCTAATAGCGGCGGAACCAAGGCTGATATCAAAAAAGCGCAATTGCTATTTTTTGCGCGCTTATTAGAAGAACAGGATCTCAACTTTTTGGATTTTTTGGATTATTATTTTGGACACAGTAATTAAAAATTCAAAATTTTCACTTTTTGTATTTTAATTGTATTTTATTTTTCATATTTCTAATTCTTTAATTGTGCATCCGATAGGCCTTTATTTTATCCTAATTTTAAGACTTTTTCCATATTTTTACTGTAATCCAGCCCGGAGATAGAGAATTTTTTGTCTTTTTTCTAAATTAATTGAAAACTGGTAGAAAATCGTTGTTTTTAACAGTGGGGACGGGTTTAGACAAACATTCTACACTTGTCTAAGCCCAAACTCGCCCCCTCTAACGTTGGAAATAACGATTTTTGTAATTTCCAACCTTTTGGTCCTAATAGGTCGAGATTTTGAAACTGGAATATTTCCGGACTGGATCGACTTACGGCCTTGCGGTTTTCGACCTTGTATAATATTTAGTGTTTTTTATCAGCTCCACACGTTTTTGAGCCGATTGGAGAGATTTTGTTATTTTCGACTTAAACCCCCCCCAGGAGATAGAGCACATCAAGAACCCCCCAGATATCGATTTTGGGAGCTCTAGGACAAACCGTTCCGGAGATACGGTCGGTCAAAGTTTGACCTCGGCTGCGCGGCGGCCATCTTGGAATTCTTTGCACGGCCGTAGCTCCGCCGCGGAAGGTCGTAGAAGCTCCGGACTTCGACTGGGGGCTTCAGGGGGAAACCGGCTTTCCCACCTTCCACCTTTTTTGGGGAAAGGGGGCAAAATTTTGCCAAAAATTTTTTGGCCAATTTTATAGCCGGAAGTGGTGGGGAGGGCGAAGCCATCCAGCAGGGAATTTTTCGCGGCTCGCTGGGACACCTGGGACCCGAGATACATCGGTTCAAAGTTCAGTAAAGCCGCCATCTTGGAAAATTACAAACCGGTGTATCTTGGCAACGGGTGGTCGTAGCGAGTTGCGGTTTCCGCTGGGGGGCTTGGCATTCCGCTCCGCTTCGGACTAGTGGGGTGGGGATTTGACCCCACCAAATTGGGGGGTCAAATTTTGGGGGTCACCCAACTGGCCTGGCAGGTACGTCAGGGGGTAGGTCTCGTCGAGACCTTTCTGGGGAACCCGATCTCGACGAGTTTGGACTTCTGGTTCGCGAGCAAACCCGGTTCCAAGTTTTGGTCCTAGGTTGGGACCAAAATTTTGGAAGCCGATTGTCTCCGAACCCGTGGGCCTAGGACCCTCGGGTTTGGGTTCGTTTTGAAGGGCTCGGGGAGCTCTATCAGCTCGTCCTGGTAGAGTGACTCTACATAGAGCCGGGTAAGAGTTTGCCTGTAGAGCCGTAAAAAACGGTGCCCTAGGGCTTAAACTTCTACAGGCACAACGTCTCCTGGGTTGGGACCTTGTGGTAGGGCGACATAGTTTAAGTTACTGTTTAATTTAGACAATAAGATATTAAACAACCTAGAGTTTTACCCTAGAAATAATTGTAAAGTTAAGAGAGTCTCGAGCATTTGCGCTCTGAATTAATAACTCTAGACAAGGCTATATTACATATAGTTTTAATTTACAATCGCCTATTGCGTTTTTGTACATATATAGTTAAGTTAGTAATAAGTAGTATAAGTTTATTAACTAGAGCCCTATTGGCTAGTTTAAGACGAGTAGCAGGGCTACAAAGACAGGTAGAAGGAATTTACCTAAGCTTTTTTGATAGCTGACAAAGGCCCCTATTGGCCTCAAGCGAGACAGGGTAGCCGGGCTACCATTAACTTGTAGAGTTGTTCTACAAAAACAACTTGACTTTTATATTTTTTCTTTTATCTTTATTTTGTGTGTTCTATTTTTTGCCTGTTTTTACTTTATTTTGTGTCGGACTAAATTTTGACACGCAGAACGGTCAGAGCTGCGTACACACTTCACGATACTACACACACACATACACACACAACAGTCACCCATTTAACACACACGAATACATACAACACCACACCACGTGCACATAACACATCACACAAAACTATACAGGACACACAAATACTAATAAAACACCTGGGGTACCCTATACATACCACCAGACTGTTTATTCTATAAGCCATAACAAGTGTAACATGGCCACACCTAGGACTCCGGTGACGAAGGATGCGGAGATCGTCGGTGTAGGGGAAGGGGATCTAGCTAGAACTGTAGTAAAACAGTCTGCCTTCAGGCGAAGCCTGGAGACTTTTCAGGGAGTGGAGGAAGTTGCAAAGCCCACATCCCGGAAGGCAACAGTGTCTGGGACGAGCGGGGCAGCGGTTGGGTTGGGGCCGGGGGGACCTGCTGCGACCAGGATCGGCCGAAAGACACCTGAGTCGAAGTCCCGCGGTGTCGGGACGGGGGTCAACAGAGGCTCACCCGAGTCTAGACTCAGTGGGACTGCATCCGTATCGGGGCCCGGAGGGCCCAGGTCTGGAGATAGACCCAGCAGGATTGCGCTGGGGTCGAGGACCGGTGAGGTGGCAGCCGCCGGGAAATCGACCGAGGGCGCGCAGGTATCACCCGTTTCCGGGCGGAGTGGGTCAGCTAGGGCCGTCACCGGGCTCAACCTTAGCCCAGAGGACCTGAGTACAAAGACATACACCACCAAGCTGGAAGAAGCTAAAGCGTACATGCAAAGCGGTATGAAGTTTTTAGGGGAGTCGCGAAACCTAAAAGGCGAAATCAAATCTGGTGTCATGCAGGCACTAAAAAGACTGTTCGCGCTGGTTAAACAATTGGAGGCGAGACCTGAGTCCACTGTGGATAAGCCACCAGCCGAACAGCCAAAAGCTAGCAACCAACAAGAGTACGCCGTTCTCGCGGCCAAAATCGAAGAGCATACAAAGCTCCTGAATCAGAACGCCGAGGCAATGAAAGCAGTGCAGACGGCACTGCAGGAGAACACCGCAGCACTAACAAACCCCACCTATGCGTCCATGGCCGCAAAACCACCACCCACACAAAGCCCTGACAGACCTGCTCTCCACTCAATAATAGTCTCGTCGGAGAGGGAGGATGAGTCGGGAGATGAGGTTCTGGAGAGGGTCCGTAAGGCGGTGGACGCAAAGGAGGGATGGGTTAAGGTGGAAAGGGTCCGACGGGCTAAGGACCGTAAAATTATTCTTGGGTGTGCAACGTCGGCGGACAGGGACAAGGCGCGGGAAAGACTTGAGTCCGGTCGGCTCATTGTCGAGGACATCAAAAACAAGGATCCCTTGGTGATGCTGAAGGATGTGCTGAGTGTCAACTCGGATGAGGAGGTACTCAGCGCACTCCGGAAGCAGAACCGGGACGTTTTTGGGGGCCTCGGGAAGGAGGATGACCGGATTCAGGTTAAGTATAAAAAGAAGACCAGGAACCCCCACACTAACCACCTAGTCCTGGCCGTATCTCCGATCATCTGGAGAAGAGTAACAGGACTGGGTGCGCTGCATGTGGACTTGCAACGGGTCCGAGTTGTGGACCAGTCGCCTCTTGTGCAGTGCTCCCGATGTTTGGCGTATGGCCACACCAGGAGGTACTGCACGGAGGAGAATGACACGTGCAGCCACTGTGGGGGTTCTCACCTAAAGGCAAAGTGCGAGCTGTGGACGCTGGGTGTCACACCCACGTGCAAAAATTGCACTAAGGCAAAAATGGCTCGCACGGATCACAACGCCTTTAGCGAGGATTGCCCTGTCCGCAGGCGATGGGATGCACTGGCGCGGTCCACCGTAGCGTACTGCTAAGGTGGAGACGGGGACCTTGGCATACCGTGTGTTCCAGGCCAATCTAAATAAAAAGAAGCTCGCGACGGAAGAGCTCATCATGGAGGCTTCCAAGCGTAAGATTGCGGCCGCCCTAATCCAGGAACCCTACGTCGGTGCGGCTCGAAGTATGAGGAACTACGCTGGCGTCCGGATCTTCCAAAATAATGCCACGGGGGAGGGTACCGTCAAAGCGGCAATCGCCGTATTTGACGGTAGCCTGGATGTAGTCCAATACCCCCACCTCACCACCGACAACATCGTGGTGGTGGGACTCTCAACCACGGCATGGAGGATCACGCTAGTATCCTTTTACTTCGAGCCGGACCGCCCCATAGGCCCGTACATTCGCGACTTTAAAAATGTAGCTCAAACACCTGGATTAGGGATGAAAATCATGGGGGGAGACGCAAATGCCTGGAACACATGGTGGGGCAGCGTTGAAGTGGACGAGCGGGGGGATGAAATGATTGAGATGATCGACGAGTTGTGTCTTCATGTTTTGAATGAGGGTGACACCCCTACATTTGACACTATTAGAGGTGGTCGACGATTTCAAAGTCACGTGGACTTAACCATCTGCTCGTCCAACGCGCTGAACCTGGTGGTAAACTGGAAGGTAGAGGAGAACCTCACGAGCTCGGACCACAACGGAATCACTTTTGGAATCAGATTGCAACGGTCGAAAGGTACAGACATCCAACGCACAACTAGGCTGTTTAACACGAGAAAGGCCAACTGGAATCAGTTCCAAAATGAACTTACAAAACTGAGAACTGAAAACAGCCTAACGACAACAGAGGTGGCAAACATCAGGGACAAGGAACAACTGGAGAACACCGTAAACAAATATACGGAATTGGTCACAAAAGCCTGTGCCACTTCTATACCAGCAAAAAGCGTTGACCAAAAGATAAGGATTCCGTGGTGGTCCGAAGAACTCGCCAAGCTAAAGAGGGAGGTCACCACCAGGAGGCGCAGGATAAAAGGTGCCGCGCCGGCCCGACGCGATAGGGTGGTAAATGATTATTTAACCAGCAAAGAGAAGTACGAAACGGAGGCTAAAAAAGCCCAAGTTACTAGCTGGAAGGAGTTTTGTTGCAAGCAAGACAGGGAGGGGATGTGGGAGGGGATTTACAGGGTGATTGGTAGAACTGCCAAAAGGGCGGAGGACGTACCCCTGGAACTGAATGGCGTGGCCATGACCGCGGACCAGTCCGTGAGGCTCCTGGCGGACGTGTTTTATCCAGAAGACTTGGAGGAGGAGGATACGGCAGAACAGGCCCGCTTGAGGGAAAGGGCGAGGGGGGTGAGCGGGGAGCCCTGCGAAGAGCAGCGGGACCCACCGTTCACTCTGCTGGAACTTGAAATGGCGGCCAAATCCTTCAACTCCAAGAAGGCACCAGGGGCCGACGGCTTCACGGCTGACATCTGCAGCCACGCCATCAGAAATGAACCACAGCTGTTCCTTGCCATGGCAAATAAATGCCTAAGTCTTCACCACTTTCCGATCATCTGGAAAGTAGCAACTGTCGTCGCGCTTCGCAAACCAGGTCGTGAAAGCTATAGTCTTCCGAAATCATATAGGCCCATTGGACTACTTCCAGTCATGGGCAAGATACTCGAGAAGATGATAATGGCGAGACTGCGGCACCATCTCCACCCGAGTATCAGCGCCCACCAATACGGGTTCATGCCACAAAGGAGCTGTGAGGACGCCCTGTATACCCTGGTCCAGCACATAAGATCAAAGCTTGATGACAAGCAGATCGTGGTGCTGGTCTCCTTGGATATAGAGGGCGCCTTCGACAGCGCCTGGTGGCCAGCGATTAAAGTCCGACTCGTGGAGGAGAAATGTCCGGAGGGCCTTAGAAGACTGATAAATAGCTACCTGGAAGACAGACAGGTCAGGGTGAGGTACGCCGGCAAGGAATACAGCAAAAGCACGAGAAAGGGTTGCGTCCAAGGCTCAATTGGTGGGCCAATCCTCTGGAATCTCCTCCTGGATCCACTGCTACGGGGGCTTGAGGATGGGGGTTATTATGTACAAGCGTTCGCGGATGACGTCACCCTGATCTTTCATGGTAACACAGCCATTGAGATTGAAAGGCAAGCCAATGCCGCTCTCGCCTATGTTCAGAGGTGGGGAGATGCAAACAAATTAAAATTTGCACCTCACAAGACCAATGCCATGGTCATTACAAAAAAGCTCAAATACGACACACCACGTCTGAACATGGGCGGGATAGACATAGGCATCTCCAAGGAGGTCAAAATCCTTGGACTCACAATCGACGATAAACTCACCTTCAACCAGCACGTCGATAATACTTGTAAGAAGGTCACCAACATTTACAAGCAACTGATCAGGGCGGCTAGGGCTAGTTGGGGTTTGCACCCGGAGGTGATCCATACTATCTACACTGCCACAGTCGAACCTATAGTGTTGTATGCGGCCAGCGCGTGGGCACCGGCGGTTGGGAAGCTGGGGGTCCAGAAGAGGCTAAACTTCATTCAACGGGGTTTCGCACAAAAAATATGCAAAGCATATCGCACGGTCTCCCTCCATTCGGCAGTGCTCTTGGCGGGGATACTCCCTCTTGACCTTCGCGTACGCGAAGCAGCCTTGCTGTATAGGGTCAGGAGGGGGGATCCCATTCCGGACCTGGGGGGGAGGGAGATTGAGCGAATGGCATCGGCCATGGAAAACCCTCATCCTGCGGAACATATGTGCCTGGAGTTCCAAAGCCTGGAGACCAACGAACAAGTGGAGGATACCTTAGGTACCACTTTGCAAATTTATACGGACGGCAGCAAGATTGAGGGCAGGGTGGGCGCCGCACTATCCATATGGAGAAATGGGGCCGAAACCCGGGCCCTCAAGCTTGCCTTGCCGTCATATTGTACTGTCTACCAGGCGGAACTCTTGGCAATATGCGAAGCAACGAGGGTGATCCTCAAACATGAGCCGGCCTCTTTTGGAATCTACAGCGACTCAACCGCAGCACTCCAGACGGTCGTGAATCCCGGTTGCCTCCACCCCCTTGCAGTCCAATCCAGGAAAAACCTAAAAACATGTTTTCACCAGAACAAACTTACAAAGTTGTTCTGGATAAAGGCACACGCGGGGATGGAGGGGAACGAGAGGGCCGACCAACTGGCAAAAGAGGCAGCCTTGGGGCTGAGGCGTGCACCCGACTACGACCTTTGTCCGGTCTCATTCGTCAAACGGAAAATCCGTAAGGATACGCTGGGCGAGTGGAACCGGAGGTACGAGTCGGGCGAGTCCGCCTCAGTCACAAGACTCTTCTTCCCAAGTGCGTTGGACGCATATATCACTATCAGGAAATTCGAACCCACTAAATTCACAACGCAGCTGCTGACGGGGCACGGTGGATTCTCCGAGTACTTGGCAAGGTTCAAGTGCAAGGAGGATCCATCGTGTGCATGCGATCCGGATCAGCCCGAGAGTGTTCCTCATTTATTAGCAAACTGCCCAATTTACGCGATGCAAAGGTTTAACCTCGAGCAAAAATTAAAGGAACAAATAAAAGTCGAAAACTTTAGTCAATTGATAAATGGCAAAAAAAGTAGAGCACAGTTCCTAGAATTCTGTATCGAAATTGTGAAAATGGCAAATAATAGAAATAAGGTAGATTAAGTTATTAAAATAAGATAATCTGAGGTTATCATTATATTTAATAAGATACAGTGTATTTAAAAGTAATAGAATAAGTATATAGAATTAACACTATGTTGAATAGGATATAAGTAAGCAAATGACAGAATACTGTAAGTAGACTAGAAATTTGTTATAAGTATGTTTATAGTTAAGAATAATGTAAAGAAGGAAATAAATAAAGTATTGAAACCCCTTCCCTATACCCAATGAAAGAAGGAAATAAAGAGAAAGAAATAAGTGTACATAATTCATTACCCGTGTTTATAGTATAAGAATACAAAGAGAAAATAAATAAAGATTAGCCAATAGAATAGAAGCAAATAAATTGCTTGAGAATGAAAGGATGTATGAAAGAAAGAACAAGTATGCGGCATGGAAGTACGAGAAGTAGCAAAAGCGAGAACTGGAATGAAAGGAATAGTCTAGGAAGAACTCCGAATTATGAATATCGGAGAACTAGGTGTAGAAATAATAAAAAAAAAAAAAAAAAAAAAAAAAAAAAAAAACCTAACCTAACCTAACCTTTTTTTTTTTTTTTTTTTTTTTTTTTTTTTTTTTTTTTTTTTTACGTGGTGGAATGCATTTACGCACTTCGCTCCCCCCCCCGCAGGGGCAGGGGGCGAGCTTCGTGTGGGACTCCTGGCATCTAAAGGCCAGACTACCCACTAAACCACCACGGTGTCCGTCGTCACCACATATCGACGATGGCGGGAACAGCATCTTCCGCCATCGCCGTGTGGGTCGCCCGCCGCTGAACAGCGGCAGGCCCGTCTCTGTTGCGGCAGAAGAGGAGTCCTTCTGCCGCCCGCCTAGGCAAGGCACACGCGACACGACGTGTGCCTTCATCCTCGAGGCCTTGTAAGGGCAGCAGACGCCCCCGCGTCTACTGCCCGGCCCGGTTAGGGGGGGAGGAGTTGGTGGTACCTTCTCCTCCGGGCCCCGGTTCGCTTGCGGCGCTGCGGGAGGGAACGTGGGTCGCATTCCCTCTCCCTCTCCGCCGCCTCCTTCTGCGACATCACCGTCTCGCAGAAGGCCTGAACCGCCGCCCACGCCTCATCGCCACCGACCATAGACAGAACTACGGTCGGCAGCGAGAGGTCCGTCCCCACTTCGGCGATAAGAGCACGGCGCTCCCCAGCCCACGCGGGGCACTCCTCTAGGGTGTGCTGCGCCGTGTCATTATCGCCACCACAGTGGTGGCACCCATTGGTCGGCTCTCGTCCCACCTGGCACAGGCGTCTCCCGAAGCATCCATGCCCCGAGAGGACCTGCGCCATCCGGAACGTCACCGACCCCCGCGATCTGTCCATCCAGTCCCTGAGGACCGGACGGATCGCCTCGACGGTCCTGATGCCAGCCGTGGGATTGGCCAGCCGCCGCTCCCACTCCAGGAGCATGGACCGCCTCGCCTGAAGCCTCCGCTCGCCCACCTCCGAGGGTGCCGGGAACTCGCCCCGGCTCCGGGCCTCCTCGCGCCAATGATACACTGACGCGAGGACCCCGACCTCCAGCTCCCACGGAGGGGAGCCCGCCATAACGCACGCCGCCTCGAATGAGATGGAGCGGTACCCTCTCACCGCCCCGATGGCCATCGCCCTCTGCGGACGTTGCAAGAGGGCGACGTGGTGTGCCCTCAGGGCGTCGGCCCATACGGGGGCCCCGTATAGGGCCATCGACCGCACCACTCCCAAATAAAGGAGGCGGCTGCTCGACTGGGGTCCCCCTAGGTTCGGCATCAACCGCCGGAGGGCGGTGGTCGTGCCAAACAGACGGGGGACCAGGCGGGCGAAATGAGCGCGGAAGCTCCATCGTGGATCGAGGACAAGTCCAAGGTACCTCATTTCAGACTTGACCTCGATCCGGGTGCCACTCACTACGATGTGGGAGCCCGCCGGTGGCGCTCGCCGAGGGCCATGGAAACAAATGGCCCCCGACTTGCTGAGCGCCACCCCGAGTCCCAACATCGTTATTCGCCGCACGACCATGGCCACCGACGCAGTGGCGAGGCGCGCGGCGCGTTCATAGGTCGCCCCCCGGGCGGTAACCAACGTGTCGTCTGCGTAGCAGGTCACGTTGACACCCGGGAGGCGAGCTCCTCGGAGTACCCAGTCGTACCCGATGTTCCACAAGAGGGGCCCCAACACTGACCCCTGTGGAACACCGCGGCACATGGCCCACCTGTGAAGGCTGCCATCCTCTCCTGGGTACTCCACGTACCGCTCCGATAGATAGGCGCCGACGATTCTGCGGAGGTAGGGAGGCACGTCATGGTATTTGAGCGCCTCCCGTATGCACTCCCAGGGCAGGGTATTGAACGCATTGGCGATGTCCAGCGACACCGCCAACAGAACCCCGCCCTTGCGGACCTCCTCTTGCGCCAGCGCCTTCACCCGAAGGACGGCGTCGACGGTCGAGCGACGTGTCCGAAAACCATATTGGTAGTCGGACAGGCCGCGATCTCCATCCTCGAGGTGCCGGACGATGCGAGCGAACAACACTCTCTCAAAGAGCTTGCCCGCCTCGTCCAGCAGCACTATCGGTCGGTACGCCACCGAGGGCGATTCCGCGGGCCGTCCCCCCTTCTCGATGAGGACGAGCCTGCCCGTTCTCCATCGGACCGGGTATTGCCCGGTTTGCAGGCACGCACTCATCAGCCCGCAGAATCGCTCCTCGAGCTCCCGGAGCGCGACCACCAAAACGCGTCCAGGAACTCCGTCGGGTCCAGGAGCCTTCGCACCTTTCTCCTGAACCCGCCTGACGGCCACAGCCAGCTCCGCCGTTGTGACCTGCGGCACCTCCGTCACGACCTCCTCTCTGCGCGCCGGAGCCATCACCGGGGGAACAAACCCCTCCTCCCTCTCTGGAAATAGGGAGGAGATAACCTCCCCCAGCACTCTCGACTCCAGGCACTCCGTGACTGGAGGCACCCATGGGCGGAGCTTAGCCCTGACCATCTTGTAGGGCCGTCCCCAGGGGTCCCTGTCAAGGGTGGCTAACAGAGACGCCCTCGAAGCCTCCTTCGCGTCTCCTATTGCCACCCCGAGAGACTGAGCGCACGACCGATATTCGGCGTACAGCTGCGCCTCCTCCTCCGGCACCCGCCGCGCCCTGCGGCGGTACCGGGTGTACCGGCGACGTTTCGCGACGCACAGAGATCGCAGTTCAGCGATCTCCGGCGTCCACCAGTACACCTTCCGGTTGGGGAGTCGAGGCTTGGCCCGAGGCATGCACGCGTCGCAGATCTGCGACGCGGCGCTCCCGAACCATTCCGCCTCCGCCTCGACTCCTACTTCCGCCGGAGGAGTCGCCCAAGACTGGACGATCGACGCCAGCTCCAACGCCTCACGGTCTATGCGCCCCAGGACCCACCTGTTGGCGGACGGCCCCTCGCGTCTGGGACTCGCCACGTTCTGGCCCGTGGAGACATCGTAACGGATGTACCGATGATCCGTCAGATTCTCCACGTCGTCCAGGACTCGCCAGTCCCGGACGGCCTGTGCGACAGCAGGGGTCGTGAACGTGATGTCCACGATGGACCTTCCCTGCTGCGACACGAACGTGTCGACCGACCCACGATTACTTATCATCAGGCCGGTCGTCGTGGCCCACTCCTCCAGCAACCGGCCGCGCTCGTCGGCCACCGGGGAACCCCAAGCCGTGGATTTGGCATTAAAGTCCCCGGCGACCACCGCCAGACGGGGTGAGATTTGCCCCAGCAGGGCACCCACCGCATCCAGCGCCGTCTCGAACTCGGCCAGTCTCATGCTGGGAGGGAAGTACACCGCAATGATGATGTACCTCCCCCACCCGCAGGCCACGAAGCCCCTCCCCCTGGAAATGAGGGAGGGGGGTGCCACTCGCTGTGTCCCAGACGCGATAACACACACCAACCCGTCAGTGTCCCCCAACCACAGACCGTGAGGAGGGACAAAGTACGGGTCGGAGACTACCGCCACATCAATGGACCACTCCGCCATGGACTGCAGGAGGAGGTCCTGCGCCCGGGCGGAGTGGTTGAGATTCGCCTGGAGGAAGCGATGGGGGATACCGTCCATTACGGTTCCATCGCTTCCTCTCGCCCTTGCGGGGGCGTCGCTGCCACGGGAACTGGGGCAGCCGGGGTCCGTCCGGCCGCCTTTTTGCCCTTCCTGGGCTTTGTCCCGCGGCATGCTTTGCCGCCTACAATGTGGTTGCTCGGTCCGCCTCCCATTGCTGCGCAGATGACGCAGTGGGGGTCGACCGAGCATGCCGCAGCTTTGTGGCCAGGACGACCGCAGCGGTAGCAAATTTCACCGCGGTCTTCCTGTGAGGTGCACTGTGCCCTGACGTGTCCTGACATCAGGCACCGGAAACACCTCATGGGTCTTCGCCCGAGCAAAGTTACTCGAGCAGAGACCCAGCCAACTGTAAGGCGTCCAGCGGCCACTTTACTGGCCGCTTCCACGGGGCAGCTCACTACCACCGTGCCGCTCCCCCTCAACGCCCGGCGAATCTCACCAACCCTGACGTTCAGGGGGGGGCAGCTGCCGTGGCGCGCGACTGCGTCAGCCACCTCCTCCCTCGTGACTGATTCGTCCAGACCGGTAATGCGCATGTCTGCGCACTTGACCGGCCTGGACACATTTGCCGTCCCGGAGCCGAGCACCTCCCGGAGACGCGCCGCCAGCCTGTCGGCCTTCTCCCCGCTGGGGTCACCGGCCACCTCCAAAATGGTGGCACCGGTCTGCGCCTTCTTATAGTTCGTACGGGGGATGTCGAAGTCTTGCAGGTTAACCTGCGACTTTAACCCCCGTATGACCTCCGCGTACGTAGCGCCCTTTTCAGAGGCCTCCGGCAGCAGCGTTATCACTACTGCCGAAGAGCGGGGCGCACGCGGTCCCTTCCTCTTGCGTGTTCGCCTCTTCTTCTTAGAAGAAGAGGGTGCAGAGGAAGTTGCAGTCCGGGCCGACGTGCTGGCCTCTTGGGCAGCAGCCGGCGCTCCAGGCTTCTTCTTTTTGGGCCTCTTGGCTACCGTCGTCCACGCCTCGTCCATTGACGACGGTGCAGGCGGTAGCGGCCTCGGCTCTCTCTCCTTGGGGGGAGGGGTGGGGGTGCTCTTCTTCCCCTTACCCTTTCCCTTCGATGACCCCGCTTGCGGGGGAAGGGGTGGCGGCGACGGCTTAGAGGGAGCCGGTGGTGATGGCTCCGAATGAGCCGATGGACCGGGCTTTGGGTCGGCCTTGCGCCTGGCGTCAGACGCTAGGGGCGGGCGGAGGCGTGGCTCCGGCAGGAGTCTGGACTCCAAGCCCGCCCACCTCGCGTCCACCGCGGACAGCACGCGGTCCATGATGGCCCGCGACATCTCCTCCAGGGGAGCGACAGCGGCTGGTTCCGCTGCCTTCTCCTTCTCCTCCCGGAGGAAGCGGACCTCCATCCGGAGCCTCTCTACCTCCGCTCGAAGGGTGGCCACCTCGTCATTGACGTTCCGGCCCTCAAGCACGTCTACGGCATCGATGACGTCGAATGCCGCGCCCTTGAGGGCCTTTATGAAGCCACCCTTCAAGTTTTTTGATTTGTTGGCGACGTCCAACACAAGGCCCATATTTTCTCGGACCTTTGCCGCCAACAAATCGGTGGGCAGTTTCTCCCATGACGGGTCTGCCCTTCTCCTGGAGGATCGCGACGCCACTGAAGACGACCGCGATCCTGCCACCGAGCCGGAAAATTGGAGAATTTCCGGTTGGGCCATCTGATCTTCGATGGCCTGTCTCTTCTTCACCGCGCCTTGGAGGACCGGGGACTCGGTCTCCTCCTCGCTGTGCTGCCTCTTGTGAGCAGCACTGCTATCGCGCGACGACGTCGCGCTGCGATCCATGTCGGATCCCGCCATGGACTGCGTAGGTCCTGGTGTCGAAGGCCTCGACAGCCTCGACAGCCTTACCGAGCATCGGCGAGTCTGTCCTTCGGGAACTTGGTCCCGGCAAGACCCCGCCGTCTGCTCCTCGCGCTCACGCGCCTGTCGCTCGGGAGCTTGGTCCCGGCACGACTCACTC
This sequence comes from Eilema depressum, assembly GCA_914767945.1. Lineage (NCBI taxonomy): Eukaryota > Metazoa > Arthropoda > Insecta > Lepidoptera > Erebidae > Eilema > Eilema depressum. Next base: position 19,640,097 of record OU612031.1, on the reverse strand, counting down.
TCTCTTCCAGCGTTGGGCATCGTCCTGAAAAGGACAGTGCCGAACCTGTCAGAGGACACTCAAAAATCACAGAAAAACTGCTTGCCGCAAGAGAAGCTATCCAGATTTGGTCACCCAACGTGCCACTCCGTTACGGTGGTCACGTTGGGGTCCAGGGCACACGACGGGGACGTACTGGATAGCTCTTGGGGCGTGCCCCAACCTAACCTAACCTAACCTAACCTAACCTAACCTAACCTAACCTGGGGTGCGAAGAAGGGTAACCTCCACGATGGCCTCCCCGTTTCTTCCCCCCTTGGACCACGGTCCTGGGGAGCGGAAGCGGGGTGGCTGGTGCACCCTGGACGACGGTTAACAGACTCCGACTTCAAGGGGCTCTGTTAGCCGCTCGACCAATAACCCGACAAGCCCTTTTCAGGGCTAGCTGACCCCATTGCACGAGGGGGTCGTGGGATGGCGGGCCTGCTAGGCCCGCGAGGAGGGAGCCGCGAGGCGCCCTCCAGGCCCTTTTCAGGGCCACCAAAACAGCCCTTTTCAGGGCTAGTTGACCCATGTGGGGGTCGTGGTATGGCGGACCTGCAAGGTCCGCGTGGACGGAGCCGCGAGGCGTCCTCCAGGCCCTTTTCAGGGCCACCACAACAGCCCTTTTCAGGGCTAGCTGACCCCGTGAGGGGGGTCGAGGTACGGCGGACCTGCTAGGTCCGCGAGGTGGGATCCGAGAGGATCAGGTGGTTGGTCGCTCCCAGTATCCCTCTGCTCTCAGAGGGGACAGGGGAGAGACGTCGTGATCCGTCGGGATCGAGGGACGGGTCGGCCCACTGCTCGCGCAGGGGCTGACAGGCACTCGTGCCACCGTCGGTGTTGGGAGGGTTGGCTGCCCTCTCGCGTCGCGTAGCCTCCGGGTGATCGTCAACGACCTGAGTGCTAGCCACACTCGGGAAGTCGTGATCTCGGAGAACGTGGGGCTTGCCTTAATTGGCCGGCCCGCGACAAGGAAAAGTCTGTAAAACCCGACAGCGAAGTCGTTAAAACCTGTGGATACCTGGGGACCTCCACAGTATGTACCCCGCTCTCCGGAATGAGCGTCACCCGGGGAGTGTATTCTGTTCGTCTCTACTCGTGGGATTTGTATGGGAAACTCTAAACAAAACCAAGACGTGGAGGAGGAGAAGAGGAGGTTGATGGAGATTGAGACGGAGGCCGCAAGGTCTCACGGCTCTCTCGCAGAGGTGGCGGTTGTGCTGGAGCGCTTTCGCACTCCGAGCATAACGCCGGGAGGCTCGCGCTCGTCTTCCCCAGCAATGGGGAAGCTCTGGCGCAAGCGCGGCCCGGAGTCGGACTCCACAGAGCCGGAGGCTGGCAAGAAGCCCCGTGGTCGCACGCCTACTACAGGTGAACACGTCACGGCAATGGCGCGGGCGATCGAACTCCGCGCGGAGGCAGAGCTTGCAAATGAGGTGCAGCGGCGGCGGGATAGATCCCTCGAAAGAGGGACTCCTGGCCTGCAGCCCCAGCTAAGCCCGCGGCCCCAAGCTGGAGGCAGCTCCAACCAGCCCGTCAGCACGGAGCAGCTGACGGGCGCAATCGAGGCGGCGCTGGCGACGGTGCGCACCGTCGCCGCTAAGAGCTCCAACCTAAAGGGCCAGTATATCAGGGCCCTTAAGGACGCCTGCACGGCAATCACAGAGAACGTGCAGGTGCTCCGTGCCCGCACGGAAAGCGAGGAGGTTGCTCACCTCCAGAAGGAGCTGGCCGCAGTACGGGCCGAAATGCAGGCCTGGAAGCTGCAGGCCGAGTCCGCTCCACCCCCGATGAGCCGCGACGAGATCGGGTTCATGGTGGACGCGCGGCTCGCGGGGATCGCGGACCGCCTGTTGCCAGAGGCCCGCATCCGTCCGCCTCTCCAGGTGGACGCAAGGAACGCGGCTCGGCGTGCAAGCGAACCTGAGCCGCAACCGCAGGTGGCCACCTCGGAGCTCCCGGCTCTTCCACCTTCGCCTACCCGGATGCCAGACGGGCAGCCTGGGGGGGCGAAGAAGAAAAAGAAGCCGAGGAAGAAGACGGCCGCCGCCAAGGAGGCGGAAGCTGCCCGTCTGTCAGGGCAGACCTCCTCTTCGGCGCTTCCATCGGCGTCCCCGCCGGCCCCCCCCACGGCCCCCCTGACCGGGTGGAACAAGGTGGCGGCACGGCCAAAGGTGGCGAAGCCGGCTCCATCGCGGGCGGCAGCGGCCCCGGCCGCTGCCACCCCAGCACAGCCAGCCGCGAAGAGGAAACGTGGTGCCCGGAAGTCCCGGAAATTGCGCGCCCCGATAACTGCAGCGATTACCCTTACGCTGCAGCCGGACGCACAGGAGCGGGGCATCACGTACCTCGACGTGATAGCCAGAGCCGAGGGGGCCATCGACCTGAAGGCCTTGGGGATCGACGGCCTCCGGCACCGCACTGCGGTCACTGGGGCTCGAGTCCTCGAGGTCGAAGGAGCCGACAGGGTCCAGAAGGCGGACCAACTGGCTGTCAAGCTGAGGGAGGTGCTGGGGGAGGTCCGGGTGGCCAGGCCAGAGAGGTGCGTGGAGCTGCGCATCTCTGGCCTGAGTGACTCGGCCACGAAGGAGAAGGTGGCGGCGGCGCTGGCTGCTGAGGGGGGTTGCTCTCCCGACGCCATAAGGGTGGGCGACATACAGCGCCCACCTGGCCGGCAGGGCACTGCCTGGTTGCGGTGCCCTATCGAGGCGGCTGGGAGACTGACCGACGGCCGTCGCATCGTCGTTGGGTGGTCAGTGGTCAGGCTGACCATCCTGGAGCCGAGGCCGGCGCGGTGCTTCCGCTGCCTGGAGCCGGGGCACGTTGGAGTCAGGTGCACTGCGGGCATTGACCGCAGTGCACTTTGCTTCCGCTGTGGGCAGGCGGGCCACAAGTCGGCCACCTGCTCCGCGGAGCCCGGGTGCCCCGTCTGTGCGGCGGCGGGAGCGCCGTCCGGTCATTGGATCGGCTCCGGCGAATGCAAGGCGGCCTCCCGTAAGAAGGTGGCCCCCCGAAAAGGCGGTGCAGCAGGTGGGACGAAGCCCACGCCAACCCCCACCCTGCCGCAACAGAACGAGGAGGAGATGGACACCGCCCAAACATAATGGCCCATCCCATCTCAATACTGCAGGCCAACGTTAACCACTGCGTCGCGGCACAGGACCTTCTGGCCCAAACCATGGCGCAGTGGCAGACGACAGTGGCAGTAGTCGCCGAGCCGTACTACGTTCGCGACGGCCCAAATTGGGCCGGCAGCCTGGACGACTTGGTGGCTATCGTCGCCCAGCGAACCGCCCCACCCTTCGACATGGTGCGAAGGGGCCGAGGGTGTGTGCTCGTCGCGCTGGGCGGCGCTGCAGTGATTGGGGTGTACTGCCCCCCTAGCAGAAGCCTCGCCGACTTCGAGTGTTTGCTCGTCGAGGTCGGGGCTCTGCTGGCGGAAGTGCACCCCACCCCGGCGGTGGTGGCCGGGGATTTCAACGCTCACTCTCGGGCGTGGGGATCCCCGGCGACCGATGCCCGGGGGGAGATGATGATGGGTTGGGCGGTGTCCCAAGGCTTGGTGCTGCTGAACCAGGGAGCGGTCCACACACTCGTGCGACCCCAGGGCAGGTCGATTGTCGACCTTTCGTTTGCCAGTTCTGCCCTGGCTAGCCGTGCTGTGAACTGGCGGGTCGTCGTGGGGGTGGAGACGGCGTCGGATCACCGGTACATCCGGTTCGACGTCGTCCCTGCCGCCGCGGCGGCTCGCGTTGAGTACGACCGCCCCCTGAGGGGAGAAGGTCCGCGGTGGCGACTGGGTACCCTAGATCGGGAGCTGGCCAAAGAGGCGGCTATCGTCGAGCGATGGGCTGCTGTGGATAGCGGCCCGGACGTGGACGCGAGGTGCGAGCGGCTCGCTGGAGCGCTGACTCACGTCTGCGACGCGGCGATGCAGAGGGCGAGGCCTATCCCGCCTCGGAAGCGGATGTACTGGTGGCGTCCCCACCTAGCCGGGCTGCGTACCGCGAGTTACGCGGCCCAGAGGCAGTACACCCGCAGCCGTAGGCGGGCGGTCAGAGACCTCGCTCACGAGGAGAGATTGCACGCCGCGTACAGGGCCGCCCGTGAGGCCCTGAGCTCGGCGATTAAAGCCGCCAAGGACGAGGCCTGGAAGGAGTGGCTCGAGAGCCTGGACCGAGGTCCGTGGGGGCGTCCGTACAAGACCATGAGTGGGAAACTCCGGCCTTGGGCGCCTCCCCTCACCAGAACTCTCGAGCCGAATCTCCTGGGCCGAGTGGTCAGCTCCCTCTTCCCTGCGGGGGAAGAGTGGGTCCCACCGCGGATGGCAGCACCAAGCAGTGTGCCGGCAGACGAAGGGGCAATACCTCCCGTGTCCGAGGCCGAGTTAGGGGTCGCAATCCTGGCACTCAAGTCCAGGAATCGCGCCCCGGGCCCGGACGGCGTCCCTGGGAAGGTTATTGTCACCGTCATGCCGGCACTTGAGGAAGAGACGCTGTCCCTCATGTCGGAGTGTTTGGCGTCGGGGAGAGTCCCGCGACAATGGAAGGTCGGCAAGCTCGTGCTTCTCAAGAAGCGCGGGCGTCCAGCCGAGTCGCCGTCGGCCTACCGCCCCATCGTTCTGCTCGACGAGATGTGCAAGCTCTTTGAGCGTGTGCTCGCTGCGCGTCTCGTCGGTCACCTGGAGGGGGCGGGGCCTAACTTAAGTGACGGCCAGTTCGGCTTCCGTCGCGGGAGGTCGACGCTCGACGCCATATCCCGGCTACGGGACAGCGTCGCTGAGGCGGTCACCAGGGGTGAGGTGTTGTTGGCTGTATCGCTGGACATAGCCAACGCCTTCAACACCCTCCCCTGGGAGACCATTGCGGAGGCGCTGAGGTACCACAATGTCCCGTGGTACCTCAGGCGCGTCCTGGCGGACTACTTCGTGGACCGGGTTATCATGTACCCGGCCCGAGACGGGGTGGTCCGCCGAAATATGGGGCGTGGCGTTCCACAGGGGTCGGTCCTTGGGCCGCTCCTGTGGAACATCGGTTATGATTGGGTCCTGCGCGGTGCTAATCTTCGGGGGGTCGGCGTACTTTGTTACGCCGACGATACCCTAGTCACCGCGCAGGGCCCCACGTTCCACGACGCCGCCGTCCTCGCCACGGCAGGCGTCGCCCAAGTCGTGCGCCGCATCGGGGCGCTCGGATTGAAGGTGGCCCTCGAGAAGTCCGAGGCCCTGTTCTTCCATGGGCCTCGGCGGGCGCCGCCTCGAGGCCAGTCGATCGTGGTGGGCGGCACCTCCATCGCTGTCGGGACGAGCTTGAAGTACCTCGGGCTCATTCTCGACAGTCGATGGCGGTTCGCGGAGCATTTCCGGCAGCTGGAACCCAAGTTGGTGTCATATGCCGAAATGCTCTCGCGGTTGCTGCCCAACACCGGGGGACCGGGGTCTGCCTGCCGCCGTCTCTACGACGGGGTGGTGCGCTCCAAGGCGCTCTACGGAGCGCCAATATGGGCGGAGGCCCTCTGCGCAGAGAATGTGAGAAAGCTGCGACGCGCGCAGCGCACCATAGCGCAGAGGGCCGCACGGGCGTACCACACCGTCTCTTACGAGGCGGCGTGTCTTATCGCGGGCAGTGTCCCCTGGGATCTCGAGGCTGGCGTCCTTAAGAGGGTCTACGAAGAGGGCGCCCTGATGCGGCGCAACACCGGAGGTCGGCCGCCTCCGGAGGAGATCGATCGCTGGAGACAGGCGGCTCGCGACGATCTCTTCCGGAGGTGGCACGAAAGGTTGGGCGTAACGAGGAGCTCAATGCTGCTCGTGGGGGCCGTTCGGCCCGTCCTACGCGAGTTTGTGGAGAGGGGTCACGGGGCTCCAACGTTCCACCTCAGCCAGCTTCTCGCGGGTCATGGCCCTTTTGCCAGGTACCTGTGGAGGGTGGTGGGGGTGGAAGCGGAGCCCCGGTGCCGCAGCTGCACCAGCGGCGACCCCGACACGGCCCATCACACCCTGGCTGTGTGTGAGGCGTGGGACGGTCCTAGGACGGCCCTCATAGGCACCATTGGTGCGGACCTCTCGCTGCCGGCCGTAGTTTCAGCTATGGCCGGCAGCGAACAGTGTTGGGCCGCCGTCGCCTCGTTCGCTAGCGAGGTGATGGCGGCCAAGAGAGAGGCTCTGCGGGTGCGGGAGCAAGCTGGGCTTACTCTCCCACCCCGCAGGCCCCCGGCGAGGGGACGCCGGCGAGCACTGTTCGCCCGCGTCCCCGAATGAGAGAGGCCACGGACGGCGGGTCGGGGGACCCGCCGCCCCATGCTAATGTGGCGGAATGCGCCCCTGTGTGTTCCGGGGGTGCATTCTTAGAGGAGGACGGGCCCCACCATATTGATGGTGGGGCCTCAACGAGTCGAGCCCGTTAAATAGGGCGTCCCCAGCCGAGTCGCGGTGAGCAGACTATCCCGCGGCTCGGAGTGGGCGATGGAGGAACACCGTGGTGGTTTAGTGGGTAGTCTGGCCTCCCTTCGAGGTCAGGAGTCCCACACGAAGCGAACCCCCTGCCCCCGCGGGGGGGGAGCGAAGTGCGTAAATGCATTCCCCACGTTAAAAAAAAAAAAAAAAAAAAAAACCTAACCTAACCTAACCTAACCTGGGGTGCGAGGGGTGCGAAGAAGGGTAACCTCCACGATGGCCTCCCCGTTTCTTCCCCCCTTGGACCACGGTCCTGGGGAGCGGAAGCGGGGTGGCTGGTGCACCCTGGACGACGGTTAACAGACTCCGACTTCAAGGGGCTCTGTTAGCCGCTCGACCAATAACCCGACAAGCCCTTTTCAGGGCTAGCTGACCCCATTGCACGAGGGGGTCGTGGGATGGCGGGCCTGCTAGGCCCGCGAGGAGGGAGCCGCGAGGCGTCCTCCAGGCCCTTTTCAGGGCCACCAAAACAGCCCTTTTCAGGGCTAGTTGACCCATGTGGGGGTCGTGGTATGGCGGACCTGCAAGGTCCGCGTGGACGGAGCCGCGAGGCGTCCTCCAGGCCCTTTTCAGGGCCACCACAACAGCCCTTTTCAGGGCTAGCTGACCCCGTGAGGGGGGTCGAGGTACGGCGGACCTGCTAGGTCCGCGAGGTGGGATCCGAGAGGATCAGATGGTTGGTCGCTCCCAGTATCCCTCTGCTCTCAGAGGGGACAGGGGAGAGACGTTGTGATCCGTCGGGATCGAGGGACGGGTCGGCCCACTGCTCGCGCAGGGGCTGACAGGCACTCGTGCCACCGTCGGTGTTGGGGGGGTTGGCTGCCCTCTCGCGTCACGTAGCCTCCGGGTGATCTTCAACGACCTGAGTGTTAGCCACACTCGGGAAGTCGTGATCTCGGAGAACGTGGGGCTTGCCTTAATTGGCCGGCCCGCGACAAGGAAAAGTCTGTAAAACCCGACAGCGAAGTCGTTAAAACCTGTGGACACCTGGGGACCTCCACAGTATGTACCCCGCTCTCCGGAATGAGCGTCACCCGGAGAGCGTATTCTGTTCGTCTCGTACTCGTGGGATCAGTTATGGAAAAATGTAAACCAAAAACTAACCAGAAGGAGAGCAGAAAGGAGGTTGAGATTGAGACGGAGGCCTTGCGGCCTCGTGGCTCTCTCGCAGAGGCGGCGGTTGTGCTGGAGCGTTTTCACACTCCGAACACAACGCCGGGAGGCTCGCGCTCGACTTCCCCAGCAATGGGGAAGTTCTGGCGCAAGCGCGGCCCGGAATCAGACTCCGCAGACCCGGAGTCTGGGAAGAAGCCCCGCGGGCGCCCGCCCACCACAAGCGATAACGTCGGCCTGGCGAAAGCCAAGGCCGAGCTGAACTCGGCGATGGCGCGGGCGATCGAACTCCGCGCGGAGGCAGAGCTCGCGAATGAGGTGCAGCGGCGGCGGGATAGATCCCTTGAAAGAGGGACTCCTAGCCTGCAGCCCCAGCTAAGCCCGCAGCCCCACGCTGGAGGCAGCTCCAACCAGCCCGTCAGCACGGAGCAGCTGACGGGCGCAATCGAGGCGGCACTGGCGACGGTGCGCACCGTCGCCGCTAAGAGCTCCAACCTAAAGGGCCAGTATATTAAGGCCCTTAAGGACGCCTGCACGGCGATTACAGAGAACGTGCAGGTGCTCCGTGCCCGCACGGAAAGTGAGGAGGTTGCCCACCTCCAGAAGGAGCTGGCCGCAGTACGGGCCGAAATGCAGGCCTGGAAGCTGCAGGCCGAGTCCGCTCCCCCCCCGATGAGCCGCGACGAGATCGGGTTCATGGTTGACGCGCGGCTCGCGGGGATCGCGGACCGACTGCTGCCAGAGGCCCGTATCCGCCCCCCCCTTCAGGCGGACGCGAGGAACGCGGCTCTGCGTGTCAGTGGACCCGAGCCGCAGGTGGTCATCTCTGAGTTACCGGCTCTTCCACCTTCGCCTACCCGGATGCCAGACGGGCAGCCTGGGGGGGCGAAGAAGAAAAAGCAGCCGAGGAAGAAGACGGCCGCCGCCAGGGAGGCGGAAGCTGCCCGTCTGTCAGGGCAGACCTCCTCTTCGGCGCTTCCATCGGCGTCCCCGCCGGCCCCCCCCACGGCCCCCCTGACCGGGTGGAACAAGGTGGCGGCACGGCCAAAGGTGGCGAAGCCGGCTCCATCGCGGGCGGCAGCGGCCCCGGCCACTGCCACCCCAGCACAGCCAGCCGCGAAGAGGAAACGTGGTGCCCGGAAGTCCCGGAAATTGCGCGCCCCGATAACTGCAGCGATTACCCTTACGCTGCAGCCGGACGCAAGGGAGCGGGGCATCACGTACCTCGACGTGATAGCCAGAGCCGAGGGGGCCATCGACCTGAAGGCCTTGGGGATCGACGGCCTCCGGCACCGCACTGCGGTCACTGGGGCTCGAGTCCTCGAGGTCGAAGGAGCCGACAGGGTCCAGAAGGCGGACCAACTGGCTGTCAAGCTGAGGGAGGTGCTGGGGGAGGTCCGGGTGGCCAGGCCAGAGAGGTGCGTGGAGCTGCGCATCTCTGGCCTGAGCGACTCGGCCACGAAGGAGAAGGTGGCGGCGGCGCTGGCTGCTGAGGGGGGTTGCTCTCCCGACGCCATAAGGGTGGGCGACATACATCGCCCACCTGGCCGGCAGGGCACTGCCTGGTTGCGGTGCCCTATCGAGGTGGCTGGGAGACTGACCGACGGCCGTCGCATCGTCGTTGGGTGGTCAGTGGTCAGGCTGACTATCCTGGAGCCGAGGCCGGCGCGGTGCTTCCGCTGCCTGGAGCCGGGGCACGTTGGAGTCAGGTGCACTGCGGGCATTGACCGCAGTGCACTTTGCTTCCGCTGTGGGCAGGCGGGCCACAAGTCGGCCACCTGCTCCGCGGAGCCCGGGTGCCCCGCCTGTGCGGCGGCGGGAGCGCCGTCCGGTCATCGGATCGGCTCCGGCGAATGCAGGGCGGCCTCCCGTAAGAAGGTGGCCCCCCGAAAAGGCGGTGCAGCAGGTGGGACGAAGCCCACGCCAACCCCCACCCTGCCGCAACAGAACGAGGAGGAGATGGACACCGCCCAAACATAATGGCCCATCCCATCTCAATACTGCAGGCCAACGTTAACCACTGCGTCGCGGCACAGGACCTTCTGGCCCAAACCATGGCGCAGTGGCAGACGACAGTGGCAGTAGTCGCCGAGCCGTACTACGTTCGCGACGGCCCGAACTGGGCCGGCAGCCTGGACGACTTGGTGGCTATCGTCGCCCAGCGAACCGCCCCACCCTTCGACATGGTGCGAAGGGGCCGAGGGTGTGTGCTCGTCGCGCTGGGCGGCGCTGCAGTGATTGGGGTGTACTGCCCCCCTAGCAGAAGCCTCGCCGACTTCGAGTGTTTGCTCGTCGAGGTCGGGGCTCTGCTGGCGGAAGTGCACCCCACCCCGGCGGTGGTGGCCGGGGATTTCAACGCTCACTCTCGGGCGTGGGGATCCCCGGCGACCGATGCCCGGGGGGAGATGATGATGGGTTGGGCGGTGTCCCAAGGCTTGGTGCTGCTGAACCAGGGAGCGGTCCACACACTCGTGCGACCCCAGGGCAGGTCGATTGTCGACCTTTCGTTTGCCAGTTCTGCCCTGGCTAGCCGTGCTGTGAACTGGCGGGTCGTCGTGGGGGTGGAGACGGCGTCGGATCACCGGTACATCCGGTTCGACGTCGTCCCTGCCGCCGCGGCGGCTCGCGTTGAGTACGACCGCCCCCTGAGGGGAGAAGGTCCGCGGTGGCGACTGGGTACCCTAGATCGGGAGCTGGCCAAAGAGGCGGCTATCGTCGAGCGATGGGCCGCTGTGGATAGCGGCCCGGACGTGGACGCGAGGTGCGAGCGGCTCGCTGGAGCGCTGACTCGCGTCTGCGACACGGCGATGCAGAGGGCGGGGCCTATCCCGCCTCGGAAGCGGATGTACTGGTGGCGTCCCCACCTAGCCGGGCTGCGTACCGCGAGTTACGCGGCCCAGAGGCAGTACACCCGCAGCCGTAGGCGGGCGGTTAGAGACCTCGCCCACGAGGAGCAATTGCACGCCGCGTACAGGGCCGCCCGTGAGGCCCTGAGCTCGGCGATTAAAGCCGCCAAGGACGAGGCCTGGAAGGAGTGGCTCGAGAGCCTGGACCGAGATCCGTGGGGGCGTCCGTACAAGACCATGAGTGGGAAACTCCGGCCTTGGGCGCCTCCCCTCACCAGAACTCTCGAGCCGAATCTCCTGGGCCGAGTGGTCAGCTCCCTCTTCCCTGCGGGGGAAGAGTGGGTCCCACCGCGGATGGCAGCACCAAGCAGTGTGCCGGCAGACGAAGGGGCAATACCTCCCGTGTCCGAGGCCGAGTTAGGGGTCGCAATCCTGGCACTCAAGTCCAGGAATCGCGCCCCGGGCCCGGACGGCGTCCCTGGGAAGGTTATTGTCACCGTCATGCCGGCACTTGAAGAGGAGACGCTGTCCCTCATGTCGGAGTGTTTGGCGTCGGGGAGAGTCCCGCGACAATGGAAGGTCGGCAAGCTCGTGCTTCTCAAGAAGCACGGGCGTCCAGCCGAGTCACCGTCGGCCTACCGCCCCATCGTTCTGCTCGACGAGATGTGCAAGCTCTTTGAGCGTGTGCTCGCTGCGCGTCTCGTCGGTCACCTGGAGGGGGCGGGGCCTAACCTAAGTGACGGCCAGTTCGGCTTCCGTCGCGGGAGGTCGACGCTCGACGCCATATCCCGGCTACGGGACAGCGTCGCTGAGGCGGTCACCGGGGGTGAGGTGTTGTTGGCTGTATCGCTGGACATAGCCAACGCCTTCAACACCCTCCCCTGGGAGACCATTGCGGAGGCGCTGAGGTACCACAATGTCCCGTGGTACCTCAGGCGCGTCCTGGCGGACTACTTCGTGGACCGGGTTATCATGTACCCGGCCCGAGACGGGGTGGTCCGCCGAAATATGGGGCGTGGCGTTCCACAGGGGTCGGTCCTTGGGCCGCTCCTGTGGAACATCGGTTATGATTGGGTCCTGCGCGGTGCTAATCTTCGGGGGGTCGGTGTACTTTGTTACGCCGACGATACCCTAGTCACCGCGCGGGGCCCCACGTTCCACGACGCCGCCGTCCTCGCCACGGCAGGCGTCGCCCAAGTCGTGCGCCGCATCGGGGCGCTCGGATTGAAGGTGGCCCTCGAGAAGTCCGAGGCCCTGTTCTTCCATGGGCCTCGGCGGGCGCCGCCTCGAGGCCAGTCGATCGTGGTGGGCGGCACCTCCATCGCTGTCGGGACGAGCTTGAAGTACCTCGGGCTCATTCTCGACAGTCGATGGCGGTTCGCGGAGCATTTCCGGCAGCTGGAACCCAAGTTGGTGTCATATGCCGAAATGCTCTCGCGGTTGCTGCCCAACACCGGGGGACCGGGGTCTGCCTGCCGCCGTCTCTACGACGGGGTGGTGCGCTCCAAGGCGCTCTACGGAGCGCCCATATGGGCGGAGGCCCTCCGCGCAGAGAATGTTAGAAAGCTGCGGCGCGCGCAGCGCACCATAGCGCGGAGGGCCGCACGGGCGTACCACACCGTCTCTTACGAGGCGGCGTGTCTTATCGCAGGCAGTGTCCCCTGGGATCTCGAGGCTGGCGTCCTTAAGAGGGTCTACGAGGAGGGCGCCCTGATGCGGCGCAATACCGGAGGTCGGCCGCCTCCGGAGGAGATCGATCGCTGGAGACAGGCGGCTCGCGACGATCTCTTCCGGAGGTGGCACGAAAGGTTGGGCGTAACGAGGAGCTCAGTGCTGCTCGTGGGGGCCGTCCGGCCCGTCCTACGCGAGTTTGTGGAGAGGGGTCACGGGGCTCCAACGTTCCACCTCAGCCAGCTTCTCACGGGTCATGGCCCTTTCGCCAGGTACCTGTGGAAGGTGGTGGGGGTGGAAGCGGAGCCCCGGTGCCGCAGCTGCACCAGCGGCGACCCCGACACGGCCCATCACACCCTGGCCGTGTGTGAGGCGTGGGACGGTCCTAGGACGGCCCTCACCAGCACCATTGGTGCGAACCTCTCGCTGCCGGCCGTAATACAAGCTATGGCCGGCAGCGAACAGTGTTGGGCCGCCGTCGCCTCGTTCGCTAGCGAGGTGATGGCGGCCAAGAGAGAGGCTCTGCGGGTGCGGGAGCAAGCTGGGCTTACTCTCCCGCCCCGCAGGCCCCCGGCGAGGGGACGCCGGCGAGCGCTGTTCGCCCGCGTCCCCGAATGAGAGAGGCCACGGGCGGCGGGTCGGGGGACCCGCCGCCCCATGCTAATGTGGCGGAATGCGCCCCTGTGTGTTCCGGGGGTGCATTCTTAGAGGAGGACGGGCCCCACCATATTGATGGTGGGGCCTCAACGAGTCGAGCCCGTTAAATAGGGCGTCCCCAGCCGAGTCGCGGTGAGCAGACTATCCCGCGGCTCGGAGTGGGCGACGGAGGAACACCGTGGTGGTTTAGTGGGTAGTCTGGCCTCCCTTCGAGGTCAGGAGTCCCACACGAAGCGAACCCCCTGCCCCCGCGGGGGGGGAGCGAAGTGCGTAAATGCATTCCCCACGTTAAAAAAAAAAAAAAAAACCTGGGGTGCGACGAAGGGTAACCTCCACGTTGGCTGCTCCGTGTCTTTCCTGCGGAGTGGCTGGTGCATCCTGGACGGCGGCTAACGCCCTCTGTTAGCCGTTGACTAATAGCCCGACAAGCCCTTTTCAGGGCTAGCTGACCCCATTGCACGAGGGGGTCGTGGTATGGCGGGCCTGCTAGGCCCGCGTGGAGGAGCCGCGAGGCGTCCTCCAGGCCCTTTTCAGGGCCACCAAAACAGCCCTTTTCAGGGCTAGCTGGAGGGAGCCGCGAGGTATCCTCCAGGCCCTTTTCAGGGCCACCAAAACAGCCCTTTTCAGGGCTAGCTGACCCATGTGGGGGTCGTGGTATGGCGGACCTGCAAGGTCCGCGTGGACGGAGCCGCGAGGCGTCCTCCAGGCCCTTTTCAGGGCCATCACAACAGCCCTTTTCAGGGCTAGTTGACCCGTGAGGGGGTCGGTGTATGGCGGACCTTCAAGGTCTGCGTGGCGGGATCCGAGAGGATCAAGTGACGGGTCGGCCCACTGCTCGCGCGGGGGTTGACGGGCACTCGTGCCACCGTCGGTGTTGGGGGGGTTGGCTGCCCTCCCGCGTCGCGTAGCCTCCGGGGGATCGACAACGACCTGAGTGTTAGCCACACTCGGGAATGCCGTGAACCTGGAGAACGTGGGGCTTGCCTTAATTGGCCGGCCCGCGACAAGGAAAAGTCTTTAAAACCCGACAGTGAAGTCGTTTAAAACCTGTGGATACCAGGGGACCTCCACAGTAAGTACCCCGCTCACCGGAATGAGCGTCACCCGGTGAGTGTAGTATATATCGTCTCTACTCGTGGGATAAGCTTATGAATTGTAATAACTTAAACCAAACAGTGGCGGAGAAGGAGAAGGAGATGGAGGTTGAGACGGAGGCCGCAAGGTCTCTTGGCTCCCTCGGAGAGGCAGTTGTGGTGCTGGAGCGTCTCGACGCTCCGAGCACGAGTCCGGGAGGCTCGCGTCCGTCTTCCCCAGGAATGGGGAAGCTCTGGCGCAAGCGCGTCCCTGAAGAGGAGGTAGCGGAGGCTTCGAAGAAGCCCCGTGGTCGCCCGCCCAGCACGGGCGAATACGTCGGCCTGGCGAAAGCCAAGGCCGAGTTGAACGCGGCCTAGGAGCGGGAGCTGGAGCTCCGCGCGGAGGCAGAGCTCGCTGAAGAGCTGCGAAAAAAGAGGACTCTCTTTTTAAGAGAGACCCCTAGCCCGCAGCCTCAGTCTAGCCTGCCAGGAGTGGCAAGTGCAAGCACAGCATCGGCCAGCACCGAAGAACTGACGGGTGCGATCGAGGCGGCGGTGGCGACAGTTCACATGGTCGCCACCAAGAGCCAAAATCTTAAGGGCCAGTACATCAAGGCCCTTAAGGAAGCGTGTGCGGCGATACTTAACAACGTGCAGGTGCTCCGCTCCCATTCGGAGAGCGAGGAAGTCGCCCACCTGCAAAAGGAGCTGGCTGCTGTCCGCGCTGAAATGCGGGCCTGGAAGCAGCAGGCCGAATCCGCTCCCCCCCAGATGAGCCGTGACGAGATCGGCTTCATGATCGACGCACGGCTCGCGGGGATCACGGACCGGCTGCTGCCAGAGGCCCGCATCCGTCCGCCTCTCCAGGCGGACGCTCGGAACGCGGCTCGGGCAGCCAGGGAATCCGAGCCTCAACCGGAAGAGCTCACGTCGGAGCTCCCGGCTCTTCCGCCCTCGCCTACCCCAGTGCCAGACGGGCAACCGGGAACGGCGAGTAAGCGGAAGAAGCCGAAGAAGAAATCGGCCGCCGCCAAGGAGGCGGAAGCTGCCCGCCAACCCGGGGCAACTCCATCGGCTGCCCCGACGGCCCCCGCAACAGCCCCACTGTGGAGTACGGTGGCCGCACGGCCGAAGGCGCCGAAGCCGACTCCTGCCCGGACAGCCGCACGCCCGGCCACAGCCGCCACGCCGGCGCAACCGGCCAAGAAGAAGGCGAGGAAGCGTGGCGCTCGGAAGCCTCACAAACTGCGCGCCCCACAAACTGCAGCAGTCACCCTTACGCTGCAGCCGGGCGCGCAGGAGCAGGCCTACTTCGATGCCATGACCAAGGCCGAAGGTACCATAAACTTAAAAGCTCTGGGGATCGACAGCTTTAAGCGGATCCGCCATGCGGCTACTGGAGGTCGCATTTATGAGTTGGCAGGCGAGGACAGGGTTCAGAAGGCGGACCGCCTCGCTGCCAAACTCAAGGAGGCCCTTCCGGAGGCCCGAGTCGCCAGGCCAGAGAGGTGCGTAGAGCTGCGCATATCTGGCCTGAGCGACACGGCCACCAAGGAAAAGGTGGCGACAGCGCTGGCCGCTGAGAGCGGCTGTCCTGCCAACTTGATAAAGGTGGGCGATATTCAGCGCCCACCTGGCCGGCAGGGCACCGCCTGGCTAAAGTGCCCGATTGAGGCCGCCAAGCAGCTAACAGATGGCCGACGCATCGTTGTCGGGTGGTCAGAGGTCAGGCTGACCACCCTGGAGCCCAGGCCGGCACGTTGCTTCCGGTGCCTGGAGCCGGGGCATGTGGGGGCAAAGTGCACTGCGGGAGTCGACCGCAGTGCGCTGTGCTTCAGATGCGGGCAGGCGGGCCACAAGTCGGCCACCTGCTCCGCGGAGCCGAGGTGCCCCGTGTGCGCGGCGGCGGGAGCAGCGTCCGGCCATAAGCTCGGCGCGGGCGACTGCAAGGCGGCCTCCAGAAAGAGGCCCGCCACACGTAAAGGCGGTGCGGCGGGTGGGGCGAAGCCCACACCAACCCCCACCCAGCCGCAACCGGAGGAGGCGATGGACACCGCCCAACAATAATGGCCCACATCTCCGTACTGCAGGCCAACGTGAACCACTGCGTCACGGCACAGGACCTTCTGGCCCAAACCATGGCGCAGTGGCAAGCGACATTGGCAGTAGTCGCCGAGCCGTATTACGTTCGCAACGCCCCGAATTGGGCCAGCAGCGTTGACGGCTTGGTGGCTATCGTCGCCCAGCGAGCCGCCCCACCCTTCGGCGTCGTGCGAAGGGGTCAGGGGTTTGTGCTCGTCACGCTGGGCGGCGCTGCAGTGATTGGGGTGTACTGCCCCCCCAGCAGAAGCCTCGCCGAGTTCGAGCGACTGCTCAGCGAGGTCGAGGCTCTGCTGGCTGAAGTGCACCCCACCCCGGTGGTCGTGGCCGGGGATTTCAACGCTCACTCTCGGGCGTGGGGATCTCCGGCGACCGATGCCCGGGGGGAGATGGTTATGAGTTGGGCGGTGTCGCAAGACTTGGTGCTGCTCAATCAGGGGGCGGTCCACACACTCGTGCGGCCCCAGGGCAGGTCGATCGTAGACTTATCGTTCGCCAATTCTGCCCTGGCTCGCCGCATTGTCAACTGGCGGGTCGTCGTGGGGGTGGAGACGGCGTCGGATCACCGGTACATCCGGTTCGACGTCGTTCCCGCCGCCCCGGCGGCCCGCGTGGAGTACGACCGCCCCTTGAGGGATGAGGGTCCGCGGTGGCGACTGAATACCCTGGATCGGGAGCTGGCCAAAGAGGTGGCTGTCGTCGAGCGATGGGCCGCTGTGGATAGCGGCCCGGACGTGGACGCGAGGTGCGAGCGGCTCGCTGGAGCGCTGACTCGCGTCTGCGACGCGGCGATGCAGAGGGCGAGGCCTATCCCGCCCCGGAAGCAGGTGTACTGGTGGCGTCCCCACCTAGCCGGGCTGCGTACAGCAAGTTACGCAGCCCAGAGGCAGTACACCCGCAGCCGGAGGCGGGCCGTCAGAGACCTCGCCCGTGAGGAGGAACTGCACGCCGCGTACAGGGCCGCCCGTGAGGCCCTGAGCTCGGCGATTAAAGCCGCCAAGGACGAGGCCTGGAAGGAGTGGCTCGAGAGCCTGGACCGAGACCCGTGGGGGCGCCCATACAAGACTGTGAGTGGAAAACTCCGGCCTTGGGCGCCTCCCCTCACCAGAACTCTCGAGCCGAGTCTTCTGGGCCGAGTGGTCAGCTCCCTCTTCCCTGCGAGGGGAGAATGGGTCCCACCGCGGATGACGGCAGCACCAAGCCGTGTACCGGCTGACGGAGAGGCAATACCTCCCGTGTCCGAGGCCGAGCTAGGGGTCGCTATCCTGGCACTCAAATCCAGGAATCGCGCCCCGGGCCCGGACGGCATCCCAGGGAAGGTGATTGCCACCGTCATGCCGGTACTAGAGGAGGAGACGCTGTCCCTCATGTCGGACTGTTTGGCGTCGGGGAGAGTCCCGCGACAGTGGAAGACTGGGAAGCTCGTGCTGCTCAGGAAGCACGGGCGCCCAGCCGAGGAGCCGTCGGCCTACCGCCCCATCGTTTTGCTCGACGAGATGTGCAAGCTCTTTGAGCGGGTGCTCGCTGCACGTCTCGTCGGTCACCTAGAGGGGGCGGGGCCCAATCTCAGCGACGGCCAGTACGGCTTCCGTCGCGGGAGGTCGACCATCGACGCCATTTCCCGGCTGCGGGACAGCGTAGACGAGGCGGTCTCCGGGGGTGAGGTGTTGTTGGCTGTATCGCTGGATATAGCCAACGCCTTCAACACCCTCCCCTGGGAGACTATTGCGGAGGCGCTGAGGTACCACAACGTGCCGTGGTACCTCAGGCGCGTCCTGGCGGACTACTTCGTGGACCGGGTCATCATTTACCCGGCCCGAGACGTTCCACAGGGGTCGGTCCTGGGGCCGCTCCTGTGGAACATTGGTTTCGATTGGGTCCTGCGCGGTACTAATCTTCGGGGGGTCGGCGTACTTTGCTACGCCGACGATACCCTAGTCACCGCGCGGGGCCCCACGTTTCGCGACGCCGCCGTCCTCGCTACGGCAGGCGTCGCTCATATCGTGCGCCGCATCGGGGCGCTAGGGCTGAAGGTGGCCCTAGAAAAGTCCGGGGCCCTGTTCTTCCATGGGCCTCGGCAGACGCCGCCTCGAGATCGGACGATTGTGGTGGGTGGCACCTCCATCGCTGTCGGGACGAGCCTGAAATACCTCGGGCTCATTCTCGACAGTCGGTGGCGGTTCGCGGAGCATTTCCGGCAGCTTGAACCCAAGCTGGAGGCGTATTCCGGAATGCTCTCGCGGTTGCTGCCCAACACCGGGGGACCGGGGTCTATCTGCCGCCGTCTTTACGACGGGGTGGTGCGCTCCAAGGCGCTCTACGGAGCGCCTATATGGGCGGAGGCCCTCTGCGCAGAAAATTTGAAGATACTTCGGCGTTCGCAGCGTACCATCGCGCAGAGGGCTGCACGGGCGTACCACACCGTCTCTCGTGAGGCAGCGTGCCTGATTGCAGGCAGTGTCCCCTGGGATCTCGAGGCTGGCGTCCTGAAGAAGGTATACACCGAGGGTGCCCTGATGCGGCGCAATAGTGGTGGTCGTCCGCCTCCGGAGGGGATCGATCGCTGGAGACAGGCGGCTCGCGACGATCTCTTCCGGAGGTGGTCAGAAAGGTTGAGTCTATCCAGGAGCTCAACGCTGCTCGTGGGGGCCGTTCGGCCCGTCCTGCGCGAGTTTGTGGAGAGGGGTCATGGGGCTCCAACGTTCCACCTCACCCAACTTCTCACGGGTCATGGCCCTTTCGCCAAGTACCTGTGGGAGTTGGTGGGGGTGGAATCGGAGCCCCGATGCCGCAGCTGTACCAGCGGCGACCCCGACACGGCCCAACATACACTGGCCGTGTGTGAGGCGTGGGACGGGCCCAGGGCGGCCCTCACCAGCACCATTGGTGCAGACCTCTCGCTGCCGGCCGTAATTAGAGCTATGGTCGGCAGCGAACAGTGTTGGGCCGCCGTCGCCTCGTTCGCTAGCGAGGTGATGGCGGCCAAGAGAGAGGCTCTGCGGGTGCGGGAGCAAGCTGGGCTTACTCTCCCGCCCCGCAGGCCCCCGGCGAGGGGACGCCGGCGAGCGCTATTCGCCCGCGTCCCCGATTGAGAGAGGCCACGGGCGGTGGGTCGGGGGACCCGCCGCCCCATGCTAATGTGGCGGAATGCGCCCCTGTGTGTTCCGGGGGTGCATTCTTGGAGGAGGACGGGCCCCACCATATTGATGGTGGGGCCCCGACGAGTCGGGCCCTAAATAGGGCGTCCCCAGCCGAGTCGCGGTGAGCAAACTATCCCGCGGCTCGGAGTGGGCGACGGAGGAACACCGTGGTGGTTTAGTGGGTAGTCTGGCCTCCCTTCGAGGTCAGGAGTCCCACACGAAGCGAACCCCCTGCCCCCGCGGGGGGGGAGCGAAGTGCGTAAATGCATTCCCCACGTAAAAAAAAAAAAAAAAAAAAAAAAAAAAAAACCTAACCTAACCTAACCTTTTTTTTTTTTTTTTTTTTTTTTTTTTTACGTGGTGGAATGCATTTACGCACTTCGCTCCCCCCCCGCGGGGGCAGGGGGCGAGCTTCGTGTGGGACTCCTGGCATCTAAAGGCCAGACTACCCACTAAACCACCACGGTGTCCGTCGTCACCACATATCGACGATGGCGGGAACAGCATCTTCCGCCATCGTCGTGTGGGTCGCCCGCCGCTGAACAGCGGCAGGCCCGTCTCTGTTGCGGCAGAAGAGGAGTCCTTCTGCCGCCCGCCTAGGCAAGGCACACGCGACACGACGTGTGCCTTCATCCTCGAGGCCTTGTAAGGGCAGCAGACGCCCCCGCGTCTACTGCCCGGCCCGGTTAGGGGGGGAGGAGTTGGTGGTACCTTCTCCTCCGGGCCCCGGTTCGCTTGCGGCGCTGCGGGAGGGAACGTGGGTCGCATTCCCTCTCCCTCTCCGCCGCCTCCCTCTGCGACATCACCGTCTCGCAGAAGGCCTGAACCGCCGCCCACGCCTCATCGCCACCGACCATAGACAGAACTACGGTCGGCAGCGAGAGGTCCGTCCCCACTTCGGCGATAAGAGCACGGCGCTCCCCAGCCCACGCGGGGCACTCCTCTAGGGTGTGCTGCGCCGTGTCATTATCGCCACCACAGTGGTGGCACCCATTGGTCGGCTCTCGTCCCACCTGGCACAGGCGTCTCCCGAAGCATCCATGCCCCGAGAGGACCTGCGCCATCCGGAACGTCACCGACCCCCGCGATCTGTCCATCCAGTCCCTGAGGACCGGACGGATCGCCTCGACGGTCCTGATGCCAGCCGTGGGATTGGCCAGCCGCCGCTCCCACTCTAGGAGCATGGACCGCCTCGCCTGAAGCCTCCGCTCGCCCACCTCCGAGGGTGCCGGGAACTCGCCCCGGCTCCGGGCCTCCTCGCGCCAATGATACACTGACGCGAGGACCCCGACCTCCAGCTCCCACGGAGGGGAGCCCGCCATAACGCACGCCGCCTCGAATGAGATGGAGCGGTACCCTCTCACCGCCCCGATGGCCATCGCCCTCTGCGGACGTTGCAAGAGGGCGACGTGGTGTGCCCTCAGGGCGTCGGCCCATACGGGGGCCCCGTATAGGGCCATCGACCGCACCACTCCCAAATAAAGGAGGCGGCTGCTCGACTGGGGTCCCCCTAGGTTCGGCATCAACCGCCGGAGGGCGGTGGTCGTGCCAAACAGACGGGGGACCAGGCGGGCGAAATGAGCGCGGAAGCTCCATCGTGGATCGAGGACAAGTCCAAGGTACCTCATTTCAGACTTGACCTCGATCCGGGTGCCACTCACTACGATGTGGGAGCCCGCCGGTGGCGCTCGCCGAGGGCCATGGAAACAAATGGCCCCCGACTTGCTGAGCGCCACCCCGAGTCCCAACATCGTTATTCGCCGCACGACCATGGCCACCGACGCAGTGGCGAGGCGCGCGGCGCGTTCATAGGTCGCCCCCCGGGCGGTAACCAACGTGTCGTCTGCGTAGCAGGTCACGTTGACACCCGGGAGGCGAGCTCCTCTGAGTACCCAGTCGTACCCGATGTTCCACAAGAGGGGCCCCAACACTGACCCCTGTGGAACACCGCGGCACATGGCCCACCTGTGAAGGCTGCCATCCTCTCCTGGGTACTCCACGTACCGCTCCGATAGATAGGCGCCGACGATTCTGCGGAGGTAGGGAGGCACGTCATGGTATTTGAGCGCCTCCCGTATGCACTCCCAGGGCAGGGTATTGAACGCATTGGCGATGTCCAGCGACACCGCCAACAGAACCCCGCCCTTGCGGACCTCCTCTTGCGCCAGCGCCTTCACCCGAAGGACGGCGTCGACGGTCGAGCGACGTGTCCGAAAACCATATTGGTAGTCGGACAGGCCGCGATCTCCATCCTCGAGGTGCCGGACGATGCGAGCGAACAACACTCTCTCAAAGAGCTTGCCCGCCTCGTCCAGCAGCACTATCGGTCGGTACGCCACCGAGGGCGATTCCGCGGGCCGTCCCCCCTTCTCGATGAGGACGAGCCTGCCCGTTCTCCATCGGACCGGGTATTGCCCGGTTTGCAGGCACGCACTCATCAGCCCGCAGAATCGCTCCTCGAGCTCCCGGAGCGCGACCACCAAAACGCGTCCAGGAACTCCGTCGGGTCCAGGAGCCTTCACACCTTTCTCCTGAACCCGCCTGACGGCCACAGCCAGCTCCGCCGTTGTGACCTGCGGCACCTCCGTCACGACCTCCTCTCTGCGCGCCGGAGCCATCACCGGGGGAACAAACCCCTCCTCCCTCTCTGGAAATAGGGAGGAGATAACCTCCCCCAGCACTCTCGACTCCAGGCACTCCGTGACTGGAGGCGCCCATGGGCGGAGCTTAGCCCTGACCATCTTGTAGGGCCGTCCCCAGGGGTCCCTGTCAAGGGTGGCTAACAGAGACGCCCTCGAAGCTTCCTTCGCGTCTCCTATTGCCACCCCGAGAGACTGAGCGCACGACCGATATTCGGCGTACAGCTGCGCCTCCTCCTCCGGCACCCGCCGCGCCCTGCGGCGGTACCGGGTGTACCGGCGACGTTTCGCGACGCACAGAGATCGCAGTTCAGCGATCTCCGGCGTCCACCAGTACACCTTCCGGTTGGGGAGTCGAGGCTTGGCCCGAGGCATGCACGCGTCGCAGATCTGCGACGCGGCGCTCCCGAACCATTCCGCCTCCGCCTCGACTCCTACTTCCGCCGGAGGAGTCGCCCAAGACTGGACGATCGACGCCAGCTCCAACGCCTCACGGTCTATGCGCCCCAGGACCCACCTGTTGGCGGACGGCCCCTCGCGTCTGGGACTCGCCACGTTCTGGCCCGTGGAGACATCGTAACGGATGTACCGATGATCCGTCAGATTCTCCACGTCGTCCAGGACTCGCCAGTCCCGGACGGCCTGTGCGACAGCAGGGGTCGTGAACGTGATGTCCACGATGGACCTTCCCTGCTGCGACACGAACGTGTCGACCGACCCACGATTACTTATCATCAGGCCGGTCGTCGTGGCCCACTCCTCCAGCAACCGGCCGCGCTCGTCGGCCACCGGGGAACCCCAAGCCGTGGATTTGGCATTAAAGTCCCCGGCGACCACCGCCAGACGGGGTGAGATTTGCCGGGGGACCCGCCGCCCCATGCTAATGTGGCGGAATGCGCCCCTGTGTGTTCCGGGGGTGCATTCTTAGAGGAGGACGGGCCCCACCATATTGATGGTGGGGCCTCAACGAGTCGAGCCCGTTAAATAGGGCGTCCCCAGCCGAGTCGCGGTGAGCAGACTATCCCGCGGCTCGGAGTGGGCGACGGAGGAACACCGTGGTGGTTTAGTGGGTAGTCTGGCCTCCCTTTGAGGTCAGGAGTCCCACACGAAGCGAACCCCCTGCCCCCGCGGGGGGGGAGCGAAGTGCGTAAATGCATTCCCCACGTTAAAAAAAAAAAAAAAAAAAAAAACCTAACCTGTCTGTCTGTGGGGTGCGACGAAGGGTAACCTCCACGTTGGCTGCTCCGTGTCTTTCCTGCGGAGTGGCTGGTGCATCCTGGACGGCGGCTAACGCCCTCTGTTAGCCGTTGACTAATAGCCCGACAAGCCCTTTTCAGGGCTAGCTGACCCCATTGCACGAGGGGGTCGTGGTATGGCGGGCCTGCTAGGCCCGCGTGGAGGAGCCGCGAGGCGTCCTCCAGGCCCTTTTTCAGGGCCACCAAAACAGCCCTTTTCAGGGCTAGCTGGAGGGAGCCGCGAGGCGTCCTCCAGGCCCTTTTCAGGGCCACCAAAACAGCCCTTTTCAGGGCTAGTTGACCCATGTGGGGGTCGTGGTATGGCGGACCTGCAAGGTCCGCGTGGACGGAGCCGCGAGGCGTCCTCCAGGCCCTTTTCAGGGCCACCACAACAGCCCTTTTCAGGGCTAGTTGACCCAGGAGGGGGTCGGTGTATGGCGGACCTTCAAGGTCCGCGTGGCGGGATCCGAGAGGATCAAGTGACGGGTCGGCCCACTGCTCGCGCGGGGGTTGACGGGCACTCGTGCCACCGTCGGTGTTGGGGGGGTTGGCTGCCCTCCCGCGTCGCGTAGCCTCCGGGGGATCGACAACGACCTGAGTGTTAGCCACACTCGGGAATGCCGTGAACCTGGAGAACGTGGGGCTTGCCTTAATTGGCCGGCCCGCGACAAGGAAAAGTCTTTAAAACCCGACAGTGAAGTCGTTTAAAACCTGTGGATACCAGGGGACCTCCACAGTAAGTACCCCGCTCACCGGAATGAGCGTCACCCGGTGAGTGTATTTTAGTTCGTCTCTACTCGTGGGATTTGATATGGAACATTCATTACAAAACCAAAAGGAGGAGGAGAGTGAGAAGGAGATGGAGGTAGAGACGGAGGCCGCAAGGTCTCTTGGCTCCCTCGGAGAAGCAGTTGTGGTGCTGGAGCGTCTCGACGCTCCGAGCACGAGTCCGGGAGGCTCGCGTTCGTCTTCCCCAGGAATGGGGAAGCTCTGGCGCAAGCGCGTCCCGGAGGAGGAGGTAGCGGAGGCTTCGAAGAAGCCCCGTGGTCGCCCGCCCAGCACGGGCGAATACGTCGGCCTGGCGAAAGCCAAGGCCGAGTTGAACGCGGCCAAGGAGCGGGAGCTGGAGCTCCGCGCGGAGGCAGAGCTCGCTGAAGAGCTGCGAAAAAAGAGGACTCTCTTTTTAAGAGAGACCCCTAGCCCGCAGCCCCAGCCTGGCCTGCCAGGAGTGGCAAGTGCAAGCACAGCATCAGCCAGCACCGAAGATCTGACGGGTGCGATCGAGGCGGCGGTGGCGACAGTTCACATGGTCGCCACCAAGAGCCAAAATCTTAAGGGCCAATACATCAAGGCCCTTAAGGAAGCGTGTGCGGCGATTCTTAACAACGTGCAGGTGCTCCGCTCCCATTCGGAGAGCGAGGAAGTCGCCCACCTGCAAAAGGAGCTGGCTGCTGTCCGCGCTGAAATGCGGGCCTGGAAGTGAAGTGAAGCCTGAAGTGCCCTGTTGAAGCCGCCAAAATATTGACGGACGGCCGCCGCATCACTGTTGGGTGGTCAGCGGTTAGGCTGACCGCCCTGGAGCCGAGGCCGGCGCGGTGCTTCCGCTGCCTGGAGCCGGGACATGTGGGGGCAAAGTGCACTGCGGGAGTCGACCGCAGTGCGCTGTGCTTCAGATGCGGGCAGGCGGGCCACAAGTCGGCCACCTGCTCCGCGGAGCCGAGGTGCCCCGTGTGCGCGGCGGCGGGAGCAGCGTCCGGCCACAAGCTCGGCGCGGGCGACTGCAAGGCGGCCTCAAGAAAGAGGCCCGCCTCACGTAAAGGCGCAGCGGCAGGTGGGGCGAAGCCCACACCAACCCCCACCCAGCCGCAACCGGAGGAGGCGATGGACACCGCCCAACAATAATGGCCCACATCTCCGTACTGCAGGCCAACGTGAACCACTGCGTCACGGCACAGGACCTTCTGGCCCAAACCATGGCGCAGTGGCAAGCGACATTGGCAGTAGTCGCCGAGCCGTATTACGTTCGCGACGCCCCGAACTGGGCCAGCAGCGTTGACGGCTTGGTGGCTATCGTCGCCCAGCGAGCCGCCCCACCCTTCGGCGTCGTGCGAAGGGGTCAAGGGTTTGTGCTCGTCACGCTGGGCGGCGCTGCAGTGATTGGGGTGTACTGCCCCCCCAGCAGAAGCCTCGCCGAGTTCGAGCGACTGCTCAGCGAGGTCGAGGCTCTGCTGGCTGAAGTGCACCCCACCCCGGTGGTCGTGGCCGGGGATTTCAACGCTCACTCTCGGGCGTGGGGATCTCCGGCGACCGATGCCCGGGGGGAGATGGCTATGAGTTGGGCGGTGTCACAAGACTTGGTGCTGCTCAATCAGGGGGCGGTCCACACACTCGTGCGGCCCCAGGGCAGATCGATCGTAGACTTATCGTTCGCCAGTTCTGCCCTGGCTCGCCGCATTGTCAACTGGCGGGTCGTCGTGGGGGTGGAGACGGCGTCGGATCACCGATACATCCGGTTCGACGTCGTTCCCGCCACCCCGGCGGCCCGCGTGGAGTACGACCGCCCCTTGAGGGATGAGGGTCCGCGGTGGCGACTAAGTACCCTGGATCGGGAGCTGGCCAAAGAGGCGGCTATCGTCGAGCGATGGGCCGCTGTGGATAGCGGCCCGGACGTGGACGCGAGGTGCGAGCGGCTCGCTGGAACGCTAACTCGCGTCTGCGACGTGGCGATGCAGAGGGCGAGGCCTATCCCGCCCCGGAAGCAGGTGTACTGGTGGCGTCCCCACCTTGCCGGGCTGCGTACAGCGAGTTACGCGGCCCAGAGGCAGTACACCCGCAGCCGGAGGCGGGCCGTCAGAGACCTTGCCCGCGAAGAAGAACTGCACGCTGCGTACAGGGCCGCCCGTGAGGCCCTGAGCTCGGCGATCAAAGCCGCCAAGGACGAGGCCTGGAAGGAGTGGCTCGAGAGCCTGGACCGAGACCCGTGGGGGCGCCCGTACAAGACCGTGAGTGGAAAACTCCGGCCTTGGGCGCCTCCCCTCACCAGAACTCTCGAGCCGAGTCTACTGGGCCGAGTGGTCAGCTCCCTCTTCCCTGCGAGGGGAGAGTGGGTCCCACCGCGGATGACAGCGGCAGCACCGAGTCGCGTGCCGGCTGACGGAGAGGCGATACCTCCCGTGTCCGAGGCCGAGTTAGGGGTCGCTATCCTGGCACTCAAATCCAGGAATCGCGCCCCGGGCCCGGACGGCATCCCTGGGAAGGTGATTGCCACCGTCATGCCGGCACTGGAGGAGGAGACGCTGTCCCTCATGTCGGACTGTTTGGCGTCGGGGAGAGTCCCGCGACAGTGGAAGACTGGGAAGCTCGTGCTGCTCAGGAAGCACGGGCGCCCAGCCGAGGAGCCGTCGGCCTACCGCCCCATCGTTTTGCTCGACGAGATGTGCAAGCTCTTTGAGCGGGTGCTCGCTGCACGTCTCGTCGGTCACCTAGAGGGGGCGGGGCCCAATCTGAGTGACGGCCAGTTCGGCTTCCGTCGCGGGAGGTCGACCATCGACGCCATTTCCCGGCTGAGGGACGGCGTCGACGAGGCGGTCTCCGGGGGTGAGGTGTTGTTGGCTGTATCGCTGGATATAGCCAACGCCTTCAACACCCTCCCCTGGGAGACTATTGCGGAGGCGCTGAGGTACCACAACGTCCCGGGGTACCTCAGGCGCGTCTTGGCGGACTACTTCGTGGACCGGGTCATCATTTACCCGGCCCGAGACGAAGTGGTCCGCCGCAATATGGCATGTGGCGTTCCACAGGGGTCGGTCCTTGGGCCGCTCCTGTGGAACATTGGCTTTGATTGGGTCCTGCGCGGTGCTAATCTTCGGGGGGTCGGCGTACTCTGTTACGCCGACGATACCCTAGTCACCGCGCGGGGCCCCACGTTCCGCGACGCCGCCGTTCTTGCTACGGCGGGCGTCGCTCATGTCGTGCGCCGCATCGGGGCGCTAGGGCTGAAGGTGGCCCTCGAAAAGTCCGGGGCCCTGTTCTTCCATGGGCCTCGGCAGACGCCGCCTCGAGATCGGGTGATTGTGGTGGGTGGCACCTCCATCGCTGTCGGGACGAGCCTGAAATACCTCGGGCTCATTCTCGACAGTCGGTGGCGGTTCGCGGAGCATTTCCGGCAGCTTGAACCCAAGCTGGAGGCGTATTCCGGAATGCTCTCGCGGTTGCTGCCCAACACCGGGGGACCGGGCTCTGTCTGCCGCCGTCTCTACGACGGGGTGGTGCGCTCCAAGGCGCTCTATGGAGCGCCCATATGGGCGGAGGCCCTCTGCGCGGAAAATCTAAAGGTACTGCGGCGTACCATCGCGCGGAGGGCTGCACGGGCGTACCACACCGTCTCTCGTGAGGCGGCGTGCCTGATTGCGGGTAGTGTCCCCTGGGATCTCGAGGCTGGCGTCCTGAAGAGGGTCTATACCGAGGGTGCCCTGATGCGGCGCAATAGTGGAGGTCGTCCGCCTCCGGAGGAGATCGATCGCTGGAGACAGGCGGCTCGCGACGATCTCTTCCGGAGGTGGTCTGAAAGGTTAAGTTTAACCAGGAGCTCAACGCTGCTCGTGGGGGCCGTTCGGCCCGTCCTGCGCGAGTTTGTGGAGAGGGGTCATGGGGCTCCAACGTTCCACCTCACCCAACTTCTCACGGGTCATGGCCCGTTCGCCAAATACCTGTGGGAGTTGGTGGGGGTGGAATCGGAGCCCCGGTGCCGCAGCTGCACCAGCGGCGACCCCGACACGGCCCAACATACACTGGCCGTGTGTGAAGCGTGGGACGGGCCCAGGGCGGCCCTCACCAGCACCATTGGTGCGGACCTCTCGCTGCCGGCCGTAATTCGAGCTATGGTCGGCAGCGAACAGTGTTGGGCCGCCGTCGCCTCGTTCGCTAGCGAGGTGATGGCGGCCAAGAGAGAGGCTCTGCGGGTGCGGGAGCAAGCTGGACTTACTCTCCCGCCCCGCAGGCCCCCGGCGAGGGGACGCCGGCGAGCGCTATTCGCCCGCGTCCCCGATTGAGAGAGGCCACGGGCGGTGGGTCGGGGGACCCACCGCCCCATGCTAATGTGGCGGAATGCACCCCTGTGTGTTCCGGGGGTGCATTCTTAGAGGAGGACGGGCCCCACCATATTGATGGTGGGGCCCCGACGAGTCGGGCCCTAAATAGGGCGTCCCCAGCCGAGTCGCGGTGAGCAAACTATCCCGCGGCTCGGAGTGGGCGACGGAGGAACACCGTGGTGGTTTAGTGGGTAGTCTGGCCTCCCTTCGAGGTCAGGAGTCCCACACGAAGCGAACCCCCTGCCCCCGCGGGGGGGGAGCGAAGTGCGTAAATGCATTCCCCACGTTAAAAAAAAAAAAAAAAAAAAAAAAAAAAAAAAAAAAAAAAAAAAAAAAAAAAAAAAAAAAACCTAACCTAACCTAACCTAACCTAACCTGGGGTGGGGTGCGACGAAGGGTAACCTCCACGTTGGCTGCTCCGTGTCTTTCCTGCGGAGTGGCTGGTGCATCCTGGACGGCGGCTAACGCCCTCTGTTAGCCGTTGACTAATAGCCCGACAAGCCCTTTTCAGGGCTAGCTGACCCCATTGCACGAGGGGGTCGTGGTATGGCGGGCCTGCTAGGCCCGCGTGGAGGAGCCGCGAGGCGTCCTCCAGGCCCTTTTCAGGGCCACCAAAACAGCCCTTTTCAGGGCTAGCTGGAGGAAGCCGCGAGGTATCCTCCAGGCCCTTTTCAGGGCCACCAAAACAGCCCTTTTCAGGGCTAGCTGACCCATGTGGGGGTCGTGGTATGGTGGACCTGCAAGGTCCGCGTGGACGGAGCCGCGAGGCGTCCTCCAGGCCCTTTTCAGGGCCACCACAACAGCCCTTTTCAGGGCTAGTTGACCCATGAGGGGGTCGGTGTATGGCGGACCTTCAAGGTCCGCGTGGCGGGATCCGAGAGGATCAAGTGACGGGTCGGCCCACTGCTCGCGCGGGGGTTGACGGGCACTCGTGCCACCGTCGGTGTTGGGGGGGTTGGCTGCCCTCCCGCGTCGCGTAGCCCCCGGGGAATCTTCAACGACCTGAGTGCTAGCCACACTCGGGAAGTCGAGACCCTGGGGAACGTGGGGCTTGCCTTAATTGGCCGGCCCGCGACAAGGAAAAGTCTTTAAAACCCGACAGTGAAGTCGTTTAAAACCTGTGGATACATGGGGACCTCCACAGTAAGTACCCCGCTCACCGGAATGAGCGTCACCCGGTGAGTGTAGTATATATCGTCTCTTCTCGTGGGATAAGTCTATGGAAACTAATAACTTAAACCTAAATGTGGCGGAGAAGGAGAAGGAGATGGAGGTAGAGACGGAGGCCGCAAGGTCTCTTGGCTCCCTCGGAGAAGCATAATGTGGCGGAATGCGCCCCTGTGTGTTCCGGGGGTGCATTCTTGGAGGAGGACGGGCCCCACCATATTGATGGTGGGGCCCCGACGAGTCGGGCCCTAAATAGGGCGTCCCCAGCCGAGTCGCGGTGAGCAAACTATCCCGCGGCTCGGAGTGGGCGACGGAGGAACACCGTGGTGGTTTAGTGGGTAGTCTGGCCTCCCTTCGAGGTCAGGAGTCCCACACGAAGCGAACCCCCTGCCCCCGCGGGGGGGGAGCGAAGTGCGTAAATGCATTCCCCACGTAAAAAAAAAAAAAAAAAAAAAAAAAAAAAAAAAAAACCTAACCTGGGGTGCGACGAAGGGTAACCTCCACGTTGGCTGCTCCGTGTCTTTCCTGCGGAGTGGCTGGTGCATCCTGGACGGCGGCTAACGCCCTCTGTTAGCCGTTGACTAATAGCCCGACAAGCCCTTTTCAGGGCTAGCTGACCCCATTGCACGAGGGGGTCGTGGTATGGCGGGCCTGCTAGGCCCGCGTGGAGGAGCCGCGAGGCGTCCTCCAGGCCCTTTTCAGGGCCACCGAAACAGCCCTTTTCAGGGCTAGCTGGAGGGAGCCGCGAGGTATCCTCCAGGCCCTTTTCAGGGCCACCAAAACAGCCCTTTTCAGGGCTAGTTGACCCATGTGGGGGTCGTGGTATGGCGGACCTGCAAGGTCCGCGTGGACGGAGCCGCGAGGCGTCGTCCAGGCCCTTTTCAGGGCCACCACAACAGCCCTTTTCAGGGCTAGTTGACCCATGAGGGGGTCGGTGTATGGCGGACCTTCAAGGTCCGCGTGGCGGGATCCGAGAGGATCAAGTGACGGGTCGGCCCACTGCTCGCGCGGGGGTTGACGGGCACTCGTGCCACCGTCGGTGTTGGGGGGGTTGGCTGCCCTCCCGCGTCGCGTAGCCTCCGGGGGATCGACAACGACCTGAGTGTTAGCCACACTCGGGAATGCCGTGAACCTGGAGAACGTGGGGCTTGCCTTAATTGGCCGGCCCGCGACAAGGAAAAGTCTTTAAAACCCGACAGTGAAGTCGTTTAAAACCTGTGGATACCTGGGGACCTCCACAGTAAGTACCCCGCTCACCGGAATGAGCGTCACCCGGTGAGTGTAGTATATATCGTCTCTACTCGTGGGATAAGATTATGGATTCAAATAACTTAAACCAAACAGTGGCGGAGAAGGAGAAGGAGATGGAGGTAGAGACGGAGGCCGCAAGGTCTCTTGGCTCCCTCGGAGAAGCAGTTGTGGTGCTGGAGCGTTTCGACGCTCCGAGCACGAGTCCGGGAGGCTCGCGTTCGTCTTCCCCAGGAATGGGGAAGCTCTGGCGCAAGCGCGTCCCGGAGGAGGAGGTAGCGGAGGCTTCGAAGAAGCCCCGTGGTCGCCCGCCCAGCACGGGCGAATACGTCGGCCTGGCGAAAGCCAAGGCCGAGTTAAACGCGGCCACGGAACGGGAGCTGGAGCTCCGCGCGGAGGCAGAGCTCGCGGAAGAGCTGCGAAAAAAGAGGACTCTCTACCTGAGAGAGTCCCGCAGCCCCCAGCCCCAGCCTAGCCTGCCAGGAGTGGCAACAACAGGCGCGCAGCCCGTCAACACCGAACAACTGACGGGCGCGATTGAGGCGGCAGTGGCGACTGTTCATATGGTCGCTACTAAGAGCCAAAATTTAAAGGGCCAATTTATCAAGGCCCTTAAGGACGCGTGTGTGGCGATCCTTGATAACGTTCAGGTGCTCCGGTCCCATACGGAGAGTGAGGAAGTCGCCCACCTCCAAAAAGAGCTGGCTGCAGTACGGGCCGAAATGCGGGCTTGGAAGCAGCAGGCCGAATCCGCTCCCCCCCAGATGAGCCGCGATGAGATCGGCTTTATGATCGACGCGCGGCTCGCGGGGATCACGGACCGGCTGCTGCCAGAGGCCCGCATCCGTCCACCTCTCCAGGCGGACGTTCGAAACGCGGCTCGCGCTGCCAGCCAACAACCGCCTAGCAGCCGAGAGCCGCAACTGGAGGAGCTCACGTTGGAGCTCCCGGCTCTTCCGCCCTCGCCCTCCCAAATGCCAGACGGGCAACCGGGGACGGCGAGTAAGCCTAAGAAGAGGAAGCCCAATAAGAAGACTGCCGCAGCCAAAGAGGTGGAAGCTGCCCGCCAAGCCCGGGCAACTCCATCGGCTGCCCCGGCGGCCCCTACCACGGCCCCTACCACGTGGAGTACAGTGGCGGCACGGCCAAAGGCTCCGAAGCCGGCTCCAGCCCGGGCAGCGGCCTCCTCGGCCACAGCCACGCCAGCACGCACAGCTGCTAAGAAGCCGAGAAAACGTGGTGCCCGCCAGGCCCGCAAATTGCGCGCCCCGCAAACGGCAGCTATCACACTGACGTTGCAGCCGGGCGCGCAGGAGCAGGGTCTAACCTACCAGAATGTTTTGTCCAGGGCGGAAGAGGCCATTGACCTTAAGGCCCTGGGTATAAACGGCCTCCGGCACCGCACCGCTATCACCGGTGCTCGCATTTTGGAGGTGGCTGGGGCCGACAGAGCCCAAAAGGCGGACCAGCTGGCCGCCAAATTAAAGGAGGTGTTGGCGGAGGTCCGGGTCGCCAGGCCGGAGAGGTGCGTGGAGTTGCGCATTTCCGGCCTGAGTGACTCGGCCACGAAAGAAAAGGTGGCGGCAGCGCTGGCTTCGGAGGGGGGCTGTTCTTCCGAGGTCATAAAGGTGGGCGACATACAGCGCCCACCTGGCCGGCAGGGCACTGCCTGGCTGAAGTGCCCTGTTGAGGCCGCCAAATTACTGACAGATGGCAGGCGCATCGTTGTCGGGTGGTCAGAAGTCAGGCTGACCACCCTGGAACCGAGGCCGGCGCGGTGCTTCCGGTGCCTGGAGCCGGGGCACGTTGGGGCCAAATGCACTGCGGGCGTAGACCGCAGTGCGCTGTGCTTCCGATGTGGGCAGGCGGGCCACAAGTCGGCCACCTGCTCCGCGGAGCCGAGATGCCCCGTGTGTGCGGCGGCGGGAGCAGCGTCCGGCCACAAGCTCGGTACGGCGGAATGCAAGGCGGCCTCTAAAAAGAGGCCCGCCTTACGTAAAGGCGGTGCAGCGGGTGGGGCGAAGCCCACACCAACCCCCACCCAGCCGCAATCAGAGGAGGCGATGGACACCGCCCAACAATAATGGCCCAAACCATCTCCGTACTGCAGGCCAACGTGAACCACTGCGTCACGGCACAGGACCTTCTGGCCCAAACCATGGCGCAGTGGCAAGCGACATTGGCAGTAGTCGCCGAGCCGTATTACGTTCGCAACGCCCCGAATTGGGCCAGCAGCGTTGACGGCTTGGTGGCTATCGTCGCCCAGCGAGCCGCCCCACCCTTCGGCGTCGTGCGAAGGGGTCAGGGGTTTGTGCTCGTCACGCTGGGCGGCGCTGCAGTGATTGGGGTGTACTGCCCCCCCAGCAGAAGCCTCGCCGAGTTCGAGCGTCTGCTCAGCGAGGTCGGGGCTCTGCTGGCTGAAGTGCACCCCACCCCGGTGGTCGTGGCCGGGGATTTCAACGCTCACTCTCGGGCGTGGGGATCTCCGGCGACCGATGCCCGGGGGGAGATGGTTATGAGTTGGGCGGTGTCGCAAGACTTGGTGCTGCTCAATCAGGGGGCGGTCCACACACTCGTGCGGCCCCATGGCAGGTCGATCGTAGACTTATCGTTCGCCAGTTCTGCCCTGGCTCGCCGCATTGTCAACTGGCGGGTCGTCGTGGGGGTGGAGACGGCGTCGGATCACCGGTACATCCGGTTCGACGTCGTTCCCGCCGCCCCGGCGGCCCGCGTGGAGTACGACCGCCCCTTGAGGGATGAGGGTCCGCGGTGGCGACTGAATACCCTGGATCGGGAGCTGGCCAAAGAGGCGGCTGTCGTCGAGCGATGGGCCGCTGTGGATAGCGGCCCGGACGTGGACGCGAGGTGTGAGCGGCTCGCTGGAGCACTGACTCGCGTCTGCGATGCGGCGATGCAGAGGGCGAGGCCTATCCCGCCCCGGAGGCAGGTGTACTGGTGGCGTCCCCACCTTGCCGGGCTGCGTACAGCGAGTTACGCGGCCCAGAGGCAGTACACCCGCAGCCGGAGGCGGGCCGTTAGAGACCTTGCCCGCGAGGAGGAACTGCACGCCGCGTACAGGGCCGCCCGTGAGGCCCTGAGCTCGGCGATCAAAGCCGCCAAGGACGAGGCCTGGAAGGAGTGGCTCGAGAGCCTGGACCGAGACCCGTGGGGGCGCCCGTACAAGACCGTGAGTGGGAAACTCCGGCCTTGGGCGCCTCCCCTCACCAGAACTCTCGAGCCGAGTCTCCTGGGCCGAGTGGTCAGCTCCCTCTTCCCTGCGAGGGGAGAGTGGGTCCCACCGCGGATGACAGCGGCAGCACCAAGTCGTACGCCGGCTGACGGAGAGGCAATACCTCCCGTGTCCGAGGCCGAGTTAGGGGTCGCTATCCTGGCTCTCAAGTCCAGGAATCGCGCCCCGGGCCCGGACGGCATCCCTGGGAAGGTGATTGCCACCGTCATGCCGGCACTGGAGGAGGAGACGCTGTCCCTCATGTCGGAGTGCTTGGCGTCGGGGAGAGTCCCGCGA
This sequence comes from Eilema depressum, assembly GCA_914767945.1. NCBI lineage: Eukaryota > Metazoa > Arthropoda > Insecta > Lepidoptera > Erebidae > Eilema > Eilema depressum. Next base: position 19,606,117 of record OU612031.1, on the reverse strand, counting down.
CAGTGGAAGACGGGCAAGCTCGTGCTGCTCCGGAAGCACGGGCGCCCAGCCGAGGAGCCGTCGGCCTACCGCCCCATCGTTTTGCTCGACGAGATGTGCAAGCTCTTTGAGCGGGTGCTCGCTGCGCGTCTCGTCGGTCACCTAGAGGGGGTGGGGCCCAACCTGAGTGACGGCCAGTTCGGCTTCCGTCGCGGGAGGTCGACCATCGACGCCATTTCCCGGCTGAGGGACAGCGTCGACGAGGCGGTCTCCGGGGGTGAGGTGTTGTTGGCTGTATCGCTGGATATAGCCAACGCCTTCAACACCCTCCCCTGGGAGACTATTGCGGAGGCGCTGAGGTACCACAACGTCCCGTGGTACCTCAGGCGCGTACTGGCGGACTACTTCGTGGACCGGGTCATCATTTACCCGGCCCGAGACGAGGTGGTCCGCCGCAATATGGAGTGTGGCGTTCCACAGGGGTCGGTCCTTGGGCCGCTCCTGTGGAACATTGGGTTTGATTGGGTCCTGCGCGGTGCTAATCTTCGGGGGGTCGGCGTACTTTGTTACGCCGACGATACCCTAGTCACCGCGCGGGGCCCTACGTTCCGCGACGCCGCCGTTCTGGCTACGGCAGGCGTCGCTCATGTCGTGCGCCGCATCGGGGCGCTAGGGCTAAAGGTGGCCCTAGAAAAGTCCGGGGCCCTGTACTTCCATGGGCCTCGGCAGACGCCGCCTCGAGATATCTCGGGCTCATTCTCGACAGTCGGTGGCGGTTCGCGGAGCATTTCCGGCAGCTTGAACCCAAGCTGGAGGCGTATTCCGGAATGCTCTCGCGGTTGCTGCCCAACACCGGGGGACCGGGGTCTGTCTGCCGCCGTCTCTACGACGGGGTGGTGCGCTCCAAGGCGCTCTATGGAGCGCCCATATGGGCGGAGGCCCTCTGCGCGGAGAATCTGAAGATACTGCGGCGCTCACAGCGTACCATCGCGCAGAGGGCTGCACGGGCGTACCACACCGTCTCTCGTGAGGCGGCGTGTCTGATTGCAGGCAGTGTCCCCTGGGATCTCGAGGCTGGCGTCCTGAAGAGGGTGTATACCGAGGGCGCCCTGATGCGGCGCAATAGTGGAGGTCGTCCGCCTCCGGAGGAGATCGATCGCTGGAGACAGGCGGCTCGCGACGATCTCTTCCGGAGGTGGTCAGAAAGGTTATGCCTAAGCAGGAGCTCAACGCTGCTCGTGGGGGCCGTTCGGCCCGTCCTGCGCGAGTTTGTGGAGAGGGGTCATGGGGCTCCAACGTTCCACCTCACCCAACTTCTCACGGGTCATGGCCCTTTCGCCAAGTACCTGTGGGAGTTGGTGGGGGTGGAATCGGAGCCCCGATGCCGCAGCTGCACCAGCGGCGACCCCGACACGGCCCAACACACTTTGGCCGTGTGTGAGGCGTGGGACGGGCCCAGGGCGGCCCTCACCAGCACCATTGGTGCGGACCTTTCGCTGCCGGCCGTAATTCGAGCTATGGTCGGCAGCGAACAGTGTTGGGCCGCCGTCGCCTCGTTCGCTAGCGAGGTGATGGCGGCCAAGAGAGAGGCTCTGCGGGTGCGGGAGCAAGCTGGGCTTACGCTCCCGCCCCGCAGGCCCCCGGCGAGGGGACGCCGGCGAGCACTATTCGCCCGCGTCCCCGAATGAGAGAGGCCACGGGCGGTGGGTCGGGGGACCCGCCGCCCCTTGCTAATGTGGCGGAATGCGCCCCTGTGTGTTCCGGGGGTGCATTCTTAGAGGAGGACGGGCCCCACCATATTGATGGTGGGGCCCCGACGAGTCGGGCCCGCTAAATAGGGCGTCCCCAGCCGAGTCGCGGTGAGCAGACTATCCCGCGGCTCGGAGTGGGCGACGGAGGAACACCGTGGTGGTTTAGTGGGTAGTCTGGCCTCCCTTCGAGGTCAGGAGTCCCACACGAAGCGAACCCCCTGCCCCCGCGGGGGGGGAGCGAAGTGCGTAAATGCATTCCCCACGTTAAAAAAAAAAAAAAAAAACCTAACCTAACCTGGGGTGCGACGAAGGGTAACCTCCACGTTGGCTGCTCCGTGTCTTTCCTGCGGAGTGGCTGGTGCATCCTGGACGGCGGCTAACGCCCTCTGTTAGCCGTTGACTAATAGCCCGACAAGCCCTTTTCAGGGCTAGCTGACCCCATTGCACGAGGGGGTCGTGGTATGGCGGGCCTGCTAGGCCCGCGTGGAGGAGCCGCGAGGCGTCCTCCAGGCCCTTTTCAGGGCCACCAAAACAGCCCTTTTCAGGGCTAGCTGGAGGGAGCCGCGAGGCGTCCTCCAGGCCCTTTTCAGGGCCACCAAAACAGCCCTTTTCAGGGCTAGTTGACCCATGTGGGGGTCGTGGTATGGCGGACCTGCAAGGTCCGCGTGGACGGAGCCGCGAGGCGTCGTCCAGGCCCTTTTCAGGGCCACCACAACAGCCCTTTTCAGGGCTAGTTGACCCATGAGGGGGTCGGTGTATGGCGGACCTTCAAGGTCCGCGTGGCGGGATCCGAGAGGATCAAGTGACGGGTCGGCCCACTGCTCGCGCGGGGGTTGACGGGCACTCGTGCCACCGTCGGTGTTGGGGGGGTTGGCTGCCCTCCCGCGTCGCGTAGCCTCCGGGGGATCGACAACGACCTGAGTGTTAGCCACACTCGGGAATGCCGTGAACCTGGAGAACGTGGGGCTTGCCTTAATTGGCCGGCCCGCGACAAGGAAAAGTCTTTAAAACCCGACAGTGAAGTCGTTTAAAACCTGTGGATACTTGGGGACCTCCACAGTAAGTACCCCGCTCACCGGAATGAGCGTCACCCGGTGAGTGTAGTATATATCGTCTCTTCTCGTGGGATAAGTCTATGGAATCTGAAAACTTAAACCAAAATGTGGCGGAGAAGGAGAAGGAGATGGAGGTAGAGACGGAGGCCGCAAGGTCTCTTGGCTCCCTCGGAGAAGCAGTTGTGGTGCTGGAGCGTCTCGACGCTCCGAGCACGAGTCCGGGCGGCTCGCGTTCGTCTTCCCCAGGAATGGGGAAGCTCTGGCGCAAGCGCGTCCCAGAAGAGGAGGTAGCGGAGGCTTCTAAGAAGCCCCGTGGTCGCCCGCCCAGCACGGGCGAATACGTCGGCCTGGCGAAAGCCAAGGCCGAGTTGAACGCGGCCAAGGAGCGGGAGCTGGAGCTCCGCGCGGAGGCAGAGCTCGCTGAAGAGCTGCGAAAAAAGAGGACTCTCTTTTTAAGAGAGACCCCTAGCCCGCAGCCCCAGCCAAGCCTGCCAGGAGTGGCAAGTACAAGCACGACGCCGATCAGTGCCGAACATCTGACGGGCGCGATCGAGGCGGCGGTGGCGACTGTCCACATGGTCGCCACCAAGAGCCAAAATCTTAAGGGCCAATATATCAAGGCCCTTAAAGAAGCGTGTGCGGCGATACTGGACAACGTCCAGGTGCTCCGCTCCCATACGGAGAGCGAGGAAGTCGCCAACCTGCAAAAGGAGCTGGCTGCTGTCCGTGCAGAAATGCGGGCTTGGAAGCAGCAGGCCGAATCTGCTCCCCCCCAGATGAGCCGCGATGAGATCGGCTTTATGATCGACGCGCGGCTCGCGGGGATCACGGACCGGCTGTTGCCAGAGGCCCGCACCCGTCCACCTCTCCAGGCGGACGCAAGAAATGCGGCTCGCGCTGCCAGCCAACAACCGCCTAGCAGCCGAGAGCCGCAACCGGAGGAGCTCACGTTGGAGCTCCCGGCTCTTCCGCCCTCGCCCACCCAAATGCCAGACGGGCAACCGGGGATGGCGAGTAAGCCTAAGAAGAAGAAGCCTACTAAGAAGACTGCCGCAGCCAAAGAGGCGGAAGCTGCCCGGCAATCCCGAGCAGCTCCATCGGCTGCCCCGGCGGCCCCCGCAACAGCCCCACTGTGGAGTACGGTGGCCGCACGGCCGAAGGCACCGAAGCCGACTCCTGCCCAGACAGCCGCACGCCCGGCCACAGCCGCCACGCCAGCGCAACCGGCCAAGAAGAAGCCGAGAAAACGTGGTGCCCGCCAGGCCCGCAAATTGCGCGCCCCGCAAACGGCAGCTATCACACTGACGCTGCAGCCGGGCGTGCAGGAGCAGGGCATTACATATTATGATGTAATCACCAAGGCCGAAGGGGCGATTGACTTAAAAGCCCTGGGGATTGACGGCCTCCGGAGTATCCGCCCTGCGGCTACCGGGGGTCGCATCCTCGAGGTCGCAGGAGAAGACCGGGTGCGGAAGGCGGACCAGTTGGCCGCCAAACTTCGAGAGGTATTTCCTGAGGTCCGGGTCGCCAGGCCGGAGAGGTGCGTGGAGCTGCGCATCTCCGGCCTGAGTGACTCGGCCACAAAGGAAAAGGTGGCGACGGCACTAGCGGCTGAGGGGGGCTGCCCCTCTGACGCAATCAATCGTCGGGTGGTCGGCGGTTAGGCTGACCACCCTGGAGCCCAGGCCGGCACGTTGCTTCCGTTGCCTGGAACCAGGACATGTTGGGGCCAAGTGCACTGCGGGTGTAGACCGCAGTGCACTGTGCTTCCGCTGTGGGCAGGCTGGCCACAAATCGGCCACCTGCTCCGCGGAGCCGAAGTGCCCCGTGTGTGCGGCGGCGGGAGCAGCGTCCGGCCATAAGCTCGGCGCGGGCGACTGCAAGGCGGCCTCCAGAAAGAGGCCCGCCACACGTAAAGGCGGTGCGGCGGGTGGGGCAGGACCCAAGCCAACCCCAACCCAGCCGCAACCAGAGGAGGCGATGGACACCGCCCAACAATAATGGCCCACATCTCCGTACTGCAGGCCAACGTGAACCACTGCGTCACGGCACAGGACCTTCTGGCCCAAACCATGGCGCAGTGGCAAGCGACATTGGCAGTAGTCGCCGAGCCGTACTACGTTCGCAACGCCCCGAACTGGGCCAGCAGCGTGGACGGCTTGGTGGCTATCGTCGCCCAGCGAGCCGCCCCACCCTTCGGCGTCGTGCGAAGGGGTCAGGGGTTTGTGCTCGTCACGCTGGGCGGCGCTGCAGTGATTGGGGTGTACTGCCCCCCCAGCAGAAGCCTCGCCGAGTTCGAGCGTCTGCTCAGCGAGGTCGAGGCTCTGCTGGCTGAAGTGCACCCCACCCCGGTGGTCGTGGCCGGGGATTTCAACGCTCACTCTCGGGCGTGGGGATCTCCGGCGACCGATGCCCGGGGGGAGATGGTTATGAGTTGGGCGGTGTCGCAAGACTTGGTGCTGCTCAATCAGGGGGCGGTCCACACACTCGTGCGGCCCCAGGGCAGGTCGATCGTAGACTTATCGTTCGCCAGTTCTGCCCTGGCTCGCCGCATTGTCAACTGGCGGGTCGTCGTGGGGGTGGAGACGGCGTCGGATCACCGGTACATCCGGTTCGACGTCGTTCCCGCCACCCCGGCGGCCCGCGTGGAGTACGACCGCCCCTTGAGGGATGAGGGTCCGCGGTGGCGACTGAGTACCCTGGATCGGGAGCTGGCCAAAGAGGCGGCTATCGTCGAGCGATGGGCCGCTGTGGATAGCGGCCCGGACGTGGACGCGAGGTGCGAGCGGCTCGCTGGAGCGCTGACTCGCGTCTGCGATGTGGCGATGCAGAGGGCGAGGCCTATCCCGCCCCGGAAGCAGGTGTACTGGTGGCGTCCCCACCTTGCCGGGCTGCGTACAGCGAGTTACGCGGCCCAGAGGCAGTACGCCCGCAGCCGGAGGCGGGCTGTTAGAGATCTTGCCCGCGAAGAGGAACTGCACGCCGCGTACAGGGCCGCCCGTGAGGCCCTGAGCTCGGCGATCAAAGCCGCCAAAGACGAGGCCTGGAAGGAGTGGCTCGAGAGCCTGGACCGAGATCCGTGGGGGCGCCCATACAAGACTGTGAGTGGGAAACTCCGGCCTTGGGCGCCTCCCCTCACCAGAACTCTCGAGCCGAGTCTCCTGGGCCGAGTGGTCGGCTCCCTCTTCCCTGAGAGGGGAGAGTGGGTCCCACCGCGGATGACAGCGGCAGCACCAAGTCGTACGCCGGCTGACGGAGAGGCAATACCTCCCGTGTCCGAGGCCGAGTTAGGGGTCGCTATCCTGGCTCTCAAGTCCAGGAATCGCGCCCCGGGCCCGGACGGCATCCCAGGGAAGGTGATTGCCACCGTCATGCCGGCACTGGAGGAGGAGACGCTGTCCCTTATGTCGGAGTGCTTGGCGTCGGGGAGAGTCCCGCGGCAATGGAAGACGGGCAAGCTCGTGCTACTCAGAAAGCACGGGCGCCCAGCCGAGGAGCCGTCGGCCTACCGCCCCATCGTTCTGCTCGACGAGATGTGCAAGCTCTTTGAGCGGGTGCTCGCTGCACGTCTCGTCGGTCACCTAGAGGGGGCGGGGCCCAATCTGAGTGACGGCCAGTTCGGCTTCCGTCGCGGGAGGTCGACCATTGACGCCATTTCCCGGCTGAGGGACAGCGTTGACGAGGCGGTCTCCGGGGGTGAGGTGTTGTTGGCTGTATCGCTGGATATAGCCAACGCCTTCAACACCCTCCCCTGGGAGACTATTGCAACGAGTTTGTGGAGAGGGGTCATGGGGCTCCAACGTTCCACCTCACCCAACTTCTCACGGGTCATGGCCCTTTCGCCAAGTACCTGTGGGAGGTGGTGGGGGTGGAATCGGAGCCCCGGTGCCGCAGCTGCACCAGCGGCGACCCCGACACGGCCCAACATACACTGGCCGTGTGTGAGGCGTGGGACGGGCCCAGGACGGCCCTCGCGAGCACCATTGGTGCGGACCTCTCGCTGCCGGCCGTAATTCGTGCTATGGTCGGCAGCGACCAGTGTTGGGCCGCCGTCGCCTCGTTCGCTAGCGAGGTGATGGCGGCCAAGAGAGAGGCTCTGCGGGTGCGGGAGCAAGCTGGGCTTACTCTCCCGCCCCGCAGGCCCCCGGCGAGGGGACGCCGGCGAGCACTATTCGCCCGCGTCCCCGAATGAGAGAGGCCACGGGCGGTGGGTCGGGGGACCCGCCGCCCCTTGCTAATGTGGCGGAATGCGCCCCTGTGTGTTCCGGGGGTGCATTCTTAGAGGAGGACGGGCCCCACCATATTGATGGTGGGGCCCCGACGAGTCGGGCCCGCTAAATAGGGCGTCCCCAGCCGAGTCGCGGTGAGCAAACTATCCCGCGGCTCGGAGTGGGCGACGGAGGAACACCGTGGTGGTTTAGTGGGTAGTCTGGCCTCCCTTCGAGGTCAGGAGTCCCACACGAAGCGAACCCCCTGCCCCCGCGGGGGGGGAGCGAAGTGCGTAAATGCATTCCACCACGTAAAAAAAAAAAAAAAAAAAAAAAAAAAAAAAAAAAAAAAAAAAACCTAACCTAACCTAACCTAACCTTTTTTTTTTTTTTTTTTTTTTTTTACGTGGTGGAATGCATTTACGCACTTCGCTCCCCCCCCGCAGGGGCAGGGGGCGAGCTTCGTGTGGGACTCCTGGCATCTAAAGGCCAGACTACCCACTAAACCACCACGGTGTCCGTCGTCACCACATATCGACGATGGCGGGAACAGCATCTTCCGCCATCGCCGTGTGGGTCGCCCGCCGCTGAACAGCGGCAGGCCCGTCTCTGTTGCGGCAGAAGAGGAGTCCTTCTGCCGCCCGCCTAGGCAAGGCACACGCGACACGACGTGTGCCTTCATCCTCGAGGCCTTGTAAGGGCAGCAGACGCCCCCGCGTCTACTGCCCGGCCCGGTTAGGGGGGGAGGAGTTGGTGGTACCTTCTCCTCCGGGCCCCGGTTCGCTTGCGGCGCTGCGGGAGGGAACGTGGGTCGCATTCCCTCTCCCTCTCCGCCGCCTCCTTCTGCGACATCACCGTCTCGCAGAAGGCCTGAACCGCCGCCCACGCCTCATCGCCACCGACCATAGACAGAACTACGGTCGGCAGCGAGAGGTCCGTCCCCACTTCGGCGATAAGAGCACGGCGCTCCCCAGCCCACGCGGGGCACTCCTCTAGGGTGTGCTGCGCCGTGTCATTATCGCCACCACAGTGGTGGCACCCATTGGTCGGCTCTCGTCCCACCTGGCACAGGCGTCTCCCGAAGCATCCATGCCCCGAGAGGACCTGCGCCATCCGGAACGTCACCGACCCCCGCGATCTGTCCATCCAGTCCCTGAGGACCGGACGGATCGCCTCGACGGTCCTGATGCCAGCCGTGGGATTGGCCAGCCGCCGCTCCCACTCCAGGAGCATGGACCGCCTCGCCTGAAGCCTCCGCTCGCCCACCTCCGAGGGTGCCGGGAACTCGCCCCGGCTCCGGGCCTCCTCGCGCCAATGATACACTGACGCGAGGACCCCGACCTCCAGCTCCCACGGAGGGGAGCCCGCCATAACGCACGCCGCCTCGAATGAGATGGAGCGGTACCCTCTCACCGCCCCGATGGCCATCGCCCTCTGCGGACGTTGCAAGAGGGCGACGTGGTGTGCCCTCAGGGCGTCGGCCCATACGGGGGCCCCGTATAGGGCCATCGACCGCACCACTCCCAAATAAAGGAGGCGGCTGCTCGACTGGGGTCCCCCTAGGTTCGGCATCAACCGCCGGAGGGCGGTGGTCGTGCCAAACAGACGGGGGACCAGGCGGGCGAAATGAGCGCGGAAGCTCCATCGTGGATCGAGGACAAGTCCAAGGTACCTCATTTCAGACTTGACCTCGATCCGGGTGCCACTCACTACGATGTGGGAGCCCGCCGGTGGCACTCGCCGAGGGCCATGGAAACAAATGGCCCCCGACTTGCTGAGCGCCACCCCGAGTCCCAACATCGTTATTCGCCGCACGACCATGGCCACCGACGCAGTGGCGAGGCGCGCGGCGTGTTCATAGGTCGCCCCCCGGGCGGTAACCAACGTGTCGTCTGCGTAGCAGGTCACGTTGACACCCGGGAGGCGAGCTCCTCGGAGTACCCAGTCGTACCCGATGTTCCACAAGAGGGGCCCCAACACTGACCCCTGTGGAACACCGCGGCACATGGCCCACCTGTGAAGGCTGCCATCCTCTCCTGGGTACTCCACGTACCGCTCCGATAGATAGGCGCCGACGATTCTGCGGAGGTAGGGAGGCACGTCATGGTATTTGAGCGCCTCCCGTATGCACTCCCAGGGCAGGGTATTGAACGCATTGGCGATGTCCAGCGACACCGCCAACAGAACCCCGCCCTTGCGGACCTCCTCTTGCGCCAGCGCCTTCACCCGAAGGACGGCGTCGACGGTCGAGCGACGTGTCCGAAAACCATATTGGTAGTCGGACAGGCCGCGATCTCCATCCTCGAGGTGCCGGACGATGCGAGCGAACAACACTCTCTCAAAGAGCTTGCCCGCCTCGTCCAGCAGCACTATCGGTCGGTACGCCACCGAGGGCGATTCCGCGGGCCGTCCCCCCTTCTCGATGAGGACGAGCCTGCCCGTTCTCCATCGGACCGGGTATTGCCCGGTTTGCAGGCACGCACTCATCAGCCCGCAGAATCGCTCCTCGAGCTCCCGGAGCGCGACCACCAAAACGCGTCCAGGAACTCCGTCGGGTCCAGGAGCCTTCACACCTTTCTCCTGAACCCGCCTGACGGCCACAGCCAGCTCCGCCGTTGTGACCTGCGGCACCTCCGTCACGACCTCCTCTCTGCGCGCCGGAGCCATCACCGGGGGAACAAACCCCTCCTCCCTCTCTGGAAATAGGGAGGAGATAACCTCCCCCAGCACTCTCGACTCCAGGCACTCCGTGACTGGAGGCGCCCATGGGCGGAGCTTAGCCCTGACCATCTTGTAGGGCCGTCCCCAGGGGTCCCTGTCAAGGGTGGCTAACAGAGACGCCCTCGAAGCTTCCTTCGCGTCTCCTATTGCCACCCCGAGAGACTGAGCGCACGACCGATATTCGGCGTACAGCTGCGCCTCCTCCTCCGGCACCCGCCGCGCCCTGCGGCGGTACCGGGTGTACCGGCGACGTTTCGCGACGCACAGAGATCGCAGTTCAGCGATCTCCGGCGTCCACCAGTACACCTTCCGGTTGGGGAGTCGAGGCTTGGCCCGAGGCATGCACGCGTCGCAGATCTGCGACGCGGCGCTCCCGAACCATTCCGCCTCCGCCTCGACTCCTACTTCCGCCGGAGGAGTCGCCCAAGACTGGACGATCGACGCCAGCTCCAACGCCTCACGGTCTATGCGCCCCAGGACCCACCTGTTGGCGGACGGCCCCTCGCGTCTGGGACTCGCCACGTTCTGGCCCGTGGAGACATCGTAACGGATGTACCGATGATCCGTCAGATTCTCCACGTCGTCCAGGACTCGCCAGTCCCGGACGGCCTGTGCGACAGCAGGGGTCGTGAACGTGATGTCCACGATGGACCTTCCCTGCTGCGACACGAACGTGTCGACCGACCCACGATTGCTTATCATCAGGCCGGTCGTCGTGGCCCACTCCTCCAGCAACCGGCCGCGCTCGTCGGCCACCGGGGAACCCCAAGCCGTGGATTTGGCATTAAAGTCCCCGGCGACCACCGCCAGACGGGGTGAGATTTGCCCCAGCAGGGCACCCACCGCATCCAGCGCCGTCTCGAACTCGGCCAGTCTCATGCTGGGAGGGAAGTACACCGCAATGATGATGTACCTCCCCCACCCGCAGGCCACGAAGCCCCTCCCCTCCTCCTCCACCCTCCCTCGTGACTGATTCGTCCAGACCGGTAATGCGCATGTCTGCGCACTTGACCGGCCTGGACACATTTGCCGTCCCGGAGCCGAGCACCTCCCGGAGACGCGCCGCCAGCCTGTCGGCCTTCTCCCCGCTGGGGTCACCGGCCACCTCCAAGATGGTGGCACCGGTCTGCGCCTTCTTATAGTTCGTACGGGGGATGTCGAAGTCTTGCAGGTTAACCTGCGACTTTAACCCCCGTATGACCTCCGCGTACGTAGCGCCCTTTTCAGAGGCCTCCGGCAGCAGCGTTATCACTACTGCCGAAGAGCGGGGCGCACGCGGTCCCTTCCTCTTGCGTGTTCGCCTCTTCTTCTTAGAAGAAGAGGGTGCAGAGGAAGTTGCAGTCCGGGCCGACGTGCTGGCCTCTTGGGCAGCAGCCGGCGCTCCAGGCTTCTTCTTCTTGGGCCTCTTGGCTACCGTCGTCCACGCCTCGTCCATTGACGACGGTGCAGGCGGTAGCGGCCTCGGCTCTCTCTCCTTGGGGGGAGGGGTGGGGGTACTCTTCTTCCCCTTACCCTTTCCCTTCGATGACCCCGCTTGCGGGGGAAGGGGTGGCGGCGACGGCTTAGAGGGAGCCGGTGGTGATGGCTCCGAATGAGCCGATGGACCGGGCTTTGGGTCAGCCTTGCGCCTGGCGTCAGACGCTAGGGGCGGGCGGAGGCGCTGTCTGTCTGTCTGTCTGTCTGTCTGTCTGTCTGTCTGTCTGTCTGTCTGTCTGTCTGTCTGTCTGTCTGTCTGTCTGTCTGTCTGTCTGTCTGTCTGTCTGTCTGTCTGTCTGTCTGTCTGTCTGTCTGTCTGTCTGTCTGTCTGTCTGTCTGTCTGTCTGTCTGTCTGTCTGTCTGTCTGTCTGTCTGTCTGTCTGTCTGTCTGTCTGTCTGTCTGTCTGTCTGTCTGTCTGTCTGTCTGTCTGTCTGTCTGTCTGTCTGTCTGTCTGTCTGTCTGTCTGTCTGTCTGTCTGTCTGTCTGTCTGTCTGTCTGTCTGTCTGTCTGTCTGTCTGTCTGTCTGTCTGTCTGTCTGTCTGTCTGTCTGTCTGTCTGTCTGTCTGTCTGTCTGTCTGTCTGTCTGTCTGTCTGTCTGTCTGTCTGTCTGTCTGTCTGTCTGTCTGTCTGTCTGTCTGTCTGTCTGTCTGTCTGTCTGTCTGTCTGTCTGTCTGTCTGTCTGTCTGTCTGTCTGTCTGTCTGTCTGTCTGTCTGTCTGTCTGTCTGTCTGTCTGTCTGTCTGTCTGTCTGTCTGTCTGTCTGTCTGTCTGTCTGTCTGTCTGTCTGTCTGTCTGTCTGTCTGTCTGTCTGTCTGTCTGTCTGTCTGTCTGTCTGTCTGTCTGTCTGTCTGTCTGTCTGTCTGTCTGTCTGTCTGTCTGTCTGTCTGTCTGTCTGTCTGTCTGTCTGTCTGTCTGTCTGTCTGTCTGTCTGTCTGTCTGTCTGTCTGTCTGTCTGTCTGTCTGTCTGTCTGTCTGTCTGTCTGTCTGTCTGTCTGTCTGTCTGTCTGTCTGTCTGTCTGTCTGTCTGTCTGTCTGTCTGTCTGTCTGTCTGTCTGTCTGTCTGTCTGTCTGTCTGTCTGTCTGTCTGTCTGTCTGTCTGTCTGTCTGTCTGTCTGTCTGTCTGTCTGTCTGTCTGTCTGTCTGTCTGTCTGTCTGTCTGTCTGTCTGTCTGTCTGTCTGTCTGTCTGTCTGTCTGTCTGTCTGTCTGTCTGTCTGTCTGTCTGTCTGTCTGTCTGTCTGTCTGTCTGTCTGTCTGTCTGTCTGTCTGTCTGTCTGTCTGTCTGTCTGTCTGTCTGTCTGTCTGTCTGTCTGTCTGTCTGTCTGTCTGTCTGTCTGTCTGTCTGTCTGTCTGTCTGTCTGTCTGTCTGTCTGTCTGTCTGTCTGTCTGTCTGTCTGTCTGTCTGTCTGTCTGTCTGTCTGTCTGTCTGTCTGTCTGTCTGTCTGTCTGTCTGTCTGTCTGTCTGTCTGTCTGTCTGTCTGTCTGTCTGTCTGTCTGTCTGTCTGTCTGTCTGTCTGTCTGTCTGTCTGTCTGTCTGTCTGTCTGTCTGTCTGTCTGTCTGTCTGTCTGTCTGTCTGTCTGTCTGTCTGTCTGTCTGTCTGTCTGTCTGTCTGTCTGTCTGTCTGTCTGTCTGTCTGTCTGTCTGTCTGTCTGTCTGTCTGTCTGTCTGTCTGTCTGTCTGTCTGTCTGTCTGTCTGTCTGTCTGTCTGTCTGTCTGTCTGTCTGTCTGTCTGTCTGTCTGTCTGTCTGTCTGTCTGTCTGTCTGTCTGTCTGTCTGTCTGTCTGTCTGTCTGTCTGTCTGTCTGTCTGTCTGTCTGTCTGTCTGTCTGTCTGTCTGTCTGTCTGTCTGTCTGTCTGTCTGTCTGTCTGTCTGTCTGTCTGTCTGTCTGTCTGTCTGTCTGTCTGTCTGTCTGTCTGTCTGTCTGTCTGTCTGTCTGTCTGTCTGTCTGTCTGTCTGTCTGTCTGTCTGTCTGTCTGTCTGTCTGTCTGTCTGTCTGTCTGTCTGTCTGTCTGTCTGTCTGTCTGTCTGTCTGTCTGTCTGTCTGTCTGTCTGTCTGTCTGTCTGTCTGTCTGTCTGTCTGTCTGTCTGTCTGTCTGTCTGTCTGTCTGTCTGTCTGTCTGTCTGTCTGTCTGTCTGTCTGTCTGTCTGTCTGTCTGTCTGTCTGTCTGTCTGTCTGTCTGTCTGTCTGTCTGTCTGTCTGTCTGTCTGTCTGTCTGTCTGTCTGTCTGTCTGTCTGTCTGTCTGTCTGTCTGTCTGTCTGTCTGTCTGTCTGTCTGTCTGTCTGTCTGTCTGTCTGTCTGTCTGTCTGTCTGTCTGTCTGTCTGTCTGTCTGTCTGTCTGTCTGTCTGTCTGTCTGTCTGTCTGTCTGTCTGTCTGTCTGTCTGTCTGTCTGTCTGTCTGTCTGTCTGTCTGTCTGTCTGTCTGTCTGTCTGTCTGTCTGTCTGTCTGTCTGTCTGTCTGTCTGTCTGTCTGTCTGTCTGTCTGTCTGTCTGTCTGTCTGTCTGTCTGTCTGTCTGTCTGTCTGTCTGTCTGTCTGTCTGTCTGTCTGTCTGTCTGTCTGTCTGTCTGTCTGTCTGTCTGTCTGTCTGTCTGTCTGTCTGTCTGTCTGTCTGTCTGTCTGTCTGTCTGTCTGTCTGTCTGTCTGTCTGTCTGTCTGTCTGTCTGTCTGTCTGTCTGTCTGTCTGTCTGTCTGTCTGTCTGTCTGTCTGTCTGTCTGTCTGTCTGTCTGTCTGTCTGTCTGTCTGTCTGTCTGTCTGTCTGTCTGTCTGTCTGTCTGTCTGTCTGTCTGTCTGTCTGTCTGTCTGTCTGTCTGTCTGTCTGTCTGTCTGTCTGTCTGTCTGTCTGTCTGTCTGTCTGTCTGTCTGTCTGTCTGTCTGTCTGTCTGTCTGTCTGTCTGTCTGTCTGTCTGTCTGTCTGTCTGTCTGTCTGTCTGTCTGTCTGTCTGTCTGTCTGTCTGTCTGTCTGTCTGTCTGTCTGTCTGTCTGTCTGTCTGTCTGTCTGTCTGTCTGTCTGTCTGTCTGTCTGTCTGTCTGTCTGTCTGTCTGTCTGTCTGTCTGTCTGTCTGTCTGTCTGTCTGTCTGTCTGTCTGTCTGTCTGTCTGTCTGTCTGTCTGTCTGTCTGTCTGTCTGTCTGTCTGTCTGTCTGTCTGTCTGTCTGTCTGTCTGTCTGTCTGTCTGTCTGTCTGTCTGTCTGTCTGTCTGTCTGTCTGTCTGTCTGTCTGTCTGTCTGTCTGTCTGTCTGTCTGTCTGTCTGTCTGTCTGTCTGTCTGTCTGTCTGTCTGTCTGTCTGTCTGTCTGTCTGTCTGTCTGTCTGTCTGTCTGTCTGTCTGTCTGTCTGTCTGTCTGTCTGTCTGTCTGTCTGTCTGTCTGTCTGTCTGTCTGTCTGTCTGTCTGTCTGTCTGTCTGTCTGTCTGTCTGTCTGTCTGTCTGTCTGTCTGTCTGTCTGTCTGTCTGTCTGTCTGTCTGTCTGTCTGTCTGTCTGTCTGTCTGTCTGTCTGTCTGTCTGTCTGTCTGTCTGTCTGTCTGTCTGTCTGTCTGTCTGTCTGTCTGTCTGTCTGTCTGTCTGTCTGTCTGTCTGTCTGTCTGTCTGTCTGTCTGTCTGTCTGTCTGTCTGTCTGTCTGTCTGTCTGTCTGTCTGTCTGTCTGTCTGTCTGTCTGTCTGTCTGTCTGTCTGTCTGTCTGTCTGTCTGTCTGTCTGTCTGTCTGTCTGTCTGTCTGTCTGTCTGTCTGTCTGTCTGTCTGTCTGTCTGTCTGTCTGTCTGTCTGTCTGTCTGTCTGTCTGTCTGTCTGTCTGTCTGTCTGTCTGTCTGTCTGTCTGTCTGTCTGTCTGTCTGTCTGTCTGTCTGTCTGTCTGTCTGTCTGTCTGTCTGTCTGTCTGTCTGTCTGTCTGTCTGTCTGTCTGTCTGTCTGTCTGTCTGTCTGTCTGTCTGTCTGTCTGTCTGTCTGTCTGTCTGTCTGTCTGTCTGTCTGTCTGTCTGTCTGTCTGTCTGTCTGTCTGTCTGTCTGTCTGTCTGTCTGTCTGTCTGTCTGTCTGTCTGTCTGTCTGTCTGTCTGTCTGTCTGTCTGTCTGTCTGTCTGTCTGTCTGTCTGTCTGTCTGTCTGTCTGTCTGTCTGTCTGTCTGTCTGTCTGTCTGTCTGTCTGTCTGTCTGTCTGTCTGTCTGTCTGTCTGTCTGTCTGTCTGTCTGTCTGTCTGTCTGTCTGTCTGTCTGTCTGTCTGTCTGTCTGTCTGTCTGTCTGTCTGTCTGTCTGTCTGTCTGTCTGTCTGTCTGTCTGTCTGTCTGTCTGTCTGTCTGTCTGTCTGTCTGTCTGTCTGTCTGTCTGTCTGTCTGTCTGTCTGTCTGTCTGTCTGTCTGTCTGTCTGTCTGTCTGTCTGTCTGTCTGTCTGTCTGTCTGTCTGTCTGTCTGTCTGTCTGTCTGTCTGTCTGTCTGTCTGTCTGTCTGTCTGTCTGTCTGTCTGTCTGTCTGTCTGTCTGTCTGTCTGTCTGTCTGTCTGTCTGTCTGTCTGTCTGTCTGTCTGTCTGTCTGTCTGTCTGTCTGTCTGTCTGTCTGTCTGTCTGTCTGTCTGTCTGTCTGTCTGTCTGTCTGTCTGTCTGTCTGTCTGTCTGTCTGTCTGTCTGTCTGTCTGTCTGTCTGTCTGTCTGTCTGTCTGTCTGTCTGTCTGTCTGTCTGTCTGTCTGTCTGTCTGTCTGTCTGTCTGTCTGTCTGTCTGTCTGTCTGTCTGTCTGTCTGTCTGTCTGTCTGTCTGTCTGTCTGTCTGTCTGTCTGTCTGTCTGTCTGTCTGTCTGTCTGTCTGTCTGTCTGTCTGTCTGTCTGTCTGTCTGTCTGTCTGTCTGTCTGTCTGTCTGTCTGTCTGTCTGTCTGTCTGTCTGTCTGTCTGTCTGTCTGTCTGTCTGTCTGTCTGTCTGTCTGTCTGTCTGTCTGTCTGTCTGTCTGTCTGTCTGTCTGTCTGTCTGTCTGTCTGTCTGTCTGTCTGTCTGTCTGTCTGTCTGTCTGTCTGTCTGTCTGTCTGTCTGTCTGTCTGTCTGTCTGTCTGTCTGTCTGTCTGTCTGTCTGTCTGTCTGTCTGTCTGTCTGTCTGTCTGTCTGTCTGTCTGTCTGTCTGTCTGTCTGTCTGTCTGTCTGTCTGTCTGTCTGTCTGTCTGTCTGTCTGTCTGTCTGTCTGTCTGTCTGTCTGTCTGTCTGTCTGTCTGTCTGTCTGTCTGTCTGTCTGTCTGTCTGTCTGTCTGTCTGTCTGTCTGTCTGTCTGTCTGTCTGTCTGTCTGTCTGTCTGTCTGTCTGTCTGTCTGTCTGTCTGTCTGTCTGTCTGTCTGTCTGTCTGTCTGTCTGTCTGTCTGTCTGTCTGTCTGTCTGTCTGTCTGTCTGTCTGTCTGTCTGTCTGTCTGTCTGTCTGTCTGTCTGTCTGTCTGTCTGTCTGTCTGTCTGTCTGTCTGTCTGTCTGTCTGTCTGTCTGTCTGTCTGTCTGTCTGTCTGTCTGTCTGTCTGTCTGTCTGTCTGTCTGTCTGTCTGTCTGTCTGTCTGTCTGTCTGTCTGTCTGTCTGTCTGTCTGTCTGTCTGTCTGTCTGTCTGTCTGTCTGTCTGTCTGTCTGTCTGTCTGTCTGTCTGTCTGTCTGTCTGTCTGTCTGTCTGTCTGTCTGTCTGTCTGTCTGTCTGTCTGTCTGTCTGTCTGTCTGTCTGTCTGTCTGTCTGTCTGTCTGTCTGTCTGTCTGTCTGTCTGTCTGTCTGTCTGTCTGTCTGTCTGTCTGTCTGTCTGTCTGTCTGTCTGTCTGTCTGTCTGTCTGTCTGTCTGTCTGTCTGTCTGTCTGTCTGTCTGTCTGTCTGTCTGTCTGTCTGTCTGTCTGTCTGTCTGTCTGTCTGTCTGTCTGTCTGTCTGTCTGTCTGTCTGTCTGTCTGTCTGTCTGTCTGTCTGTCTGTCTGTCTGTCTGTCTGTCTGTCTGTCTGTCTGTCTGTCTGTCTGTCTGTCTGTCTGTCTGTCTGTCTGTCTGTCTGTCTGTCTGTCTGTCTGTCTGTCTGTCTGTCTGTCTGTCTGTCTGTCTGTCTGTCTGTCTGTCTGTCTGTCTGTCTGTCTGTCTGTCTGTCTGTCTGTCTGTCTGTCTGTCTGTCTGTCTGTCTGTCTGTCTGTCTGTCTGTCTGTCTGTCTGTCTGTCTGTCTGTCTGTCTGTCTGTCTGTCTGTCTGTCTGTCTGTCTGTCTGTCTGTCTGTCTGTCTGTCTGTCTGTCTGTCTGTCTGTCTGTCTGTCTGTCTGTCTGTCTGTCTGTCTGTCTGTCTGTCTGTCTGTCTGTCTGTCTGTCTGTCTGTCTGTCTGTCTGTCTGTCTGTCTGTCTGTCTGTCTGTCTGTCTGTCTGTCTGTCTGTCTGTCTGTCTGTCTGTCTGTCTGTCTGTCTGTCTGTCTGTCTGTCTGTCTGTCTGTCTGTCTGTCTGTCTGTCTGTCTGTCTGTCTGTCTGTCTGTCTGTCTGTCTGTCTGTCTGTCTGTCTGTCTGTCTGTCTGTCTGTCTGTCTGTCTGTCTGTCTGTCTGTCTGTCTGTCTGTCTGTCTGTCTGTCTGTCTGTCTGTCTGTCTGTCTGTCTGTCTGTCTGTCTGTCTGTCTGTCTGTCTGTCTGTCTGTCTGTCTGTCTGTCTGTCTGTCTGTCTGTCTGTCTGTCTGTCTGTCTGTCTGTCTGTCTGTCTGTCTGTCTGTCTGTCTGTCTGTCTGTCTGTCTGTCTGTCTGTCTGTCTGTCTGTCTGTCTGTCTGTCTGTCTGTCTGTCTGTCTGTCTGTCTGTCTGTCTGTCTGTCTGTCTGTCTGTCTGTCTGTCTGTCTGTCTGTCTGTCTGTCTGTCTGTCTGTCTGTCTGTCTGTCTGTCTGTCTGTCTGTCTGTCTGTCTGTCTGTCTGTCTGTCTGTCTGTCTGTCTGTCTGTCTGTCTGTCTGTCTGTCTGTCTGTCTGTCTGTCTGTCTGTCTGTCTGTCTGTCTGTCTGTCTGTCTGTCTGTCTGTCTGTCTGTCTGTCTGTCTGTCTGTCTGTCTGTCTGTCTGTCTGTCTGTCTGTCTGTCTGTCTGTCTGTCTGTCTGTCTGTCTGTCTGTCTGTCTGTCTGTCTGTCTGTCTGTCTGTCTGTCTGTCTGTCTGTCTGTCTGTCTGTCTGTCTGTCTGTCTGTCTGTCTGTCTGTCTGTCTGTCTGTCTGTCTGTCTGTCTGTCTGTCTGTCTGTCTGTCTGTCTGTCTGTCTGTCTGTCTGTCTGTCTGTCTGTCTGTCTGTCTGTCTGTCTGTCTGTCTGTCTGTCTGTCTGTCTGTCTGTCTGTCTGTCTGTCTGTCTGTCTGTCTGTCTGTCTGTCTGTCTGTCTGTCTGTCTGTCTGTCTGTCTGTCTGTCTGTCTGTCTGTCTGTCTGTCTGTCTGTCTGTCTGTCTGTCTGTCTGTCTGTCTGTCTGTCTGTCTGTCTGTCTGTCTGTCTGTCTGTCTGTCTGTCTGTCTGTCTGTCTGTCTGTCTGTCTGTCTGTCTGTCTGTCTGTCTGTCTGTCTGTCTGTCCGTCTGTCTGTCTGTCTGTCTGTCTGTCTGTCTGTCTGTCTGTCTGTCTGTCTGTCTGTCTGTCTGTCTGTCTGTCTGTCTGTCTGTCTGTCTGTCTGTCTGTCTGTCTGTCTGTCTGTCTGTCTGTCTGTCTGTCTGTCTGTCTGTCTGTCTGTCTGTCTGTCTGTCTGTCTGTCTGTCTGTCTGTCTGTCTGTCTGTCTGTCTGTCTGTCTGTCTGTCTGTCTGTCTGTCTGTCTGTCTGTCTGTCTGTCTGTCTGTCTGTCTGTCTGTCTGTCTGTCTGTCTGTCTGTCTGTCTGTCTGTCTGTCTGTCTGTCTGTCTGTCTGTCTGTCTGTCTGTCTGTCTGTCTGTCTGTCTGTCTGTCTGTCTGTCTGTCTGTCTGTCTGTCTGTCTGTCTGTCTGTCTGTCTGTCTGTCTGTCTGTCTGTCTGTCTGTCTGTCTGTCTGTCTGTCTGTCTGTCTGTCTGTCTGTCTGTCTGTCTGTCTGTCTGTCTGTCTGTCTGTCTGTCTGTCTGTCTGTCTGTCTGTCTGTCTGTCTGTCTGTCTGTCTGTCTGTCTGTCTGTCTGTCTGTCTGTCTGTCTGTCTGTCTGTCTGTCTGTCTGTCTGTCTGTCTGTCTGTCTGTCTGTCTGTCTGTCTGTCTGTCTGTCTGTCTGTCTGTCTGTCTGTCTGTCTGTCTGTCTGTCTGTCTGTCTGTCTGTCTGTCTGTCTGTCTGTCTGTCTGTCTGTCTGTCTGTCTGTCTGTCTGTCTGTCTGTCTGTCTGTCTGTCTGTCTGTCTGTCTGTCTGTCTGTCTGTCTGTCTGTCTGTCTGTCTGTCTGTCTGTCTGTCTGTCTGTCTGTCTGTCTGTCTGTCTGTCTGTCTGTCTGTCTGTCTGTCTGTCTGTCTGTCTGTCTGTCTGTCTGTCTGTCTGTCTGTCTGTCTGTCTGTCTGTCTGTCTGTCTGTCTGTCTGTCTGTCTGTCTGTCTGTCTGTCTGTCTGTCTGTCTGTCTGTCTGTCTGTCTGTCTGTCTGTCTGTCTGTCTGTCTGTCTGTCTGTCTGTCTGTCTGTCTGTCTGTCTGTCTGTCTGTCTGTCTGTCTGTCTGTCTGTCTGTCTGTCTGTCTGGCTGTCTGTCTGTCTGTCTGTCTGTCTGTCTGTCTGTCTGTCTGTCTGTCTGTCTGTCTGTCTGTCTGTCTGTCTGTCTGTCTGTCTGTCTGTCTGTCTGTCTGTCTGTCTGTCTGTCTGTCTGTCTGTCTGTCTGTCTGTCTGTCTGTCTGTCTGTCTGTCTGTCTGTCTGTCTGTCTGTCTGTCTGTCTGTCTGTCTGTCTGTCTGTCTGTCTGTCTGTCTGTCTGTCTGTCTGTCTGTCTGTCTGTCTGTCTGTCTGTCTGTCTGTCTGTCTGTCTGTCTGTCTGTCTGTCTGTCTGTCTGTCTGTCTGTCTGTCTGTCTGTCTGTCTGTCTGTCTGTCTGTCTGTCTGTCTGTCTGTCTGTCTGTCTGTCGTCAAGACAATTAAATGAGTCCAAACTCGATGTAGTTGTGATGTACTAAAAGCTTTGCACTTCTAGCTAATCGCATATCGCATAAAAAATATTATTATAGACTTTATTGATTGACTGTACCCATTTTTAACTAAACAGCTATACAGGGAGGGTCGTTAAACAAGTTTAACCACGACAAAACGTAATTCCTCATAGTCAAACCAGTTTGACAAAAAAGTTTGACTACGAGGAAGCACCGAAAATTGTGTTGAAATCGATCTGAGCTGGGGCTATCCGTATATGGGGTGGGGGGGGGAGGGGAGGGAGAGGGTTGGTCACACCTACACGTACCTTCATGACTATTACATTACATACACATATTCACGCCTGAAAGCCCATATTTCACTATGTTTTCGGTCCCGTGTAACCAGTCTCAGGGGGCGAGCCTATAGCCGTCAAGTGGGCACTGTGTCTTAGGCTGTAAGTAGGTATATTTACTGACGGATGAAGAATAGCCCAGACATGACAGATGGAGTTCCCGTAGTCGAAGGCGACTACGGGATAGGCTGTTCTCCATCCGTTCGCCCTATCCACCGCAAACCAACACCACAAACACTGTCTGTCTAGTCCGCGTTTTTTCGCATAACTTTTAAGTTATTTTAAGGGAAGCCCGAATATGTTTCTAATACCTACCATTGATCCATTCCCTGAGCCTTTATCCAACTCAGTAAGGATCGAACTTTAATTCTTACCGTGAAGCGACTGCTATCTGACCTCCACTCCTATTTGAAGCTATGACACTAATTTTAAACTAATCGTGATTGTTGACTATGACTATGATATTTTAAGTAACAGAGGTGATAACTTAGAATACCGTTCAGGTTGCCACCCAATCGCAAACAAAAAAAATCATTCAAATCGATCCAGCCGTTTAGGAGGAGTTCATGAGTGACATATACGAATTATACGATAGATGGGTGGGTGGAGGGGTAATCGTGAATTAGAGCGGGAGCACACGATGCGTTGCGTCGCCGCATCGCAGGAATTTCGGCCAATCGGCGGCCACACAAGTGATGCGCGGCCGCTCGTATGGCCGCCGATTGGCCGAAATTTCTGCGGTGCGGCGCCGCAACGCACCGTGTGCCCCCGTACTTACCCCTCCACCCACCAGTGGGAAACTCTAGTGGGTGGGCGGGGCGGGACCCGATATTTTTCAATCAAAGAGTTTTTTCTTTAAATTAAAACTAACCTTTTTTTGTTTGGCTGTACTGTTTTGGCTAAAACAATAGATTTTTTGATTAAACCATTGATATTTTAAACTGCTGATCTCATGGTGTTGACATATTGATTGCTGATCTTATGAACTTTTGATCCCGCGTATGTATCCCATTTATAGGTGGTCTCAGTCGATGGAAGAAAAATATTAAATTTAATTGCGGTCCCAGTCGCCGGAATCCTCACATGGTAAATATCCTGATAGTTCTAATAGTAATGTATGTATTGCTTGATTTGTAATTTTTTTTTCTATGATGTTTTCGCCCCTGGTACAGCCCGATATAACGCTGTCAACCCCTCTTTTAGTTGTTATAAAATCAATTTTTGCTGTATTCATTGTACCTTGTTGCACTTCCATATTAGAAATAACATATCTTAGTATTTGTTGTTTTTAGTACTTGACGTCTATCATTTTTGATAGAGAATAATTTTTTTCATCAAAAGAGATTTTATTTACAGTTCCGAAAGAAACGGCCTCTTTAACTTAATTCACCTGAGCTATTTCACCTAGGTGCATTAAACATTATTCTTTTATCGAAACCAGTTTCGAAAGATAAAATATTATTCTCCTTTCGAAACTGGTTTCGAAACGTGGTTTCGTACGTGGCCGAAGCGATTTGTCCAAAATCTAAAGTAGCGGGCCAAAGAAAAAAAAAATTCCGTTAGAGCTTATCCTCATTTTTTTTTTTTATTATGGCGTCAAAGCTGAAAGACCACTGCCTTCAGTTTTGAGTTCGCATCATAAAAAATGTATGTTTCAAAATTTTTGTATAAAACTACACGATTTATTTGAGCTGATTTCTTTAATCTTCACACGCTAAAAAGTGTATTTATTTGTAGGTGAATTAAATTAACGAAGCCGTTTTCTTTATTTCTTCCTATGTTGTACCTAAATATAGGTCTTCGAGAGCGTTCAACGGTTAAAATGAAACATACAGGAGTTATAGTACTTCTTTATTTCCTTTATCGAATGAGAGGTTCTAACACGATCACACCACAGCAACTACAAACTACATAATATTAGATAACTCAACACATAACACTAACGTCGCCGCGACCCTCACTCACTCACTACTAGGTACTAGGTAGGTACCGTCTGTCGGTGTTTAGTGCGCCAGTGCTGGTGCACTACACAGTTCGGTCCGGCTCAGTTCACAGCGGCACTCGCGGCGAGCGGCGATATATACAACGCGACATACGCCGGGTGGCACTACTTGTCGCCGGCGGCGGCGGCCGGGGCGGGCCGGTCGGCGGGCAGGTCGGCGGGGCCGTCGCCGGCGCCGGCGGGCCGGTCGGCGGGGCGGTCGCCGGCGCCGGCGGAGGCGTCATAGGCGGCGGCGAGGTCGTCGTCGTCGTCGTCGTCGCGGCCGTAGAGCGCGGGGTAGGCGGCCATGCACTCCTGCATGACGCTGAACTTCTCGTAGCAGTCGCTGCCCTTCGGCTCGGCCTCGCTGCAGTCAAACGAGCGGTTAGCTACTATTCGCACATTACAAATACACCCAAATTTTTTAATTACCTACCAGAGAAATTTTGACGAAGTGTATTCGATACTAAACCCATCCATGCTATAAAAAAAGAAAAAAGTACCTTTGTATGTCAATTTATTCCCTAAAACCACCTAATATATTTTGTTCACGACTTAACAAAATTTTACTCAATAGAATATGCAGCTGTAGGTACTACTAATTCACGAAAACAAAATCACTCAAAGAAGTCATTGATAAATACGCGCTCTCTCTATCTCTCTACTTTCTAATTTAAAAACGTTAATAACTTTGTTTTTTTTTGTATGGTTGGCTATTTGTATTATTCCATATATGTTGAAGTAACATTAGTAAACCATTATTATCTAAGATAATCAAGTGTTAGTCCTTTTGCGAATTGGTCCTTTTGAGAATTAGGCATTCTGCTAATTAGTCCTTATGAGAATTTGTCCTTTCGCGAATTAGTCCTTTTGAGACACGGTAGGCATTTTGCGAATTGGGCATTATGCGACTAAACGTTCCATATCAGCCCCTTCAGTTTCTCTGGTAATTAAAAAGTACTGGTGTATATCTGTAATAGTCAGAATTTTGTTTCCTAGGAATTACATAATTCAGCGATCTGAAAATCGGAATATTTAAAATGGGAATTACGTAAGTATTTCGAAAGTTTCGGGTGCTCACGTTACCTACCGTAGACCGTTCTTTTAAACAGTCCGTCCCCGTCGCTGCCATTTTTAATGCAGCGACATTATGTCAAAGGTATTTATTCCCCGTGACACCACCAGCAGTGTCATGGGGAATTATTTTAAGCAGTAAGTATATATGCTTACATCTAAAGACTTTGATCTTTTATGGATTTAGACTCCTATACATTCAATTCTATGTGTAGAGAAGATTGGGCGGCGTAATCAATAAAAAAAAAGAAAAAAATTACTGTAACATATTTTATCGTTCCCAATAGTTCATGAGGATAACGGAAGAAGGCATTCCTCTGTAAAGAACTGATCGGGGGCACAAGTCAAGTCTATAGGTAGGTCTAGGCCGCCAAGGCGAATTAACGCTAGTGCAAGATGCGTGCGCACTCACCTGTAATGGAAACACGAGAAAGCGTCGCGGAACTGCGTGGAGCAGGGCCCCGTGGCCATGCCGCCCAGGCACGGGCAGCCCCAGTTGATGGAGCCGTCGGGCAGGATGAGGCCGGGCGCGGGCTCGGGCTCGGGCAGCACCACCTTACTGGGCGCCGCCAGCTCCTCGCGCGACGCCACGATCACCACGTCCTTGCCGTCCAGCCCCGACGACAGCACCGAGCGAGTCTCCATCTCTGTGGCGACTTTACTGTTAGTGGGTGTGCCAGTTGGACTCGTCAGTCATTCCGAATTGAATTCGTTCCTATCGACATGACTCATTCCGGCGATGACTTAAATCTCAGAAACCGAATAGGGAAGGGAAACACCGATTTTATTCATAGAAGTAGGTAAGTAAGTTAACCATCGCAAAATAAAAATAAAATAGGTATTCTTTCTAATGCTTTTTATGATAGAAATTATACAGTATGTTAAAAAATTTGAATCGAGTAAAAAGTAAAAAAAGAGTCGTCGTATAGGGGGACCTTTAGGGGTCCAACGATAACTTTGAAATCACAACATATTTTTGGAGACATTTTTGTGGGTTATAGTAAATTCGCCTCAGTGAATATTCGTCTCAGTCAAAAATAGTAGTAAACTCGCCTCAGTCCATTTAAAATGATATTTCATGTGCGATAATTCGTCTCACCTTGATAATATGAGTATGGTTAGCAAACGAAGTAATTAATTAACACAGTGTCACGAGGCATGTTAAAGTTCCTCGTGGTCAAATCAGTTTGACTATTAAGTTTGACCACGAGGAAGGGAGGGCAAAATTGATGGAATGCATAGAACTACATATTGTGAAGCCCACAAAAAGTGCGAGCGAAATAGTAGGTACTACTTTAATATTACTTTACATGGCTTTACACGATGTGAATAGTTATTTGTTATACAAGAGTGCAAAGTTGCTTTTTAACCGCGTGCTCAGTTTTGATGACCGAGCAAGCGAAAGATTCTAAATTTGAGTCACGAGCGTAGCGAGTGATTCACAAATTAGAATCTTGAGCGTTAGCGAGGGAATCAAAAGAGCACAAGGTGAAAAATCTTTGCACTCGAGTGCAACACGTAACTTTTCATCCCACCTCAGCGAGGAAATAATGAAATGCTTCTCCTTCCTAGCGTTAATTCCCAGTCGCATCCGAAGCTTTCACCTCGGAATCCGGGGTCCGCTTTACCAGTCTTAACTGCGGATTTGGCTGGACCTCGATATTTGCCGTGAAGCGACTGCCATCTGACCTCCACAACCCAATGGTGACATTAGGCGATATCGAAGCATTGCAGCTAGACCGTTGTTGTTGAACTTTTTAGGGCTCCAACTACCCGTAACGATTGCCATAGATGTTCGTATGGCATCCGTGACCGACGGCTTAACGTGCTCTCCAAGGCACGACCAAACCAATGAAAATACCCATTTTCATGCATAAAAAATATTTGCACTGAGCGGGGATAAAAATAAAATAAATAAAAATATTTTTATTCTCTCAAACAATTAAAAATACAAATAAATAATAGCAATAATAAAACTTATTTCTTAGTGTATCTTAGGGGCTATACAAAAAACTGTAATTGTGAGACTGGTGCCTAAACTAGATACAACAGTTTGTATCTGTATTTATAGGTCACCAGGAAACCCACGCAACCAGTAAACACGAGTAGAAAAAAGGTACAAATATATTATGATTTATTATATAAACAAAAACAAACTACATTATGGATTAACTATAGATTAGGTACTAGGTACAGTTAACTTAGAACCTCGAGCAAATGCTCTGTTTCGTCGTAATTCAGATGCTGCAACCAATCTGTAAGCATTTTTTTGCATTCATATCTAGATTTAGTGTACAGGCTTATGCTTCTATTTGCTCTATTGTAAAGTCTTGGACCCACAACGTAACACTGGCGAGCCGCGAACGAAGTTCTATGCGCAACCGGCTCGCATATCGCATGCTTTCTACGGGCTAAGGTGTAGGCGATAGGATCATACTCAAGACTTGTGTGAGTATGGTGAATTGCTTTAAGCATAAAAAGTTGACGAACTGTCAGGACTTTGTAATTACGATATAGTTGGTCGGTCGGGTATCTAAAGGGCTTCCTATTTATCACCTTAATTACAGCCCTTTGCGCTCTTTCCAGTGGTAGCAGAGTCGTTTTGTGTGCTCCTCCCCACGCGAGTATACAATATGTTAATAATGACTGTGCAAGGGTAAAGTACACAGTTTTTAAGATGGTGGCATTCGCTGAGTTCCGTAACAATTTGAAAATGTATATTAGCTTGCGAGTGCGAGCTTTTAAAGTTTCAATCTGTTGTTTCCACGAGAGCGTTTCGTCTATATATACCCCTAAGTATTTAATCAAGGAAGATCTTGCTAATTCTAGTCCTGCACAGTCAGTCAAGTTAGTATGGGCCCTGACGCAGATCGAGTCTGGTGGAGGTAAGCAGCTAGAGATTGTCGCGAATGTTACGTACACTGTCTTTGCTATATTTAGGGTGAGTAGATTGTTTGAAAGCCAGATAGTTACTAGTTCCATAATCTCTGCAGCCTTAGATTGCACTTCTTGCCACGTCGCTCCTTCTACTATTAGGGCTGTATCGTCTGCGTAAGTAATTACTGAGCACCCGGCAAAGCAAAGCTGGCATAGCTGATTTATGTAAATCAGGAAGAGTGTAGGTCCCAGAACGCTTCCCTGCGGAACACCAAAGGATAGTTGAGCATACTCGCTAGTGACATCATCGACTCTTATACACTGTGTCCGGTCACTCAAGTAATCATGGAAAAGTTTGAGTGCCAATCCTCTAATTCCAATGTTCTCTAGTTTATTTAAGAGAACAGGAATCGAAACCGTGTCAAATGCTTTTTTCAGGTCAAGGAATATACCAACACATTTTAGTTTTTTACCTAGTGCTTTCGAGACGGTTTCAGTCAAGTGGAGAACAGCGTCTTCCGTGGATCTATTTTTTCGAAAACCATACTGATTATTTGAAAGTATGTTTTCTTTTTCAAGGAAATCTAATAACCTTTTATTCAAAACTTTTTCCAAAATTTTAGAGAAGATATTCAGTACAGATATAGGTCGGTAGTTTTCAGCATTGGCTTTATCCCCTGCACCTTTATAGATGGGGTGCACAATTGCTTGTTTAAGGGCTTTTGGAAATACCCCTGCACTAATGCAGAGGTTACATAGTTGAGTTAGAAGGGGCACCAGAATATGTCTTGCATTTTTTACAAAGGATACTGAGATATTGTCCCACCCCGAAGCGCAGTCGTTTTTGAGTGAAAGGATCAAGTTCTCTATCTCCCTGTTGTCTGTTTCTAGAATGGCAATCGAGTTTGAGTAGCTGGTAAGGGGAAAAAAGTTAGGTGGCAAAGCCATAGGGATAGTTTTATTGGTGATATCACTAGCCAGCATTTGCCCGACAGTCGCAAAGTAAGTGTTTATCAAGTTGGCAGAGATTTTTGGATTCTCAGCAGCTAGTAACAAACTGGTGGACCCGGTGGATTTAACAGACATATTTGCAACCATCTTTATAGTCTTCCAAGTAGCCTTTGGATCTTTTCCCGCCTTTGCAAACTGTCCAGCTTCGTGCACTCGCTTTAATTTATTTAATAATCTACAGCAAAAATTCCGGTATCGCGTATAGGTTATTTTTAAGGTCACATTATTTGGATCGCTTCTGCTTTTTAGATGCAATCTATCGCGGTTTCTTATACACTTTAAGAGACTTGGGGTTATCCATGGTTTAATGGCGTATTTTTTTTTAGATGCTAGTTTTGTTTTGGTACAATTTTCTATGGTCTTTCTTATCCTAGAGATCAGTACGTCGGTGTAAGTGTTTGGGTCAGTCATGTTCGTTAGTTCACTAAAATCTAATTGTTCAAGTTCACTTAGTGCCGCTTCAATGTCTAGACGCCTTGTGTATGACGAAGAATTCATGTTACATTTAGGGTAATCAATGCACAGAATGGTTGAATAATGGTCTGTTATTGTTGATGTAACTACTAACGTTTTAGTGCTAAGCTTGGATTTTAAAATAACATGGTCATAGCAAGTTTTGTCGTGAGTAGCAAAAAAATGCTTAGAGAGGTAGCCCTGTTCCGCCAGCATCTGCAGGTATTGATCAGCAGCTGGAGAGTCTATTCCCGGTAAGATGTTAATATTAATATCGCCAAGAATAGACACAGTTTTAAAGGATGATAAATTACATAAAACTTCATACAAACAATTTGTAAACACATCTGTGCTAGAAAAAGATGGTGAACGGTAAATTGCTACAACAGCAAGATCGCTTTTAAATTTGCACACTAAGACCGAACCTTCATTAAATGTAGGGCATTCAATTTGACATTGCATGTTGCTTTTTACATATATCACTACGCCATCATTTTGATTAATGTTTACATTTGTACTATATGAGTCATAGCCGGCCATCGGTGGAATGTTCGACACTTTACTTAACCAACACTCAGACAGTATTATGACGTCGAAAGTACACTTAATGTCCGCTAACAAAACTAAGAGTTGATTAAAATTACGATTTAAGCTACGTATATTCATATGAAAAATCTTAATACGAGAGTTTTTATTTCCTATTTTTAATTTGCACTCACTAGGCGAACACAAGTACGAATCTCCATCACCTAAGTCCTCAATTTCTTTATGTACATCAACCATAATAGCGTTTAAACTACTGTAGGGCCAGAAAAGTTGTTTTGTTACGGCGCTCTAGGCGCCCTCATAGTCTGTTGATTGAAGTAGTCGGTTCTCTGCAATTTTACGGGCCGGGCACTGTACGTCACCAGTACCGTGATTGTGAGGCTTCTTAAAGCGCATACAGGATGCACACTTTGGCGACTGATCGCGAACAGGGCACTCTTTGAGGGTGTGACCAACACATCCACACTGACCACAAGTTGGGTCGTTATCCCGGCAGTATTTAGCTGAGTGGCCATATTGTTGACACTTGTAACACCTGGTTACAAGTGTGAAGTCTCGGACTGGGCATGAAGTCCAATCGATAAAGATACGTTCTTGTTTAATTAATACGTTCCTAATCTCGGCTGTCACCTCCACAATGTAGTTACTGTAAGGACTGTCTTTTTTACCAGACTTATGACTAAGCTTGATAGAGTTCAGGTATTTTTCACGGGTCAGGCTCGGACGCTTATCAGTAATATTTTGTTCGAAAAGGCAGTTGAACAAGTGTTGTTCTGAGGTATCAGAAGGCACACCTAGGAAAATCAATCTTGGCCTCTTTTTTGAAGTCTCTTCGATTTTAAGGTCCGATAATTGCAACTGCTGTGATGTTTTTAGTTTCTCTAGGTCATCCTTCCCTGCTGTGCTTATAATTACACCACCGTTCCTGGTTTTCCTTAACCCGCGAATATGTAGCTGTAATTTTTCAGGCTTTATGATATTCCGCACCATCTTTATGGTATCCTCACTAGATTTTTCTTTATCGGCTGGATATATGGTTAAGCTAGCAGTTTTTGGAGGGCAAACAAAATTTTCCTTACCCGTCTTTATGATGTCGGCATAGGTTACACAGGACTGAGGAGGTGCCACTTTAGCAGCATTCTGGATACCGGTTTTCAGCTCTTGCAGTTGAATACTAGTGTCGTTATCCTTTTCCAAGGTCTCAATTTCGGCATGGGCTGATATGAGCTTCTGCTTCACTGATTGGTACTGTACTGCCATCTGGGAGACTCCATGCATCACACTTCGACATATATTAGAGATTCGAATTTTGCTCTCGCTGTTTAACTTACCTCCTTCGGTCGAAATAGAGCATACCTCAGTAAGCAGGCCATCAATCTGACTCATCCATTTTTGAATCTCAGGAGTAGAAATCACGGAAAGCTGAGGGGCAGCAGGTGCTGGAGTGTTGTCGTCTTGTGAGTGCGAAGAGCCCGGGGGTGGACTACGCGCGGTCCGGGAACTCCGGATGAATGGCGACGAGTCCATTACGAAATTTTTCTCATTCCTTTTGTGTCAATGAGAAACTTTATTTATTTCACTAAACATTAAACACAATGTAGCATAAAAAATTTTTTTGCAGCATCAGAATAATCGTGACCTGGTTACGTTAAATATTATTTTTAATAGAAATATTACATGAGCACGTCCGTTAACATTCACGGCAAAACGAGAAAAAAAAGATCGAACCCGTGCCTCCTGCGTAGCGGCCGCGTTCACTACCACTACGCCACGGAGGCTGTATAATATGTGTATTAATACTAATAATAAAATACAAAAAAATAAAAATTCAACAACAATGTTCAACAATATGACGTGAAAAAAATTTATGCGCGCAAAGCAAATTTAAAAAAAAAAGTACACCAAGGAGGTTCCGAGTCTGAGTTTTTCATAAATTCAAAAAAAGTTGCATGATAAATTCGGCACCATAGAGGTAGAAGTAAATAGGTTTAATGATGTTTTGAGTTCACAAACCTAGTACACACGATGTTCTAAATTCAAATTTACTTTATCCTCTAGAGGATAAAAACGACTTTTACGCTCAGTTATCGAAGAATAATAATACTCTTTCCGAGATGGTGGGATGAAAAAAATATTCCCGCTCCTCCTACCAATCGGAGTTCCGATCGGAGGACAGGGAAAACCCGCTAAGTGTACCTATTCAGGTCTCTATGTTATTCTTTAAGGCCCTGCGCAGACGGCACACTTTTTGTGCGATCGAGTCTGCGGCGCACAAAAAGTCTGCATGGCGCGCAAAAAGTCGGTCGCGGATTTTTCACAGACTCAACGCACACGACGCACATCTTCGATCATTTTGTCGGCAGAGCTGTAGGGACGTAGACGCTATGGAAATCGTGCAGAGATCGCGAAGTATTATTTTGTACATGAAGTACAGAAAAAGAAGAAGAAATAGAGAATTTTGGGTACATCCTTTACTTTCGGAAAGATTACTGAAGGGACAGTTCCATACTAAACATTAGCAACAGCCGACTAAAGTGTGCGCCGTCTGCGTAAGCGCGCGTTGAAGCAAACGTTCAATTTTTTTCACACACTTTTTGTGCGGAGCGGCGCGCCGCGGCGCGGTGCGGTCTGCCCGAATTACACGGATTTTTTGTGCGCCGGACTTTTTGCGCGTCGTGTGCGTTACTGCTTATAATTGCATAGGTTCTATTTTCACAGACTAAAAAGTGCGTCACGGATAGTCTGTCGTCTGCGCAGGGCCTAAGTCTGACCTCATAATATGCTCATTTGATATTCATTCATCAATATTTCGGTTAGAATAGATAGAAGTTACTACCTACTTGACTTCTATCTATATCTATACTATTATATAATTGTAAAGTGGTCGTGTCTGTACATTGGAGATATTTAAAAAAATATACTTGGGTTATGTTATGTTAACGATACTGAACACGAATATATTTTTTTTGAATTTCCTGTCTGTTTGTCTGTTTGTCCGCGATGGACGCAAAAACTACTGGACGGATTTTGATGCGGTTTTTTTTGTTAGAAAGTGCTTACTCAGACTTAAAATCTTACGTTTGTTTGATCGCAATCGGTTGAGTAGAACCGAAGAGATGAGCAAAGGTCGTGTTAACCGAGATGTACGCGGGCGGAGCCGCGGGCGGAAGGCTAGTTTGTAATATAGATCACTGTTTAAATAATAGAGATCAGTGAATACCTAGTTACAGATCCTTACTAATATTATAAATGCGAAAGTAACTCTGTCTGTCTGTCTGTCTGTCTGTTACGCCTAAACCACTGAACCGATTTTGATGAAATTTGGTATAGGGGTAGTTTAGACCTTGAGAAAGGACATAGGCTATGTTTGGTCGCGATAACCGACATCCACGCGGGCGGAGCCGCGGGCAAAAGCTAGTAATTCATAAATATAATTGAGATAATTTTAAAGCATTTAGTAAGAAGTATGTTAAACTATAGTCCTGCCCGAGTATTGATTTCGCTTTTTCCAATTTAAAACATAAATATAATGTTTATTACAGAATACAAGAATTCCATAGTTACAGTGCGCGATGTCTCAGAAAAATACATAATACATAGTGCGTCTCGTTAAGGTTAGCCAAACTTGAGGAGGAATTAATCTCGAAACGAAACAAAATGACCACAGCAAGAACACCTTAGGACAGAGGATCGATTCGCAAATTAAAATGTATTGAGCAATCGAGAAACTAAGTTTAATTCAAAGCGTTAGTACGTTGTACTCGGCTTACCCGAACCGAGCCCAAATACTCCACTCAAAGTGAACTTGACCATCATTAGAATCGAACTTGTGCCTAGGCACGGAGAAGTGGCACCATGCTCGCAGCTACGGGGCTTCGCACGAGGGCGCGGATTGACGCCGCCTACTTCTGCGTGCAAGAAGAGAGCAATGCTCGAGAAGGAGGCGGCGGAGCCGATCCGGGAGAGACTAGGACTCAGGATTCGTTGAGGTTGCGAGGTGCGCGCGGCGTGGCGGACGCGACTATCTAGACGTCGGCAGGTCCGAGGTTGACAGGTGAGGCCGCCTGTCACTCTAGCCGGGGGTTCACCTCCCTCCCCGGGGCGAGCGAGAACACCGCGACTCCCACATCTAAGAGAGCCGTCTCAAAAGTCGGTGTCGGTCGAGGGTCAGCCGGGATGCGAGGGAAACGCGTGACTGGGCGATCCCACAGCCCGGCATCCGAGACCCGAGACGGCGGAAGGCTCGGGCGGGTGGAATACCGCACAAAAAAAGTAAGACGAACGGCCACGGTCGAGCGGGCGGATGCTCCCGCCAGCGCGGCACCTCCCCCGCGGACACGACCAGGACGAGGGAGGACGGAGCGACAACAGAGGCGCACTCAA
Source organism: Eilema depressum (assembly GCA_914767945.1). Classification (NCBI taxonomy): domain Eukaryota; kingdom Metazoa; phylum Arthropoda; class Insecta; order Lepidoptera; family Erebidae; genus Eilema; species Eilema depressum. The sequence continues at coordinate 19,573,272 of OU612031.1, read as the reverse complement.
TACTCAGTCGGCCCCGGGTCCCGGCCGCTCGCGTCGCCGCCGGCCGGCGAGATTGATAACGTTGAGTGCAGCACCTACCGCCTCTACAGCAGCGCCTGCAGGCTGGGCGCGTGGCGCGCGGCGCGCAGGCCGGGCGCGCCCAGCGCCAGCGCCGCGCGCAGCCGCCGCAGCTCGCCGGCGCGCACGCGCAGCACGGCGCGGGGCGCGCGCACGCGCAGCACGTCGGGCGCCAGCGCCGCCGCGCCGCACTCGCCGAGCACGCCGCGGGCGGCCGCCTCCACGGCCTGCCGGACGCTCAGCTCGCTGGCCGAGGCGCCGCACCTGCCCGCCGGATGAGTGTTACGTTCCGAGCGATCGGGGCGCGAGTTTCGTTCGTTTCGCCGCGGGCCGACCGTGAATCTCCCCCAAAGTCGGTTAAGAAAAATCGACGCGAATTAAAATATGCCTCAGATGTTGCTCCGCGTACTAACGAACGGTGCGACGAAAAAGAAACGAGTCCTGTATTCACACCTCAGTGTGACTACCTACGAAGTCTGCGATGCTAATAATGGCCAGTACTTTTCGAAATAGGAACACAAACTTACAGAGATCTTATCATTTACTTCCAGTTTACTAAAGCAGCAGTCGTACATATACGAAGAGTATTAGAGTATTAGTTCATTCTTCTTATTCCATGTATTTCCCTGCGGTACAACCAGTTGTATCTATGGGTGTACCACGGGTAATACATGGAATAAACTAGTAAGTACCACTCATGTTGTTTTCCTAGTAATGTTTCTAAATTTTATCTTCTCTATCTTATATATAAAATTCTCGTGTCACAATGTGCGTAATCGAACTCCTCCGAAACGGCTTGACCGATTTTGATGAAATTTTTTGTGCTTATCCGGTATCTATGAGAATCGGCCAACATCTATTTTTCATCCCCCTAAATGTTAAGGGTGGTCCACCCCTTAATTTTTATTTTTTATTTTTCAGACAAATTTTTTTGTTTTTATTTTTTTATGATACATCATACAAAAATACATGCAACCATAAATTTTCACCCCTCTACGATCAACCCTTATTTTTTATTTGGTAATTAAAAAGTTTTATTTTCTAATCTTCTTATACTGGGTGGCGCAAAAGTAGTGGCACTAAAGAAAATACCTTTATTTTTTTTATATGAAATTTTCTGTCATTCTGTTGTTGAAAATTGTGTAGTGAACAAATGTAAAATACACTGAAAATAAACATGGACCGTTTTACTCCCCAAGAACGTGGAATAATTGTGTCAAACGCTTTTCCAGGCCGAGTTATCTCTCGTTTTGGCGATTTGCCTTGGCCTGCAAGATCACCCGATCTGACCAGTCCAGACTTCTTTCTTTGGGGTTTTTTGAAATCTCGGGTGTATGTGAACAAGCCACAGACTCTCGCAGCTCTAAAAGAAAACATTCGTCAAGAAATAACGAACATATCGCAGGAAGTGTTACGGCAAGTTATGCAAAATGTCATAAATAGGGCTCAAATGTATCAACTCTGGAGGTCACCATTTAAAAGACATCATCTTTAAATCCTAATGGTACGAAATTTAATGATACAAATATACATTTAAAAAAACCTAAATCTAGTTTTCTAATTTAGAAAAAATGTTATAGCCGAACCAAATAGGGTCTTTACTTTTGCGCCACCCAGTATATAAAATTCTCGTGTCACAATGTGCGTAATCGAACTCCTCCGCAACGGCTTGACCGATTTTGATGAAATTTTTTGTGCTTATCTGGTATCTATGAGAATGGGCCAACATCTATTTTTCATCCCCCTAAGTGATAAGGGTGCAGTGGGAACGGGATTTGAATACCACGCGGGCCGAAAATATGGCGGTACGAAGTTCGCCGGGGCAGCTAGTAATATAAAAATGAATCCCTAAATGTGTTGCTAAGCGCAAATCTCGAGAACGGCTGAACCGATTTTGCTAATTCTTTTTTTAGAATATTCCTTGAAGTACGAGGATGGTTCTTACGGAGACAAAAATTAAAAAAAAATAAAGAATGACTGTTAGGCGGTACGAAGTTAGCGGGGTCAGCTAGTTTTACATAGAACTTAGTGGGGTCGCATTCAACAAACATATACATAGAAATTATTCATTTCTTGGGAGAGTTCATCCTTGACCAACAACTTAAGTATGCCGAAATTGTCAATTCAAAACAAGAGTAACGGTTCTTAAGACAGTTCCCCGGTATCTCCCATGGTTGCGGTTTTCCACCGACTTGTTGCTATTGAGAATTTTTTTTACTAAATGTGACTCATGTCTACTAAGAAAAGAATGTAGATCATTCTTTTCTTTCGTACAATGAAACAATTATTCTTACATGTAACTACGGTGACCCACAATATATTTCTATTTTTTTAAATGGACAGTTATATTTACAAGAGAGACAGTGCTGTCTGAACCACCTACACCTGCTGGATATTACCTAATGTTTAGTAAAAGGATGGGCCCCAGAATGAAGGCAGCAACCAGTAGTCAGTCAGCACAAAGACTGAATGAGAGGCAGGCAGTTTACTGTTTGGATACAACACAACTTCTGCTAGGTTAACAAATTAATTAACAAGTGGTGCAAAGTAATTGCAGGCAACAGTGAAGTTGTAGAGCCTTCACATGTGTTGTAGTACAACTACATAACCCTACCGTGAATTACTGAGTGTATTAAAAAGCCTCTGCCAACAAAGTATCAGCTGGCTGGGCCGCTTAAGGTTAAGGTAAATTCAGGGGTAGTCGGCTAGGTGTGTAAAGGTATGATTTCATAGCTGACCACAGAGCACAGCAGCAGTGAAATAGACTTGTATTATGATAATGCTTAACTTCACTGCAGCTTCTCAATGGTATGCTTTACCCATATTGAAGTTTAACAACTAATGTTTTGGTAAACCAGAAGCTAAAGAAACTACCACCATTGACTGTTGCCGCATGGAATTCTGATCCCTTCATCGCTGATATAATTATAGCCTATGTGTTATTCTGATGTATAAGCTATATTATTGTAAAGTTTCATTTGAAATCCATTCAGTAGTTTTTACGTGAAAGAGTAACAAACATCCATTCATACTTACTGACTTTCAGGTTTGTAATATTAGTAGGATCACCATTGAACTATTCTACTTAACTCTTTATTAAACAAAGTATGTAGAGGGTATATATGTACTACAAATATACAGGGTTGTATAATAAGGGGAAACGAATATACAATCTGTTGCAATGCTTTAAGATATTGCATAATAATTTATGTGATACAGTTGTGTTGTATATCTACAGATCAGTGGCGAGGGGTCCCTGTAGCCTGATACTTGACAGCTTGCTCTGTAAAAGGAAGCCGTGGTAGAGATGTTTACATTTAAACTTAAATTGTTCCACCGGCTTCCCTTTAGAGAACGTTCGCTACTGCTACAGATTCCTATATTTTATGAATATAGAAATCTCATTTCAAATGCAGGATCTGAGTCGCACAACCGCTGTTCTCAGTAAACAAAGACAAAGTGCCCGGTTGATAGTAGGTAAGCATTATTATGGCTGATATAGATTGGGTGACACTGACACAATATCGACAGCATTGTATGGGTGAGCTTAGCGTAGTCTATTTACGCTGTGCTGCTATCTCGTGATTTAACATGTACTTAAACAGTTTAAATACATGGTTTCACATGCAGAAATCTATTATCTACCAGATACATTATGCAAATAATTTAAAAACTGTAAATTTTTTCAACTTACTCGATTTCCAGGTAAAAGTACCGAGAAGTCATGAAAATCCTTGCAGAATGGCAATAATAACTAGAAAATTAACTGTAATTCTTGTTGAAAACCCTTGAATGTTTTTGCAACGCAAATTAATAAATTAAGCGGCACTGTAAACTTCAATTTGAGGTTATGATATTGTATTTGTGACTGACATCTGAAATCAGTGTGTTACCACTGTTACCAGCTCTTAAAAATATTTGCCCCAATAATTCAATAAAAATAATTCAACATTTTAAATTCTATTTCGTTTTTTTGTCTCTGCATCTTCAAAATCATACATTTAAGTAAGTACTTATGTAGGTAGAAGAAATGTAGGTATACAACATTCTTCTAAGGTTTTTGGGATGGCCTCATTGTGCTTTTTAATACAGAAGAATTGCACTAGATGTCGCTACAAGCCATAAACTTGAGCGTTTAACTAGTACTATTACTTATTCTGTGGTTTAACGCTAGGCACCGCGTTTTTTTTAAATATTTTTTACAACACACCTGCTCATAAAAGTGATATTATTTCACCGCAAATAGGCACGTAATGACACCTATTATCAAACTGTGACTTTTTCATTGCTATTATTCACAACTGAGTTATAGATTCTTTTTTAAAGGGGATTGGGTAATCTTGTATGGACAGTGGCGTCATTAATTTTTTCTGCGGCCATCAATAATTTTGATACCACTTCATTGTACTGTGTTAAACACACGTACAAATGTCATTATTTTCATTGTAAGTAATATCGGAGCTGCGATATACAGGGTGGAACATTTCGACTTCACCTTGAAGGAAAGTAACCTAATACTAAAGATAGCGAATTTTACTTATAGGAAACATTACCTTATTTTTAAAAAGAAACAAAACTGCATTCAAAGTTTTCTGAAAATGCCACACCTGGTAGTCGAACCGACTAAAATCTTCCTAAAACTTCTATTTCATGGATTTCCTTTTATTTAATTTGCCAAGTTTGTTAGAGAGATTTGATCTTTATGATCGACCCTATCGATTGATGCAATAAAAATACAGGATATTATTTTTTCGAATTGTAGTCGGTTCGATTATAGGGCGTGGCAAACGATTTTTCGGCATTCCTTAAATGCAGTTCTGTTTCTTTTTAAAAAACATACTAAACAGTACCGTGGAATGGGGTGTCATTGATCAATTTCAAAATTCAAATAGCCGTATTTTCTAAAATACAAACGTACCGAACACGAAAAAAATAATGGAATATCGGTTTTTACAATTCAATCGATACAGTGCATTAGATTTTTTTAAAATAAATATTATGTCAATGAAAAATATAAATGTGAGTGATCAATGTTAAACCGTACGTGGCGTTACTTTGATATCCCCTATTTCTTTAACGGCAAATGAAAGTAACCCCTTAAAACAATACTTTTTCGAAAGAACAAAAAAAATCTGTCAAGTACAAAAAATTATATAATTTTTTTTAAGTTTAGGGGTGACATTGATCATGGCAGTAAAAATACTTCGTGTTTCCCTTGAATGAAATTCGCTATGTCCAGTGTTTAGAATACTTTCCCTACATATTAAAATCAAAGAAGTAATTATTCCAATCAATTATTAGCCTATTGCAGACTACTGCTAGACAGGCCTCTCGCAATGTGCGCCATTTCTGCCGGTCCTCCGCCTTAGGCAACCAGTGTGTCCCAACCACCTTTTTCAGGTGGTCAGTCCATCTGGCTAGGGGGCGTCTACTTTCCGTTTTCCTTTTCTCGGATAAGGATCAAATCTCTTTACCAAACTTGGAAAATAAATAAAAGGAAATCCATGAAATAGAAGATTTAGGAAGATTTTAGTCGGTTCGACTGCCGGGTGTAGCATTTTCAGAAAACTTTGAATACAGTTTAGTATGTTTTTTTTAAAGAAACAGAACTGCATTTAAGGAATGCCGAAAATCGTTTGCCACGCCCTATACGAACCGACTACAATTTGAAAAAATAACACCCTGTATTTTTATTGCATCAATCGCTAGGGTCGATCATAAGGATCAAATCTCTCTAACAAACTTGGTAAATTAAATAAAAGGAAATCCATGCAATAGAAGATTTAGGAAGATTTTAGTCGGTTCGACTACCGGGTGTGGTATTTTCAGAAAACTTTGAATACAGCTTAGTATGTTTTTTAAAAAGAAACAGAACTGCATTTAAGGAATGCCGAAAATCGTTTGCCACGCCCTATACGAACCGACTACAATTTGAAAAAATAACACCCTGTATTTTTATTGCATCAATCGCTAGGGTCGATCATAAGGATCAAATCTCTCTAACAAACTTGGTAAATTAAATAAAAGGAAATCCATGAAATAGAAGGTTTAGGAAGATTTTAGTCGGTTCGACTACCGGGTGTGGCATTTTCAGAAAACTTTGAATGCAGTTTTGTTCCTTTTTAAAAATAAGGGAATGTTTCCTTTGAGTGGAATTCGCTATCTTCAATATTCAGAGTACTATCCATCCAAGTATGATCGAAAAATTCCACCCTGTATAGCTATAATTATCTACGTCCCGATAAAGTTTAGAGAAGTTTGTCTGTAGTAACTTTTGATCACTTTATACTGTACTTTCATATTATACCAATTACATTGATGGCCGCTCAATTCTGACACGACGCCAACATTACCCTTTTATAGGTTAAGTTTCTATATTCTTAAAAAAGTTTCGATTAAAAAAAGAACGTGCTTAGTACGAATAAATTAATATGCCTATTGTATGTTCATTTGATGCATTTTCGTATTTAAATAAATAATTTCAACTTGTACTTGTTTATTAAACAAAATTTTCACTCAAATTTAACTTCTTTTTTTCTCTAAGTACAGAAAAAAAAACAGTAAAAAAAAGTTCACTTTTTTTTTTAAATATGACCGACCGCCATTGTTAGATGCGCGCACATAGGAAAACGAATTAATTTGTAGTACTTATTGTTTATTTAGTATTGTAGTATTATTTTATTCGCAAGTGTGTTGTAAAACGTCGTATGGCACGCGTGAGTATGATGGTTACCGTCCTCGGCTCTCTTAAGACCTCAATGGCGCCTCGGCGGTAATCACCAACTTTGCTCACTTGTACCATAATGTACTATTATTAATACATTATAACACCGATTAAAAATATGTAGGTAATACCACAGATATGTAACATAATACTAAAGTTATACGCGACTTCGAATCATGAACTATTATAGTCCGAGAGCTGATACGATTTTTAGAATGAAGTAGAGAGTGGAAACTTGTCAAACAACTCTCCTGTCATACCTCAACACGAAGGTGCAGACCTGGCTGGTGGGAACGGGGGCTAAATCAACCCCCAATTTTTTTAACATAGGTACCTACCTATTAAAAAAATGTTCAAAAATACGTGTTTGAGGCAATATGCAATTTTTATAATGTTGAATTTTTTTTTATTTATTCAGGAAACATACAGTCATGCACTTATGTATCTAAATAACATGATATTCTTTAAGACTTAGAGTTCCATAAAATATTGTAATTAAAAAAATAACAATAAGGCCACATTGCTGCACAAATAGTAGGTGGAATACATACGCGAGATCAAAAGTTCATAAGATCAACAAAGAAGAAAAGAAAGAAAACGACTATTCTATTCGATGAACATAGATCTTAAATATTTTTTTTATTTACTCAGACTGCTGTTAAAGTTAAACATGTCCAAGCTACTACATTCAACACTATAGTCCCGAAAACTGCGTCTGAAAAAGCTGTTACCGGTATACACAGTTTTATACAAAAGAACAGAGAATAACTGCTGGGCCTTGGTATCCTAAATGATATTCTTTCTAAAATGTGAGGAGAATCAACCATGTTATTAAGAATTTTAAATAAATAAACTTGAGCAAATATTTTGCGGCGATCTTTAGTGGCCAATGAGTAGCGCTGTAAAGAGTTTTCGTAAGAGATGCTCTCATTGTACCAACGAAAATTCGTACTCTTCACAAACTTCTCCTGAATTCTTTCGATCCGCGCTATATGGCAAGCATAATGTCAACTCCAAACAATACACGCAAAATCTAAAATAGATCTTACGTAACTAAAATATAATACTTAATAACAATGTAGGTACGCTATTGTTTAAAAGGTTTGGAGATTCTTAAAATAAAACCAAGCTGTTGGAAAGTTTATGGTCAATATGGATAGATTAGGTATATGACAAACCTGGAGTCCATTATGATTCCCAAGTCACGAATTGACGTCTTCCTATTGAGATTTTGGTTAATAGTAGGTACTTATACCTAGTTAAACGTTATAGGATTATGATTACGAGTGTAAGTTATGACAGAACATTTTTAGTAGTTTAATGTTTAAGGAATACATTAAAAAAGGACAGGCGATTTGGTGGGGGTTTTAGCATTGCCAGGCGGGTTCAAAGGTAATTTCCAAAAAAAAATATACAAAAAAGTGACATGCAGTACCTACTGTAGTCTGTAGCAGCAAGCACTGTAACTCCAATTAAAATATGAATGAATTTTATTATCACATGCACTTGTGATTGTGAACAGTACCATGCAACATCGCCCCTACGGGTGCGCTGCTTCGGCTAAGTCGATACAAGTCAGCATTTCTGTATACAGTATACATAACGCCTTTTAAGCAACAAATCAGCAGTACGGATTGAAATCAAGCAAGCAATGGATGCCAAAAATGCGTTAGCGCTGTAGACAACGGCAGGTCGTGTGGTCGTGGTGCGGACGTGAACGTGCTCGAGAGCGAGTGTTGGCGGCGGTACTACAGAATAGGCGGTACTGCCAAGCCAACACGAATGTTGGGGCCACGGCAAGCGAGCGGAAGACCCGCGAAGGAACACTTAGCGGGGGGCTAGTGTTCCTTCGCTGGTCGCCTCGCCCGCGCCTGCACCCTGGACTCATTATAACTTTTAAGCTATCGTTACATGAGTTTTAACGAGTTTTAACGCTGTTACAATAATAATAAATACTTATTTATTATTTTATTGTTCTTGTTCTGTTCATAGGTGTCGACATACCTTTCGGCTTTCGGTCACCAAACATTTCGAGCAGAAACTTGAAATTCTGAATTTCTATCGTCTCTTCGCCCTTGCGCGATGCGTATAGTGTTGTACAGTTGTACAGCACTAGACGATGAGCCCCTCGATGATTAGGTACGTTCTTCATTCATTTACTGTTTAAGTAGTACTTACCTTACAGTGTCCCTATTCTGTAAGCATACTAACTACCGATGTTGTATCGGGACAGCGGACAGCGGAGTTTTATTTTGTGTTGTGTGTGACCCGCGACGGTGATAGATTAACAATAATAAATAAACACGAGCATGTTGCTGTGTTGCTAAACTTGATAACACGATTTCTCCACATCATGGTGCGCGCTCGTAGCCGCGCGCCTACGCCGTAGCGCCGCGAGCCGCGAGCCGCCCTCGCCCGCCTCATGTCGGCTGCTTTGATTCCCGGGTCACACGTTTACGACAAACATAAAACAAATCCCAAATTGTGTTATTATGAGCCAGAAGCGACTAGCGCGCGTGCCTATATTAAAACAATGTGGCCGTATTATCACAGGTATTATGATCTGCGTCAGCTACTTGTCTTTTGTTAATGCTCCGGTCAAAGTAAACCAAAATGTAAGATCGAGGGTACAATAATTCGCACCCAGCTGAGCTAGGATTGTTCAAAACATTTTTTTATTCGAGGTCAAAGGTCACAAAAATGGGGTTGTCGCGATCTTCAGCAAAACGGCAAGTTTTATCATTAAAATGTCTGAGACAAAGTTAAAGTTATCTATATAAACCCGGTCAAGTGCGAGACGGGCTCGCGCATTAAGGGTTCCTTACGAAACTGAATTGAGGCGCGAACTTGTTATACTGGGTGGCGCAAAAGTACTGGCACTAAAGAAAATACCTTTATTTTTTTTATATGACATTTTCTGTCATTCTGTTGTTGAAAATTGTGTAGTGAACAAATGTAAAATACACTGAAAATAAACATGGACCGTTTTACTCCCCAAGAACGTGGAATAATTGTGTCAATGTTCTTACGGAATAATTCATCAGTGATAAGAACACAACGTGAATTTCGTCGACGATTTCCCCACCGTCCGGCACCGATTGGTCGCACAATTCGACGCTTTGCCACACGCCTTGAAGCAACTGGCTCAACATTGGATAGACCTAAGTCTGGGAGACCAAGAACAGGCCGTTCAGCTGAAAATATCGATGCTGTGCGCGAAGATGTGGAAGAGTGTCCAGAAACATCAACGAGGCGACGTGCCACGCAATTGGGCATTTCCAGACGGACCCTGCAGCGTATTTTGGTGAAAGACTTAAAGATGTTCCCGTATAAAACTCAAATGACTCATCAGCTGCTGCCTGCTGACCACCGAGCTCGTCTAGATTACTGCCAGCGCGTCATAAACCTCAACCTTGAAGAGGATGATTTTCCTTCAAAATTGGTTATGAGTGACGAAGCGCATTTCCATCTCTCAGGGCATGTCAATAAGCAGAATACTCGGTTCTGGGGCACTGATAATCCGCGCATTATTCAAGAAACACCTCTACACCCACTAAAAGTTACTGTATGGTGTGGCATCTGTGTTGACAGAGTGATCGGACCCTATTTTTTCGAAGACGCTGGAGGCAATGCGATAACTGTCACTGGAGAACGCTACAGAACCATGTTACGTGAGTTTTTGATACCCAGTTTGGACGAATTGGGGCTGGAGCACATCTGGTTTCAACAAGACGGCGCTACGGCACACACAGCGCGCGACACTATGGACTTAGTGAGGGACGCTTTTCCAGGCCGAGTTATCTCTCGTTTTGGCGATTTGCCTTGGCCTGCAAGATCACCCGATCTGACCAGTCCAGACTTCTTTCTTTGGGGTTTTTTGAAATCTCGGGTGTATGTGAACAAGCCACAGACTCTCGCAGCTCTAAAAGAAAACATTCGTCAAGAAATAACGAACATATCGCAGGAAGTGTTACGGCAAGTTATGCAAAATGTCATAAATAGGGCTCAAATGTGTATCAACTCTGGAGGTCACCATTTAAAAGACATCATCTTTAAATCCTAATGGTACGAAATTTAATGGTACACACGGCGCCAGACCTCGGTTTACAGGCCACACCAACATAAAGGAAGTGTGCGTGACAGCAATACTATTAATACATTGCTTAAAGATGTGTGTCATAACAAGTAAACCAATCAGGGCCCTTGACGCACTCACACATTCGCTATTTTACTTACATGAAATATAGGTATTGATGATAGCCACTGCACCAAGTTATAATAGCATATTTAGCGAAAAACGAATAAGTAGATATAGCTGAATGGTTTTAATATGCAGCTGAACCAATAGAATCAATACCGGGTTCGGTCCTCGAGCGTGGTGCACTTTTTGTTCCTCAATATATTGAAGTCCGATTGGTCTAGTTTATTTACAGGAAACTAAGTGTATAAAATTCATATATATAATATAATTTAATATATTTTTTGTATATTTCCTTGATGATACTATTTATTCTTAATGGATAAAAGGAAAGGAAAATAAAATAATTAACTTATTGTTGCAATGCAATAATTATTTACTATTATAAGCATGATATTTTTCTTAAGTATGGGTATAATTAATTATTTATAGATAATAATTAATTAAGTCAGATAAAAATATTTGATTTTTAATAAAAAATATAAAAAACACATAAGTATAATTATTATAAACTTCTAAGATATTGGAACATAAAATAAAATGTTATGTCTATTAAATTGACTGACATAAAGGTGCACGAATGACAAAAAGAGAATTCCGTTGTTAAGTTCCGAACCAACGACCGGCGACAACGGTGAGGTCCAAACTTACTTACTTGCATTCTTATCCATCTCGACTATGAGAACAGATAGTATAGTGACTAAATTTGATAACTCCTATTAGTTATAGAAACAAAATGCTGCATACATTTCATAAAATTAGTTTAGAATATGATATTATAACCTTGGTGCATTTTATGTAAGTAAAATAGCAATTGTGTGAGTGCGTCAAAGGCCCTGATTGGTTTACTTGTTATAACACACATCTTTATGCAATGTATTAATAGTATTGCTGTCACGCACACTTCCTTTATGTTGGTGTGGCCTGTAAACCGAAGTCTGGCGCCGTGTGTACAAATATACATTTAAAAAAACCTAAATCTAGTTTTCTAATTTAGAAAAAATGTTATAGCCGAACCAAATAGGGTCTTTACTTTTGCGCCACCCAGTACATAGACGGCAATCTGTGTTGTGTTGAATTAGAAGTTTCACCCTTCAATTATTAAAGATGGCCGACCACGCGGCCATGGCTGCTGAAAAGTAGTCCGAACTAAATGTAAATATGTAATAGTAAATAAATCGCGATTACGGAAGCCGTTAAAAATGCTATTATTTCAATGAGTGAACATTGGTTCACCATCTCTGGAATATTAAGTACCTAAGCACTGAAGGATTTGTGAGCACAACAGTGACGAGGGGGAAAATTTGCAAAAGGGAAGCCGATGGAAAAAAAACAGAAAGTGGGAGGTTAGTCAACCTGGGCCAAGCGGAGGTCAGCGGCGGCGGCGGTGGTGCGGTGGCGGCCCACCGGCCCATCGGCCCACGCACGCGGCGCGCGGCGGGGGCGAGGCGTGCGTGTTTGCGCAGTTGAGCACACTCGCTTCAATAGACGTTTGATTGCTGGTTCCGTTCGCAACTAACTACTGTTTATTTTATAACAATACGTTTCGTTATATTTGAGTATTTGCCTTGTTAGACAATTTATCAGTAGGTAAACCTACCTATAGGTACTCCATTCGGTTAGGTCTATAACTAAACGAAAACAATCTTGACGTGTGACCTGTGGCTAGGGTTGCCAACCATACTGTTTAAAACAGTATTATACTGTTTTACACCCAATTATACTGTTTACTGTTCAACAAAAAAACAGTATCCAAAATACTGTTTTCAGCATCAAAATGCATAACACTACAAAAATGTGCAGCAATTGATACAATTTTAATTAATTGGGCACCAATTTGCAATTATTTTATAAGTTTAGGTGTTGATTGTCCCATGATAATCCAAAATTTATTAATGATAAATCATAATCTTCTATTTGCCAGCCATATATTAAATCTTTTAATTTATCCACCGGTGGCACACACCAATGACTTTTCGATGCTTTTCGAAGTTGTGTGTGTATTTATCGCAGGTTTATAAGTGCCCGGTTAATGGCAATAGGCTCGCCACCTATTACATTGGGACCTAAACATAAACGGCGAAATGTGGGTGCTAGCACATCTGCCTACCCCTTCGGGGATATAGGCGTGAGTTTATGTTATGTTATGTTTAATTTATCCATAAAAAAATTGATGGGAACCATATTACCATTTCAGATGTTTACGAAACCATGCTTTCTTTTAAGACAGACAGACCTAAGGGGGCAAAATAGGTGACGAACCGTTGTATGTAAAACCGTATTTTGTGAAACGGATTTTTATGATCTTTGTTTTGTTGGAGAGAGAAAGTTGGTTCAGGGAACCAGAATCGGATGACAGGATCTAGGGAGTCAGGATTGGATAACAGGATCTAGGGAAATCCTCAAAATGGTGGCAGAACACTGTTTCTGCTGTTTTAACATAATTTAATTTCAGTATTTGCATTTAAAAATTATCTGCTCGTGATTTTAAGCTGCTGATAATAGGAACCTAAGCAAAGGATGGACGATGGATCGATTATAACTCACTAAAAAGAGAAAAATAAATTAAAAGCCTCTCGGGCTAGGCACCGCAGTTATTTTTCGCTTTTTAGTGCCTCTTTTTCGTTTCTTGAAGTCAGTTAAACTTTTTTGTTAAAATTAATTTATGTAATTGTAAAATACTGTTCTATTTTCTAGAATACTGTTCAATTTTCTTCTCAGACCTAAATATACTTTTTTTCTCGAAAAAAGAGTTGGCAACCCTTGTGGCGTGTCTATTTAATATGTTTTATTTAAAAACTCAGTTTATCAATATTTGTCTGTTCAGAGACTTGTCTATAAGACTAAAAACTAAAATCAAACCACTAGCCACTCAGTTAGTTAACCTAGTTTATTTGTTTAATATGCGTTTTTGCAAAAAATCACTACAAGATTTTTTACCTTTAGTTAAGACAGTCGCGCTGCCTCGCGCTCCGGCACACAGCGACACGGAGCCGCGGAGGTCTCGCGATAAAGGTACGTGCTCATTACATAGCTTTAGGCTTTAGCACCAAACAGTGCCCGAACTAACGTACTCTTGTCAATATTGAACAAGTTTCGCTCGGCCACACAATTTGCACCTCAAAAATTGGAAGGCGATCGTCAACGATATGTCTATCCTACGTCCTACCTGGCACCTGGTACGGCTGGCACTCGGTGGAGCGAGACCACGACAGCGGCCCAACCGTTCACTCCACAGCGGTCAGGGCAGGGGCAGCATACCGAGCTACACGCAGTGGTTATGAGTCAGATGATCACTTGAACCGGTGATACGAGGTAACGAGGAACCAATATGAAATAAATCATTTCATATTACATATCTAGCTTACACAAACAATAACAACCACTACAACCAGGAGTAGAGTGAGTTCGAGTCCCGAGGCGAGCGACAGGCGCACGCGCATGCATCTCACAAGAGGACGAGAGACGAAATTATTGGTCTATAGTTCTATACCAATAATTTCTTTCCTGGAAAGAATATCGCAATGGCATCGCGGTCGCACCGCGCGGGACGGGCGCGGCACCGCGACGCGACGGAGCCGGTGCGGTCACGTGATGGTTCCTTGTTTACACTTCCTCCCGGCAGGCTCGAGTTTGTCTTTGTTCAACGTACAGAATCACACACGCCAGTAATTAACGAGCGTCCACCCTTTTTTTCGTACATATACAACAACGTAGTTGTAAATAATGATTTATATGTATACTGTTGGTGTGTCTATCAATAAATAAATAAATAAATAAATACAAATAAGTCGTCAGACTAGCGCGTCTTTCCGCCGGAGCCCTGAGCCCCACCCCAGTGGCTCACGTTACGTTACCGACTTAGTTGCGCCGGCGGCGCGGCGGGCGGGGGGCGTGTGTGAACACGTGGGACAAATGCGCTCGTATGTCAGAGATTTCTGCTGAACTTCCTTTACGGCGTATAAAAACATTAACACATAACATAAGCTGCTGGCTGCGCGAAATGTAGTTCCCACAGCGCGCGCGCATCGAGATTCTGTGGGGTGAGCACGAACTACTATCGTAATCGTATCGTGAACGTAACGATAGCACGGAGCATTGCGATTGGCTGGCTTCAGGCAGGCGGCCAATCGCAATGCTCCGTGCTCTCGATACGATTACGATAGTTGTTCGTGCTCACCCCACAGGCGTCAATATTGGTCGGCGCGGCGAACCACTGGTGACATTAATTATTGCACTCCTTGTGTACTTAATTATAAACTCGTGCAGCTAGCGTCTCGAGTCACACGTTGAACCAAGTAAGTGGTTGCTCGTAACGTACCTAACCGCTACTCGTGCGGACAAGCAGAAGGATAACTGCGACAGACACTCTTCCACGGACTGACCTGACTGACCATGGCACGGACAGCCGACAGAAACCACTCTCGCTCGGACCCGACGACGTGCTGAAATATCGGCTGCATCAGTCGTGGTGACGTCACGGCGTCGTGTCGCGTGTTGTGCTAATCGACCATGGGTGCTTTTTGTTCGTCACTTTCCTCCGCCGCGGGCCGCGGGCCGGCCTCGTCGATGGAGCTGAACTGATTCGATTGTGATTCGATTGCGCATTTTTGTATAAGAAGCGGGTACGAGAACGACACGATGATTCAGCCGATTTCTAGAAGAAACGAGGCTGAACGGTGCGAGGGGAGGGTAATGGTCGGCAAAGAGCTATCAGGGAAGTGGTCCGGCCCGGCCGGTATAAGTTCGGGCGATCGTGCATGTCGGATCACGTCGCAACAATTTCGGGCCACTGACATTTCACAGAGATTACGGTGAGAAGGGTCACCGCACAACCCAAATGAATGGTTTCTAATTTTTTGGGATAGAGTACCTACCTACATTTCATTGTTTAAGGTGTAGTGTAAACTAATGGATAATAAGTTATCAGATACCTAACTAGCGCACAACACAGTTCACAATCAAGGAGGGCCCTGACAAACATCGCAGGTAAATAACTACGAACGCCACCTTACTCCACAATCACCCTATTACAAGCTACTAAGCTTCATTTTGGCCAGACAGTATTTCTGGAATAAGTCTGTTGAAGAGTTAACTTGAATTCGTGTCCGAGTCGTTGGGGACTCGAGAACTGGCTACATGTGTATTTACTTCACTTGTTCTTATATTTAGCGCGGATTACATCGACGGGCAGACACTGCTGTAACATTGAATGTTCAGAGCGGCGCATCGTTGGACGGCGCATAATGCGGAGGCGCGAGGCGCGCTGGCTGGCCGGTGTCGTATTAAGCAAGTATCGAGTGTCTCAGGGGAGGTCGCTGTTTGTTCACTATTCTCGTCGCTGTTCAGACGTTTGACGTCAAACTCTATTGTGACAATATTTATTCTGGGACAGAGAATCATTTGGGCGCGCCCACCGCGGAGCTGCCAGCTAGCTCACTTTTGTTTATTATGTAAAGGGCTCCTTTTGATGCTACACATTGTCATTGTCACCCTTGCGACTTGCGACACACTAATACGGAATGCTGGCCGCGGTTAAATTAGGTTTAGAAGCCGAAAGTTCCTACTCTTCAAAAATGTCTGTCATTGTTAAGTTTTAAAGGCAAGGTGGGCTCGACCGGGGTGTACCACCTTCTTATTTTGGGGAGTAGGTACACTGCCGATAGATACATATTCCTCGTAGATAGGTACAGCTTTTGGAAACTTAAGTAATTGTTATTGTTAGATACTCATTATGTTTTTGGTAGATATTAATATCGGCGTTAAGAAGCAGAATCACAGGCAGAATGCTATCGGTGTGGGATATTCCCACAGGGCCACGGTTCTGGCTTTTATGCCTAAGATAGCAAAGTGCGCGTGATTTGTCTGGTACTGATAAGGCGGCCACCCACTTACAGTCCGCCTTCAGGTTAAGTCTGTCCGGCGGCCTGCAGTCCTTATCTCATCAATGTCATCATAGTTTTATTACCTCAGACTAAAATAATAACATTATTTTATTCTTTTAGTCTGATCTTATTACGTAAAAAATGCCGACGGCCATAGACTGTCCGGCCTTTAACTGTCTTTGCTGACCGGAATCGTCAAGCGGCCACACACAACAACCGGATGATATCGGTCTGTCAGTTCAGCACACACTTACAGTTTCGTATACGATTTTGGACTGACGGCTAATATGTGTGTGGCCGCTTGACGATTCCGGTCAGCAAAGACAGTTAAAGGCCGGACAGTCTATGGCCGCCGGCATTTTTTACGTAATAACATCAGACTAAAAGAATAAAATAATTTTATTATTTTAGTCTGAGGTAATAAAATTATGATGACATTGATGACATAAGGATTGCAGGCTGCCCGATACGACCAGAAACTGCAGGCAGACTGTTAGTGGGTGGTCGCCTTAAGGTATCAACACTAGAGATATCTTTGATGTTTATTTAGTAAAATGAGTATAGTATGCAGGAGGAGGAGGCCGACAAAGTAAAACGATATTCTTGTGTACACTGCACAAGGGCGTTCGCCCACACGTTGATGCGGTGTATCCGTGACACGAATCTCCTGAAATCCTAACTGCTGATCAAAGGGCTAGGCGCGCGTTTAATCACGCGGAAACTGCCTCGCCCGGGCACACCCGCCGCGCGCCGGAGCGGGGACAGGGCAGGGGACGTGGCCGATAACGCGCCGCCATCACTCACTGTCACTTCGCGCAGACGAGCTTCGTATGAGACGCAACACGCGATGACTTGGCGTGCACTCACACAACTCGTGCACTGGATGTGTGCCGCGAGTGTCTTCTCCCAAAGACCCGCTTCGTAAATATAAGTGATGTTACTTGTTTCTGTTTGCAACTATTATGTTGTGCTGTCGTAAACAAAGTGATATTTATGAGGTTAAAGAGAACGGATGCGAGCGCATTTCATCGCAGAACTGCTATAATTCCCAGTGGATCGCGTAAATAAATAAGAATTCCAGACAGCCGCTTACATTGTTCTGTTGTAAAGTAAATGCGAAACAGGCAGAGCGCACACAGACAGAGTCAGGCTAACAATAATACATAGGTAGTACCTACTACTACGTACAATAGATTGTTACTTCGAAGTTCACGGACTTGATAGGCGAGATAGAGACGTGTGATAGCTACTGAGTCTACACACATTGGACACTGAAATGTAAGAGAATAATATGCAAAAAAACACGTTTTGAAAAATAGTACAAACTAGATGTCCTTAAGGCCACCCACTAACAGTTTATCGAACGACAACCGGATGATATCGGTCTGTCAGTTCATCGCAATAGCCCACACACTTACAGTTTGGTATACGATTTTGGACTGACGGCTAATATGTGTGTGGCCGCTTGACGATTTCGGTCAGCAAAGACAGTTAAAGGCCGGACAGTCTATCGCCGTCGGCCATTTTATACGTAACTAGCTTTTGCCCGCGGCTCCGCCTGCGTGGATGTCGGTTATCGCGACCAAACATAGCCTATGTCCTTTCTCAAGGTCTAATCTACCTCTATACCAAATTTCATCAAAATCGGTTCAGCGGTTTAGTCGTAAAAGTGAGACAGACAGACAGACAGACAGACAGACAGACAGAGTTACTTTCGCATTTATAATATTAGTAGGGATATCATCAGACTAAAAGAATAAAATAATGTTATTATTTTAGTCTGAGGTAATAAAATTATGATGACATTGATGACATAAGGACTACAACAGGCCGCCGGACAGACGAAAAACTGCAGGCGGACTGTAAGTGGGTGGCCGCCTTTGGATGTGTAACGCAAACTTGAACGAGTTGGCACCGTGGCCGGGGACTCCGGGGAGGCGAGTAGGCGACGCGCGCCGAGTAGTATCCAATGTTACGTCGCGTATCGGTTCACGTGGGGATGAACAACTCCGGCACAGTCAAGTTATCTAATCCGGACGGACGGCCAGTGCTGGCGCGTGATCTGATCCCCTGTCCAAGACATTAACAGATTAACATTTAGAGCGAAGCAGCTTCATTATCTCACGGGCAGCGAGCCGCGAGCGCCACATTGTATTGTAGTGCTGTTCACATTAAAACAAAAGTTAGAAAGTAGATTTCAATCATAGTACGTATTACCTCAATGATTTCAATTAATTCCGACTATTCCGAGCGGTCGTGCGCGCTCTGCGCAACAGCTACTTCAATTTAACGCCTAAAGAAACGTGCAAAAAAACATTTGTACTGCGAGAACTGTTGGTCAATCCGCAGTGGCAAGCGTCCCGGCAATGCAGGCGTCTGCCAGGTAGTGTCCGACGGCCGACCGAAGCCGAAGGGGTTAAATCTAGCAATTTTTGTCGCCTTCGGACAATTATATCTCAAGTAGGGAACCCTTTTATAATATACTAGCTTTTGCCCGCGGCTCCGCCCGCGTGGATGTCGGTTATCGCGACCAAACATAGCCTATGTCCTTTCTCAAGGTCTAACCTACCTCTATACCAAATTTCATCAAAATCGGTTCAGCGGTTTAGTCGTAAAAGTGAGACAGACAGACAGACAGACAGACAGACAGACAGACAGACAGACAGACAGACAGACAGAGTTACTTTCGCATTTATAATATTAGTAGGGATAAGTAGTATAGAAAACTGATCCATCGAAATCGCAAACATACAAAAAACCGATACGAAGTCGAAACAAATCGAAACAGGGTCATTAGTTCATTACACCTTCGGCTTCGGCCAGGTTCGGTCGGACACTACTGCCAGGACGCTAGCACACACTCGGCTCACGAGGAGCACCTATGCGCGGGTGAGCTCCGTACCACGGGCCACCGGGCGGTGGGCGGCGGTGGCTCCACGCCCACGAGCCACGGAGTAGAAATAGTTAATATCCTTTTTTTTATTAAATAGACGCACAGAACAGCACAGCTTATGTTGCCGACTGCAGAATATACACCACTGCTTTTTAATTACTCTGGTAATTAAAAAATATTGCAGCGTGCCAGCTCGCAGCTGGGTGGGCCGGCGTGCGAGACATTTGTCTCAAGCAATCTCACTCCGGCAACCTACACCGCTACCACAGCTACGCCCGCGCCCCCAGGAAAGGCGTGCGTTTTAGTCGCTTCAAGTCCGACATAACCTCCCCCGCCGGCCCCGACGGGTGGGAGTATCCGTGAGGATTTTGCTCACGGCAAAAAAAGGCAATAAGCAATAACATTGTACCCACAGCACATCAATATGGAGTCAGCATATTATCGCGCGTAGCCCCGGCCCGCAGGCGCCCGTGGGGGGCACATATTTACTCCTTATAATGTAGTAAGTAATATAAAAACACCGAAGAGCCTTTATGCTGTCTATGTGAGTTCAGTTCACGACCATGTCGGCTACGAGTGCCATCGTCGACATCACACTACGAGTAAGTGGGTACTAAATTAACTTTCACTAGCTTCCGCCCGCGGCTTCGCCCGCGTGGTGTGTTGATAAAAAGCAGCCTATATGTTAATCCAGGGTATAACCTATATACATACCAAATTTCAACCAAATCGGTCCAGCCGTTTATGCGTGAAAGAGTAACAAACATCCACACATCCACACATCCATTCTCACAAAATTTCACATTTATAATATTAGTAGGATTCCGATTCTTACTAGTGCGGCAGTGTTAGAAAAGAAACCCAACTGACGGGTGTGACGGTCGCCGCTACTTAGGTAGTATGTAGTAGGTTTTTCTTAGAATGGTGCTGACAAGTAAAGACATCACCTGGATGAGCAGCTCACAGGCGCGGGCTTCCGTCAGACAGGCCGCTCACGCTCACGCCCGCTGCTCCGGCCGCGCCCGCGTACTGCCGACGAGCCGACGAGGAGCCTAACGAAACAAAAAATAGTTTCTTTCTAATATTATTACGAAGGACACAGCTTGGTCGTGTTACAAATGGCCGCCCCGGCGACACAAAGAGCTTTACGTATTTGTGTAGGACGGCACACCATACATCATTTGTAATTGGTTTTACTGGCCATGGTTTCTTCTCTGGGAACTCAGTTGGTTATAAAATACCCCATAATTTGCAACCCAACACGGTTTCTTAGAGCCATCCATCACACCTAATACTTAGAGAGATACATTGTGTGCGCTCGGTTGCGTCTCGTCCCTTTTACCTTTTCATTGTACGCGTGTCACGCTCGCGATGATCCGAGCCGTCGCGTCGTGCTTGTATTCAGATCGGCCGCGCCCGTCCTTTGCGAGAAGACGGTTTAGATAAATATTATCAAAGTGTGTGTCAATACCTTTGAAGGGAGACGAGGAGGCGGGGGAGGGAGTCATTCCACAAACTTTACCTGTGTGCGCTAAGTGAATGCATTAAAGTCGGAGAGAGGTTTGAGCGTCGCGTCGCGCGTCCGTCGTCGTCGTCCCGAATACACGACACTCGGTACGAGTGCCGTGTACGCACGATAGCCGCGCTCGAGACCAATCGATCAGCGATCCGACACGCCGCCGCTGGAGTGGAGCTGGCCGCGTTAGTTCAGGGCTGCGGCTGATGCGTTAGGCTCAAAGACGTACAGCTTTCAAACATGAAGCTCTATCATTGTGATTATATTTGTAAATGTCAATGTCACGGTGTGCCAGCTTTCCCACGGCGGCGAGAGAAACTGATAAGTGGCCGATTCCTTATGTTGCATGTCGTTAGGTTAAACTGCCTACTATCTTATGTACCCACTCGCAAAGCTAAGTACTAAACGGCACCACTTGAAGCCGAGCGATAACGCGCCACACTTGGAGCCCATCATCGTGCATCGGTGCGCGCGGCGCTGCGTCGCGTCGTCGATTGTCTGTCGTAGACTGTCGTAGGTCGTAGCGTAGTTCAATAGTTATCAATGTTTTCATTGAACATCCGAGGCTCGGTCTGCAGAGCGTGAGTCGGCTCCATGTCCGCCCCTGGGCGGAAAAATAATCGTTTTTAAACTTTTTTCAGTGGTAATTCCTGTATTGATTGTGGAAGATGATTATAAAAATTGAAATTGCCATACAATAAGCATTAACTACCTTTGAATAATTTCACAATCTGATCAACGGAAGTTTTAACGTCACATTAAATCAGGGTTTCTTAAACTAGTGGCTCCACCAACCCCTGTTGAGAATTTCGCGATGAATGACAGTGAATATCCCGACACTTGTATTGGATGAAGCAAGCAAAGTCGATGGCACAGACGGTACAGCGCATTAACTAAATAACAGTCCTTTTGGCAGATGATGGAGCCGTGACAATTTATTGCCGCTCCGCTCCCCGCTCCGCTCGAGGACCGAGCCCCACAATATACTCGGACCGTTGAACGAGATCGCAAACACAATTACGCGACTTCCTTTTCAATTTCCGTTCGATTTTTTGTCGTCAAGTGTAGTCAACGATCGAGTTTCAGCAACTTGACACTTTGTGAACGGAGTGGAAACATTATATTGATTGTGTGCCTTATCTACTTACATTTCGTATTGCGAGATCTCGATCTCTCACGCACTCATTCTCTTCCAAACTGTATAATCTATCAACTGAAAAACCTATTGGCAAAATGTCATACCTACCTAATTTGTAAATTACTTTCTTTCTGTTCATAAGCTCTTAATATGAATGTCTACGTCACTCCTACGAAAAGATCAGGCCACACATTTTAACGTAACATGTAGAATAAGAAAGCTACAGGCTACCTTACAGATATACGCCAACGCCGGGTTTAGAGTGAGTTCGGTCAGGGCGTGCAGACTTGGAAGGGATTCTCGCTCTCCAGAATATCTGAGTGCCCAGTGCTGGTTTCTTGTAACATTCACCGCTGACGAGTGAGTTCGTGCGGGTAAACCCAAATTCCCCACGCGTCCCCACAGTGGGAGAAGCTGGTGGGTGAACGGGTTGCGGCTCATTTGTATGCGCAAAAAATGGTTCTCAAGTTTGCTACCGGGTGGCGCCGATTCAATGTCATACAAATCACCGTCGTGTCACCGTTTACTCGTCACCGATGAATGTGAGAAACACTGGTGTATTCTCCCCACAAAAATAATGCTTTGGTGCCCTACATTTACGCAGCAAATGCTACTTGACATCTCTTATCAAGAAGCACTTTTTGTGCAATTAGCGGTGTGTCAGTGTGTGCTTGCTACTGTTTTATGTGTGGCCCCCCCTAAGCGTTCCCAATCCTGGGCAACGTTGTGTGACGTTGGTTGTTGGGCGCAGCTGGCCTCCAACTTACTCGGACCATTGGTGAGCGCCGAATGTAACGTACCAGACCAGGGCACCAGCCAAACAGCCACACGCGCTCGTACGAGTATAACAGCGAGGGAGCGCGCCCGCCGCCCGCAGGCCGAGGCGATGTATGAAATTAATTATCACCGCATGGATCCTACGTACACCTACCTAATGGAATAATGAATAGCACACACAAACGCACATACACGAGTATTTATTACTTAGTAATTAATGTTTAACCTCCACCTCCGCCGCTCCGGTGCTATGTTTCTAATTATAATAATTAAGTATGCATGCCCGATTGTCCGTGAGATGCAAAACTGTGAGGTTTGGTATTGGTAGGTATACTGTGGTTATACGGCCGACCGTCGCGTCGCGTCGTGTTCGTGTTGCTATCGGACTGGACATTCATTGTACCGAAACGAAAATATTGTTAATATTTAATTTTTAGCTATCCTTTACAGTAAAAAACTACGTTTAAAAAACCGACTTCAATGGTCCAATGTCAACCAAGGTAGGTTTGTAACTTCTCACGACACCGACTCCAAAACTGACAATAATTTGTAATAAAGTTTTTGAAGAATACACAATTATTTTCAACTTTTTAGTGCATTTTATTTTTATTGGAATAGTTTTTTGAAGTCGGTTTTTTTAAACGTAGTTTTTTTTTTTACTTTTTAGTGTCTATAATAGGCTATTCTGTAAGCTACAGTAGGATTGCCACGGGTAGTCTATAACATTTCGTTTTTTTTTTAGTAGCTATGGGTAGGCCTACGAAAGGTGCAGAAATTTAGTGGTCTAATTCAGTCCAATATATCTTCAATGATAGTACCTACTTACCATAGTATTGACTTAAACTTGTCAATAACTTAAACGAGACATTCATGCTATGCATCAAATGAGTTCTCCTCATAAACTCATATGAGCTTCTGATGTAATCAGGAAAATACGTCTCCATGAAGATGATGATGAATGATGACATTTAGCCCGACGTAGACTAGGTAATTTTAGCACGCCCTTGACCATCCTAATGAGGTGACATAGACACCGTGTCACAGGATCGTCATAAAACTAGCTAATTTCTTATCACCTATTTGATTTCGAGGAGTTCTCTGGTGTATCTCCGGAGTTCAAGGTCCAGTACCCATGAAATTAATATGGAACTACCTGTGACTAATACCGAACCCAATGCAAAAAGATTTTTCGAAACCAGTTCATAAACGACGGAAATATGGGACAACATAATATATAAGAAGTTGGGTAAAAATTTGAATTAAGAAAACACAAAAAGCATCATAAAATGAAAACTACTGGGCCACACTATGTTAAATTTCTATGGGACCAAATAACAACTATTTCACATTGAATAAAAAAAGAATCACGGAAATCGCATCATAAACCTAGGAGTAATCGGTGTAAATACCTACATAGAAAAAAAAAAATCTCATCGAATTGAGCACCTCCTCCTTTTTGAAGTCGGTTAAAAAATAATAATGGAATTTGCTGTTGTTGTTGCTGTGCAAATTCCGCGGATCAGTCGGATGAAGCGGTCGGACCACGTGGCCATAGCCTTCTATACGCTGTCAAGTCTCTCTATATGACAAACCGAGCGCATTACGTCACGACAATCGTTTACGGCGACGATGTTCAAGTCAGGCTCCAGCCGCACCGCCGCGCCGCCGCCGCGCCGCGCCGCCGCCGCGCTGTGCGCCGTCCATACCGTGACCGTGGCTGAGTAGTGTGGGCGCTTGCAGCTTGCAGCGCGCACCGCGCGTCCGACACAACACAGCACAGCACTACACAGCGATCTTTGATTCACTTCATTGCAGCAACAACCCACAAGCTCACACTCGCTGGAGCTAGGGCGCGCGCGCACCAACACATACCGTCATTGGTCGGACTGGGTGACGTCACTGGAGATCGACCAATGGCAATCTTTAACAAGGCTGTCGCAACGTTGTACTCATCGTTGTCCGCTTACAGAATTGCATCCCTGAGCAGGTGTGTGCACTGTGCATGCACACCGCGCCGCGCTCGCGTAATTTGCCATTGAATTCCATTCGGTATGCTCTGATTGCAACAATTCACGATGATTATGTGAAATCGTCATTTCAACTTTGCCACTTCCTTTCATGATAGGTATTACATTTATGAGAAAACCGAACGAATGTCGTCATAAAATGTAACCGCGGCGCTGACTTGCGGCGAACCGAGCCTGAGTTTCTATCTTAACATATCATACGATACGCGTACACTCGGCACAAGTTTGCTACGTGGTTACAATGTAAGGACGTAGAGGTACTATCCATAGCAGGTCTACCTAGTACCTACGAACGAACTCAAAATCACTACAGACAGTGAACAACACTACCCACGAGATCTCGCGGCATCTGTGTGCAAGGTTTGATATCGTTACTTCTGCTCAATTCATAAAAGTTACAGAGATTGTAACTAGACTGTAGCGAATGGTAACGTTTTTGCGCCGCCGCGAACAAAAACTCGCACAAAGTTAACAACAAGCTCCTATAAACTTGTCCGTTTTTTCTGTCGACTAACGATTATATTGTAACGACGACGATAGTGTTTTGTGCTCGCCGGGTTTTTATACGCAAATGAGCCGCGACTGATGGCAAGCACGGGGCCGAGCCGTGCGGTGCGGTGCGGTGCGGACTGTGCGGAGAGCGGCGTCGTTAAGGTAATGGCATGGTAGCAGAATGTGCAACTTTTGATTCGATACTGAGAGTAGCAATTATTTTCCCTTTTTAAATTATAGGTAATACCATCAGGTCCGCAGATGATAGTAAGACCACAGCCTATGTAGTTGTATGTCGGTAATATGTGAATGTAATAATAGTGCTCACATACTATTCACAAAACAACTAAGCTACGCGATGGCCGTCGCGCCGGGCGGCACGTCACTTGGCATGATTTGCACCTCCACGTTAACTCGACACAAGTGTATCTCTCCTTCGTCCAACCGGCAGACTGACGACAGAACAACTCGAGGGCACTGATACACACTTAAAATTGAGTATGTAATCAGACCGTTTACGTCTAATGTATGATGCATTCCACCTTTGCAAAGAAAGAAACACAAAAAAGTCGTATTATGTAGAGTCGGCGCCGCACCTCGTCGTATAAAGTGTCTGCAGCTCGGTGACGGCGAAGCTGGCTGTCTGGCTGTCTTCTTTCGGAAGCATCAATAAGGATTTAACTATACACATTACACTACGAAGCGAAGCTACTGTGATAGCGTAACATAATCGGTGCTCACATCTTAAACCAAATTTTCAGCGACCTTATTAACCTTAAAGGTATTTCAATAGAATTACGTTTCAAAAAGCTTTACGTGCGGGTTGCAGAGGCGCGGTGGGCGGGACGGTCGGTCTGTGACGCGACGGGCGAGCCCGGCTGGCAGCAAACAGATGCAGGCCGATGATGAATTATACATAATCCATGCTTTACAGGCAAAACGCCGTACAAAGATATAATAAATCATGTGCCGCTTCACATTAGTACGAGTCTGCGGCGGACGGGCCTTGCGGGGAGGTGGGGGAGGGGGGGGGGGAGGCTGCCGCAGACATGCAGGCGCACTTGACAAGCGATATATTGGCGGTTTGTTTGTGAAAACAGCGCGCCCCACACGGTTTGTGCCGATTCCCTGTCGGTTAACGTTCGCAGTATGAGACTTACGCCCTGCTGGACTTGCGACGAGAGTCAAGTACCTACTTCAAGTACGTAATTAGGTACTTCATATTGGTGTAGGTACTCACCTACTGAAGTATCAAGGAAGTGTTCAACTCGTTCAACTTACAAAATGATTGTTCTGTCCGAAACCGAAACGTTAACCACACGTCTCGTCCGGTCTGCCAGGAGGACCGCACCACCGGCACCGCGGGCAACAGAGGCTCCTAGCGGGTCGACGCCATTCTATTCATACATTATCTTTTCTACCTAGCAGGTACTCACTCACAATAGTCATAATGCATAACAGAGAAGCTGGTATACGGTACAGAAAGAATATACGGTAGTACTACTGGAAATAGCTTTGGGTGATTCGAACCGAGTGGTGTGAAAACTCGTATGAAACACCTAACCATTATTTTTGTATTATCTAAAATCACAGATTTAACATATTTAACAATTAAATACTTGCTGAATTAGTGCGGCCCTGCTAAGTGCTTTTATCATACAGGTTCCGTTGTGACGTTCAATAACGAGCAAGTGATACGAGCTGTGCGCCCCAACTGGCCCCTTGGGCACCTTCGTGTTGCTTACAGCTTACAGCGCAAACACAAGTCTAGCGAAGGCTCTTGCGCGAGTGCGACCTTCAGACTCGGAGCCAGGCCACGCTGGAGCGCTCACAATGCTCACTTCAGTGGGAAATTGCTTGCGACTCCTGTGGGTGAATTTCCCGGGACCAAAAATTGCGTGGCATCGATGAAATCGGTACTAAAAATCATTGTTACAATACTCTAACATTTTTTTCTGGTTAGGTGAAATAGTGATCTATGTGAAGCACTAAATATTTCATTAAATAGGATTATAGATTCTCCAAAAAAAATATTTAAACCTCGAAATTTTTCATTGCCGTGTTTGTCCACACGTCACCTATTGTGTTGTGATACCTCATTGTTAAAAATCTATTGGTTTTTTAAATTAAAACCTAGTTTTATTTGATACGTGAATAGTTAAAGTATTGTTACGAAATACATTTATTCAAATATTTAGACAATACAACGAATGGTTAATAAAAGTTCATTTGTCCTGGAGTTACCTTTAATCGCCATGTTCTAAACATATTTTAGAATATTGTTTTATCTAACGACTTGTGTCCTTCCTCATAAGCGCTAAACGTTGCATATTGGTGCCGCCTAAGTGCTCGACATGGAAGGACGTGCACACGTGCCTGCGTTTTGGCACCATAAATAAAAGTTTATCATTTTTATGTTACTGGTCATTTTTTCTTTCATTACTGTGGATAGGTATAACTTTCTATTCCAATAAGTTTATCCTCTTGATTATACATTCAATAGAACGCAATTTCTCTTGTCTATTTTAGTGAAGTGTTTATTACTTCGAATAATTAATAGATTTTTTGTTAAATTATATTTTTGGCTCGTTTTTCACCACCGTGCTTTCATTTCCATGGTTTCCGTGGTCTAAATTTGCTATAGCAATGAAGAAAAAAACGCGGCAATGAAAAAAAAATCATTGCCATGCCTTGTAAAACAATTTAGTCTCATTGCCGTGACCAGATGTTTCATTTCCGTAACTTATGTTCTCATTGCCATAGAATATTACCAAAAGTATATCATATTAATTTGTTAATTTCCCATTTCTTTTTCATCTGAAAGAATTGGCGTCATTTTGGAATTGAGCGGCCATGAATGAAAATGGTATAATATGAAAGTACCTACAGTATATAGTTAGCAAAAGTTACTATGAACAAAATTCTCTAAACCATATCAGGACTTAGATATAATTTAGTTTATATCTATACAGAGTGGTATTTTTTCAATTTTGCGTGGATGGAAAGTACTCTATTTATTATACTGAAGATATATTCCACTCAAAGGAAACATAACCTTATTTTTAAAAAGGAACAATAAATTAATCCTATCGATTAAAGCAATACAAATACTGGCTGTTATTTTTTCCGATTTTAGTCGGTTCAATTGAACCGCTTGCCCCATCCTGTAATTACAGGATGGGGCAAGCGATTTTTCAGCATACGTTAAACGCAGTTTTTTTTTCTTTTTAAAAATGAAGAAATGTTTATTTTGAATGAAATTAGCTATCTCCAGTATTTAAAGTACTTTCCCTCCACATCTCCAATGCAAACGCGGTATCATTTATCCAATACTAGCTGACCCAGCGAACTTCGTACCGCCATATTTTCTGGTCCCATTCCCGCTGCATATCTCTAAATTTATCAGTGTTTCTCTAGAATATTATACATGTATTATGCATATAAATCTTCATCTTGAATTACTCTATCTATTAAAAAAAACCGCTTCTAAATCCGTTGCGTAATTTTAAAGATTTAAGCATACACAGGGACAGACAGACAGCCACCGATGGGGTTACACTCGAAGTTGTTCAAGAAAATATCTACCTGGGATAAGTTATCCAGCTCGGTAAAAACAACTCCGAGAAAAAACTAGCCAGAATCCAACTAGGTTGGGCAGCAGCAAAGTAAACACTCTCTTAATCTCAAAAAAATACACTGCGTGCGTTTAAGGATTTCCAAAAAATCACTTGCCACACCCGATAATCGAACCGAATAAAATCCGAATGAATCTATATTTATATTGCATCAATCGATAGGATCAATCTTAGGGATCAAATATCTCTAACAAACTTGGTAAAATAAATAGATGGAAACCCATAAAAGAGAAGGTATAGGACGATTTTAGGCGGTTCTATCATCAGGTGTGTTATTTTTAGAAATCTTTGAATGCAGTTTTGTTTCCCTTTAAAAATAAGGTAATGTTTCCTTTAAGTAAAATTCGCTATCTCTAGTATGAGGGTAGTTTCCCTCCAGGTAAAGTCGAAATGTTTCACCCTGTATATCGCAGATCCGATATTGCTTACAATAAAAATAACGACACTCATACGCGTGTTTAACACAGTACCGCTGAAAAAATAAATGACGCCACTGTCCATACACAATTGCCTAATTCCCTTTGTATTTATTGTATGTAAATATAATTACTCATGTAAGTAGGTATATAAAATATTATGTTTTATATTAAGTATGTATTTTCATTTCCATGGTTGATTTTTTCATTCCCTTGGTATATTTATTTCATGACCGTGGACGCTTGTTTCATTGCCGCGCACGCATGTATCATCGCCGTGGCGCGTAATTTTTGATCTTGTATATCTCGTTAGTTTTTTTAGTTATCTGCTAGATATTAAGCAAGAATACATATAGTATCAAAACCTATAATAAACGCGATTTATTTTAACTATAAAACTTAAGGTAAAAAAAATCCACGGAATGAAGATTTTAATGGACCTGTTGAAATTCACCCCTGTATACATATCGGTCGCGGGCGAGGCGACCTACTTACTAATGTAAACCATTAAAACTAAATAGAGTCTTATCCACTATTTAATATTCCACCTGTATGAGTACGTAGCCATGTCCCGCGCCCGCCGCACGTAGCACGCAGCTTGTGCTGTGCAAACAACTTTCTCAGCACCGCGGACCGTGGCTCGAATATTTACACAATACAGTTAGAAAACAATGTTCAATTTCTATTATTAAATGTTGCTAAATAGTGCAAACGTACGCACGCCTGGTGGCTAAGCGTCCGCTAAGTACGTGCTGGGAGAGGTGTGTAGAGAGTAGAGACCCCGGGGCGCGGAGGGACTCGGTGTCACGTCGCGTAGTCACAGTATATTTTTATACTATGGTCTATTTATACTATGGTCTATTTATACTATGGTCTGTTTATACTATGGTCAAGCTGCTAATTGTCGCTCTGCGCGGCACTCGGGCAGCAATGTCGTGAAGTTACATGGCAGTGCTAAATAGCGACCGGCTAACCGCAGGCGCAGCGTTAGGCAACGCTCATGACACGGTGCTTATGGTACGGTTGGCTAAGAGGTACCTAACATACTGCATTATGTGTGATAACGTGATACTGATAACTGATAAGTGTTATTACATATGTAGTAACTATAATATGTAAGTTGTGAACCTGTAGAGCAATGGACCTATGTTATACTACATGTGTAATGACAAGTGATGCAGAAGCAGAGGCTTAGTTACTTGTTATTTATACCTGCACACAGTATCCACCTTATCGCATATCGGAAATGTGAAGTAACCGAGCCTGCGGTGTCGGATGTACTCACACGGCTCACACCGGCATCGGCACCGGGAGCCGGGCCCGGGAGTAATTCCACCCTATATCGATGATTCCGCCATAATCATATTTTATTGTACTGCACACCTATAAATAGTTGTTATCACGATCAGTAATACGAATACCTACCTGTTATTTTAGTTTAGGTATCATTTCAGGAAAACTCGCAGCTATAATCTGACTGACTTCCCCTATCCCCTACAGAGGGAAGGGAACACCCGTCCGTGGGCGAATGCTTCAAATGTTTAAATAATGGAGACTACTTGTTATTGGAATACGTAATTTTTTCCAAATTATATAGGGCAGGTACCTACTTAGGCTCGGCTTATTCCCGTGCGCTCCAAATCTATTGTTCTCTAAAATTCATATTTCATACATTGATTACCAGGAGCTCCAAGGATGTTTGTATTAAAATAATAAACAAACCACATTTACCACTTTCATTCCCTAGAGCTCCAAAATATTGTTTAGGTACTTTGAGATATTGGACCCAGCAGCTCCAAGAAAAAGTCAATTCTTCAATATAAAAATCGTTCCCAAAGCTGCTCATTCCGACTTGGATAGATTAGGTTAGAAGGCTATTTGTACTCATATAACTGAACTCATATAATTATGAGTCTTTTTTAATTTAAGTAGTATAATTTGGAGTTCCTGGGAATTGATGTATAGAGATAAGAAGTTTTGAAGGAAAAAGCTTTCATTGAATAAGTTTTTGGAGCTCTTGGGAAAGATTTTATAAAATAACAATAATATTTAATTTTAGTCTTGGAGCGCTTGGAGGCAAAATCGTGGAGCGGACGGGAATAAGCCCCTACTTAGATTAGACGTGTGCCGACTACCGATATTACCGGGTTTTTAGTTATTTGTTATTGTAATGGATGTTTAGTTCAACTGTTGACCTGATAAGGACGTTATTATTAATGCACGCTGACCTGCGCGAGCGCGAGGCACACTTACTGATGTTACGCTTGGACACGCACGCTGTCATTTTCATTTCCTTCTCATCTTTTTTTCCGACATTCAAGATATCCTATTATTACTTTGTTGTTCTTAGTAGTTTTATACCTATTTTCCACTCTTAGCATACCTGCATCTTTTGATCTACGTTACGCAAACAAAACATTATGATTAAGTCCGCCTTTGTACTTGTGCATAAAGTGTAATAAATAAATAAATAAATAATTTAGAAGTGTCCTTAGTCATTCGATCTTCGATTGAATCTTCCCAACGAGTACCTAACCTCGTACGTAGAGTAGTTGTTGCTATCGGTACTACACGCTTCCATTAGGTAGATAGAGATCAAGCGAACTGTATACAGACTATATTATGTACAGCGCCGTTGTTGTTCTGGCGCACAATGCTCTGAGGAGAAAGGATGGGATTAGAACGAACGTAGCGTGAGCGCACAACGCGTCTTGAATGATATGCCAGGGGCGAGGTGTGTCTTGTGAGGGCATGACGAACATTTGCTTGTAATTGCGATAACCTCACACACACACGGAGCGCACAGCGGACGTGGAATATCCTCCCCTAATCACCCGCCGCGATCGTCTGTGAGAGGTCCTTGTTCCATTTCAAAGGCCCCTAAACTAGGGTCGTTTTGATTAATCATTGTTGATAATATTTAAACATTTTATTACTTAACGGTGACTAGGATGAGTGGCGCTGGTACTGACTGTAGCAATAAAACATTTGGCAGTAACAACTATTTAGGTAATCTGTGGCGGTAGGCGCAGGCGGCAGGCCCTCACACTCCGCACTCCGCAGGCGACGGTTAGCGATAGCGACTCACTGCTTTCCAGAGATTTTCCACAATGTTGCACACGCGACACGCGCTGTGCGCGCTACACGCACAGCGCGTTTCTTGTTAGATCGCTATTTGTAGCAGCAGCAAGCGCACAGCAAATTGCCAAGAAAAATGCTTCTTACCAAGAGATGTCAAGGTTGCCGTGTGCTTGCTGCTGATGTTGTGCCTGTTGAGCCTACTGGCTGGCGCAGGTGTGCTGCCCTGTCCACGACCCGACCAGTCAAGTTGTGCCGACGCGACGGCGACGCTCGCACTCGGGGTTTATTTATCTGATACTCGTTACGATCTAATTACAGTAAAATGAGTTAATCAACTAACTACATAATACATAATGACCCAATATCTCATTTATATAACCAAAGATGTTGTACGTTTATCGATTGACATTGCAAATTGAATTGTCTCTTTCATCATAAAAATGTAGACGTAAGTACCTACTTACGTCTACATTTTAAAATAGGTACTAGGTACCTACCTAGTACCTATTTTATAAGTTGCGAACTCGGTCTGAAATGGTAATCAATAATGTACCTATGTAAGTTATCATTGTTATCAATCATGAAAAAAGGCACGTATCAATAAGTACCTACGTGCAGGCGGGCAGTAGAGCCGCCGAGGGCAACAGAAAACACATAAATAGTGTCGAACTGGGCCCGCAGGCGCGCCAGCGCGGCCTGTGACTCCTGTGAGTGCACTGCACACTGCAAATGGGCGTCATTACGGCTCATAATGGAATTGGCCGCGCTCGTTAGCGGAGCGGAGCGAGGCGGTGCCGGGACAATTACTGACGTAAAGCTTTTTGTTGCCAAATTCGCGACAGCAATTGCCGGTGGTTCAGTACGCGACGCTTGCCAACCAAAAATATTTGGCCCGTTAACCGTGCCCGTATGCATTGTTCCTGTTTTCACTGCGGCGAACAGTTTCGGCTTACAAACGGCGATTTATCGCGAGGAGTCGTCCGCCGCCGCACCCGCGGCCTCCGTACACACAGTTGGCACCACAATAGTTTCTAATTGAATAGGACTTGTGATTTGTTTGAAGAGTCACGTCTGCGAGTGACGCAAAACGTGACGCGACCGAGATGCTGCAACAGCGACGAGCGGCGCGAGCGGGCGAGGGAGACAACTTTAATGTTACCAGATGCATGTACTTGTGTGTAGTAGCTAAATGTGCACCATCTACTTAGGTATTATAGCAAACCATCACACAGCCCACCGGATGATAAGCGTTCACTTTGTCAACAACGCCAGAGGGTCATTACTCTCCGCAGGACAGTAGAGGGAGGAAGGGAAAAGAATAGGATAGGGGCTCAGACTAATAGGGGATACAATAAAATAAATGCAAGGGTTTTTGTGCTCTATAGTAATGCCCTTTGTTTGCATGGCACCCATTACTGTCACAACTTCACAAGTAACGTACCTTTACACTAGGATTTGACGTTTTTGACATTCGTTGACGCCTGTCATATACGTCAAATTAATGTTAATTTGAATATTCCCTGAAGTACGAGGATGGTTCTTACGGCGAGAAAAATTAAAAAAAGGCGGTACGAAGTTTCGCGGGGTCAGCTAGTTTTTAATAATAAAATTAATTATTAAAAAATAAAAAAAACCCGACTGCTGTCTAAAAGATTGAAACAAGTTTGATAGCAGGCGGTACCCATTTGCCAATCATAAACCGAAAGAAATTTAATGGGTACCGCCTTCTATCAAGCTTGTTTCAATCTTTTAGACAGCAGTCGGTTTTTTTTATTTTTTAATAATTAATTTTATTTTAACCTTTTTAGTTAGGATATGACATCTATATATTTTTGTAATCTCCTTTTAATTCTCTTCATTTTGATACCCTACTCGATAAATTTGAATGAAAAAAAAATTTTGCCAACAGATATTTTAGCATCAAAAATCTACCGTATAGTTTTTGTTGGAATTTTATGTACCCTATGACACTCGGGAGATGAATACCTTTCATTTGAGACCCTATTCATCAAAATCCGTCCAGGCGTTAGGCCTATAGAGGGGAACAAAGAAAACTACATACACACATAGACACATACATACATACGCGCGAAACACATTACCCTCTCGCTGGCGCAGTCGGGTAAAAACACGCAACACAACACATAAATGGTTGATCCCGCCGAATCCCGCGTATGTATCCCGTGGTGGGAACCTCAAAGGATACTAGCGAAACAGTTTGTCTCTCGCTTCCGCCCGCCTCTTGAGCCGCATTGTAAGCGGCTTTGTGGTCGCTGCGGGCTACGGACTGGCTCCAATGTATACGGTACGGGCGCGCGGGCGTCGGGCTGGCCCCAATGTATCCGGACAAAGCATTAGGTTCTTGTAAGGGATTCGGCAGTAGGTATAGGTGAATAGTGTTAAACTTAAAGATCATAAACGTTAAATCGCATAAACGAAAATCTCCAGGCTTGAATAAAGTAAGTAGATGACGTACGCACATCTGTGCCTGTGCCCTTATGAACTGTGCCAGCACTATGCTCAATGCTGTACAACCATAACTATACTGTATTACCGTGACTATACACTGTGGCGCGGGCGGTGAGCCCTATTGAACTATACGTTCATGTTGTTGCACGCGCATTACATCTGTACATTTGTGCACGGCATCTTGTAACAGTCCACAACCACATGGAAGGCTAACTTAAACCAACATCGTATCGTAGAGTAGTTTTTAGAATGACTAGTGACGTTACTAGTGATGATAACAACGGGGTTCAAAACATGTGAGGCGGTTGAATAGTGCTCCAACAGTAATGCGCGCGCACGCGCTGACATCCGACATCCGACACAACGGACCTCGACAAAGGAACCAAAATTACTAATAATTATGTTTTAGAAACCCATAGGAAAGCAGAAGATAGCACGGAACACAACTTATCCGTCGCCGTCGCCTATCTTATAATAAATGAACCAAACTATACCGGATTATTAAGGACCAACGACGCAGTGCGGCGCCACCCGCCACACAGTCGTAGAACCTGTGGGCTGAACGTGCAGGGGCTCGTCGCAGACGTATTTTCCAGCTTACAGGTGCCTGTGTAATGATTGACGGGCGGCGGCCGGGCGTGCATGTTGTACTTGTACACAACGTTATTGCTTCCCACGGGAGCGAGCGCGCGACGAGCAGCTGTGCAATTCACTAACAAGCACAACGATGCGACAACGATGCGAGTCGCAACGATATGCGCGATAGACACTGTCATTGGTCGATTTCCAATGACGTGATACAATCTGGCCAATGACAATCTACGTTGCGCCTCGCATCGTTGTCGCATCGTTGTGCTCGCTTAGTGAATTGCAGTGCAGGTGAGGTGACCCTATTCCCGCGCGGCCGACATGCGGCAGACGCTGAACACTGGTGATATCGGTCACCCCGCAAATAGTTGCAACGTGCGTCGCTCTGTCGTCGTACTCGTCGTGCCCTCACTGGGAAACGGGCTAACTGACTACATGTAATCAATGATGACTCTCATGGTTAAAATTACAATTTTTCCCAAAATAATGACAAGTTATGTTATTATTTTAGCAAATTATAAATAATTGTGCAGTTTAGTTTTATAGCCCCGAGAGTACCGGCAGGACACTAGCCGTTATGCCTAGTATGAGACCGCCACCATCGCGCCGCGCCGCTCCCTTTCGGGCTAGGAGCCTTGACCAGTGCACCCCCGGCACAGATGACCAACCTGCGGCTCGCCTCAGTCGATAGCTGTAAGGGGTTGTTTGGGTCAGTTCCCGAGCTGCGCTTCTTCGCGTGCACACATTACTTGGATATAAAGTACGGAGAGCACGTTCTTGCGCATGTTAGATACGAACTGCATCCTTAAACCATAATGTTATTTAGGAATGGTAATCAAGTATTAGGTATCATCGTTTCACCAGTGACTGGTGACGGATGCAATTACAGATTTTGGATTCGGATGCAAAACCCTGCATAAACATCGTAAATACTGAAGTAAATAGTGATCCTTGACTCGTTGTGTAGACTTGGACGGTTCTGTTTGTTTGTTGTGGAAAATAATGTAATGCGGTGCCGGAAGAGAATATTTATAGCCATTATTTTCATTTGTTGGGCTCGCGCGTGGAGTTATGTGCAGTCAATGACTTAATGTTATTCCTCGTCATAAAACGGTGATGATTGGACTCCCAGGAATTCACTGTACTACAGTGTACAGTGCTGCAC
Organism: Eilema depressum; assembly: GCA_914767945.1. Lineage (NCBI taxonomy): Eukaryota > Metazoa > Arthropoda > Insecta > Lepidoptera > Erebidae > Eilema > Eilema depressum. The sequence continues at coordinate 19,536,211 of OU612031.1, read as the reverse complement.
TCAACTTGCGAACTACACAGGTTCATAGTACCGCGCCGTACTTCATCCCAACATATGGTATACGTACTCGCGCACAGCTGGACGCCTGGTGTACGTAATTACATTATCCGGTGCTTGCGGCGGCTAGCGGCCCTGCCAGCCCTGCTTCCTGTCCAAATTGTTTTAGTTCATTCTGCTTCGTGTAAACTAATTACGGCGCTCCTTTGAGCTCGTTCATGTCATTTCACCGGCCCACAGGCCCACGGCCCCACGGCCCCCACAGCTCCCACAAGGGCCGCAAGTGAGTAAACCGATATACCTATGTACTGATGAGTGCACTTCGATCTTGTGAGCAAGTTCGGTAGTACCTACGACAACAACATTAGGACTAGGTATGGGGAACATTCGTGTCGGCACGTATGTAGTAATGTGCGTGTTGCGTGATCCCTGAACATGTATTGCATGGCTATAAGTCATTTTTAACGATATTGTTAGCAGTCATTTTAAAAGTATAACCGCTTTTTGTACTCGTGTATTACGACTCCAGTTACTAAGTAGCGGCCTAGTCTGTGCATATTTGCATTGCAATATCAGGAACATAGAATCAATAGGCGAAGAAGGCCGGCTCCACACCATTTTATCATGAAAGCGTTGAAACTTATGTGTAGTTGTACACACGGCGATTTTCGTCGTAGGTAGACATTATAATATATACAGTAGGTACATGTGTAACCCCTGTGGCCTGTGGCGCCCTGTACGCAGTGGGCGCGGGTTTGATTCCCGATCAGTGCAACTATTTGTATGCACGAATATGTCTATTGATATTTTGTCTGGACCTTTCCATGCCTCAGAGGGCACGTTAAGCCATTGGTCCCGGTTGCCATACGAACATCTATGGCATTGGCAGTCGTAACACTCGTTACGGGTAGTTAGAACCCTAAAAAATGAGTCGGTAGTTAGTAACAACAAAACTTCTATATTGCCAATTGGTTGTGGACGTCAAATGGCAGTCACATTACGGCAAATATTGAAGTTCGGAAGCAACAGAGTTAGACTGGAAAGCGGCAGCTGACGCCAACTGAGTTAGGATAAGGCTCGAAAAAACAATATGTGTTCAGGTGTGTGCTTTGGAATTGGAACGGGTTATAGTAAATTCACCTCAGTCAAAAATAGTAGTAAACTCGCCTCAGTCCATTTGAAATAATATTTCATGTGCAAAAATTCGTCTCACCTTGCATAGCTTCAGCATGTATTTGCACCTAAGCATGTCGGCAAGTAACTGTAATTGAATGAAATTTTGAAGCTTTTATAATGCTTACTTTTCAAATCGAATCGTAGTAACTGTAATATTTGGGTTCAATTTTAAGGTCAGAAAAGGTAGTGTTACCGGGTTTCTCAGTCAGTCAAAACCCCTTCGGCCGCCGACGAAACCATGCTACGTAACTGGTTACGTGAGAAGAATTATTTCTCTTGCTACGAAACCAGTTACGTACAAAGAGGATTTTTTCTTCCTACGGAACTAGTTCGTACGACCGCCTACAAAACCAAATGTACGTAACCAGTTACGTGGAAAGAATCATTTTTCTTGCTACGAAACCAGTTTATGACACATCTTTACTTTTGTGGAAAAGGGACAAAGCACATTTTTGTATTTTTTAACGCTAAGGCATTGCTATTGGCTATAATTTCTTACCTTATACTATATTAAGTGTAAAATACAGCACTCTCTTTTGTCCACTTGAAATGGACAAGAAAATGAAATCAGAGTTAAATTAAATTTACTTTTATTAAATAAACCAATATTTACCACTGCTAAAACTAAACATTATAACTCCTAAGTTTTAAATTAACAGGCTACATTTTATGTCGCTATTCCCCCGATGAAATAGCGAAACCACGATAAATATAGTCAGTAGAAGCCTATTGAAAAGAATATTCTTCTTTCTACGAAACCAGTTCCGTAGGAAGAAAATAACCTCTTTGTACGTAACTGGTTTCGTGGCAAGAGAAATAATTCTTCTCACGTAACCAGTTACGTAGCATGGTTTCGTCGGCGGCCGAAGCGGTCAAAACACTTTATGACCGATTCTCAGACCTACCAAATAATATGCACAAACGTTTTCATTAGAATCGGTCAAACCGCGATTGTACCCAGCGGGCGACAGGTACAGGCGCGCACAGCCGCCGCCGCCGCCTGGATCAGTGGACGCACGGGAGCGCGCCGCGCGTCCAATGTGACGTTATGACATAATTAAACAAATGAAATCGTCTGCGCGCGTAACAATGAACTTCTTGCGTTATTTATGGACACCTCTAATGAGATGGTTGCGCACAGCTCGGCCAACGCCGCGGAGGAGTTTTGACTACCAGATCAAAGGGTTAATGCAAGCTTCGTGAGTCGTGACCGGGGGTGACCCCACCGCCTCGACTGCCTCGAGTGGTGATGGCAGTGTCTACTCGACATCCCTATGTCCATACGCGTGTTGGTGTTATTGCATGTTGCCATTTTTTTGTCCGTCAATGTGCTTTTTGCAACTGCAACGCATGTACAATATTATTTGATATATGCGCTTTTTCTGGTGATCTATTGGTCTCCTCTTGAGTAACCACAATCTAGATATACTTAGTATGTTCCACTAACTACTTAAAATACTTTTACAACACACCTGCTAATAAAAGTGCTATTACATTATTTCACCGCAAATAGGCACGTAACGTAGGCACTAGGCAGGCAGTATAGTTTATAGTAGACGTAGCACTAGAGCATACGATTGCAAGAATGAATGAAAGCTGCTCCACATAGGAGGGGGCTTGAAGTGGAAAGAACGGATATCCTTTACTTAATAGGTTCCGTTCAGAATGATTGGACACATTCATTCGACCAAAAATAATTTTACACATTACCCGGATCGGATCGGATTGTTTCCAACAGGCCCCTTTAACGAAACCTATTAGATCAACGTAATATTAGGTAAGTAGACATGGCATATTCTTCGAGGTCGAACTGCCTGACTGCACACTTAAATTTGCCTTGTGACATAATCAAGTAGATTTGCGACGCATCATTGGTTATTCAAAAAACAACGCAACGCAAAGAAACATTAGTAAGCGTCGCCGTCGCGTCCATTTAATGGCGAAAGTGATGGCGAGCGAGCGCGCCCGCCGCCCGCCGCGCGCCGTTAGCTACACCAAGTCGTTGTGCGGAGTGTTTGTTTACGGGAAAAGTCGTGCATAACTAAATAGTAACACAATACGAGCCACTGCGGCGTTCCGCACTAATGGACGGATCGCAGGCCCTCCGCCCTCCGCCCTCCGCCCTCCGAGCGGCAGGGACCTCCGGGACACTAATGTAGCGCTGCCAGGGTGACTACGGGATTCCGTCACGTAAACACCATGTAAAAAGCAATAAAATAATGTAATATGACCAGTAGGCACATGCTGTAAGAACATTTCGAACGATCGAACGAACTCGACAGCTGAATCCGCAGTGATATTTCCATTCTGAATGCTGTAAATGGTGTCGTCACGTTGTCGAGCATGAGTGTGATGTATGTTTATGTGCTCTACAACGTGACATCACCAAAACAGCATGCGATATTGAAATATCACCGCGGATTAAGCTGTCGAGTTTGCTCGATCGTTCGAAATGTTCTTACAGCATGTGCCTACAGCATAAACTGTAAGCAGACGCTCGAGCCAAGCTCTCGACCTTTGCAGCATCCTCTAGCACTGCAAGCTCTATGGAAATAAGACCGTTTATTATAATGTCTGTAGGTTGTATTATTGTTAGTGAATGCCTGGTCCCTGTAGGCACTAAGCGTAACAACCGAGCTGTTGCCTCCTGTTTCTAGCAATAGGTAGGTATAGGTATAGCTCAGCGTGAAATTACCACCACAGAATGGATCATTGTGCCCTTACATTGCAGGAGTGGTTTGGTACCCGTCGGCGATTAGTTCCGAGGCGACACCTGCAGCTGTGCACTCCATTTCACGCTTCATTGCTCCGTGTACAACACGCGGTGACGAGCGTACATCCTGTCGGCATGCAGCGAACCTCCGAAGCTTATTGTAAAGCCGCGTCCCAAATATTTAGGTACCCAGGCAATCCCGCGTCCCGGGAGCACAGCACTGACAGCAGTGACAGCACACCAATCATACGAACGCAAAACATAAAGTTATACCTCAAAAAATTAGACTAGATGAGTACTTATTGCCCAACTTAGTTTGACCAGTCACCATCAATACTTACAGACGTAATAATTCAACTATTTTCGCTTGTATTGGGTAAGTAGGTATCCAATACAAGTAGAAACAGTTCAATAGGCGCCAATCTTAGAGTATAAAATGTAGGTACTTATACTCAAGGCGCCAATACATAAATTGTCATTTAGAAATACAAAATTTAACACGACATAAAATGCCTAGCGTTTCGCGTATTCGTGTGTCAGTAGGGGGAGGGGGGGCACTTTGATGCACAAAAATTCAACCTCGTTTTTAAAGACCTTAAAGCATTATATTTGAATATTTATTTTGATGTGTGTATTGGCTGATATGTCAGTTTATATTTTGACTACGAAAAAACAACAAAAACTGGTGTGGTATAGAGATAAACTGATTTTAATAAAAAATCGTTTTTGTATCATTCTGCCCCACCCGTGGGGCACTTTAATACATCGGGTGGGGAAGTTTGATGCGCATTTTAGATCCATATGAAATGCAAGTATCAACCGCAAAAACCCAATATAAACTGTAATATTGCTTAAAATTGAGAAATGAAAACCATTTTATTAATTGACATCGCAAAATACACTTTATTAAGCGTACACATCAGTCATAATAAGTCTCATAAGGAATATTATCACAAAAAATAATAGTGTCATCATAGAACAAGTCTAGTTCTTAGTTATTTTCTTAATTATCATTAGATAATTAAGAAATATCGTTATAGGTATACTTACTAAGTAATCACTAATCAGATTTTAACATTGAATATTGTTAATGAAAATATTAGGTAGGTACATAATAGAACCTCCTATCAAATTGAACAATGTTTTTCTTTAAAAAATTTAAACAAACATCAGAAATTCGAAAATGAAGAGGATGCTTCATTTGTGGATAATGATGTTCTGGTAGCTTCAAATGATTGTCTGGACTTCTCTATACGATGTTGTAGGGTTGCAGTTTTCTTCTTCATCCTAGCGTTAATTCCTAGTTGCATCCGATACTTTGACCTCGGAGTCTACGGTCCGCTATATGAGTCTTAACTGCGGATTTGGCTAGACCTCGATATTTTCCGTGAAGCGACTACCATCTGACCTTCACAACTCAATTAACATGTGACATTAGGCGATCGCGAAGCATTGCAGCTAGACCGTTGTTAAACTTTTTAGGGCTCCAACTACCCGCAACGACTGCCATAGATTTTCGTATGGCAACCGAGACCGACGGCTTAACGTGCTCTCCGAAGCACGACCAGACCAATGCAAATACCCATATTCATGTATACAAATATTTACACTGAGCGGGGATCGAATCCGCGCATTCTGCGTCAAGCTGTGCTGAAGGGTTGCAGTTTTCATTCCATATTTGTCGTCGTATAGATAAACTCTTTGACAATACTTCCCGTATAGCATCTTCTATGTTTTCTTCATTGATATATTTTGTTTGGGGCTTATTACGTGCGTACCATTTTCTGAAAAAAAAATATGAAAAAAATCCATGCAAATAAACCATTATTTGTGACGGGGTACTTTAATACACTAGAGGGGCAGATTGATCCGTATCATTGTACCCCGCACGTTACCGTATCAAAGTGCCCCAACGGACTTTTTCCACAAACATTTAATTTTCTCAGATAAATAACAATTTTGCAATCAAAAAGGTTTTTAAAAACACTTCTGACTATATTTACTTACCTGTAGTAACAAATAATAACAGAAACAACTAAGTGTATCCTCCTGAGAGACAATCACATTTTACGTAATTTTTTTGTAGGCAGCGGTGCACGCCACTTTCAATACGTTAGTGTCCGTTGAAGCCTAACGGCGAAATGGTGGCGAGCGGTGTCACAACTGTTATCCTTACGAATGTCCTTGAGTGTTCTGGTGATGTGCCGGACCGTGTAGCGTGTATAGGTTTTGAGATATGGATACTGTACAAATGTGCCCCATGCATCTATGTGCCCCCCCTCCCCCTAAGTACTACACCTGTACCAGTAATTAAACACGTGTATTACTGTGTAGGTACAGTAGGCACACGCAAAACCAAGGGCAAAAATATACTAATGAGGAATTTAACAAGGTATGTTATAGAATGTATTGTTGAGTACAAAGACGAGCGCGCGCACTCGGGCCGGAGTTAATGAAGACATTGTGCGCGCTGCGAGCGAGCGTCGCGCCACAGTCGCGCGTCGCCCGAAACATCACGACGGCGACGCGCGACGGTGCACGGCACGGTGGTGACGCGACGTCGCGCGTCGTCCCGGCGACCGCTCCGCTAATTACACCACTATTATATCCGGAACAGAACTAGCGAGTAGCGCTTGTCGGGGATAATGACTTCGTACAGACTCATAGAAGCCGCTTTGTACGGAATAACGAACATTTCATGTTTCATCATTTCATGTGACAGTTGTAGCTTGTAGCCTTGTCTGATGTACCCAATTAAAAGGACGTATTTCTATTCATTATACATACATATACCTTGTATGTATAATGAATAGAATAGTTAGTTCTTAACGTCTAAACACATAGTCTTAGTTAAGTTGGATTTGATGGTAATTACTTCCAGAGGCGAAATCCGCAACAATACCCCGCGTGGTTTGATATCGGCTATCGAAATATAGGGTAGATAAAATATAATGGGATCCTCTACCTACAAGTAGCAATGAGGCATAATATAAGTGTTTCATACCATTAAGGTGGCTTACTTAGTACTTACCAGGGCCTCAGCAGCCGCGAGTTCCCGTGCTTTGACCCATAATAATATCCGTAACCTGCGAGTGAAATGAGAATGCGCATGTTTCCGCTCCTTGCACGAAGCCGTACTTCTTTGCCTATTTGTTTAGTGTATCAGGTAGGTTCACAGCTCATCCGTAGGTAAGCAGATAAGTACTAGGCACACAACCTTTTAAAGAGCTTCCTCGGCCAGTGTTGCCGAGTGCCGGCAGGTGGCGCGGCGCGAAGTTGCATTACCGACGCGCGACGTGGACGGTGGACCCAGCTCAGTACGAACAGTATTTTGTTACAATAGGTATTGCTAATCGTAGCAGGTGGAAAAATGTGGTCTCTATCTACCTCACTGGGAAAGAGGCGTGACTGTATGTATGAACACTGTGTAGGTACATGCTAATCACACAGTCTAACGAATATCGTTATACTGTGTTAATAATATGTGACACACATTACTACAGCGGTTTTAAAAATACCATGGTATAAAATATGATGGGCCATTTTTAAAACCCACAAGTAACAATTGTGCAATTTGTCAATTTAACCATTCAGTGCATGTATTGTGCGCAGCCAGGCCGCGCTCACTTTATAAACTTGCGCCCATTTTGGTAAGTTGTGGTCCAGCGTCCTGCGAGCGCGCCGCGCTCACACACCGGATCAAAGTTACCGGTGCCGATCTAATCTGATTTATATTCCTCTCTACGTGCCGCAGGCTAACATGGACTTGCATCCACAGCACGCCGACAGGCGAAGCACTCACGTAAAGCAAGCATGTTTTAAAAGTTACAATAGGACGGAGGAGAGATGTATGTTTCATCTCGGCAGACGCAAGCCCGTGATAAGCTAAACATATGGGTCTGTACCGACTTCGAACGTTTGATAGCAAAAACTGAAGCTGGCGATCCTCGGATCGCAACTTATGTGATGTTTCTTGTGTATGTTAGCTATGCGGAGGAATTCTAACGTTCCGCAGACGCGGTTCGTGGAACGAGCGGGGCGCAGCGACAGCGAGCCGCGCTATGCAACAATACCGCCGGCATAGCATAGCGTGGCAGGCGCAGCGCAGTTGTGACGAATGTGAGCTCTGAGAGACAATGGCGGGCCTCGCTATCGGTTCACGAGTGGGACTGTAGGACAGGGCACTAATACAGTGTCGTATGGTACAAAACGGCATCTAAATGTTGTTGATATATTCATGGATCAAACAAGAACAATGAAAAGAACAAAAGAACAATGAAAAATGAAAAGTTTTAGCTGTGTACATTTTTATTCTTGCTCTCAACTCCACTCAGCTACGGTTATTTGCAAATTATAATTTGGTCGGTCCAGTAATCGGTCGGTCGGTGTTCAGTGACACCGGACGCGGACGCGGCATCAGAGAAGGTGGAAACCGAGAATCACATTTAGATCGTTATATCGAAGTGCACGAACTCAGTAAAAATGCTTGTAAAGGAATATCAAGCATATCTAACCCATCTACATGTTGTAGGTAATTGGATTGCTATGCTACATACTCTCGCCTGAGTATTTCCGAAGGGCTAGGCTGAAGCGAAGTCTCCTTCGCACATCTGGCCAGCTCCACGTTCTGTGGCCCACCGTAATGTTGAGTGAGCCTGCTACCGTGCGTTGTCTGAACTGAAATCAAATTTCTCACCGCACACGCTCGCTAGAGAGAGCCAGTGCTGCACTGCACAGCCTGCACAGCTGTGCCACTGGGGCACTTGTTGTTTCTTAAGGTAGAGTAGGTAAGTACGTTATGTACAGACTGTTAAGTTTATGTTATCAAAGTTTGCTAAACAAAGGTTTAGTGTATGATTCCTACACGTGTATGTCGCGCGGAGGGCGCCGCTCATCTGGGGCCATCCGCATTCCGGTGCAGGTGCAGGTGCTCGCCTACTCTCATACGGAGCGCTCATGCGCCTCCACGGTCCAAGCGCAGCACGGCGGCGGCGAGCGGGCGAGTCTGCGCGCGCATACAAACCACAACATTACTCTTTATGGAGCCTGCAGTCGTAAAAGTTTATGTTTTTCTTACAGCTACCAGTATTCAACCGGCGCGCCTCGCGTCACGTTACGTTGCCCCTAGCGGCAATATTTAGAGTTTACAAATGGCTATGGTAAACATGTGCCACTGGAGCCCAGAGCCCATTGCGTGTAGCCATGGCCGCGCATGCGCGCCACGCTCGCTCATGTACCTATGTAACAAAAAGTTGCACGAGCCCTGCGCCCGCGCCTTCCCCGTGCGTGAGCGCGATACACATTACACGTACGGATATGGACGTATAGAACGCACTGATTATTATTTATAGCCCTCCTTTTAAAAAGCTAATACTCGTATGTTCCCAATGTTCTCATAGAAGTGACTTCATAAAACCTACGTACCAATACATAGTTTGTGATATGTGTTTGTGCATGCGGCTCGCTGTGCCAGTGCTGCTGCTGCTGCTGCTACTGCTACTGTAAAGGTTCTCATGGTCGACGCTTCTCGTGACCAGAAGGCTGGCCTCTTTATAGGTCAGAGAATAAGCATTGCCATACAACGTGGCAATGCTGCCAGTCTTCTGGGAACTTTACCACAAGAGGAATGCAATGCGGAGGAATTCCACGACGCGTTCTAATTTTAGTTTATAATTTGTTCCTTTATTTGTAGTTTTATAGTTAATTATAAATGTATATTTTATTTGTGGTAAACAAGAACAATACGTTTGTGATTAAGCTTGGCCATGTTCGACTACTTCTTATTGAGAATTGTACAAATTGTACTAGCAGCAATAAATAACGGCGGTGTCAGTCCCCCGCTGACGCGCACCAAATACATCTTTGTTTACAAAGTGGCTGGCGGCACGGCACTATTTGCTGCTCCAAGACCACGGTACACTTTACACTGTTCTCAATAGTTCGCTTACGACGAAGGCTCTAATGGTTTACATTAATATACAATGAAACGTGTGCCATACAAAGTACGCTTGCCAATTTTTTTGCAAGGGGTTATTGGAGGCTGGCGTAGATTGACGGCCGTCGCGTCCGCGTCGCATGGTTACTAGCCGTTAGCCAACGGAGGCCACTCCCGACCTCCGCCGCGGCCCGGCACCTCCCAGCTAGTCTCGGTGAGTTACGATAGTAGTCCGCCAAACGTGTGTGTCGGGCCAGGCCTTGTGACCTGTCTGTCGGGCGCACGCACCATATCGCACACGCATAGGCACAGGTAAATATAGCCGAGCAGTGCAGGGCCACCGCTTGTCTGTTGCTCTAGAGCCCGCACACGCCCTGCAGATGCGAACAGCAGTACCAAGTACCAATTAAAGTCAATTGGTTGCAACGAACTTAGTTATAAATGTGTGACCTACATAATGAATAGAAGCTCAATGCACATACATTATTTATTGAAACATTACGAATGTGGACACTCACTAAGTTGATGCACTTAGGTACATACCTTTTGTTGTGGTTATTGTATTGTTTCCTTAAAATTATTCCTAAAACTAAAAATAAATATGACGGGTACCTACTGCCGGCCTTCTGAATAATCGCATTTAGTCATTCTTTTGCTATTATAATGTATTGTAGTCTTGTTTTAAATAAATAATGCTTCACAGGCAAGGCTAGGGTTGCCAACTCTTTTTTCGAGAAAAAAAGTATATTTAAGTCTGAGAAGAAAATTGAACAGTATTCTAGAAAATAGAACAGTATTTTACAATTACATAAATTAATTTTAACAAAAAAGTTTAACCGACTTCAAGAAACGAAAAAGAGGCACTAAAACATAACATAAACTCACGCCTAAATCCCCGAAGGGGTAGGCAGATGTGCTAGCACCCACATTTCGCCGTTTATGTTTAGGTCCCAATGTTATACGGGCACTTATAAACCTGCGATAAATACACACATAACTTCGAAAAGCATCGAAAAGTCATTGTGTGTGCCACCGGTGGATAAATTAAAAGATTTAATATATGGCTGGCAAATAGAAGATAGCTGTGAACTGTATTATTTTCTATATTTATGATTTATCATTAATAAATTTTGGATTATCATGGGCCAATCAACACCTAAACTTATAAAATAATAGCAAATTGGTGCCCAATTAATTAAAATTGTATCAATTGCTGCACATTTTTGTAGTGTTATGCATTTTGATGCTGAAAACAGTATTTTGGATACTGTTTTTTGTTGAACAGTAAACAGTATAATTGGGTGTAAAACAGTATAATACTGTTTTAAACAGTATGGTTGGCAACCCTTAAAAGTGCCTTGCCTTGCCGGCAACCCACTCCGATTCCTGGTCACGCGGTAACATACCTGTACAAAGCATTTCGCTATGAAGGTATCTCTCTGCGGAGCACGCAGAGTCATTCATTCCTTCCTCTGTAGAGACAAAGAGTTGTATTTTGGATGTACGCAACACAATGGGAACTCCGACTGAAATTCTTTCAAACTGATATAGCAGCGAACCTTATGTAGCACAATGTCGCTCTCTAAGAAGAGATATTATTTCATTATTTGTAGCTAATAAATAAAAGAGAAAGGCTACGGCAGTGCTCGACTGGAGCCGGTCATTATCAAAGTATAACAATGATTTATGGCGATATTTTAAATGTCGGCCGTGCCATAACGAATTGATAGATGTTAAGGAGTCGCTCGTCGGATGTTTCGCGACAGTCTACAGTCGCCAGTCACGAGAGCCGGCCAGGCAGCGGCCAGGGCACAGGGCCACTAGGCGACGACGCGCACGACGCGAATTGATGATTTATTTAGAGCGAGTCTGGGCTGCGGCACCCGGCGGTACACGATGCTCCGCCAGGGCCACCCCATCCATTGTCGCAAGTGTCGCACGAGGCCACACTGTTACAGTGAACATTTAGACCATGAAAAGAATAATTGACGACTCGACCTCCGGGACGTGGCGGTAGAGCGCTCGCCCAGTTCTGCGGACTACTACGTTTCCCGCTTACCGCTTTCTCGTTTAGTTCTTGCAATAATCTGCATGAATTTGAATACTTACAAAAAAATATCGCAGAATATTACTCCGCATTCTAGAACTCATAGTACCTACATGCTGTTAAGATATGCTTTGGTAACACTATAGACGGTGCTATGTAGAACGTCCTACTATATTTATTTATTCACGCAAACATTCGCATAATTGAATTAAGTAAAAGTAATCTATACGTACAATATTATTATTGCGCCGCGCCGTTTTGTAACAATTACAAACGTCGTGTGTGGTTCGTGTCTGCGTCAATCGGCCAGAACTTTGTGAAATTGGTGTAGTTAAGTGGAAACATTAAAAAGTAAAAATTAGTTATCGCCCATATCAGCGGCGGCATTAAACTGAACGACTGCGTGTATTACATTGCATTGCATAAAATTAATGGTTACCAGCCGGACCCCCGCTGCACTGCCGCACTGCCGGCCGCACCGTGCCGATTGTGTCGTAAGCAACTCATCAATTTACGTTTCGGAGTCTCTAAATCAATCGATTACGATCTTTATAATATTCGATTAATAGATTTAACATGAACTGCCCACGTTCGCATATTGTAACGATGCCCATAAATCTGAATGGCTATAATTATGAAAACAACTGAATAAAATTATACTATCGAAAGTTTGAGGCACTCGATGCGCCTTGCAACTGCTCTCCCAAGCTATTGTTGCCTTTGCAATAAGTAAATACAAAAATTGAGATAGAATAACCAGTTTGGTAGGTTTGATTTCACGCTTTGTACACATGCCGGTCAAATATTGAACACGACGGTTCTTAATCGCGTTCAGTGTTCGAGTGCATAAATACCTGCCGCTGCCAACAAACGGTGTTAGTTTATCTCGAATACTTTAGTCTTTACGTGCGTTTCTTTAAACGTGAGGGATTTATATAAATCCATCACGATTCAGGCGCACCGCGCCGACTGAAAGAAGAAATAAGGATTTTTGTGATTAGAACATAACTAAGAAAAAATGAATTGGGTAACTAAACGTAAGCTGCTTACTGAAGGGAAATTTCGGAATCGAATTTCTATTCGCTCTGCAGAGAAGTCCCACAAGAAAAGAAATAAAAAGTCTGTGACTTGCTCAACGTCGTGTTCCAGCTGTTAAAAGTAGGTCGTTGGCTCCTCGGGGAGGGGTGAGCCCAGCCGCAGTGGCACTCTGAGGCTATAAGCACCGGTAATCGCTTCCATTACAACTTGGAAGAACTTGAAGCGGGGTGAAGCAATTGAGAGAAGGCGCTGAGTGGTGACATTAGTGGTCGATGTTCGTGACGCGTGTCGGCGGCAGGTACTGCCGGTACTGCGCAGAAACCGCGGGCGACATTAGCTAGGAACTGCCAAGTCGTGTATCTAATAACCTTCAACTCAATTCGATGAAAAAGTCAGCTTAGGACGGCACTGGAACCTGAAACCCGCGCCAGATGAGCGTCCAAGTAATAAGATTGATCCATTTTGGTATATCTTGGCGAGAAAATGCAAAAATACACTTTCCGTGAACCGTAGTATAATTAGTAGCACCATGAGCGTACGCGTACCCAGCTTTCTTCTTCATCTTAAATCTTAATATGTACTCTTTTAACGTGTGCTGCCTGCCCTTTGCTGCACCTGTACTCCGGAGGAACTCATGAGTGCCTCTGAGAATGCTGTCGGAAGGGCCACATAGGTACTGGACAAACAAGATATGACACGATATACCGTCGACTCTACAGAAGAAGAAGGGATGGGGCAAAAGTCAAATGAATCCGGAGGGAGGGGAAGGGGTGTTGTCGTGTGTATTAAAATTCTTAATTTTGGGCAGAGCAGGGCAGGGTGGGGCGAGCACCCCCTCCCCCCTGGATACGCCCATGAGTAGTACAAAGAACTCGTCTCCGTCTATTCGGCACAGGAACACAAACACAATGCGGGCGGTGCGAATAGAGAAACTAATATCGACATCCGTGCTGTTCTGCCGACTACCCAGCATATCAGAGGTCGCGCGACACCCAGCAAACGCGCAGGTAACAGTGTCAAGTGCATGACGTCTTCAGAATGGTGTGGGCAGAGTGCTGGCAGCGCGTGACGTCAGTGCTGCCCTACGACAGTGTATGTATTACTATAAGTACTGTGAGCGGCGGCCCACGCCCGTCGTCGTAGAGAAGCAGTACTTAGGTCATATTAGGCTAGCAACCTACAGATTAATATTACTAATTCTTTAATGAAATGCAAAAATATTTCTTCGAATCAGGAAAGTAGTTCTAGAGATTGCGTTGACTTGAGACACGGTGCGCGGCAAAAAAAAAATCATAGATAAATCTACAATATATTTTTGAAAGGCCACACCCACAGATATCCGTGGCCACACCGCACCATAATATTTCATATAATAATATGACATGTTGTGAAGTACCTATAATAGTACATTATGGTACAAGTGAGTAAAGTTGGTGATTACCGCCGAGGCGCCATTGAGACCCGAGCCGGCAGGCGAGGGTCTTAAGAGAGCCGAGGACGGTAATCATCATACTCACGCGTGGCATACGACGTTTTTCAATACACTTGTGAGGAAAATAATACTAAAAAGTCATTTTATATAGTAGAAAAAAAGTTTATTTACAACGCAAACTTTCATACTTCTTCACTATTTCGTAGAATGGACCGTGTATGGTGAATGACCTCGGTATTTTATTTTTCGTCATAGGTATCTTCACTTAAAGCATCTGACCATGGTTCTCTATGTCTTTCACAGTTATATTTGTTAATTCTTGTATCCTACATGCACCAGTTACACCAAATATTAAAGCGACCTGAAAAATATGAACAATAATTTAAGTTCAACACACAACTCGGCAGAAGTCGCGTAGTTAAAATAAACCAAAAAAGTGAATAGTACATTAATTTAACTAACCTTAGTAGCCAGATAATGGTTATCTGGAGCATCTTTTTTGAATTTTTCAATATCGTTAGATGATAAAACCTTTGATCTTTTGCTTCTAAATCCATCGGATAGTCTCTTTAGATAAGCTTTCAAATTAGAGTACGTTTTTAAGTCCACTCCATTCTTTGTTCGGACGGTGTTTATACTTAGAAGATAATTCTTTAAAGTATGCCATGAACACATTTTCTGAAAAAGACTACGTATTCTTGTTGTTTTGCCATTGTATAAAATTTTTGTACGTTAATAGATATTTTTCCTTGGAGTTTTCAGGTAGTAAACTTTCCATAACGTTAAGGGCTTCACATTTTATATTGGGCGGTGTACAAAATAAATCATTTTCTTCACAACTAGTACATACTTGTAGACATTTTATAATAAATAACTATAATTTCGACACTTAAAATGAGTTGTGTAGGTAATTTTTTTCCTATCGGCGGGAAATATTAATAAGTTTTCGAATGCGCGCGCATCTAACCACAGATTAATCTAACAATGTATCGGCCATAGACTAAAAGAATGAAGTTTTGTTTTGATAGCGTTTTGGACTCAACATGGGGAATTTAAAGTTTTTTGTAGACAAAATAAATAAAAAAGTGAAAGTTTTATTTAATAAACATGTATAAGTTGAAATTATCTATTTAAATATGAAGTTGCATGATGGATATCAATTTATTTGTAGGTTACTATTGAACACGATCTTTTTGGTTACCCAACTTTTTTTAAGAAACTCAACCAATAAAAAAAAAGAATCTATAACTCACTTTTGTCAATAATAGTAATGAAAAATTCACAGTTTCATTATAGGTGTACTTACGTGCTTAATTGCGGTGAAGTAAAACGCCAGTTACGAGCAGGTGTATTGAAAATGTTTTTTTTTTTAAGTTTTATTTACGTACCTATCTACTTCATCGGCATGACTAATATTTCATGGCAAATTACAGTTTAGTACAGTTGCGGACAGACTTGCCGCAACTAATTAACGTGCAGAATATGGAATCCTAAAAACGGAAGAAAATAGGTTAAGATAATTGAATTAATTTCATAAAAAATTGCGCTTCATACCATGCCACAGAAAATTAACAGCATTTTTATGGAATTATGATGTTATTTAGCACTGAGAAAATTCGTTGACGCTTGAAGTACAGAGAAGCTACTGAGCGATGCGCTGTGTGCACGATGGTGATGGCAGGCGGACTCGGTTCAACAAAACAGTGCTTTAGATAAACTCTTCGTCTAGGTCGGTGCACGGTGGTGCTGACGCCTGACGCACTCATCACGCCACGCGCCATCACGCGTCTCCTCCGTGAGAGCAGCGAGTGCGGGGCTGCAGCCATCAACATTCTCGCGTAAGTGTAACGACGGCGACGTCTGCGCGGGAGGCGTCTCCGTGACTCCGTGCACCGGCGCGCCGGGGGACAGCACAAGAAGATATTAATGGGTTAGCTGGTGGGAGCCGCCACGTCACGTGACACGTCACGTCGGTAATCGAACGACGGAGTAGACAGATGTGTTGCGTTGCGGTCGGCATTACTTTATGATTATTTCCAATCAGTTTTAATTACTACATTGCACGCTGGGTTAAGACTCGTGTTGCTGGGTTGTACTAATAGTTTTAGAACACGCCCCAACTAGCAAAAAACTGCTTTATAAATGTTATTAAACCCAAAAACTTTGCTTTTATAGAGGTTATAAAAACGCTAATAAGCCTGCATTTGGGCGCTTTTTATAAGAATTACTTTCTTGTAGACGTTGTATACTTATTATATAGTAAACCAATCCTACTTAGAAAAGCCATATAAATGCATACTGTGTGCTGATTAACCTTAATATGGCTACAAATTTGCTAGTATACATTAAATCACCCTTGTAATTACCAACAAACTTTGACTACAAGAGTGATTACCCTTGTAGTTGTCAAAAAAATTCGCCTACAAGGGTGATTACTCGTTTAATTGTTAATCATAATAAGTGTATAAGAATATTTGGATTTATCTACTATAACTAATTTATATCAAAATATGGAGATGACAAAAATATTATGATTGTAACCAATTAATGTCAACCAACTAAGTGCGGAAGAAGTTTTACGACAATTGTGGGTAAGTTAATGAAGAATTTTTAATGCGCCTGTTTATGCAAACAATTGTAGTAGGCACTGGCCACTACGAACGACATTTTTTACTACAGCTGTCAATCGTTCTTTTATTTTTGTATTCTCTTTGGTTCACGTCTTCAACATACAAAAATGTATACTCTTCATTATTTTAGTTATTAAAACTGTTTATTTCGATAGTATGAGTTATTTATCAAGATCCTTAACAGTTTTTGGCGACCGTGATATATTACTGCGCGGAGGTGCAGTACACGAATTTGCAATCTAAGAAACGAAGACGGACATTTTGATTGACGTCTGGATGGCATTGTGACGACTACAGGAACGGCAACGGCGGACACCGGATTTTGGAATCAAGGGCTTGACTAGTCTAGTCGGCTTCTTACAGGGAGTTTTGCCCATTCCACTTCTTATATAGTTTTTCCTATTCCCGTTTAGCTTGCTCGAGTTCCGACTATTTAGTGCGATTCAAAATAAGGTATTTATACATTTGAATTTATTTGCTTTTCGTTGCGATGACTGGTACAGATGAGAAATTGGTCCAAGAAATAAAAGATCTTAAATGTAAACGGTCATCACTTAAGGGAAGACTCACAACTTTTGAAAAATATTTAGATGGTGTACAACAGCAAAGTATTAGTTCTAAAATTAAACTTGAGATTAAAACCCGATTGAAAAAGATAGAAAACATGTTTGAAGAGTATGATCTCATACAAACGAGCATAGAAGTTAAGCAAGAAAATCCCGAAAATGAATCAGAACGGGAATATACTGAGACTAGATTCTATAGGTCAATTGCTGAGGCTCAAGAGTTAATAAACACTATTATTGATTCTGATGCACAAGGTTCAAGTTCTAGTTCATCAATATGTAATACGCATGTTAAGTTACCTCTGATTAAAATCCCTAATTTTGATGGTGACATTTCGAAGTGGTTAGAATTTCACGACACGTATTCTTCTTTGATTCATAATAATGAGTCCATAGCAAGTATAAACAAGTACCAATACCTAAAGAGTTCATTAACCGATTCGGCAGCCTCTGTTATAGCATCCCTAGAAATATCCAGCCGTAATTACGAAATCGCTTGGAAACTTTTGTGTGATCGTTATAATAACAAGGGTAAGTTAGTGTGTAGTCACCTTAAGTCCTTGTTTGAGGTTACCGTAACTAGCGATGAAAAGTCTTTGCGTTCGCTCGCAGATCATATTGCTAAGCATTTGAGAGCTTTAAACACATTAGATGAAAAAACCGATAATTGGGATACACTAATTATTTTCTTATTTGCTGCAAAATTAGATAGCAATTCATGTATCAAGTGGGAGGAACATAAAAACATGTTAAACGAAAAACCCAATTTAGAGCATTTTTATATATTTTTACGCCAAAGGGCAGATATTCTCGAGGCAACCTCACTGGATAACGGTAAGCAAGGTTGTGGGGAGCTGCAGCAGTCGTCACAAAAACAGCTGCAGCTGCCATATTCTAAGCGTTTGAATAAACAACAAAAATCGTTTGTTGCCACTACTTCTGACAATAGTGGGACCAAACCTACTAACTGTCTGGTTTGCAGTGGTGAGCATTTAATTTATTATTGCGATAAGTTTTTAGCTATGTCACCGGCAGACAGATTTAATATGATAGTCCAACATAAGTATTGTATTAATTGTCTCCGTAGCGGGCACTTGGCTCCCCAGTGTTACTCCAGACCATGTAAAATGTGTAAAAAGAAACACAATTCACTTCTGCATTTTGAAAAACCAAATGCAGAAAGTAAGCAATTAGTTTCTACGCCAATATCATTATCAACTTGTGTGGCAAATGAAATTCTGCTATCAACTGCAGTTATTAAAGTATCTTCTGCTCATAATAGTAAGACTTTGGAAGTTCGCTGCCTGCTAGATTGTGGGAGCCAGTCATCTTTTATTAGTCAAAGTTTAATGGATAATTTAGGCATTCAAAGTGAGAGTATAAACTCGGTATGTGTGACCGGTATTAATAATATATCATTTGAAGCGTTACAGCGTTGTAATATTAAGATACAATCGCGTATAAATGCATTTAGCACATTAGTCAATGCATTTGTTATTAAAGAAATAACCAGTACTTTACCGAACCATGACGTTGATATTTCTAACATTAAATTGCCAAAAAATATAACACTCGCAGACTGCGAATTTTATAAACCAGCCAAAATAGATATGTTGTTAGGAGCTAATATATTTTGGGACGTTTTGTGTTCCGAACAAATAAAACTAGGTCGTAACTTACCTATTTTACAAAATTCTATGTTTGGCTGGTTGATTTCAGGTCCAGCTGTGTGTTGTAAAGACATAGGTTCTCAAAGCCAAGTTGTTTGTAATTTCAGCCATGAGATAAAGCAACAACTAGATAAATTTTGGGAACTTGAAGAAGTTCCCGTGAAACCTGTGAGATCACAGGAAGAGGAGGCGTGTGAAACACATTTTGTTCAACACACTCGTCGTCTAGAGGATGGAAGATTTTGCGTCACGCTGCCTTTGAAAATCGAGCCAAACCAGTTGGGGGATTCCTTTTATATAGCACGTAAGAGATTTGAGTCATTAGAGAGGCGTTTTCGGAGGCAACCTGATGTAAAAACCCAATATGTTAATTTTCTAGAAGAGTATGAGTGTCTCAATCATCTGTCACAGGTTAAGAGATCTGATTGTGCTGTGTTTTTGCCGCATCATCCTGTTCTAAAGGAGAATAGCGAAAGCACTAAATGCCGAGTTGTATTTGACGCATCATGCAAGACAACATCTGGTCTCTCACTCAATGACCTAATGATGGTAGGGCCTACTGTCCAAGACGATATTTTTTCTATTTTAATAAGACTCCGTCAGCATTCATTTATAATTGCTGGCGATATAGAAAAAATGTATAGGCAGATTCTTATCGAGCCCAATCAAAGATACCTTCAAACCATTTTATGGCGGAAAAATGAGGTTGAGCCATTAAGATATATTATGCAACTTAATACTGTAACATATGGGACCTCTTCAGCCCCCTTTCTCAGTACCCGGTGTATATTACAGTTAGCAATGGAATGCAATGATCCAGCAATAAAAGATGTGATGTTGCATGACTGGTATATAGACGATTTAATCACGGGACATGATAAGGAAAATGAATTATATGATATATATAAACAAATTAAAAACAAACTACAATCAGCAGGATTTATATTACGTAAATTTAAAAGTAATTCACGAGAATTGTTGAAATTAATTTCTAACGAGTCTGCCACTGACAGCTTGCAAGAAAATTTGAAAATTTCATCTGTAACTAACACTTTGGGTATAGAATGGGATCCTACGTCCGATTGCATTCTTATATCAATTAAGAAATCTAAAAATTATGAAAACTTTATTTATTTTACAAAACGCATAGTTTTGTCCTTATCGTCAAGCATTTTCGACCCTTTGGGTCTGTTAAGTGTATGTATCATAACTTGTAAGATGATTTTGCAGTTGTTATGGTTACAAAAAATTGGATGGGATGATCAAATTCCAGAAGATATTGCTCAGATGTGGTTGAAGTTCATTAGCAATTTCAAATATATTGAGAATTTGTCCATCCCACGCCATGCTATATGTTCTAACCCAATCAAAATAGAATTGCATACATTTTCAGATGCGTCTCTGAAGGCGTACGCTGCGTGTATTCATGTGCGTTCGAGTGACGCATTAGGCCAGGTGACAGTTAGACTTTTGGCCGCAAAGTCAAAGGTTGCGCCGCTCAAAACGGCAACAATACCTAGACTTGAGTTGTGCGGAGCTGTATTAGCCGCCCGCTTATGCAAAAAGGTAACGGAAGCTCTACGTTGTAAGGTAGATGCCACATATTTTTGGTGTGATTCGAAGGTGGTACTGGGCTGGCTAAATACGCCTCCACACAAGCTTAATACGTTTGTGTCACATCGTGTCGCCGAGATCAACGAGCTCTGTAATAATAACGCTTGGATGTATGTACCATCAAGTTTAAACCCCGCTGATCTTGCATCGCGTGGGGTGTACCCTGAGGATGTAAAAAACCTCGAGTTGTGGTGGGATGGTCCTACTTTCCTAAAGAATGCACAGCAAGGTTGGCCTGACCAGCAATGCGATGAGACACACACAGATTTGCCTGAAATTCGTGTTACCTTTGTTAACATAGCTAGTACATTCGATTCATTTATTGAATTCAAGCGATATTCAAATTTTACCAAATTACGTCGTATTGTTGCTTACATTTACCGATTTATTAATTTTAGGAACAATAAGCAAACAGGATATTTCACAGTGGATGAGTTAGAACAATCTGAGCTAAGGCTTGCTAAACTGTCACAGCAAGAGAGTTTTCAAAATATTAATGACAATTTTAAAAATCTCCCAGCATTATATAGCTTAAGCCCTATTTTGGATAAAAAAGGAATTATTCGTGTAGGTGGGAGGCTACATAATTCTGATTTTAGTTATGACAAGGTGCATCCAATTGTTTTGGACAGTAAACATCACTACACAAAACTAATTATGAAACATTTTCATGTTAAATTAATGCATGCTGGCCCGCAGTTGCTTCTTTCTGTCGTTAGAGAGCAATATTGGCCCATTGGTGGCAGAGTTTTAGCAAAACAAGTTTGCAAAGAATGTATAATATGTACACGTCAGAAGGGAGCCATTGCGAAGCAAATCATGGGTAATTTACCTAAACAAAGGTTGTCTCCAGGTTTTCCGTTTGAGGTAACTGGAATTGATTATGCAGGACCTTTTATGATATTAAATAGGAAGGGACGTGGCGCCAAGCTTATAAAATGCTATCTCTGTGTCTTTGTATGTTTTAAGATCAAGGCTGTACACCTTGAGTTAGTCAGTGACTTGACCACAGAAGCATTTATTCTAGCCTTGCGTCGCTTTATATCCCGCCGAGGAAAGCCTCGTGAAATACTTTGCGACAATGGCACCAATTTTGTAGGCGCAAGTCGAGAGATTGCTGCTCTTGTCGAGAGCCTTTCTGATACTGTACCGGTCCTTGCAAGTGAGGGCATTAAATTTAAATTTTCACCAGTAGCTTCTCCTCATTTTGGAGGTATTTACGAAGCGGCCGTGAAATCAGCCAAGTTTCATATAAAAAGAGTCGTAGGTAACGCTCACTTTACATTTGAGGAGCTCACTACACTATTTAGTCAAATAGAGGCCATTTTGAACTCGAGACCTCTCGTTCCCCTGTCCCCTGATCCAAACGACCTTTGTCCTTTGACTCCTGGGCATTTCCTTGTAGGGAGACCGCTACTGTCACTGCCCGCACCAGATATGCAAGACGCTAATCCGAGTCGTCTTCACAGATACGCCCGCATAGAGAAGGTTAGACAACATTTTTGGAGCCGGTGGAGCCGTGAATATATATGTCTACTGCAACAACGAACCAAGTGGCAAGGCAGACAACCTGATATCAAGCCCAATCAGCTAGTTCTTATTAGAGAAGATTCTACTCCACCATTGAAGTGGCCATTATTATAACCAGCAAGGGAACATTACGGAGAGCTATTAATAAGATCTGCCCTTTGATTGACTGATCAGCAACCAACAGCAGCAACATTTATTATTCCAACAAAAGAAGGAATATCACTTTCAAGGAGGCGGAGATTGTTTATGCAAACAATTGTAGTAGGCACTGGCCACTACGAACGACATTTTTTACTACAGCTGTCAATCGTTCTTTTATTTTTGTATTCTCTTTGGTTCACGTCTTCAACATACAAAAATGTATACTCTTCATTATTTTAGTTATTAAAACTGTTTATCTCGATAGTATGAGTTATTAATCAAGATCCTTAACAGCGCCTTTTGAATTCTTCCATTTATATTAATAAATAATTTACATTTATTTATTTTATTTTATTTTTGCGTACATTAAGAACACTTAGCAAATCTATTCCTTTTATAAAATATCTATAAGTCTTTTACTCTTATAATAGCTTTCGTACATGCGTGCGTCTACCATGTTGGAAGATTTAGGGTTCCTTAATTCGGGTCATTCAATTACAGATACAGTTTTATTTATTGCAGTTTTAAGATGGTGGTTTTTATGGATGTGGATCGTTTCTTAGCACGAGACGATTTTGTATTATGAAGAAAAAGAAATTGTATTAGGAAGAAAGACTTATAAGTAATTTTAAGGAAATACTTAGTAAGGGAATGTTTAAACGTAAGTTAACATGAATATTTTAATTTAATAATTTCAATAAATAATAATTAATTTTTTAATTTCATAATGCTTACAGATTTTATTAATTAGATTATTGATCTTTGATAATTAGTTTAGGTTACGTATGTACCTATACTAATTATTATTTATTTTATAATATAGGTACCTATCTACTAAGTATTATTATTTTATAGGTATTTGAAACTTTCGCGTTGCATGATTTATAATCTATTATTCGGGGTTTCATATCACGCGCATTATTGTACATATATGTATTTAAGGCAAATTATTACCTTGAAATACTTCGACATTTCGGCCTATAGGTTACACTGGCCGTGGCCGCGGTAGGACTCAACCTAATAATTTTCCTTAAATACGTACATAATAATAATGCGCGTGGAAACCCGAAAAATAGAATGCAACGTGAAAGTTTCAAATAATTGTTATTTTTTTATTTCAGGACGCGGACGCTACTTATCAAGAGGCCCAAGTAGCTTCCACCCAGGAGCCTCTGGTAGTTGCGACTCACGAAGAAGTGCTCGGGGCTTCTGAGCCAATGGTAGTGCCCGGAGTTACTGAGCCACTGGTATTGTCCGTGGCTTCTGAGCCACTGGTTGTTTCTAGTTATGAAGAGTCCGTTCCGTCCGAAGTATTGTCCGTTTCTCAAGTGATTGAAAACTTGACTGCAAAAATTACTACAATAGAAGATAATCAAGCCATTTTGCACCAAAATATAATGTCGTTCTTGACAACCAAAGAACTGTTAACTGGTCTATAAGTCCATTATGCCAATAAAACCCATTGTCCATTTTATTTATTTATTTTAACACTATTGGTTTTAAGAAGTGTGCGAGCATCTAATGGTAATGAATAGGGTACCAGTATATTATTCACAATTTTAGAAAGCTGGTTTAGAGCACTATGTGTTATATTATTCTTCACAGCCCAAGTACCTATATTACTTCGGAACAACAGATGTGCAACAGATGAGTCACTATCACTATTTTCTTCGTGAACAGTGTTATTTTCTGAATTTGAGGAAAAAAAATCTACGGAACCACCGGAATTATCTTTGGGTTCTGCACTGGACAAACTTGGGCCTGATGACAACAAACTTGGTAACATCATAGCCTTGCTTGATCTTTTCACCACCCTTCTTCGATAACCGCCGCTTCGCTGTAAATTTTTCAAGTCGTTCAAATTCATTTTACGTCTCCGCTTATAGTAATTGTCATTATTAAATGGCGGTGTCTTAGTCATGTAAAGCTCCAGACAAGTGCATTTGTAGGCATATTATACTTATAGTTATTTTATAACGTGCCTTTTGGTATTTGCTTTAAGTTGCATTAGACATTCCATTATAAGGGAGTAGGTTTTATAGCAGTTTTATTAATTTTAGGAAAAGTATGCAGGTAAAGCTACTATACGGCTAAGATATTATACTGCTAAAAAGCCATACTGTATACTTTTATATGACAACTGGCTCATAAAGGGGTTATAATAATAATAATAATAATGTGTCACAGAGCGCATCGACTTTCTGAAGCAGAAAGTTTATGCATGGGCAAATCGAATCCGTCGCTATAAAAAGCGCGTGGATAGGTATAACCAGAATCGCATTTTCCAGAAGGATGAAAGGTGGGTTTATCGGAAATGGGAACATCCCGAGTCAGGTGTGGACGACGTTGCTCGACCGGATGCTGATGCTACGAATACATTCTGGTGTAGCATCTGGTCAACACCTGTCGTCCACACGGAAGGCGATTGGATAAGAGAGGTTGAACAAGCGTGTGAGGATATACAGATTATGGAGCCAATCATCATTACGCCTGATGATGTTGCGAGTGCAGTCCGTTCGTTACCGAATTGGAAATCGCCAGGACCGGACGGACTGCACAACTTTTGGCTGAAGTGGCTCCGTAACTCACATGCTTGTTTAGCAACTCAATTCCAATCGGCTTTAGACTCGGGTTCACTACCTAATTTCGTAACAACTGGCATAACCCACTTACTTCATAAGTCCGGTAGTGCTACGGATCCCAAAAATTATAGACCAATTACTTGCTTACCGACGGTCTATAAGCTTCTTACTTCCATTCTGAGAGTCAAAATTAATTCTCATTTAGAAAAAAATTCGGTCATCTCTATCTTTCAGAATGGATGTAGGAAGGGGGCCCGCGGCACTAAAGAGCTCCTTATAGTTGACATGGCCATTAGTCAACAGGTGCGTCGTAAACGTAGGAATCTGGCAACATCCTGGATAGATTATAAGAAAGCTTATGACTCTGTACCACATACATGGCTTCTGAGGGTGCTAGAGTTGTATAAGATTGATACAACTTTAGCCACCTTCTTGAGGTCATGTATGGGGCAATGGAAGACAGTTCTTCGCTATCCAGGATGTTGCCAGACAAACGATGCACCCATAAGAATCGAGAGGGGTATATTCCAGGGTGACAGTCTGAGTCCCCTGTGGTTCTGTCTAGCACTGAATCCTCTTAGTACAATACTGGAGAATTCAGGGCTAGGCTATCGGTTGCGGAGAGAGGGTCGAGTTATATCCCACCTTCTCTACATGGATGACATCAAATTATTTGCTCCAAATAATACCCAATTGATAGAACTACTAAAGATGACTGAAAGCTTTAGTAGCTCTATCAAGATGGAATTTGGTTTGGACAAGTGTGCGGTCATGCATGTGGAAAGGGGTGGAATAGTGGAATCTGAAGGCTTAATACTTTCGGATTCCATTAAACTTAAATCTCTTTCCTCAACCGAAACCTACAAATATCTGGGTATGTCACAGGCATTAGGAATTCCTGAAGCTGGCGTGAAACAGGCATTGCGGGAGCGTTTCTTTGGCCGCCTGAAAAAAGTCCTAAAAAGCTTTTTATCGGGCGGTAACAAGGTGCGCGCCTGCAATGGTTGGGTCATGCCAGTCCTAATGTACTCCTTTGGCATACTTAGATGGACTCAGACTGAACTAGACGCCCTGGATAGAAAAGTACGATCACTGTTAACCACATTTCGGATGCATCACCCACGATCTTCCGTAATGAGGTTGTATATCCCGCGGAAGTTGGGGGGTCGTGGCTTTCTTAATATTAAGAACCTCCATAACCGTGAGATATACAACCTCAGACAATATTGTCTACAGCAAGCAAACACGGATATGCACCGTGATGTGGTTGCAGTGGACAATGGTTTAACCCCTCTTGCGTTGGCTAAAGAGAACTGGCGCAAACCTGTAGTACTTAGTACTGCTGATCGCAGGGAGGTATGGATGGGCAAAGAGCTACATGGACGGTTTTATCGGGCCTTAAATGGACCCGATATAGACTTAAAAGCGTCCGTATCTTGGCTACGGTTCGGTGATCTTTTCGGAGAAACCGAGGGTTTTGTCTTTGCAATTATGGACGAAGTTGTCATGACGAATAATTACCGGAAGTATATAATGAAGGACGGTACGGTGGACATCTGTCGGGCATGCCACCGCCCCGGTGAATCACTCAGACACATTATTTCTGGTTGTTCTCGTCTTGCCAACGGCGAGTATTTGCACAGGCATAACCAAGTGGCCAAGATTGTACATCAGCAACTTGCCCTGAAATACAACCTTGTGACTTCGGAGGTGCCATACTACAGGTATGTGCCCGACCCAGTTCTCGAAAATGGTCGTGTCACATTATATTGGGATCGATCTATTATCACTGACAGGACTATTGTCGCCAATAAGCCTGATATAGTGGTGATAGATCGATTAGAGCGCCTTGCAATGATTGTTGATATCACCATTCCTCATGACGAAAACCTCATGAAAGCCGAAAAAGACAAACAAATAAAATATTTGGATCTGGCTCATGAGGTTGTTGACATGTGGAATGTTGATTCAGCAATCATTGTCCCGATAGTCATATCGGCCCATGGGCTGATTGCTAAGAGCCTCGACCAACACCTTAAGAGGCTCTCGTTAGGCAGCTGGATCAAGGGCTTGATGCAGAAGGCGGTACTCCTCGACACGGCACGTATTGTGAGGAGGTTCCTCTCTCTGGAGCCCTAACCACCGGTAGCTTGGTCCCTATACCCGATACCGGTGGGGCACTATTTTTTATATTTTTAAATATATGTTTTTGTTTTATATAATTATGTATTTAAAAATATAATTTATAAGAGTTTTTAAAATAATAAAGAGGAATAATAATAATAATAATAAATAATAAATATTGTACGACAATCTACACAACGCTATCTAGACCCAAAGTAAGCATAGCTTAACTAGCTTGTGTTATGGGTTCTAGAATGCGGATAAACTTACATAAATACATTTTTTTTTTTTTTGTAAATACATACATATTATACATAGAAAACACCCAGACCAATGCAAATATTCATATTCATGCATACAAATATTTGCACTGAGCGGGGATCGAACCCGCGCCTCCTGCGTAGCAGCCGCGTTCACTACCGCTACGCCACAGAGAGAGAGAGAGAGAGAGAGTTATATAATAGTGTATATGACTAAGCAACAAGGTTATTACGTTATATTAGCAAAATATGCTTATAGTATGCTATTACAAGCAAACTTGTTAAATTAATACTTTTATAGAACTGTTAAAAGAATTCTTTCTTTATAAGTTATGGGTTATATAACTAATTTGCTAGTTGGGGCATACGGGCGATACAGCCCCCAGTGGACAGCTACACAAACTAAAAACAAAGGAGACGGGGACTTCTGGGCCAAAATTGTAATGAGCTGAGATATGACTTAAAAAAAGCGGTATTTTTTTCTATTTCAAAATATTAAAAAAGCAGCTCAATTGAAAGTCTGGAAGACGAGAAATCTTAAAACTAAGTTTATTCCACTAGCAAAATAAAATATCGATTACTAAAAATTATTTAAACAATATTGCGTATTTAAACACTTGCATCACAATTTGATATTAAATCAATCAGAGTGAACAAAACTTAATCATAATAATAATAATAACCATTTAAAATACCAAATAATAGTGTAATAAAAATAAATTCTGAATCGATTTCCGTTAATCGATTAATTATTTCTTGTGTTTATCAACTGTATTTTTAAGCTGTGACAGCTGACAGCTCCATTTTCAGTCAATCAGTTTATTTATTCAATCTTCAAAATTAATTATTTTATCGAAAAATTGTATATTTACACGGCTTATGGGATATACAATTGTTTATAAAATATGTACAAAAGTATGCTATATCAGTATGCTGTATCAGTTTATTGGTTTAAATCCAATGATCAATTGACTTCTGCGTTTTGAGTATTTCCAGTTGATTTCTTGATTATATTCCCTTAACAGTGATTTCTCTTTACGGACTTCTCAGCTTGCTCCTGGTTACCTTAAAGTACAATGATAAACTTGTTTACTTGTTTGAGTTTTGCTCGGTATTTTGGATTTTGACATGGATCTCTGTGTGAATTGTGGCATAGAAAATGAAGTAAATAAGGTAATATATTTCCACCTGCGCACTTCTTAGACAATACTCTAATTATTATTGAAGAAGAATAAAAGATCATTATTATTTAAAGTGTTTTTTTTTAACATAACATACTTGTACTCCATATCTTTAAAATCTCTTTGTAAGTTTTCGTACATTATCCCTGAGTAAAATATAATACAGTACAATTTAAAAGTATTTTAAGATAAAAAAATGACCACTTTCTATTATAACACCACAGAAATCACAGTTCTAAAATGTCAATTTCTTGCATAACCTCACTTTTACTAAATCTTTTATAACTCTGCTCTCAGATATCCAAAATCTGCAGAATTTTCAGGGATGGTTTGATAATTTATATGCTCTTAATTGATACCACCCTCATCTTATTACATTTTTGGCCCAAGAATGAATGAAAGCCTCCCCATCTCCTTTAAGACTAAAGGCCGTCTCACGAGGAACTCGATACACCAAACTACAAGCTAAGCTAGGAGCGAGTTTGCCATCATTAGTAGGTACGCTGGTCGTTTAGGATGGGGCTTGAGCTCGAAGCCGCTGCTATTGTGGCCTACATAGTAGTACTAATGTAAACTTGTACAGATGTCCAAGTTTACAACTCATATTGTTGCACATGTTATAAAACAGAACCGAAATTGGATAGTGCGCTCAACTCCACAGCCGCACACTACCAAGCCTTCAGTCGCCGTCGTAGGTACTCGATCGCGTCTCTATTGACAGGCTATAATAAACGTTATTGTGTCCAAACAATCTCATCTCATCATAATCACATACAATACGTGCGTTGTGTACAGTCGCCAACAGTCGCGCGTCACGGTTGTGCAGTGACGGCACAATTCGGCCCAGTCGTCAGCGGCGTGCGATGACTCGACACTCGACAGACACCCTCCCATCCCTCCATCCTCGCCCCCTGCCCCCGACCCTCGCGCCCTGCTGTTGACATAATTGATGAGTACAAGTTATCGTTACTTCATTAAACACAAAAGAAAGTATGTTGGTATCAGCTTAATTGCTCAGACAATTACCGAGTACTGTCGCGCACAAACGACTTATGATTGTGTGGCTGCAGCGAGCAGTCGTACGGAGTCGTACTCGTACCTAATGGTACTCGTACTTAAGTGCTCGAGTTTAGAGCAGAATTAGCCGCGCCGGGCGAGGCAGGTCTTGTATAGCTAATTAGTTTTGGGCTTACGTGTGCGCCCGCCATTATCTCGGCACAGAGCTGCAGATTACTTATATATTATAGTAAGCAAGCGACACCGCGCCGTGTCTACTTCATACAACTTTATAGTTAAGACCTCAGTAGATCACTGCGTCAACTCAATTACGTCCAGCTGTGGAACATGGGAACATTCTCCAAGCGTTGTGGCATCGTGCTGGATGCCATATTGTAACATTTCTTTACATCTTTACAATAATATCTATTAATTAATACTTACTCTTACAACACTTCACTTATGTTGTCAACGGTTTTTGTTTAGTAATTACTATTAACGGGGTTTCGCGTTGTCAATATTAGAAATAGTTAATTTGTCTTACACACATTGAGCCGCGTTTCTTCAAAGCTTTAATAATATACGGCAGCATTTCAACCAATGAACGAAATCGAGTCGATCATTACTTCTACTACAGAGACGATAACCACAACCCATAGAGAGTTGGTTTGTGGGACCCAGTACCTACGTGGAGAACTAGTTCCAAGCTGTTTAATGATGGTAACGAGAGCGTGCACAACATACTGGAACGTGTAAATTTCCAGTTATTGTATTAATTTATTCCCACAAATACAAAGTACGTTCTAACCACGCCTATATGGGTGAGATATCAAAAAAATATTCAACCGGGCCATAATAGACGTGTATTTTATATTTATAATTGACGTGTGGGAAATAACACAGACCACTCCACTCCACACGCGGGGAGCGATATGGCATGGCGGCGGCGCTCAGCCACAGGCGCTCGGTGCTCGACGCTCGGCTCGCACATAAATATTATTCCAAGTGTTCAATATTTTTTATACACCGCTCTTTGATGCGAACTAACATCGCCAACTCACTGATATACGTTAGATAGCAATAATAAATACATATCAGTCAAGTCAAAGGCCATTTAACCTTTTTCTATATCAGTTTCTCGATAGATGTTTGAATAGACTGATCTTTAAATTACAACATAACATATATTATGCCGCCGTCTGAAGTAGCCGTACTGGCGTGATGCTCGCACAGTCTCTGTAATGGTCTCTGTGCTTAGTTATTATCACGAAGTATGACATGACATGTATTAGATAGACAGACGATGTATTTCCTAATGAATTATAAATACCTCCCTAGTCATTCAAAAATGAACTCAAAGAGGGTCAGGAAGGGTCCATTGTGTTCAATCGGCACAGTTCACTGTGTCAGAGTGGCCGTGCCTCTGCACTGGGTGTTGTGGGGTCAATCCTTATAGAACTGGTTCACTTTATGGTCGTAGATAAATCCCTAATGCCAGAAAAATATTTAAGAAGGTGATTACACTGATTACCTGTATCCTTATAATAATTATATGTACATGTTTAAATTATTTACCATCTCCTGGAGTGCGCTCGTGTCGGCGGCGCGGCGTAGTGGGCGTCCCGTACCCGCAGCAATTTGCGCATTCCTTTTTTTGTTACGTCCACATGGAATCGTTTCTGGCCGCAACTGTACACAGAGTGGCTCCATAAATCTCTACTCCGTATGAAGATAATTGATTTTATGAAGTACGCGTTCCTCACAAGCACAGACATAACACAACATTTATGCTTACCTATCATTGATATTCAAAAACCAAAATATCAATGTTACCTAGGTGGATCTACTTACAAGGTAAGGCGACATGCTATACAAATATCGAAACACTTTCAACTTTATCTCAGTGCCACTTCGATATTAAATGGTTGAAATTAACAACCGCTATCAACTGTTTGGTTTTATTTCTATGTAGGTACTAAGAAGGGGGCAAGCAACCCGTTACCGGAGCCATCCTCCTACATCCCACAGCAAATTATGGACGCCTGAGATAGCAACCACTGGCGTCATGCCATGCCATCGCAAACATTTTGCATCATTTTCTACCACGGCCGTACCGTGACTACCATATGTAGGATCTGAGGCAAATGGATAGCAATAAATTAGACTTAGCGCTTTGAGGATTTTCCAATAAACTGATTAAATATGTTATCTATATGCGTAGAGGACATTAACTTGGAAGACATTACGAGTGCGTGGAGCGATCTAAATATTAAAAAAATATATATATTTACATAATATATACTATCTGATCTCCACGTCTGAGTGCTATCTTATCGCGCTCCGTGTCCGATCAATCGCCTTTTAATCCACGATATATGCTAAATAGGTGTCACACAATGTCAGCCCGGCACCCTCCACTGACATCCGCCTTCTGCGTCGCCATGGACTGGTTCAACAATGCACGGTCAGTCGGTCGCCTAGCTACAAAGAGTCTTGTGTTTATGTAACTTGTTGTTGTAATTGTTTTTCTTGCACGTGGTTGATGTTTCTTATTGTGAGACAATAAGAAACCAACAAAGTTTTGTGCTGTCGCCAGCCACCACCCGCTGTCAAGGTAGTGTTGGCGCTGATAAGGCTTCTCGTAACTTGTGTGTCACAGTTATCAAATTAGCGCCACAATCTGTGCACATAAATAAACACTCCGAGATTACACATCACGGGTGCGGAGGTACTGGTACCGGCCACTCCTGGTAAGAAAACACCTCACTAAAACTTGGGGCTTTCGTTTGCTATCTGCTTATAACGTAATTGAGGACAGCTCGGTCCCCTCAAATGTTATTACAAAAACTAATAAACGTCAAAGTCGCGTTCTGGTGGAAATAAAAGATATGTAACTACATAGTAGGTATGTATTTCGCTACGCCTCGTTCCCATTGAGATAGACAGACATAACTATTTTTACGTGCTACGATCCTAGCATACGACTTTCGCTTTTGACTTTTAAGTTTTGTTAGAATACTAGAAAAGCATGGACCAAACTTTAGCGGCTGTAGTTAATAGGAATCTATTCCCGCAGGAAAATATTAGATTGTGGAAAATTTTGCAAGGCAAATGAAGAATTGTTACGAACCTATTGTAGTTAATATTGTTTTTTTGAACAGATTATTTGGATGTCAGTGATAAAATGAAATAAAAAGATGTCATTTAGTTAATGTGGCACATTGTCGCACCGCGTCGGCCGGTCGCCGCGCGCCGGTCGCCACTATGAGGTCGGCGCGATGCGATCATATTTTATGGGGCCATTACGTTAATCCCCGGCGCGCACCGAGCGCCGCTGTGCGCGATTGTACCACTGCAAATATCGCACTACACGGCGAACACTGCTGTCTGTGATTGTACACAGACAGGGGAAATGTGATGTTATTGCATATTGTTGCGGTTTGATGTTGCGAGCGGCGCAACCTCCAGTGTAATAATAATAGATAGCGCAGCCTCCTGCAGTACGTAGGTACGTGGTGTAGGTAGGCTGATGGAGCGTACCGACCGACGGACGCATTACTGCACACGCAAGTGACTTTAGTTGCACATACCTACACCTATACACACATAGCAAAGCAGACGAGAAGAGACGGGGCGTCAGCTCAGCGGGCGTTATTGAGAGAACCAATAGAATAGAATAGACAAAGAAGTGGCATTGTCTCTCTGTGCGCCTGACGCAACATTGTTGTTGTCATTCATCATAACATAGTGCTGGTGTTTGTGTGTTAGTGGGTTAATGTGGCCAGTGCCAAACTCCGTGTAGTATCTACTAGTGGCGCAGGTACCGTACCTACTATAAATCTTACTTTTGGAATATTTAAATTACTTAAGGAATGAATTAATATTCTTAATTAATTATTTGAATAAAATTATATACCTGACCTGCGCGCCTGACACGCAAGATGGAACCAGATTGTAATTCTATAAGAAATTAGCCGATGCGATGTGGATGAGACTATTGAAAGACGTCTTCGCAAACATAAATTATTTTAGTATGATCTAATTATTTTATGTTTTGTGATTGATATATCGGCATCGAGCTGAATAAAGCCACACGGTGTCAACGGCCAGGAACAGAGGTGCGCTTACCTGCAGGAAGAACACTTCCAAGCCGTCGACAGCCCTCGGCCAGCTGGTGGGCAGCTGTCGGCCTCGCCCAGTACCTACTGTTAACATCGCTACGACGACGGTACAAAGTACCTAGGGTGTTCAGTTAACTTAAACAAAATATAGACCGGCAGGCAGGCCTCGCGTGTCCCCCAGCTCGCTCACGGAATGCAATGTACCACCGGGGACACGGGAAGTGATCGATTGTTCTATTTGTGTGCACCCATCACAATGGGAGCGGCCGGCACGTCGCGGGACGTGAGTGCCGTCGTGGCGCTGCCCTGACGAGCGGCCATTCCGCTGATTTGTGCCGCCATTCATTGTGGTCCCGGGGCCCGGGGCCCGGGGGCGGGTCCCAGTGGGTCATCTACATTCTACATCGATGGCTGGAGCGCGGTGCCACTACTTAGGTCACAGTACTCACAGTGCACTGACAGAGCGACCTGACATACATTATAATAATAATATCGACGGTCCCTATTAAAATCGTCGGATGTGAAAAACTGCAACTTTACAGGAGAGCATTTCAAAGTTTAAATTCCGTGTAACTTTTTACCTATTTTAAGCAGAGTCCTGAAAGTTTAGAATAATGCTGTACAAGTTATGCCTGTTCAGGACAATATAATAAGTAGCCGGTATATTAAGTGTAAATGTGAGAAAAGTCACTTGTGACCTTTTTAACGGTTTAGAACTAATGTTGATTTGTCGGAAGTACCAGAACCGACATTGTTGCTGGGAAAAATTGATAACTGTTTGTCGGAAGTACCAGAACCGACATTGTTGCTGGGCGAAATTTATAATTATTTGTCGGAACTGCCATTTACTACATTGTTAAATGATTATTATCTATTATTATGCATGTCGTATGTACAAATTACTATAAAAAAACACCAAAAATGTAAGTCTATGCATAAAATATTTATTGACTATGAATAAAGAAAATTTGGTCAATTGAGAAAATCATATAAAAATCTAACTTTATGACTTATAAAGTTAAAAGAATAAAAATTTTGTAGTTACTCAAGTAAAACCTCTTTATTATTAAAAAAGAAATCCAACTAATAAAAAAACTTAAAAGTGGCATACAAAATCTTATTATGGTAAGTAATAATCACAAGTAGGGTATAATCACAGGTTTATAGTAAACTAACATTAATTAAATCAAGATTAACTGTGCAATTTTATTAAAATCTGTCTTCTTATTGATAAATATTAGATATTATAAATAGTTAATGCCTATTAAAAAATGGTTTCATAACAAAACAACTGAACAAAATACAAAATCTTCTTTTTTATAATTAAGGCACTTAATAACTTAATCAAAGGTCTTTAGTTTCATGGAAAACTTCCACCCATTCAATTATAACTAACTATTGTTAAAATCAAACTTCTTATTTACAAATATTATTATGAATAATAATTATTATAAAACATGCTGCCTTAACTTAAAACAACTATAATCAAAATACAAAATCTTCTTGCTTATAATTAAGTCACTTAGGTAATACTGAATCAAAGGTCTTAGCTTTATGGAAATCTTACATCAATTAAATTAGGATTAACTAATTGTTAAAATCAGTCTTCTTAGTGAAAATCGATCAACCAATTAACCTACTGCAGTCTACTGTTGGACATAGGCCTCTCCCAATGTGCACGTTTGCCGATCCTCCGCTTTCCGTATACAGTCTGTCCCAGCCACCTTTTGCAGGTCGTCAGTCCATCTGGCTAGGGGATGTCCCACCTTCCGTTTTCCTTCACGCGGTCTCCACTCTAGGACTCGTTTACTCCTACGGCCATCAGTCCTTCGGCAGATGTGGCCAGCCCACTGCCACTTCAGCTTGCTTATTCTGCGAGCTATGTCGGTAACTTTGGCTCTATGTCGGATAACCTCGTTGCGAATTCTATCTTTGATGTTGATGCCCCGCCCAGTTCAATCCAGAGTCTTGAAGACGTCCTCCAATGCGTTGGTGAATAGTTTGGGAGATATAACACGTTGGAGGCTAATGGGTTTCGTCTTCTGGTCTTGGAGCTGGACGGACATTGTGGCAGTGTCATACAGGCATCTTAGCACCTCGATGTATCGCCAATCAACGCGGCACCGCTGCAGGGCATACTATCAATGAGATGTATTCTGTACTATATCTTCATTACCCTCGTTAGTTGGTGATGGCGTCGGAGATTTAGTATCGCCAGTATTCTTGTCAACTACAATTTGGGAATGAGATTTAGTACTTACTAAATTATGTTCACAACCTTTGTCAGCTAATTCTATTTCATCATTGAACACAGCAGGTGTTGACAGTGGTGTTGTAACGGCTTCAGTAACATTCGCTTTATTGGTTAATATTATGTTGTCATTGTCATTTAATACATTATCGAGTGAATCCTGCATTTGAATTAATTCAGCTTCAAAGCTTGCAGGTATGGGAGTCTCTCGAAAAGCTGAAAAAAAAAACTAAATTTTCACATAAATATGTCATAAAATAAATTAATCATTTTCGATTTTAAAAACAAAGCACGTTATCTATTTATTTGGGTGTCAGTGTAGTTGGTTCTACCACATCCTACTATAACATTATGGTCGGATGTGATGGTACCAACATTTAATTCCTTAACAAAACCGGTAAAATACGTAGGATGTGGTACTACCGACATATAACCCATTTGTAAAACCGGTTAAGAGCGTTGGATGTGGTACTACCAACATTTTACCCATTTGATAAACCGATTAACATTGTCGAATGTGGTACTACCGACATTTGATCTATTTAAAAACCCGACAAAAAACGTCGGATGTGCTACTACCGACATGGAACACCTTTTGAAAACCAATTAACAAAGTCGGATGTGGTACATCCTACAATTTTAAATTACCTTACGCATTTTGAATGATTAAATGATACTTTAATTTGGTATTAAATTCGCAATAACATTAAAACGTAAACTATACTGTAAATAATTGTAAAAGTAATATTTTAATAATACATACCTGTTTCTGTGCTATGTTTTGCTTTCATAATATTTTCGACCGCATTTCTATTTCTATTATTGTTGTTTTTTTCACCATGCCCAGTAAACAGCTTAATCAAGCGTTTTGATCTCGTAGACATCGTGAACAGTGTTATAAGGTAAGGGATTATTTCAATTAACTATCGTAAAAAGACAGGTGACAGCGCGAAGTCCGTTAATCCCGCTAACATGGTCGGAACTGGGAGATCGCACGCGCTCACCTAACCCCACGTTCCGTTAAGATCGTAGGTAGTTAATAACCGACTATGTTAACGGGCTATCTAGGTAATATCCAACGTTTTTAATTTGGCTATTTCGAAAACTAGGCATACTAGATTTTTTTCTTTTTAACTGACGATAGACCTAGTTATATAGACACGTTTTATGAAATAAAATAAAAATTGCATTTTTGTAGTTCCGACGACTTTAATAGGGACCAGCGATATGTTCATATATCTTTACGCTATATGGGGTCGGCGCTCGGCAGGGACAGTACCAGTAGATGGTCAATTGTCTTACCACCTCGCCCGTCCGCTAACAGCACCCGAACCCGGCTCCGTGAACGTGGCCTATTAGCCGTCTCGCCATAGTCGCCATAGCTGACGGCCGTCCGCGGCGCACTCCATAAACGTAAGTGTAGGGCGCCCAGTCGCACGCATCCGCCTCGTCTACATCACACACATCACAGAATTTAAAAAAAATGAGGTCTAAGGCACATGTCGGCTTTGCAATTTCAACCATGTAACCAGGAATGTCCAGGAACTCGAAAAAACTAATGTTTCTTGTGGTTTGCAGGTTACTACTAACAAGGCATCGATCGCCACTCTGTAGATATCTAAAAAGACCTAGGAATAATATAGATAGGTACCTACTTGAGTCGTAAATCGCAATGCTGTAAAACTTAAAAACAACGTTAAATGAATGAACGACGTAGCGTCGTTCATTCATTTAATGTTTCATTGTTTGAAAATGCGCAGCCAGCAGGCAATACTACTCCTACTACTACTACACTACTACTACTACTACACTCTTACTTCTCTAATGCGACCGTCTCTGCAGCGTCTGCTGCAGCCAGCTATACACGAGTATAAGGCCTCGGCCTGTGCCTCGCATTCGATCCCCTGGCCAGGTAGTGTTATTGGGCATGTCCCCTTATTCCATCTGGTCACACTTCGTTCTATACCTATGTATTGACTACTAAGAAAAAAAATGTACGTAAGTAATGAATTCCATTAATTAAAGTAGGTAGATCGTGAGACCAGGGCCTGGATTCAGCTAAAGCACAACCACTGTCACACCACAGAGACTGCGACAAAAATCCATTTGATTTTTTAGCCTTTAAAGTAATACAGTTAAATTTTAAAATTAAATGGCTTTTTTTTGTAGAATGAACGAAAGCGTTTAATTAAAACATTGTCATTTAATTTTGGACTTTAAATTATATAGAAATAAAGTCTAAAATTTAATGCTAATTTTTGCAGAGACTGGTAAGACAGTTGTTTTACTTTAGCAGTATCGAGGGCCAGTTACTGCTGAAACGGTTTGGACTGATCGCGGTTAACTATCATAGCGAAATCCTCTCTTAATCAACTTACTTTTACCCGCTACAACACAACTAGCTCATATTTATATTCGCGTCGCAGCGGCGGGCTGCGCGCTGGCGGCTGTAGTAAGTGGATTAACGAAACCCTGAACGCACCAGATAATACGGAATTAGGTGAAGGTTTCCGTGGCTCTGCCGACGCTGGCGGTGGCTTCCATTGGCTACGTACGGCAACTATACTCTTGTATGTCTGTGTCGGCAGCTTAGTGGTTAAAATATTAGACTCACGATCGAGAAATCGAGGGTTCGAACCCTTCTCTACTGACAAGTACCCACTCTTAACACAAATCCTAATGACCAATATACTCGCCCAAGTTCTGAATTGTAAAAGTTTTCATATCACCCTATCACCGTTTAAAATCATTAGAAGAGCTTTTTGTCCTTGCTAACATTGTGCCATTCGGACAGGTTTACTCGCGAAGTCGCCGTGATGCACTGGCATGCACAAAGTAGCCAGCACCCAGCATTCCTTCCACAGTCCACAGCGGAGGCGATACGGTCGTGGTCGGTGTAATTCGAACGAGGCACGGAGCGCCCACTCGTGCAAGTGGGTACCTACAATTGGTTGAAACAGCTGATTATGCCAAACGACATGCTAGAGTTTTTAAAATTGAGTTTTGTGCCCCTACGGAGATACACGATGCACAGCTACCGAAAATAAACGTTTCATTGTCGAAATCAGGTCAAAAGGTTCATATTCTTTTAGTCTGAGGTTGATATTTACTTGTTTTGAATAAACTCTAATTCACGAATGCTCATACCTACATTGGTTGTTGCATTACAATACAATACACTAAAAGCTTCTCCCGTTTTGAAGTAGTTGAAAATGACCAATATAAGATAAGAATAGGCATTAGAAAGCGATGTTTGGAGCACAGCAACTGCACTGAGGGATGCTATTACCTACTAATGCTAATGCGTTCCTTCGTGGGACAGTAGCCGTCCATACTGCACCAGCGCAGTTGCTCAGTAAACGGATGGCGGCCCCCCACGGTGCTCTACTCACACGCACTCGCAACTGCGCCGGCGCACACACACCCTGCTGCCACGTGCGAAAGTAATTAGCGTCGTCCCTGAACTGTTCTGCACAAACACTACATGTCAATAATTAAAATAAACATTCGATACTATATAATTTCCCCTTTGCCAAACAAATTGGTGCTCCAAGGGTGTCTGCCGCGCCGCAAGCCTACTCGTCGTCGTGTCATGCGTACGTACGGAGTATACTGTCTGTATAGTATAGACCTAAGTACAAACACAATACGCATATATGCGAGCACGTTTCCATGTTTAAACTTCACAATCCCTCAATAATTAATATTTGCATGTTCATGATTACTCTGAAGCTTTTGATTCGCGGTTTGGTATAGATAGGCAGATACTAGAACTCT
The DNA here is from genome assembly GCA_914767945.1 of Eilema depressum. Lineage (NCBI taxonomy): Eukaryota > Metazoa > Arthropoda > Insecta > Lepidoptera > Erebidae > Eilema > Eilema depressum. The sequence continues at coordinate 19,496,430 of OU612031.1, read as the reverse complement.
TTAGGGTAAGTAACTTTAAAGCACAAAAATGATTTAGTTCAGTTTAATGATAATTGTTATAAAATATTTCATACGCAAACACTGTGACGTCTGTGACATAATACCATCTTATACTGTGTTTCAACGTTTCAAGACACTTCAATAAATAAAGGTTTCACTTTCTAGAACACAGATAAACATACTCTGTACAATGACATGTTCTTTTGCAAATACAAACTTATCTACAAATATTAGTGCCAGAGACCAGAGCCATGCAAATAGACATGAACATACAATACAAACAAACATTTGCAGCCACTGAGCAGGAGTTAAGCTCCTTAGTGCTATCTTACAAAACGAGGACCTGCTCCCTGGTTTTATTACAATATCTGTAAAAATGACGTCAAGATATGGCTCATTTAATAAGAGTTCTATGGTCCATTCATTGTCAATGACCACTACCTTGAGTACCCATACACTAAATTCCCCATACACTCCATTCCGTGACACCTGGCCCTCGATTCTGCTAAAGCACAACCACTGTCATGCCACAGAGACTGCAAAAAATGGCATTCAATTTTAGACCTTATTTCCATAAACTTACAGTCACAAAATTAAATGAAAAGAGTTTTATTACACTCTTTCATTTACTCTACAAAAAGCCATTTAATTTGAAACTTTAAGTGCATTACTTTAAATGCTTAAATCAAATGGAATTTTCTCGCAGTCTCTGTGGTGTGACAATGGTTGTGCTTTAGCAGAATCGAAGCCCTGAACGAGTTACACTGTTATTGGTGGGCAAAAAAGTGATGCATTCAGTAACTCAGTGACACGATGGGAATTTTTTCCCATTCCGTAACAGCGTTATTCGTTTAGGTGTTACTGGATCATTAAAATAGAAGGAAACAACGCGAAGGTTGATAAAAGTAATCTATAGGTATTGGTGCTGATCTCCGAAACATTACAACTGTTAACAGATCGCCGATGGCGATTAATTACATTTTATTGTCTTGAATTATGTTCATGTAATGATGAGTACGGTAATTAACGCGGTCGTGTATGGTATGGACAATAGACATACCTTTGAACCAGGCCATAGATATCATTAGGTACTGGGTCCATAGTCGTGTGTCACTCACTTGTCAAACCGCTCACAGCTATATTATACAACTTACTTAACTAGTCGCATTAATTCCCTTAAATCAATTAATTCCTCAAGTCCACTGCTGAACATAAACCTCTCCGAATGGCGCCATAGCTTCCGATCCTCTGCTTTTAGCGCATTCAGTCCATCCCTGCCACCCTCTTTGGCCTTTCATGTAGGTGTATAGGAGGTGTAAGGCATGAAAATAAAAGTTAGTATTAAAGCAACTCAATACCCTCTGTACTGATAGCATATTCAATAATTTCGTCAGTCAGATGTGAGACCTAACAGCTAACACGGGTGTACGGCATGCTCACATGATGCTGGTGTCGATATCTGCACCATGTGGTGTCGGGTCATCGAACCGAACGCAGGCTGATAGACACGGAGCTGTGGTCAAGAGGGCGTCGCCGTCGCGTCAGTACAATCGGACGATTGAAATTCAAGTAATTACACTAATGAGAACATTTTGATTCACTGTCTGTGTCTGTGTACGCGTTATGTAAATAATCAAGCACTCGGCGCGATGTACAGTCGGCATCAGGTCGATCTTGACGACCATAGTACTCAAACTTATCTTACTTAATGCCTTGTTTTTCCCCCCTTCCTGTTGACAGATTGTTCCGATATTTGGTACACATCTTTAGTTCAGACAATAATACAATTTAAACTGTTCATACTGGAGATTGTTGGCACTTGGTGGAACTTGCTACACTTTATTCAATATGAATACAATTTAAATCAATAAAGTTTAATTTGCTCATAATACCCTGATATTAAGACCATTTTGAGACTCAACGCTGACAGTACCGGAGCACACAATAGTTATCTTTGACTGAAGACTGAAGATAACTAAGGTTTTGTTTTGCCAGATCGTTCCTACTGAATATTTTTTTTTTTTTTTTTTCATTATGATGTACTCGTTATTAAACGGTTACTCATACAATTACAATCTAGACCTTTAGGCTAATAAGTAATTTAAATTTAACTTAATTTGCTAACACTTATATGTTAAGAATGTGTCCATTGGCACTTTTCTTATAGTCTCTATTGAAATTGAAAGACACTTTGTTCTTGTGTTCTTTAAGCGTAGCACTCACTGCACTTCGTTACACTGACTTCACTAAACTAACTCAAAAGGTTTAGTTCTTTTTAGTCTCCTCACTATGTCCGTGGTGTCAAGTAGCTGGATAGCCTCGACGTTCACATGATGAAGAAGCCTTTGTTCGTGTGCTTCGGCGTGTTTTTTTATAACTTCAGTTACAAGATCCACTCCAAGATCGCGGTGGATGTCATCATTTCTAACGTACCAAGGAGCATTTACTATAGTCCGAAGTACCTTATTTTGGAATCTTTGTATGATTTCAACGTTAGTCCGTTTTGTACATCCCCAAAGTTGAATGCCGTAAGTCCATACAGGCATGAGTACTTGTTTGTATAGTAGTACTTTGTTATACACTGACAAGGTAGAATGTCTGCCAAGTAGCCAGTACATATTTTTATAGCGTAGGTCTAACGCCTGTCGTTTCTTTTTGACATGAGCCTTCCAGCGAAGTTTTGCATCTAGCCTACTGAATATAATAATGAAGTTATTATTGAGCTTTTTTTCTTAATCGATTTGAAACGTGGCGACACTGAATCGTGCTTGTGGTTGGGAAACTGTAAAGTGTAAACCTTTCAGGGTGCCGTGTTGCTAGAACTAATTGGTTTTTAAAATATGAAATAAAACATTGCGTGCTCCAACACATAGCACAATGTTTTCAAAACACGCCTCTCCTGGCCCACGCTTTATCACAGTGTTTGTGCGCCGTGCGCTGCGCTATGCGCCTACGATAGCGACAAAATGTTGCATTTATTTTTAGTACAAATATGAAATAAAATTTCCAAACTTAAAACATCTTGTTATCATGTACCTACGCGCCATGTCTCGACAGTGTGTCGAGTGTGTGTGTGTCGAGTCGACACACAACTGCGAGTTATCAATGTACCGTTCACGCAAATCTAAGGTGAAAGGTCTTGCACCATCGCCGTTAATAACAATAATAATCTACTAATTTGCTGTAGAATCGCAATAATTGAAATCGTAGGTTATAAGATAATTATGTATGATAATCATGACGTCAGTGTAATTATTATGTTCACTAATCGCTGTAGAAGTCAATGTCAATTACCTCCGGGCCGGCTGCTGCCGGCTACTGGCTAGGTTAAGACCATCGTCCAATAATTAATACATACCCGATGCCGCAGAGCTGGCATGCAGCACAGAGCACGTGAATATGTACAATATATGTAAGTATACATACTCTAACTACTAGTACACACCGTGGCCGTGGGTCGTATTCCAGTGCGCTTGTGCTCCGCCACTATAAATGTCAGCCAGAATGCCTACGTTCCCAGGTAGTGTACGAGTAGGCACAACAGAATGTTCGAAATACCTTTGTCTCCCGAATTCCTCGCAGAACAGTCCTAAAATACAAATGGCCAGGGAGGCCCTCGTCAACATTCAGCGAGGCTGACGTCGGGCGGTGACGTGATGACGGTCGCCAGTGGGACGTGATGCGCATATGCGCGTGACGCGCGGGTGCGCGCTCCGAGTGACTAGTGAGTGACTACTAGAGATGTGTAACTCATGAGTGATTCAACTCACTGAACTGCTCATTGACGGTGAACGAAATGAACTAACTCATCTGGCGGAATCATTTTAGTTCTGCAGTTCACTGACTCATAACTCCCGCGCTGTGTTTGGAATATTTTTGATTTAGATTTTAATTCTGCAGTTCACCGACTCATCGCTTCCACTCTGGAGTTTATAATATTTTAGTCTTTATTTGTTTGTTGTGAGCATTTATTTTAGATTAGCAATTCTTTGGAATAAATATTCCTTTTTAATTTCTGATAAGTTAGCAGTTTAGTGGAGTGGAGATGAGTTACATTTGTTACTTAATAACGTAAATATTGTAATTTTTGGTCTTTATTAATTTGTAATGAGCGTATAAAAATAGCAATTCTTTGGAATGTCATCATCATCATCATCCTCTAAAGCCGACCCTAACTGAGTTGGGGAAAGGCCAGGTCGGCTTTCCAGTCTAACATCGATGTAGATGAATTTCGAATTTTCCGTGGCAGTCATCGGACCAGACCTCTACACCCAATTGGCGATATCGAAGTTCTGCAGTTAGACTAGTGTTTTTTTTTACGGCTTCTACTTTTCTCTGAGGCACGGAAATACCTAGACTAAAGGTCGGCAGCATGGCTGTAACGCCCCTGGTGTTGCATACGTACATAGATCACGGTAACCACTTTCCATCAGATGGATCGTGTGCTTTTTTGCCATCTAAGTGATATAAAAAATAATACATATGGCCATATTCATGCATACAAACATTTGCATCCAATAATTTGAAAAACCTATTTATTCCTTTTAAATTTCGTATTTGTGAAGTTAGCAGTTCAGTGGAGTGACTCAACCATAGATTAATAACTCAACTCACATAGCCTCACAGAGTTACAGAGTCAAATGACGATAATACGGACGGTAATACGGAGCGATTACGAGTTGTAAGACTAGGTGATTCACAACAGTCACAACTCGTACTGAGTTAAAGAACTAAATGAACTGTTAAAAAGAACTAGTTCACTTTACGGAGTTAGATTCAGTGAACTAACTCATCAATGTGAACTGCTTTGCCCAAGCCTAGTGACTACGCGCTCTGTAATTAGGCAGTAGGCGGTCTGCACTCACCTAATTACCGCATGAATTCGCGAACTGAGTGCGCGTTGTCTATATTGTGCAGGGATGTCCAATGTCCACTACTCAGTAAAATGACTCTTTTTCAGTGCCTCTATGATGCAACTTGGTCGGAACGTCAGACAGTTTGAAGACAAATATGTGAATACTACACATACAGACAGCGATAAATGTGTTGTTTAACAGATGATGAATTTTACGATTCTCCTTAGCTGTAAAACCATTCTCAAAGTATAAAATGTCAAATATACCTATCTCGTAATATACCTCTAGTTCTCGACGGATTATAAACTATTGTATTTCAATGTAAAAATAAATAGGTATCTTGCTAGTGTTCAACAGCTCTGTAGTGACTGGCTGACTGGCTGTATCGCTACCGATAACGTAACGTAACCACTTAATTTCCTGTATCATAATGGTATAATATCTGAGTCCTATACTTACTGTGTTTTGTAATTTTGTGGTGAATTATTGGATACATAGCTACAAAGAAACATTGTGTAGGTATGTAAAGAGCATTGTTTTGGTAGGTAGGTAGTGTAGATACTGTGTAAGGCTTTGAGAAGGCTACCTAACGTAGTTATTACTGTTATTGTAAGTATTCTTTGGTATCGCTAAGTAAAGTACCGCCATACCCTATTGTTAGATATGTTTAATAGATCGGTAAATTCTCATTTGTGGACATTGGCGGCTGGGTTTGTAAAACAATACATTGTAAATTGGCAACAGTACACGCAATGAAACAAAAGTCTTTCAGAGCTTTGTGTGCGCAGCTATATTATAATTGTGTTGTGCATTATGTACAGGCTGCCGCATATCTCTTTGATATTTTATTAGAATCCATTGTTCACGAAGAAGAGACAACCCTAACATGCACGTTGCACGTGTGTGCGTAAGGTAGTCCAGCACAGCACCGCGCCCCCGCCCCCACCCCGCCTGGCCGGTGCCGGAAGCTCCCTGTTCTCAGGAACTGCTCTCGTCCGTATGGCGCGGCGGCGCTCCGACCATTGAATATTGTGGGTTGATTGAGAGGCAGCACGAGAGGCCGGCCATTGTCACACGCACACGCACTCGAGACCGTAACCAATGGCAGCGAGGTGGTGAAACGCGCCGATATTGTGACCAAACCAATTGTGTTCAACAGTAGTGCTGCGTAAACAAAGGGACTCCGTTTAGATCGTGTTATTCGTGCCGCTGCACACCGCGCAGGGCGCAGGGTTGCTGGTTGCTGCCAATTAGCGAGATAGATGAAAGAATAACATGCAGTAACCCCGCGGGCACTAAATGTGAGCGTAGTGCTCATTAGAGCGTATGCTTTTTAATTTTATCACCCGAATCATACATCTGACGACTGGGTGATATGTACATAATTTATAACAAAAAAAAATTCTAAGTATGCATACCTATTCATCTGCATTTAAGAGCCCACATTACGGCTTAATTTGGGTCTAGACGGTGGCGGCCCTGTGTCATATATTGTCCTAGAGTGCCGTTTCACCCACATTTCGGGGAGTATGTTCTCAATCACGCGTTATAGTAAATAGTGGGCGAGGCGCGAGCCTATTGCGTCAACCGGGCAAATTTTCCAACTGCATAAGAGAATGTAATTACAGAAGGTGCTCGCGGGCGGCAACTGTTGTAAGTGGTAGAGCGTCAATAGTCCGGCTCCATCAGAGATATCATAGGTACCTACTATAATAGTTGAACGGCGTCGTTTGGTTGTTCATTAAACGACTTAATAAGTCAGTCGGCTGCGACATATATCTTTAACTACTACCAGCTTTCTGTACGGTACGGGCAGCAACAAACTTGTACAGTACAATTAAAATCAGTTGAACATTCGGCTTTTTTCGGGTATCATCGCCTAAATTCGGAGACGGAAATGACACGACATACATTACCGCGATTTCTTATAAGTAGTATTTAATTGGAAGTATCATAAACGCAATGTATATCATCTGCCAAAATGACATTACTAACCGTAGACCTAAGAAAATTATGCAGAAGCGACATGAATTTGAAAATTCATTATTTATTGAAGCTATACATGTATACATTAAATAAAAAAATACATAGATATAAGTCAATATTTTACTGTTTGATGTACATAAGTAACAGTACGATATTACATCGGATTAATAATAATTGATAATAATCACCAAATTAAACATTTCAGAAACCGAATTCTACCGATTTTTGTTGATAAAATCAATAAAAAAGAAGAAAGTAAATTTTCTTCTTTTTTAAATAAATTATATTCTTTTTTTAAATAGTTACATACATTATTTACAATTTCACGAGATTGAGCAACAATTATTTTACCACGCTTTAAATTTGTTGAAGCCATGATCCATAACTACTGTAAGTTATTTTTGATAAAATTTGATAGAATCGAATATTTTCACGAACGAAATTAGCGACCATTCATAAACATAAAATGTATCATAATATATACATACGTCAAAATAATCAATTATTTTTCTTATTTCAATATTTTTGTATTAGTTTTGAGCTACAAAGGAGGTTTGGTTGCTCATATCGTGCTTGTATTGTATTCAATAAGACAACGGGTAATATAATGAAAGCTCATATCTGTAAATTGATAACTCTATGTGAGTGACGAGGGATTCACGACAATGAGGATCATTCACGTTTTTAGCTGAGTATGCAGATTTATAATGATTAAAAAAACAATAAACACTGTGAAAAAATTATTTCAATCCGATCAAAAATGACGAAGATAAAGCAATTTTAATGCAGTAATCTCAAAAACGCTCGCCGCCGCGCCAAAATACTGTGTGACGTCATCTGTTATGACAGCGCGCGCCGCCGCTATGGAGAGTATGAAGACTTAGGGCTCTTTTGGGTTAAGACTCCATAGCTGTTTTATTTCGTAACGTATAATTTTGAAATTTTGTACGGATTTTAAGTAATTCACAAAGCTTCTAATAATATAGTTTTTGTGCTATTTACTTCAATATTTTTTTTAATAAAAATAACTATATCTATACCTACTTATAATATTATGAAACTGAAGAGTTTGTTTGTTTGAACGCGCTAATCTCAAGAACCACCGGTTCGAATTGAAAAGCTCTTTTTCTGTTGAATAGTCCATTTATCGATGAAGGTTATAGGCTATATATAACATCACGCTACTACAAAAGGGAGCGGAGCAATGTTCATAAATGTCAACAAATCCGGCAGACTTCCATACATCTATGTTAACATAGTAATAAAGAGGGAAGAATTGTATTTTTGTATTCGATTAAACTCAAAAACTACTAGACCGATTTCGAAAATTCTTTTACCATTAGAAAGCTGCATTATCACTGACTAACATAGACTTTATTTTATTTTCAAACAAATTAGGAATCCTTACTAAAACTTCAATAATGAAATCCAAGATGTAAAAAAATTACTTAAAATATTTCTTACATCGCGTGCGCTGCGAAAACTATTGATGATAGAATAAAATAATGTACTGCGGAAATATATAACTTAAAAAGGTCTACATAAAAGTCCGCGATAGCATATGTCTATCTCCTAAGAAAAACCCACAGCAATCATTTTTATCTTTTAAAAATTACAAAATAATAATGTGTCATTATCGAAGCTATTTTTAACAATACAGTATCATTTCTTATCCAATTAAATACGTTCCATATATTGTGCATTTAATGTAGATTAAAATTGCTATTCAAACTATTTGATTACAATGAAGAACTTCAGCGTTAGGTAAGCGTAAGAGCGGGAAACGTGCGGTGCGGTGTGATGCGAGCGCTCAGGAGGGCGTTCGGCAGCCCTCTGCCAGTTTGTGTCGTCGACGACTCACCGAGCGGTAGGTGTATAGCGCGCGCGCGGCCTTGAGCGAGTGACGGAGGCCTGACGCAACGCAGTCCACTGTAGTGTATAGACTGGAACGTTTGTTATTGTTTCGGTGGTAATAATACCCCCATACAAATATTGTATTGTGCCAAAATGCAAGAATACAAGTGTTACTACGCCTAATAAACTGTTTTTTTATGTTCCGAGAGATGCAAAGATAGGAAAATAAAATCGGCCAAGTGCGAGTCGGACTCGCCCATGAAGGGTTCCGTAGTAGCAAAGGCGAAAATTGCGGTTTATGACGTATTAAAAAAAAAACTACTGACTGGATCTCGTTCGAACCAATTTTTAGTTGTAGTTTTCATGGCAATTTACATCATATATTTTTTTTAGATTTATCATTCTCTTAGTTTAGAAGTTAGAGGGGGGGGGGGGGGGGACACACATTTTTCCACTTTGGAAGTGTCTCTCGCGCAAACTGTTCAGTTTAGAAAAAAAATATGTTAGAAACCTCAATAGCATTTTTGAAGACCTATCTATAGATACCGCACACGTATGGGTTTGATGAAAAAAAAAAAAAATTGAGTTTCAGTTCTAAGTATGGGGACCCCCAAAATTTAATGCTTTTTTTATTTTTGTGTGAAATTCACAGCAACAACACAGAATACATCTTCTTACCAAGTTTCAACAACATAGGCCTTATAGTTTCGGAGAAAAGTGGCTGTGACATACGGACGGCAGACAGACAGACAGACAGACGGACGGACAGACATGACGAATCTATAAGGGTTCCGTTTTTTGCCATTTGGCTACGGAACCCTAAAAATGGGTTAAAGTAATGAGAAGAGATGATAAAACTCTTCTTTCAAGTGAAAGTGTTTTACATTGTTGCGAAGATCATTTTGTCGTAAGTAGGTATTGTGTACCTATTACTATTAGAACTATCGAGATATTTACCATGTATTGTTTGGAGCTTCCAATAATAGTAATGTGAAAGGCCATGAAAGTTTAAATACCTATATTGCGTACCTACCTATGTCTATTACATGATAACAAAATTCAGTCTAGAGATTATCCTGCAGGCGTATACTATATACCTACCTATTCTATCATTTTTAAAAGTTACAGACTTGCACCACTACGAATAAGTCTACTAAATACTTCATTTTATTATAAAACTTAATACCTTTTCCTTTTCTGAACCTGTATTATACTAGCTTCACTTATTTCACGTCATTTCTAACGTGGTTTATTACTCGCTTGACAACACAGTAGGTACAACTTTCGACAGAACATCATAAGGTAGGTAAATAAGTACAAGCGTTAGGACGAACTACGTATATTATTAAGTATTTTAAAAACAAACTGTATTTGAATAATCACCAAAGAACTTAAAACACAAATAAAGTACTAAGAAAAACCAATAAAACGCAAGCACTACTAGTCGATCCACGAAAGAATTTGTACTGACTGACTGGCGACTGCGCTAGTCGGGACGCGTTCATAACAGATGACGTCATCGTCTAAATCGCAGTGTAAGCGGGCGTTTTTAAGTACTCGTTAAGAAATTCCTAATAGATTCGTCATTTCTTGACGGATTTTGATTATTTAAAAAATAGGATACTCAGAAAGGTATAGCGCACCTGGTATACTGATTAAGAATACAATATTCCATTATGTGATTCATCCTCATTTCCGAGGTTGACCGAATGTTGATTTTAATCGTACTGTACTAGGTTTTATACGAAATTCGCTGCTTTGGTATCGTTCAGCTGCAGCAGTGTGTGTGCGGACTGCGGATACGTCCCGACTTGTTTACGCGAGCTCGGCGGCGGAGCATTAAAATGAATAGTGTAGGGGCAGGCCGCGGGGGCCATCGCGCCCTAGTTAATTGATGAATGGCCCGGCGGTGGCTGGCCCCGCTGCCGGCATGTATAATGCAGGTTCAGGGCCTTCGCCTACTTCCCGGTAAGCAACTGAGTCACACTAACCCGGCGCGAACTATAGCAGTACCGCGGACCGCCGTAGTCGCCCTCCTACTTTGTGCATACGATAAAAGTGCTAGAAGCCTTACCTACCTTTGTCTGTTTTCTTAATAGTAGGAAGCGTCTCCGGATGGTAAGCGTAGCTAGGGTTCAGGGGTCACGACAACCGTCTACCATCAGAAGCGCTAGATTCTTCTTTGCTACGTCGTTGGTGCCGACAGAGGAATCTTCTGAGCTGCTAAAGAAGAAGCAAATGAAGGTCTAGTTATTGAGAGGCGTAAATATGATGTATGATTTTAAAAGCACTTACTGCTTTTAAAATCATACAGTGGCAGAAGTTTTACTGCATAACATTGGGAGTATTTGGGAGACAGTGAGTTCGCCAATCTTACAATACCGATGTGAACCCCCAGTACAGCTTAGCTGGTAATCCATATCCATATCCATACTTCCATACTAATAATTATTATAAATGTGAAAGTAACTCTGTCTGTCTGTCTGTCAGTTACGCTTTCACGCCTAAACCACTGAACCGATTTTGATGAAATTTGGTACAGGGGTAGATTAATTAGACCTTGAGAAAGGACATACATAGGCTATGTTTGGTCGCGTTATCCGACATCCACGCGGGCGGAGCCGCGGGCAACAACTAGTATAAAATAAATAAACAGTGTGTGCTATTGCAGTGAAATTTAGAATTAGTAGGTAATTGCGAAGTGAAACAATTCCTACGTCGATATCAGTATGAGCACAGTGGCGCCCCAGCTCGGCGCACGTGCACAATTGCTTAGAACTCACCGCTCTAAGTAGCACTTACAGTACTTATACGACTTTGTAGCGAGGCGCTTGAACCAGGCGAGTGTCGCCGCGCTGCACGCGGGCACGCCACGGCGAACTTCCATTACCGGCGAGCCCCGTGGGGGGCATCTCACTAAACCACTCCTCAACTAAAGGATACGATGCTACATGCCCATGTTATTGCTTCCTTTGAACCAAACACGAAATTCCACAGCGAGCACTCCCAGCAATGTATACGGTACAGTTCTAGCTTGCTGCAACTAGCGAGGTGACTGACCCGATAATGGCGACTACCTCCATCTACTGAAACTCGACACACGATGTACATCGCTCGCTAAGTCGTAAGAGTGCATTAGCGGCAATGAATAGGAGCGGCGTTGAATGGCGCGGGAAGAGGGGTCGGTGGAGAAGCCACATCCGGTGGCGGCTAGTGCTAAAAACGCCGACACTCGAGGCAGGAAGAAGGGCGAGCCGCAATCGATAGCTCGCAGTGGGAATCGTACGCGAGCAGCTTATCGCTCCCACACAGGAACACGGCACACGGCACTCGACGCTCGGCAGTATCTCTTACTTTGAGGATTTTAAATAACCGTGCGCTTTGGCAGTCCCGACACTGCCCGGGGATTTACATTTACATACATAAATTATGGGCTCAAATACAAATTATAACCTACTGGTGGATGTGTGTGGGTGACGTCAAACATTTGCAAAAACAGATAAAAATGTTGTTACATATTTGTTATTACCCGCTCGCGCTAAGATAGCCGGTAGTCCCCTTATCCGTCATTATGCCAAACTTAGCACGCACGGGTGATATACGTGGCAGAAGATTGCGCCGGTGTAGCCCAGTAGCGAGCGTGACTTCTGTGCACAAGGGACTAGGTTCGATTTCCGGGGCGACAAGTGTTATTTTCTATGAAGTTCTGAAAGAGGCCAGTAACACCCAAACGAGTAACACCTGTGACTGGTTGAAAAAAAATTCCCAACGGGTCACAGGACTCACAGGTGTAACTGGATGCAACAGTTTTTGGGGTATACGTACACACGGCGCCAGACCTCGGTTTACAGGCCACACCAACATAAAGGAAGTGTGCGTGACAGCAATACTATTAATACATTGCTTAAAGATGTGTGTCATAACAAGTAAACCAATCAGGGCCTTTGACGCACTCACACAATTGCTATTTTACTTACATAAAATGCACCAAGGTTATAATATCATATTCTAAACTAATTTTATGAAATGTATGCAGCATTTTGTTTCTATAACTAATAGGAGTTATCAAATTTAATCACTATACTATCTGTTCTCATAGTCGAGATGGATAAGAATGCAAGTAAGTAAGTTTGGACCTCACCGTTGTCGCCGGTCGTTGGTTCGGAACTTAACAACGGAATTCTCTTTTTGTCATTCGTGCATCTTTATGTCAGTCAATTTAATAGACATAACATTTTATTTTATGTTCCAATATCTTTTTAGAAGTTTATAATAATTATACTTATGTGTTTTTTATATTTTTTATTAAAGATCAAATATTTTTATCTGATACTTAATTAATTATTATCTATAAATAATTAATTATACCCATACTTAAGAAAAATATCATGCTTATAATAGTAAATATATTATTGCATTGCAACAATAAGTTAATTATTTTATTTTCCTTTCCTTTTATCCATTAAGAATAAATAGTATCATCAAGGAAATATACAAAAAATATATTAAATTATATTATATATATGAATTTTATACACTTAGTTTCCTGTAAATAAACTAGACCAATCGGACTTCAATATATTGAGGAACAAAAAGTGCACCTCGCTCGAGGACCGAACCCGGTATTGATTCTATTGGTTCAGCTGCATATTTAAACCATTCAGCTATATCTACTTACTCGTTTTTCGCTAAATATGCTATTATAACTTGGTGCAGTGGCTATTATCAATACCTATATTTCATGTAAGTAAAATAGCGAATGTGTGAGTGCGTCAAGGGCCCTGATTGGTTTACTTGTTATGACACACATCTTTAAGCAATGTATTAATAGTATTGCTGTCACGCACACTTCCTTTATGTTGGTGTGGCCTGTAAACCGAGGTCTGGCGCCGTGTGTACCTATAGCAGAATTACAAAAATTGTGTCGTGTGATGCGTCGAAAATATTGATATGTTCAACATATTATACTTACCCTTACAGCACATTCCCTAAGGGGTAAGCCTATTGGCATAACGGAACGATCTCTACAAATTGAAACGCTTTAACTAGGTAAGCAAATGATTGGCGTGATAATGTCTTACTATGTACTTACCTTGTCTCAGACTAAAAAATAATTGTATGTATTATTTTAGTCTAAGCTACTTTTATTGTGGTGCCTAGCAAATATGTTATCATCTATATAATAAAAATCAATGCCACTTTTCGTTGTTAGTTTATAACTCAAGAACGGCTGAACCGATTTGACTAATTTTAGTCTTGAAATATTCGTGGATGTCCAGGGAAGGTTTCAAGATGAGAAAAGAGGTGCAGCGGGAACGGGATCAAAAATTCACGCGGGTTGAAAAAAATATGGCGATACGAAGTTCGCCGGGACAGCTAGTATCATTCTATTATTTGAAGCCGTATCTACCATTCATGTCACGGAAGTACTTACACAGCAGTACCTACACTACGTACAAAATAAATGATTACCTATATGTATTATTGAAGAGGGATTCTAAATAGCTGCTGCCTGTGCGACCCGCCGCTGTGCCACAGGTACTCACATCTATTTATTATATTACCTATACCTATAGTTTACAAATAGGTGTTTTATTGTCAACAAGGAAAATGTTGAATAATATGCGATTTAGTCATTAAGTACGCGGTTTGTGTTGTGCAGCGACTTAATTACTTTAATTGTCTTGTGCCTACATGATACTGTACTTCCGTCCACATTCCTTAAATGACAAACACCTCCGCATGGAGCCCAATAACGCGCGAGTAAGCACCGTCGCACTCAAATAGCTCTAGGTAGGTACCTATATAGGTACTTGTAATAAATTATGCAAAAAACTGTTGGCAAACGAGTCGCAAATTATGGAGCGGTGGCCACTTACCGCCATGCGGGCACACCACGAGCACGCTACATTACCGTTACCTGCCATTACATTACACATACTCGAACCGCAAGTTTCCATGCGGGCCCTCGTAAAGACAAGTATCACACAACGACAAACGACAAACGACTAGCGATGCAATAACAATATCGCTTATCATAAAATCTGTAAACGACGACGTCCATCGCCGCCGCTAACTATCTGACCGCGCCATTACACCGCAGTTTGATGTCGCTGCCTCCGAGAGCGCTGCTGAGCACCGAGGTACTGACATGCACGATGTGACAACACCACACCACCTGCGCTCTGTTAAAACTACATTACATTTGTCGTGTCGTGGGCCCGGCAGTCGGCACTGAGCACAGCTCATTAGGAGCGGTGAAGTGCGGTGGTAATGCACGTTTTTGCGCCATTATTGCGACGTTTTTGCGGCCGCATCAGCAATGCACATGCGACAGCAGCTAGATGCAAGATTGCAATAGTTCTGCTTTACGAGTGGCAGTAAAAAGTACTTACATTGTAATCTTTTTACGTCGAGCGCTCGCGCAGTCGTGACGTGATGGAATTTGTCGCACGACGCTCGACTGAAGCAGGATCCTGTTCGCAGCGAGCTCGTATTTGTTGTTTAACCAAAATGTACATTCCGCAGTCCTCAATACATGTTATCGTAACAACAAGACGGTGGTTAGCTGATCGTAGGTTTTTGTTGTGATAAGAACCAAGCTGAACATGAGATGATAAATAAGTGAGGACATTAGGGGAGCTTAAAATTGTAGGAATCATCGTCATCGCCCGCAAGCTGCATCGCTGACGTATCGGCAACCATCCTTAACTGCGAACGATGAGCTGAGACGTGATCATATTTCCTAAGGTTTTATCACATCAGTTGGAAACCTTTCAAGATAGGTACCTACGAACGAGAAAGGCAGTACGCTGAAAATAGAGAGAGGTTGTTTGTTACCGCAAACATTTATAACGTAATTTTCATTAATTTACCTGGGTACAACCATTTACTCACCGGCTACGACGTCATCGTATTTCGCAAAATTTCATCTACGTCTTCTGAATCCCCATTATGTATAGAAACCTCAGAAACACAAAAAAGGCCCCGAAACAAGAAACAAGGAACGCGGAACGATGTTGAACTTCAAACTTTTATGATGTAATGTACAGCAGCTTGGATGACTTGGACCGAGTATCGGGGACTGCGGACGCGGATAAATTAATGTACTTACTACCATTCTAACGAATATTTGTTATTTTCTAAGAGCTATGTATTTTATTGTATATGACTCTTCTGCCAAACTGCTGACAAATAAAGATTTCTATCTATTTGCTTCAAAGAGAAAAGATCCTGTTGTAAGCTTGACCGCTGTCTGGAGTGCGAAGAGTGTTGCACGATAGCCGCGCTATTGACTCCAACAATTGAGATTTATTGCCGAAACTCATATTCACGTAGCCGTTATATTAGTTATCACTTGCGTGTTGCGCCAGCGCAGCCTCGCCGAGAGCACTACTCTCCTCACACGTCCGCCCATCCATCACGCGTTATCGACGCGTTAGATCAGATACGAGCTTTCTTAAAACGTAAAAGAGCATGTACGATGTACGCGCGCCGGCGCACACTTCGAGATTACGAGCTGGCGCTCTGCTCTGCTCTGAGTGCGCATGCGCATGGCGTTCGCGTACAGCGCGTACGCTTATCGGCCGCACTACACGAAGATTACATTAACGAGGTTAAGTAACTTTGCCATCGACACGTATGCGCGAGGGTGGTCGATGGAAAATCGTCGAGGAAAACTATATTTAGCTGTTAACATTAATCTGATATCTAGTAGGTACGTATAGGTACGTACCTACCGTACGTACCTACCGTATATAGATAGGTACTTAGTGCCTAGTTAGGGTAAAGTCGGGATAGATGCCGCTGTGGGATAGATGCCTCATTTTTAAAAACCATACTTCCCGAACTCGCGCCTATGAATTATTAGTATACGCAGGAGCCGGAGGCACCCCGCACCTCCGTTAGCCGCGGCTTGTCGCACGGCGAGGACGTATTTCGCTTGTGCGTGTCAATATCTCCGCAGCGAACTTCAGAAACACGTAAAATTTTGAAAGGTTAGTATTTACCGTTGTGTAACTTTATAAGTAGTAATAAATTCTGTTATATTTTATATTACGTTAGTAGACTGGTTCATTAAGTATACATTTAAGTGTAAATAGTTGCTCTTTTCATTTTAGTTTATTTAAAAAATACTCGGGCATCTATCCCTACCAAAAAGGATAGATGCCCTGAATTTCTGAGGTATAGTTGCCCCGAGGGGCATCTATCCCTCCATACATTATAATATAGGATGTCTCTTGTAAGTTTATATTTGGTGTGCTGTTATCTATCTATACTATTAGATATATAATTGTAAAGTGGTCGTGTCTGTACTGTAATATTATGGAGATATTTAAAAAAAAAACTTGGGTTATGTTATGTTAACGATACAGAACACGAAAATATTTTTTTTAATTTTCTGTCTATTTTTCTGTTTGTCAGCCATGGCCGCAAAAACTACTGAACGGATTTTGATGTGGTTTTTTTTGTTAGAAAGGACTTACTCAGACTTAAAATCTTACGTTTGTTTGATCGCAATCGGTTGAGTAAAACCGAAGATATGAGCAATGGTCGCGTTATCCGAGATGCACGCGGGCGGAGCCGTGGGCGGAAGGCTAGTTTATTTATTTAATAGTACCTAACATAAATATTTATATTTCTTTTTATTTGAAGCAGAATCATGTCACGAAAATACAAAAGAAAGGAAGGAAGGATTCTACAATTGCAGAGATTTTAGGTACAGATATGGAACAAGAAACACCTTCAAAAATACTAATAGAAGCATCACCTATACCAAAAATTCCTTTGACCATAGCTAAAAGAATGAAACAATCAGCAGATATTTTAAACTCAAAAGAAAACATAGAAAAAAAACAGAGTGTAGCTGAAAGAAAGGATAAACAAATAAAAACTAAGTTAAACAAGAAAAACAAGACTGAAACTACCAAAGAAAAAGAAAAACTTAAAAAAGCAAAGAAAAGAACCGTCAACAAAGAACAAGACAATAAAAACAAAAAAAGAACACAAAAAAGTAAGCAATATTTTAGTGATAAGGACGATGACGACATAAATTTGTATGATAAAGAAAATGATAATTATTTGAAGGTAAACCAGAGCCGACCATCTCTAAAAAGACGAATTATTTACAGTTCAAACAGTGAAGAAGAAGAAGACAGTCCACCTAACTATAAACTTAAAGGGAAAAAAACTAGAGGTTTACCGGTAAAATCTAGTAAGAAAAATGGACCGGATAATCCTAAAGATACAGATAAAGATAACTGCATAGAATGTTTTGAAAATTATAAAAATACGAAATCAGACTGGATACAATGTGTGATGTGTCAGAATTGGCTACATGAAACATGTACGCTTTTCAAAAATTATTGCTCAAAATGTGGAAAACTGAAAGCTTCTATTAAAGATTAAAAATATCTCATTGTTATTCTAATTTTGAGAAAGTATGATTATGCATGTTAATTAGGTACTCTTGTTAATTAAAATTTTATATTAATAGTTTAAAAATAATAGTTCTGTTGAAGAAATTACTAAGCATAATGAGAAGCATAAGCTGTGATTTTTAATATTTTATAATAGTGACTTACTATTGTTATTAATACTATATACTATATTACTCATACTTTTAATTTAATATAGTAATTAAAAGATTTAAAAAACTGTCTTTTGCTATTGTATCCTATGTTTCTTGAAAGCATTTTTTTAATACCACAGGTGGCAGACAAGCACACAGCACACCTGATGGAAAGTTGCTGTTTTAAGAGTAAAACGTCCTTATCTTTGGTTGTGTTTTTCATTACACAGTTTAGAGGGCATCTATCCCGCACTGCAGGCATCTATCCTTCATAGCATTTTCATAGCGGGGCAACTATCCATACAGATGGGCATCTATTCTCTCTAAAAGGGTTCCACAAAAAGCTAAATTCTGCAAAATCTGTAATTGATAGGCCAAAAAATACCAATAGTAATTCGATATAAATAATTAAACTAGTTACATTCATAGAAATTCTTCATATAAAATTAATATTTTGGGAATTAGGAGGCAATTTCAAAAAGTGGGGCATCTATCCCGACTTTACCCTACTTAGTATCACAGCTAGTATCATTGGGGTGTCGGCCTTACGACGGAGATGTACCTACCGGTTTCGATTCCTGGCCACAACATTTAGGTACCGACGTGAACACTCTCTTTGGTCGATGCCTAACGCAACAACTTAGGTTACCGAGGGGTTTGGCAGAATACTAGTAATATCGCTTAGTTACTTTCATTAAAAATACTCTGTGATCATGATCATGATCATCGCCTTACAAATTGTAGTTTGTGGAATATGACTAAGGTAGCAAACAAAGCCCATCTATAGCAAGCCTATATTGATCTGATGATCTCATTACCGTACCTAATATGTACCTACACAGCTACACTGCGGCCGAGAACAGTAATTTGTAATACCGCGTAAAGCGCTTAGGCTTAAGTGCTGTAGGCAGTGCATGCTGTGTATGGTAGTGTAGTGAGGTTGTGGGCATGACGCGGTTAGGCTGTGTTTACATTGAGCCGGAGATGTGCAGAGTAGTGGAGATGTTCAGCAGTTTACCAATCAAAATCTTCAACTGTCTATAGTTAACGAAATATGAATGTTAACACTTCGGGTGGGCCTTCCAGGATATACCAACGACTTGGACACGATGAAACAATACAAGTAAATGCTATTATATCGATAGGTAATTATTCTCGTCACATACCTACCCTCGCCAATCCCGACCATTTCTGCGGAGATAGCTGGGGATTGGGAGATTGTGTCATAAAATTTACAGTTGTCTCCGATACGATCCTTTGGTGGAATTCATTCTAGATGACAGTAATTTTACAAGCGTTTATCGAAATTGTTTCATCAATATTATGAATGAAGTTTGTGCTACGTGTCGGTGGGTCCGCCCTGTTGGCCTCCACAGACGTAACACAATGCGAGCCGCCCCCTCCTCGTCCGGCAGAGGGAGCCAAGTTCCACGGCGAGCTATTAGCGTAATCTCAGTTAGGAAACACACAATATTACTTAAGTTTTTCCTTCGCTCGTAGTATCCACTTTATAAGAGACTCTATCTTACTTTATTAGACGGCCGGGTCCGCGCGATAACTCGGTTATATCGTCGTCCCGCTCCCTTGGGGCCTATACGTTTAAGTAGGACAGGGATGAGGCGATAGTGCCTCACATAAATTACACTATGTAGTGATCTTAAGGGAGTTTGTGGCTCAGCCGGCGGAGAGTACGGCCACGTATATCAAATCTGCAGGCGAGCTTCATACACAGATAACCACAGATAGAGTAATATATTGTACAAGCAACAGAGCCCCCGCACCGAGCGAAGGCAAGGACCGTGAGGCCGGCGGAGCCCCGCGTGTTAACAAAACGAACCGTGCTCAGTATTCCGCGCAGGAGTCACATGCAAATTGTTGGGCATAGTGCGTCCACCTCGCACAAGCCTGCGGGCACACGATACATGAATTTGATATTTGGAATCAGGGTGTGGAACATCAAATAGATTTTAACTCCGTTAGCTTGATCCAATAAGACCCGAAACCCGACAATTTCTATAGAAACAACTGATAAAGGTGCGATGTCATGTGTCATGTCCGTGTATTTAGTAAATCCTAATGATAATACTCTCCATCTACAATTTTACGTAAGTTTTCAAAACTCAAGTAAAAATAATTAAAACGTAATTAACGTTACATTAAATGTAAATTATTGACCACTAGCTGTTGCCCGCGGCTCCACCCGCGTGGATGACGGTTATCGATCGCAAATCGCAACCAAACATAGCCTATGTCTTTTCCCAATGCCTAATCAATCTCTGTACCAAATTTTATCATAATCGGTCCAGTGTTTTAAGCATGAAAGCGTAACAGACAGATAAATTTTCGCATTTATAATACTAGTCTAGTATGAATTTGAAATCAAATCGTTACGTATTCGTGGCCGTGTGGGCTGTGGGCCGTGGGCAATGCTACTCGTGACGTGCGTTTTTACGTACAAAGTAGCCGCAGGCATGCGCAGGCCGCAGTTATCTCTATGTACCTACTTCAAGGAAACTGTCGACGCAAAACTGCTATCTCCGTCCTTGTGGCAGTACTGGCCCGTGGCCACGCGTGGCCGGCACTCTTCGCTCCTCGCTCCTCAGGTAATGAAAGTGGTTGCCCCCATAAAGCACCGCGCTCGTCCAGTCGCGTTTAGCACTCTTCACACGGCTGCGGCTGCGGCTGTAAGAAAGTTGTTAAGAGGCCGCTCACCACTTCGAGCGTCAGTGTTACTGTTTGTACAATAAACATAATAACATAATAAAATAACATAATAAAATCACTGTTTTGTTTTCGGCTACCTACACAATTTAATGGTACTTAAACATTTTTGTTTTATTTTTAAACATCACACTTGAGTCGTCTCAACACAAAAGAGCATACGCATACAGTCACGCCTCGTACCCATTGAAGTGGGTAGGCACAGACCAATCTTTCCACTTACTACGATCGGGACCCTGGCAAAGATGTTCTCTTCCTTTTTCATAATAATTATGCGGTCTAGTTTTTCCTTAAAATGCCCTTCAACTGATACGCTTGGGTGCCTTAGAATAAGGCGAGGATGAATGTCACCCTCGCTTCAATTGTTTCATCAATCCTCTTTTGTCCATCTTCCAGCATCAGCATCCATCCAGCACAAACATCTATCGGATACAATAAAACGTAGAGCACTCAAATAACTTCACACGAATATAAATGCGCAACACAGTATCACAGTAAACAGTATGATCCGGCTTAGGGGGGAATTCTGAGCGTAAGTAGGTACTAAGTTTATTAACTTCGTACTTGGTCTAAGTAAAAATAACGAACGCAGTAGTGAAGCACCTCTTAATCACTTACCTTGTGTTCATGTTTATAAAGTATGCAGATGTCTTGTCTATTGTTGCCCAGTTAAAGCAAGCTGCGTACTTGTTATCTAAATTCACAGTAATGAGCATGATGTCAGCCAGTCGAGACCCAAACCACTACTCTATCACTACAACGTTTGTCCGTGCGGCAACACTGGCAGTTAATGTCGTCACTGATATTTACATAATCATTGACATTTCGGATTTTTTCCTAAATAGCTCGTATTGCTTAGGTCATAGTTTTTCTAACACAAGGTAAATAAATTAAACGTACAATACAACAGATTATAATAAGGTTAAACAAATACGCTGAAAGGTCACCCGGCTGCTCACCGATCGTCGAACTGTCGTACCTACAGTACGCGGCGTATCGTACAGTACCTACCTACTTGTAGGTAAGTAATGTTGGTAATGTATGTTTTGCCATCGATCATCGTATAATTTAGTTGACATTTGCCAATAATCAAGTGTGAGTACCAATAAACTCGCCCACGGGCACTCCACGCCGAGCGTCGCCGTTTCTGAAGATACGTAGGTACAACACACTGCAAATATTGGAAGTGCGGTAATGCCTGAGAGCCTGAGTGCCTACCCAGTACCTACTGTCTATCGAATGATGAAAATGTAAACGACGGAACAGAACCGGCACTTATCTGCGTTTAACTCTATCTCTATTATGATATGACAGCAAAATATCCTGATGGATTTTGATCGGAAATTAACAATGTATTACAACAGTATAAAAAGAAATAGCAAGACCAGCAATTAATATTATGTGTCATGTGTTTAATTCCTACAATCTATACAATCGTCATCAATCATCACATTGACACCGCACTGCGCTGCGTCCGTCCGCTGCATATCAATGATATTGACGTCGGTCGTCGTTGGCAAATTAACGTCCATATACTCCATAATATATAAAATCAAACTTGTTTGTGAATCTCTTGGGGTATAAATCTAATCTTCTAAAAGGAAGGCCCTAGATCATCCGAATTCCAAATGAAACTACATTCGGAATTCGGATGCTCGAGGGCATAAAACGTAATCACTAAGCATCGTCGGTACAGTAGCTAGTAGTTCTTCGTATGTTCGAATACTAGCCATGACACTACCAACGTGAATTCACTTCTAACAAGAACAAGCAATATTGCTTAGCTGGAGAGCTAATATCGCTAGTGATGTCGACCCAACATCTAAGAAAAGTATGCTAGTACGAGTAGTAGGTAAGTTTAGAAAGAAGGAAAGAAAGAAAGAAAGAAAGAAGTTTCATTTGAGTTAAGTGTTGGACCGCCCCGTTATGTCATATTTACTGCGAGTTGTAGCGTCTCTGTGGAGTGGGAACTGTCTCGATGCTGCGCTGAGATTGATGCAAGTAGCCAACAAATAAATGGTTGCAGGTGGGACTACTTTATCTGAATGCGACTAAATTAAATGAGCTGCACATTTTTATACTGAGCAATGATGAATAAGATTATAGGTACTTGTCGTACTTGTATAAACGCGAATGTGTGAATCAAATTAAATTGCACAGAAAACAAACTGAGTCATGCGCGCTCATTTCTTTTGTTTATGATTAGTTCATGTATGTAATATCGCACCTAAATCGCAACTCGCAAGGCTTACCAGACTGCTGCGAGGTGTTTTTATTCTTCTTTTTATTTTCTTACCTACTTAGGCACTACCTATTTAAGCAAGGCGTGAAAAGATCCGTCGAGGTTATTAAATTAAAGATTACCATTTTAGAACTGTGCCTGCCTACTGTGAACCTGTGTGTGTGTGTGTGTGTTTGTGTGTGTGTTTGTGTGTGTGTGTGTGTGAAGCCTGCCAATCGCAATGCTCCGTTCTCTCGGTACGCTTACGTTACGAATGCGAATATTTTGCGTGCTTGGGGCTCTGATAGGATTTGGAGCGGTGACCTTTACTCATGGGCTCTCCTTAGCTCACCTTAACAGTTCGAATTCGTAAGTGACTCTTCATTCCATTGATGGTAGGTATATAAATATAATTGTACTTAACTGCAACTAGTGGACGAACCATTTTAAGAAACACTAGTTTGTTGAGGCGAGCCAGACGTGCGCCATTGAACCGCCACTTTGCCACAAGTGCATCGCGACTGTCTGTCAAGAATTTAGTTAGTATCGTGCCTATAACGAGTCAAATTGTTTTTTATTTAATATCACGCAGCTCTTTTTCATTTATAGCGTCGTAAATTAATGTATCTCGCCGTAACTGCCATTCACAGTTAGCGTGTTCTCACCGCACGCCAACGCCCCCGGCACTCGATAGCCGATTCGTATCGCACACACTCGCAGAGGAGTCGCGCCTCGGGCCGATGCGCACATTGTGCAAACTCTACGGTTATTAGTTATTGTTAGAGGCCTGGACTGGCCCCCCTGGCTCGACGCCCCGAGTTCTGCAGCTCATGTAATCGCACTGTGCACACAATTGCTGTTGATCACAATTACGCTAAATCTCATACGTAGTACATAATTACTTACTCTGTGGCTAAATCTCATTCATTTGTTTTCCCAACCCCTAGTGGTCAACTTACACCAACCGATTCAACCCAGGGTCCAATTTGACTAGGTAGGTAGATACTGCCTTTAGTCAGTTCGAATCCCTCCTCCTCCGGATCCGTGGGGATTTTTCGCACGACAAAAAAAAAGGTAGGTACTGCCAGTTTTATCTCGTATTCAGCTCGACCCTAACACGATCAAAAATTTACGACACACAGTTATAATATATGGTGCTCATACAATAGGGAAGTGGAATGGCTATGGCTACGCTTCGTATTCAGGCACACGAGCACATCTGGACGAGGCGTGGGACCGCGGGGCGCCCAGTAGGCACAGACACTTGGGAATACTAAAACCAGGATGTTGTCTTTTGTAGGAGCAATATCCGCACAATGTGCGGCGCGTCGCTCGTCACACGCCGCGCCCGCCGCCGCGCCATCGACTGCGGACGGAATAATTTAGAAATCGTCACCGATGCGGGGCGGTGACGCCTGTGATCATACTGATGCGATTTTGAGTGTTTCCTCACTCATATCTAATGCTAGTCTACAACATAACATAACATACTTACTTGTAGCTTTGGGTTGGTCAGTCTCGCAGTGTGTTGATAGAAATGTACCTAGGTATAAAGAAAACTTTAGAAGCTTAGACACAGGCACAGCACAGCGTTAGTTAACTACTTGATGTAGCATGATGTAGATTTGGCATTAAAGGATCATTAAAGGTTTAGTCACATATTAATTTTATACTGTATTCTAGGAAAGCCTATTTAAGTACTTATGTCTTCGCCGTGAGCCGTTGTCGGTGTACCTAGTGCAGTGCACAATATGGATGTATGCGTGCAAGTTGCAACTGCTGCCATCAATGCGAACGGATACTACCTTTTCACAAAGCATGCTGTTGGATGAAGGCCTGGAGGTTTCACACTACAATTAAAAATTATTCTTTTTAAAACATATTACATATTCATTACAAAATACTGATTGAGGAATCCAAGCTCCGAAGAAATGGAAACCTTCCATAGATAAATTAAGCGTTGTAAAAGATGGCTCGTGGTTACCGCTGGATGGGCATACCAGTGTCAACATTGTTGACCGAATCTTCAAACATTTCTGTAATATACTTACATACCTAACAGTTCCGGGGGACAGATTCAAATGGTAACCTCACTTTTGCCACTGCATTTGTGGGTTCGATTCTCACATATAAGTAGGTATTACATTTGGCTATCATTTATTTAAGTATCAAAACTTCAGTCTTGAAATATCCTTGGTCTATGTAGTACTTATTATTGTTTTTCGCCCCTTTCTCAGGTGGTTGTCTCACATTGCCGCCACCTTCCTGCCCTCATCGCCAATTTAGTTGGGCTCGACGCAATATGTGTGCCTCGCTTATCAATTCATCTCAGTGTACCTACAGTCATCTCAACATTCATTCCCTGACTGGTCAGTGGTCATTTCATATTTCTTGCAGTCCATTCATCATCTGTGACTTCTGTGAGAAGTTTCTTTGCTCCTTGAGCCGTCTACGTTCATACTTAATGCTTACCTTACGACGTTATTTCATCCCTCCGCATCACATGTCGGAACCATGACAAGCGTGAAAACAGTGAATATTCTTTAAATAGATTCAATTCAAACAGTGCACAGGGAACTGTCCCTTCCTCGCACTCGGACAAGATGTGTTATTGTGCTGAATACTACGTGCCCCTTAGCGCGTGTATGTACGATGCACGCCATGCAATCACCATGCAATAACTCGGAGTTTTGGATTACAAGCCCAAAACACAAAAATACAAAAAAAATATACACCTACCGGTCGAAGTCTTCCTTTTTAGAAATCAGTTATAAATACCTACTTAATTATAGATTTCCAATAATCTTAAATTTATTGATTTGCAGGCGTAACAGATTTAATAGGAAACTTAAGAGCTCATGGACACAAAAACATCTATTCAGATAAATTATAGGCAAGGTATATTATAATCAGTCAGACACTGATGTGAATTAATTATTGGTGAGCGATCATGTCGGGCGAAGGTCAGCGCCGTGAAAGGTCTTTTATCTCTTTAATCACATACACACAACTTAATGAATTGAATGGTTTCATAACTCGCCACGCGCACGACTCGACACGCGTACCACATCCACATACATACATGCATAACATACACATACACACGGTACGAACAAGTAATTATTAATTGTCCGTAACATAAGACGCTTATGTCCGTTTGACAAATGATTGAGGACTAACTTTACTGACGTAGGCACAATTTGTCAGATGTCTAGAAGGTTATTACTTATTTCCCAGACGGAGGCGGCACGCAAATTATGACAAGTATAAACTTAAAAGTACGTTGGAGACGTGCGGAGAAGTTATTAGGGGTGAAAAGGAGGGTGTTTGTTTTCATGGCAGCGGAGCCCTGAGTAGAGGAAACGAGACATAGACACGGGCGATAAACAAGTCACACAAGAGAGCAAGGAAGTCAAATCATCTGTCCAAGTCACATCGTTATACTCGTCCTCACCTCCCACTACCGTACTCCAGCACTCCCACTCTACTTGCCTGTAGGCCTGTAGCACCAGCTCGATATACGCTAGCATGAATCGATCCTAAGGAATAAGGACAGGTGCCAGTGGTGGACTGTTGTCTCTATGTAGATAGCCTTTCTCTTCGAAGGTTCCTTTGCGCAGAAAGGATAATAGGCCATTTACCTCTACAGTTTGCGGCCCGGAATAGCAGTTCCCGAGTACAGGCCAAGGTTCTGATAACTTATTAGTTAGTTCGTAAGCCGAGGTCGAAGCGAATTGTTCTATAATACAACGTGTGTGCAGTGCGAGCGCTGAGTGCGCATCGATGTCATTAGTCATTTACGTGAGATAGATCGCCGCGCCGCGCCGAGCTGCGAGGCTCCGACAGCCTCGCGTGTGTATCCTTATGTGTCTTCCACGACTGAGCACTAGAGCCTTGTATCTGTTGAACTTGAGAGATATATCCTGCCCTTATAGATAACTAATCTGTGTCGTTGATAAAATATTTTGTACGTGCGGATATTAAAGAGGGTGACTGACTATTCATATGCTACTAATATACATAAAGATACATACATTTTTATATAAAACTAGCTGTTGCCCGCGGCTCCGCCCGCGTGGAATTCGGATTCCGGTCCAACTTTAATGTATGGAAATCTGCCCGATTTATTGACATTTATGCTCACTGCTCCGCTCCCTTTAGTAGTAGCATGATGTTATATAGCCTATGTTACTCCCAGATAGTGTAGCTTTCTATAGGTGAAAGAATTATTGAAATCGGTACAGTAGTTCCGGAGCCTATTCATTACAAACATACAAACATAGGTACAAATCTTTCCTCTTTATAATATTAGTGTAGATGTAGATGTAGATGTGGAAGTTTGTCAACATGAATCAATCTGAATGAAATTTGGCACAGAGATTAGATCGTAGTAGGGCAAAGTCTACGTGCTTTCGTGACCATTTTTATCCCGGGAATATGTTTCTGAGTGTGACGGGACGGAAACGGGATCGGTATTTCTCTATTCCAAGCAGGAATGGGGTGATTCGATCGAGTAAGTAATATCAACGATTGGTCAGGGTGTCGGAGGACATTGCTCCCTTCTTCCACCTATCTCCAACGCATGTTTCAATATGGCGTTTTTGTCGTCATCAGGAAATATTACGCTGCCGCATGAAAACTTTCGACTTATAAAAATAAAGCTGTATTGAAATATTGTATAATTTGTATGGTTAGATCATCGTCACATCGGCACGTGTGTCAGAGCCCTAACTGTTGGTTAGGGCCGCCATAAATTGCTAATTACAGAATAAAGTGTCAATGCGTGAGTAAGTGCATTGTAATGGCACACGAATATTGGAGCGACATAAACAAATGTTGTTAACAAACAAACGCGCGAATTGGCACATCACGAGATCACAACACGGCCCTGCCTACACGGCGAACACTCATACATATTATGTTTCACAACAACACGTATGCTCTAAAAATGTTCCAGTTGTATGCCCTCACGGCATTCGCAGCCGCCCCCTTGCAGGTCGTGCAGATGACTAACAAGTCTTCGTCATCCGAGACCTAACACCGATTACCTTCAAAGCCTTTTTGTTTTTTCTTAGTATTCGTCAGAGAATGACTGCCACCTAACCCCTCAACCCCGGAAGTAACAGCCGGTGCCAGAGCTTCGTCCGTCAGTCGACTGGTGTACAGGCGGCGGGTTGCGGAACTTACTCGAGGACCTCTGTTGTTACAAGCGGCTGTAGGCTTCGGTAACTGTTGACCCTGAGTTGGGCCATAAATTGTTAGCCATCATAATAATGTTTAATGGATATGACAAAGATTCGCAAAATACACTTCATTTCGCCCTCTGTGATTTTCAGTATTTTTGACTGAGACGAATATTCACTGAGGCGAATTTACAATAACCCTTTTTTTCAAGGGGTGAGTGTGTGACGCCAAAAACATATTTAGGGCTCTAATGCCGTTGTACGGTACCCATGGCAAGTGATGGAGTAATCTTTCCAACATTGCTGGGAAGAAAAGCCAGGGAACTCCGTTGTCACGCCTGAGTAGTGCAGTGTTGAGGTAATGACTTTTTTGATAAAAACCTTGCGGACTAGTCCGACCTTGTTTTGTCACTGTTTCACAAAACACGAAAAAAAAACACAAATCGTTTAAAAAAGCTCACCTTGCGTTCTGCAAAATAAGGCAAGGCGAGACTTTCTTAAAACGTTATTTTGCTGAGAAGGAAACATGTTAATCCCAATGTGCGAACTCCAAATTCATATGACAACGAAACGGGGACAAGCCAGTAGTTTTCGTTCGTTCTGTGTATTAACTGTAAACAAATATGTAATAATGAAAGTCTATCTATTAAAACACAACAAATACGGTAGTTATACTCAAGTTATACGAAATAATATTTACTTTGTTATTAACTAATTGAGCATAGCGCGAGCGCTCACCGGAGCGCACTTGCTGCTAATTATCAAATGAACCAATAATCTCTCGTATTGTTCGCAGCGGCCGGAGGCTGGCAATAATGAAAGTTAATTACGTATTTATATTTCATCATTAGATCGGCCATTATTCTTACTTTCGGGGAAAAGCGACGGTTTAATGGCTCATTAGATTCAGTTTCGGCAATGTTTGATACGAAAAATAACAACATCTCCCTTTAAATATTGTGTGTGTGACTTGTAACTTGAAGGCGTAGTCGGGCCCGAGACTTAAGCCGTACTTATGTATGCACGGCAACGAAACGTTTATTGAATTTGCTGTGCGGTGTGTACCCATCGCTATCTAGTTCCCCTGTGGGCTGTGGGTGTGCCCCTCAAATACGGTAAATGTTAGGGCATCGGACGAGTGAGGCTGTGCTCAATAATAATACTTTACGGTATACCTACTACTGACTACACAGCTATGTAGGTAGTAGACCCAAAGTAAGTATAACTTAACTAGTTTTTCATGTGGCTAGAAATGTATGTAATGTAAGTAGTTTGCTCCCGTTCCGCGTATGGCGCATGTCGGTGCGCTGCCAGTTGCCGCCGTCCGGCAACTTTGTCGTTGATGTGCTGTATGTAATTATGTTACTTTTGCACAATTGCAGCGCGCTCGTCGACGTTTCAATTCTGCAAAACCGCTGCAGTTCATTTGCGAGGCGGGTGTTTATGTTTTTAATACATAAACCGCTTATGGAATACATTTATCATTCGTACTATTTTTATACCAAATATTTATAAAGAAAACCGTTTCATTTTCCAATTTCCTTTATACAATATCTTAATGTTCAAATACTTAACAATTCTGGGTTATTTTATTACAGACTTCGGTGTTCACGTCTTTATGCTCTTTGTGCTTCACGAGACGACCTTAGAAAAATAGAACGAACCATATCTTCCGCTTCCCTTTTTAATTCATCTAATTTCACGACTTACAACATTGTAGTGAAGCCTATTGTAGGTTTTAGAAGTTTTGTTGTAGGTATATCTGTATTATGTAAATCACATAACATAATCATACAAGTTACAACTCTTGACATAACTTATTTCGGGACACGATTCTCAACTCTTCTGAGAAAAATCTACGAATTTATGTTGTACTTCCTCCCAATTTACCAAGAATTGTGAGAAAAACTTTTCTGCCAAGTATTCGATTAGGCAAGCCACGATATTAATGGAGCAACTGTTGGGAACTTACGAAAAAATGGAGAAAGGGACAGAGCTATGCACACTGTGCTCCATAGCTCTTTCTCACCGGGAAAACGAACGTTCTTTCGAGCAAGTCATGATAGGCTCGCAGGTGCTCGAGTGCTCGAACAACTAATGTACCTAATTATCAAGTACAAAGCCTTATTAATAGCCCAAATGAATGCCTCACACAATCCTGTAGGTATGTAATGTATGTATGCCTGCTGCCTCCCCGACCTTCCTATAGCAGGCGTGAACTGAGCACATCTGCAATGCAAACGGGCGAGTACATATTTGTCAAGGTAATCGCGCACTCATCGATCCAGCGGCAGCGTTAGTGTAACAATGATTCATTTGCTTTGTTGCCAAACATCTACCACGATACCAACCTACAGTCAGCGACCAACGTTGCTCATACACATGCCGAATTACAGATCACCTGAGCTATAGAACATTTTCATAACATAATAAACAAAACGTTATATGCAATGATGTATTATAAACTATAGATATGTTGTCCACACTCTTAAATGGCGACAAAAAAATGATGACTTTTGGTCATCATTTTATGCACCAATCAGAATCGCGACAGTGCGCCATCCAAAAAAAACGTTTTTAATAATAAATACGTAATAATAAAATATTATTACTATAAATAATAATATAATTCATATAAATTAATAACATTGATGTATTTTTAGAAGTAGCTAATATGTTGTGTTTGCGCCATTTTTGAAAGCCGCCATCTTCGTGTATGACGTATCTATAAAAATAATACATCATTGGTTATATGAAGTAACTTTGTTTTGTTGACTGAGCCACGCTGAGCATTACAATAGTACTTACATATAAATCAATTCACTTATTTACCTGTTCCCTTATAGGTACCATACTAGCCGTTTCCGCGACGCGTTGATGTCGGTTATCAAGACCAAATATGTATAGCCTATACCAAATTTCATCAAATTCGGTTCAGTGGTTTAGGCGTGAAAGTGTAACACACATTCAGACAGAAACACACCATATATGTAGTTACTTTTGCATTGATAAATTAGTATGGATATCAAAATGTAATGTAGGTATTAAGTGATTCCAGCTTACGCTTTACTTTCATTGTTAAGAAAACTGAACAGAATATTGACTCTATTGTGCATCCTGTGAGTTCCTCCATGTGCCTACAATACATACCTATACAATAACATAAAGGTACCACGTGAACAGGAATAATATTACACTATTTGTTGTTACACAGCGCGCATATGTTTTGTTTTATCTACATAACATGTGCGTAATAATAACAACGTTATTTATTAGCATACGCTGAATTCACATCAGCATTTTGTAGCGGACTTTGAGACCATCCAAATAGTCCCCACGGGCTGTCTACCTATTACTTGTACCTATCTATCTCATTGAATTAAGATAAATCAAGATGAATGATCTATCTATACCTAGTGTTATCTGTGGCACGCTATACGTCAAAATTTGATGAACGTCAGTAGGCGCGGGTTGATTTTACCCGATTGCCATCATCGTCATCATCACCGTCATCCAAATGCTCCTATCCTAAATTGATTATGTATTGTGTTTGTCAAATCTTCCCTGCTGGCAGCCATCGTAACATTCACCACCCCGGCCATAATCGTCTTTCACACAGTCCTCTCGCCTTGTATCTACAAACAAATAATAATATTTACATCTTTCGAAACTGAGTTAGTTTCAAAATTTTAATTATCTTTCATTAGCATTATTAAAATACTCGGGTTTTTTGTTTCCACAAAGGGTTATTCCGATCTGACAATAAACAGAAGTCTTCATAGACAGTACTGTTTAATGTCGGATGAAGAAGTTGCGCCCTTTGACCCCCTGCCCCCTACGTACGTACCTGGGATGGGATCGATAAACAGTCTGAGAAATGTATTGTTAATACACCTACCTCTGCTTAAGCCTTGGGACATACATATGCGTGAGTATAATGTCAGTTATCATTATCACTGACTTTTATGGTCACAATCACATCAAACAGGCGTTTTTTAGAAAGTGCGACAGTCCGACTGTGGAGTACTGAAGGGTAGTTCTAGAAGCACTATTATATCGATACCTCGGGGCTCAAAGGGCGTAACCGCCATTTTGGCGAAATTGAGTTTTTAATGCAGTCCTACTTATATTTTTCTCCTCTATCGATCTGTGTATTTAAAGTCTTCCAATTCGCAAAAAAATGGTTTTTACGACCCCATTTTTTGTAGGAAATAAAACTGATATTTTTAGTTTTTGTGCCGTAACAGCAACCAGTGTTACTGTTTATAAAAGCGAGGGTAGTAAACGACAACGTAGATGATACAAATGTTTTTACGCCTACCATTTTACATCATAAAATATTTAGGTTTGGGTCGTAAGAGCAATCACTCATATTGATCAATAAATTTGAGGGTAGTAAACGACATACCTAGTAACATAATTAGGTACAGGTAAATCAATAATTATTAGTATTAATTCGTTGCTGAAGAACTATAGGCCCATCTCACTCCTGAGTCATGTCTACAAGTTGTTCTCAGGGGTCGTCACAAATCGCCTCTCGGGTAAGCTCGACGAGTTCACGCGAGCAAGCCGGGTTTCGAAAAGGCTATAGCACCGTGGACCACATCCATACTGTTCAGCAGATTGTAGAAAAGACGCAAGAGTACAATCAGCCGCTGTGTATGGCGTTTGTGGACTACGAAAAAGCCTTCGACTCTATCGAAACCTGGGCAGTGTTGTATGCCCTGCAGCGGTGCCGTGTCGATTGGCGATACATTGAAGTGCTGAGATGCTAATATGACACTGCCACAATGTTTGTCCAGCTCCAAGACCAGAAGACGAAACCCATTAGCCTCCAGCGTGGAGTGAGACAAGGAGATGTTATATCTCCCAAACTATTCACCAACGCATTGGAGGACGTCTTCAAGACTCTGGATTAGATTGGGCGGGGCGTCAACATCAACGGTGAGTACATCTCGCACGTTCGGTTCGCTGACGACATCGTCATATTTGCGGAGTCGCTGGAACAATTGGGCAAAATGCTGCACAGCCTGAATGGAGCTTCTCGACAAGTCGGCCTCGGTGTAAACTTGGAGAAAACCAAGATTATGTTTAACGAATATGTTACACCGAGACCGATTGCCATCGAAGGGGCGACACTCGAAGTTGTTCAAAAATATGTCTACCTGGGGCAGGTTATCCAGCTTGGTAAAAACAACTTCGAGAAAGAAATAGCCAGAAGGATCCAACTGGGATGGGCAACATTTGCCAAATTACGTCGGGTTCTCTCCTCGCCCCTACCGCAATGCCTCAAAACAAAGGTTTTCGACCAGTGCGTCCTACTTGTTATGACTTACGGTGCCGAAACGTGGCCACTGAAGGTGGGGTTAGTCCACGACCTAAAAGTTGCGCAGCGGGCTATGGAGCGAGCTATGCTTGGAGTTTCTTTGTAGGATAAGTTTCGCAACGAGATCATCCGACATAGAACTAAAGTTACCGACATAGCTCGCAGAATAAGCAGGCTGAAGTGGCAGTGGGCTGGCCACATCTGTCGAAGGACTGATGGCCGTTGGAGCAGACGAGTCCTAGAGTGGAGACAGCAAGAAGGAAAACGTAAGGTGGGACACACCCCCAAGCCAGGTGGACTGACGACCCACAAAGGGTGTCTGAGACGGACTGGATGCGGAAGGTGGAGGATCGGCAAACGTGGCGCATATTGGGAGAGGTCTATGTCCAGCAGTGGACTGCAATAGGCTAATTGATTGATTAATTCGTTATCTGAGTTGATAAAAACGGTGAAAGTGCTTGAAATGCGTCATTTCATGTCTACTCGGTTTCCCACTCGGTCTACTTTCTCTAATGGTCCTCTTTCCTGAAATTGACGGTTATATACAACCATCACTCATCATACATCCATTGATTTTTGGGGTGTAAACACCCCAAACATCATACATCCATTGATTTTTGGGGTGTAAACACCCCAAACATACAAATTTTCGGGGCGTATGGGAAAGCTATTTTCGTTGCTTTTAAATTTATTCGAAATATAATTTTACAGTGACCTGCATCACAAAAATTTAAGACTTTTGGTCTTAGAATGGTTTATTTAGGTCAAAAATCGAAAAAGTTATGACGAAAAAAGAAATTTTGCTTTCATTTTTTTGCTCTCCTGTAAAATCGACTTTTGGCGCTTACGCCCTTTGAGCCCCGAGGTATCGATATGCCCAGTAAAACTTGAATGAGTTTATGTGGCATCATAAGCAAATGAAACATGTAATTTACCATTGTTTATAATAAAAAAAAAATAATAATAATAAAAGGTAGCTAGCTGCAGCGGTCCGCATACCGGCATAATGATATAATTAAAGCATTGTCACGTAAGGCCCACTTCGTGACAACGCCTAACGTGGCCTAACTAAATACCGGCAATGGGAACCAATTAATAACTTAATAACAAGTGTGATCACAATCACAATCCATAATGTGCTGTATTCCTCAAGACTGGAGAACTGATTTTCCTTTGCACACTTCAGAATGCATTTCTGAACTAGTGGCGATTTTTGATCATAATCGATAAGCTTGATATTTATGTAACTTACTAGCTTTTGCCCGCGGCTCCGCCCGCGAGGAGGTCGGTTATCGCGTTCAAACATAGCCTATGTCCTTTAATAAGGTCTAAGCTATTTCCGTACCAAATTTCATCAAAATCGGTTCAGTGGTTTAAGCGTGAAAGCGAGATAGACAGAGTTACTTTCGCATTTATAGTATTAGTATGGATTAGATACATTCATAGCTAAATTACATTGCTAAAGAACTATTTTTTTAAATCTGTAAATGATCATCTACTTTTGTCGCTGACTATACCGCTTTTCCTCGGTACCGAGTGTCGACATCAGTTCTACAAAACGTGTGCATGTGGTCGTCGGTTCTACATATATATAATTACATTCATTATGAGCAGCACTTTCAATTAATTTCCACGAATGTGTGGTCAGTGGTCTGAGGCGGCGTGAGCTGTGAGCGGCCGGGCCCCGAGCCCGAGCCTCTCGTGTGAAAACAGATACATCCGGCATTTGGCCACCTACGAAGATTTCTTAGCCAACTGCAGCTTGAGTGACCCGGCAATGAAGATGAAACATGAGGATAACCAATGATCTTGGGTTAAAATGGGATAGATTATCTTAATAACATCGATAATCTTAATATGTTAAAGTCAAGGAATCGTACTTAGTTCCCGTTCGCACTCACAGGCTAGCAGTGGCGGATCCAGGGGGGGGGGTCGTGGGGGTCATGACCCCCCCCTGGGCGGGTCACCTACTAAAAAATATCCCAACGTCACTGATAAATTTTAAAAAATACCACGCATAAGAAGACTGTCTCTTTGTACCTAATAGTATTATAATTTTATGAGGCACCAAACATCAGTATGAATATTATTCGCACGATTGAAAATTTCAATTTATCGTGCAGCGCAGCCGATCAACCGATGGACTCGAATAGTTTTCGGACCTGACACCCTGTCCGATATGTTAAAGAAATAAGCGCGAATGACTAACCAGGCCGGCAGTCGAAGGTCTGGAGCTGACAGCCATGAGGTCCTTTTTCGATTCGGGCAACAATTTGGCTTGGGCTCAGCTTCAAAGGCCCCGTATTTATGTTACTGTTTGCTTACAAAAACTTTCTGGATCCGACGTAGGTAGTCACCAAAGCACCCGTGCCCGGTAATAACCTGCGTCAGCCGGTACGAGAGGCAGCCATGTGGCCTCTCTAGCCACTCCCCCATAGGATGGGATGGGCCTTACTACCGCTATTACCGCGGGCCCAGCGGTTGTGGCCAGTGGCCATCTTCTGCTGCGGATGACGCAGCTGGCTCATATACCTGGTCCTTTTTTTTATCGTGCGAAAAATCCCCGCGGATACCTCCCCCACCGGAGCCGGAGGAGGAGGTTATGTTGGACTCGAACCGACTAAAACGTACGCTGTCTGTGGGCCGTCAGTTGCCGGAGGTGAGATTGTCGTAGCCATATCCCTCGCACCCCGGCCGACCCAGGGCCATATCTCTCGATCTGGTCCTCTTCCGGTGTAGGGACCATAGAGTCCCCAGCTCGCTCCCAGGTACGGGGAGGCACGCAATGCGCGCCGCCGCGGCCTGCTTCTGCTAGGGTGACAGGTGGCTCCACCCGTCACCCCCAGGTCCGCGCTCATGGGGGACGGAGGTCATTCTGCGACCTCCGACGCCCGAGTTGCCGCCGCTCGTCGCGGGCCGCGCGGTTTGCGATTCTCCTTCGCTCCTCGCGGGCCGCAAGGTCTGCGATTCTCCTTCGCTCCCGCTCCGCCGCCTACTTCACGAGCATTAGAAGGATGCGCCGGCGGCCCACGCATCCGCGCAGCGAACCATCGCTGCGAGCAAAGTGGCGAGCGTGAGAGCTCAGCGCATTGCGTGCCTCCCCATACCCGGGGGCGAGTTGGGGACTCTATGGTCCCCACACCGGAAGAGGGCCAGATCGAGAGATATGGCTCTGGGTCGGCCGGGGTGCTAGGGATATGGCTACGACAATCTCACCTCCGGCAACTGACTGCCCACAGACGGCGTGCGTTTTAGTCGGTTCGAGTCCGACATAACCTCCTCCTCCGGCTCCGGCGGGGGAGGTATCCGTGGGGATTTTTCGCACGATAAAAAACAGAAAAAAAAAGAGTACCTGGGATCTGTACTTCACGTGACTGGTCACATCAACCGCGACGTCAAGGCACGAATTGCCGCCATGTGGGCCAAGGGGCGGGAAATGATTGGCGTCACATTTGAACCTAAAATGCCAGTCTGGTTGACGGTAGGTCTATAAAACGGCTGTAAGGCGTAGCCGTTGCTGGAGCGACATAAGCAGGAGCTACGTGTCACGGAGATGAAAATGCTGCGGTGGATGTGCGGCGTCACACGTAAAGATCGCATGAGGAACTCTCAGATCCGCGGCAGCCTTCATGTCCGCGACATCACACATAAAATGCAAGAGAGCCGCCTTCGCTGGTGTGGCCACGTCTTGCAACAACCGCCAGGCTACGTGGGTAACAAATGGCTGGCAATAGCACAGCCACCGGGACCAGGTGGAAAGGATAGGCCCAAGAAGTCTTGGCTTGAAGTCGTGAAGGGTGACATGCGTGCAAATGGTCTCATCTCACCACCATGGACGCCCAACGCGCAGGAAGTGACGTAAGGCGGCCCCTGAGCTCCGAGGTTACCTCGGATTCGGAAGCAATCAGGAAAATATGTACGATAATCATGAAAGGGGGAGGCGCGCATCGCGCCGCCAACGCGGCCTGCTTCTTCTAGAGTGTCAGGCGGTTCCCCCTGTCATTTCCAGGCCCGTGCTAATGAGGACCGATATGGAGATATTGATACGATAGTGGAGATGTTGAGTGACCTACGTCGCCCGAGTCCTTCGCACATTGTGTATTATGCGGAATGGGAAACAACTGAATCTTCTTCAGACCCGTTCCCCCGCCTCCTTCTCGAGCATTACTTGCTCTCAGATGGAGGCGGTGGCAGCCGCGAGCTTACGGTTTTACGCCATCACTGTAAGCAAGCGAGAGAGAGTGCTGAGCGAGAGAACTCCCATCCCGAGGGCCGCCACAAGGATCCGTTTTGGCGTTTCCCATGCCGGGTATTCGGTCCGCGTATGCAGCCCCGTGTCCTCGCTTGCATCACAGTGATGACACCCGGGCGTTGGCTCCTTCTGAATTCGCCGCAGCTAACTTTCGAAACATCCATATCCGGTGATCATCTGCGTCAACCGCTACGAGAGTTCGCCATTGAAGCCTTTCTAGCCAGTTCTCCATGATGGGTCATAGTAAGCTGCGGCTAGCTAGTTCACCGTGATAGTGGTGGTAAGAAATACCACCACTATCACGGCGTGCCCTGCGCTTGGTTGTCCAAGTCGTAGTTTCAACTCCACCATGTCCCGATAAAGCTGGGACTTCGTAGCCTCGATTTCTCGCCTTTTGATACGGGTTTAGTACCGAAGGTGCTCTGACATCTTTTTTCGCCATAGGGTCTCCTGCAGGAGTCCTCCAGCCCCCTCAAGCCAGAGTGCCAGCAGCGTCCTTCAACTTGGGGGCCAGCAGCTTAAACGGGTTCTGGATCGTATTTAACAACAGTCGTTCAAGGTATCTTACTTTTCTCCTCTAACCTCATTCCTCCTCCATTATTTCGTCATGAATTTCATACACATTTATTTTCATTGTATTGTTCAATGACGTTTTATTGGGAGACTAGACAACCCCCCCCCCCACCTCCCCCCGAAACTATGTCTCGGCTACACCATGACCCCCCCCTGAATTGAAAGCTGGATCCGCCCCTGCAGGCTAGCGTATTTCCTGTTGCACTCGTGCTCGCATTCAGTTCTAAAGGCGAATTCGCCTAATTTCGGGTAGGTACTCGATAATGATCAATGGGGATAATTTTATTAACCTAATGAAGACGACAGGTCGTTTGATCAGTTTTTAATCATTTTTAGAAGGAAGCGTTCACTTAATATTATGTTATCGTAGTGTGAGGCTATTTCTATGGCGATTGGGAACCATTTTTTTTTCTAGGTGTAAAGCCTTTGATAGAGATTGAATACATAGCTAACGACGACGACATGGCGAGACGGGGATTTTAGGTCCGCTACTGACATGCATCGAAAAGTGCCTGGTGCATACCTAGATACTTGCAGTAGATACGTAAATACCTACTTTACTTATAAGTAGTCATACTAGGTAAGAAAACGTTAAACCAGCTCTAGGTGTAAATGTTAACCTGAGGCATTCATTAGCGACAGTGCAAACTTAGTTCTCTCATGTTGCACAAAGCGTTGAGCACTTAAATCGCGATTAGGTATCAAGTACCAAGTTTGGTTTGAATTGACAAAGGCTCACATTGCTGTAATCCACTCAAGCCATCTAATTGAAATAAACCATACAATATACACCCACAAGCTTTAAACTTGTTATGTAGATCCTACCTATTTATAAATGTATATGTACCTAAGTACCTATTAATTAGCTATCGTGCGTGTGCAGATCGTTAAGGTATCTGTGTCGCTGACGCATGACGCCCTCATTAGACGGATCACATGCGCGTCATCATCATCCCAAGTAGCAGATTAGCTTCAGGCGCTTAATGAACGTCGGGTGTCACAGTCAGACTGCGCAGTCGACACAGTCATAGTCATAGAACGTTTGTACATAGGTATACTTATTCTGGTAGTCATCAAATTTTTAGTAACTGTTTTAAATTATGTAACTACTAGACTTGGGACAATACATTTGTATACCAAATTACAAAATTATTCAGATCTAAAAAACACACCAACCTCATACACTACCAAATCGTTTCACAAGACATTAGGTCGGTCATGTCAATCTGTCCTTTATAATTAGTAGCGTCGCGTCTAGGGTTGCCAGTTGCCAGTTGCCAACTTTTCTTTGACAATAAAGTGTGTTTCTTAATAGAATTAAAAAGTTGGAAAAATTGAAAAGAGAATCAAATTTTTTTTGTACTCACAAAAACGTAAAAATAAACCCAATTTTTAATACATTATATAATTTAATCTTACAGCTGCCAGCCTCTGTGGCGAGGCGGTAGGGCATTCGCCGTAGACGCAGGGGGCCTCTGATCACAGGTGCGACCGGGATTAACGCGAGGATGATGATGAATCTCACAACAACCTCACCAAACTGAGTACCTTCTTACACATTTATACCTACCTTGTTATCTATCATGACTATCATACACAAGTTTATCACAGAATTTCCCGTTTTTTACGGTTCATAAAAACCGCTTTGAGTTCACAACCAGCTGCTACCCTATTTGACAATGGGAATAGGCCAACTAGACCGTAAGTAATCAGAGTAAGTCAGGTTCTTCAAGATGGACTTTAGAAGGTTCTTATGGGGCCGGCAGTGTGAATGTGACGCCCCTGGTGTTGCATACGTCCATAGGCCACGGTAACCACTTTCCATCAGGTTGGTCGTTTGCTTGTCTAAGTTGTATAAAAAAATCACTAAAATCAGGTTCAATAAAACGAGCCAAGTCGATTGAATACTCCCGAGTGTGTCCGTGTGCCGCCGAGCCGAGGTACCGACAGCAACAGCACCCGTCATTATTGTATCTGCTTGTGCAGAGCGAACGCGGGCCACCACGTCCGCAGTTTCCGTCATCACGTCAATGGTGAAACAGTGTAGAATGGGGACGATTCAGTTCAGAACAATTACTTACAGCCGTATATGGGTAGGTATCAGCATTTCTAGCTACCGGATATCAAAATGTCAATAGGAGTGGCATGTCTGTAATTCAAGTCATCAGATTATGGTATCGTCGCGGCGTACCGTCGCGTCGCTGGCCATACTGTATTTATCGCAGCTGTCATCTCCAGAGGCTCAGCGCCTGGTCCGAACCGCGCCACACGCCAGTAACATAGAAAAACCACTAGTTCTTATGTCGAGACCGAGATTCTGATTAATTGAACAAGTCGGCTCCTTGAGAGCACGTAACTGCCAGTGATAAGAGTGATTTGCTCGGCTATCAGCGGCCGTAACATAAAACCCAAGGGCCTCGGCCCGCGTCCGGCGGAGCACCCTCATTACCCCCCCCCCCCCCTCCCCTCCCTCCGCCCCTTGCAGCTCGCCCCACACACCCTCCAGGCGACTCGGAGCAGTTATTTCACGAAAACTCCGACAATTAGGTACCGAGACTACTTTGTGATAATTAGGTATGCTGTGGGCGCTCGTTCACGTTACATACACCATTTTAACAGCACAGTTTAATGTTTATATTTATGAGTGTATGCTACGCCTGCATACGTAATAATATAGCAAGTCGATGATAAAATGTAACGCGGTACCACAGGGTACGTCGTCGTCGCGTCAGCGTGCGGAGCGGACGAGCCGCGAGCGGCGCGGAGCGGTGCTTACCTTTCGGTGGTAAATGCTTTCTACAACATCATATACATAGTTGGAATTAAGTTGTTGTTCTTCGAGTTCTGTATGAGCTGTTTCTAGAACACATACCCAGCATTCAATAATGAATGGATACAAGCACAGTGCAGCTGTGCGATATACATTTCATAACAGAAGTGTCCGTTGAGTTTATAAAATCGAGCCGACCTGTTGGGTTATACTTTACAGTTTCGTTGCTCATTTTTTGCAATACATATAGGTGTTTCGATTTTAATCGTGTAATGTAGCTCCGCGCAAAGGCCTCGGAGCAGGAAGCGCATGCAGTTTTTGTCAATAGTCAATGCAGCGGATGTAGCCGCGCGCCCCGCCCTCCCTCCGCCGCGATAATGATCACTTACGGGCAGACATTGCGTTTTAATAAAATAAATAAAATAAATATGAACGTTCTCACTGCGTGTAATTAAAGTGTAACCTCACCATGTGAGCGACAGTGGCGTGCCCCGGACACCCACTGATATCGTCATATTATCACGCTCTCTGATATCATGGCTTAATGCATAAGCTGCATATGCATAACTAAGTCTAAAATTCCTTTATTTAGTAAAATAAGCCTGTGATTAATTTTATTGTTATCAAAAAGAAAATGAATGAGAACTACCTAGACTGCATCGATAACGCAACGCAAAGACAGGTAACCTTGCCAAATATTACCGTGACGGATCCAATCCCTCCTCACTTCAAGCCGCCAAATGTATTCAGGTGAATTACCGGAACTGCTCAGAGTTAGAGCACACCCTTGTTTCTATTTGTGATTAGAGAAGATAAAACTGCTTCAAGCGAACTGGAAACAGATTACAATCTAAACGGATAGCGACAAAACATTCGTGACTAGCTAATAGAGTTTAATGTTCAACGTGCTAATCTCAGCCATCACCAGTCTCAATGTAAAAACCGGAAAAGCACGAGCCTGGCTCGCGCACTGACGGTTCCATATAAAATTTCATCAATCAACCCAACTTTCCGTCACCAGAATCGAGCCTTGAACAATATTATTATAACTAAAGTTGTTGTGTAGTACCAAGTAACGTCTTACGTTTAACTGAGTCGGAATTAAGGCCAAGCTAATAAATGTTCAACCATGCATCGATATTGGTCACGATCAATTTACCAGGTGGAAATGTAAACTTGTAATCACAAATTAAATGTGTTTCTACAGGGTGTAACTTAAATAGACATTTTTGGATCGCATCCTTTACTTTATACAGTTTTTTATAGAAATTTCACGTTGACGGCTTTACTCGTTAGTCGTTTCGTTACTAACAAAAAATATCAATTTCAAATGTAATGAGGGTCTTTCTAAGTTAAGTGGTACTTTGACGTCCATGATGTAAACAATTTTTTCTATCATTTGTTTATTTTCTCTTAAAACTCACTGTCTTCAAGTGTCTTCTACATATTCACTCAACTTCTTTTTCATCGTCGTTAAAACATATCGTCGTTTATTGGGTTCTCTCATTTCCTTTTCAAGATACGGAACCCTAAAATCATTTCTGTGTTTAATGGCCCGTTCATTAAGAAAGGTTATTGTCTATAAAACATTGCGCAGCGACCTTTAGGAGTGGAGCAGAAACCACGGCCGTTTGCACGCTGATTGCAGCGACTCTTTAGTTATTTACAGACGCAGCGTGTCATGAAGTTCATTTAGACCGAGGCGTCACACTTTGCCTGTTAACACTATCACTGGGCATTGAACGTGAGTGTGCACTAACCGGCCCGGCGTGACTGTGTGCTGTGTGCCAACTGATTAGGTACAGCGTCGTCGCTCTAAATGTTTATCAAACAGTAGCCGCTCCATCTCGTCGTTTATCAAGTCGCGTATTCCAGTTTAAGTCACAATAACATGGTTCAGAAATAGCTCGTCATGTTTTCTCCTAATGGGACTCACGCAACCCACAATAGAATTAACATGTCCAACCGGCGAGCGCCTACTGCCGTGTAGGGTTGCCGTCAACCAGTTTTGGTTATAAACTGTAATTGAAAGACGTTAAGAAACGTTTCTTGCAAATTAAATATTCTAGTTGCTCTAAAGTTCTAATGGCAGCCCTACCGGTGCTGTGGTCGAGTCGAGCGTCACCGGACGTTCGGACTGCGAGCGTTAACCCACATCGCGGCATGTATCGAGACTATCGACACACTATCGAGAGCAAACAGAGCCCGATAACGACAACACCAAACTGTCTATCCGCGGATCCGTTTATCATAAAGATGTATTTAAGGCATTCCATTCGTAGAAAAATAAGACATTTATCAAAGCATTTATTGAAGTTGACGGTCGTAAATAATATAAAACGATATCGCTTTTTGTCGATCATAATATTCATAATGGCCGACGAAAATCCATAAAACTTTTAAAGTAAGAAAAATACAGTTTGTAAAAAGAATACAACAACAGCGCTATTTAGAAGAGATCTTTCGCGTTGTAACACAGGGGATGGGGGAGGAGGCGCGTTGCGTTTCAGGCGATGTCGAGCGGCAAGATAATGACGACAAAGACGGGCTCGGCGCGCGGCGCCGGCGGATCGTACTGATTCATGTATTTTTTACTTTCAAGCAACAGCAACATGACAAGGCTGCCTGATTGATAATCGTTCGTTTTAGGACCGTATCACTATTCACGACACGTCTAACTTTGTAAGATAATGATTCGTGGAGAGAACCGGGAAGTGGCGTACAGGACGAAGTGGTTTCAGTGGTTGTACGGTGTGGGTGCAGCTTGCCTTTAACCGGCGCGGCGGCGCGCGGTGTGCGCGGCGAGATCGTGACTCGTGACTGTTTCTAAACATTTCTCTGCGGGCGCACGACAGCGCTCACTCCGAGCGCATCAAGCCCGCGTGAAAGAAAATAATTACCTTCAGTAAATTGAGCCGTCACGATGAAAAACTCTATTATAAGTTTACAATGTAGCCATATAAACGTGCCAATTGAACCGTGAGCGTCTCCATTATCCTCGAAACAATAATATTAATGTTTATTTGAAAATACAATGATCGCATGAATTATTCACGAACAATAAAGTCGGTAGT
The DNA here is from genome assembly GCA_914767945.1 of Eilema depressum. Classification (NCBI taxonomy): domain Eukaryota; kingdom Metazoa; phylum Arthropoda; class Insecta; order Lepidoptera; family Erebidae; genus Eilema; species Eilema depressum. The sequence continues at coordinate 19,452,043 of OU612031.1, read as the reverse complement.
GTTAGTTACCGCGCTGTGCGGACTGCGGAGTGCGCAGCGAGCTCGCCGGAACCTTCCAATAAATTATCACAAAACATGCCAAAACATGTTGTTTTCGACGAGTTATTATATTTCACTGGAATTATAATTATCACTGAGTTAATTAAAGCTATAAATAACGCAGGAATGAAAATATCTTATTAATGTTGGCGCGTTAATTTACATACGTCTAGCGCGCTGAGCCGGTGCCGGGGCCGGGGCCGACTACAGGCCTAAATTAGGTCGCCGCTTACAATTAATTTTAATATTATCAGCTTAGTTTACCTTCTATGTGTCTACAATATGTACGCGCGATTACTGAAACACAATGAAATATTAATTAAACACACAACCTACCTACATGCACAAATGCATGAACAAGTTTACTTTCGTTGTTTCACCGCTCATCGCAGCCGCTTCGCTCCACCCCACTCGCTCGCTCGCTAGCGCTATTTAATGGCCGCACATTATAAAGTGGCAGATCGAGCCAACTTCAGTCACTCGAACATGATTAACACCTATTTTTTTTTCGCTGAATCTCTCATTTTCTAGGTTAGGTAGATGTAGCCAGGTAGGTAGTAATACTCGTAGTGTATATTATTATGATTTTCGCTATCTTGAATTACTAAGTAGGTTTGTAGTACCAGTACCTACCAAAAGATTATTATAACTTGATCCTACTATGTTAAGTTGGTAATTTGAATCGAATGCGATTGAAATACGATAATATGACATTACAAGTATATCTTGATCGTAGACGTAGACACGACTAACGTCGTGTTACATTACCGTGTATTGTATACAGAGGTACCTATAGCTTATAATAAAAAGCTACTGTTTTTACAGAGTTGAAAGAAAGCAACCACCGATGTTTGAACACGACGCGACGTATGCATGTGCCTAGTGATGTCAATCACTCGACAGCGGCTGACTGACGCGCCATTAAGTAGCTCGCCACTCAGCGCCGAGCGCACCCTCCACTGGGAGCGGTATCGATTGGACACGATACACGATCTGAAAGTAGTCGCGCGGAGCCGATCCCACGCAACCGTCCACCTTCATTACATTAACCAAAAATGAAAACTCTTTTTGAGAGAAAAACGCGTACACGAGCAGGTTTTGTTGAAAGGCGAACGTTCAAAAAACTTGTGGTTGCTTAAAAAATATTGATACAAATGAAATAAAACTGAACAAAATATTGCTGGCTGCGGTCTTACTATCGCAAAATGAAGATACAAAAAAAATATTAATGGTACAAACGTGTGCGTGAGTAACCCGTCGGCCGCTCGCACTTCTCGCGACTCGCGAGTGCTAATCTAATCCACAACCAAATACATTTTATAATTCCACATGTAGGTAGGTGTGTAGATCTACTTAGTGTATTAATATTCAGGTTGCCTTTAGTTTAGTGGCATGCTCCACTGCTAACAGCGCCAACAAACATGTTCTGCGAAGGCAGCGTGAGGAAAGTGAACCAACACAATACATTATGTTGAAAAGAGAAAAATATCTTCGCTCTACTAGGAAGTAGGAGTCGTTAAAGCAGTGACATCAGCTTTGAAATATTTCTGCTTCTTAGGATATTTTTTCCGGCTCCCCGGTTTCTGTGAACTTTCAGAAATATATTGGGTTTTTTATTGTTTTCTTCATTGAAATATCTCTGTAAGAAAAGGATTGACTGAGTGTAGGTCGTTTTTAATTTCCAAAATATTATATTCATGGGTGTGAAAATGACCTTACAAATAATTTTATTCAGGATGATCTTCCAAATTAACATTATACCGGCTGTTGATGTTAATTTTATTGTCTTATGTTACAAAACGCAAGCGATTTTTATAATCTACATAAATATCTACAGTACACAGTACACTTTTGAGGGTGAGTCTTGCTAGATTACAGTGTACCAATTTTTGTTATGGCTATTTTTATAAGTAGATTGATCCATACTGTTAAACTTTTGAATTTATCATAATTATGCAGTTTATCATACGTAGTTTATTTAATGTGTGGCAAATCTTATGCGAATAAGGCGTAAGTCATAATCAACGCAAAATTGTTAATACCTTTTCCGTATAACTTTCGCCATAGGCTCGCACTACGACTTATAGTAAAATGTGTCTGTCTATCTTATAAGTACATACTTGTTATTACGCCTATTAGAATTTTTTACGCTCTTCCTAAATAAAAATATCATTGTTTTAGATATGGCTATGCAAATATCAATGTATGCAAAGTAGATAATCATGTCACAGCAATTTGCAATAAAAAAAAAGCCTCCGATAGAAACAGATGAAACAATCCGTAGCAAGTTGTCCACTTCACATCTGGCTCTTACAGGTTACGATGATAATGAGTTTTTTGTAAAGCCTGTTAGTAAGGCGAGTATTATAGTTTACAAGCTGCCTACGGACGCTTATATTGTTATCCAGCCATGACATCCACATCTTCAATATTCATAAGACATATTTTATCTAGTGACATTCATGGCATAATAAAGCGATGTCCGAATGGAGCTCGAGTGTAGCTGCCAGTTAGCTGCGATGGCGGCGATGTCCAATTTCCTTACAGTGTCCATGACAATTCGCCGTCAGTTTGCATGTAATTATAGCGCAGGCGGGCGCGGGTGGCGCGACACTTTCCCGAACGTTCTCAATAAACGTTACCTAATGCGTTTTTAATAGTTTTATTTACAGTTTGATACCCTGCACCGGTTCGGAACGTGATTTCACAATGCTACTTGACTTTTAAGTAAATATCGAAAGCGTATTACTTTCAAATAACAAGTAAAGGTATTTAATTGACTCTCGTTTAAGAATATTGCGTAATTAGGTATCATTAAGCGCGAGACGTGGGTAATTTAAGAGCATATTACGGGGTTACAAGAGCATTACACAGTAATTGTGCCGGTGCCGGTGGTCTGCTAATGAGCGGAACGAGACATTTTGAAGTCCGAGTACAGCGGACCGCTACAGAGAACGCATAGATGGACTGCCACAGCAGTATGAGCAGTGTGAGCACCGCGACGATACCACGGGTTGTGACGCGCGAGGTTTTACATCGATAAATTCAATCGTTCATTAATTTAAACGCGCACACGCACGGCTGCACTGATTAGATTTAACAAGGCACGGCGTAGTTGCGCATGTCGCAGAGAATGTTTCCATTGATACGAAAATATGTTCTGTTACATTATTTATGGATGCATTATTTTTTAATTAACTAGCTGTTGCCTGCGGCTTTGCCCGCGTGGACTTCTGATCGCGTTGCTGCTACTGATCTTCTCCGATAGCGTGATATTATATAGCCTATGACACACACAAATACTGTGGTTTTCTATTGTTAAAACTATTTTCAAAACCCGTTCAATAGATTCAGAGATTACCTTATCCTACAACATCTCAAACTCCTATACCTGTACCTCTTTATAGCAATAATACAGATTTAGCCACAATTCTTATAGAACCTAGTCTGTAAACTATAAATAGACTATAAGAAATAGTACATGGGCCTATCTTTCGATTTTCAGGTAGTTATAATGCACAAAATAATGTACCACCCAGGATTCCCACGGATGCATGTTTCCCGTTCATCAAAATGTTTATTTAGGATAAATTAAACACGTTAGAAGTTCAGAAGGTTTACAATTTAAGCGGAGAAGCAGGCGCGTAAAAGTTGCTTGGGTTTTATACAATGTAACTATAATAGCGTCCTGGTAAGACAATTTAAAACCGGTTTCCCACACGTCAGCGGTATTCACTACGTCCGTAGCAGATGCAGAATAACATCCGTAGGTACCCTTGGTGTAATCAGGCATCGCTTTATGGTACAATGAAACGTTGCTCTAGCTAGTTGCACAAATACGCTCCAAAAATAGTCCGCTTTACCCTCAGATATTTGTAAAATATCACTCGTTTTGGTGGAGCGATAACGAGCGCTTTAGCTGCGCGGGCGCTGCTTCCGCCGCGCGTTTACAAACAGCGTAAGGTTGCTTTTGCGGACGTGCACCATATACATGTTCAGTTGTGTGCAGGTATAACAAAAGAATTGAGCATGTTTTCCAATACAAATCTGCCACAATAGTTTGTTGCGCTCAAGTTGTCCATTTTTGTGCAGATGGGACAATGTGTTTGTAGTAACACAGAATCCATAACACTGCGCTGTTTCCTCACTATCTCTGAAATCCAATGCAGCTACATGAACACAAATGAGTTTTTGGAATAATTCTATACTTTTGTTGTGCTAACACCTCTGTTATGCATAAGATAGGACATGTCTTAGGTATCATACGACAAGTAAAATATTAATAAAATTATTTTGTAGTACATCATAATGTGTATATTTTTAAACGAGACATTGCCTTCAGAATACCATTAGGCGAGATGAAGTCAAATTGACGTGTCCTATATAAAAAAAAAACTATGAATTAATGATAATATTCACGAGAAGCGCAAGATTTCAAATAACATTTGAGATGTGCGAACTTTTCAGATTGATCGTCGATTACTTACGCACCAGTTAACAGACACAAATAAACAGCAACGTTAAGTGAGCGTACTCTCATTTCTCATACAGAGCCACGATCAACGCTCCTCACTCAGGTTATAAACATTCGCAATTATTTTTATTTCGCTACGGATGCAGTGAGTTACGTTCGCTACTCCGATGTTAAAATTAGCGTTACGACGCGTAACTCACCGTCGCCTGCCATTAATTTAGTCCTACCGCTCGCGTCGGAGGCGGGCGGCCATCGAGTTTAATAAACCGTAAAATTGAGTAGGAACCTTAGTTCAGGCATCCCATTAGAAATTTCAGTAGATGAAGTTACTCGATACTGATGTAAACTAAGTCTAAAGTCGACGTAAACACTTGGAAGCTGCGCGCTTCCTGTGAGCAGTCGGCGTGTCACGTCGCGGCGACGGGCGGCAGGCGGCGCGGCGGCGGAGGGTTATCTCGCTATCAGCTGAGCGGTGCGCGTGTGTGCGTGCCGCGCCCCCCGCACTCGCCGCGCGCCCAATCAGCTGATCGCAGTAGGTCGCCGCCACGCCGCGCTGCCGCCGACGCTCCACGACGTATCTGCCGGTGCAACGACACCGCACTACATAGTACCTAGCTACATACTGTACGCTCTCATTAATGATATAAGTACCATTATCTTATTAAGCATAGTGATGGTTTTATTATCGCCTTGCAAGTTTATAAGAAAGGCGACTCGCAAGAAAACGTACATTTTTCTTGCGTTCCGTAATTGGAAAAATGTGTATGTATGTTTTGAGTAGTAAAGTTAGTTGAGCGATAATTTTGAAGGAGAGCGGTAGGTACTGGCGGTACGGTTCTCGCATTTATTTCTACGATAACGTGTGATGGTGCAGAAAACCCTGGTTCCGGAGCGGGCACATAAAAGAGTTCCGCTCGGCGTGCGGTCCCGCTCGCACCCGCAGTGAGACCTGCGAGAGTAAGCGGGAGGCGCTCGCGCCCGTCTGTCAAGTTCGGTACTTAAAATGGCCGATGCTTGCTTAGTTTCGTGATCGCCTAGGGAGGGGGCGACGTCGATAATATTATGTTTTATGACGGCGGGTGGCGGACGTACATAAATTGGGTTTTCGTTTTACGAGAGATAATACCGACGATAAATTATACTCGCATTTCGGGAATCGAATTTCACCCGCAGCGAGTAGACGGTATTAACCGTAACTACTGGGTTGTCATGCTTTTCGAGGAAGGCGGTAATTACGGCATTGCTGTGATCGCAAAGCGCTGTTATCAGAGCGTGACGAAGGCGCTCGCTATAATTCGCGATCGTTATTACGAGGAGCTCTTATCTCAAACGTCTCGCTCTGTGCGAGCGCGACTCGCGAGCGGCGGGCGAGCCGAGCGGTGCCCCGGTGAATACTGTTGCTGCCGGTTTAAGAGCACGCTGTATACGAGATTACATGCACGTATTACTTTGAAAGCTTTTATGCTTATCAAGCAGATAGTTGTCTGATTTATCTAATGGCCTGCCAGTAATCGGCATGAATGGACGTAAGCTAATAAATATTCTTTACGTAAATAAATTGCACAATGAAGCGACGCGATACTGCCCGGGAGGTATATTTCATCTCTGTTGAAGATTGAAGTATTATAGAAATGAGGTTAAATTCAATTACAGTAAGTAACTAGCGCGACTAAATTAGAAGAAAATTGCACCGTTGTAGATAACGGCGTCACATAAGCTGAGCCACAGTATTGATGTGTTTGTGTGTAGGCACTGTCTGACTGAGCTGACTTATATATCAGTCATAAAACGTAACAATAAAGCTTTATTACCGCGCTGTAGATAAAATAAATATCCCTTAATTCGGTTATAGCGCGTTGTTAGCGTGCAGGGGAGCATCGTGTTCGTGTAGCAAGAAAGAGCACTTCTTGCGGCCGGAGCCCGCGGCGTCGCACAGAGCTCCACGCCAGCGCTCGGCCTCTCAGACCAATCATCCATTAGTCTCGATGTTTATTTCGTGTTTATTACGTGGATGCTAATTCAGCGCCGCCTCTCGCTCTGATGTTGGATAATGGAGTAGGCATGTTCTCACCAGCGCTCGGCGCTCGGCCGCCGCACGAAGGCGGCGTGCGTGCGCGTGATGGACGATTTACGTTCCTCACTATACCCGCTGCATGGACTTTAAATCTATTTGAATGCATTTTAATTAGTGTCGGCACCGCTAACTGTCGAAACATTCACACGAATGTAGCGAATCATAATAATCAAGTTTTATTATAATAGCTTCGTAAGTCTATTTCCCTGAATGGTGATTCAGTATGAATAATTTCTTTCCCAACAGCTATTGTAGATTATTCACGACTCATTGTGTATAAGTGCCTTTCAAACAAAATAAAATGTGGAATGAATAGCGGCTTGGTACGCGCTAGGCTTTTGTTTAGCGAATATTTTGGTAGTGTTGTCATTGAGAGCGAAACAATGGCGGAGCGCGTCGCCGCGCGCCGACGCAGCGCGAAAAGTTCAATCGCTCCACACTTGTAATTATATCGGGCCTAGAACACTATTGTTCCATTTTACGCTCTGAACATAATGACGCTATTGTTCACTATTTATTACGTGCTGACGGCTGAATCCATACATTTGAGAAAAAGAACCGTAGGTACCTACTAACATTTACTAGCGAATGTTTCCAAGTACATACCTAATTCAATATTTCTAACACACAGAAGCTACTAATCAGAATTTGTTATCTGTAAAAACCTCTCTGGGGTGTCCCCTGTGAGGTTTACAGATAACAAATGAGTACTACACTATGAAGAAGAGCTGCCACCTATCCAAGCATCGATATAGATACTTATATATTATATTTATCCAAGTACTTTTTACAGTTTTCAGTATAAGGAAGGCCTAACAATGGTTATTGACTTGACACAAAGTGGTAGGTACACTAGGTACCTAGGTACCTACTGAGAATGTAACCATAATGTAACTGATTAGTTTTAGCCACGAAAGGGTAGATTAATAGCCAATAGGTAACGACTATTAAGGCATTGTGTGCCATAAATTATTACCCAGACTCCTAAGTAGACACTAAGTAGTGCAGGTACGCACCACACACTAACAAAGATACCTACCAGTAAATTAATAAACCAGCACGCTTATGGTGACGTAAATGTAAACAATCTACATCCTACTAATATTATAAATGTGAAAGTTTGTGAGAATGGATGTGTGGATGTGTGGATGTTTGTTACTCTTTCACGCATAAACGGCTGGACCGATTTGGTTGAAATTTGGTATGTATATAGGTTATACCCTGGATTAACATATAGGCTATATATCAGCGATGTACGGGATCAGAATTCCACGCGGGCGGAGCCGCGGGCAACAGCTAGTACTACAATAAAATTGTGAAAACACTTGGAACACAACAGTTGGTTGTTATTTTTAGGGTTCCACACCTCAAAAGGTAAAAACGGCACCTTTATCCGTGATATCAGATCAGACAGACGTCTGTCAAGATCTTTTTCTCAGGAATATGTGGACTGTGGAGGCATCAAATTGAAATGTATACCAAAATAGGTGTTCAGGTCAGCAATGCCTTGAAACTGTGAAAAGATCAAACTTCTGAGTCAATGCCATCAAAAAATATAGCGGATAGCCGCTTATGTAGCAAATTCGACAAAATGCAAGGGAATCAATACACACACCTACTTCCCGAGGCGAGGCCTTAAAGCGCAAGTAAGGGGAAAGATACGAAAATCCATATCCATACTCCATACTAATATTATAAATTTGAAAGTAACTCTGTCTGTCTGTTCGCTTTCACGCCTAAACCACTAAATCGATTTTGATGAAATTTGGTATAGGGGTAGATTAGACCTTGAGAAAGGACATAGGTTATGTTTGGTCGCGATAACCGACATCCACGCGGGCGGAGCCGCGGGCGAAAGCTAGTTGTAAATATGTAAGTATGTAGCTACCAAATCACAATAAAATATGTAATTGTACATGTTTATGTCGGCCTGTCATTCAGGGCCATTTTCTCAAGAACGCTTGAGGGTATCACGTTGAAACAAATATCAAATACTCATCAGGTCTGCTGTTACAGTTGAGAAGAAAAATAACAAACTTCTAGGTCAAAACAATCAAAAGATATTGCCGTTTATATCGCTAAGCTCGTCCCTCAAGTCAGTTTTGTGCGGAACACTCGGTGCGCGAGCCCAACTCGCACTTGACCGGTTTTTCCTTAACGTGGGGCTGAATGAATAAATTAAGTAAGTATAATATTGAAATGTTATTATTAAGAATGAATTAAGCACGTAAAAGTGTTAAATAACACTAGGTATTACACGGATTACACCATGTAAGTACTCCTAGGTATAAAATCGTCTTACAACGATATTTTAAAGGCAGGCCATTATGGAAAAAAGTTTTTAATGTTTTTATTTAATCGATAAAATAGACTGTCACAGTAATTAAGGATTGACGTCATCCACTGCACATTAAATTACAGCGGATCACCTAAACAGGTAGGTAGGTACTTATTTAAAATGACTATCCATTTATCGATAACATCAAAATCGAGCGATTCGCTTCACCATCATAATAATGTAATGTTTGACAATGATAACGAACGACATTTTTGAAGTTTGATAAATAGCTGTTAAAAAGTTCATGGTGCTGGTGGACTTCTAGTTTCCACAAAATAGTCGACATCTGCATTGCTTGTAATAAAGTGGATACTGTTTCTACAATAACACACCTATAAAGTACTGTCAGCTGTTTTCACATAACATTACACCTACAAATATCGAATTAACTTTGACGCATTGGCACGGTCATAAAGCGAAATGTCCACTGGCAAGTATTTGCTGCAATTTCTTGCCGAGAATTGTTTCCACTGACTGCAATTAGGTACCTACTCTCTATGCAAGTTATTTGTAACTTACATACAGAGTAATTGCAGTCAGTGGGAATAGTCCTCTGCAAGAAATTACGGCAAATACCTACTTGCCAGTGGACACTTCGCTTAATACATTAAGCCCAATTTGCACTTTGTTTATGAACTGGTCATACATTTTCTGCAAGACTTGTAAGAAAATGTATGAACTCGCACTAATCACTAAAAAGTACAAACCGGGCTTTCCCTGAAGCTTAGGGCTTGGGTCGTTAGTGTACATAATCCCAGTGGCTGGGGCGGTTCGTTTACTTACACTTGGAAAGCTCTGCGGCGCTGGCACTGCACTTCTCCGTACATCCTGGTGTTGAGGGTCGAGGCACTGCGAGCTCCGCGCTCGTCATACAACATACAACGATCACACACTGCCGTATTGGCGTTGGCCTATTCGCATACACACTGCCGGACGTGACGTAGACGTATGGCGCGCACCGATCGCATGGAGGTAAATAAAACGATGCATTAGGGATTTTTGTAAAAAGATAGTTATATTTTTGGCATTGGACTATGACACAATATAATACTATGATATGCTAAGTAAGCGTTTTATAAAGACTTTTACATGCCGAATATTCGTTAATCAGACTATTCTTCAGAGGACTCTTTATATATAATTTTAACAAACATAACCGCTTACAAGTTGAGAGTAGAGTACGATTCTAAGGTACCGCTCGGGACTGCTCTAGAACTCATCACCTATTCGAAACATAACTATGTCTAGTTTTAATTATTAATATTTTTCTCACTTTCATTTTTTTACGCTATAGGTACATACTCATTATAATACAATTTTTGAACATATAATTATCGATATGATATCTTACACAAAAAACGCAACGAATCGGCGACGGTACAATAATTTAATCGTGAAGCGTCGGTTACTGCGTTTGCGAATAAATATTTTCGTTGGTGGGTACGCACTAGTGCGGTCGCGCGGCCGCCGGACGGCGCCGGCGGGCCGTCCCCGTCCGGCGGGCGGCACCGGCCGGAACTACACGGAACGTCCGGGGCCTCGGCGAGACAACACATATCGTCCGGTACAACAACACATAAATCAACGTTTAAACAATATCAACGTACATAGGTACTATTTGGTATCAGTTCGTCCGCGGACACTGGCGCCGCGCGGCGCCGCACTTACACTAACTAATTACACAGAAACATCACAGAGAGCGGGCCCGCTCCTCCGCCCGGCTACATGTAGATGGGCAGCTGCTGCAGCGCGCGCTTGTCGAAGCGCTCGTAGGGCGCCGGCGGCAGGCGCGCGATATCACAGTCCGCCTCGCCGGCGTACGCCTCGCCCAGGTACGCCTCGCGGTACGGGTGCGGCTTGAGGCGCGCGCGGCCCAGCTTGCCGCCCGCCGCCTCCGCCGCGTACGACTCGAAGCGGTAGCACGCCAGCGCCGGCTCGTCCGCCGGGCCCCGCGCGCGCGCCGCCGGCACCGGCTGCGGCGGCGGCGCGGCCGGGGCGGGCGCCGCGCGGCAGCAGCGCCGGCTGGCGCGCGCGCGCGCCCTGCCCGGCGTCACGGCGGCCGCGGCGGCGGCGTCCCCGCGCGGCAGGTTGTTCACGAACGGCACCCGCCGCAGGCTCTCGAGCCTCCGGAAGTGCGAGGGGTGGATCATGAGCAGCGGCTCGATCTTGACGCCCTGCGGCGGCTTGGCACAGTCGGGAAGCTCGTATTCGATACTGCAGTCTACGTGTAAAGGCACCGAGTAGTCCTTGGGGGCGAGCGAGGCGGGCCGCGCGTCCCTGCGGAAGCGATCGGCAGCGGCGAAGTCGGCCTCGCCGCGGGCGTAGCCCGTCATGTCGGCGGCCGCGGCCTCACGGCATGTGCGCCGCGGAGCGCGCCGATCAGCTGATTGTCGGAGATGGCGAGCGCGCACACGTGCGCGCAGAGTGGCGACGGCCGCGAGACTGGCGAGCGCCGCCCCGCGCCGGCGCCGGGCGCCCCGCCCCGCCCGCTCCCGCGGCCGCCGCGCCGGGGAGCCGCGCGTCCCGGTCCCGCCCCCGGCCGAGCCGGGACTTCGCCCCCCGTGACCCCGGTGCGGGACTTCAGCGCCTCACCCGTACGCGTGACGTCTTTGCCGAGCCGGTGGAACTGTGGAAGGCGCTGGCGCTGACGCTGCGTGCCCTCAGCGGGAGCGGGAGCCCGAGGCGACGTCTCGCTGACGCCGGCTGACGGCGAAATTCACCGAGAAATCGATAAAAATGGCGATGGCTCCTAACTAGCGATGCGAGCCTTGCGCAGAGATGCACTACGCACCCGGCGGGCGGGGCGGGGGTGGCCCGCCGGTGGGGCGGGCGGGGCCGCGGGGCGCGCCGCGATTGTAAAACAGCTGACTACAAAGAAGTTCAAAATATTAAACACGACTGCACTTGCGCCACTTGGCACACACTTGGTCTTGGTGCAAATCGCACTGAGATTGTCAACTTTATGAGCCCAGTAGATTATGCTGTTTACGATGTTGAGAAATAGATAATGATTAACTCAGACTAATATTCTTTTAGTCTGAGATGATTAAGTATATAGGCAGTTTTGAAAAACATTTTTTTGTCAAGCTATTATAAAATTATAAATTTGCAGTACAAATAGAGGCCTCTTGGTTAATCATATCCAACTGAGTATTTGACGTGCAAGTAAAAAGACTAATAAATACCATTAAGAACTTAACATCATTTACCTTTTTGGATAGTGAAGTGAAAGACGAGAAAGTTGAACGCGGCACGGGCACAGATAGCGCAGCGGTTCAAATGCTCACTTCGCCAACAGCCCCCGCGTTTTCGGTTCGATCTCCACATACAATAACTGCTTGTATCTTGTACATATCACACTTTCCACGGATACCTCCAACACTGCGGCATGTTACTGCAAGTATTAGTTATGAAAGTGAAGACTCCGAGATTCAGACTACCAAAATGTTGTTGAGGTCTCTATAGAACTAACGATCGTGCAAGATCTACGTATTAACTAATTGAGGTGTCATTAATAAACGAGAACTGTTTTAAACTATGACTACGGGAGTGCTAAAATGCTAATGCTAATGAATGCCATACTTTACTGACAGTTGAGTTTCGAATGTAAATAGTAATTAGTGTAAGTAAAAGTTAATTTGTTGATCGCGCGATACGTACGACATTAGTCGTAAGTGCATAGCATATCAGGTAAAGATCTAATGAAGACGGCCCTTTATTTGATGAATCATTGAAAATTTACAACAATATTAGGCAATATAGGGTTGCAGCTTTTGATAGCATTTTCTGAATAAATTTATTATTATCCATAGGGTGTTTCATTGTGATTCTACTAAATAATTCATAAAATTTTCTATTATTTTTATCATGAATATGTACTTGGTATGGTAAATATGCCAGTAGGATAACCGATAGGTCGTTGGTAAACACGACTTTGTGAGAAAATATAATTATGAGGATTGAGAAACTGTCAGTGGTTCGGAAGAAATCCCGCACAATACATAAAAGTATCTATGGATGAGCAAATATTCCTATTGATATGCATAATTATTTGGTAGATCAAACAGGAATTTAAACTGCAGCTTGACTGCAGCCATTAAAATGTTTCAAGCGCCACATACCTATGTAGGCACTAGATTTCTGAGGATCTCTGTAGATATTTTATGTGCACGGACATGTGGCAACTCCGTGCATGTTTCGGCATGTCTTGCCGTTTTGACTCCAGGTAACTTATGCACTTACTATCTGAACGTTATCACAGATAAAATATCATCTTATCCAATCAAATAAGATAGGAATAAACGCAAATGCTGTCTTGTTCGTGACTCAAACAATACGAGATAACGAATCTATACGAAAAGATTCGTCGCTCCGAGCCGAGCACAATCACAATGCGCAAAGACGCTCGAAGTGAAGCCGGCCTCTCCAGGTGAAGGAACGTGACTCTTTCGATATAAAACTTTATTAATCAATACCAAGTTTTGTAATATACCAAACCGATAACCACAGTCGATGCGCGAACAAGTAGGCACGAACAATATAATGCTCTCAACTTATACAACATCTTCTTCATCCAACATATTTAGGTATTATTCTATTCACTATTCATCCCTGGATCAGGTAATCAAAACTATGTACAGTAACTGCGAGCACCGTATGATCTCAAACTATTTATTATTATATAAAATTGGACTGCTAAGCGCAAAACTCGAGAACGGCTCGACCACTTCGGTTATTTTTTTTCACATGTTCCGTAAATTGCACGGAATGCTTTGATGTAAACAAAAAGTTACGGGTACAGAATTCCACGCGGGCGAAGCCGTGGGTATCAGCTAGTGTAATATATATTTGTTTATGAGGCCAAATGGAGTGCTCCATAACTCATAGTTAATTTAGATAAGATAAGATAAGATAAGATAAGATAAGATAAGATAAGATAAGATAAGATAAGATAAGATAAGATAAGATAAGATAAGATAAGATAAGATAAGATAAGATAAGATAAGATAAGATAAGATAAGATAAGATAAGATAAGATAAATTTATTGTCGCAAATATAAGTTTATACAATGTTGGTCTTAAAATTAAGTTGAATTCCTACGTTACAACAGTGATAGGTACGATAAACTGACTCCCAAACTAAGCTGTGATAATGTTGACCTCGGTGGCAGAGCAATGCGCCTGCTGTGCTCGAGTACCCCAGTTGGAGCAGCTTGTACTTTAACATCCAGGGTCCGCATTAATAATACTTCTTCATTATTAATTTAGCTTTTATGCGAACGTCTGTCGTCAGCTGATTGGCAGACATTCAGCCGGCTTGCAAGGTTGACTAAGCCTCGAAAATCTTAATGAGGCCCACAATCACAGTAACTCTGCAAAGGGGTCTGGTGACCTTACTCGCTCAGAGAAACGTATCAGCCAGTGCAAGACGTTTTTCTGTAAGATTGATGTGCATCATCGCGGGTTCGAACTTCGAACACTTCCGACGTGAACCAACTTCTAACACAAGCAATTTATTATGAACTTCAAAGGGGCATTTCCAGGATCCTGGGTGGTTAAAAACTCGCTGCAGTCCTTCTCTAGGGGGAATACTCTACCAACTGAGCTAATTTCATCAAATATCTAGGTTGTCGCCAACCCCAAGGGGAAATCCTTCATCAAAATCTCGTCAATTGGTACTCAGTAGGGTCCTACACAGGTCAGTAGGGTCCTACACAGGTCAGTAAGACCTTACGAAGTGGAGAAATAAAAGCCAGAAAGCTGATCCCGAACTACTAACTTAAAGATGATGACAATTCAAATCTGACGTATCGTATTCCGTAAAACTATTGTTATTGCGAACTAAAATTTTCTCATAAAATGATGTTATGTAGCAAGCTGCAAGAATATCTCCGAGTAGACGGGTCATTGATATCGTGTGGTCCGCGCTGCGCGCTGCATCCGATCTGATGTAACTGGACACTGCTCAGCGGGCCGTGCGGCCTGCGGACGCGGACCAGCCGCCCTCACGCACACCAGATCAAGTGACGAACACGCATACAGACGCGCTCAGCTTTTTGCAGCTATTTGTTTAGGTACCGACTGACATGTTAATAGAATACGTCGTTGTGTACAAAGTGCAGGCGAACTCTCTACAGAGTAAACATGTAAATGGCAGGAAACCATTACTTGCGAGTAAACGTTCCGACGGGCGTCTCGACATTTTAGGATTATTGACAAGTAACGGAACGGAACTCGCTTTTTTTATCTTTACGTGAGGCTATAAAAAATAACCTTTAATCGGTTTGCTAAGCAGAAATCATGGGAAAGTTGCAAAAAATGAGGTCAAGCGCGAGACACTTGGCGTGGTGAAATGTTAACTGTAATTATAACACGAGAATGAGGTAACTGTCGTAATCTTGACAACTGACAGTAGGTGCGTGTCGTGCCGCTGCTGCGACTATGTCGTTATTAGTACTTCAATAGATTTCTAAAACGATATGTGCCCCGTCAGATTATGAAAATATCAAAATCAGCTTTGCAGATCTGTGCTGTCTTATACCGTGCAAGTATTGGACATACATTACAATATGGTGGAAATTCGATTCCCATTCCGATTTCTCATAAAAAGTTTATGTGTCTTTTTATATTATCCCCAGACAGAAACATAATATATTATAGCAAGATTACCGCGTAGGTACCAAGAGCGGGCACGAAAGGGCCCAAATGTAATTTTAACCGGGTAGCGTTCGGTTCGTATTTCTTTCGGTGCGGAACACTAAAAACGTGAAACTATTCTTTCCACTATAATCCTGCGCGGAACAATTTCGTTTTGAGTTAATCTTCCACCCTGCCGTCCTGTCGTACTGCCGTCCTGCCGTCCTGCCGGGTAGTATGAACTCAGCAGGGTTTTCTATTAAATGTTAGAGAAAACTAACAACGGAACACATTGCTGGAGCAACAATAGCGGCGTCATCTGTAACTCTGAGAATAAATCTCTACTTATCTTTGTGACACGTTTTTGTGCCTCCTAAGGGAAAGTTAACAAAGAACTACTTAATGATTTACAGGTATAAATACCCCCTGACATTTTGATATTTCCCCTCAAAGTTCGCGAGACAATGGATATCGTTAAATTACATTAAATTCAGAAGGGACTATGTTTTTTGAGCTCATTATTTTATTTGCCAGCTACAATTCAATAGAAATCGAAAGGTTTGTCGAAATGCATTTAGGTTCGCCCTTGATCGTGACGTCTAGCATTTCGCAAGCGAACAATACTTTGAAATCTAGCACGGAGAACGTAAAAAGTTAAGTGATCGGGTTGTTTAATGTTTTCTTGTAACCGACACAGGGCTGCAGTTCATGGAACGGTCGGAGCCGCAACATTATAGCGATGGCGTGCTCGGGTGGGCCGTGGGCTGCATTGTGCCAGGGCCGGCGCAGAGTGCCGGAGGCGGCGCGCGCGCCTCTCATACTAATGCAAATGCACTCACAACTCACGAACGATGCGGGCATTTTTTCAGAGTATTCCGACGTTCTCGATGGAATATAATGTATGTTTGTGCTCACTACGCTACCCTCGCAGTATTCACTTCAAATACTTCAATGCAAAATGTTTGATCGAGCGTTTAGCTGAGCGGCCGCATTCGGGCAATAATTAACGTATCACAGCAAACTCACTGAGCGATGAGCGCAGCATTGTGTGAATCACTAACGTTGAATAATTGCTGAAGCGTTTTAGATAATTTCGTTCAATAACAACTCGATATTAATGATTTTTTTACTACTCCAACGAAAATTGTAATTATTTTCAACGGTTCGTCCGCCGGCTGTGTCTAATATAAATTTTGATATAAAGCCGTGAAATATCCGTGAAAATTCGTTTAGAATTTTTAGCACGACATCGACATCGGTACAACGGACAATAGTAGGTACATTAAAAATGAAAAATCTTCTCACATATCAAATTCGACAATAGAAAGCATTCATGCATGCATGAGTAGATAGTTAGGTACCTACGTATGTATTATAATATAGTGGTAGGTATTTATTTGTGTCTCGGGGTCTCCAGAGTCCAAGAGATTGCACAAAGCGCGTAGGTAGTGAGTGTGTAGGTACGCGGAGTGGCGTGGTGCTGCTCGCTATTGATTCGCGGTGCTCGGCACTCCGCCGGGCGTCCCTCGGGCACTGTTCAGATCAGATTGACCCTTTTCATTTCCGTTCCCACTTATTTTTATTTATATTTTTGGAGATGGCGAAATCGCCGACACGCGCAGGGAGGACTAGAGGGGAGGGGGAGGGGCGGTGGACGGCCTCTTGTTTACGATGTACTATGTACTGTACAGCACTAAGTAGGTAACCCCTTTGTCGCCTGACAATAGAAATGTGTACTCCTTTGTTGGTTTTCATGTCACTCGGTATAATGGAGTGCGCGGCACCTACCTATAAATAATTATGAGTTTTGTTCCGAGTAAAGTCTAAATACCTGCCTACTCTAAATTGAAACCAAATAAACAGTGAGGCGGGTTGGTTCAGTTGCTTGCTGCCTATTGTGGGCGCGCGGGTGGGCGGGGGTGTGGGGTGTGGGGTGGGTGGAGGCCTGTCATGTTGGCGACAGATAGCGCTCTATGACAGGCTGTCTCGTAACAATCTGCTCACTGCTGTATCGCTAACTGGTAATGACCTGGCCAAATATAAACAACATCTGCCTGTCGCTGACGTTCAGTGCAGCAGAGGCTCCGCACTGAAGCGCGCCACGTTTGATTGCTGACTGGGGCAATTATTACAGATTTTGAGTAGAATAATCAAATATTAATTTTTGACAGCAATCCTCAGATTTCTGTCAAAAATTGATGACAAAATTAAACAGGTGCCAGTGGCACTCAGCAGAGCTAGTTTCCGGAAATCCGGACACATCCGGAGCTAGACGCCTATTTGTATTTTGTACAATCGTGAGTTTAGGGATTTCATGTAATCATGTATTATATCTAGCACATTATCGTCATTTAGAAATAACAGAAAATTTGTATCTATAATTAATTATGTTTTTGCACTTGTCAGTACTTAATAGGTACCTATAATGGCCTCCAATAAACGATTAATGGAGATAAAAGGAATAAAAAAACTAAAGTACATACCTACTTTACCGTGACAGGAATATTTACCTATCTATTCTTCCCAGAAAAATGTGGGTAATTTTTTTTTAACGATCGATTATAAGTAAATGAAGGATCAAAGGAGGAAATCTAAAAGACAACGCCTCCATTTTGCACCGTGAATGATAATGATCAACATAAAAATTGATTTGTTATAATATCATAATAAGGAGGCGGTTGCGTTAGAAGAATATAAAACCAAGGACGCCATGGTAAGTGACAATGGTGATCTACGATCATAGAATTTGTACAATCATGACGCTCGCTTGCCCACAAAATGTCAATTCTCTCGCGACTAAAACAAACCCAAAATAACATTTTTATGTTTCAAATGTTCCACGTGAACAAACCGCACTATGAAATACAATGCTTAATTAAACGAACTGCCTCTCGTGTGGCTGGCGAGGGCGACTGGCGACTGGCGAGTGGCGAGTGGCGACACTGGAGCGAGACAAAGCAAGGGTTTCCCAACAGTTCCAACTGGAATAATATGTTCCATATGGTGCTTGAATACGCTAACGGACTAATAGGCACTAGTTCCGTTTATGGGTGAAAAAGGATAGATTAGATAGATTTTTTTACACATGACTCAAGATGTGTTGGACAGTGTGTGCACGTGAATTCTGCAGTATGGGAGGTGTCGTAAACTTGGGCACATCAGTAAGACTTCCCCTTCTGAAGGTAAGCTGTTAAGCTGTGAACGAAGAAATACAGCCCCCATTACTTTTTATACCGAAAAATAAGGGGTATTTGTGTAGGGACCACATGGTTGCAAAGATTTTTTGTTAACAATAATAAGTAGGTATGTTTTTAAATTTTCTTCCTTTGACATATTCCATGTCATGGATGGACGGTTACCCATTTGAATCTATGTATAATATAATCAAAGGAATTGAGCTTTTTGAATAGGAGTTTTATTCAATGAGTCTTTAATAGTAATCGTAATCGGTCACCGTACAGTTCTGGGAACCTTTCTCCTAAATGTATTCCGGTATGTTCCGACACCACACAGTGTTATAATTATGTACAGCCGCAGATAGGGTCCGTAATCTCCACGGAGTCGCTCCGCGATCTCAGCCGCACCACAGTGGTGAGGACAAAGGCTGAATTAGAATATTTTTCGTAACAATGGCGCGTCCGGGGCAAGGGGCACGCACCAACGGCACGCAGCTAGTGTTACCAGCTTTGAATTTATTGAGTGAGCATGGAATGGAAAGATCACAGACTGAAACTGTGCATTATAAGATTCAATTTGGTTTACCTACACAATACACAACTTTACTATAAGAATATTTAGAAATAGTACCTATTATAAAGTACACTGAAATGTTCCGTCCGATCTGGAAGGCACTGACTGAAGGAAATATCAATAGCCTATAAAAATAATGAATTTACTATTCAAGTAGATACCTATTCAGTAAAACATTTCTCATCATAAATGCAGCATGTATAAAATATGCACCCAATTTTATTATAATACTGATAATTCGAACAAGCCCAGCGCGTACGCTTGACAGCCCTAAAAGAATTAATTTCATGACGTATTTGATTGTTTTCAGCGTTTTGTTCCCTCGCACGTCCAATGTTTTCCTGTCGCGTAATCAACTGCACGGCTCCTAACCCGCGGCCGGCGCATTCAGAAGTGTCGTCGACCGCAGTTGCACATCCATTGTGCACCGGCACTGTTGTGCAACAGATCGGCAGATAACGTGCGAAATACACAAAGTAATGTCACTGTGACTCGTTATTCATATTCCTACGTTCCACGTATCCTTTTAAAAACAGCTGTACTCAGAAAGGTGAAACGGACTTGGTATTCAAAGGTAAAACGCAGTCGATCGAGTATGCATGACGTACCGCGCGCTGCGCCGCCGGTGCACCCCTAGTCGGCCGCCATTGTCCCTCCCTATTTACATAATATACGTAATCAGTTTAATATAAAAATAATTCTCCCCTTGCATGTCAAATACAGATGGCGATATCTGTCAATTTGTTATGGCTGCCGGGAATTTTCATTCCATTCTACTATTGAGCGAGAATAATGGCATATTTCTAACATGCACAGCGTCGGCCGCATGCATCGTTAGCCAAACGTAAAAAACACAAAATAGAGAAACGTTTATTGCGTTATTTGCGTCCCTCTATTCATGTTTTAAATCCGAATTCAGGCGTTAGCAGGGATATCACAAGCTGTTTCTGTATTTTATAGGAGAGTCTATGAGTCAGCCTGTGAAATGTTCCCGAACCTCGCTCGAGCGCCGACAGAATTTAGATTATTTCCTGGAACTGGGAACTAGTGATGCCCTTATTCTGAATAAAAAATGTTACGCAGTTTTGTCGTAGTATTCTATATGAACTCGACTCACGATCTAGTCAAAAAGATTTGTTTTTGAATAAAATGTGATGCCATTGTTGATTATACTAAAGTGATCCAATGTTTATAGACCGGTGTAATGTTTGGCAAGTTTCTGCGACGAGTCATAGGGAAGTACTTACTCTGTCGCGTGAATATCGAATGTGTTCACATGCTACATTGTCGGTGGTGGCGCGACTGGCGACTCAGGCGAGGTTGCGGCAGGTCAGGCTGGCTAGCAGCCCGACGACGCGGACGGCGCGGCCGCGGACGGTGCCATCAGTGCCATCCCTCTATTTATAGCTCCTACGAATGCGATTAGAGCATTACCGCGATGCTCATGGTCAGAGGCGCTCACTGCCGCTAATGGGCAACCATCGGCGGTTATCGTATGGATAGAGACGCCTAGCTCTCTGTTCTATCCACTGAGTGCAACATTTTTTGTGGTTTGAGACTAATTTTATGACCAAAAAGGCACCGGAAAAGGTAAAGAGCACAAGCTACTGTACCAAGCTCTTTAGCTCTTTAGTATGCACGTTAATCCACAATGCTTCTTCTTAATGGAAATATGTTGTAGAACTTGTGGGTTGCCAAAACGGATTCCAGTTTCCAGCTATATCAAAATGAAATGGTGCCAGTTGCCAAGGATATGAAAGCGTGGCACAGTTGCCGTTATCCTTGTGGACCCCATCCACCGATAAAATGTAGATGTTTTGTAAAAAGGGCAGGTCTGAATCGAAATTGTAAGCTTATATGAAAGGGCTTCCTCTGCCGTCTTAATGATGATAATGAGGGGTGTTGCTAGGATTGGCGCAAATGGTGAGCTATTTTAAGAATCGTCGTAACCTGCCGCCGAGTGAAAATGTTTTTTTTTTGTAAGTGGCAGTGATGCCTTGAATTTAGTTCAAAGCTGATAGTATAAAGAGCATACACTACTACACATACGCATACACAGAATTCTGAAGTCGCCCTTCGCAGAACAAATTCATTATCAAGTTATTTTTACTCCTTTATAACGGCATTTCTCGTAGGTGTGTGTGGAATATTTTCAAAGAAGTATAAATCTGGTTCCAATATTTTTCTGGATGAAAGGCCAAACATTGTATGATGCTGATGTTCATAAATGGATCGAGTCAAATTGACCTCGTTAGTAGGCACTCGAGAAGGCGGACAAGGGGAGGAAAAAACTGCTACCTTAGTAGGCACAGAGATCAATATACTGCTGATGGATCAAATGGATGAAGCAATAATGAACAACTGACAAGTCTAGTTTTTATATCGCAAGGTGCAAGAAGCCCCAACTGTCAGCATGGCACGACGCTAATCATTGCTGGTGTTACATTGTATGCTGCATGTATTATTTTCGCTCCTCATTAAAATCTACTTGAAAAAATGAGTTTCGGCTTTTTAATCGTCAGTTTTTTATTTAGGTGCCTATATTTAGTGATAATTATATAGCGCATGGTCAGATTTCAATGGGTCTTTTTTGTTATAAATTGGGGTATAAGGATGAATGCATACGGCCATGAGAAAATCAGTTGAATCTTTGGTAGGTACGTCATTATGCGATAGCAAAACTATAGTTCGCTGTAGTTCCTATTGTGAAGACTATTATTAT
This sequence comes from Eilema depressum, assembly GCA_914767945.1. Classification (NCBI taxonomy): domain Eukaryota; kingdom Metazoa; phylum Arthropoda; class Insecta; order Lepidoptera; family Erebidae; genus Eilema; species Eilema depressum. Next base: position 19,430,010 of record OU612031.1, on the reverse strand, counting down.
ATTGACGTGATTAGCACGAAATTGAGGTGCAGAGATTTTACATCCATCACCACGTCAATTTGCTTTAGGCCCTTCAGACTAGGTAGCCCTTTTTGTTTACGACCGAATAGCTCGCAGTCGCACTCGATTTAGGTCATTCAGACTACATACATAGGCAAGTGCGCATCTAAGAGGTGCCTATATACACATGCATAAGTATGATTGATTACATCCAACTAGAGAGGAGTCATCCCGGGAACAGCCAGTACCTACTATTTATAAATAGATGCGACCCTGACCTCCTGTGCTATTTTACACTGCCAATTCCTTCCGTGAAAGCGATGGTGTCGCTTTCATATTCGTTACCTAATCTTCTTCCTATTCCAACAATTCATAAAAGTCAGATTTTTAAATTAAAATCTATATTCAATTTGCAAAGTGCCCGATCGAGCAACAAGCTCGCCTTTTAGTACTTAAAACCAAAATTGGCTATGCATTATTGGCTTCGCAATTTAGGCGTAAGTACGCCTTGCCTTTTAACATAAATAAAGTAAACATAATGCATGGACATTGAATAAATTTCTATACTGAAACAATAGTTAGTTAACCAGAATTGAAACCTAACCCAAGTACACGTATTTATTGATCAGCGGAAAACTACCAACGAATGAGGTGATTGATTGAAATCTATTCATCGAAGCGATGCGGGCGTTCTGAGCGGCGGCGGTGTGGCGGTGTGGCGGTGTGGGCCGGGCCGGCGGGGGAGGCTGCCGGCATTTCTTAGGTTTTACTTGTGAACAAGCTCCTATCGGACGAGGCGATGTCAATAATACCTCCGCTACGACGGAGTTATCTTTCAATAGATAAGTTACCCACGGGACGGGATATTGGATTACTCGATGTCCCTGCGAACGGTTCGTGTAACTATATCGGCAGGAGCGCGAGTGCGCAGTGCGTGCGTGAGACGGAGCGTATTCTCTTACACGTACGCGGTACGCAGGATCAAACGATACTCAGAAACCAGTTATTGCGGCGGCTCTTAGAAGCCGTACGAGTGTACGACGCTGCAGAAGGTCGGGCCTGGGGGATTTGTCTGTCGCAGGCTCGTGGGTGGAAAAGTTCACTTTATGATAAGTAAACACAAACACAGTTGGTAGATTTACTACTTTGGGATAAGGCACGAAGCCATATTTCCGAAAGTGGCTATACGCTAATACATCTTCTTTTAAGGTTTTTGGAATAAATAATATATTCACGTCGTCAGCCGAAGCGATAGGCTGAGCGATGTATTACTCCTACATTTTCCTTAGTCATTTTAACACATCCGGGGCAATGAGAGTTGGAAATGTCACCCACTTTCTGGAATCCATATTAAAAACTATGTTTAGTTTGGGATTATGTTCTGTGAAATATCTTAGAATATTAGTCATTTATAGCTACCAGCTTACACTGTTTACGATATTTTGTTACGAGACGCAGAGTGGAGATGTCTAGCAGAGGCATTTAGAAGCTAAGCAAGGTCACCACTTTGCAGTACACCTCACCAGCGAGGCCACTATCTCGCGACAGTATCAGAATGCTCATCTCGCCCTGAGAAACTTATTGTCTCGAACAGTATAAAGCGGCATTGTGTCGCCAAGGGTAAAGTTACCCTCACAATCAAATCGTGATGAGAAAGAACAGACGCGACACTCTTCTCACAACATAGAACGCTCATTTGCATCACTGTATTCACATAATATGTTAACAAAATAGTGCATCGTAATACGATTCGAGCATCGGAAGAAATTGAAAAAAAGAAAACTGTGACGGATAAAACACAAATGATTGCACGGACGGATGGGTTCACCCAGTGTTGTGAGCTCAGTTCCCACGTGGCATATAGAGCAATCATTTGTCTGATCCACAGATAATGAGTATGAGTCTGGGTACACCCACCCTTTGTGCAGTTGATTGTGTTTGTCATGTCCCCCGCTACGCGCGGATATTTTTCCAACGATGGCTTAGGCATTTCAATAAAAATAAACATTAAAGTATAAAATGATTGGCTACTGTCAATGAGTGTTAACGAACAGCTCGGCTTATGTCTATCGAATAATTAAAAGACATTACAGTCCGTCATTAGACGTATTTGCCTTATTGAAAGAGCCCTATGTCCCTTTTAAGGAACGTTCAATCTCTTTGATGTGACAATAATATGACCATAGCGGCTCTGCGCCATCTTATACCTACTGCAATATTTCATTAACTTGCATAGGTACCGTTAAGGATGGAACACCCTGTGCGATTTCCAAGATTAGTGATTTTCTCTTCACTATCACTATCACTAATTCACTACATATTATGAAGCAAAGTCGCTGTCGCTGTCTGTCCGTCCCTATGTATGCTTAAATCTTTAAAACTACGCAACGGATTTTGAAGCGGTTTTTTTTTAAATAGATAGAGTGATTCAAGCGGAGGGTTTATAATTATGTATAATACATGAATAATATTGTAGAGAAACACTGATAAATTTAGAGATTTCTAATGTGATGCAGCGGGAACGGGATCAGTATACCACGGGGGCGGAAAATATGGCGGTACGAAGTTCGCCGGGTCAGCTAGTTAATAATATTTAATAGTCTTTCAATTAGATTTCGTCTCGCCTAAACGTGAAGCCTACATGCCAAGATCAATGATATTAAATTATTATCATTGCCAACGATGCTATAAATGGCAGTCTTCGGATTAGCGAAATTGTTAGTTGTTTTGTAGGAAGATATTTATTTGAGTGCCAATGGCGGTGGTACACTAGTGTGCATACTAAGGGATAATTTAATCGAGCGTGGCCCAGTCCTGGGGCCAAGCTTTGACGTGGAACCAATCAGGACGGCCTGGCACGAGGCGAGCGCTGCAATTACATCAGATTTGTGATATTAGACCCCGCGGCGCGTGGAGCCGCCTGCCGGCGCCCCTCGGCGCGGCCCGTATTAGTGAATAAAGTAAATTTTATGCTATTAGAGCTGATGGTTATCGAGCGTATCGAATTACAGGTTTGATGATGGGATACTCCATTAATGGTTACCTTATCTATGTAATAAAATTGTGCGATCCAAATTATTCGGCTACGATAAGCCAGCAGAAGGTGGCAGCGCATCATAGCTCACGGTGCGATCGCCCCCGGGCTCGTTATGTGATACCCAAGTACGTGTTAGACTCCATCAATTATGAAAATGTGTTTTGTTTCCATAATTTACTTTTCTTCAGTTTCAAAAATTCATCCCTTATTCCAATCTCCTCTTTTATTCGTCCGCTGCAGGTGACTAAAAAGTGAATCATTAGAGAAAAGTATCTTAAAAATTTTCTTTATTTTTATTAAACTTTATCTGAGAATTTGCTGATCTATGCAATTAGCAACTATAGGTATAGGCACATTTTTAGGCAGTAATTATTTTTTAGACTTAATAGAAGATTAGATCAGACGCAGGTACTTACTTCTCAAACTACGCTGCTGTTTATACATTAATGGTTCAGGTTCTTTTCATTGCCAACTATTCAGAATGAATAAAGAAAATGTTATTTCATGAATGAAAAAGATTTACTGCGCTATGGAACAAGATGTAGATACTAGGTACTACAGTATCGTAAACAGGACAGTACGGTTCAATATTCAAACCATTAAATCACGTGGGTCACAATGTGAGCGTCGCGTCGTGGAGGTCACAATTTACATTTACATTTAATGGCTGGCTCGCAATGCAATAGGGACGGGACAGCCTGTACTGTGACCTGTGACTGTGCGTGATGTGATGTGATCGTACAGTGACGCAGTACAGTCACCTAACCGGCGACTTCTTCAAATATCTAACTAGGTACAATACAATGAAGACTGTGTACAGCGTATAGCACTTTTGAAAAGTGTGACCTTAGAGTCAGAAGTATGGTTAGAAAATTTTGAGGGAATACATTATTTTCTTTTAAATTAACTTTGAAAAGATTGAAGGTAAAGAGTGATCTGTTTTCGGCATTCTGCAAAATAGATGTAGTAAATATTTTACCCTCCAATGAACAAACACGACGACGGACGACGGCGACGCCGACAGCGGCAGTTGAAACAAAGTTTTCCGCAACATTGTGTAGGAAAAATATTAAAACCGATGACATTGAAGCGTAACGATCGGTTTACTATTGTTATATTGAAATTCTTTTATCGAATGCTAACATAGGTAGGTATAATACCTACTTGTCAACGGATCCCGGACCCGAGTTGAAGTGAAGGCCTCGGGTCGGATGCGACCGGGGCTAACGCAAGGATAATGATGATGAGATACACTTGAGTGGAAAAAAATACATAATATTATACTGCATTAAAACTCTCACGTTGTCGCAGAAATGCTTACCCATCGCACCATATTGCTCCCCACGCTGTAAAAAAAGTATAAAAAATGCTACACTTTTTATTTCCAACGACACCCCACTAGGAAAGGTGGCGAGAAAAAATATAAATTGAATGTCCCTTATACACGTACACCCACCTACGGCTCCCCTTGAACACGATTCTTAATTGTTGTTATTTTTACAGCACTGAAGTGTTACAAAATTGATGAATTATTCAAAAAATTTACATGATGAATGAATTGTTTTTCATTGTAATGAATAAGGAATCCGTTAGCTCATGATTTTTATTTACACTGATACTGAGGTTTTGTGGCTTCTCAGCAACCATGTTCGCAGGGAGACCCGTCCATTCAAAACGCATGGTTTTGTCCCGATGACAGTTCCGTTAAACTTCCGATGATATAGTCGACATACAAGTATGTTTCTGTTCGGGAACTCTGAGCAAGAAAGTTTTAAATCCCTAAAAGAATATAGAGCTTCGGCGTCATAAACATGTGCGTGTTATCGTGTTCTCTGTAACGTTTGAAGGAGAATGTCATTGCACACAATTTAGAATATCGTGAAATGCTTCGACTTCTTGGAGTCCATTTAGTATATAAAATACCCAGCTGCTTTCATGTGCAAGTTCTTAGTAAACCAACTTACTTAATCCCAAAGATTTCGTATCAGGCGTAAGGACAGAAAAGGAACCCTGCGAACTTTAATAATTTATTTTGTTTTTATCGCCACACGTCAGCTAACCATATGTTACATCCACGACAATACGCTCGCAGCAACGCAGTAACAACGACCCTGCGGTTTTACCATAAGAATAATGAATAATATAATACGCATATTATTTGTTATTCTTATGGCCTTACCTTTATCACGTTTTGAATACTCACTTGTATCTTCTGAGAACTATGTGCCGGGTGATTCTACATCTACGAACGTGTATGAGAATGTTACAAACTGGGAAAGATTTCGACTGCTTAAAGCAGGTACTTTCATCATATTGCACACTAGCTGTTGCCCGCGACTTCGTCCGCGTTAAATTCGGAATGTTGTTCATCCCCTATTTTATCCCCTTGAGGGTAGAATTAATCAAAATCCTTTCTTAGCGGATGCCTACGTCATAACATCTACCTGCATGCCAAATTTCAGCCCGATCCGTGCAGTGGTTTGGGCTGTGCGTTGATAGATCACTATGTCAGTCAGTCAGTCACCTTTGAGTTATATATATTTAGATGAGATATATAGATCAGATAGAGAAACACAAAGGTGCAACGCGTATTTATTTACCAAAGATATAATCCAATGTAATTCGAGAATAGGGGCAAACCTTAGGTATGCAACGCATTCCACTGTTTGATACATTCCACTGAGAACAATTCCTATTAAAAACTTAGTCGTATGTAAATCGTGTTTGAAACAAAACTTTGAGACTGTCCAACAAGATAAGATCTATAACATGTTGTTTGCTAAAGTTCCTCAATCCGTGTTGTTATTACCGATATCGTCACATTACATGGTTTTCTCAGAAACTGTTTTGACATGTTAGAATCACTCTGGGTATTTGACACGAATTAATTGGAATTGACTCATTGATCTATAAGAGGAAACTATAATACTTTTCCTATCACCTTACATCTTAAGTAGGTAGTCAGTCGACTTAGAAGAACCACAACATAATAATACATATTACTTTTAAATAACAAGGTCATCGCAAACATTCGACGCCGGCTGCTGCGTATAGTCCGTCCTTAATGCAAACATCTCCACAGCGAGCTATCTGGTGGCACCTATCTGGTTGACCAGAGTGTTTTTTTTTACTACTTAGGTGGCAGACAAGCACACGGCCCACCTGATGGGAAGTGGCCTATGGACGTATGCAACACCAGGCGCGTCACATTCGCGCTGCCGACCCTGAAGAAACCTTCTAATGCCCTTCTTGAAAAACTTTATTGTATTCGCTTGGGAAAACCACCGCAGGTCCATCTTGTGCAGCTGTTGAGTTATATCTAATATATAAAATTATCGTGTCACAGTTTTCGTTGCCATACTCCTCCGAAACGGCTTGACCGATTTTGATGAAATTTTTTGTGCTTATCCGGTATCTATGAGAATCGGCCAACATCTATTTTTCATACCCCTAAGTGATAAGGGGTGCAGCGGGAACGGGATTTGAATACCACGCGGGCCGAAAATATGGCGGTACGAAGTTCGCCGGGGCAACTAATATCTTCTAAAAGTCTAAACAAGGATTCATGTTGGCTAGTTATCACTAGGTACTACACTACTGACACTACTCTTCATAATATTGGAATGGTTAAAGAACCTGACACACAGTATTCACAGGATAGTAGTCGAACCAGAACTAGATGAACCCCAAGGTTCCAGGTAGCCGTGCGATGTTAAATAACAACCGTGCGTACTATTTTACATAATTCTTCAGAACACAGAAATTAAATACGCAATAGGCAGTGAATGTAATAAGCAGTATTCTGAAGAACATTAGATTTAATTTAACATAATGCATTTCGTGAAATGCATGTTCACCGCTAACCGCATCCCCATCTCCGCGTGAGAAAGGCAGGCAGATGAAGTATACCTATGTATATGTAAGTCTTCTGGTGAAATCCCACAACACCTCGCATTTCGCCATCGCACGAACAATGTAATTTCAGTGTGAGGTTTAAAAAGGAAAGAAAAGCGATTGAATAGGAATTATTTACGGCTGTGTAGAACTAAAGTTATTATGTAGTCGTCGGTACCTGTCGGCGGCGGCCGTGGGGTGTTAGCTAAAGGTGCAGTACAACAATGGCTACTTGCTGGCAATCGTTTCTCGGATGTGCCGTAAATCGATATTTCATTTGTAGTTGGTTCTTGCGTGTGTGAGATATGGGCTCTGCACAATGGCGCGGGATGCTCGCGTGACGCGCCCGCCGCGTCGTGCCGCGCTCCCCGCCCGCGTGTAGATGCGATGGCTGATAGGCTGATAGCTCTCCGCCAGTACTCGGCTTGGCTATCGCTGCAGATCGTCCACAGATCTCCGCCACATTGTTTAGCGAGTTCATGTTATATGAGATGCTTTGCGATAGTATTCATGCTTTCAAGTTTTATAGTTACAAACTCTCATCGAGTAACTACTTTAGTATAGATAGAGATTACACTTAAGGATGAACTCAACTGCTCTTATAAACAATCTAAGTCTAAGTTCTCCTTCAGACGTACACCTCTATTCTAAAGAAGATCATAGATCAAATATTACGTTCGGTGATAGAGTATGTTGTACTCACGAATGAGATTTATAAAGTACCATTTTCTTACATAATTAATGAAAAAACATTAAATTGCATCTCTCTTCCTTTCTCCCTTACTTTTCTTTTTAAACCCCACTTTTTCTAGCGACAACAACAGGTGAGGGAATTTTTGGTGCTTGCAACGAGGTATCCTTACTTACATTAAGTATGTAAGTAAGGATACCTCGTTCCTTCTAAGCTCGTTCATATTGCGGTTGGCTCTATCTGAAGCATAACCTTACAAACCTACCTACATTTTCTATACAGCGAAACCCTATACAAAGTTGATACCTACTTCGGAATAATAAGGGTAGGCGAGTGTACTGAAGTGCCTACCCAGTTTATTTGTAAACATAATGTCCGGGAGTGCGGGTAACGGCACCCAGCTGACATAATTGATACGTCTTTGTTCGCGGGAGAGTGGAGAGGACACACGTCATACGACGTGACGTCCGTTATTATAACTCATGATGAGCCACCAATAAGAGCCCCTCACGGGAGGGGTGAGAGGTACCGCACAGGTAAGACAACCGGTGTGTAATGTCCTCGTGCCATTGTTCGCACCGGTATCAGTTACTCATCATAAAGAAAGATATAATTACTGTATTTAGTATACGTAGGTGTATAATTTTAAGTAGCTTAGGCCGCCTAGGGTATAACGAAAATGCCTGCTAAGGATCATCCATAAATTACATCAACGAATTTCTTTTTTTTGGAGCGGCAGTCGTTGTCACATTTGTGAGACCACTCTGTGGTGTGATGTCACATAATATTATGATCAACTAGCTGTCGCCTGCGGCCCCGCCCGCGTGGATGTGGGTTATCGCGACCATACATAACCTATGTCCTTTCCCAAGGTCTAATCTACCCCTGTGCCAAATGTCATCAAAATAGATTCAGTGATTTAGGCGTGAAAGCGTAACAGACAGTTAAACAGAGTTACTTTCGCATTTTACAATACATTTAATACATACATTAGTATGGATGTAGTTTGAATCCTATATCTAGAAATCATTAAAATTAAAGAACAGTGCATTAATTTGTCACAGGACTCCGCCGACACCAAAAATGAGCGTTTGTGTTGTTGGCAGCAATTAATTTGTAAGACACTCACTAACAAAAAAATTTAGTCTTTAAGAACATAGCTGTACAGTTGAAATTTATTTTTCGATTTTCACTCGATATGTGACGCCACGAAACATGACTTACCTACCCCTTGTTACACAACACGACGACGTAATTATTGACTGGCCCCTTAGTAATGAGGGCCTACGTTACTAGTAATTTAAAAACTAGTGTAAGACAGACTGTGGTCTAGTCTAGTCCCGACGGCGGCGCCGACACGACCGCCGGTGCACGCGATCGATACCCAGGCCGAGCCCGATCTAAATATTTATGATGAGAAGTTTCCACGTGTAGGTATTTCCATAAGGTTCTTCGGTTGACACGTCTTTGGTATTTGAAATTCGTATTATTTTTTCAACGAATCGTGACACGAGAAATATCGTTTGATTGCCAAGTACCTACCTTCATTCAGTTCATTTATAAGGTTTTATAAAGGAAGGGGAGAACGGAACTAAAGCTGAATTTCATTAGTGAAAATCCGTTTATCCATACTAATATTATAAATGTGAAAGTAACTCTCTCTGTCTGTCTGTTCGCTTTCACGCCTAAACCACTGAACCGATTTACATGAAATTTGGTATAGGGGTAAATTAGACCTTGAGAAAGGACATAGGCTATGTTTGGTCGCGATAACCGACATCCACGCGGGCGGAGCCGCGGGCGAAAGCTAGTCTGTTATAGTGCTAAAAGGTAACTGAATCGTGGAATAACTCAGAAGTTCAAATAACAAAAAAGTAGTTATCCTTATAACACTACGATGGTTCGTGTGCGAATTCCACTCGCATTCGAACGTTTTCTGAGCTATGGCCGGGGCACGTATGAAGTAATAAGTTTACTTTGTAAGTGGTTCGGTTCAATACACACGAGAGGCAGTACGCAGGACGTCGGCATGTGAAGCCAAATGCCAAAGATGACGCACGTTGATAATCTCTCGGGAGGAGGATTATAGAGAACACAGTTCGATGTTACGTCTGTACTGTATTGGGACAAAACTCAGGAGATACAAGAAATATAAATTGCTACTGATGTGAGGTTACCAATTTTACCTTTTTTTGTTTCCCTTCAATATCACTTTACCGTGAAAATAAACTTTCAAGAATGAAAGCCAGCATTCTAGCTAACAATTTTAAAATGATGGTCACCAATGTCTCGGCAACAAAAGATGTTATTACAAGAGATTTTTTTGACCTAAATAAAAAATCTTTGTTCAATTTTCAAAGAGATACCTATTGAGCTCGTGGTCTTAAGTCAGTCAATTCTTCCAGTACTATAGCAGCTAGTTGTTCTTACTGGATAATTGAACATCTATTTGGAATGAGATACACAGTGTTTGAGACTTTATGTCTGTACTGTACGAGCGACAGTCGGCGTGTGCCACTATCCGTGGAGTTATCTGCCCCATTGACCCCAACGATCTGTAATTGGGTCAGTCTGTGTAGCTTTTAAACTGTGCCCTATTTAACTGCATGCCCTGTCGACTCTATCTGAGACTCTAATTTGGTATCTATGTTGAGTTTAGAAGGGGTGAGCCTCGCTCTACTTAATATGTCAAGCAAAAATTATTTGTACCGAATTCTCGTTTGATTTTCCGAGCCGTGAAGAAACTTTAAATAAAGAGATCCAAATCTACTCGTGTTTTTGCAACGACAATATTTATAATTTGATTTTTTTTCTTCCTTGTGGATTTATTTGTAGTTTATTTTTATGTTTAAACATGTAATTTTGGGAAACACCTATAGATTTTTCAGGTTTACCTTTTAAAATGTTTCTATTAAGAGCTTTAGAAATGTACCCTGGGTCACACGTTGTACAGTAGGTAGCGGACGGCCACCAACCCCACACGCCGCCATTACACACATTCACACTTTGCAGTATAATCCCAATAGAACAGCGTCCACAGACCAACCAAATAACTACAAACATATGACGACCTTCCATTCCATACAAATATAGACCTTTTCACTGCGACATAAAGTCCAAGCTAGCTCGTGTAATAGATGTGCCTAGCTAGGTACAATACAGTGATGATACCGTCAGCACGCGCGGCCTATTATTTGTCGACCCCCTACGTCGCGTCGCAGAGCTTCTTTTGGTCTGATTGAGCGTACACTCACGAGCTGAGTCTACTGCTCGTAATGAGATAAAGAAAACAGACGGCGCGTCACACTCCACTGGTTCTCGCTCAGAGCGCAACAATTTAAATATAAGTACCAGGTATAGAATTAGTGTAAGTCCTTTGTGAAGTGAACACTGTACGACTTTAGGCAAATGTTTCTACCACAATATCACAATCATTGAGAATTTCATCTAGAAATCCCGATATAGCTACTAAAAGGAGAAAGTACGCAATCTTATATATAAAATTCTCGTATCACAATGTGCGTAATCGAACTCCTCCGAAACGGCTTGACCGATTTTGATGAAATTTTTTGTGCTTATCCGGTATCTATGAGAATCGGCCAACATTTATTTTTCATCCCACTAAATGTTAAGGGTGCAGCGGGAACGGGATTTGAATACCACGCGGGCCGAAAATATGGCGGTACGAAGTTCGCCGGGGCAGCTAGTAGGTACATGTATATAATTTCATTGCACACACTATTTATGCTGAATATACACGGTGCTACGATGAGACCATCTGACACCTTCTACGGTGAGATGTTCAGCTTACTTCTTATTCGCACTAATTACAGTACGACTAAGAACTAAGTAAGCTGAAGGTTGGTAAGTTAAATTACTACGTGTGCAAGTATGGGCAATTTATTACGAAAGTGAAATGAAAGACACAAAATTAACAGCTACCAGTTCTAATATGAGAAGTACAATAAATAAAACCTATCTTTACGCTCTTATAACATAACCATGGCAAAGGTAAAGACAGTAATACTGCGGCAAAGGTAAACTTCATCCTAATGTCGGAATAATTCATGAAGAAACTGACACTAATTGGGCACTTAAATCTACAAAGTCGACGTTAAAAGAAAAACCTGATGCCCTTACATTAATGCGCTAATAGAGATCAGAATCCAAGGCAAGTACAGAGGTAGTTTACTTACCTAATTACCTCATTGAGAATATGAACAATTGTAGATAGCTGGTGACTAAGTGGCCCGGCAACAAAGGACCATCGCTGAGATTGAATCTGCTATTATTTTGAAGCTATGAACTTAGACTAGTAGACAGTCTATATGACATTCTTGTAATATTATTAAACGTTAAAGTTTGTGAAGATGTTAGGATGTTTGTTACGCAATCGCGCTCGAATGGCTGGATCGATAATGCTGAATTTTGGTACAGAGATAGATTATAGTCTGGAATAACACATAGGAACTTACTTTTATTCCCGGCAAACAGCTAATATTTATATACAACCATTATGGGATTATTATAAAAAAAATTATGTACAAACTAGTAGTGGGACCGAGGAACTGCCTTGAGGCACTCCCACGCAGTCAAGGTGTAGAAATTCGGTGTTCGAAGTGTGTATATCATCACATCACGCTAGGTGCGACCGGACCATTATCCTTGAACACAATCAAGTTGACTTCTAGGTTACAATTTCCATATTGGTGCGACAGCTGACGTCATGTCTCAACACTTTTGTTGTAAGAGTCTAAAACAATGGCGATAGGAAAATTTAAAGAAGTTTTCTGTTACTGTCACCGCGATTCTGTATTTTTCTATTGATTATTCAGTTACTAGGAGTACATAAACACCTCTATGTATCGTTTACACGTACAACTCTACTTGTGCAAGTTCTATTCGCGCTTGGCTAGCTATTGTGCTATGTTTACCTCTGTCTGTGAAGAGTACACAAGTGAAGCGAGTACTCACTTTTCACACTTAACACTTAACTCTCTCCACCCAAACGACAGCACTAATACATACATCAAAACATTTCTTATTCTTTCTTTATTGTCTTATCTCATTGACCATTATGATTTGTTCTTATTCTTGTCTTGTCTTTTTATTGTTGGTTTTTATTTTTATTTCGTTATTTAATAAACATTTTTCTGACATTAAAGTTAAACCTGCATCCTGTGAGATAGTTATTTAACTATGCTATTGTTCAGTTGTAATTATTGTGTTTACTTATGTCAAACTTTGAAAAATAAATAGTATTACACTTTTAAAGATTAAAAATGAATGTTATTATAGGTACCTACTTTGACTTTTGACTGCCTCTGTGGCGTAGCGGTAGTGAACGCGGCCGCTACGCAGGAGGCGCGGGTTCGATCCCCGCTCAGTGCAAATATTTGTGTGCATGAAATATGAATATTTGCATTGGTCTGGGTGTTTCCATGTATAATATGTATGTATTTACAAAAAAAAAATGTATCTAAGTATGTTTATCCGCATTCTAGAACCCATAACACAAGCTAGTTAAGCTATGTTTACTTTGGGTCTAGATAGCGTTGTGTAGAATGTCCTACAATATTTATTTATTTATTTATTATTTACCTACTATAGTAAGAGTCAGTTTCAGACAATTTTATCAAAAGCGCCAAATGCCAGAATGTTAGTCGGAAACATTAATAACAATTGGTATTATTTCAGGTCGGTGGTGAATTCTTAAAGAATGGCGAACGTTCAGACATTATTCACGCAGGGTTTCCCTCATTCACTTGTATAATTACCATAACTTACGTCACCTCATCTTTTTCTCTATTGTGCGCTAAAGTATGTACTCTGGAGCTGAATGCAGCGAAAATACCGGTTAAGGGAACATTCCTTTGTCAGTGAATGAATGGTCCCTGTGGAGAGCAGTCCCTTCCACTAATAATAATATTTTCATCGAGGCTCCTTGGAGCTGAGAACAGTGGGAACGCTCGGCGAGTGCGAAGCAGTATGAAAGAGAACCTGTAGATACACATCAGACATCACCTGCTTTTACTTTTGTACGGCACGAATTGACTAACAAAACATTCTATTGAGAATGATTAGCATACGGCGGCGAGCCGAGCTGTACCGACCACCTACTACCTATAGCCACTGTGTGATCTATCTATTAGCGGAAAGTCACCTTTGTCGTCAAATGTATATAGTACCCATGTACGAAATGCTCGTTCTTTAAAATCACTTAAATGAATAACGAGTCTCGGGTCTACACAATAAAGTTTAAACTACCCCGCCTCCACACTGGAATCTCAGTTGTTAAAGAATGTGGCTGTACCGTAGAATAAGTTCCTTTTCTCAACAACACATATAAATTAAAATATTCTAGGACAGCGGACGGCAACCTTTTTGCAGGCAAGGGTCGCATAGTAACAAAATAGGATATTAGGCAGGCCGCATTTCGCTTAGCTCGAGGGGTTAACGGGAATATTAGTAATCCTGATTGCTAATATTCTTTAAAAAATACATGACATATAGTCGGGCATAGTAATATCAATTGTGCGCAAAGAAAATGCTCTACCGCTGCGCTACATAGGTCGTCCGTCGTCGTTTCTTTTCTTTGCTTTCCCAAATTGGCAATAAAGTGCAATTGGCAGCCCCGCGCACTCTGATAAGGACCGAAGTCAACGAGTTACTTTCAGCAGAAAAGGCGAGCGGCAATTGAGTAAGTACTTTCAGGGACCGGATGCATGGCCATACGCGGCATCAGACACACATAAAAACAGCCAGTCGGGCGACCAAATAGCTTTTTAGTTGCTCGATGCAGCAACTGAACGTTGTATAGGTACTGCGCACGTATTATATTAAATTTAGAGAGTCACAGCTTGCACGCCGCGCCTCCGCCCCTCTCCGGTGCTTCATTGATGCAGTCACTGAAACACGTTTCATAATACAGTCACAAATTACAGTATTCTTATTAGTAGAGGGCGATATTATTATAATATGATTTTTAATAGTCAATTGACTTTATATTTTCATGAATATACAGATGTTAAATTAGTACCAACAGGTACCAACATAAGGGAACGTGTTTGGCTAGGTCTAGGCATCTTCTTTTGCCCTGACATCAGCTTTTTCTCGCGCTTTAAGGTTATCTTCAAGATTGTGGTAAACACAGCGAGAAAAGGCGACAGTTTTTTTTATAGTACTTAGGTCGCATACAAGCACACGGCCTACCTGATGGAAAGTGGTTACCGTGGCCTATGGACGAGTGCAACACCGGGGGAGTCAGTCACACTCGTGCTGCCTACCCTGTAAGAACAGAGAGATTCTGAGTCATCAGCGGAGAAGATAAGTAGGACAAGCCTTTGGTCTTCCCACTAACAGCACAAAACCTCTCCAGTGTGCTCTGGCTACCCTACTCATCGCCAGGAACACAACACGAGGTTATTTAGGCACGGTATTCTGTTTTGTATTGTAAGAAACTACTAGATTATTTAGACCGTACCTACTAACTGTGCACCATGATAACACACGAGTAACATTAGCATGACAACTGCTCCGCTCTTATTGAGCGTAGCATAATGTTACTTGCTTGCCCTGTACCATGAGTACATATTATAACTAAGTACAGAAGGCTGACTTCATACAATAACCGATATCGGCAGCCGCAGACATAATAATATATCTACTTCCGAAGATCTTAATATTCTCAACTGGCTGCGAGTGCCCGCGATCTAATCGTATGGGCACGCCTACGTTCTATATAATCAGATAATGTCCAGTATAGAATTTAGGAGCTGAGAGCTGGTCCTAAAACGTGTTCAAACATAATTTAGTATCATCATCATCCTCAACATAATTTAGTATATTGTTGTAGAATTACTTCACTCGATCACAATATCGAAGAAAGCTTTTGTGGGACATATTAGATAATAGTAATTTTGGGTTAGGCACTAGAATTACGTGAGAAAGAAACCTGGTATTCAGGCCTACTTTAACTTTAGTGTATCAATAGGAGCTATTATGTAATTGACCTATGTAGGTACGCCGCCGATGACGTAGGTAGTTTAGTGAATTAGTAACTTTTCACATTTCAAATATTTTCCCCTTTACGCCTTTTTCTCTCGGGGGTAGGCACATATAGCTGTCTGCCATCTGCTTCTATCTTTACACACTTCACAAACTTCCTCTACACTCCACTCGACTGTCATTTCAAGCTAGCCAGTTCCGAGTGTTTATGACCTGCCCTTTTTTCTACATTTTTTCAACTTCAATTAGTGTCGCACTCACTGGTAACACTTTTCCGTTTCTTAATTTTAACTGGCAATCAAACAACAATCGTTCCCGGGAGACAGACTGAGGGATTAACGACTGCCTACTGTGGATGGAGACGGACACGGTAGCCCTTTGACGACACCGCTTTAATTGCAAGCTCACTCGCTTTGATGGGGTATCCAGTTTCAATACTTTTAAGTTTGAAGACTTCAGAGGAGCTGAATGGTACGCTCCAACTGCTAGCTAGACATTATCCGTTCTGTGTGCTACAAGCGGCCAAACAGACAACTGATTAATCCGTATTAATAGCGCCGTGAATAGCCGTGTGCGCGAGACCGTGCGCGTGCGCACGACGGGTGTTCAGAATTAAGATAATTTCGTGACATTATATTTTCTCTTTTTTTATTTATGATTAACTATTTATACTTCCATGAGAGCATTATTTTTCGAGAATGGAAGATATATTATTAAATATTGTATCCAAACCAAACCGACAGTAAAGCAGGTTCTAGTTGGGTGAGTAGCGTAGCCAGAGCTCTCTGGAGAGTTTTGTCCTGACAGTGGACTTGCCCTGTTTGGTCTTCTGCACTGACGGTACAGAAACTCTTTGTTCTTACAGGGTAAGCAGCACGAGTTTGACTCCGCTGGTGATGCACACGTCCATGGGCCACGGTAACCACTTTACATCAGGTGTGCTATGTGTTTGTCTGCCACCTAAGTTCTATAAAAAAGTAGTATCTGAAAATGTAAACTATAGTATTTCTATGTACATACCTACTTATACTTGTACGGTTACATTTCAGTAGTTAGTTTGTGATTCTACTAATTAGAAGCGATTCAGGCGGCTCTACAGAGTTACTATGTAGTTAGTTCACGCTAACGTCCAAAACACTCAACTTCGCCAGCCACCAATGGAGTCTATCGATAGCTTTTAGCTTTACGAGCTCATTCACGACTAGTGGTGTCAGTAAAACTGTATCGTTACAGTTATGAGTGTACGTAGATGCAGTGTAGTAGCTCTCGGCTCTGTACCGACGACGTCTACTTACATTGTTATTACTGTTATATATACCTACTGTATGTAGGCGTGTCAAGTTGTCTCAACTCATTTTAAATAACTATGAAACAAAGGAAAAGTGTTATCGTAGGCTACTTCATCTAATTGCAATACTTCTCACGCTAGACAAATGTTTGAATGACAAACTCATGCGATACAAGGCTATAAGCTATCACACATTACAAATATGATAACCTAATTGTAAAGTTTTATTTGTTCCGCATTTATTACCCTACGAAGTTTCGCCTCACAGAATAAAAATCTTTATTTGTCTAATTTTTTTACCCTTTTCGCCTCGTTTTGTATTAAATTGTTAGATACTGTACGATTCCGGCTGAGAAAAAAGAAAACAAAAATATAAACATCCTGTTCCTTGCACTGATCCACAGAATGTTTTTTTTTTACCATCTGCGCAATTGTGTCTCAAATGTACTTATTTTAGTTCTTTGTTGTACAGATTACGCAACGAGGCAGAACGCGAGCGAACACAATCCCGGATTATAAAGATCCCAATTTGATGCGAATAACCCGCAGGTAGGGGCTGAGCAGCATCGGGGGTCAAATTTGCTTCGCGAACATTGGACAAAAGAAAGGTTCACTGCGATAAAAACCTGCAAGTATACAATTGTTGCAGTCATTACATTTGTTCATAAAAAAAGTAAATTTTAATGTGAGATTATGTCATTCGCCTCATCGGCTTACAAAGATTAATGTAGGTACTTATTCAGCAATAGGTACAGGGTATTTTTTAATAAAGTTACTATCAAAGTCAGTGTTTAAATGATACCTAGTTGTTATGGTTGTGGGTAAGGTAAGCGCGTGTCATCCGAGATTGATCGAGTTTTCCTTCGGCCGCGGCCGGCGTCACCGCCTCGCCCAGTGCGAAGCTTTCCCAATATTTCGGGTGAATTACTAAACTGATGTAACATTTGATTAAATCAGTTGTATGTTCTAAATCTCTTCACACGCGCAATACTGTAGCAGATATATGTGCGTCAACAGCTACTACATATAAAGGTACATTTAGCTACGTGCTTGCAGTTGCGTCTTGCGTCAGCTGACTGCTGGCTGAGCGTAACGCCCGGTAACCCGACTACGTACTACGTCGGTTATTCTTTTAATTAAGTTTTCCTTTTCGAGTATTTTATTACTCTATTGTATCGGTGAGAGATCATCTCACGACAATGAGCGTGGAAAATTCAAAGAATCTCCGCAAAATGGTTGAAAACATTTTTATGCTCGCTCAGAGTTAAGTCGTTAGCCGACATTTTAATTGTCAATCGTAAAAGAAAAGTCGTAAAGTTGTTTAGGCACGGAGCGCGGCGCGCACACCGCGACACCGCGCGGCCCGCCGACCGCCGCCGCCGCCGCCTCGCCGCGCGGCCGCGCGCTGCACTATAACGAGGCATTGTGCGCTCGCCGGCGGTGCTACCACTTTTCGCACAAAAAACAACCAATTTACTTCAAGCGCCTCGTAATGCCGAATTGGGGTGCTCTTTTGTTCCCGCCTCGGGGACCCATTAAAATTACTGTTTTTTTTGTGCCGCACCCATTGCATCAATTGAAGAGTGTTTTTTTCCTAATAATAAGATAATAAATAACTGCGATGATTGTGCGACGTGCTTACATCTCGGGTGGACGTGGCCGCATACGGCGGAGCAGCTCGCTCCACGTGTCCCAAAGGGTGGAAGTGGGTCGCTCGATACGCGCCATTGCAAACTTTATGAAGACGAAGCTATAAACGGAATGGAAAAATAGACTATTCATACATTAGGTACCCCATACACTCGGCTGCATAAATATACCATAAAGAACGGTAATGGGGCTTTATATCCACCATAATGTACTTTATTTCATAGCGTCCTACGAGTATATTATAAATGTAGTTTATGCGCAGCGCATTGCGTAACCGATATCGTTCCGTTTGATGATTCTACAAAAATATTGATACGCCTCTGTTTACCTGGCGTTACACCGCTCGCTGGGCAGTGGGCAGGCCCTCCTCCGCCACCAGCGCCCAGCGGGTCCGCTGCCTAAACGCGATATCGATATTTCATCGCAATTTTTATTAGGCCATTATTTTGTTTGCGTCTAACAGAATCAACAAGACGCTCGAGAAAACAAACAGGGGAGGGTGAAGTTTCACGATATCGGGATGTTTTTATCGTCGCCAATTAAAACAAGTCCTAGAAGCCATCAACTACCGGCGCGGTCCCGGCCGGCCCTGCCAGCGGCGGCGGGAGACCCGAACTAACTTGTGCACAAACTTACTGGGCTTGTAACTTGTAACATGCCCGGGGATATCTGCCTTCGGTCCGCGGCGAGGAAACTTTAGAATTTTAAAAATATGCGCTCATGAATCAGGCTCAGCTCGCGATTCATCAAGGGGATCGGTCTAGATAGCTGAGCGTGCGTTATAAATTGATACGGACAGCTCTATGAGCGAGTGGGCGGAGCACCGCGCCGGTCGTAACCCGAGTCGAGCTGTGTTGTGAGACGATATTGCGAGTCGAGACTGCATCGTCGCGTGGAAAATTACATAAGATATGAAAGATATCGATTGGATATGACTGGCCGTGTCCAGCGACGCTATAGACTTTACAATAGCGAGGGTGCACTATATTTTCATCTCTTTGTTCAATGTTCTTACACAACGGCAGCAATAAGAGAAAACTGCATACATGACATTCGTATGAGTCGGTTGAGTCACCATTGTCAATGTTTGAATACATGTTTATAGTCGGAGAGTGAGTGTTTTGTAAAATTAACGCAATATTTGCCAGAAGTTTACCGGCGAAGAGTTTATGTCTCACGCACACACTGCGGCACATAAGTAAAGAACTTGTAACAATTTACACTCAGTCACTCAGAGGGTTTTGAGTTCATTAGATAAGATTACATATTTGGTATTTCGTAAACCATCACAGTCACATTAATTATGATCTGCAAGGTAGGGAACGACGCGTGTTTTGCCAGCATTGATCGACACGTCTATTACAATAATATTGTGAAGATATTTCGAAGATATGAAGATTTGTATACCTCATAAATACATAATAATATAATGTAAATGAAACAGACAAGGTTTATCTATTACTTGATTGATTGAGACGGGTTGGGTTGATTTAATCCGAACAACAGAATCGGTCGATGCTTCCACAGCCACCTGAGATGTTATAAACAAAGTATTGAGATCATATTTCGTTACAATGAGAAAGGTGGTTATATGAGATGAAATACAACAAATAGTTGACTAGAGGTTATAGACTACTGGCCCGTGTACAAAAATGATGGGTCATTTGAACCACCAGGTGACCTATATAGAACGATATAAGAACATAAAATAATAAGATTCAGCACTATGCCGTCACTTGTAAGCTGTCCAACTGAGTGCAGGTGAGTACAGGTACAAAGTACAGGTAGAGTGAGTACATTTTGGTCATATATTTTTGTACGGCATTCTTACCATCGATAGATCCATGAAAAATAACAAGCAAACGCGTAGTGCTGTACAAAAAATGGTGAGCCACAAAGTCGGAATTTTTATTTTATTTTCCGACATTACCAGGGTAAATTTGGTCATTTGATTTTGTACGGCATCAGTTTCATAATATTTCAATACTGCTTCTAATCCATTATTCCGCAACGCCGTACAAAAATCATGCGACATGGTGAAGTAATCGTGGGTTACAACCCCCTCTTCTTCACCTGCACTCAGTTGGACAGCTTACAAGTGACGGCATAGTGCTGAATCTTATTATTTTATGTTCTTATATCGTTCTATATAGGTCACCTGGTGGTTCAAATGACCCATCATTTTTGTACACGGGCCAGTAGTCTATTACTAAAAACGCACATACCTACATAACAAAAATACCATTGTTTATACCAAATATGTTTCAGCCGATTGTCTTAATATTTAATCAATAACCACATCCTATGGTTTTGTCTACAATTCGTTTTCTGACATGCAAAGTGCTGAATTTCAGGACATAAGCTACCTAGGTATCTACATTTTACTGAAACTCGTGCAGTCGTGTCAACGTGTAGGAATAATAAACACATCAATTTTATACAAGCACATTTAAAATATTAGCAGGACTAGCAGCGTATGCATAATGGCCAATCCTGTCTTGATTGGATCGTATAATTCCATGGTATAGATATAAGAAACATAACCAAAAAACTGGCCACAGTTTCCGCATAATGAAAGAACCGACCATCGACAAAAGTTTTGACATAGAGAACACCAAAAAGTGTAACACCAAGTGTTGCCACAATCTAATCTAATATTGAAACACATTAAAATATTGTGGAACAGAATGCTCATATTATAACACTGTGGGCGAATAATTTATCACTAAATGGCCTGTTTAGTGGTAGATTTATTTTTGTTTAGCTATTATTTGTAGTTAAGTACCTAATTATAAAATCGTCGAAACCTTGCGGATACATAGTTACATACCATTTGAATAATATTAGAAATTCAGATTGAAATGTTATAACGTATGTAATGTTAATGCCGGGGAAAGTAGGAGACTATTTAGTTGACTGTGGAGTGATATGAGAGCACAGTGAGCTGCCATCGCTAGATACTTATTATCTCAGTATGTAGAACCTGTGGTAATGCTGTAAGAGTTAAAATGTATGTGACAACATCACTTAAAAAACGTACTTGAATTTTCGTATGAAAAAACGTACCTACTGACTATGTCGGCACAATAAACATCCACATCTTTGGAGATATGTGTAATAAATGTAATATAATGGACGGTGGACGTGGATCATGGCAGTTCGTACGTTTATACTAAGAAATAAATAAATTCCCTAACAGAAAGCCCCAATAACACTTTCTCGACTACACTAACATAATGATATAATGTAAATGACACTGTCAAAGCTTTTCTATTATTTGATTGATCAACTTGGGAACCGAATCCAGACACCGACAATCGCACTTCAATCATTGGGATCGACTATAATCTCTATTCAACAAATTCTATTCAACAAATACTGAAAAGGCTAGCCAAGATAGAAGGTACAATATGAACAAACGTGAAATTAAATCTATGCTTGAATAAGCTAAATAGGATTTATATCTTATCTGACCGGAGCTCCCAGCAGTAAAGTCCACTGGCTGCCGAGAATTATTTCAGTAATCACGATAAATGTTTGTTATTTCACAGTTCATTGGCCGATAACACGTACTATGCATAGTAACAATATAGTTCAACGAGTGACGTCATCGGTCGCGGCTGAGACTGACATAGAAAATAGAATGAAACCTAAATGTAACTCCTTAAGCAGACGATGAAGTAGGTACCTAACCAAATCCAGGCCAGTGGGCGAGTACCATTTAATTTTACTCTCTGAACAATCGAAACCTAGCATATAAACTAGATATGTTCCGATTGTTTTAAAGTTGAAACGAATCGATCAATGAAAAGTAGAAAAACTAATGGTTGTTATGGAATGGTCTGTATGGGCGTATGAACTACGTAGAGGACTTTAGGAGCAGAGCAGAGGTTAAACACTAGCAAACCACTTATCAAAAGGTTCGGTTTTATCCCCTTAGCAGTGTTCCAAGTCCTTGTCAAGATTTATAACTTACTATAAGTATAACTTACTATTTTCCTGTTTTTATTCAGAAAAGAGAAACCAAGTCCGTGCATGATTAAGGCAAATTATATTTTTAACGCTAAACGGAAAATACCTAATATAGATATTTAAGTGCATGAGAATTTCCGATGACATCATAACCAGATACCTATACTCCCAATCCTTCTAACTAGTAGCTATTAAATTCACAACGAGACATGAACGCACACGGCCAGTCCCAACCTACATAATAACTACTTAGCGAACTTGTAATAGTTGTAAAACCACTACCTAGATTAGTTTTCCGAACGGAAACACAGCGTTTCCGAACGTAAATATTTAAAACCGGAAACCATGATTTATTTATGTATTGGAATCATCAGGGTTAATTTGATTCACATTTAAAATAAAGTAAACACGAGCAGGTACTGATTACTGATCATTACAAAATCGGAGCAATCTTAATGACCACTTATCGTAATCGTAATCATAATTATCTTCACAAAACTTTTAATTAAGTACGATTACAGGATCACCTGGTGCACGGTAATCTGAATGTTTGTTTTTGATGAGAATTCGGTTATTTGTGGAAATGTCTATCATTTTTTTATCAGTCATGCTCAGGAATTATTAAGTGTACCTGAGTTAACCTGAGTATGCGAGTGGTGACAAAAGTATGCGAGTAGTCACAGAACAGATAGTACTTAGTACTCTATTGTCCTCCTCACTCACCCTTAATCGAAAAGGTAGGTACTACTGGTAGTGTTCACAAGCTTTCGACCTGTCTTATCTCAATTTTATAATTTAATCTCTCGTCGACACAAAATTAACTTAATTTGTATGTCACGGCTTTCTCAGAAAACGTAGGTAACCAAATATTAAACAGGTTGCGGTACATTTTCCACGAAATCGTATATCTAGGTAAATGGACGTTTTATATTAACTACTCAGATAACGTTATTTCTTTGTGGGATTAACCGCTTATGCGTTATATTAAAATTATTAATCGGTTTATATAACAAGAATAAATTAAATACTTCTAAGAAACGTTCCAATATCTTAAGTCTTATGTGCTACCGTACCGCTTCTCCGATTGCGATAAAACTTTGTCACCTGGACTTGCGCGAAAGTTGTAAACATAGTTAGGACTTGCCAGGCGGTGCTGCATTGGACTATAGAGTAAATACTTCCTCCTGTGATGGGACAGGCTCCGATATTCAGTTAAATAGAACAGCAATGTAATGCTGCTGACGTCACTAGCAAATATGTATTCCAAATGGTAAATGAGGCGTGAAGCTCAGTAATGTGTGCACTGTGCCCGTAGGTAACACAGAATATGTAATGCTCGGCGTCTCCGCGTCCGCGCTAAGAGCCGCCTATTGTTTGCGCAGAGATCTCGTTCTGTTCCCATTGCTCCATTGTTGGCACAGCCTACATTGCACCGGCGAGGACAGCGATCCTCAAACTTAGCGCTAGCCTGGCGTGCGTCTACTTTTATTTTGATTCGTGTGACATACTTCATTAGAACCTTATAAATTACCTTTTAATCCTGATTTTTTAAACACAAGAGAATTAAAAAAAATACTAGACATATTATAGCGTCATGTCCTAAATCAATGAGCCACTTGCAGTATTGATTTCTAAACTCTATACAGCGTTCTTATAACAAAAAAGCGTTACCCAGATACTAAAATATCTTATCTCACTATTATTACTCCACAGGAACATCGTAATAATGCCAACTATAACCCCTGTACTTACATTCTACATGAATAATACCTATATACTTAATTGCTGTATTATTTTACGACAAGATGTCATGTCATGCATGCAGCGCTCCGCACCTGTTACAAAAATGGCTGCATATGGCCTGCGGGCTGCACTTTGACAATCGTGCTCATTCGTACTACATTGTTGCAAACGTGTTGTGTGTGAGTGACATGACATGAAGGCATTAAGGCTTTTTAAAACCAACTCGTTAGTGTGAACAACATGTGGCGACTCATTAAATATACGATACTGTTGAAAGTTTTCGCGAATTTTATTCATTGGCGGATTCTGTCATAATGCCGCAATCATGGCCAATTGAGAATGGAAATGTTGAGAATAGTGTGGACTGCGGGTAAATGAAATAAATCGCGATGAGATCAGTTTTATTTCAATCGTAAAGTATCGTCGAACCATTAATATCAGTACTTATTGATTCCTCACTGGTTTTAAGTAGAAGGTTCTCGGAGTCTGTTTAGTTAGTTTTTTTATTGATGTTGAGTGCTTCTTCTTACCATTTTCGATTTCTATGATTTTTTGTTAGTAAGGGTGTAGTGTAGGCGTACCTTAGGGATGGTCCTAAGTAAATTTGTCCAGGATAATGTTATCAATGAGGTAATCATTAAACTCTTAAATTTTGCAAACCCTTCTTCTTTATTAAGTACCAAAACCATATTTATTTAGGTTTGCTCAAATTGGTTTTCCTTTTGTAAAAAATATTGTTACGATTGACTCTCCCGTAGTCCTATATAGGTATGAGTATCATTAAATACTTGCCATTTACCATGAGAGTGGCTTTGTGCTTGTTTCATTATCAGTATAAATAAATGCTTCGACTAGGACACTTTTATTGTTCGCTTACAAGTTCTAATAATTGTGCATTGTTGTTAAATAATAACAAAGAGTTCATAATAAAGAGGTTTGACAACCCTAGGCGAGGTGCTATGAAAACAATTATGAAAGTAGAAGAAGCGAAAGATGTATGCCAGGATCGTAGCAAGTGGAAAACTGTGGTCTCTGCCTACCCCACTGGGAAAGAGGCGTGACTGTATGTATGTATGTACTTGTTAATAGAGAAACTCCGCCATACTTGACCTGCAAAAGAGGATGTTTCGATACCCACTGCCGTGATTAAGATATCACGTGTGATAATAAAACGCCCGGTAACCGGAAACAGGAGAAAACTATCAGTGGAATGACAGTTATAACACCTCTGTCCACCGTTTTAGAGATAACCGGGCTTTTTATCATCTAAATTATCTGTTAAAAACTTCATTTCATTAAGTAGTCTCTAGTCTCGATGCATTTTAAGTAGGTGTAATTACGAAGTGAAAAACGGAACTCATTCAGTTTGTCTGAGTTTTTCTTGTAGTCGGTAGGTCACCTAGAATTAGTTCCTTCGCCGTATCTCCGAGAGACAAAGCGACACTCCACAACGGCAATAGATGAACATGAACATCTCGGAACGAGTACAGAACTAAGACGTATGACGAAATTGGCGTTATCCTCGTTGGCGTTTGCTGTACAAGCAAACAATCAAATGAACTCATTACAGTAGACACAATGAAGTGCTTACAACCAAATTATTTAATTGTAAGTACTATGTAGGGCGGCGATAACAATTCATTAGGCCTTCTTCACAATGGAATAACTACTGCGGGCTCGCTGCCAACAAAATGTTCAAATTATTTTTTGTCTTCAAAGCTGAAATAAAGAAACTTCATCATTTCTATATGCCCGTCGACGTCACAGCCCACCCGCATTAGTCACAGTCACAGCCGCTTACACCGCTAACTGTAGCGGATTGAAGATGTAACTACATATATGTATTTGTACGGTTCTTTAATAACACTTAACAGGCACATTCTACTGCGTTTCACGTTTTGGATTAGAGTTACCATTTAGTTATGCAAGAAAGGACTTTATGAACATAAAATTCAAGCGTGGAAACGCCCTGAGTCATGTCGAAACACTCGTACCCTACCTATATCTTGTTACATTACACACAAACTTCGATAAACTTTTCAAATCGATAAACTTTTTCATTTACAATGTTAGTGGGATTTTAGTATCAATTTGATTCATCCTCTCCTTCAGTTTTTGAATAAAGGTACAATGCTTTAAACCAAGTTTGATGAGATTTCTCGGAACAGACATTCTTGCAATTGCATCTCTTGACGCAAATAAGAGAACACGAACCGGTCAAGAGTAGTAAACTGAGCGTCGAGGACACGACGCGACGGCCATGCCGCGCCGTGCCGGTGCCGCACCGCGCGCCGCGCGCCGGTGGGGACGCGCCCTAAGCGATGTTTATGCAACGCTGCCATTGTCTGTGACAGTTGGAAAATGTCGTTGAAATGAAATGAGATCGCGGTAAACGCTATTAATTAGTAAATACTCCTTTGTGATCACGATTCCATTTCTATTATTCTCGGAAGCCCGGGCATTGCATTGTACACGTAATTCAATGGTGCATTTCGTTTAGTCGACTTTTGTTTCGCGACTCACCTACCGACTACCGGACACTTACCGACCGTGAGAGTTTCACGATACTCCGGCGTACTATCGAGGTTTAAGGGCACTTTTGATCCACAACACTACGAATACATTGTGGAGATTTTTACTAAACTAAATGGTTGTGTTCCACAAGGTCGGTGACATTGGATGCCCATTATAAAAAGTATGGTTGATACGAATTGAATTCTAAGTATGATTTCAGATTTAAATGTGAAGGGTATAAAAAATGTAAGAAACGAATGATGGATAGTGAGAGAGATAATCACGTTACACAGAGGGAGCAAGTAAGTGTGGGAAATGAAGAAAACACGTTTAGTCCCTAATATTATTTGGCGTGTTTAGCAGAACAATAATGGGACTCAAACTATTGTAACTTGGACTTGGACACGAACCAAATATAGCCGGGATGCTTCGTGCCGTGCGACTCTAGTGGATTCATTATGGTCTTCCGTTTAGTCGCTAATGAATTGCCATCTGTTATAATGGTTTGCCAAACATTCTCTATTATGAAGACGTCGTTAGAAGTTATTTTATAGATAGGTATATTTCCATCCATACTAATATTATAAATGCGAAAGTAACTCTGTCTGTCTGTCTGTCTACACTTTCACGTCTAAACCACTGAACCGATTATTATTATTATTATATTATTATTTTGGTGAAATTTAGTATAGGGGTAGATTAGACCTTGAGAAAGGACATAAGCTATGTTTGATCGCGATAACCAACATCCACGCAGGCAGAGCCGCGGACAAAAGCTATTTACTTATATATTTTACTTTCATTATACACCTGGTAATGTAAACCAACAAACAACTAAAGTTAGCAACATAGCTCAAATAATAAGCAAGCACGTCACGTGTAAGGAAAACATGAAAAATCAATCCAAAAAAGACTGCGTGTTCAAACAATTCAATATTAATAGCTAAATATAAGCTAAAAGTAACAGTGGCAACAGTAACAGTGGCTAAAACCAACAGTCAACTTACTTATAATCCTTTCGATCTAAATTCGCATACAATTTGAAGATAACATTTATTTTCCTAAAACTAAGTGTAATTTAATTCAAGTCGAGTCCCCGTCCACTACTTAAGCACACTTTACATAGTTGTTGTGGAACAGGTTCGTAGCTATAGCGACGTAAATACGAGAGTTTCAAAGGATCTGTCCTCCGTTGGTGCCCGTTGCCCCTAATCCCTTCAGAAACAAGTCGGAGATTAGAGCCGCGTCGTGCCGCAGCTGAGACCGAACTTGTATACTTACGGACGGTCAAAGGCGCGGCCGCCGCTAATGTACAACAAATAGCAACCCTCGCATGCGCCGTAATACCATTAGACACATGGAGCGAGTCAACACCGCCTACGTTGGGTGACTCACGGGTTAAGAAGACATACAAAAGAACTTCTCTATAGTGATGCCTTTGGTTGGCTGTAAAAGTAATTGCAACCAATGTACACAGAGTTAGATGCCGACTTGGTAAAAATGTTTCACTCTAAGAAAATGTTAAGTAGGCTGAGTTATCGTCGCCAACTCATTATTTTAAGTGAATACGTCAGTATGACTTCATCTCGCCTGATTATAAGTAAAGCGAAATCTCAGGAATGACGTTCACAAAATAGTAGTAAGTTTTATTAATAGTAAGTTTCACGTTCGTAAAATAGCAGCTTCAGCACGAATGACGGCCTTCTTTGATGCTCTTTCACACCCCACTTACATAACCCGCACCTCTGCCTACCCTATGTATGTATACCTGTCCAAATTTTCCACGCGGAAGTAATACTACGAACGACGACGACGGCTATTGGGCAAGTAAACAACAAAGTTTGTCAACAACGACCACAATTCTTAGTATTGAACCGAATAAGACAAAAGTTTCCCCCTTAACCTTTTTACGAGTTCTTCGACAGTTCCCCGAATCATATATTTTTTACGGCCAGCTATAAATAAGTGCACACTATTTATAAGTTATTTAATGGTAAAAGTTTCACATCAATAAGCAATTGGTTCTAAGTCTCCGACAGCCAAACAATACACGTTTATTCTCCCTGAGCCTTGTTATGTGTAGGCAGCGTCCCGAGCTTTTGTGAAGCATTTTTGGTTAATGCAGGATGTACTTTCATTGGTATTATAGATTTCTTTTTGTTATGCGAGGCACGTCAATCCGACCACCTCGCCTGATTGCTGATGGTAATCAATTCCGTTCTACTAAGTACGTGTGTGCAGTCCCAAAGTTATACATAAATGGGAAGGCAAATGCAATAGAGTTGTATTAACGCCCTTATGTTCTATTTCCATGTTTCAGCGGCATGATTATCACTATGTTCTGTAGATATACATTATGTTGTTTAGTTAGATACTGTAAGAATTGAGAATTTTGATCATTGCACAATTGTAGCATGAAACATTTATCATGAAATGTAATAAACTTGCCATTTAAATGCTCATATATGAAGTAAAAAGGGCAGTAATTTAATGTGAGCTAACCGAGCATGAGTCTGCACGATTCTCCTGCCTACAGACCCTCAATGCATACTTTGTTATTCGTATCCATCTGCTTCTCGTGTCCAAAGGAAACAACATTGACTTGAGCTAGCCTTTGTTCATGAATAATCCATTTATGTGCTTCATAAAGAGATATAATTTTGTGGACGATAAAGATAAGAATAAAGTTTTTATGGCACCGTTCGTAAAATACCAGACGTGAACATCGCAGTATGGCAGTCACAAACATAAACAGTAATGGACTTGCGCGGTCTTCTTAGGATTCTATGAAACTATGAAACAAAGTGTGCGATGAAACTGTTGTAAAAGTGAGGACACGTGTGAATGTCTATCAATGGAATAAAGATCCAGAGGAAATGTCTTTGAACCTCGTTAGTATGTGAAGTAGTGTCGGTGAACTAACTTTTATTATTAAGTACAATCACGTCATATAGAAACGTTAAGTGATTGGCCATATTTTTCAACAGTAGTGAAGTAGCCAATTGGGTGCGCATTAAGTATAGCATATCATCTTCAATTTATATTCCGAGGTCCATCGTGATACCATCGTGATACATTCAAAAAGAAAACATTATCCCTTTGCAAATCCCAAGCAAACGTTAAAACTCGTCTTGTGTACAGAATACAGAACTAAAGCGAAAATATTCTTTATAATCCTTTCAGAAGCCGATTTTCGAAATATATTCTGCACGTATGAAGGCCAAAGAATATTCTAGAGATACGAAATAAAGCCGTCCAGTTATGGTAATGCTCCACATGCCGTCGAGCTATTGAAGTCGAGAGCTCCTAGTATGTACATACATAATGGGAAGGTCCCAGGCCAGCCCTGCCTCACAATGATCTCACACAGCACATAATATGATTTATAACGAATCTGCCTCGCCTGGGCCTTTGACAGGCGCTATTACGCCGATTTATAAATAACAAGTAAGTTGTAATAACAGGCTGGATCAAAAGCGGCTGCGACGTCAATCGTAGATGAAAGAGACTTTTTTTATTTATTTTTTTGTGTTGCGAGGCTTTGTGAAGTTGGAACCGAGGCCTAAAGTGACACTGTACTAAGAAAACTTTCGAATAACGTTTCGAAAGATTAGTTTCGGATCCATTGCCCATTCAGTTCAGGACTATAATTCCGGCTCTGTGAAAACATAGCAAGGTATTGTGAAACAAAATGTTTTTGACGGTGGTTTTCTCGCCGTGAATGCAGAGCGGCGCATTGTCGATCCGTATTCGTCGTCAACATTTCGTGATGAATTAAAGTGGAATCGTGAGAGCTGGGCGAGCGCGTCACGGCCACTCACGGCTTAGCTGTGTACACCAGCAAACTGCCAATCGATCCTAGGTCTGTTATCCCTCGGGCCGGTATGACCGTTTTAATCCCCAAAACAAATACAACAACAGAGCTGACATATTGTGAGACTGGTGACCCTTTATAAACTTTTAATCTGATTGTGTCAAGTGACAGTTTGTAATGTGAGGCGGGTTGGCGACGTGTGGATTATCAAAAGTACCAGAGCTGTGCCAACGGCGCGTTGCATATTAGTTAATGGATTTTAGTTGCTTTTGATGCCAATTTATTAACTTATGAAAGTTAGCAAATAAGCTCAAAACACCATAAAATTCTAGCTAATGATGCAATAGAAAAGCAATGGATTGTTGGATGAATTTGGGTAAAGCTTAATATATCCTGAAGATAGGATCCTGGATCACTGCAAGAGTAGATACCTACGTACCTATTGCACAAAAGTGTATCATGAAGCATAAGTTTTATGTACTAAAAAGAAATACTTAAACTAAAGAGTACTTGGCTTAAATTTTTCCATGACCCCGTGCAGCTATTTAGAATTTCTCAACACTTGAAATGAAATGAAGACGCTGCGCTACCACCGTTGAACAGTATTATATAATAATGTAAAGTAGGATTTATCTCCCCAGTAGGACTCCACCTCCTCCCATCTTTTGTTCTGTATAATTGTGAGATCGCACGAATCTAGACACTAATTGCGGCGCGCGGCGGTTCCTTTTAAGCCCACTACGAGTATCATGCAACGAATGCGAGACAGCTAATGCATGGGATCGAGCGAGGGCATTTGAATTGTGGAGCGTAATATAATACCCAATATCTATTATGCTGCTGCTAATAACGTATCAATTCTATCAACATGAAGATCATATATTTTCTTTCGCTTGCTCTTTATGTACCTCTTCAAGTCCTGAAGAATGGCGGATAGCTTCCCGTATTCAGTATTCTTTACACGTTTCCATGTTTCACATTATTCTCAGCACACTGTATTATGGAGAATATCAAACCCAATTCGCTCCTTACGTCAGAAACTAAGATGTAAGTATACAATAGGTGATGACTGATGAGTCATGACGTAAGCGGAATAAACAGATAAATAATATAATCAAAGGCCTCGCCTCGATCAGATATCCAAATGGCAGGCGCGGATACTCGCTGCGCCGGTCGCTGACTCGCTAGAGTCGCTGGGAAAGCAAAAGTTAATGAAATTCTCATCCGCATTTGATTCAAAAGCCAGGGGTGAGGGACAGGTGCATTATTTATGCAAAACTATATAGAATGTATCGTGTTATTTGTGATGCAAACTGGTACTGCCGTCTATGGATGTCTGTGATTCTCATTTGGATGTAACTAATGATGTTTTTTTACATGTGTGCAGTGCATGCAGGTTTCGAATCGAATCCTTAAACTCTATTGTCATGGCGTTCCATTGTATTAGAAGTTTATTTGTGCTATAGGATTAATTTTAAAATGGTCCATTTCTGCTATGGCCGGTTAACCATTGGCAATATTCAAGTAGGTACGACATTGTAAGCGTACGTGGCCTATGAAAGGTCACAGCATCGGGAATGAAGCCGGTGAGGTCTCTTGAACCTGACCTTATAATAAAAAGCTTTTATGTGTTTTTGAAGGAGTCCTTTGGATTAATTCGGAATAGAGTACTTAGTGGCCGCACAATGCGGGACCATTCTGGTACTATAATGGTATAAACCCGCGCCACGTATCTTGGACCTAAAATGTGCTCAAAATGTGCCCTATACACGCCGTACACATTTCTTGGGTGTGTTTTGAGGATAGCATGGGATGCTACTGCGGTAGACGAACTCAAATTCACCAAGCATAGACTATTACAAAGCAATCCGCGGGTGCTAGAGCCTCGTATGTCTTATGATTTAGGTCCAAGATACGTGGCGCGGGTTATAATCCCGCACGCTGTGCCACAAAAATGTCATAAATTCTTTTGGAAGAAAGCAAATTTAAATTGCAGAAAATCAACACCGAGGACAAGTCTTGAGTGTACGACAATCTGAAACAGGAGATTATGATGCTGATTAGCTTCCCACCCATCTTTGTTAATTGTCGTCTACATAAGTGTGCAGCTGTGTAGAATCCATCTATCTAAGTCTATAAAATTATCAATGATTTCTTTGAATTCATTATAAGCGTTTACTATAGGTACTTAGGTACTTAAAGATATTAGTCATCACCTTTCATATTGTGAGAGAATATAAATTTGTACCTCCTGAATAGTTCTAAAAAGTGAGAGCAGGAAAAGTTTAAAAATATATTTTAATTAATAATTACAGCTGGTGGTTTCAGCTTACCGCTTTCGATATCTGATCAGTCACGTCCTGCGTCACGCCGGATCGTCTCGTCGCCGGCTGCCGCGTCTAATTGAGCTTCAAGCTATTGTTTGAAACTATCGAATATCGAATCCATTCGACAGCGAGATTCACGCTCGATATGTCGATAATAAGGTATCGAACTATCGACCAAACATCGATGGTTCAGGAGGGTTCGTCGGTCGGCGCGGGCGCTCCACGCGGGCGGGAGAACAATGTAGCCCCTATTGTTCCTTTGACAACACAAGTGCGTCTTTTGAACTTAAAAAATCGGTGAAGCCTGAACAATACCAATTTTAACAGAGAATTCGTGTAGGGAGGCTACAAGGGAGTTCGTTCACCATTACAGTTCAACGAATCGGATTTGAACTCGTATATGTTCTCGTGAAATGTGGCAAAAAACTCATAAACTTTAATGTGTTTTGTGTACAGCCGCACTACACTACAATTTGGGACTGTATTCGTTTAAGGGTAGGTAGGGAAAGTTGCGATTAATTCTACCAGGTCGCTTCGGTAATTTATAAATATGTATAAAGAGGACTTGCAACATAATTTGTATTTTATTATAATTTTATGTAAGGTATGGCCCAAGACTAAGTTATATTAGTTATTAAAGCAACATTATGGATGTCAAAACTTAAAAATGCCTTAAAATTATACCCTATGAGGAAAACCTGTCAATAAACTCACGGTCACGTAATTATCGCTAAAAGTTGACACATTTCAGGATTCGTAAGACGTCACGTCAGCGTGAAGGCTCCGTAAACAACGATTAGTTCTAATTCGTCATTCACGACCAACTGTTTGTGAAGCCGTAATTATTCGCCGCCATTGTTAAAACTTTCCAAATAACTAAACACTATTCCATTCCAAATCCACTTACGACTTATTAAACTAACAACACTGTTTAGTGAAACCATTTATGTTGAACAACAAATTGACTTGAATCAAGGACTGGAATTACCTATATTGGAGCAGAAAGGCATAAATACTGTAAGTGAAGGCTAAAATGTTTAATACATGCTGGCACAAGGCTGCAGCAGCGTGCGCTTGATGGGATTATTGTGTGGCAGTGTTCTCCAGTGTGGTAGGATCAAAGCGCAGTCGGGCGCTGCGGGCAGAGCGTCAGCTGCGGCTGACGGCGCCTGATAGAAAAACGAAATGAATCGATACATAGACTGCCATTAATGTTTGCGCTCGTCTGGCCCAAACTAACCCCCCACCCTCTCGTTCCTTTTCATTTCATAGCGTGAAGCTTTGTTATTTTTTTCCGCGGCGCATTTTCGATAATAGGCTTTCACATGAAACGTTCGCTGCACAACGCTAGTGATCTCGACGAGGTTTTTAATTACATTCGATTATACCCCCGTGCGGAGCGAGCGAAGCGGAGCGGGCTCGCTCGCCACGTGCACCGACAAGTACTCTCAATACTCTCATGTTATTGTGTTCACGATAATTTGCCTCGCTCTCGGTCCCCCCCTCGGCGCTCGACACATAAAATTTAATATTATCGCCTGTTCAGCTTAATAATAAAAATTAAGGGTTATTCGTAAGGGATTTGGATTTTTTAATAACAAAAAGGAGCTATAAAATGGAATGCTTTTTATTTCATGCTTTGTAGTTTTAAAATATTGCGGATATTAAGTTCATTTATTATTTTGCAGAAAGCTCCGCTCCAACTGTATTTTGATGTCCCCTCAAGTCCCCTGTGAAATACGAGTATAACTTTGTGCCGATTGAATGAGAACCAAGAATCGTTTTTATTATTTTACTTTGTTGAACGGAAAGCAATAAAGGTGGTCGACGAGCGACGGCGACGGGCCGGGCCCCGGGGCCCCGGGGCCACCACGAGACCGACTCTGACATTGTTACCTGTCGGGAAAGAAGATAATAGGTATGAGATTTAAGATTAGGAATTCGTTCAAACGCGTCAATTACCTCAAATTAATTATAAGATTTTAAATCTCAAATTATAAAAGATTAATTACAAAGAGAAAGTCATTAATAATGTCTCTGTTTTTGTTAGATACTCTATGTTATAATTTGCTCAGTGCTCAAAATTAACATTCCTTTCTTTTAGATATTTATGTGCATCTGATCTAGCGCTTAATTCTCTGTTGAGAAATAACAGTTGGATCACTAAATAAAACATGAACTTTCAATGCTCTCCTTTCTCACAGCTCCGTTACTCACAGTACAGTACAGTACAGTACGGACCAGCAGCGTTGCAATTGTTATAAAAACTCACCCCTATTAACTGTTCGTAGACGACACTTAATCTCCTCAATCAAGATTCAGTTCACATTAGATGTGAGCATTCTGATGCTAATGGCATGGGCCTATCAGTGCGGTCCAGTGCGCGCGAGATATCGGCGCGATAACCGCACCGTTTTAGATTACAATTTGTAAAATATCAGTTACCACGAACGACGATATTCCATAGCAACGCTTCAAAGGAGTTTAAAGGGTATGTTTATCGTCGCTTTGCCGCCGCTGTCAGGGCCAGTGTCGCCACAAAGGACTGTTTAATGTCCTAGACGCGGTGGAGGGTTAGCGAGTTGTTCCGGGGGCGACGTGGCGGCGCCACTGTCGTCCAACAGCGAGGAAATAATAACGTAATTATGTTATCCACGTTGCATTATCGTCAGGGCGCTTATTCTGAGTGACCGGGCCTATTCTGTTTTACAATATGGCACACGGATGTCGAGACTTTTTGTTACTATCAGACGTGAGGTGATGCTTTATTGAGGGATCAATTCAATAACTAAAATGTCAAATGTATCTACTTCGATTTTCAATCACCGTAAATGCATGTTATCAAAATAATGTACCCCTCCTCCCTCTAAAAACTCCACGTTATGTGAGCTATCCATTTAGCAACATGAGTCTCAAGGTATCGTAAATGAATAGTGAAAAGTGGCATTAATACTGTAAATGGCATGTGATAAATTGAAACAGTATTAGATAAATTATCAAGTATTCGATGTCACACAGACGCGTACCCTGGCGTCTGTGATATATATCTTTATCCGCATTCTAGAACCCATAACACAAGCTAGTTAAGCTATGCTTACTTTGGGTCTAGATAGCGTTGTGTAGAATGTCCTACAATATTTATTTATTAAAGAAAAAAAAAAAAAAAAAAAAACTAAAATAGGTTATTTTTTCTTTCGACTTAGGTATTAAGATTAACATATTTTTAGATCGATTAATACGAACGTGTTTATTGGTTACTCAGAATAAGGCTCCAGTTTAGTGCGCGTCCAAAACCGTCACATCACAACCCGTTACCGCCGCTGCAACCAATCATTTGTAATTATGTATTTATGAACAATATCTGTTTCAGTATCGGTTTATTTAGTCACGGATATTTCGATATTCAAAATAATGTATCGGGGAGCAGGTTTAACCCCCCAGGCGCGGGTGGGGGCTCCACGTCGATTAATAAATCAGTCGCATCGAAAGGTTAACAAAATCGAGTGCTGTCGGTCCCTGTCACGTCACGTGGCGACTACGCGACGACGACGATGCGATGGCAGCGCTTCGCAGAACCGTGAACACGAACACGCTGCTCGAGTTGAACGATAGCAATTCTGTCGGGATTAGGGAATATGTAATTTGAAACGTGACATAATTCAATAGTCGACATGTGTTGTGTAGATAACGCTGTTTCATTTTAATGTTTGGTGACTAAAAGCATTATAATGTCAAGCCATTATGTAGCGCAAACAATATCATAATGTCAAGCAACTATAAAATGTGCTATAAGGCCGGTTATTAGGGTCGTCTGGGATTTATAGATACTACTTAGAGATGTAGTAATGATAAAATCAAAGGAAAATCTGGAAATTTTATCGACATAGTTTTTCAGACGGTTTGTTACACTTTCATGCAAGAACAGCTGAACAGATTTATATGAAACTTACAATAAGATTGGTTAACCAGGTTACGTAACGATCACGGTAACAGGATTAGTATTTCACGCAGGTGGAGGTGCGAGTAACAGCTAGTTTAATTTATTGTCTAGATAATTATTGTAATTGATAGTTGTTAAACTGTTTTCAATGTGGACGTTAATAAAATGGAATTTATCGAAAGTGTCCTCAGTCCTCATGCGCCTGATAAGTTATAGGATTATACGGTAAGTTACCACTAGTTAGTTGAGTACCACTACAAAGTACTCGTATTTATATGTGAAATGTACAAGCAATACTACACTAAGCTAGGTACTTCATTTCCAATCCACTCCGCCGGCGGCGGTTTTGAACTGAGGCATCCATTGATCCCTTCTCCAGAGCGGGTTAGTTAACTTTAATCCGATTAAACGTCTTATCTCTTAGCTCATCTTTCTAGGCGAGCACTAGGCACAGGCACTAGGCATTAGAAGGTATTACTGGGTGAATTTCCCGGGGCCAAAAATTGCGTGGCATCGATGAAATCGGTACTAAAAATCATTTTTACAATACTCTAACATTTTTTTCTGGTTAGGCGATATAGTGATCTATGTGGAGCACTAAATATTTTATTAAATAGGATTATAGATTCGCCAAAAAAAAAATTTAAACCTCGAATTTTTTCATTGCCGTGTTTGTCCACACATCACCTATTGTGTTGTGATACCTCATTGATAAAAATCTATTGGTTTTTTTAATTAAAACCTAGTTTTATTTGATACGTGAATAGTTAAAGTATTGTTACGAAATACATTTATTCAAATATTTAGACAATATAACGAATGGTTAATAAAAGTTCATTTGTCCTAGAGTTACCTTTAATCGCCATGTTCTAAACATATTTTAGAATATCGTTTTATTTAACGACTTGTATCCTCCCTCATATCCGCTAAACGTTGCATATTGGTGCCGCCTAATCGACATGGAAGGATGTACACACGTACCTGCGTTTTGGCACCATAAATAAAAGTATATCATTTTTATGTTACTGGTCATTTTTTCTTTCATTACTGTGGATAGGTATAACTGTCTATTCCAATAAGTTTATCCTCTTGATTATACATTCAATAGAACGAAATTTATCTTGTTTATTTTAGTGAAGTGTTTATTACTTCGAATAATTAATAGATTTTTTCTTATATTATATTTTTGGCTCGTTTTTCACCACCGTGCTTTCATTTCCATGGTTTCCGTGGTCAAAATTTGCTATGGTAATGAAAAAAAAAACGTGGCAATGAAAAAAAAATCATTGCCATGCCTTGTAAAACAATTTAGTCTCATTGCCATGACCAGATGTTTCATTTCCGTAACTTATGTTCTCATCGCCATAGCATATTGACAAAAGTATATCATATTAATTTGTTAATTTCCCATTTCTTTTTCGTGTAAAAGAATTGGCGTCGTTTTGGAATTGAGCAGCCATGAATGAAAATGGTATAATATGAAAGTACCTGCAGTTTACCAGGTTTCTTAGAGAGATTCGAGTCTTATAATTAATCCTATCGATTAAAGCAATAAAAATACTGGCTGTTATTTTTTCCGATTTTAGTCGGTTCAATTACAGGATGGGGCAAGCGATTTTTCAGCATTCGATAAACGCAGTTTTTTTTCTTTTTAAAAATGAGGAAATGTTTCTTCTGAATGAAATTAGCTATCTCCAGTATTTAGAGTACTTTCTCTCCACATCTCCAATGCAAACGCGGTATCGTTTATCTAATACTAGCTGACCCAGCGAACTTCGTACCGCCATATTTTCTGATCCTATTCCCGCTGCATATCTCTAAATTTATCAATATTTCTCTGCAATATTATGCATGTATTATGCATATAAATCTTCCTCTTGAATTACTCTATCTATTAAAAAACCGATTCTAAATCCGTTGAGTAATTTTGAAGATTTAAGCATACACAGGGACAGACAGACAGCCATCGATGGGGTTACACTCGAAGTTGTTCAAGAAAAAATTTGCCTGGGATAAGTTATCCAGCTTGGTAAAAACAGCTCCTAGAAAAAACTAGCCAGGATCCACCTAGGTTGGGCAGCAGCAAAGGAAACACACTCTTAATCTTAAAAAATACACTGCGTTTAAGGATTTCCAAAAAAATCGGTTGCCACACCCAGTAATCGAACCGAATAAAATCCGGATGAAGCTATATTTTAATTGCATCAATCGATAGGGTCAATCTTAGGGATCAACTATCTCTAACAAACTTGGTAAAATAAGTAAAAGGAAACCCATAAAAGAGAAGGTATAGGAAGATTTTAGGCGGTTTGATCATCAGGTGTGTTATTTTTAGAAATCTTTGAATGCAGGTTTGTTTCCCTTTAAAAATAAGGTTATGTTTAATTTAAGTAAAATTCGCTATATCTAGTATGAGGGTACTTTCCCTCCAGGTAAAGTCGAAATGTTCCACCCTGTATATCGCAGCTCCGATATTACTTACAATAAAAATAACGACACTCATACGCGTGTTTAACACAGTGCCACTGAAAAAATAAATGACGCCAATGTCCATACACAATTGCCTAATCCCCTTTGTATTTTTATTGTATGTAAGTATAATTTCTCATGTAAGTAGGTACATAAAATATGATGTTTTATATTATGTATTTTCATTTCCATGGTTGATTTTTTCATTCCCTTGGTATATTTATTTCATGCCCGTGGATGCTTGTTTCATTGCCGCGCACGCATGTGTCATCGCCGTGGCGCGTAATTTTTGATCTTGTATATCTCGTTAGCTTTTTTATTTATCTGCTAGATATTAAGCAAGAATACATTTAGTATCAAAACCTATAATAAACGCGATTTGTTTTAACTACAAAACTTAAGGTAAAAGAAATCCACGGAATGAAGATTTTAATGGACCTGTTGAAATTCACCCTACTCAGTAAGTACCTAGCAGTAGCAGTCTGCCTCGCCTCACTCAAACATTCAGCATGAAATTAACCAAATTCGAAAAGTAAAAGAATTAAACTTCTAACGATAATATTAAAATCGTGAGAGCGTTACTAATTCACGGAACGTAGCATTTACATTAAGTGTTTCGTTTTAAAACTAAATAAAGTAGTTTTGAAATTGAATTGAAAAATATTCTTAACATTCTCTCGCCGTGAATACAATTTGAAATGCTAAAGCACAGTTTACTTATGTACACTATAATACAGCTACAGTATTGTCACGGGAAACACACCGAGCCAATTGTACAGTCTCAAATTGTGTGCGGCGAGGGACAGGTTAGCTTTACTTTAAAAAGGTGTGCTTGTACACGTTTGTGTGTAAAAAAGAGTTTATATTTCTACGAAGGCATGTTGTTCCAGGTGGCGAGCCCGTCCCGAGTAACTCCGGGTGGCGTGTTTATATTGAAAGCGTCTCATTAAGATCGATCGGGCGTCGGCGGGGGCCGCGGGGTCGCGGCCGCGGCTCCGGGAGCGAACCTTTATAACTGCCGTAAAATTGCCAAGCGGATTTTTTAGAAGCCAGTAATTAAGAACAGAGAGATCAAAGCGAAGGGCGGCTGCCGGGCTGGCCGGGGAGGACGGGGTGGCGAGGGGGGTGGCGGGGTGTTTACCACGTGATGATAGTTCGACTGCCCCAGCGTCGCGGAGATTTTTCTACAGTGTAAACTTAGCGTTAGGATTTATTTATCTATACAGTGCAGAGACATGACTTCAGTGCATGGAACTGAACTTTTACAGCAGTCTTTACGTCCTCAAAAGATGCTGAGTTTTATGTCGACGGTTGACGGCGGCGACAGCGTAAAAGTTCTCTGTTACAGACTTGCTAGAATGTGTTAGGACATTTCATCATGGTTTAACTAATTGAACTACCACCCTCTTCGGCTATAAGTAACAGAATACAACAGTCTGTACGGTCGGTAGGAGATCCTTCCTTTCCATTGTGTACTCCGTACTCCGTCACCGGGTTAACGGAAAGGGGAGAAAATAAATATCTTTTTAATGGTTTTCGAGATCAAATT
The DNA here is from genome assembly GCA_914767945.1 of Eilema depressum. Taxonomy (NCBI): domain Eukaryota; kingdom Metazoa; phylum Arthropoda; class Insecta; order Lepidoptera; family Erebidae; genus Eilema; species Eilema depressum. Next base: position 19,389,115 of record OU612031.1, on the reverse strand, counting down.
TTATGTTTAGATATTACACAAAATTTTGATGAATTTAAGATTGGTATATAAGCTTTGAAATGAAAAAAAAATCCTATTAGTTGCAAGAGAGCGGGCATACACAGAACCTTTGTAAATAATCCGTGGGATTATTTCTACCGAGCCGAACAGCGAATTAACGAAAAAAATTCCATCATCCACTATTAATGTTCGAATATAATCCTATTACAAAATGCTCACGACTTTTAATAACCGGGGCCTGAGCCAGTCTGTTTATGTTTCACTGACACGGACTTTGAGTGGGCCTTGACGTTTTATCAAATGATTTGATTGCGCGGCCTCAAATGTGTTCACTACAGATTTATGTGCGCTAGATACCACTAACCGTGCAAGTTGTCGCCAACTGGTGCACAGACCGTGCCTTTCCGCGTTCCTACTTCTACACTCAACCTTGCCGGTTGATAGGCAATACGCATAAAAACGCCGAACTGTGCCGAGTGATGCGTGGCGATCGAAGCGGTGTGTTTACCGTGAACATTATCACTGAGTGGGTCGCGTGAGTGCATCGCTGAAGGGCTAGACATGCCACGCTCGGTTTCGTACTGTTTAGTATTTAATTAATGCACTTGCGGTATCTAGTCCACTCTAGATCTGTCGATCACTGGCAGCGGCGAGGGGTGCCAAATGCTACAGATCGTTTGGATACATTTTGATTACCGTGGTGGATATGTACTTAATTTCCGCCATGTCACGAAGATATGGGTTGTATATTCTGTGCTGAGAGCCAGGCTCGCCGTACCTTTAGCATAAAATTAATGTACATGCCCAAAATCCACAGTGGTGTACAGGTAATCCACGTTCATAAAAAAAAGTAACAAACACACTTTTTCAACACTAGTATTTAACAATAGATACTTCAGAGGGCGGTAATAAACATAAATCAGGCATCATACATCATACCAGTTGTACAAAGCGTTGTCAACTTGTAGAGATCCTGCTTTTTACTAAAAGTTGTACCGATGATATTTTGTATTACTCTGCTAACAACCCTACAGCTCGAAAGGTGTCGTTGAGAAGTTCTATATGAAACAAAGGAGCAACACTATTGTATTCATGGTTACTACATCTTGTAGGCTATTGTAAGATTGTAACAACGACACCGCGCCGCCGCGTCGGCTTTCATCAAAGCAGTAAGCCTTCGTAACTTAAGTACTTAATTATATCATTATGTATGAATTTTGTGACATATCATATAGCATAGGCATTTATCCCGGGAATGGATGCCTATGAGTTACAGAAACGGGGTAAGTATCTCCTCTACCTTCAACCTTGAGACGTTACTATATAGCCTAGCCAGTGCAGCCGAAGGCGACAACTAACCCGCCGCCGCCGAGCTAGAGTAGCCGCACTCCCGTCGGTCCTCAATTAACACATCCCATCGAGACGAATCTCCATTAGAATGGTAATACCCCGCCAAGAATCTCCATTATGGCGTGCTCCTCCGACGTTTACGAGCCAATATGGATTGGTTTCAACACTCGCTGGTTTTACCGCGCCATTAGGCTCACTGGAGCTATATTATAAAAGAAAGTGGACGTGTTGGCGTCGGAATTATCCCATAGTATTTAGAAAATAATGATGTAGGAGTCGTCCTACCCTTCTAAAGAAGAATAGCAATCAAGCAACGCCATAAAACGTAAATCATCTTTCTACGAGTTGCTCCTTTTGGATATCCTAATTTTGCAAGCCCTTGTATGTTCTTCGGGGATGTAAAAGCATATGTTTATAAATAAATCCCATAATTAAACCTTGCTCTAGTTTATACGAAACCGAAAATTGAAGAATCTTATAAAACAGGAAAAAGTGGTTACGAAACCATTGAAGAATCTTATTTCTAACAAAAAGAGGATATAAAAAACAGGAAAAAGTGGTAAAGAATAGGGTAATCAAAACTTACTTGACTTACCTGTCAAGCCAAAATCCGTGTCTTTTTATTGTAGTCAAAATGGTTAGTTCTTTGGGGACTTCTGAAGAACGACGAATGACGTCAATCCATGCTATTGTCTTGTCTGTTGGGTGGAAAATTATAGAAGAACAAAACACAAGAAAAGGCCAAAGTTTTACCGTACTTCCCGTTCGTATATGAATAATCACAAAACAAATAAATAGGCACATAACGGAAATATTTCAACGAATAACTTTTTTTTTTGGAGGAGGAAGGGGCAATAATGCCCGTGATTCTTGACGAAATAAAATGATATAAAGTTGCCCCTGTATTATTGACTGGATAAAATCTCCATAGGTTTATCACATCGCTACCGCTTGGTGGGAAAGTTAACAACCGGTTGCCGAGGACAGTAACTGAACACATAATATTAATATTGCATGTTTGATTAGAGGGGCGATTTAAAACAGCACAGATGTCATGTCTGAAATATAGTCCGGCGGCGTTGTGAAGTTCTGTCAAAAAAGTGCGGCGAGACCGTTCTCTGCACGCTGTCACGTCATATCACGTGAGGTGACGTTGTTTAGTGAAACGGAATTAATTTAACATGCTATAACTTTGAATCTGTTCGGGAGAAAACATGTATTTCAAACTTATTAAATTGACTTTCGGATTAAGTTCGTTCTGTCACACAAAATTGTGACGTCACTGATCTTAATTACGCACGGCCATGGTTGTCACAGATCTGTGACATTTCTGAATCGAAAGTAGTCATAAATATAATTGAAGTTTTGGTGATTCGTCGCATGTGTTGCCTGCCATTCATCTGATTGAATACACAAGTTATTGGCGTCAATTGTGCAACGTCGGGAATCAGCTGCTATTGTATTTTATGGATTGAATTTTTGCTTCAATTAAACGTTTGTTTGCCAAAATTTTTATTAAATGATAAAGTAAAAAATAAACTTTATACACGCAGTATAACATTAAATCATGATGATGATGATGAAGCATAACGAATTGCTACTTTTGCCTTCAATGAAAAAAAAAAAACTTATTCGCCCCATGCTTAATTCCTGTTTTGCCCCATTAATTGTTCATTTTTCGCCTTCATTTAATTTATTATTTACGATCACATTAACATATTTTGTAAAGACCATTATGGATGTAAGTGTTCATAAAAAAGGCTTCAAAATTGCACACACGGTGCGAACAATCAAAATGGCGACTGACAGGATAATTATTAAGATAAAAGATGAGCAGGATGAGTAACAGACAGACAGACAGACAGATGGTGCCCAAGAGACTGATCTATCGTGAAAGGAACAGAGATAGCTGGTCCTCCAAGTGGAAGTGATTGGATCGATCGCCCGCGTCGGAGACAAGCTGTTACGGAATAACAATTCGCCAATATTTTCTGCGGGTTTCTTTGACATTTGATTTATTTTGGAATTGACGTCACACTCTTATTATTAGTATTCCGAATTCTAGAAACATCATTGTCGTGTAATTCGATTAGCTCGTGCAGTGATTAGTGATTGCCGGCTTTTTTACTGTTATTGATTAGCGGAAGCATCTACTAATACGATTAGTAAGAATGTACAAGTATCTAATTAAGCATTTAGGTACTTAAATAGCGTTAAGTTCGCTTCTCGGGTGGTGTATTTATTATCTGTGTTTATTAGCTCATACTATTTCAGTAAATTACTAGTTTTACTAATTCTCTTATTTATATTTCCATCTTTTTTTATACCACTTACTACGGGGGCACACGGTGCGGCGACGCAACGCATCGTGTGCCCCCGCTCTTAGGTGGCAGAGAAGCACACGGCCCATCTAATGGAAAGTGGTTACAAGCAACGGCACGGGCGTCGCACTCGCGCTTCCCACCCCCACATCTTCTTTCTTTTTAACCCTTCAGATAGGTATATACGTGCGATCACATTACTACCGCAGTGACACACATAATAATATCCACGACATTGTGACAGTTTCGCAACGGCAGCCATTGGCCACCGCGTGTGAGATAGACACACTTTATTACATGGTACCGAGTGCCACAAAGGTACCAGATGTAAGTCAATAAAACTAAAACACGTACATTAGCACAGTTACTCGCATAATAACGAGGATATTAGTGAAATTTGAATAATTTGTTCAGTCGTTACGCGTATAATGTGCCCGTTCGGTATAACTTATTGTGTGGAAGGGACAGGGGGGCGGGGCGTCGCGTGTGGGGGGGGGGGGGGGTCGCAGTCGGTAGGGTTACCAGCTCGTTGGCTTGTCCTGATCTGTGTTGCAAGTATTCTGTGATCTCATTGTATCTCATTTCAACCCCGTTACTGAGGTGGCCTCGTAGGTGTACCTTACGTTTTACGTGGTAACTTAAAGTTTAATTTAACTACATTTCTTAGTAGCTCCTTCCGTGCCCTGTTCGGGCAATCTGTCATTGAGTCTGTTCGTTAGACAGCAGCGGCAGACAGCATTAAATTATACTCTCAGCTCAGTTGAAATTAAAAAAATATACCCAATGTGGGACAAATGACCTCTTTGTACTCTTTGGAGCATCAAAATGTATAAATAAATAAATAAAAATGGAATTGTCATTCTATGAAAAACTTTGCTAAAAAGCTCGGTCTGTCCCACTTATCTCGTGGGACAACCGATACTGATGTACAATGCATTTTTGAACTGATGTCCCAATTGTCCCATGGCACTACTGATAGTGATTTATTTTCTGTTCGCAGTACTTTCCAATGAATGTTCTGGTAGCCCTAGTGTAAAGTCACACCCACACTAACGAGAGCCGCGTCCTGCAGCGTGGGGTTCATGTTTGCAGTTATAAATTAATGTTTCACGATGGTTAATTAATCATTACGAACTTAATGGTGCGTCTGTCTGTTCCTGCGACAATCTGAGAGCCAGGTTCGGCCCAGAGGCCGGGTTCGGTGCAGACCATGAACACAATAGATAACATCTACAAAATGTCTAGTATAAAAACCAAAATATGAAGATACTACAATACTGTTACCCGCTGGTTCGCCTGCGCGAGATACGGGCCTCAGTTCTTATGTATTGATAATTGTTCTTTGGGACGGAAACATACTTGAAAACTTGTACTACTTACTACACATATACTTAGGTCGTGACTTCTAATTGATTCACGATTTTTTTTTTTAATAAGTAATCCAATAACACTTCTGGTAGGTAAGTATTACCTCTAATGAACAGCAGACGCCCCCACTGCTGGTGCTGCTTGGTCACCGTTCAAATTTATCTGTTCTTAAATATAAATTTTACTGCTAAAACGTACTTATATCCGAGCGCCTGGTATCTTCGAGGCTCATTACAAAAATTGACTCGTAACGGTTCCAAATAAACCTCTGGAGCCGTAACTAGAGCCTCCGACAGTACCCTTTAGGGCCCTAACGACCTTCATAAAAGTAGAACGTCCATAAAGTACGAAATATAAAACGGCGCACTAAAAGAGAACTTAAATAATTTTACTGTTAGCTATTGCGTTAATTTGTTTAAAATGCGATGAGAGAGAGGAGGGTGGGTCATAACGGCATATCCTGTTCAAATTTGGCCACCCACGTTGCTAGGCCGTTGTTCAGAAACTAGCTTGAAAGGACCACAGTCAAGTCAAAAAGGATTTATTACGTATAGATTATAAATCAATGGCAAATAGGACTAAAAAAACAGTTGTGTTGTGCAAGCGTTCATAAAGCAGTTTCAACTCCAATACCCAATCATAGCCCATGCAAAATTCCTGTAATTTTTTCTCATGTGACGGTCGAACTCACAACATGTGGTGTGTTATAAAAATAAGCAGTACATGCTCATGCACTCAGTTATTGCACACTGGAGACCCATGCCGTACATACGTTAGCCGTCTATGTTTCAACCACAGAATACTGAAGTACATAGTTTCAAATAAGCAACAAAGTTGATCTACATTTACAACCTAACATAGTTTCTCGAAAAATGTTTGTCTCGGTGCTCACGTTGTAGTCGTCACACCACAGGCCATAAAGCGCGCCGGCAAATAAGACATAGCTCATAACTGCCTCGCCTCGCCTCAGACGTCTCGTCTCGAGGCAGTGTAACATCAGGTACAGTCAACAACATGCCTTTAGTGCCGCGCATTTTGGTTTACCGAGAGCTCGCCTAGAGTCGGTAAATACATATTGAGTTACGTAATATCAGGAAAATGGCGGTTTAATTGAAGCATTGCCTGAGGAAATGAGAATTAAAATGTATTTGATTGGATTAGGTAAAATGTAAAGAGGTATCTGGTGTTATATCGCGAGGGTATTGATTTGACATAATTTCATCTTGTTAGAAGATCTATTATCTGCTTTAAAATATTAGCAGTTGATACCTTATTATGCGCAAGTATGCATTAAGGTAGGATTTTTAGAAATTTCGCCCCTAACACAGTATCTCTAGCCTTGTAATGTTGTACTCAGATTCTTTAATAAAAATACATAATGAACGTCATCAATTTAAGGTATAAATAGGGGTTGAAAGTTTGTGCGGATGGGTACAAATTCGAAGCGTAGCGACTTAGCGAGGGAGATGCTTTAGTGTTTCATAAGATAAGTATCGAATCTAGTCATTTTTGCGTACGAACAAAGATACAACGACGAGATAAGTGATGGGTTCGGAGAAGGGACGTGACTCGTGAGGAGTGTTCAGTGAAAAGGGTTCGGCCACATTCAACCTTTATTGTATTAAGCTCTTAAGAAGTTATTTGCTTAGTGCCTAGTGGTGATTGGGGCAACGAAGCTGGTTGATTTAGGGTAGGGTCTACAGTTGATAACGCGTCACCAACACTGCTCTGCAAGCGTATTTCAATTTAAAACAAGAGCTCCCGCACATTGCACGCGGTGTCACTCACACACGGTACCTACTTATACACATAAAATTGTTATAATAGTTATTATTCGGATTTCGGATGTCGTTATCATAAACTTTTACACAGATAAGTGTTATAGTTTTGGTCCAAATCACGAATAAACAAACTGATGTATACAGTTTTGTAAAATAATTACTATATTCATTAAAATGGTTTCCCTGTCCGGTTTATCTTTCCTTTTATCTTTCAATTCCACAAAGTAGCATTGAAAAACCGATGGGGATTTTGGGTTATATAGCATATACACTGTGGACCCCAAACCTCTCAACTAATACTCTAATAACCTTACCTGCATCACACAATAGCTGTGTAGTAGGTAGTAGATATGTAATCTCGGCCCCTCTTTCATAACTACTCTGTTAAGTTATAAACCATGGAAGAGTATTCTCACCTCAAATATTTGTGGTACTTTGTGTTCCTCACAAAGTACCACAACAAAGGCAAACGAATGCTACGTCGTATAACTTTTATATGTCCACTCCACACCAATCTATATGAAAAATATTTGTGTATTTTGTCTGAATAAATGAATGACCCCAGCTTTGCACGGGCAGCTAAGCTTATTTGACAATATATACCTATATTTTTTAAACTAGCCTTCCGCCCGCGGCTCCGCCCGCGTGCATCTCGGTTAACGCGACCTTTGCTTATATCTTCGGTTCTACTCAACCGATTGCGATCAAACAAACGTAAGATTTTAAGTCTGAGCAAACCCTTTCTAACAAAAAAAACCGCATCAAAATCCGTCCAGTAGTTTTTGCGTCCATCGCGGACAAACAGACAAACAGACAAACAGACAAACAGACAGGAAATTAAAAAAAAATATTTTCGTGTTCAGTATCGTTAACATAACATAACCCAAGTATTTTTTTTTTAATATCTCTAATGTACAGACACGACCACTTTACAATTATATAATAGTATAGATAGAGTATAGATTTTCAAGAATCTTTGTCATATTTCAACAAATAGATACAATAATGTTACAATAAATTATACACTTGAACTTTCCTTATTGGTGGCAATCCTTAAAAAACTACTCGGTTATTTTTGAAATTAATCGCATCCAGAGAGACAGACGAGGCGAGGGACTCTCGTTTTAAGATAACTGAGTAAAAATAATAAAGATAAATCGACTACAACTTATATTACAAGCTCAGCTCAGATTGGCTCTAAACAGCGTTCTGTAGTATGTCCCAGAACATGTTGTTATTATTATAAAGTAAACCAAAACAGAATGGAAGCATAAACTGTTGTTGCCACGGCTCCTAAACATAGCAACTGTTATTATGAATACTGTTCTTTATAGTTAAGCAAATAAATAACGTTGCCGTAGCGTTGCACCGTGCGAGGTGTTCCGAGAAGTTGCGCGACTTGCAGGGCTCGGCAAACACCTTAGCTTTGTTTGTTAGTTCCCCTGGGCCCGGTTACTTTGTTAGTTTTACACCCCTGCCTATACCCGAGGTCCACACGCTTCACTAAGTAATATTTCTCTTAATACCTCGTTCCCGTCTGCAACGAAATAAAACGTTACACCACGTCACTGTATGTCGGCGGGTATCTGTTATTGGATATTTAATGGATTCTCTTTGTGTTACCTTTGTTATTATATCATATCGGTATTTACTTTTAGTAGTTATTATGTTACTGTAGTAATAAAATATTGATGCTGGAAATTATTGATCGTGTTTAGTGCGCATTATCATAGATCTAAGTACATTCAACAAGATCTTAGACAAAGGGACACGGACAAAGGGACATGAAAGTGAATCACTAAATAGGTGAACACCCATAAAGGTTGTAATTTCCCCTTCAAATATGTCCATAAAATTACCTTAAAAATGCCATTAATATAATCTAAATCGACATTGGAGAATTTTATTTTTGTGAATCTAATATCTGGCTATCTAATAGCCACTTAGCCACCTGCCGCTGCGTTGTGGGTTCGATCCGCGATCCCCAAATACGATATTTCTTTCTGTAATTAAACTCACTGTTGTGGGTTGATCTGAGACTGAATATACTTTGTCTGCTTGACATAGGGATAAGTAAAGGTGGTGTCTATTCAAACAATATATTACAGAAAAAAGCATATTAATGAACGTAATTACAAAGTGACATTCAGCATTGTACACAGCATTGTACTCAGTGATGCAGCTGTCTCACGAGTAGCAGACATGCCATAATCCGAGCTCAAAACGGCTACAGATACCCACAATCCCACATATCTCCAGTAGGTACTCTGCTAATAGATAGCTATTTAATTATGCTAAACTCGACGCATTTGGCTTCAATTTATTTTAAAATGTCTAAACAAGTTCTTAATCCAATTAAAACAGACACATGCGCGTTTGGAATTCAACTTATTCATTATGTTTAACGCCATTACACACAAACACAATTAATAGTCATTTATTCAGCTAGCCGAGCGAACTAAGTGAGTGAAACAGGTGCACGATCGCCGGTGATGCCAGTACGGGGGCTTATCCCGAAATTTAATGGGGAAAAGATGCTTAGGGAGTGTTCGGAGGTGGTATTTTTAGGGATGAAAGTGTATTTATGTTTGGTAAAAAATAAAGAAATGAAGAGTATTGGTATTGATCACACAGTACAAAAAAAGGTCAAGATACACTATCAGCGCCCAAAATAGAGTGCGTAAAAAGTTATATGGTGTTATTTGGGAATTTTGTTTTTGAAACGTCGAAATAGCAGAAAAAGAAAAAGGGTGCCTTTTTTACCTTTTCAGCCATCGTCGTAATGATTCGACTTTCACAAGCTAGATGATAACACTTATCATACTAAAGTAATTTGGGAGTAAGGAATATTACAAAACTTAAATTAATTTTTGATTTCCAAACAATCGTGGCGATTTTTGAGGCTTTTGTTTTGCTTTAGTTTTAGGGGTAACAATTTGTAAGAGTTGGCAGCCCTGACGATCGGCCAGACTGAACGACCCGTGCATTGTTTATCAAGCTTGGCTGCGAAACAGAGAATCTGGTACATTTTTAAATACGTAAACAGCGGCTTATAGGGAAAGTTGTATGTTCGTTAATTAAGCAGCGCGCGGGGCTAAGCCGACCTCCGTTTGGAGACTTTCTTTGCAAAGAAAGTAAATGAATTTTTCAGGACATATTTCACGCCGCTTTAGAGACTCAAACTAGGCATAGTTTGTAATATGGGTTTCATACAGATAAATTACTTTCTTCATGCTTTCATGTTTTTCATTCTTTCCCGTTATTATTGTTACCCTACAGCTAAGGATTGGAACCCGGGACCTCTCAAGTGTAAGGTCGACTCTAACCACTATGCAACCAAAGCGTACACCCAGACCAATGCAATTGCACCGCATGGGATGCGAACCAGTTGAATGCTGTACCGTCTCGCCACACAGACGTTATCGTGACTGTCGTGAGTGACACAGTTTACGTGAACTGCCTTTTTAATTGTCGACTTTTGTAACAGACGTGACTAATTATATTACTTATGTATATTACTTTAAAAACAGAACAGTACAATGCTATGCAGCTGCTTTTCAATACCTTCAATATGACACAGACAAAATAAACTGCAACTCTTTACTATAAATTGGTTTCTTTTGGATTGTGTAGGAATTATTAAGTATCATTGGAAATTCCAATAATAATATTGCTCGATACATAATTATATATCTTACCCCGCGTTTACATACTGCCGCTCGCATTGCTCATCGCCTTGCCGGCAATATTCACGCGAATAATGCCCTAGCATTCAAACACTCGCATCATCGCGATGTTCATCGCGTTGCCCAACACTCGCATCATCGCGATGTTCATCGCGTTGCCCCGCATACAGTATTCGCCTTGCGATGGAGATGGACGACTTTAGTTAAGTGGACAACTAACCGAATGCAGTATAGGCATTTTATTAGGCTAGGCTATTTACTTAGATACTTAGCTAGTAGGTAATCAGGGTAATTTGGTAGGTAGGTAGGTACCTACCTACCTACCTATTTTAATTTGGTAGGTAATTAGGCTAATTTGGTAGGTAGGTACCTACCTACCTACCTATTCTAGTTTGGTAGGTAGGTACCTACCTACCTACCTATTCTAATTTGGTAGGTAGGTACCTACCTACCTACCTATTCTAATTTGGTAGTTACCCTAACTACCTGTTTGGTAGGTATACTTAGGCTAATTTGGTAGGTAGGTACCTACCTACCTACCTATTCTAATTTAGTAGGTAGAGGTACCTACCTACCTACCAAATTAAAATAGGTAGGTAGGTAAATTAGGCTAATTTGGTAAGTAGGTTAGGTACCTACCAAATTAGAATAGGTAGGTAGGTAGGTACCTACCTACCAAATTAGCCTTATTACCTACCAAATTAAAATAGGTAGGTAGGTAGGTAGTACCTATCAAATTAGCCTGATTACCTACCAAATAGGTAGGTAGGTACCTACCTATTCTAGTTTGGTAGGTAGGTACCTACCTACCTACCTATTCTAATTTGGTAGGTACCCTACCTACCTATTTGGTAGGTATAATTAGGCTAATTTGGTAGGTAGGTAGCTACCTACCTACCTACCTATTTAGTAGGTAATCAGGCTAATTTGGTAGGTACTACCTACCTACCTACCTATTTTAATTTGGTAGGTAGGTAGGTACCTACCTACCTACCTATTCTAGTTTGGTAGGTAGGTACCTACCTACCTACCTTTTATATACATATGTATTACCTATATTATTTAATTAGATCCGTAGCCAGTAGAAAAACAAACCATTCCACAGAATGCCAGCTCGTAAAGCATTTCAATAAATTCTATTGATTTTTCGTTGGACCATTCGATTGGTTGCGTCATTGTCATGATAATAAATTCGAAGTAATCCTGTGACTGTGACACGCGCGTACACAACGAGCGCTCGATGCGAAGTGTGCGCGACGCGAGTATGTGAATGCTTCATCGCGCTAGTATTGCCGCTACTTCTCGCGCCGCCAAGCCGACACTCGCAGCAACATACGCGGCAGTACTCGCGGCATGACGAATATACCATTCACACCACGTCCCGGCCCACTTCTCTCGCCACTTCCCTCGCTCTGCCGCGAGTATGTAAACGAAGCATTAGACCTGTACGCGCAGTAGGTACACCTTCCTTGGGTGTCTTTTGAGGTTAGCTCGTGGTGCTACTGCGGTGGATGAGCTCAAATTCACCAAGCATAGATTATTATAACCCGCGCCACGTATCTTGGACCAAAAATGTGCTAAAAACGTGCCCTATACGCGCAGTACACATTTCTTGGGTGTCTTTTGAGGATAGCGCGGGATGCTACTGCGGTAGACGAACTCAAATTCACCAAGCATAGACTATTACAAAGCAATCCGCGGGCGCCAGAGCCTCGTATGTCTTACGATTTAGGTCCAAGATACGTGGCGCGGGTTATACAAAACAATCCGCGTGCGCCAAGGCCTCATTTATCTCGCAATGTAGGTCCCAGCTGCGAGTCTCGAAGTAGGTAGGTATACCTGCGCCAGACAGTCGTCAGTTAATCAGGAGACTTGCAGGTTCTGGGTGTGACTCCAGGTAAATGAACTTTCAACGAGTGTAATAGATTTTGAAGTCGTCTTTATAGCTTGCGTCACGTAAATAGCATTATCAATGTTTTCAATTTAACAACTGACAGGCAATTAAGGAGACTCCTACATAATGTATTAAAACATAATGTGAAAGTTTACGATGATTGATGGATAGCTGCGCAGCTCTTGATGGAATTTTGCAAAGAGATAGAGTACAGTATTTTTATTCCGGGAATAGGTTCCTGTAGGTTGTGGGAATGGAATCTGTCGGACCCGAACGGAGTCGCGGGCAGCAACTCATAATAAAATTCAGAACAGTTGTAAAAATATTTGGATAAATAAAATAGAAAAACGTATTAAGCTGTTGAAGTATAATTGAAAAGGAATGTCACATTTTCTTCATCAATTTAGATTACAGTAAAATATTTAACAAAGAGTACGATAACTAGTAATATTTTAGTCCCGTACAGCTAACCGATCCGGTCCAGATACGTATTTACTTAGATGAGTGTTAATGTTCTGCAAACTTAGCTCAAACTTCATATCTCAGAATCTGTAACACGAGAGCAACTGCGGTGGGTAGGCAGCGAGATAAGAGCGTGCAGACTCCGGCGACAATGAACAATAGTATAGTTTAGTCACTAGTCAGTGAGTTAGTTAGTCTGAGAGAGCGCGACTTAGCCGCGAAGTTCACATGCGCAGCTGCTCCGCAGATGATCGCGAGCAGATATCTCGCGGAGGCTGGGATCTCATTAGATTCATATCTCCGTCTCCAGGGACACACTCGACCGGCAAATAACTTATAATACCTACATCGCACATCGTATATTACAACTCGGATACTTAACTCATGAGATTTTTTATTGAAGTTTTTTGATACTTTATGTTACTGAAGTTTGTTTTATGAAAGGATGTTAACCCAAGTGCATATGCTGTACAGTTGATTCCAGCTTTGGGTTGTCGGGTCGGTAAACCTTTTTTAATGTCCTGAATGTGTGTGAGAAATAACTACATTGGTTAAATATCTGTGTATCCCTACCGTTGTCTATCCCTACAGCTACCAGGTGTGAGTGTAAATAATTATGTGAATATTAGTAGGTACGAAAAGACAATTGCTACATTTTTAATTGCACATGGTCTAACGGACATAATGAGTTTCATAACAGTTTTCAGCAAGAAAACATTCAGAAGTAGAACTGGCATTCAGTGCATTACTCGTAGCGGCAATTTAGATATACGTGTTGGCGATATAATAACGTTTCCGCCGCGACATCTAGGCGATAAGACTAGTCGGCGAGTCGCGGTGGCGTTTCTGCTCTTGGTTACAGTCACGAGACGCCATCTTTGTATCATTTAGAAACTTTTAACAACATTTTTCATTCAAGTTCATTTAAGTTTCTGTTATAAAATATTTTTATACACCTGTATATTTTCTGAAAATGTGTGCAGAGGTGATTAACATGCACGTTTAGCCAACTACAAAAACTGAAAAAGAATTTAGTTTATATGAGGGATTTCACCGCTGATTATAAAACCGTCTAAATCAAATTAAACTTAGAATTTTTTACTAAATGAATCTCATTCAACCTTTAATTATACATATTTTCACGCCTGAAATCTAGCCCAAAATAGTAAGTATGTATTAGATTTTTGTTAAAATGAATATAAGTAGGTATTTAACATTCAAATTACCAATCAATACTGTGAATTGGTTGGTTATTCGAAATAATATCCTCGCCATCGATTTATCGAAATCGTGAAAGGTCCAAGTCCCTCCCTGCGCCTCACCTTCATCGGCCAACACAATAAGCTTCCCTTACATGAAATAATTTATAATGATTAAAACATTTCCAAGAACAATAAACCGTTGTTTAAGTTCCACCCACCATGGCACAGCACCCGCCAATCCCGCCATGGCCACCATGGGTGAAATACAATGTGTAATTTATCTTAGCTGATGAGCTTACCGCGAATCTCGATAGGATAGGAACATACTTAGTACGTAAGTATTCTTTGAATCGATGAAAGTGAAACGTGAAACGTTAACCGACGACTTACTTAACATTGTACGCGACCAGTCGGCTGTTTGCAGTTACAAACGGAACCTCGCTTTAATCTATTTTAATTAGGTGGCTGTGACGCGCTCGGTGCGGCGCGGCGCGGCGTTGGTGTGGCCAGCTACGTTGACTGAAAATCCATATCCATACTTAATATTATAAATGCGAAAGTAACTCTGTCTGTCTGTCTGTCTGTTAGCTTTCACGTCTAAACCACTGAACCGATTTTGATGAAATTTGGTACAGGGGTAGATTAGACCTTGAGAAAGGACATAGGCTATGTTTGGTCGCGATAATCGACATCCACGCGGACGGAGCCGCGGGCAAAAGCTAGTATAATATAAACTTACAAACTTCAATAAATGCTTCTCTAAGAAACTGTGTTGTAAGTAACTACCAGCTGTTGCCTGCGGCTCCATCCCCGTGGAATCGCCGACGGAGTTCTGCTCTCGCAATAGATGAGAACTTCTTATCTAGGGATAGAAGGTAATCTAAATCTATACTTATATTATTCTATGTACAAGTTATATGATAAGTTCCTTACTCTTGAAGTAGCAAGTACAAGTATGAAATACAGCGGTAAACTTCTAATTCTTTATATTCACAATATTGGACCCGGTAGGTGGCACTACAATCATGTTATAAGATCTTTTTCAGTTATTCCCTTGCGAAGCAGGGACAGGGACTCAGGCCGCTAGTAATATTGATTTATCTCTCTCTGCGGCTTTGACGGGAAAGAATCCAGTCAATCATGAAAAAAGGCACCATTTTAAACATAACTTTACGACGAGTTATCATTATTAAATTTAATAATAGCCGTAAGATTTTAACGTTTGCGCCCCGGGCGGGTGCGCCACTTTGTGCGATAATAGAACAGAGAAACATATTTTTTTACACGAAGTAGTATCTTACTTACCTACCTTCTCGTATTTTTTGAATTTGGGGCAAAAAATATGATTATATTATATTATACTTATTTCTTAAATCACCTAGTTATATCATTGCAAAGTACTTTCCTTTACCTTCCACTCCTGTGTACTAAAATAAAATAAGTAAAAAAAAATTGTAGGACATTCTACACAACGCTATCTAGACCCAAAGTAAGCATAGCTTAACTAGCTTGTGTTATAGGTTCTAGAATGCGGATACGAACAGAATCAGCCCTAAGCTAATGGAATACCCTTTTTTCCTCAAATACAGGTAGCCCTTCTCCCTGCGTTATCACGACCTGTCCGTTTTGATTTATTATTTGCGTACAATCATCATCGTTGCGTACTTACATAGTACCAATAAAGTCACTTTACGCCTTTGTCTTACTTCTCTTTTTGTTTGCAGGGCCGCTGATAGCGGGGGTGCAACGGGTGCACCGCACACGGGCGGCACGTCCGGGGGGGCGGCAAATCCCCAGATTTGCCGCCCCCCTCTTTTTTATTTGCCGCCCCCTTGTACGTATACACACCCCACATAAATACTATTAAAAATAATTTCGTTTCTATTATATGATTAACATCGCCATCTATTAGCATCCCTTAAAACTAGAACGCAATACATAATAAAGCGTCTGCATGTTGAACCATCGCCTCGCCGCTACGCGGCGCCCGAAATTCGATACAAAGTAAGTAGGTAAATAGGGATGTGGACTATTTTTATACTATTTAATTTCGTTTCTATTAGATGATTAACATTGCCATCTATTAGCATCTCTTAAAACTAGAATGCAATACATATTAAAGCGTTTGCATGTTGAACCAAACCATCGCATCGCCGCTACGCGGCGCCCGAAATTCGATACAAAGTAAGTAGATAAATAGGGATGTGGACTATTTTATTTGTTGTCGACAAATGTACATTCTATAGTAATATGATGTTTTGCTAAAGTAAAATATTCTAATGACAAATAGGTTAAAGAAAATATGTATATTTTTAATATTTATTTTGCTTGAATTATAACAATATCATTACACAATAGGTATATTTGATTTTGATTATTCAATTTCTCAAGTCTTCTTCATCCTAGCGTTAATTCCCAGTCGCAACCGAAGTTTTCACCTCGGAGTCAAGGGTCCGCTTTGCGGATTTGGCTCGATATTTTCCGTGAAGCGACTACCATCTGACCTCCACAACCCAATGGTGCCATTAGGCGATATCGAAGCATTGCATTGCAGACCGTTGTTGAAATAGGACACGTCAATTTGACTTCGCCTCGCCTGATGGTAAGCTGAAGGAAAGTCTCTGAAAAGAGCGTCACCATTACAGACACGTATCATGTTACAATGGTGGCACTCAGCTTGACGGCCTCATCAGATGCTTTTTCACGCCCCGCTTAAAAGACCCGGGACTGTAGGAGGAGGGAAACACGTGAACTGGTAAAGAATTCCAAGACTTAATGGTGCGGCAGAAGAAGGAGTCGCCGAACCGCTTGGTTCTTGATGGAATATTCTGCACCGTATGCGGGTGGCATCTAAGCCCTGCGCGTGTTGTCCTATATAGGAAAGGAGAGGGTGGGATTAATTGGAAGAGCTCATCAGAACATTCACCATGGTAGAGACGGTAAAATACCGCCAAAGATGCCACATCTCTACGCAACTGCAAAGGCTCGAGGGTTTTGGTGATCTCAGGATTCCCAATAATGCGGACTGCACGTCGCTGCAACCTGTCTAGAGCATCTAGTAAGTGCTTTGCGGAGCCATCCCAGAGATGAGAGCAGTATTCCACGCAAGAGCGAATTTGTGTCTTGTAGAGAAGGCACCGCTGCTCCGGCGTGAAAAAACGTCTCAGTCTGTTCAGGACTCCGAGTTTACGCGAGGCTGTTTTGATGATGCTTTCAATGTAGTTTTTGTTGTTCAGTTTGCAGCGGACATCCATACCTAAGATGTTGAGATTGTCCTGCAGTGGCAGTGGCGTGCTCTGAAGAGTTGGAAGGGGAAGGAACGAAGATACCTTTGCTGTAAACGCGCATGCCTGCGTCTTCTTGGCATTGAACTCGACCAGGTTTTCAGAGCCCCATTGGGAAACGTGGTTCAAGGTCCGGTCAAGTTCACTGACGAGAAGCTGCCTTTTTTCCGCGATATCAGACTGCTTGGCCGCAGGATGTCCGTGATAACTCCCGTGTAAGGTGCTATCGTCTGCATAGCAGTGAATGCTGCCAGTGGACAACATGTCGTTGATATGCAGAAGAAAGAGAGTGGGTGATAAGACGGACCCCTGCGGCACGCCAGCATTTACCTGCAGGAACTCCGAAGTTCGACCATCACAGAGGACGCGAATACGGCGCCCCTGCAGGAAGCTAGACACCCAGTCGCACAGTCTGGGAGGCAGACCAAAGGCTGGTAACTTGGAAAGAAGCGACTTGTGCCAGACTCTATCGAAAGCTTTGGCGATGTCAAGACTAATTGCCAGTGACTCGCCATACTTGTCCATAGCCTCACCCCAAAGATGGGTTACGTACGCCAGAAGATCACCCGTTGACCGCTTCGGTCTAAAGCCGTATTGCCGGTCATTGATTAAGGAATGATCCTCTAGGTGACGCATGAGCTGTTTGTTTATTATGTGCTCGAATACCTTGCACAGCACTGAGGTGACGGCTATGGGCCGATAGTTGCCTGGGTCCGAGCGATCCCCTTTCTTGGGGATCGGCTGCACATTCGCCTCCTTCCAAGCCGATGGCACTGTACCTGAGATGTACGACATCCGGTACAAACGCGTAAGCATTGGAGACAACTCCGCTGCGCATTTTTTAAGAACCACCGCTGGAATACCATCCGGTCCGCTGGCTTTCCGGACGTCGAGTGACTGCAGCACACCACGGACATCGCGCTGCCTGATGCGGATCTCAGGCATTGCGTGGTCACATACGGGTAATGTCGGTGGCTGCTTACCGCAATCATCGATTCGGGAGTTTGCCGCAAAGAGATTAACCAGCAGATTTGCTTTCTCTTGCGGCTCATGGGCCAGGGATCCATCAGGGTTGCGCAACGGGGGCAGCGAAGGCTGGCAGAAGTTGGCTTGCACGGCTTTGGCCAGTTGCCAGTAGCCACGGCTGCCCGTGGGATGCGCCTCTAGCTCCTGACCAAGCCGCGCTATGCGCTGGGCATCCGCTCTGACGTAAGCCCCCTTGCAGACCTTTGTGGCTTTATTGTACGCTGCCTTGAAGTGGCCCACTTTGGGATCGCGTGTGGCGCGCGCCCTTACCCAGGCGCGGTACGCAGACTGTTTTTGATTGACAGCCTCCGCGCACTCGCGGCCGAACCAAGGGCGCGCTCTGCGGTCACCGGTGACATCAGTGTATGGGATATAGTATTCCATACCTAGACTGATCTCACCGGCGACAGCAGTAGCACTATCCGATGGGTTCTTACCTTCAAAGCAACGTGCAACCCACGGGATGGACGCAAAATACTCACGCATCCCATCCCAGTCCGCTGACGAGTAGTGCCAGAGACGCCGCTTCCCCTGCGCGGGTCGTGGGGGCGCTGTGATTGGCACCTTGGAACAGACCAGACAATGGTCGGAGTTGCCTAAAGCGGCACGCACCGAAACACTGTATTGGTCTGGGTGACTCGTCAGTAGAAGGTCTAGAAGGGAGGGTGTTAGGCCCGACCTTCTTGGTATCCTAGTGACCTCGCGTACCAGTTGGGTCAGGCCATGCGCCAGAGCGAAAGCGTGAGCGGCTCTTCCCGCATGGTCAGTTTTGGCGGAGCCCAACCAGATCTCGTGGTGTTATCCGCTTTTTTATCATGGTCTGCCAGAAAAAATATGTCGGTTCGAGTCCTATATAACAACCGGCGGGGGGGGGGGGGGGTTGTAAACGTCCTTAGACCTATTTAGGGGGCGGCAAAATCGACTTTGCACACGGGCGCCCACATAGCTAGCGGCGGCCCTGTTTGTTTGATACTTCTTCAAACCACACAACGGTTTTCGATACTGTTTACATATTTTCAGGAAAGATTTTTTGGAATACAGTTTTTTAAGAACTTGAAGAAGTCAACATGCACTCTTGCGACGCTGGGATGGGTGGGTTGCTAGCAAAGTATTATTAATAATAAAATATTCATAAATGAATGCTCTTCTACCACCGGTATACCTACATACTAAGTAATATCACACTAAAATCAAGATTTATAACCACATTCAGTGCAATACCTGAATCTGAATTGGCAGACAAAGTGTGACACACCGACGGACTCATGCAATCTGTGCTCATGCAGCGCACTGCACTATGCACAGTATGCACCGCTCGACTCGAATCGAGGGGAGCCGCGCAGACGGTACACAAATAATTATAATTGATATTACATTAATTATACTTCTATCTGACGGACAAGCCGGAATATTATTATACCCGTGTATTATATAGATAGGGGAGCGCTGTACGGTGTGTACAATGTACATGCAAGTAACGCGAGTGCATATGGCGTGTAATTAATTTAATGATGCGATTACATTCGATTGAAATGTAAAAAAGAGATTAGAAACAATTTCACAATCAACGGACACACCTGCCTGCAGAATAATAAAATACATAATACGTATTGTTTATTGTTTACTAACAATAATAACTTACAATTTGTTAGTCTAACTTAGTAACCGAATTGGATTTTCGGACTAGACTATTTTGGTAACACTGTAACTGAAAAATAACTCAGGATTGTTTGTAATAGTATATTTCCTAGTATATTACCTATATTTCATTGTGATCATGATTATTTTTAGAGAAGAGTGGACATTCCTTGATGGGACAATGGTTCCTCATTATCTCTCAGGTGTAGGAATCTCCAGGGCCGATGAGGAAGAGACCAGACTCCCACTACCTAGACCAAACATCGCTCAGCAACGTTACAAAACTAAAATATTGCGTGATTTCACCGTCAGAAATGTATAAGTAATTATTTTTTATTACCATTTACTTTAATAGTCGGTAATTAATTATCAGTTTGCAGCCAACAGACATGAATCATAAACTTTACAAATTAAAATGTAATACATAATATTTGCGTTTCTATAAAACTTTACGTCAAAATTTTAATACCGATATTACAAACTTCTATCGACATGTCAGGCCGTTTATTTAATGGTCTTTCTTTGTAAAAATATTGCAATGGCGATAAAATATGGTTCGTAATTTATATCTTTTGTGCTAACACGATCTGTGAAAAGGTACGACGTAACGTTTCTATAAAAAGAGATCAGTGGAATAAGCGATAGTCGTACACACATGACAGATTCCCTTGAAACGTGAAACTCTGCGAGGGACGGCCCGGACGGCGGACCGCGCGACACACTGAGCGCTCATATTTTATGCTGTCTTTGAAACTTTTAGAAATGTAAATTCATTGTATTATTCATTCATATCAGATGAGTCAGTTGCTTTTTTTCTTTTCGCTGAATAAGTTAATTAAAGTATAAAAGAGATTTTGTTGCGATGTTTTCTAAAATAAATGTTTTAAGTTTCACGTTGGTTCTATACTCAGAGATGATATTTTCTTTGGTTCAATGGCTTATTGATTGCATGAACTAGCAGAGTGGTTTGAATACTTTGAAGGATGTCTAGTGAATCATAACTCTATTTCTTTTATCGAGTTACAAACTTTTAGGTAGGTGTTAGCAACAACTGTATAAAGTTTCGTGCCAATTGAACAAAGGGTTTGGGATCATGGTCGCAATCACACCCTGACTTTCTTTTTGATACCTAAGTAAAGTACATAGTAGAGTGTATAGAAAGAGTAGGTATACATAGAGTCCTTCCAGTTCAGTCGTGCTATCGTGACAAACAAACACATGCTCCATAATATGTTTTTAAACAGTTACCACGGCCTATAAACAATTGCAACTGATCATATTGCCAGAGATCACTATCGTTAAAAAGGTTTATTCCCGATTCCCCCTCGAAATATTGTAAATTTAGCTGAAATGATTCGCCTAACGTTGAACTAACATTATTAACCCTACAAAGTCCACCACAGACGTAGACCTACTAGTAGTACTAGTAGTAGAGCACTGGCAAGGCAGGGAGGCGCTTACCTCTCAAGCCGAACGGTCCAAGACTCCTCGAGTGGTGTTGGATTGTATTTGTTCCGCCAGAACTCGTTATCAAGTTGGTTTTATTATCAAAGTTGCAGTTTAAAACACAACACAACATAAAACTACTCAGTTTTGTTCGCCTTGATGCGTATAGTTCGCCAGTTATGTGTGCACCGCGCTACAAACTATTGGTTATTGCAAAAGTGTGCGGTGGAAACGGGCCACAACTTCCCTGAATAGAAAAATGTGCAATAATCTCACTATTGTACCGTACAGTCACCATCAGATCGACCTGTACTTTTCATCAATCTGATGCACTATCAGCAAAATAACATGCAAGGTGGCGTTGATGTTAAAAAAAGTAAGTACTCAAAATGATTCGTATTAAAATAATTTTGAGTACTTGCTAGTGAAGATCGTTCTATTGCTGACTGTACACAGATAGTGCTTTGCACATATGATATGATACCTGAATAAGGATTTAGTCTGGGTTGTCTTGCTGGATCGCATATTGGAAAACTTTGGTATAAAGAATAGAACTAGAAGTGACATCTATGAAGTCAGTTTGCAACTAAGTATAATTCAGAATGTGCAGAAACAATAAATAATGCAGATAGTGTTTTTGCACCCACCTGATGGTGAATGGTTACTTTAAAATAGTCTCTAGCACTCAACGGAGGCAATTAACCCTCGCTCTGACTCACAACCCATGTGTATCATTTACATCAATTTCACTACTTTCACTCGTTTTAAAGATTTTACAAAAATTTATCTCGTCGACACTCCCTTGACGAAACTTATCGCCGCTTTCCCCTCTGAAAGAAGTCCTGAAGCGCAATGAATCATGTCAGGGTGATGAATAGAGCAGACATCACATATTAAGGGCAAGTAGCACAGTCTCATATCTGAACTAAATTTAATTTATTGCCCAGATCGAACATTCGAACCCATTACCGCCCACATCCATTTCCGACATGATCGCAACATTTTGTGGCTCTTTATAATTACTAATTACCATAAGTTTTTATTTTATTAGTGGAGCACTTGTAAAATGAAGCCGTGTTTTATGAACGTTCTCACATGTCAGTAGCATCCCACATCCTGCTCCACATTATCACGTATAACTATTAGGGAACGTGCGCTAAAGGCAAACATTCAGTAGCTGAAACTTTGCTTCTCTATGATGTTTGCAACAATACAATCGTACATACGCCATTATTGTTTAGTTTTTACTATCCATAAGGAACTGTTTTTTACGTTAAAAGACACTGCTTTTTACCCCTAATGGACGTAAACAGTATTAGTCTTTATAAAGACTGCGGCAACTTGCGTTCGAGGCATCTATCGCCCGACCCCTGATAACATGTTTAAAGCAAAACTTCAGAATAATCGATGCATAAGATGTCTCATTTATACCTACTACCTTCTTACAAATTAGAATAATTAGATCATAATTTAATTATTTATTCATACTACGTTTATATAATTAGTTACGATTATAAAATATGGTGGTCCTGATTTTTGTTTTCATTTTCTTTTCTCACAGGCGCCTCTGGAATCTGGCTGTTAATGTAGACTCTATAAACCTTACGTAATTAAACTGAATAGCATCACATAATAGAACATTATATTAAGATGAAACTACATGCATCACACACATTTGACATTACCTACATCACCATCATTACAAAAAATATTCATCCAGGACTTATTATTACAGCAAACTGTTTCCAACAAATTGTTTGCATAATGAATATCGAATCATAAATATCAAATTTCAAAAACATCGATATAGCCCTGCGGTTACGGGCATCGGGCGGGATCGAAACTGCGCTCATTACGAGCTCGGCGCGGTTTGGGCCGGTGGGCGTAGTGTTGTGTAGCTTCATGTTTAAATTACTCCCAACAATGAATGAGCAAGAATACTCGCATGTTGATAATGAACCTGCCGGCTGTGTTGCTAGCCTTATTTCGGGTCTGACATACAGAGAGGATTTATTACTTCATAGGATAAATTAATCATGTTTTCTTTTTATGGGAGGCACGTCAATATATGACTTCGCCTGATGGTACGCTGGTATGAAAAATTAAGGTCGCTATTATTGATGCCAATAGTGATGGTTTTCAGCTTGACGACCTAGCTATATGCTTTTTCACGTCGATAGGCACGCTTGAAAGACCCAAGATTTTGGGAAGCAAGAAATGACCCAAGATTTTGGGAAGCAAGAAATGACCCAAGATTTTGACTAAGATTTATAATTTCCTAGCACGAATGGGGTTCGGCAATTCGCTCTCTTAATACCGACTTTCAGTAGGTAGCTAAAAGGTGCATTCGTAAAACAAACAAGAAGATACTTACATCTTTTAACAATAATAATTACACAAATGGCAAGTTTGTGAAAGAAACTGGGGTGAAATTTTCCCTCTTGCCCTGTACCAATTCGAAAGTCATACCCTCTACTAAGGTAAACATTTGCCATCACGAGCCTCGTATGTTGTTAATTGGTTACAGTAGTCTAACTGACGCGTGACGTATAAAACTGCAGATCCTTGCGATAAGAGGATTTCAACTTAGAAGTCAATGTCTTACATGGATGTAATCTTGCTTGTTTTAATTGCTAGTCTAGACATAATTAAATGTATGCATATTGCGCACACATAAACAATTAATTCGACATACCTATGTACTTTTGCCAAATTGACTAAAAAGTCAGCTAGTGTTACCTTTTTTGTTTACTTACTAACTGTTGCCCGCGGCTCCGCCCGCGTGGATGATGATTATCTCGACCAAACATAGCCTATGTCCTATCCTAAGGTCTAATCTACTCCTATACCAAATTTCATTAAAATCGGTTCAGTGGTTTGAACGTGAAAGCGTAACAGACAGACAGATAGAGATACTTTCGCATTTATAATATAGTATGGAACTCGCGCGCGCTAGCGAAATTGACGCTAGCAAGATGGCAAATGACTCGATGTTAACAGATGGACGCTATTAAAACGTTGTCAATAAACCCTCACATAACTACGAGATTAAGTTTAATTTTATCGAAAACTGATATTGAGAGTGGAGTTTGCCAACCCTATTCACCATTTTAATTACACAGATTAAGTATTTACGTTAATTTGCACTAGTATACACATACTAGCCTTCATAAAGTTACTGTGCGTTACTGGCTATCTGTTGGCAGTAGAGACTGCTATCTACTCGTGAAGCATACAATTTTGTAGCAGCAATCATAACAACATTATTATGTCCTACATACACAGGTATATAACCTAGCTATGATGCAAGTTAAACCGCAGGCTCAAACCGCACTGGGTCGTGTTCGGAGCGTCTCGCATGTGTGCGTCTTGCGTCCTCAACGTGGCCCATCTGTCATGTCAGGTAGGAATTAGAGACGCGCCGGTGACAGGCCGAGCGTGGCCGCCGCGCCGCCAGGGGGCGCTGGAGTCGCCACTCGCCTGACAGCGGCGATTAGGCGCTGGGACCCTCGCCAAACACCGTACGCATCCCGCTGATATAAAATTAGCTATGCGTTTAATGTGTCTTTGAATAAGCATAACATACCCCAGTTAACGTCGTTTCTTATTAAAGTCATGTCGAAGAAACGCTTTGTCAGAGTACAGTAGTGTCGGGATTAAGTAGTTTCGATCAAAAATATTGTCGAAGTTGAGTCGTACCGGCGTTTCATGTTGGCGAAGTAAAATCTTGTCGTAGAAGGATTTGTCGGAATTCAGTTGGGAGTCTTTGAATTCGTGAAATATAAAATACTTAATCATAGGTTTGCATGTTAGGGTTGATTTAGATCAGACGAGCGAAGGCGCACCCATTCTATCCCCTCTACGTCAAATTCTATTAGATAAACAATGACAGAAGAACATTCGTTCGTTGCTCTTTCTTTACAAAGCTAAAAATAAGGTTTCATTTACACTAAAATATTGAGAAAGAATGCTCTTGTTTTAGCTGTAGGTCTATGTTCGTTTGCTCTAAATCCACCTTTATATTAGTTATCGGTGTGGGTATGAAAAGGTAAATAACAGACAGACTACAAGATTAATACTACAGATATAGTCCGAACGAAAAGGCTGCCAGAAGATAAGCGATTTTAGAGGGCTTTTTGAACGAGAGCTTTAGGGAGGGTTGTCCTTCTAAAGTTTGGATAGAAGTTTGACGACTGATTTTGTGAATTTCTTTATTTAAGATATTGTCAAAAAGAAAACAAAAGCGGTAAAAAGTAGACAAAAGATTTGAAGTTAGCTGCAGTGCTATGGCTTTACAATGTTAAAACTAACATAGAAGCAATATCTCTTACTGTTACCCCAGATTTTGTAATGAATAATGAAATACAGACAGTCCAGTTAGAGAAGATCTACGAAATGGCAGACCATTATCATATTAGTTATAAAGATGTACACATTAGATATACGTTACTCATTATTTTTGAAGTGTAATTAAAAATATTCATTTCGTTATTCCTTCTGTATTATATTATAATAAGCACTGATAGTCACGTTGCCAACTTGTTGCTATGTAGGATTTTCATTATTATCTAATATTCCACGACATAATTAGGAACTGCAGTGTTATCTAGACTCAAAGTACCTATAGCTTAACTAACTTGTTACAATAGTTCTAGAATGAATAAACATAAGACTAAGATACATTTCCTTTTGTGAATTGAAGTTCTGACGTAATCACGTGAAACACAGTCATTCTATACCCGCATACTACATTCCTGTGGCTATGTTGTGAGGTTGTCCATTGAAAACCCATCACGATGATTCCCACAAGAATGAAGTTCTCTTAAAAGTAAAAGTCAAAGCGGTGTGAATAATATAATAGCCATAGGTTCCGGAGCTGCCATGTCTCGTCGGAGTGACGTCAGCGTTCCACCGGAGGAGCCCCCGCCCCCGACCGCTTGGCCCTCATTACCGATTCATTATGAAGACCCTTGTCATGAGAGCAATCTATTGAATGTGTAATCAAATTATTATAAAAATAGCTCAATTACGTTACAAAGTTACAGCTTAATGATGATATTAACCATCATTATATTTTATACACATTTACGTCAACTTTGATATGAATGTTGTCAACCTCAATCGCAGGTCTGGTGGTAAAGCATTTGATTGCTACCATCAGAGGTCGCGGTTTTCATTACCATAACGATTACGACAGTTTTTCGTGCTAGGGGTACTCAGTACAAACACCTATGCAGGAATATACGAAGAAAAAATCGAAATTCTTCTTAGCAATAAACAATACAGGTACCTACAAAATCATTTATTAAATGAGGTTTCTAGCCAGCTAATTAAACGAAATTAGTATGATTTCCCACTATCCTCATGTTTCAAATTAGATGTCATCAGACATAGTTATTAGGAAGGTACTTACATGAAAGGCATTTAGGAGAAAGAAATCAAGTTATATCAACATGATACGAGCATGTCCCAAGTTCTCACGCGTGAACCGGCGGCGGCGGCGGATTCTCAGGCGGCGCTGGGACCCGCTCGTGTTATTTCTGCGAAAGGTCCGTAAGTAGATTGAAACAATTCCATTGTGACAGCTTGCTTGGTACCCTGCTCGCTTTTTAGGATATAGTTAAAACGGGCCGCATGCGTGAGGGCTGTTATAGCATTGCGCATATAAGGCCGCGGTTCATACGCATACAAAAGCGAAGGAATGTGGTTCGTTACTATAGTTATTTTACTCACTTATTTGCCTATACCACTCGAGAAGAAATCGTAATAATGCGCCTTACAACTAAAAGATCTTTCAATAACAGGATACATCAAAGATACGGGCTACGATGTCAAATGAGATTCATTTACCGCATTTCTTTTAATTTAGTTGATATTCATATTTCTTTCAATAAATCGATTGAAGTTACCATCGAACAAATTGAATTTTACCTTTCCTTTCATTGCCTGCCCCCTGCCCACCTCGTCCCACCTCGTTCCCCCCAACAAAGTTTAATTGGTGACAGTTAATCTCTCTGGTTACGTCAATCACTTTTTTGTGCGTAGAACACAAATTGAGTGAATAGTTTGAACATAAACCGCCCTAGTTGAACTTATGGTAACTATTGTGAATACAAAGTGAACGCTAAATATAGCAACATGTCGGACAGACAAGCCGCTGCGGCTCATTTGTTCGTCCAAAAAAGTCGTTATTCGCCGCTGCGATTCAAAGCGGAATAGGCAATTATTTGTACCAATTAGGAGCCGAGGGCGGACAGACTGACAAGCCGAACTAGAGCCATGTACAAAGGCTGCAGAGGTTGTTACACCGAGCAGTCTGTAGGGCTCCTCGACAGGATGGTGGGACGCTTTCGTGGGCGACTTATTATGAACGAGAGGTCTACTGGAAACTTATGTAAGAGAGCTTTGTCCTGTCTCACAGAGCGAGAGCAACCTGCCTCCAAAGGCAGGCTATGAATAGTTAAAACTTCATACTTTTGCATAATAATAAAATACTGCCAAAAGTATACTTACTGTAACATGTACGGTATTTAACATTGAGCTACTTTCAATGTAGATGCCAGATGTGCAGCCGACAAAGTAAAGTAAAAAGTAATAATTAATTATATCTCTTGTTGTATGTACTCAATAGGCGCTCACGACGTTAAAAAACATTGGTACATACAACAGTTTAGTTTGCTATTACGTTAGATCGAGAATGTGAGGATAATCTGCGATTAGAATTAGGGACATATTATAAGCGTGACAACGGACGTATCTTAGGAACATTCTATACTAAACCATACTTTTGTCACAGTATTAAAATCTTTACGCATACTAGACTGTGCTTTTTGTTATATAAACCATGCCAACATTGCCTTAACTCTATTATAATAATGCTGTCATACACACGAAATAGGCGAAGAGCCTATTAATGTCAATCGAGTGAGGTTCTGGCTCTTCTTCCAACTTTCGAGCTGCTACTGAGGATCAAATACATATTTCATGAAAACTGAACCGATTCGGAACCCGTCAGAGGAAAATGTAATTGACGCTCATGCTTCCCGACATTCAACTCAGTCAACATCTCAAAATAATAATTTGGGAACCGGTTTCTAGTGACATGACACAATTCTGCTTGTCTAATGTAGGTTATGTAGAAGCAAAGTTTTGATTTCCTAGCATAAATAGACTGGTTTAACTGCGAAAGCACCAATATGTGTCTTAATTTTCTACCTATTTTGCTTTGATCTCCTTTGCCCTAGTCTCCCACGGTGGACTTACATCTTATCATCAGGTGGGTCGTGCGCTTGTTTGCTGTCTAGTGAACTAGTAATAAAAAGCCGGCTGCAACTATTAATGCGTAGGCCTGACCACCCAGATGAGATACTTTTGCTTGCAGCCACGCGGCTCACTGTTTTATCTACCTTAATATTTCAAGCGTCATTAAGCTGCACTAGCCGATTACCTTTAGATGTACGGAATGCTTGTTTACTACTCTAGCAGCCCATATAAATGATGTAGCTGTTTAGAGCCTACTAGTAGAGGTAGGCTTATAATTGTGGGTTCGGTTGATGCGTGTGTAATGGTCTTGTAGGAGCATTAGGCGGCTCCGAGCGGTGCGCGGCGATAGTTCTGTAGTCGGTCGTCCAATTAGCGACGCGCCTAATGTCAGCCGGAGTGGCTCGAGGCCAGGAAATGGCATCAAAAGTCGATTAAAGAACGAAGCACAAAAGGATACCCTCACTTAGGCAGTATTCATCCATCACTTATAGACAAAATGACGATGGGGAGTCAGTCCTTTGAAATGCACAGTTAAAAATATTGATTGTGTATTCTTGTGACTCAGCCGCGGCTCAAAGAATGTTATGCGAAGCTATTGAATACTGATGATAAGAATTGATTCTCAAAGGTATTTTCTCAACGGTGTTATTCGATTATGGTTGTTAATACAATCATTGGATGTCGGAGTGGAGCGCGAGGCCTTGTGAAGTTTAGACAATATCCAATCATTGTTAATGGTGGCATTATTCACCCGCACTATATGCGGTGCTCGCTTTGTTTCTCGTTGTAGTTCCCAGTCAGTAGTTTCTGTGGCAGTTGTACCCATTGCGACCCCTTTCCTGGGCTAAGCAATTGCAAGTAACCCCAGTCCATTCTCATTCCTTTGTTGATGTGCCATTAGATAATATTAAATGTGGATGCAGACCTCGTGATGCCCCATGTGATTAGTTGTTCCCACCGACTAAATCTAAATGATGTAATAGATTGCAGTTCTCATTTATTAAAGTTTATTCACATTCTGAATAAAATTAGCACTAAAACAGACAGATTTCCAATTATATTTTTTTTATACTTCAGCATAGTTCAGCATAAATAACATTATACATATTAACAGGTATAATAAATATTCAGTGTAATATGATAATACAGAAAGTTGACGTAAGTTTTGTCGAGAAGAACATTAGAACAAACAGAATATTACATTACACAGAAAATAATGTACTTACCTAAATCTCGATTTTTATTTGTTATTTCTCATACATACTCGTACCCGTCACAGGGACCCCTCCACTAAACAAAGATTGAAATAACTTTTCACTTCAAGACTATAATCTTAGTCTCCCATTGACCAAGGCTGAGAAGCAACAGACTTGACCTTAATGAGGCCTTGTGAAACCCATTATAGAGAGGGCAGGCCACGGCAGGCCCATATGACTGGGGCGTGAACATTTGTCCCGCACCGTGACTGTGACAGATCAATGTTTCATATGCTAAACGTTCTAAAGATACACGCAGAATAATAAAAGAAACCTCATTGAAATCCGATTTGTATGCATCAGGCCGTCGCACAAACGAGCTACTAACTTTAAATATTCTGATTTAGATACATGTATGCACCCCTTCTCAACCTTTTGAAATTGTGGCAAACAAATCACACATACATACATACATACATACATTACATTATTATGTTATTATTGAACGACATGCTGATGAGATTTTCTTCTCACACAAGCAAAATAAAATTCTGACTTTTTCCGACTGATTATACATAGGTACATAGATACATAATATATATCGGCAAACGTGGCGCATATTGGGAGAGGCCTATGTCCAGCAGTGTACTGCAATAGGCTAGTTGATTGATTGATATAATCACGCCTTTATCCCCGGAGGGTTAGGCAGAGGTGAATTAACACCCACATTTCACCTATCATTGAATTAGGTCCCATGTAATAGGCGGATTGCCGTTTCCGGGCACTATTGTTGACTCGAGCCATGCATCTGAGGTTGAGTCTGGGCTGTAAGTATATATCTGTCTGATGTTATACAGCCCTATCCCTTAGTCGCCTTGTACGACACCGCATGGGAAGAGATGGGGTGGCCCAAATTCTACTCTGCCGGGAACCACACGACTTCCGACTATGTTAGGAAATTACTGCTACAATTATTACTATTGCATCGGGATATTTATCACAGTTGTGTGTTTGGTTGTCACCACTTCCATGCGATTGTGGCGGAATATCGGAAACTCGACACACACACATGGTGAATATCCTGATAATAGTAATTAGAGTAGTTATGTGAAGGACCGTGTATAATCATCACGCATTAGGATGTTAATATATATCACAAATTACGTAATTAATTACATCAGTTACGCTAATGAGCTTTGCTGGTAAGTATGCCATTACAGATAGTGTTTTATTGTAGTACGTAACTGCTAAGAACAATTGTTTATTGTTCGGACTACCGTACTCGGGTGTAGAACCCGGGACCTCAAGTAAAGTGGTTTGCTCGTTCTGCTTACTCTTTCGGGCATCAATAGGCGTGATTATCCATTTTATATCATAATCATTATACTTAGATAGGACTAGAAAAACATTAACAGGAGAAATAAAAGGCCAGACAAAGATAAAGAAAAAAGAAAGGACAAAGGGACGAATGAAAGGCTCGTATAGTGTCGCTCTATTGTCTCTGCCTACCCTGTGAGTATTCAGCATGCATGAGGGTATACATGGTTCTGGGTAGGTATTATTAGTCATGGGATTACTAAGTTAGCCGAGCACAAGCGGCAACAGACCCACACAATAACACAATACTTAGCTTGTATAATGTAAACACATTTACTTTAGTAAATGTTTGTAACATTTCATTTGTAAATACAACACATCCTTATCTAAATTTGTACACAAAACACCCAAACCAAGGCATATCGCATACGAATATGTAAATTACATTGAGCGGGAATCGAACCCCTTTGACGTAGCAGTCGAACACTCTACCACACCACAACACATGAAAAAAATCTAATTGTTTGATTCCTCAAAACGATCCTAATCTAACTGAATTTATAAATATTTCCCCTAATCACTGCAGTTATGCTAAGTTGTTTGTGTGAGGAGTGAGGAGGGGATTAGTGGATACACCTCGGTGGCAGGTAACGACCAGGACCAAAACTACAGTCATGCCACTGACGCTGCAAGAAGATGCCATTTAATTTCAGCTTTTAAAGCAATGATGGTAAAGTTGAAAATGAAATGGCTTTTTAAAGTGAATGAAAGAGTGTAATGAAACTCTTTACATTTAATTTTTGACTGTGGGTCTATAGAAATCTATAATGTAACTAGCTGCCCCGGCAAACTTCATACCGCCATATTTTCGGCCCACGTGGTATTCAAATCCCGTTCCCGCTGCACCCTTATCAGTTAGGGGTATGAAAAATAGATGTTGGCCGATTCTCAGACCTACTCAATATGCTCACAAAATTTCATGAGAATCGGTCAAGCCGTTTCGGAGGAGTACGGGAACGAACATTGTGACACGAGAATTTTATAATATAAGATGGCCATTATTTACAGTCTCTGTGGAGTGTGGTATGACAGTGGTTGCGCTTTAGCAGAATCGAGGGCCTACTATTTTGTGCCATAGTAAAACCACTGTCATTCCACTGACACTATAAAAATGTCATTTTTAAAGGTTTATTAATATGTTAAAGTCCAAATTAAATGAAAAGAGTTCTTTTATTTTTGTTCAGTCTGTCTACATTTTACAAGATGTCATTTAATATAGTCTAAAGTTTTAGACTTTATTGTGGAATCATTGATTGTGACTTTACTATGACACAAAATAGTACTCAGGCTAGAATTCAAACCCAAGACCACTCGATCGTAAGACATCAAGTAATCACTAAGTTACCGACGTGGCGACGATTAAAATCATTTATCATTAAAGTAGGTATACAACCAATATTTTTTGTTAGGTTTCCCCAAAGTCGGCCTGTGTCTGCCGGTGACAATGGCACGTCGCCGTCGCGTCGGCAACAATAGTGCGACGCGACAATACGCGGGCGGCGCAGTCGCGCGTGACCTCGCGGGGCTGGGGATCCGTCTCGGCTGGTACAATGTTACACTAATCATAATTTCTCTTCTATTGTCATGTCGTTACGATATCCTGCTACGGTAATGTCGCATATTTACTACTTTTATGTATGTTGAGTTTCAATATTAATATTTGACAGCCAGGTGATTTTTTTTACAAAAATGGATTGGGATGTTTCCAATAGCAGGTAAGGATATGCGGATTCAGTGTAAGGAATTTGATGCTTATGAGTTTTAACTATTTGCATCTTATACGTGATGAATGTGAGTACAAAAAAATAATTATTGTTGTCTTCTGCGCTGACGGCATCGTATCTCTCTGTTCTTACAGGGTCGGCAGCACGAGTGTGTGCCCCCTGGTGTTGCACTCGTTCCATTAGGCGGGCCGTGTGCTTGTCTGCGACCTAAGTGATATAAAAAAAAATAAGGGAAATAGTTATGCGCTATCGAGAGTCGATACCCTATGATTTCCTACGTGTTGGTATGATGACGGATGATGGGTACCAGAAAGCGGATAAACATACTTCATTTTTCTGTAAATTTATTCCGTATAAAGTATATGTAGGTGCCCCTACTATGTGTAGTAGCAATGACGTCACCGCAGAGCGGGACAAGTAGCGAATTGTATCCAACTAAGGGCAGTCGCCCAGCGTACCGTGTAAGGTCTAGACATTAGAGCTCTGTGCAACTTTGTATTAGGGTTATACGACTGAAATATATACATCCTTCATATAGTTATCAGTAACAGTGACTTTTATTTACAACCTTTTAGATAGAGTCAAGTGACGGTGTGAGAACAACCCACAGTGGTGACCCCGAAATAGAGCACGTGTTTTAAGTGAATACGACTCAACTACCTACGCGTTCGTACTCCAAGCAAATCATACGTAAACGGAATGAACACCCAAAACCCATCAGCACCACCTCAACAACAGCCTAAGGTACCTGTAGCTGACAGTAAAGGTACGGCAGGTACGGCAGGAGTAAGCATGTCCGCCGATCTAGCACAGATTACCGTGGCCTCAAAAATACCGGAATTTTGGACCCAGATGCCAGGGCTCTGGTTTGCGCAGTTCGAAGCAATAATTGCGTCGCAGAAGCAAGGAGACGAGTCAAAGTATAACTTGGTGGTGTCTAAATTAAACAGAGAGGCACTGCAACAAATAAGTGACATATTGCTCTCCCCTCCAGAGACAAATAGGTATAGAACCGTTAAGGAAAGACTCATAGCAGCGTTCGAGGAAAGTGCCGAACGGCAATTTCAACGCCTGGTAAGCGAGCTGGACTTAGGTACTCAGAAACCTACACAGCTACTACGCAAGATGAGAGACCTTGGTAAAGCAACTCAAGTGTCGGAACAGACACTAAAGAACCTATGGCTTTCAAGACTACCATCCACAGTGCGAGCGGTCATAGCAGTTTCCACGGATGAAAACCTTGAGAATCTAGCCAAGGTTGCCGACAAGATCATGGAGTCGATCAGCAATAACGGAACGATAGCGGAGGTAAGCAGCCAGGCAACCTCCTCAAGTAACGCGGTCCTCTCAGAATTACTCACGCAGGTGCACAAACTCACCCTAGACATAGCTGAAATAAAAGGACAGAATCAACGACGCCAAAGCCGGCCATTCAGGAGAGGAGGCTTCAATAGATCAAGGTCAAACTCACAATACGACGAGCGAGGCGGTCTATGCTTTTATCACGGAAGATTCAAACAGCATGCGCGTAACTGTGTGCAGCCGTGTTCCTGGAAAAACAAACAGAACAGCGACACCAACGGACGGAACAACAGCCAGCAGGGAAACTGAGTGAGGTACACTCTGAGACGGCGGAACAGGTACCTTTTTCTAATCACCGTCTTTTAATTAGCGATAATAAAAATAACTTGCATTTTTTGGTAGACACCGGGGCTCATATTTCAGTGTTGCCTTATCAGCATTACAAGTACAAAAACATTAAAGAATCCGGCTATAAACTCTTTGCGGCAAATAACACTGAAATAAGAACCTACGGTTGTGTTACTTTAGAGCTTAATTTAGGTTTAAGGAGAGCTTTTAAGTGGGTATTTGTAATATGTGACGTCAAACAACCCATTTTGGGCGCGGATTTCTTGTATGCCAACAAACTTAGTGTAGACTTGTTCAACAGAAAACTCATTGACGGAACCACTAATTTAAGCTCCGTAGGTAAGTTAGTTAGGGATGCAACTCCATCTATTAAAACAATTCAGGACGGTCATCCGTACAGCGAGTTACTGCATAGGTATGAGAACGTAACTAAACCAAGTTATTACCGAAATGTCTCTATACACACACCCTTCCACGTAATTGAAACGACAGGTCCTCCGGTGTTTGCCAAAGCTCGGCCGCTACCACCGGACAGGTACAATAAAATTAAAGAGGAGTTTAGGATAATGCGGGAATTAGGTATATGCAGACCCTCTAAAAGTCCGTGGGCAAGCCCCTTACATGTGGTACCCAAACGCGACGGACAGTTAAGGCCTTGCGGCGACTATCGTCGTCTCAATGCCGTAACGAAGCCAGATCGTTACCCTATACCCAGAGTACAAGATTTCACATACAACTTAGCGGAAAAAAAAATATTCTCACGAATAGACCTTAACAAGGCCTACCATTTCATTAATGTGGCACCGGAGGACATAGAAAAAACCGCCATCATCACGCCCTTCGGATTATTTGAATTTCCAAAATTAGGATTTGGCCTTGTCAATGCTGCCCAAAGTTTTCAAAGGTTCATGGACACTACAGTATTACAGGACATACAATTTTTGGTAATAAATTCTAAAAATAATCATACAAATGAGACACACAACAATGACTCGCTATCAAGTAGTTCGAATGCCCACGCAGAAACCCGAGCTGCATCGTGCCTGCACTCGTACATAGATGACGTAATCATTGCGTCGTCGGACGAGTCAACGCATCTCAAACATTTAGATATTTTATTT
The DNA here is from genome assembly GCA_914767945.1 of Eilema depressum. NCBI lineage: Eukaryota > Metazoa > Arthropoda > Insecta > Lepidoptera > Erebidae > Eilema > Eilema depressum. Next base: position 19,353,326 of record OU612031.1, on the reverse strand, counting down.
AAACGCTTGCAAGATATAGGATTAACAATTAACTTAAAAAAATGCGATTTTGGAAAGTCTTCTATAGATTTTCTAGGATATAAAGTGTCGCAATCGGGCATCACTCCTTTACCAGATAGGGTACAGACCATTTCCGAGTTTCCTAAACCGAAAACCGTAGATGAGCTTCGGCGTTTTCTGGGGATGGTTAACTTTTACAGGCCACACTTGCCCAAAGCTGTAGAGTATCAAACGCACTTGAACAAATATTTAGTTAACACTAAGAAAAAGGATAGATCACCGATTCAATGGGATCAAGACTCGGAGAAGGCATTCGAAAACTGTAAAGCAAGCTTGAGAAACGCCACATTGCTTGCTCACCCAAGATGTAACGCGCCATTAGGGCTATTTTCCGATGCCAGTGATACATGTCTAGGTGCGGCCCTCCAACAAAAAACTAGCAAAGGTTGGGAACCATTGGGTTTTTTCTCTAAGAAATTATCGCAAACCGAGAGCAAATATAGTACCTATGACCGCGAGCTCTTAGCCATATTTTCAGCAATTCAATATTTTAGAAATCAGGTAGAAGGTCGACAATTGACTATTTATACAGACCACCAACCCCTAACCCACGCATTCTCGAAAATCGGTAGCAACAAAGAATTACCAAGGCGAACTCGACAACTTATGTACATAAGCGAATTCACAACCGACATTCGACACGTAGGCGGAAGCGAGAACAGGGTAGCCGATGCTTTGTCGCGAATACAGGAAATCACATGTCCAAGCCCATTAAATTTCAACGAATTAGCTAACCAACAAAGGCATGATTCAGAACTTGCAACATTGTTAGAACGCACTTACAAGTTAAAAAGTCAACTCAAGTTTGAGTTAAAACTATTACCACATTGTAACGTCCCGATTTATTGCGAAACGTCTACTGAACGAGTGAGGCCTTACATACCTTTAGAATTTAGGAAGTTAGTGTGCAACGCGGTTCATAATCTTAGCCATCCCGGCGTTAGGACAACTAGGAAGATGATCACTAGTAGATATTTTTGGCCGAACATGAACAAGGACGTAAACAAATTTGCTAAATCATGCATTGAATGTCAGAGGTCGAAAGTCACTAGACATACATTTTCAGAATACGAACCATTCCAGCAACCCTCTGCCAGCTTACAGCATTTACACGTGGACATTGTAGGACCGCTCGGCACTACAAGCGAAGGGTTCAGGTATTTAGTCACCATGGTTGATAGGTTCTCAAGGTGGCCAGAAGCGGTACCCGTCAAAAACATAACAGCAGAAACAGTCGCGCAATGTATTTTTGAATGCTGGATTAGTAGATATGGTGCTCCAGAAAGAATTACATGTGACCAGGGGAGACAATTCGAAAGCGATCTATTCAGAAAGCTCACACAAACTTTAGGGATATCAAAAGTTCATACAACCCCCTATCATCCCCAAAGCAACGGGTTGGTCGAAAGGTGGCACCGCTGTCTAAAAAGTTCGTTAACAGCTCGGTTGCTACAAAATCCAAATGCTTGGACAGACGAACTACCAGCTGTTCTCCTAGGCCTGAGAGCAGCTGGCCGTAGTAATTCGTTCATTAGCCCATCCGAGATGTTAATGGGAAAAACATACAGTGTAGAGAAGAAGGAAGAAGAGATTGTGATAGCGCAAAATGGCGCGAACAATGCTTCGAATCAGCATTTAGAGTACAAAATTCACACGTTTGAAATAGTAGTATCAGTGATATCCATGCTGGTGGCCATTTTGCTCCTATATTTAATCTATACATTCTGTGCAAGGAAGGCCAAGCGTTTTTTAAGAAAAGAATTCGGAAACCTGAGTAACAGTGTTAACAACATACCGCTGCAGACAGTGCAAAACAATCCTCAGTACAATGTATAAATGTGCAACTTTCAGTGTAACCCAATGTACTTAGTTTTAAGGTAGTTAAGTTGTGGCATCTATCATCTTTGTAGCAATCTATAGTTTAAAATGTATTAATCATTGTTTCCATTCCTACTTGTTATAATCTAAGTATCATAATGCAAACAATTGTAAAATGAACACCTGTTGGCAATGTTACTGTGTAATGCAACATGATATGACTCTTATTAATAATAACAACTGTACTATGAAACAAGTATTTGCTTATCTGCAATTCTAGGATAAGACATCGGGTACTTGTACTGCAGGGTGATATTATGTATTAAAATAACCATAAAAAAAAACAAACAAATTTCTTTTGTAATTGTTTTAAAAAAGGGGGGGATGACTGTAGGTGCCCCTACTATGTGTAGTAGCAATGACGTCACCGCAGAGCGGGACAAGTAGCGAATTGTATCCAACTAAGGGCAGTCGCCCAGCGTACCGTGTAAGGTCTAGACATTAGAGCTCTGTGCAACTTTGTATTAGGGTTATACGACTGAAATATATACATCCTTCATATAGTTATCAGTAACAGTGACTTTTATTTACAACCTTTTAGATAGAGTCAAGTGACGGTGTGAGAACAACCCACATATATACACATAGGCACACCCACCCAGAACAATGTAAATAGATATATTCATGATACAAATATTTACATGAAGCGGAAATTGAACCCCCGACCTTTGATGTAAACATTTGAACGCTACCCATCTAGGTGGGTGTGGTACAGTTCACGACAAACGAATCTTATAAAAGTCAATTTTTTTGATCACCTTAGCTTACTCGCCACTTACAACTGTTCGTCGCCTCAGTGCTGGTTTGTTCTATCTACCAATTTTATTGAAAATTAACTTTAAATGCAGTATTGTTAAGAATCAAATTTCAAATCCGTTGGTTAAGAAATATTTAAAACTTTTTTGCTATAATATATTTAAAAAACCATTTCTATTTTATCTGTGACACAACACTGTAATAAATATATTGTGCTTGTTTGCTCTATATCCACTGTTCGTTATAATTTATAAAGCTTACATTTGAGTGCTTGTGTGTTATATGTCCACCCAATCGACCAATCAGAGCCCATGACGCCATGTCCGCCATTTTGTTTGAATTGTCATTGTGGCTGGCGACATCAAGAGAACCACATCGGCGCTCCACTAAAATAAATAAAAATCGTGCTTAAATAGTTGTTCTTGATAAAATTGTCGTGGATAAATAACATATAATGTCCAATACAAGATCTCAAAGCAAAATATATAACCAGACGGACCCACAAACAGAGCAGTTAGTACTTTTTGATTCATATTCGATTCTATTCTGAATTTGATACAGAGTGTTGCTTTTTAAATCACCGTCACTCTATTACATAGTTATAATAAGTATGACTAATGATTATGTAATATGTTCTAATTTTCAAACCAAGTTTTTTTTTGTTTCAAACTTCTACCAACCCCAGGAAAGAACACTTTGGTATGTATAAGAAAGGCGTTTAAGAATTATTATACACATAACTAACTTTGGGTGTGGTGCTTAAACGCTTCGATAGCAATTACTACTTGATTCGTTTTGTACTAAACTATTAACTGAAAGATATTGAAAGTAATTGAACGCTTAGCTTGAACGCTTAGCTTTTTTTCTATTCAAAATAATTTACACCTATTTTTTATTTTCAATTGTCTGTACTAATATTATAAAGCTGAAGAGTTTGTTTGTGTGCATGTTTGGTTGAACGCGCTAATTCAGAAAGTACTGGTACATTTATTTAGAAACACTATAGGCTATAATAACATCACGCTGTGATCAATAGGAGCGGAGCAGTAGTAAGATATTGCAAAATTGTACGCCAAGAAATGAGCTTCCGTGGCGTAAAAACTTATGTACTAAAGAATTATTCCCCTTTGAAAGATTCCATAAAAAAGTGCGCGACAGCTCATACACCTACCGGTAGGTATCGCACCATAACATAATTTATAGCAATTAAATTGATTTTAAATAATTCATGATTGCGAAGCTATTTTTATGCTCACGATATTAGAGATCCGATTCTCAGCACTCCATGGATTCACCGTGCGGTCGCCGGGTCCATAGCGTGATACAGAGAGGAACACCGTGACGGCTACTGGGACTTGCGACCCAGATGTAGGTTTAGGGTGGCCACCTTGTGATGCATCAGCGCTCACCTCCACCGTCAGTAGTGTTCCCCCCCCCTACCTATCCAAATTTGGTACGATCCTATCAATGCCGCTTTTGATATTTTTTATCCAAACAAATAGGTACGCTATTCATGTTCCTAATTGGTAAACGTATTTATATTAAATAATAAACATTTTGTCTACTTAAAATCCGTTTATTATTTGTGAGTAAAATCCTATCATCTAACATAAGTACTAAATACATCACCATGTATATACATCTGAGACATAGAACAGTTAAGCACAGAAAAATAACACAGTCATTGTGTTCTATCTTTAATGAGGTACTGTTGTATGTCCATATTCGAAATTATATTTGTGCATAATAAAATTGTTCTATCTCCACAAATAAACTGTGAAATAAGGTATAATTAACCACCATTCTATACATTTAATTATAATGATAAATTCATAGACAACTCATTTATTAAGGAAATCCTTAAAATCTACAAACTAAAGATTATTATACAAATGGAATAAAAAAATGTTTTTACTGTAAAATGTAACCAATGGTAGATAGAACAAATAAGCACTGATGCGACGAAGTTGTTTTTTTTTAATCTTTATAAAAGGAGCTTAGCCACAATATGACTATGTCGCTCACAGTTGTTGACAAAGATTTAATACGACTCTACCTACCCCTTAAGGGATATAAAGACGTTCTGTAATTCAGATCAGGGGTACCTTGACCAATGCTTTGTGAGACTGATTTAGACTAGGCATTAGACTGAGGCAGGACACGACGGCATTTCCGTCCCAATCGAGCCACTGAGTCGTGTGCTTGTCTGCGTCCTATGAAATCGGTAGTGGATCATTTCAGGGGATCCAACCGGAATAACTCTAAGAAACTTGAGAATTGAAATTAAATTAAAAACTTTTACAACAGAAAACTCTAAAAAGCAATCTGAGAAGCCATCCTGTCAATCTAGCGGAAGATTTCACATGAAGGGTTGGCCTATACCTGCGCACTAATAAGCACTTTTTGCTCGCCGAGGGGTTTGGGTTTTGCATTGCTTTCTATTGCAATCTGTTGAGGGTTATTCGTACCTTTTGTAATTGCAGGGGTTGATCACTCGAGGGCGCGTAGTGGGAATCGTTTCTCAATAATTGTCCAGTACCCTTACCCTTTTTGGGACTATGGCAACGCTAATTGGCATGCGAACTATGAGCTTGCCAATTTTAATTCCAAAGTACAAATTAGGACCACTAGAAGAGTGGTATCTTGTCTGTATTAGAATACTTTACAATGATAATTCTTTTCTTAGAATCTTCAGCTTACAATTATGCGAGGTGAAGTCATTATTGACGTGACCAATATAAAAAGCCGGTCAAGTACAAATCGGAACCGCGCATCCAGGGATCTGTACAGAATTGGATTCATTGTGCTACATAACCCGCTATATCTTTCGATGGCATTGACTTAAAAGTTTGATTTTTTCACAGCTTCAAAGCATTGCAGATCTGTATTTGGTCAATACCAAATACAGATCTGCAATGCTTTGAAGTGTGCTCCATTGAGAAAAAGGATTGACAGACAGACAGGCGGACAACGAAGTGATCCTATAACGGTTCCTTTTGAGGTACGGAACCCAAAAAAGCTGATGTAAACCGATCTTAGCCGGACACTCCCTCTTCTTCCCGACGACTTACCAAATGAAATCCAAACCGAAACCAAAATCATATTCAATAATTTCTTCGTACAACAAAGGGTTGGTGACCGAGGTGACGTGAAGGTGACAACGTGTCTCCTTAGGGATACATACATTATTCAAGCGGTAAATGTTGACGTCAAATATATCGGCCGAGCGTCGCCCTTCCACGATACAATGAACCTGCTTTTGATTGATTGTCACTTGTCAGTTGGGTTCAAGCAATAATGGTGAAAATAGGGTTAAGGAACTTCACAATGTGCCTGTTATTAGGTATAGCAACATTTCGTCAATTGTTGCACAGGACCTGGGCCATAGGAATGTATCTGAATTTCTTACCAATAATGATAATTTTCAGTCAGACTTTTGTGTACAATGGAGCCTTTATTGCATATTGTATGTACAGCCAACGACAAAAGTTGATTAACACAGAAATGTTAGAAATCCTTTTTACATTTGAATGCATGTGCCCACGGTTAAAGTATAAGAAGGTAGTTTTAGAATCCCTTGAGGACAAATTGAATATATTTCGTGTGTTGTTTATTGTTTTATGATCGGTTTAGCTGTGATCAATAAAGTAGAATTTGATTCCGTTGCTGACTGTAAGTAGTTATACCTTTACCTAGCCTTTATCTGTGCCTCTGTCTACTCACATTCGCATAAACAGAATTTCAAATAAAAAAGCCCCGAGGCACGATCTGCTAGCTGTCGCTCCCGGCGACGTCAACCCGACTTTTCCTATAAGCCTCGAGCCATTCCTAAGTTTTGCGCTTCGCAACAAAAGCGATTAGGTAACTTTTATTCATACGAATTTAGTTTCAAATACTGTTTGAAAATTCTTTTATTTATTATTATTATTACAGCCTCCGTGGCGTAGCGGTAGTGAACGCGGCCGCTACGCAGGAGGCGCGGGTTCGATCCCCGCTCAGTGCAAATATTTGTGTGAATGAAATATGAGTATTTGCATTGGTCTGGTCGTGCCTCGGAGAGCACGGTAAGCCGTCGGTCCCGGTTGCCATGAGAACATCTATGGCAGTCGTTACGGGTAGTTGGAGCCCTCAAAAATCCAAAAACAACGGTCTAACTGCAAAACTTCGATATCGCCTAATGTTAACATTGGGTTGTGGAGGTCAGATGACAATCGCTTCACGGAAAATATCGAGGTCTAGTCAAATCCGTGGTTAAGACTGGTGAAAGCGGACCCCAGACTTCGCTGAAAGCTTCGGATGCGACTGGGAAATAACGCTAAGATGAAGAAGACTGTTTGAAAATTCAATACGCAGAAATACAGATAGCCTCCGGTCATTTCTCTTAGGTGTATAAGCAAGTGAGAATAAAAATAATTGTTTAAAGTAACATTGTGTTTGTGTTCTATTCCGAGCCGCTCAGTAAATACATCAATATTTACATAAACTTCGTTCACGACGGTATGTACGTATTGTCAATTGATTGCCTTCTGTTCAAACATGTTCTATTTATTTTGAAAATAAATAAAAATACCTACTTCAATGGATGTTTCTTTAGCGCTTTCTACCAAATACTATGAAAGAAACTTTCTGAGACGTAAGTACTTATTTGTAAAAGATGCAATTTATTTACCGTTTCTAATAATTCAAGTTTATTGTTGTGTGGTTTTGTTACAGACGTAAGTAGATACCTATTACATTGCGTTATGTTAATAGTATAGGTACCTGTACCTACCTATCTACTTACACTTACATAGGTAGGTATGTACTTGTAAAATTAATATCAGAAAGGGACCTGAACCCTAGGCAGTACCCTTTCTAGTGAAAATACATTACCGACTGAATTACGTGGACCTGGCCTGGATTACTGAAATTCTCCGTAATATGCGAAATGCTTTAAAAATAACTACACAGGTATTATGAGCTCTTAAGAATGTCGGTAGATGGCTCCCACGTTGCACTAACACTTTAGGTAGTACGTAACCGTGTGATGTGGGGGCCATGTTAACAAAAGATAGAAAAGAAAAAGATAGGTAGTTTAAAGTATATAAAAATGAACCCAACGACAGGCAGACAATGTTCTTATAGGTTTATGCTTAGAATACATATTTGTATAACAAGATAACAACATAATGTACATATTAGACCTACATAGAAACACCCAAACCAATGCAGATATGTGTGCAGGAATTGAACTTGGAACATCCGCGGTAGTAGACGAATACTCTACCGCCACGCCACACAGGTCAGTCGTCAGTTATTCTGTTAATGTTTTTGATGTAATTGCCTCATCAATTAACCATCAAAACTATATTCTATATTCTATTCATGATCTCCCAAGACGAAAACTTGCCGTGGTCTCCTCACGTGACCCACAGTCGCGGGAGCAGCTCCATCAGCCTCCGATCGAAGGGTCGTAGGTCACGCACGTGGCCAGTCCCACCCGCGAGCGCGCGGCGCCCTCTGGGTTCAGATAAATCATTACTGATAAGGCTACATGCTACATTACTTGAGAATATGGCGGGTATGTCCCGGAAGGCCTGTATTTAATCCCTATATTTTGCTATTATATTTGTATTAGAATTTTGATATTCGATTGAAATAGATCACTATAACTATCTCACGACGGCGACGTGGTAGATGGCAATGGCAAGCCTCTTGAAAATACCAATAGAAATTCACTTTACGCTTTAAGAACTCCCCTGGTGTTGCACTCACGGCACAGATTCTCTAAGCTCTTACAGGGTAGGTAGGCAGCACGAGTGTGACCTACCTGGTGTTGCACTCACCCATAGGCCACGATAACCACTTACCATCAGGAGGGCCGTATGCTTGTTTGCAACCTCATTACTACAGTACGACTCATGACTATAGTATAGGGTACTTCAAGAAGGACCGGTGTGACGCCCCTGGTGTTGCATACGTCCATAGGACACAGTAACCACTTTCCATCAGGTGGGCTGTGTGCTTGTCCGCCACCTAAGTGGTATAAAAAAACTTTCCACCTGCATATCTACTCGACTCTCTACTCCCCATACCTTTGCCCTTCCCTCACCCTCTCCCCTACTCCTTCCCCATTGTATCTCTTGTCTACTCCACTATCTATATCCTTCACTTCACCACTCTCGAATGATTAGAGAGTGGTGAGGGATATAATAATCTGTCTTTGTGCTTTTTGTGAAAAACGATTTTGTAACTGATCTTAAAATTATACCGACATCTATTTCATATCTGACAAATTAGAAATTGAAATAAAAACTGAATAAAAAATCCTTTATACGTCCAGTTGGAACGAAACCATAGTAAGTTCAAAACCGCGTTAACGCCATCTAGTTGCGAATGTGGAACTAAATCATAAGACAATTTTTTTAAATTTCATGATTAAAAACGCATTTGTTTACACAACTGTAAATGTAAATGAAAGTCTATTTATTTACATACTTGCTCGGATATAATAAGATATAAAATTTCATCCATAAGAATAAAAAAGCGCCATCTATATTTCCGCTTATATTCCGTACTAGCCTTCCGCCCGCGGCTCCGCCCGCGTGCATCTCGGTTAACGCGACCTTTGCTCATATCTTCGGTTCTACTCAACCGATTGCGATCAAACAAACGTAAGATTTTAAGTCTGAGCAAGCCCTTTCTAACAAAAAAAACCGCATCAAAATCCGTCCAGTAGTTTTTGCGTCCATCGCGGACAAACAGACAAACAGACAAACAGACAAACAGACAAACAGACAAACAGACAAACAGACAAACAGACAGGACATTCAAAAAAAATATTTTCGTGTTCAGTATCGTTAACATAACATAACCCAAGAATTTTTTTTTAAATATCTCCAATGTACAGACACGACCACTTTACAATTATATAATAGTATAGATAATATCAATATTATTCACAACTCTGGTTCTACTTAACCGATTGCGATCAAACAAACGTAAGATTTTAAGTCTGACCAAGCCCTATCTAACAAAAAAAACCGCATCAAAATCCGTCCAGTAGTTTTTGCGTCCATCGCGGACAAACAGACAAACAGACAAACAGACAGGAAATTCAAAAAAAATATTTTCGTGTTCAGTATCGTTAACATATCATAACCCAAGTATTTTTTTTAAATATCTCCAATGTACAGACACGACCACTTTACAATTATATAATAGTATAGATTACCAAATACAACTAAAATTACAAATAAGTACATCATTATTCTCTCTAACCCCTCCAGCAGCTAAGCTAATTACCTACTTGTGTTAGGAGTGGGTTCACGTCGGTAGTGTAATGGCCAGGATTCGAACCCGGTAGGTTCCTCTTGAGCGTAAGTCCGACTCCTTAACCATTAAGTCACCGACGCTTCAAGCTGTCTAAAATAAATATGTGCGAAAATGTAATAACGAAAAAAATTTAATAATGAAATACACGACAATTTGTATTTTTCTTTGCCAAAAGGAAGAGAGGCAACCATAGAACTCAATGATGACTTATTATTAAAAGTTCTAATGAGGTAACCAATGTATACCGAGATAATATCCAACAAAAATGAACATTCGGGTGTATTCGGGTATATAAAACATGTTTTGAAATAAAATTGTAACCCTCACGTGTATATTTTTGTGAACAGCTTTACGATGAAATTATATTCAATATTGTTAGACAGGTAGAATATCTAATAGGGCACGCCGTAGTAGCGGCGGTAAGACCCATCATGGGGGAGTGGCTAGAGAGGCCACACGGCGGCCTCTCGTTCTGGCTGACGCAGATCATCACCAATCATGGGTGTTTTGGGCGGTATCTGCATCGGACCGCGAAGAAAGAGCCAACGTCCGAGTGCCATCACTGCGACGCGAGCGAGGACTCGGCGCTGCACACGCTCACCGAGTGTCCGGCGTGGGAGACGCCGAGACGGGAGCTGGTGGCGACCCTAGGAGTGAGAGTCCTCACGCTCGCCACTTTGCTCGCAGCGATGGTTCGCTGCGCAGATTCGTGGGCCGCCGGCGACTCCTTCTGCGAGCAAGTAATGCTCGTGAAGGAGGCGGCGGAGCGGGAGCGCGAGGAGCGAAGGAGAATCGCAAACCGCGCGGCCCGCAACGAGCAGCGACAACTCGGGCGTCGGAGGTCGCAGAATGACCTCCGTCCCCCATGAGCGCGGGCCTGGGGGTGAAGGGTAGAGCCGCCTGTCACCCTAGCAGAAGCAGGCCGCGGCGGCGGCACGCATTGCGTGCCTCCCCATACCCGGGGGCGGGTTGGGGACTCTGTGGTCCCCTCACCGGAAGAGGGCCAGATCGAGAGATATGGTCCTGGGTCGGCCGGGGTGCGAGGGATATGGCTACGACAATCTCACCTCCGGCAACTGACGGCCCACAGACGGCGTGCGTTTTAGTCGGTTCGAGTCCGACATAACCTCCTCCTCCGGCTACGGTGGGGGAGGTATCCGTGGGGATTTTGCGCACGATAAAAAAAAAAAAAAAAAAAGGTAGAATATCTAATTGTATGTGCCGCACCCGATATATCCCGGAGACGGGAACAGGCGGGAACCTCATTAACATTTATTTGACGGACACAAAGAACATGCAATACTGAAGAGCACAATTACTTGGATCTATGGACGCTTGCAGCATCTGTACCACCTACTGAGATGTAGGAAGGAGAAAAGGCGATAAAGGAAAAAGGAATAAAAGGGAAGCACTGCGATCGACTATAAAAGTCCAGCTTACGAGTACAAGTGATGTTCGAGATTGACTCAGAGGGTGGTATTCCCCCGGTCTAGCGCTTCGTGCTGAGAATAGCAATATGACTCAAGCACCCACATAAATATAACTTGGATACATTCTACTTCGACATTAATAATATTATAATCATACCAATATGAATTGGTTTCAAATAAACATAATTACAGTATTCAATTCTCTGAGCCTCACTCTTTCTTGGTAGCTTTGTGTAGTACATTTTACAACAAAGTAATATAAAACAACATTGTTGTTCGACAAGATAAGGAAATAAATGAAAGCATTTTAAATGTTACAGCATTATTATATACGGGCTACGGTAATTGTCTTCGCAAGTGACGTCAGCTTGCAAACGTAAAAAATACTCGTAAATGACGCATAACATCTTGACGTTGGTTTTGACATTTCCGATTACTACTTTGAAGTTGAACTTCGAAAGTTTGTCCAATAGAGGAAATTCATAAATGTCATTCAACCGGTAGCGTAGCTGTAAACTAGGAAAATGCTATGAAGGAAAGTAAAAAGTCAATGCTGAACACTAGTATCTAAAGTCACTCTTCTCCTGTCGAGCCAAACCTGGGTAGATCCATTTTTCCTAGCACACGACTATGCAAAAATGGATCTACTTGGTTTATATAACAATAACTAAAAATCCTCGATTTATTTAAGGAGATAATCCAACTCGTCATGAAAAAATCCCACAATCAAACTTTCTTTTAACATTTGGTCCCTTTGTCCCCGGTCGCTACATTCGGGCACTAAAGTCGTTACAATAACAGCTGAAGGGCGTACCCACACAAAATGCCGTACATCGCTGAGCCGTTAGTTCAATGGGGCCGTAAGACGCCACCCCTTTATCATAATTATCTTTCAAAGCCTGTCAGTAACTTTCCAACAATAGTTAGTCGAAATAAGTGCTTTAGTCCGTTCTCAGTATGGGCGGTTACACACGACGACTTTTGTTATAATATCTAAGCACTGTCGGCAAAGGAGACAAGTAGGTATACATCTTTTCATATTCAGTTGTGTCAAACGTGCGATGGTTTCGAATCGATACAACCACGCGATTGTTCGATGCGGTCGTTCTTAAGAGTAGAAAAAGTGGAATAGCTATACCCGCGTTTTAGCATACCGATAGAAACGTCGCTAAGTGCGTGACAAATGATGCGGATGCGGGGAATGGGCGCGCATTGTCGTCAACCACACATCGCCTTGCATCACTGTTTGCTTTGCAAAGCTACAATATCGAGTTTTTACTGCTGTAGCTACCATTTCTATGGCATCGCGCGTTTATATCGCGTGTGTGTAAGATAAGGTCTAAGAAAATAGACGATTAATGATACAGTTCCGCAAAGTTCGTAACCATTTCGTCTAGATAGACTACTGACCCAAAAGTCTAACTTTTTTATGTTTGTAGGCATTGTGTGTGCGTGTCTGTCTATCATCATTACAAGCGCAGATTTATGGCCACGATACGCTATCTTTGTGGTGGCTCTTGTAATGTGCTGGCCCTGGGGCGATCACTACACGAATCTACAAACCCGTCTAGGCGTGAAAGGATGCCGCCTCGTCTCATCCTGCGTGAGACCCGACCCCGACCGACACATAATGAATGAATAATGAAGTTATAGTCGGTGGGTACTATGGCACTGGTATAAAATAAATCACTTAGGTACAATAAGCAAAGTAGTGCCTATTTAGAAACAACCCTCTGGAACTTTGGCCAAACTGGATGAATGCCCATATGCATCTTATATAACATAAGCCTAGGTCCAAAAAACATATAGGTACTTGATTTTTCAATCACTCAGAACTCATTAGATTCAACTTATCGTATGTCAAAAGCTTAAAGATTGGTCACTGATACATATTCCTACTTAAGGCCCTATGTATAGGTCGCCATGAGCTTATAGTATTCGAGAGCCAACGTTAATTCGGATTACTGCACGAAGCAATACATCACAGTCGCCAGACAGGGTGATATTTCAGTAAGACAGTGGACACGGACACGAGCGGGCGCGGGCGCGGGGGCGGGCGCGAGCGGCGGGCGTGGCGCACTCACGGCTCCTAATTACTATTTCCGAGAACGTAGCGACCGAACCCAGCAAGTATTCGTGGACAGAACGCTCGCAGCTTCGTGGAATAAGAAATTAGTAGGTACCTGCCTGCGTTCAGGACTAGACCTCCCTCACATGTTATCTATTTCAACCATCCACAACACCATTTTACTTTTAGATTTTAAGAAATTGTACAGTCATCAATCTCTACCAGGTGTTCAAAACGTCGATATCCAAAGTGAGAATTGATCCCGTGACAATCTCACGCTGAGATAAAAAAAATATGGATTTATTTTTTGCTGTTTGTACCATCTCGCATCTATTTGATTGCACCCCGCCTGATGGTATGCTTGTGTGAAGTCCAAAATGTAATCAGTTGGTGTGGAAAGTAAAGTAAAAGTAACATGGTGGTCCTTACATTGACGGCTTAACATAAGAACGCACTTTCACGCTCGACTTTGTGAACTAAGGATTATATGGTACTTAGTAAGAAGGCAACACGTGGGTGGCAAAGCATTACAGATTTTTATTATACGACAAAGAATAATTAAACAAAATTATTGATGATTATGTCCAAAATATAACAAATTAAAATATAAGTAATCCAAATTAGTACTTAAGGGTATTGATAGAGTGGTGTGAAGTCGGCGTCCCTCTCTTGGTTTATACCTATTCTTCTAGTCTGAGGTTTATACTTATTTCAATAAAAATTTAAAAGAAAATGTTATCTGGTTTCTCAGCGACAGATAACTGAAGATAGCTGTGATTGGCGACTTACGCGCGGAGTCAGCCGCAGCCGTCAGCTCCCCGCCATCCACCGCTACCCCGGGCGCGGGCCCCAGGCAGGCCCACTCGCTGACACAAAGGCGAATAAATCAAGATAACGCACTTTGAAGCGCCTCAGCGTCTCCACTAAGAAACCTGCCTACCTACAACCCAATGTTATTGTAATTAAAAATATATTAAATGTGGCTGTGAATTATAAAGATAACAACATTCTAAGACGAACCCACTTATTTCATAGCGCTATCTAAATTCACGCTAATAGCTTCTCATCTTTCTCATATGGATTCTAGAACACTGATATCCCTTTCATTAGTTAGTTTGGTCATCCAAACTAATTGTATAGAGTGGGAATCGAATCCACGACCTCTAACTAAACAGCCGAAACCTTTACCGCGTCGCCATGGCACGCCATAAAGGTCATAAATACCGCACTGAATAAATATGAACAAACAACCCGTACGGCGCCGACACGAACCCGCTCCACTCCTCACGAGCAATTTAACTTCGCTGGAGGGGTGCACGAAAACACTAGCAAGTAATTACTTTTGTAACTTGTAATTTACCCTTTTTTACCCGACTGTTAAGAAGAGTTATGTTTTTCGCGCGTATCTTGTATATTCTCTATTACCCCATATTCACAGGTACAGATTTCAATGATTGATATCTCAAATGAAAAGTAGGTCTTCTCTACAGGGTAAATAAAATAATGTAAATCATAAACCGGATGAAATTAATGAGTACGGCTTGCTATAGAACTTGTTTCGACCTTTTCAGTATCAGTCGGGATTCTTTTTTAAATCATTTTATAATTGAAGTAAAATAATGAAAAGAATATTGCAAATTCACGTAATAAATCATACCTCTGTCACTGAACAAAATTGTTAATTTATTTCTAGGACTTCACTTTCTGACGTTTTGCATTCTCGTATACAAACGACACACCTACCTGATGCAAACGTTCTCGAATACAATAGAGAGTATGCCCTACGTGCCGGCCGTGTCTATCCCATACCGGAACACAGTAGGAGAGTGAAATGTAACGTATTTACTTAGATGTAAAAAATAATATTAATATTGACCCACACGGTCAATATTAATATTATTTTTTACATCTAAGTAAATACGTGGTGGTGGAGCGTTAGGTGCATTCAGAAGAGGTATAACCCGCGCCACGTATCTTGGACCTAAATCGTTAGACATACGAGGCTCTGGCGCCCGCGGATTGCTTTGTAATAGTCTATGCTTGGTGAATTTGAGTTCGTCTACTGCAGTAGCATCCCGTGCTATCCTCAAAAGACACCCAAGAAATGTGGTACTGCGCGTTTAAGGCACATTTTGAGCACATTTTAGGTCCAAGATACGTGGCGCGGGTTATATATTGGTATGGTATAACGTGCCGGTATCCGCAAAGAACTCCACTTCATGGCGTGCAGTTTTTGCGTGAAAGAGGTATATTGTGTAAGGAATAAAATCAAAGCAAAATCCACCTCCGTTCCCCGCCTTCATCTTACGTTACGGTGACGCGATTTAACTTTGATAATGCCTTGTCGTTACTGTATAATTTACGCCTCAAACTGCTGCGTCAGAGGTGCGGGTAATCGAACTGCGCGAGTTCGATACCCGCAAAATGCACATGCACATTGCATATTTTTAATGCATAATATTATGTCCATTTGTATTTAAGTCTGTTGGTTCATAATTATATTCATACTCGTAATAACCATGTTAATAAAAATGCATATAAATTACTGGGTTTCTAGAACCCATATTACAAGCTAATGCTAAATTTTAGGTCTAGACGGCGGCGGCGGTACTGTGTAATACTACAAAAATGATTTATTTTACAATGTCGAAGCAGTCATTGGCTGCCAGATACCATATAATAGATAAGATCATCATTCAATGCCCCGGAACATGTTCTGTATCTGCTTAATTGGAAAATTAAAAATCGGTTATTATGGTTTAATTGACCTCTGAAAACCAAATCGAATCAGAGCGTAAGCAATAAGGAACTATGATTTAATCTATGGTATAAGGTCTTATGTGACACGCAGGTGTTGACCTCCTTCAGAATCATGTATAATTGCACAGAAATCATTTAAAAAAAAATCATTAGTATCCCCGATTCCCCCTTCCCTTTCAGCTAAGCTAAATTGTTTGAATTCGGAGTGGATTCACGTCGGTAGTGTAATGGCCCGGGACCTCTCGAACTTCACACTTAACTGAAAACATACAGATGAATTGAGAACCTCCTCCTTTTTTTGAAGTCGGTTAAAAAATAAACATAATTATTTTTAGTTATACTGTTTTATTGTATATTCCATACATTTAAATATAAAATAGATAATATATCCTTCTTAAAATTGAAATTTTGAAACTGCAACAAAAAAAACTAAAATTTGAGTTTTAGTTTTTTTGTTGCAATTTTAATAAACATTTAAATCCTAATAATTTAGAAATACAACAAAGAACATCCAAATCAGTGTAGCCTTTCCCAAATTTGCGCTCAACAACAAAGGAGAAAGCCGATTTCCATACAAACAATAAATTAGAGAACTTAGAAAGGTTTTATTTGTGAGTATTTACCTTCCTCCCTTCCTTTTTATTTGCCCGTTCCTCATCTCTTATAATTTGCCGCAAGTTTTGTTAATTGGGGAGTTTACCAAATGACTGCTCCAGTCAATGACATTTCATAACATAGACATGTCATATGCTTACAAATGAACGTAGAAAAATGTGCCGAACTCACACACACACATTTTTAATTCATCTACACTTTTGGTGTATTAACTTTAGAGTAATAGTTCGTGCAGTGTCTATAAACATACGATGGCATTTTCGTTATTTTTTTAAGTCACTGATGCTTCCGCTCAACGTCCGGCCGGCGCCGCTCGGCACGCAGTACTAGAGGCAAACGTTCCAATTAACTCGTTTTCGGATCTTCACGATTTTCGCGCAATAACATATCTACTTCTTTTTATATAATAACTTTGGCTCCAGTCGTAAAATGAAAAAAATATTATCTTTTGTATGGCACTCTGTCTTGTTACTACAATTACAGTATTTAAAAAAAAAAAGCAGTAACCGTATATCGTAGAATTATGGCGATTCCTCATTCCAACTGCCCCCACATTATTTTAATAATGAGTTTTTTACCTGGTCATTACAGCGCACGAATAGCGTGTAATTTCGCATAGATTACAATTAAAATAATTATTTTACGGTTAGTACAGTAGGTAGGTATCTGTTACTGAAAAATAAAGTAACGTTTGTGAGAAAGACCAAATAATGTAACGTTGCAGATTGAACCGTGGGGGTATTTACGACCCTCTGAGAAATAGAAGCAGGGGAAAAAAGGAGTAAAACGAGTGAGAATGAGGAACAACAAGACTTTATTATAAGTTTTCTTTTTAAAATTTTGCGATAAGGAAATAAATTCATATGCATAATATCCATACTAATCCATCCATATCCATTCTATATATGTATGTACTATATTACTATATTTACTTTTACTATATCCATACCTACTTAATATTATAAATGCGAAAGTAACCCTGTCTGTCTGTCTGTTTGTTACGCTTTCACGCCTAAACACTGAACCGATTTTGATGAAATTTGGTATAGAGGTAGATTATACCTTGAGAAAGGACATAGACTATGTTCGGTCGCGATAACCGACATCCACGCGGCTGAGCCGCGGGCAAAAGCTAGTAAGAAATAATTTCTACTTCTTACTACTTCTTAGAACTATAATCACAGCAACAATCGTTCAGAGAGAGGCCACACGCACGCACTAACTAGTAACTACATTGTTTGCCTGTAACATGTAAGGTCAGACCGGCGGGCCTTGCCCTGGGCCCTGGGCCTTGGGTCGTGTGCACTAGCTGCCTAATGAAATCTCATTTATGAAATTATTGAAATCTTTTTAATATAATATTGTTTTATGCTACTAATTACATAATTAGAGCCTAAAATATTTGCTATTAAAATGTTCAT
Organism: Eilema depressum; assembly: GCA_914767945.1. Lineage (NCBI taxonomy): Eukaryota > Metazoa > Arthropoda > Insecta > Lepidoptera > Erebidae > Eilema > Eilema depressum. The sequence goes on along the minus strand of OU612031.1, from coordinate 19,335,024 downwards.
AAAATAAAATCAAGTTAAGTAAGCGAGCAAAATTGTAAATCTACATACATTCAAGGATTTAAAAATACTAAGTGCGTACCTGACTGACTGACGCACGTATAGTTTATTCCCTCAGAATCATCATTTTGGTGGGAGGGACCGCCGCCTGCCCTCCAACCCATGAGGAAAGCTTGCCTGAGCCTTATCCATCACTAGCACGTGTATACGGGCTTGTAAATGACGCTTGCTTGGGCTCTGAAGATGTTGATGAGCCTCCATCACACCCAGCGCGATATTATTTCAGCAACTTAAGGTCTCTGCATACGTAACGGGTTTTTTCACGGACGGGACGGGACGTGATGCAAAATGTATGCGGCCCATCCCGTCCCGTCCCGTCCGTGGCCCCGTGACATTTATGCATTGCCGCATACATTTTGTATGAAACGATATTTCCAAAACTTCACGTCCCCGTCCCGTCCGTGAAAAAACCCGTTACGTATGCAGAGACCTTTAATGTCTGTTTGAATGGCAATATTGTACCTACCTACTTTGTAACAGAGATTATCTGAAATACAAAACGCCTACAAAAATCCGCGCAGCAAACGTGCAAGTTAGTAACTTCCGAGTATTGCCTGCACACGGCGGCGAAGCGCCAGCGGATATGTCGGAAATAAGAATGTCTCACTCACTTTCTACAGCATTTAATTATTTTTTTTTTAATTTTCAGATATAAACAAAATACTTAACAATAAAGTTAAATGGCTAATTTGACAAACAGAGGAGAAAATGTTTTTCGAAGTTTGAATGTCGTCGCATCATCGGCTGATTTGTTAATTTATCACTAGAATATCGTTGTCGGTCAACAATGGTTTTTCATACGCTCAGTAAAATATTTCCCTAATACGGTATTATGTTTTTATCGCTACTACAATTAAATTTATTGCTTTTTCCTATAAATTTGTTATTATAAACTAACTCTTGCTACGTGTTCGTATAACAGCGATATAAAAACATAGCATAGTTTGTTGATTTATGAACAGTGTGACCTACCTACTACTACCTACTATGTAATATTGTATAATTTATAGCAAACAGTTGTTGATTTATAAACGAGAAACCATCGAGACACATTCCAAGCGGAACGTGCCTCTTGGAATGTATCTCGTATCTCTGCGTCCGCGACAATAGGCGAATGATTAAGTATACCTACATCGTATCGCAAGCACGCCAGTTCGAATCCAAATCTAGTACTTACTGCGTCACGTCGTACGCCTGTCATCACTCCACCGCCCTGGAATACTTACCCTACCGGCCTACCAACACCTAACTAACCTTTTGTCTCTAATGCCCCGAAGGCCCGTTTTCCTTATCAGCAGCGCTCAGTGGGGTGAGCATGAACAACTATCGTAATCGTATCGTGAACGTAACGATAGCACGGAGCATTGCGATTGGCAGGCTTCAGGCAGGCGGCCAATCGCAATGCTCCGTGCTATCGTTACGTTCACGATACGAATACAATAGTTGTTCGTGCTCACCCCACAGTTGTAAATCAACTCTCACAATGAAATTAGACCTGTCGTCTAGAACACAATCTGTACACAGATCTAGTTATAAATAGAGATTCAGGGTTGAGTATCGTTCTAGATTAGAATTACATACATACAATCACGGCTTTATCCCCAGAGGGTTAGGCAGAGGTGAATTAACACCCACATTTCACCAATCATTGTATTAGGTCCCACGTTATAGCGGGTGAGTCTATTGCCGTATTGCGGGCACTATTGTTGACTCGAGCCATGCATCTGAAGCTGAGCCTGGACTTAATATATCTGTCTGGTGTTAAACAACCCTATCCCTTAGTCGCCTTGTACGACACCGTATGGGAAGAGATGAGGTGGCCTAAATTCTACTCTGCCTAAGCCTAATTGTGTTCTTCACTAAGGTACCTACAAATAACATAATACTTAGCCTTATGCTGTCTACCGCATATTCTTTAGATTTTCCGAAGCTGTTACCTATAGAAAAACTCTTTAACATCGTCCATCATCCTATCCCCCGGTAGGTACCCCGGTAGCTAGCATGACTTCGGTACAGAGGTCCCGAGTAGTCCCGACTTATATACTACCAAAGTCAAGCTCGATACCATTGTGTCACTGCAGCTGTCAGTTTTAAAAATAACTTAGGTATCCGTTGACAAAATGCACCAGCTGAGAACAAAAGCTAAATGACATTTAGGTTCAAGTTTAGGAATGGATAATGTTACTAAATCGTTTGTACTGCGAGATTGCCTACTATTTATGTGGGGTCGGGAGAGGTACCTCCCTGCTTCCACCCCTCTGGTACCTACCTGCCCTCAACACACCATTAATCAGGCGTCTCAAACCCGCTGCACCGGCGCGGCGACCGGGCACCGCCGGATATATTGATGAGTTGATGGAATATAAATAGCCTTAGAAACGTGATATTCTACCAAATTAACATCCAGTCACGCCGACCCATGTTAATGAAATGTCACGCCTCTCAATGTTCAACGAAAGTAATCCATTCACTTCCTTCCAAAGATTAGTTCATTGTTGTGTAAAGACGCCAGCTGCGAAGCTATGCGGCCATTCCTTAGTGACCGGCGGATAAACCCACGATTGATGTGTCTGGTAATATTAACAATGTAAATATCCAGCACACAAATCTCTGTCTTACTTAATAGCCGCCTAAACCCTTACCATCAATTGCGGTGACGCAGGTTACGTGCTAATACTGCCATCTGTTTTCAAGTAGTTGAACTACGAAAATAAGAATGCTCGTAATCTATACACAGATGTATGTGTGTAGATATTGCCAGACACCGCTAGATGTCGCTATAGGGCGTTGAAATAAAAACAACAATACATAGTTTATTATTTTGTTGCAATTCGTTTTAAACATAACCTTATTTAAATATCACAGTTACGTAATAATAGAGACGCATCATCATGCAAAGACGAAGACGACATAATTAAACTACCATTTGCTACCACAAATACGAAAATATATCTATAGCCTATACAACTACTTCAAGAGTTTGTACTTATTTCTTTGTAGGATTCACTAAAGGTCTACATTAAGACCGGCTCATAAGTTACTAGGTAAATGGCCACCCTGTCCATAAATTAAAAGGATTGTAGACTCTCAGCCGCGGTTCTTGCCGCTTCTCTCTTCCCTCCGACTTGTACAGAAACATTCCTCTGGATTGCGAACTACAAGAGTACCCTAGCACGGTTTCATCTCCATTACAGTTCTCCCCGACGAGCTCGTTCCAGTTCTCACACTTCTTACCCATCAGGGTCCTGTCATTTATGGCAGAAGCAGAATACAGTTTCCAAGCCTGAGCATGGTCACATTCCAGGCTGATACTCTTGTCCATACATTCAGGCTGCTTCCGTGCTACACCATTAACGTACACGTCTGCATGACCTATCGGTTCCTCCAGACCTAGGACTCCAGGGCTAGCGTGAATAACCTGCACGAATTCAGCATCGTCTTTGCCAAGCTTATTTTCAGTTTTGGTGAAACATGGCTTAGCTGGATCCAGGGCTGTGATTTTCCCCAATCGTTTGTCCAAGCGTCTCTGCACCAGTTTGCCCGTCATGCCAGCAACATGGGCGCCTAAACTGAAACCTATTAAATGTATGGAAGAAACGTCAAAACCTCTTTTGTGAAGCTTCTTGATAAAGTTGTACAAGAGATGAGAAAGTGGCTTGATTCTTGACACCGAGGAGACATATCCGCGGCAGAAAGAGAGGCGGGTGTCAAGAACCAGTACTGCCTCATGTTTCGTTAACAGTGATTCGACGAGGGCACTCGAGGACTCATCTGTGGGTGTATTCCACCACCCAGGGATGTATATCACTAGAGGAGATTGTGTAGCACAGAAGCGTTCGTGCGCCTCCGTCACGCGGTATCTTCTACGCGAGCCTCTCCTGAACTCCACTATGTCTGTGACCGGCAATTCCATGGAGTAGGACCTGGCTAGTAGCAGCTCCAGGGGTAAGGCTTCACCTGGAATTGTAAGACATAGACACATTAAGTGTAATGTTCATTAGCATAACTTAAAGGACGACTTTGACTGGGAAAGTTTCTATCTTGCAGAAATTCGCTTATAAAATAGACTTATATCACAGTGGTGAAAATTGAGATCGATTCAAGCGGCAGTGTAACTAGAAGTTTATTTGTGCTAGTAAGGTAGCAAACAATAATAAAACCCACTAATGGATATCTCGTCGATAAATTCACCCGAAATCTCAGTTACGGCTTCGTTTTTACTAACATGAATATATAGAAAAAGCAATCTGTAATTAAATAAAAATTCCTACAATGGAATGATTAACTAAATAAGTAATCCTTGGCGTGGCCGGGGAACGTATTCGTGATAAATGAACAGTTTGGAATTTGATGCGATGGGCGTAATAATACTGTAATTATATTATAATTGGGCCCTGATTAGAATGTATAATGTATTCCTACTCGTAGAAGGCACGAATGCTTATTTTCAGGTTAGTTTTAGAAGATAGTTTTATGGGCTATTTAATTAATATTACCTTCTCCTCCATGTGAGAGGATGACTAAGTGCAATGTTTTAGCTGTGTTTGTGAAGAATCAAGTGGAAGCAAACTTATCGGTTTATATAAAGAGTTCATTTTGTTGATATTTGAGAATGATTTGATATTGTTTCGTTCCATTCATGCATTTGCAACGCACCTGTGTATAATTAATAAAAAATATTTCGTGGTGGATACACAATGTATTGTTTCCTGAATGGCGGGTCCATTCATCTTGGGCTTGAAAGATGGAACGCGTGGTCGGCATTAGAACGCCTAGAAATGCCAATACTGGCAATTGTTATTCTGAATATTGCATTGAATCGGGATGTATACAGAAGGCCTATGGTCTCGACCTCTTGACCAAATATAGCCTGTGACCTTTCCCAAACCGTAATATATCAGATCGGTTCAGTAGTTTAGGTGTGAAAGCATAGCAGGCAGAAATATAGAGTTACTTTTGCATTTATAAAATTAGTATGGACCTCTGGCCGAAGACATGGCATCTAAAGGAAATACCTCCTACAAATTCTAGTTCAGAGGTTGGTTCCATTCTAAACCCCTGTGGACTTTAAGCATCAGGCGTGTTCAGAAGTTCCCATCATATAATTTTCATTGTTACATCAATAAATAATTGTCGGGTAGAAGTTTTTTCTAATGATACTCTTAATGTCACCGTTGTAGATAATAACACTTATAAATCTTTTGTGTAGTTAATGGATTGGTCATAGAGTAAACATAGTACAACTTCGCAGAATGGCTGTTAAGTAATTTTTACGTTTATAGATTTATACATTTTGGCAGATCCGTAATTTGCAAGCTTTTTAAATAATTTTAAAAGTTTTTTTTAATTGCGCGAATCGAACTAACTTACAAACCGTACATAGTTAGTAGGGGTAGCTACATACGGATTTCAGACACGACGAAAATTTCAATACCTTTGTCAACCCTTCATTATTAAATTGCGAGCGATATTCCTTTCATAACTAGCGGGGTTAAGGTATTCACACTCACTGGCGGCAAAGTGGAGCTTGGCAGAGATAATACCATGCTATAGAGAACGGTACAAAGAGCTCACCCTCCTGTGCGGGTGGCGGCTGGCCACATAAGTGCGCGAATAGAAACGGTTCTAATGTCGAAATGGGAACGGCCATGATTAATGGTCTTTCATGGGTTGGGTTCTTTTGACGTATCAAATGGCGCAACATCATGATTGTATTTCCTTAAAAGGTTAAGGAGGTGCAGTTTAGCTATTTGTGGAAGCGAAAAACGCGATTTGCTTCACATACCTATTTATTTTCACAAATATACAGCTAGCACTTAGATACCTTTGTGCACATCTGCACACACAGCTCACATCTGTGGCATTACTTAAAAACATTTAACTATACGTTGCAGCAGAATTTTCTCGATCAATTGTTATTTATTGCTTATAATATAACTGAAAATTTATGTGATAATACTGGTTTAGAAAAACCACAACGTAGCATTGTTTGTATAACAAGCTAGTCAGAAAATCCGCTTATTGTTCGAGACAGATTATAATGACATACTGCCAGGCGTTCTACACAAGTCAAGTCGCTATGGTATAATACACGAGGACTACTCCTAATACCCTTGGAGTACGGCATGCCAAGACGCTGTAGTCAGTGAGTGCGTCTGGCATGTTGTCGAGAATAATGCAGATGGTTTGGGGCCAGTCAACCTCGGCGCGCCCACTAATTGAAATTCCTAAGTTTGTTACAATAATCGAACTGAGAACACGCGGAGTTTTGTTATTCGATGCTGCCTTGGTGAAGCACGAGTCGTTCTTTGAGACATTGCTACGTTCAATGGGTATATCATTCAATTCAAGCTAGTGGTTAAGCGATCAATATGGCCATGTTGACCTCCATTTATTGGAGGTTTTACAATATTTTATAATTTATTTCGGCAATGTCATCTCCCCATGACGTGGTACTCATAGAAACATGTTTGTTATTAAACGTGTTCTTCTGTGAATCTTTCCACAGAATAACAGAATTATAGATTGAATACAAAAACATGTGGTTATTTATCAATAACTCACGTATATTATTATCTATTATTAGTTATTATTAGGTGCTCAGCTCCGCGTCCGCACTCCATTGTGTGCAGTTTTTGCGAAGTTTGCCAGCTTTTTGCTGTTCGCTAATGAGGCACTTAGTACCTAGGTACTTACTGCACTAGACTTTTTTTCAAAGAATTAGTTGTAAGTTTTTATTAAATAATAAGTAGGTGCCCACCTAATAATTTAATATTTTGTTGGAAATATGAAGATAGATCATGGAGAAGGAAATATATTCTTGCCTCCGTGAGATAGATAAATCGAATTGAAAAGTGGGGTTCACAACAGGCACAGCGGGTCTTAAATGGCCACTTTGATCGATTCCGGTAAAAACTACTCATAGGCGGGGAGTTCATCCTCACACATTGCGACCGGAAACGGTGCGCACTGTGCGGTATGAAAGGAACTTCATCCCTCGCACACTCAAGCTGTGGAATGAACTCCCCGCGATGGTTTTCCCAAGCGACTACAATATGGGGTTCTTCAAGAAGGGCATTAGAAGGTTTCTTCAGGGTCGGCAGCACGAGTGTGACGCCCCTGGTGTTGCATACGTCCATAGGCCACGGTAACCACTTTCCATCAGGTGGGCCGTGTGCTTGTCTGCCACCTAAGTGGTATAAAAAAAAAAACTAGTAGGTAACTTTTAAATTTCCAGTAAATCTCATAGTGATAGTTTACTATAAAATTCGTATTGGTTACTCATATGAGCAGAATCACAACATTTCATTTACTAAGCATATTATAATTTAGTGTAAATATCGCCGCATGACAAAATATTATCCCTAATCCTAATACGATTCCAATAAAGTGGCCTTTGGTCTCAAGTTATCACCATTTTGAGTCATTTGTGTTACTGTTTCCCCGCGACTTTGTTACAACGGATTTCACCAGTATGGAGGATCTGAAATCGGTTCCTTTTTTATTTTTCCCATTTTCCGGACATTCCGTAAAGAGGCGCTTTTTCGTGATAGAGTGAAAACAGAACTTGTGCTTAGGCTGCGTCCAAACGAGTTACTGGTTAGGAACATAATTCCCATGTGTGTACATCGTGTCACACTGGTTCTCAATGAACATTTTTTTCCCAACCAGTACTGACTTAATTTCTAAAATGTTCGGTAAGGTGTAAGGTTACCTGTATCCGCGGGAAATTCGCGCACATAAAAAAACAAAAGGGATCAGGCCATCCTAAATTTCCAGTTCTCAGCAGAATATCTAGTTGAATGTGTTTTTGCATTGAACTCTAGTCTTTCCTAAGTACATATGATTAACCTGTGGTCTAGAAAATAACAAGTGCAAACCTGTGCTTAGATAGGATAGTAGATTGCGTGTGTTATAGAAGTGTAAGAGCTGTAAGCTGTAACTAAAGTAAAAAGTAAAGTATATCTTTATTGTGCACACCAAGGAGAAAACATGTGTCATTAGGTGGTACATTTGGGTATAAACAATAGGCGGCCTTATCACCTAGTGGCAATCTCTTACAGGCAACCATTGGATGGAGAAGAGAGTTTGAGTTCTAATTTTGGGTAGTATGGTGTACAAAGTCAGTTTTTGGTACCTTACAACCTTGGTACCTTATCTTTCAGAATCCTATGTGAAGTGCACCTACACTTCACATAGGACTACTAACCCATACATAACACAGATAAATGTTTATCTATCTATCTATCTATACTATTCTGTTTGTCTGTTTGTCCGCGATGGACGCAAAAACTACTGAACGGATTTTGATGCGGTTTTTTTGTTAGAAAGGGCTTGCTCAGACTTAAAATCTTACGTTTGTTTGATCGCAATCGGTTGAGTAGAACCGAAGATATGAGCAAAGGTCGCGTTAACCGAGATGCACGCGGGCGGAGCCGCGGGCGGAAGGCTAGTGATTCATATTATTGTCCAGAACATAATTATTTGCGCAAAGACGACAGAGGTGCATGACCTAAGATTTAATTTAAATAACTAGCATGTTTTATTATTCCTCAATGGCGTGTTCCATTGTTATTAAATGAGTTCTGCCTGAAGTTGCAAGAGCCTAGCTCACTGGATCGTTAGGTTGAAGTCGATAACACAGTTCCGCTCGAATATTTGTCTGGTCTGGACGAGAGAGCGAGTAAAGTTGGCTGCCTTTCCACCAGAGATGTGCTATGCTGCGTGGCTATGATGCGTTTGATATCCACCAATCATATGGTCCGCATAGCATAGCACTGGTGGAAACGGAGACTAAGCTATGTTTTTATAAAAAATGAATGATATGGATATGTGCTGTGAATGCTTGCCATGGATGTGAGCTTTGGATTCGAACTTTGAACTTTTGTAGGGAGTTTTCATTCTGTTTGGTTCAGATACACGTGATCGATATGTCGCAGTCGCAGCCAACTAGCCGTTCAATTAAATGCCTAGGCTGTTTACTAAACGGCGCCGTTCAATAAACGGCTTGAATGGTATTCAGCCATTTAATTTAATGACTAGGCAAATGGCTTGGATCGATGACGTTTAATTACTTGCCTAGCCATTTAATTAAAAAGCTAGGCAAATGACTCGTTTCTGCATGGTTATAAAAAAAAATAACCACCCACTCCCGCATTAGCCTTCTAACCTAATCTATCCAAGTCGGATTGAGCAGGTTTGTCAATAAAAAAGTTACTATTAGATATTATTTTGTTATATAAAAATGTTCAAATACAATGTTTCTGCATGGCTATAAAAAAAAATAACCAGCCGCTCCCGCATTAGCCTTCTAACCTAATCTATCCAAGTCGGATTGAGCAGGTTTGTCAATAAAAAAGTTACTATTAGATATTATTTTGTTATATAAAAATGTTCAAATACAATGTTTCTGCATGGCTATAAAAAAAAATAACCAGCCGCTCCCGCATTAGCCTTCTAACCTAATCTATCCAAGTCGGATTGAGCAGGTTTGTCAATAAAAAAGTTACTATTATTATTATGTTATATATTGTAAAAATGTTCAAATACAATGTAAAAATTGTCCATGAATAAAATATACTGAAAATACTGAAAAAAACCTATTGAAATTTCGGAGTGGTGCCTATCGTGCGAATTGACTAAGCAATAGTCAGCCAGTTTGTTAAATGTTGTAATAAACGTTACGGCTGAAATCATTCAGGCCGTTAATTGAACGGCCTAGCCAGTTAATTGAACGGCTGGTTAAGCTAGTTGGCGGCAACAGATACATTGCATAGCTCGAGCTGCAAATCTTCTTAGCACATCGTACTTGTTACGCTACATAGCTATATACCTTAGCATAGTGGAAACAGTCACATAGTTCCATAGCTTAGCTTGTACTTACATCCTCGTGGCATAGCTGCAGAGCACATCTCTGGTGGAAATACCTTATCACTACATATTATAAAACAAAGTCGCTGTCGCTGTCTGTCCGTCCCTATGTATGCTTAAGTCTTCAAAACTACGCAACGGATTTTGAAGCGGTTTTTTTAATAGATAGTGATTCAAGAGGAATGTTTATATGTATAATACATGCATAATATTGTAGAGAAACACTGATAAATTTAGAGATATGCAGCGGGAACGGGATCAGACAATATCGTCTATTACAGACACGGAGAACATAATATTATGATTACAACACAAGGTGAAAACTTACGCTATGTTTGCGGAAAGGAATGTTAGAACGCCAACTTACATTAAAAAAAATATTAAATCATAATGAACGAAAAAAATAAAAACTAATAAATAATTAAAATTAAATTAAAAATTATTACAACAAACACAAAAAATAATAACTCAAAATTATACATAATTTAAATACAGAGTATAAAGGCCTAAAGACTAACTAACTAACTTCGTCCGCATGTATTTAGATTTAGATCTAGGCAACCGCTTACCTTTAACACTTAACCATAATAACTTTTTTATGTATAAAAATAGGCTAATGGTGCTAGTGTAAATCCCATCAAAACCGGGTCAGCCGTTTTGCAGATTATATTATCCGGAACAAACAAACAGATAGACAAACAAAATTACAAATAGTTTCAATTCAGTTGTATTTACTTGTATAGATATGGATGGTACAATGGTACTTCAGTACCTTCTTTACCTACTATGTATAAAGTGTTGGCGCCATCCTCAGTATGATCTGTACCTATGTATGTACCTATTTCCTAATTTTCGGTTATTTCTTGAGGAAGCCCCTTAATTTTTTTTATTGCATTAATTTCGCAACTTTTACTTATAACTAAATTACATGCGCTAGAAATTAGCCAAGGTCCTGAGATATCTTCTTGTTGACACCACGTCCGGGTGATTCTTTGTAAACCAGATTAGACATTTATTTATTTATTTATTTATTTATTTAATTCATACATACAATGTCATTACAGGCGAACCCAATGCGACAGAGTAGCAACATAATTATAATACCTACTTTAATTGACAATATTCATCATGCTTCAAAAACTACCTAAATAATAATTCTCACACAATATTAATAATTAATTACAGAATAATAAAGCAAATATAGTAATTTTCATTTCAAAATAATTCATGAACATGTCAAATCGTAAGAGAAAGAAGTTTTTTACCGAAGAACACATCAATTTATTCTCCAATTATCACAAAAATTTCAGGTTACATAGTAAATAAAAATGTCTATCGACGCATATATTAATTAATTGGGATTATTTAATAGAAGCAATAATTTAACTAACAGAAAACAGTAAAAACTAATTAATCTGGTGTGTCCCCTTGCCGCTTTTTGTTGAATTATTAGATTTTTTGCGATCTTAAGAAGCAATTATCTATACTATTATAAAATTCTGCCGTCCGCTAACAAAAAAGCAGCTAAGTGCAAAAACGTATTTTCGAGAAAACGCAAAAACAAGTGGGAATTGATGTCTCTTGAAAAGTGTGCTACCTAGGAACAAGGTTGCAAGTTATAATTGTAGGCATAGTCTTTGTGCACAATATGTGATATATTTTATTAATTTATATTCATTATATTTTATTTAAATTTGTTTTCTAACTTTTAGCTAAGCATTTTTTTTCATTTTTATGTAATATACTGCACTTTAAGGCCGCTAACCATACCTTAACTGCTTTATAGCAAAGTAATTTTTTTGTAGCTGCCACGTTCTGTACTTATAGTAAACGTTAACAAAATATACTTAGTTATAAAGCAGTTAAAGGATTTTAACAGTCTTACAGCCTAGTAGTTAACACTTGGCGGACTAACTTCCCTTACTTAGAAAGCAGTTATGGGATTTTAAACGCTTTTCAGCTTGGTATTGTAAAACATATTTTTATACTGGTTCTCCTATTGCTTAACTAGGAGGCAGTTAAAGACATCTCGCTCGCAATTAACTGCCTTTTAAGTAAGTACTTCCGGATCAAAAGTTGAGAAGTTAAAACTATTTTATGAAATCAGAACTTTATTCATTAAAAAAGAACAGACAATTAGATCTTACTAAACTTATCAAATAGCTTTATTAATTAAACAATACAAAATAAAAATAAAGACAACTTAATCAAACTTTTACTAATCTTATTCAGTAATATAATCAGTAAGTATTCGCGAAACCATAGGACAAAGAATATGAACATTATTTTTTATTTTTTTATTTTTTAATAATAATGTATATTATTTAATTAATTAATTAAATGCAACAATGTCAAGAAGCCAGTCAAGCTTTTGTCATGTAGATAACCCGCCACGGATATTGTCTGGTGCAAAGGAGCCCAGAACGCTGGCCGCATTTCCTCGTTTAATCGCAATGGCTAGCCTTTGCCCCAGGTACGAGCCGGAGCGAGAGTCCCCAGATTTTTCCCTTAATCGTCGACCTATATCCGCCACCAATTTCTTGGACTGCCCATGGTCTCGACCGCGGCCGGTGCCACGATATATTGTGGCTCGAAGGCTGCATACTTTGCGAGTTTTGTACTGGTCGCGTCTTCGGTCGCGGCCGCGCATCCTACACCGAGCTCCTACGCCTCCTCCAAGGCACGAGAGTTAACCCATCTGGTCTCTTGCCATCTGACCTAGATAGGCCCGGCGGCTCAAGCATACAAGGAACCTCTGCCGAAATCGATGTCCGCAACAAGTCATTAATGGCATGGTGTCGAGGGAACCTGCCTGCGGCACGACGACAACTCAATGCGCGATGGCCTTCCCCCTCCACCATGGAAGCTGCATTATGGAGGTGCATTTATGGGTTTCATACACCCTGCAGCCCAAGCGAAGAGCCACTGCCACACGCAAAGAGTCATCGTTCAATAATGTACCCATGTGAGGCAAGCGCAGTACCTGCAGCCATGCCCCAGCCTCCGTCTGCGACACAGCGAGCAGTCTCGCCCGATCCGCTCCACTCGCCTCTCCCAAACGCCGCTCGTGTGCTAGCCTGACTCCCACCTCGTCCCAAGACTTTTGGATATGAGAAGCAGCCGGAAGCAGCGCACCATTATTGAGCCCAAGGCCCCCGTATCGGATTGGCTGAGATGCCAGATCTCACTGGGACTCAGTGAAAGAAACGTTGAGGACAGACTCCACGAGTGTCTTCAAAGCGTCGTCAAAGGAGGAAATTTCTGCCGCGCACATCCAAGTAGGGGCCGTCCTTAGCAGGTAAGTAAGCTTTGGCATAGCGAAGCACATGCGCAGCAAAGTCAAAGCCACATGTGCTGACAATCCCTCGAGACGACTCTGAGCGTCTGGAGCAGATTTTTACGCTCGTTTATAATCTCGGGGAGAGCGTCTGGAAAGATAGGAGACCCTAGAAGGTGAAAATATTGTTTAATTAATAAATAAGAAAGATTAACTAAATCGTAATTGTTCATGTGGGCGTACTTTGATTATTTTTGGCTAATATTAGACTCTCTGGCTCGTAAATTGTGGCGACAAAAAGCAAGAGACGTGCCGCACGTCCGTCCGTCCTTGCACCCGAAGTGAAAAGGAAGGAATTATCGCTTGAGCTGGTCAATCGCAAACTAAAATCACAAGCGTTTAACTGCTATTTAGTCTAGAATTGTCGTTTAGCTGCTCTCTAGCGATTGATATTTAGCTAAATACTAATTCCAATACATAACTTAAAGGCCGCTAGTGGCGTATAACTGCTTTCTAGTTTAGTTTAGTGTTGGTTTTTCTTAATAACTGCTTTGTAGGTAAGTAAATTTAGAAAAAATGATACATGAATTTGCCGTTAAAGTATGATAACGTCTTTCTAGAGAAGAATTGTGGCTTAGCCGCTTTTTAATTAAGGAAGTAACGAAATCTACGTGGTTTAACTGCTCAGCAATGTTCTGTATCTCTAAAACTATTAATGATAGAAAAATGAGTCTTAGACCAAAAGATAGAGCGTCGAAAGTTGTGTAAGACTGCATTAAAAAGTGAAAATCGACCAACTGTGGCTTAACGGCCTTTTAGTTAGTGTAGGGCAGAATTGTAAAGTGGTCGTGTCTGTACATTGGAGATATTTAAAAAAAAATACTTGGGTTATGTTATATTAACGATACTGAACACGAAAATATATTTTTTTCATTTCCTGTCTGTTTGTCTGTTTGTCTGTTTGTCTGTTTGTCTGTTTGTCTGTTTGTCCGCGATGGACGCAAAAACTACTGAACGGATTTTGATGCGATTTTTTTTGTTAGATAGGGCTTGGTCAGACTTAAAATCTTACGTTTGTTTGATCGCAATCGGTTAAGTAGAACCGGAGTTGTGAACAATATTGATATTATACGGAATATAGGTGGAAATATAGATGGCGCTTTTTTATTCTTATGGATGAAATTTTATATCTTATTACATCCGAGCAAGTATGTAAATAAATAGACTTTAATTTACATTTACAGTTGTGTAAACAAATGCGATTTTAATCATGAAATTATTATTTTTTTGTCAATGGATTTATTTCCACCTGCGTAACTAGATGGCGTTAACGCGGTTTTGAACTTACTATGGTTTCGTTCCAACTGGACGTATATTATAAGCATTTTTAATCTTTTTTTTTTCAATTTTCTAATTTTGTCAGGTATGAAATAGATGTCGGTACTGTCTTAAGATGAGTTACAAAATCGTTTTTTTCCACACAAAGACAGATTACTTAGAGCTTGGTGAACAGGTGAAGGATATAGTGGAGTAGACAAGAGATACAACGGGGAAGCGAAGGAGTAGGGGAGAGGGTGGGGAAGGGCAAAGGTATTGGGAGTAGAGTAGAGAGTCGAGTCGAGTAGATAATATGCAGGTAGAACATTTTTTTTATACCACTTAGGTGGCAGACAAGCACACGGCCCACCTGATGGAAAGTGATTACTGTGCCCTATGAACGTATGCAATACCAGGGGCGTCACACTCGCCCTTCTTGAAGTACCCCATACTATAGTCGGGAGTCGTACTGTAGTCATGAGGTCGCAAACAAGCACGCGGCCCTCCTGATGGTAAGTGGTTACCTTGGCATATCATGGGTGAGTGCAACACCAAGGGAGTCACACTTGTGCTGCCTACCCTGTAAGAACTAAGAGCAGGGATGGCGAACCTTTTTTGTGGCTATCGTATAAAACGGGCCACCACAAAGTACCTAGGTACTTTGTGGTGGCACTGCTGGCGTGCCCAAAAAATTGTGCCGCGTGCCACCTTTGGCACGTTTCGTGCCATTGGTTCGCCATTCCTGGATTAGAGCGTGATGAGGGATATAGTGGAGTAGACAAGAGATACAACGGGGAAGGGGAAGGAGTAGGGGAGAGGGTGGGGGAAGGGCAAAGGTATGGGGAGTAGAGACTCGAGTAAATAATGCAGGTAGAAATATTTTTTTATACCACTTAGGTGGTAGACAAGCACACGGCCCACTTGATGGTAAGTGGTTACCGTGGCCTATGGGTGAGTGCAACACCAGGGGAGTCACACTCGAGCTGCCTACCCTGTAAGAACTTAGAGAATCTGTGCCGTCAGCGCAAAAGATAAGTCGGACAAAGCCTTTGGTTTTCCCACTGATAGCACAAAGCACAAGCTACTCTCCAGTGAGCTTTGGCTACCCTACTCACCGTCGGAAACACAACACGAGGTTATTAAGCCGCGGCCTTCTATAGGGCGGAGATACTTCCCCAGTCGGACTACTCCATTAGGACGAATATACCGTGGTGTACCTACCTCCTCGAGTCGAATAGAGAGGCGAGTACAATGTCTAATCAGCGTTCAACGCTCAACTTTCAACACTATTTACAACACCACGCGATAAACGACATCCACGCGGGCGGAGCCGCGGGCAACAGCTAGTATTAAAATAAGAATGTTGCATCGATATTTGAATACATGTTTCTTGATATGTTATAACTGAAATTCAAAATAATTGGATATATTCGTAATTACATTACTTTAAAAAATGTCCCCGACGAAAATAATAATTCAACTGGCGCATCTTGTTCAAGCATAATTTCAATGTAAACACAGAATATTTGTTATATGAATACCAACTCGTGATTGTTTGCGTCAGTCAGTAGCAAGCTATCGAACACTTGAACGTTCAAGGGTTATATTTTGTTAAAAAATACGATTGAAAGTTGTTATTTGGGAGTTTGTCACGTATGTCGCATAATTAATCTGTATTCTTTCATGGATTGCGGGTTTTTAGTTATGTTTTGAAACTAAACCAAGGTCTGTCGTAATGTTGTCTATTCATGTTATTTACACCTTTTATTCTATCTGTTCACAAATAAAGGTGCAGGGTTCGATTAACTATAAATTTCTAATTTGTCTGGCTCCCATTAGTCTGGTTTTATCTGGCTTTTATACCCAGATGAATTTGACCGGACCAGATAAATTAGGATTAATTAAAAATAACAACAATTTCATCATATGACCAGTTTTTTTTACGTTTTTATGAGCTTTAATTTAAAAGAATTTTTAGGTGCAAGGGGGTCCACCAAGATCTTGGGCCCCAAGCCAACCTTACGAGCAAGCCGGTGCACCTGCTGAAGAACCGACGAGGCTCTGGCGCTGGCTTTCCCTTCGGGGTTGGAGGTTGGCAATTGCCCCCGGAAAGGCCAAAAAATGCCAAATCACAACATAAATGGCTATAAGAATAAGGGAATACGATGAGGGTAGGGCACCGCCGCTAAACGGTGCGCATGAGGGCCGCCCGCCTTGTGTCGCAAGTCGGCTAGGGCTACCGTGCCTGAGCCGGGCACGGCTAAAGATGTTAGGCCAACATTGTAGTTCCCAAAAACTCTGCTTCGCAACGTGGAACATTGGCACGTTGACCGGTCGCACGAGGGAGTTGGCTGACGTACTCTGCAGGCAGAGAGTGGCCGTGGCATTCCTGCAGGAGACTCGTTGGGGTGGCAGTAGCTCCATGCACATTGGGGACGGCTACCAGCTGATGTATACAGGTGCACCTGATTCGTGGTGCTCTCCCGGACGTTGCGACTTATGGTCGTGATAAGCACCCTCACGACTCGTGAGGGTGCTTATCAATGGAATTGTAACCAACCTGATAAGTGCCTACGCGCCACAGGCTAGGCGTAGCGCAGCCGAAAAGATCTCATTCTGGGACCAACTCGGGGAAGTGCGTCGTGACAGCCCACTGTCGCAGGGTGTCCTGGGTGGTGACCTGAACGGTCATGTGGGTGGTGGGTGTGAGGAGTTTGAGCGTGTTCACGGTGGCTTTGGATACGGTAGTCGCAAGTTGCAACCCAGAGGGTGAGCACATCTCCAGAACATGGGCGACTGCCGTTCATGCCATCGTGAACACCTACAAGGGCGGCGGGCGCTCTACCCAGGTCGATTTCCTACTCACTAGGAGGCACAGCATCAGCTAGGTGGCCAACTGCAAGGTTATACCCGGGGCGAGTCTCACTAGCCAACACCGTCTCCTTGTCATGGACCTCCGCGTGAAACCCAAAGGCAAACGTGCTGAGCGTGCCCAACGCAAAATCAAGTGGTGGCCGCTTGATGAAGTCAAGTCCCAAAGTCTCGTCTCAGCCATCAGTGACAAGTGCGCTGATGCTGTAGACAGTGTAGACGAACCAGTACAGGTTTGCTGGGACAGGATTCAGGCAGCTATTCTTGAAGCGGGGAGGGCGGCACTCGGTATGTCTAAGGGTGGACGCAAGTGTGACAGGGACACTTGTTGGTGGAACGACACAGTTCAGAAAGATAATATCAGGGCCAAGAAAGCCCTCTATAAAAAGTAGCAAGCGTTCAAATCTTCCGTAGACCGCGATGCGTACAAAGATGCAAATTTGCCCCCTGGAGAACTGTAGCCAGGGCCAAACGAGACCACTTGCAACGGCTATATACCAAAGTTTAAAGTTCAAAGTTAAAGTTCAAGTTTAAAGTTCAAAGTTCAAAGTTCAAAGTTCAATGTCCTTTATTTGTTGAATATGGTACAAAAATGATGTTTACAAGTGGAATCGTCTGAGGGGCAAAAGTTGGCGCGGTCCAGCGCCAAAGCGGCACAGGGTCTATCCAAGTGCCGCTGCATTCAAGACCCTGGGGGCAATCTGTTGTACGAGAAAGTCGCGGTGAAGGAGAGATGGCGCCCATCTACCACCAGCTGCTGAATAAGCAGCATAAAGAGGTGCAGCCACCAGACCTCCCTCCGAATCAAGGAATAGTGCCACCGATTACGCCTGCAGAAGTCGAGACTGCCATTCGTGCATGAAGAACCAGAAAGCTGTAGGACCCGACGAAGTCCCTATCGAGGCTTGGAAGGCAATGGGTGGCCATGGTGTGAGCATTCTAGCAAATCTCTATAACCGCGTACCCGGTGAGATCCCGAGCCAGTGGAGGCTAAGCATCATCACACCAATCTTCAAAGGCAAGGAATCGGTGCAGGAGAGTGGCAGTTACCGCGGATAACCGACTCCCAGATCCGACAGGAAAGTACACCCTCGGGTTGTCAGTACGGGTTTCGTCCCAGGCACGGAACCATGGACCCGGTGTTCGCCCTAAGGATTGTGGCAGGGAAACACAGGGCGAAGAACACGCCTCTGCACTGCCTATTCTTAGACATACAGCGCGGTGATCTGCTGGGCATTGCGGGCCAAGGGAGTCCCAGAAACTTACATTGACACCATCCGAGACTTGTACTACGATTCCGGTTCTGTGGTTTGGACTGCTGTTGGTGACTCGAAAGCCTTCCCCATCACCTTTGGGGTACACCAAGGATCCGTCCTTAGTCCATACCTGTTCAGCGTAGTATTAGACGTTTTGTCGGACAGCATCAGAAACTCGCATAAGCAGCCCCCGTGCTTGCTTATGTATGCTGATGATATTGCGCTGATGGACGTGGACAGGAGCAGATTGGTGCGACGCGTGAAAAGGTGGAAGGAAGTGCTTGAGAACGGCGGCGGTCTGAAGCTAAATGTAGCGAAGACAGAATACTTAGCATTAAACTCCACAGCAACTCCACTCCATTCGCATAGGCGATGACTTGGTCGAGCGCACGGACCAGGTTAAGTACCTGGGATCTGTACTTCATGTGACTGGTGAAATCAACTACGACGTCAGGGCATGGATTGCTACCGCGTGGGCCAAGTGGCGAAAAATGACTGGCGTCACGCCAAATCGTCACGTATCCCAAAATGCCAGTTAGGTTGAAGAGGCAGGTCTATAAGACGATCATTAGACCTGTTCTCTTACATGGTTGCGAGGCGTGGCCGCTGCTGGAGCGACACAAGCAAGAACTACGTGTCACGGTGATGAAAATGCTGCGATGGATGTGTGGCGTCACGCGTAAAGATCGCGTGAGGAACTCTCGCATCTGCAACCTTCGCGTCCGTGACATCGCGAATAAAATGCATGAGAGCCGCCTTCGCTGGTGCGGCCACGTCTTGCGGCAACCGCCAGGCTACGTGGGTAACAAATGCCTAGCAATGGCGCGGATGGTGCCTCCACCGGGTCCAGGTAAAAGGGTAGGCCCAAGAAGTCCTGGCTTGACGCCATGGAGGGTGATATGCGTGCAAATGGTCTCACTGCCATAGACGCCAAAGATCGTGCGAAGTGGAGGAGGAAGAGCCGGAAGGCGGACCCTGAGCTCCGAGGTCATCTTGGCCACGGATGCAATCAGGAAAATGCGTCTTTATGCAGATGGTGATGATGATTGCCAGATATTTTATAATAAAGTTGATTGCAGATAATATGTTATTCTCATAAATGCATGCTTCTAATTAATATGGTGCAAAAGTCCATTCATCTGCCTTGGTCATCATTAAGCTGGTTGACCAATTTATCAGCACAGTCTATTTCCTAAACTACTGGGTACAAATCAGTGCCTTCGAAATATGATATAACATGTAATGATCTGGTCACGATTTTATGTGAGTTAAAGGCTAAAAGTAAAAAAAAAATTGAGCCATATCAATGAGGCAAATACACTCGGTTTCAAAGAAACACCCGTCCGTACTTTGTAGGGTACAGTCACCCTTGCCTTGTCTGCCAACTAAGTGATATAAAAAAAAAAAAAGTTGCTGAACATTGAAGTTGAAGTAATCGTAAAATTATTTTTCTTACTTTCGGAGACAAGTTTTTTTTTTTTTC
Source organism: Eilema depressum (assembly GCA_914767945.1). Lineage (NCBI taxonomy): Eukaryota > Metazoa > Arthropoda > Insecta > Lepidoptera > Erebidae > Eilema > Eilema depressum. Next base: position 19,314,893 of record OU612031.1, on the reverse strand, counting down.
ATTTTGTTTATTATTTTAACAATAGATGGTTCCATTCTATTGTCGCCCTAAGACGTATCTAGAGGAAAATTTCGGCTGTCCAGCCCAGGGGTAATTCGTTTCTAGAATAGAATAGAGTTATCAATGTATGGAATTCACATACGTCTGTCATAAACGACAAAATATGTGTCAATCCCATACAGTTATCATTTTGCCACTTGTCTAGGGGGCATGACGGTTTGCTGCTGTCCAGCTCAGTTGTTCAGAGTAATCCCCGTAGAAAGGAACTGGACACGGTCCAAGTGCCGTCCTGGGCTTAGAATTTTTCCGATGTCAATTCATAGAAGAAGTTAGAATAATATTATCGTAGGCTATTTGCTATTACTTCTTACATAATAAGAATTTCTTTATTGATAACCGGTCGCACTTAAACTGGTTGACTTATTTTTAAACATCATGAATATGTAACAGAACTTATAAAGGTATTTTTGTTGTTGTAGGAATATTTTTTTACGTGATATTATTTTCTAAAAATAAATGGAAGATCACAAACACCATTGTACCTACTCACACCAGGATATTTCGTAATTGGGTATCTCATAATATATGTATATGTAGAGGTCTATTTTCGTCAAAATTTTGGGAAACTTTACCCAACTGATATGAGTCTCTTTCAGTGTGTAACTTTATACGCGGTGACTCGAATGTGTTTCGTGGCATCTTCTGCCTGAGTGGCCAAGGAACCAGGTACGTCGCACGGAGCGGGAATCGAACCCGCGATCTCTCACTCCGACTCACTCGGCAGTCTAACGCGATTCAGATAATTATGTAGGTACGTAATTGAACTATAGCCTGCTTCAGTAAAATTAAGTTATAACGTAGTTGTTATAGCCAATAAAGTAAAATTTTCTATAAACATATTAATTAACACTTTTAATTCCCTATCAAAGGTTAATGACCTGGAAATTATATTTTTCTAACTTTTAAAGTTATAGTAGCTGGTTCAATGTAACGATGGCATTTACTATACCAATGTTGAGTGTGACGCCCCTGTAGCCCTAGTTCTTGAGGCAAGCTGGAAACCTGTCAGGCAACTCTTCTATTACCTCAAAACGAAGGTGCAGACCTGGCTGGTGGAAACAGGAGAGTTGTCTGCAAGTTTCCAGCTTGCCTAAAGAACGTACTCAAAAAATCGTGCCAGCTCTCGGATTACTGGCTTGCATACGTCCGTTAGCCACGGTATCCACTTTCAATCAGGTGGGCCATGTGCTTTTCTGCCACTTAAGTGGTTAAAAAATCCATCAGTTTTTACAATAGATAATCGCGCAATATAGACGAATCTAACGACATCAGCAAAACAGTAATCCCAAGTCAAACACATAACCCTCCTTTTTCCACTTGAAAGTAGTCCAGAGAAAGTACGATGTTATTACAACAGTATTTTCACTGCATCATTGCTTCGATTAACGATTTTCAGGAAAAATTGTATGTATTCGACATAGGGATATTCTATGAGTGTCTATGACACAACGCAACCATTCGTAGCGAATGACCGGCATGACCCATAACCTGTATAGGTAAATAACATTAACAGTATCAACCCTATTTCGACCTTCAAAAACATTACAGATTACTCTTTTAATTCTTCCCTATTAATTCTTCCCAAATATTTTCATTGACTATAAGTTAGACTGCCTGACCGGAAATCAAACCCAAACCACCACGCCAACGAACGTTAATTGCTGATGAATTGCAAGCTCAGTGCGCTGTTATTATCGCCTACCATGGCCGATGGATTGACAGCATACACAATAGTCACTTTGTTGACTTCGAGGCTTATTTCAGAAACACTTCATGTCATTACGATATACGGGAACTATTACCTACCTATCTATTACCTAATCTGTGGTACAGCTTTATCCTCACACTAAAGATCATCATCAGCTTTATATTCTGTATAATTGAGATGACCGCAAGCGAAAAAACACACATGTTGCACCGACCCCTATTAAATATCATGAGGTAGAGGCAGGAATATGATGATGATGATGAAAAGCATGAGCGCAGCTCTGGAAGAGAGTGCACTTCCCGGCCATATCATCATACACACAGTCCATCCATTTCCACCAAGGTCTACTTATAACAATCTTAACCAGTAGGAGTAGCCTCATCACCAAAGGGACAGATCACTATTTAAAAACTCTGATCACTGAAGACACGTACATGTTGCGGAGGCAGCTTTCACCAGCTCGTCGAAGTTGTCGAGTACGGCGGGCGGCAGCAGCGCCGTCAGCGTGCCCAGCGTGTCGGCGCCTGCGCCCGCGCACGCGCCCAGCGCCACCACCGCCAGCACTGCGCGCGCGCACATCGCACCCTGGCCCACCACACCCGCACGAGACTCCACTCAGTTGCTCTACAATATATCACACACTACACTATTTTCATAAATAAATAAAATAGAATAGGAACATTTTCTTTCCTGATTAAAAAAAAATAATGTATCCTAAAATTCGTAGGTTTTTAATGAATTTTGAAAAGTCCGCGGTTTGGTATCGTCGCGCGCGTCACCTTGATACTGGCACGCGGCCGGCCCAACTGTTGTTTATAACAGCTCCGATCACAAACACGTCTATTACTTGTTCACTTACGGTTTTTATAAATTCACTTAGTACGTACTTATATTTATTTGCGAATATATCTTAATTAATTAGTAGGCCCTGGCGCGTAATGGCACATCGCCATAATGAGGAAGCGCGTCTTACATTATGAAGGTCAAAAAATTTCTCAGATTAACAGTTTTGAAACAAAGTGATCGTTATGAAGAAACAAATCCCAGAAATATTTTCTTTATGGCTCTTTGTTAAACGCGAGTTATTGCGGAAGTTGCGGCTAATCTCTAGACTCATCGCCGTTTGAACGACCGCCAGTAAAAGTCATCTCACGAGAACATGTAATCAAACATCAGTATGCACGCCCGTCAGTCAACAACGTCTCATTTTCAAAAAAAAAATGTAAGCACTAAATAAGCAGATGCGAAATCTGATATGAAACTGTTCGTCGAATGTGGCTACATCAATGTAATGTTATAAGCACTGGTTCTTCCCTGGTTGGGCGGATCTATTTGTACTATCTAAACCCCCTATGAACTATTCTTAGTGTCCAAAGAAAGCAATGACACCAAAATAAAAATAACCACAAGACAAACTATACCTGATCAGAAGAACCTGAATGATGACGTCCCCTGATAAACGCAAGAAAGGTTGGTATTTTTATCAATATGAAAACCAGTTTGAAATGCAAATATTTTGGTAACTTCTATTTTAAGAAGATACCACTACATAAACAGGTGTTATTACAAGCCTACTATATATTTAGAACGATATATGACATTAGTACGGAAGTACCAGCTTAACGACGAACTCCAAGCGCTCATAAAACATCAACACTATGACATAACCGCCTGGCATTCAGCCTCGACCCTCGCCTCGGTCAGCACGATGCGTGGCGTGCAGTGAGGCAACATCACACGCAACTGAGTGGCCGGCTGTGCCGATACGTGGCATTACTCGTATCTAGTTGACTGTTGGTGTGATGGTGCCAATTGTGATCCAGGGTAAGTGTACCAAGGTCTGATGCAATCTTCGTCATGCTATTGTTATATAATAGCAATGTCATATCACATGGTTATATACCAAATTATGGAAAATTGACATTAAAATGAATGCCACAAGGGCGTAAAGTAGGTCCGATACTATTTATAGGAGGAAATAGCACGTATATGAATATCAATACTATCTGATTGTGTTTGTTCGCTGTTATGATTCTGATTTTAATTCCGGTTTGTAAATCACAGAATATGACTTAACCACGTAATATGCATTTTATCACTTTTATTGACAAGCCTTTGACGTAGTTAAAGCGAATTTGCTATTTTTGTTCCTAACGTAAGATCGAAGCTATAATTCGATATCTTAACATTTATTGTCTTCATTAGAACTGCGAACAACGTCTTGCACCCCTATTCCGAAAGCCGGAGCTGTAAATAATAATTTGGCATATTTTCTCGATATTTTGGCCAGTTTATTGTATTATTATTGTAATCTTTGCATTTTTACTGCTTAGAAACGATTAATGTCGAAGCACACGTTCATGGAGAGCGATAACCTGCCTTCCTTATAGCGGGGTATTGACCTCTCAACACATAGCTTGATAACAGTATTAATAGATCCTTCGTGGTTAATGAACCAAGAGAATGGTGCATCCCCCTGCATCCTCAGAGAATTCCCTAAATCGGATGAAGGCAATATGCAAATCGTCTTTAACGTGCATTGTTCAGCTGCAATGGAAGTGCAACGCTGAGGTGCATCAGTGTAGCCAAAAGGATAGATAATAATGGATTGAATCGATAGTTCGTAACATTGGTAAACTAACTCTTACAAGGAAGCAGACTCCATTACAATATCTAATACCGCCTGATGCTATCTAGTGTACCTTCCTCTGGTAACGGTTTCAATGCAGTTCTTCAAGGCTTCGTGCAGTAGATTATCGTTATTTCTTTATTGTTAACCTTTTCGCTAATAGTTCTTTGAATTGAAGGTATCTCACTCAGACTGCGAGTTTTTTTTCAGTCATCAAGTTTAATTCTCGAGAACTTCAGTGGACCTCAGCCCAATGCTTTACTTACATAGTTATGAGTCATACCTAATTGCGTAAGTAAAATATTGCTTTGGGTACTATCTACATTATCTCGATCTAAATTTTCCTCCCCATTAAATAAGGTTCATGTTACTCCAGAAAACCATTTATATATTCGTTCCCGCAATACTATAGGGTGCTAAAAAGACCTATACGTACCGAGAAATGTATTCAAATCCTCATACAGTATGGACTGACACGATGCCAAAACGATATTGCGGCTAAAAAGCGATATATCAAAAAACCGCGACCGACTCGTACCAATTCGTACGCAGGGAGCCTGGCGTCGCATACAGAACGTCGGTTTAAGCATATTTGAGCACATTGTCGGTCGTCGCCGTTTTAATAAGCTAGCCGGCATCGTCCGGCTGCGTCCGGACGCGGTTCCATTGCCCGGGCCGTTGAACACTAACGGTTGGCCCACGCTAATTAATGCTGCACTTTTGCACAACGACCTCTACGCGCTGCTCACAAATGAGGTGTATCTACTGGTACTCGTTTGCACTTTGGCTGCGTTTTACTTTTACTATCGCTTTGTTTCATTAAGGAACAGATTCGGATTTCACTAGAAAAAATAATTGTGAGCAACCTAAATTAAACTAGGTTCTCACGGTTTCCATGAAATTGACTTCCAAATAATCGTTCATGCTTAATTTTACCACCTTAGGGGTAATATTTTCAGTAAATGTATCTTAAAAGGTGCTTGCCGCAACATAGCATAACTAAATTACAACATTTGGTATAATTGGTGGGTTTTTTTATGAATCGGTTTTTTTTTCACGGTAGGTTTTGCGAACCAAGCATTAAAAAATGAAAATTCTGACTCACATGATCAAATCAAAAGTACTAACGTAACTAGAGGAAATTAACGTAGCTATACAGGAAACCTTTCATTTTGTAAGTATCTAAAGAAGTATGTTCAATGTTCTTTATTTTCAATTAATATTTAAACATTGTTATGACTTATTTTCAATAATTCTACAAGCTAAGTTTACCACCGCTTCCTAGGCGCTAGTGGAGAACAAACGATGCAACTATCTACACTGAGGCATTTTCCAGACGTCAATTTTATAATAATAAATTTCTCCAAAAATGTAGAGTATGTAGACGAATGTACAGTTGGTTCGTTTCACAATTCAGCAATTATTGATCGATTCAGCTTATTATGAAAGTGTATACCGTCTTCATTATAAGAATCACTACATTTGCTAAGCCGATTACTGGAAAGGAAAAGAGCAATTTATAATACAATACAAGATCGAAAATAAGTTTATTTCTAAAATGCAGATATCTGTCTGTAATTCTAATTACAAGCTGTTACGTACGAGTACCTGAATCATTATTATTTAACTAACTACTTACATGTATTAAAGCTACAACAAAATTATGATTAAAATTTAATTATTTTTAAAATGTGCGAGCATTAACCTAATTATCTTAATAGTGTTTTCGTTTGTTGTTTGTGATCGACATTATTATTGCCTTGAACAATAATTAGTGCTATATTTAGGTACTTAACATTGGACAATGACCGTATTAAGTAGATTACTTTGATTTATGTACCTACTAGGTCTACATTTTTATACCTACGCGTGTTATTTTTTATTATTAATATGACTTTGCATGCTATCTATACAAAAATACTTGCATCATGTTTTCTTTTATCAATACTTTTATAACGGTGTTTTATACAACTCAAAGATTTGAAAAAGCTGTTTTTGTTTTCACGGAGGGACACCCCACTCTAGTTAGGTACTCTCATCTCATTAGGCAGGGAGAAAACAGTGAAATACGTTTATATAGAGCAAACGGCATCAACATCTTCACTGAATACAATGAAATATTATCTTGTACTCGTGTCGTAGTGACATACTAATAATGTGCACAATGGGTGACATAGGCGACATAGTCTAAGAGCTAGCTTAGGTTAGGGCACGCCGTAGTAGCGGCGGTAAGACCCATCATGGGGGAGTGGCTAGAGAGGCCACACGGCGGCCTCTCGTTCTGGCTGACGCAGATAATCACCAGTCATGGGTGTTTCGGACGGTATCTGCATCGGATCGCGAAGAAAGAGCCAACGTCCGAGTGCCATCACTGCGACGCGAGCGAGGACTCGGCGCTGCACACGCTCACCGAGTAACCGGCGTGGGAGACGCCGAGACGGGAGCTGGTGGCGACCTTGGGAGTGAGAGTTCTCACGCTCGCTACTTTGCTCGCAGCGATGGTTCGCTGCGCGGATGCGTGGGCCGCCGGCGCCTCCTTCTGCGAGCAAATAATGCTCGTGAAATGGGAGGCGGAGCGGGAGCGAAGGAGAATCGCAGACCTTGCGGCCCGCGAAGAGCGTAGGAGAATCGCTAACCGCGCGGCCCGTAACGAGCGACGGCAACTCGGGCGTCGGAGTTCGCAGAACGACCTCCGTCCCCCATGAGCGCGGGCCTGGGGGTGACGGGTGGAGCCGCCCGTCACCCTAGCAGAAGCAGGCCACGGCGGCGGTGCGCATTGCGTGCCTCCCCATACCCGGGGGCGAGTTGGGACTCTACGGTCCCCACATCGGGAGAAGGCCAGATCGAGAGATATGGCCCTGGGTTGGCCGGGGTGCGAGGGATATGGCTACAACAATCTCACCTCCGGCAACGGACGGCCCACAGTCGGCGTGCGTTTTAGTCGGTTCGAGTCCGACATAACCTCCTCCTCCGGCTCCGGCGGGGGAGGTATCCGAGGGGATTTTTCGCACGATAAAAAAAAAAAAAAAAAGAGCTAGCTTAGGTTCGTTCCTATAATAAGCGCCCATTTCTTCGCGATCATACTGGTACGACCATGAGGATAATAATATTATTATTCACGTTCTCTCATTTCTCCACTTCCATTTATTTAAACCACTTAGATGGCAGACAATCACACGGCCCACCTGATGGAAAGTGGTTACCGTGGCCTATGGACGTATGCAACTCCAGGGGCGTCACACTCGTGCTGACCACCCTGAAAAAATATTCTAATGCCCTTCTTGAAAAACCCCATATTGTAGTCGCTTGGGAAAACCACAGCGGGGAGTTCATCCACAGCTTGAGTGTGCGAGGGATGAAATTCCATTGTCGAAAGCAAATTAAAAATACCTAGAGAATAAAGAACTAGTACGACCAAAAAAGGGAGCGGGGGCTTCAGTAACCTACCTTATATTGATTGGGCTATAACAATTCGCGCGCAGAATGGCCGAGCTGGCAGACAATTAACCAGGTCATTAACTTTCCATTATATAAACGTCCATGTGATCTATCTAATTGCATTTCAAGCCCAGCCATGTGGTGCTCGTTCCCATTTTCCACAGAATATTAATCTGTTTGAAAAGTTATTAAGTTTTTGTATAAATTATCAATGGCAGCAAGAAATAGTACCGTAGAAAGCCTCCGAATACTGTTAAGCATGAGGACCAATTCTCTGGTTTAGAATTCTGGGATATTTTTTATATTGCTACACGCATACGGAGCGAGACCATAGCAGACAATTTTTCACAATACTGGTTGACTTCTCACTTTAGTATGTCCAGTACTGTTTTGGGGTCATCCCTGTAAAGGTTGTGGATAAAGTTATGGAATAAATAAATAAAAAATAAATAAATAAATAAGATTGCATATATATTATCGGAAAATATCAATAATTTTATTATTTTCTTACATCATTGCAGTATTGGTCATCATCCTCATCACCAACATCAAATACTTCTTAATTCATTGATTTCTCTTTCTTAGTTGTTATTTTATTGTTATTTTACTGATGTATATAATATAAATAACGTTATTTTGCCAATAAAGTATACTATTTATAGTTAAATAAATAGATAATGAATTTATATAAATTTTAGAACAGCTGTTCTAACACTAACACTTTCTTATTTTGTCTGAGATCTGCTTTACGGTACTACCGGTGATGTCATAACTTTGTAATGACTTTTCATCAAAATTATCATAATCAAATGGCGAGATTGTAGATTCATAAACGGCGATCATACGTGCTAACCTCCCCTTAGTTCTCTGCGTCATGTATCAGATACTATAGACGCGTGGGCCGTGGGCGTGAGATATTTATATTTTATCTCTGATTGAGCTATTCGTGCTCTATTCAGGCTCTATGGAAATAAAATGGACGTGTTCAAAGTATATGTGTGTTATGTAAATACCTGTAACCAAACTGCAAAAGCGTAACTCGTTATTTTATGAGGATTTTTTAACTGCACGTCATAAAAGTAACACATGTTTAATGTCTCCATCATTAAAACTGCTAGGTATGACACCACACCGCCATTTACCTAATTATCGTTTGGTACTTTGTAGTGTCAGTAATTCTTATAGTTGTTTGTTTTTTTTATTATTATCTACGTACCGATAAATTGGCAGCCAGCTCCCGATCTAACACGTGAGGGAGCCCGGAACTCTTCAGAGGAACTTCAGACAGGTTGTCGGATACATCGCACAGTTTCGAGCTCGGTGGTCTGTAGTTTGAATGTACATGTACGTATGTAGCCAGATATTGATGGTATTCATCTTTTACTTTGGTAAAGAGCTCAATTTTTGATTTGTAAAATCATACATTTTATGGGTTATACTTATAACAAGAGCAAGTGTATACCGTGTGCTTTTTTTTCTGTACCTACTACTTTGACCGGGGTAGTGCTACCTTTTTATTTTACATAGCATGTAGAGGAGAAAATGACGACTAATAGGAGTGAATGGAAGGGGATGATATGTTGCCCAAATAAATATCAACGCCAAATAATTGGGACAAAGTAGCCAAAAGATCATGAAGTACCTATTTAAACTGTTCCCTCTATTATGTATTATGTAGCAGCATATCTTGAAGCGTTCTTTGATAAATGCCTTATTGGGTTACCTTACGCCCCGTGTTGTCCGTGTGCATTTCCGGAGGATACAAAAACCTATATGAATACCCCATTGTTCTTCACATAAAGAAGCAATAAAAGGTGATCTAGAGATGCACCTGGAAATTGACGGTGAACCGCAGACACCAGAATGCGGTTGTTTCAAATTACATATAGGTATGTACATTACATACATAATTATTATATGTTATAGAGAGCTATAACTGTAATGATAATGAAACGAAATTGTTAAATCTCGTGTATGATGGTCAGATATATTTAGTTTCAGAGCAATGCATTTCAAATTCTCGCCACCATCTTCAAATCACCAAATTACCAGCGTCACGGGTAATGGCTATATAGTTTGTAAATATATCAGGAACTAGAATATTATAAGAATTATTATCTACAGTTATTGTACCTAGGTACCTACTCAAGATTCACAAAAACTATAATAATCACACTGTCCTTAGTTTTTGTGTTCTACCTCTGCGCGTAAAAACTGAAAATGATAAAAAATAATAAAACACAAAAAGCAGTGTCCATTAGTACTTAATTATTACCTACTGTGTGAAGTCCATGAGGCGACTTCTCATGAACAAACGGGGCTATTCTGATCTGAAATATAGATCTAACTATACCTACTTACCATTATAAAATTGACAAAAATTTGCAGATATTTATGAAAAAATCAGCTATTGCGATAGGCAGAGAGAAAGAAAGAAAAAATATTTATTCACTAGCTTTTGCCCGCGGCTCCGCCCGCGTGGATGCGGATATCGCGACCAAACATAGCCTATGTCCTTTCTCAAGGTCTAATCTACCCCTATACCAAATTCCATCAAAATCGGTTCAGCGGTTTAGTCGTAAAAGCGAGACAGAGACAGACAGACAGAGTTACTTTCGCATTTATAATATTAAGTAGGGATACACAAACCTACGAGATACACATGCAGGATCAGGATCCTGGTAAGGCTGTTATACAACTTTCTCTTCTTTTAATTTCACAATTGTTTCGGGTACTTTTTACATGTTCTTTTTTTATAATGCCTTCGTTCTGATAGTTCCCTATCGGGTTACTCCTGTGACAGTGCAGAAATATATGTACCTATCGGATACTCTAAACAAATAAACATGGTAAATATGCCGTTGATTCTAGTAGTGGAGTGAACGAAAATTTCAATCTAAAATCAAACAGACAACAATGCCTAAAATAGTTTTATGAAATTTCGAAGTATCTACTACTTAAGTATACTAAACTATTCCTATTCAAATCGATTAAGATTAGAAAGAGTGAAACCCCTTACAGGCAGAAGGCTTTGACCACTGAGTTACCGAATCACGTTTTAAGTTTTCCCAATTCTCCTATACTTACAACAATATAAAAATCATTAAAGAAACATAAATATAAGGGACTGGTTGCGGATTCAAGCCTTTACTTTACTTTTTACAATCTTAATCGAGTCAAAATTATTAAAAAATAAAAAACCCGACTGCTGTCTAAAAGATCGAAACAAGCTTGATAGCAGGCCGTACCCATTTACCAATCATAAACCGAAAGAAATTTAATGGGTACCGCCTGCTATCAAGCTTGTTTCGATCTTTTAGACAGCAGTCGGGTTTTTTATTTTTTAATAATTAATTTATTTTAACCTTTTTAGTTAAGATATGACATCAATATATTTTTGTAATCTCCTTTTAATTCTCTTCATTTTGATACCCTACTCGATAAATTTGAATGAAAAAAAATTTTTGGCAACACATATTTTAGCATAAAAAATCTACCGTATAGTTTTTGTTGGAATTTTATGTACCCTATGACACTCGGGAGATGAATACCTTTCATTTGAGACCCCATACATCGAAATCCGTCGAAAGGTTAGGCCTGTAGAGGGGAACAAAGAAAACTACATACATACATACATACATACATACGCGCGAAACACATTACCCTCGCTGGCGCAGTCGGGTAAAAATAGGTTCAGAATCGTTACTTTAGTACAACCAGACATATTCAACTAATTTACAATTTTATACTTACATATTAGCCAGTAGATTATACCTATACAGAAGTTTAAATAAATCTAACGATAAATTACTTCCGCGTTAGTAACAATAACGACTGAAAAGAATAACTACAAATAAAATAAAATTCCTACCTACGAGCATAAAAGAAACTTGTTCGAGATAGTGTTATACTGGTTATAGTTTCACCTTTAACACTCGCAGCTCGCAGTGCCATCACCCATTCACCTTGACGTTTGAGGTTCACAAGAACACTCAACTCGAGCTACAATATGAACTACATGTGTGAGGGTCGGAGCATCTTACGTCTGTTCAAACAACACCTTCATTATTTGCAATAGTTACATTCCATGTCACTGGGTTCATTAGAGAAGCCTTCACACTTAAGTGCAATGAGTATGTAAATAACGACGTGTGTACAGCGACATAAGTTGCTGAACATACAAATATTTATTCAATTAGATCTCAAATTAATACTTAGGAATGTAATGCTACTTACTACATTTTCAGTCGGGTTCACAAGGTATTGGGTTAGGCCTGTGAGAAAAGAATATACTTACCTATGTAGGAATGAAAAGCAAAGTATATAAGCAAAGTAACAAAGTCTCAAAAATAACCTTAAGAACAAAGTATTCAAAGCAAATCAAACTGTTTTTTATTGATTTAAATTGTATTATTGTCCGAACTAAAGGTTTTATACGAACTATCCAGAAAGGGGCGAAAACCAAGGCACTAAGATCATTTTGAGAACTTTGTTCATCAAGATGGATCTGATGCTGATTGTACTACAAAACGCAGCGCTGAATTCTCAACTGCCAAAAACCGACACTTGATATTATTTGGTGTGCAAAGTGCGATCGATCTGTTGTTGAGGCGCTCAGGTGCTCAACTCGAATGTGCGCGATAAAAAGTAAATAAATCCGTATTTGTATGTAATTGTTTTGGTTGTAGTGTTCGGTCGAAGGTTGCTGTTAATGGACGGACTTCCAATACCAATAACTATAAGCTTAAGTAAGTTTGGTTTAGTTATTGTACACGATGTTATTGATGTTACATCGGAAGGCTTTGTTAACGAACATTGCACATTTTATAGTGATTGATTTCAAATGAATCGCAGCAAACCCTTGACATTTTTACAAGGCACCTTTAGGAATTTCTATAATTTTAGATCTAATTATAATGTTGTCTGTAATATACAAGTTCAATGTCGAGTCTCATTTCATCTCAGTGAGGAACTCATTTCGGGCGTATTCGGGTAGCTCACTATTGCCCCGCAGTCTGCACGAATGCGTAGAGCCCCAGTAGAGCCCTCGTGAGCTAGCGGGTTAGGAAAATGAAAACTTTCCATAAAAAAAGATTACGATTTTCTATTTTTCTTTCATACGCTAGTTAAGGAAGACTTCTGCTTTGTATGCAATAGTCTAAATTCTAAAAGTGTAGCTATTTCTACGAGTGAAGGTATGATTCCGAAGCCGACCACATACGACAATTGCAGAAAGCATGCAGCAGATCATTACTTGTTAAACTCTAATACGAATAAAGGGGACCAGTGACAATCCGCAATGAATTAGGCGTCTGCTGCGTGCTCTGTAGATGTCGTGTGCGTTCACCTTCGAAATCATAATCTTGACTATTACATTACAAAATAGACTTATAAGGAAATAAGTATACAATTTGGATTTCTCGTACTTTCGCTTCGAGACAGAACCTTAATTCGTTGAAGAGCAAGGACGTGACCGCCAAGATACACAAACTGTTGGTCTGCTCAGCTCTTCCCCCCCCCCTCCCCCCTCCGGCGTCCCTGGTACTATCGTAGTTGGAGACAAGCTGCGTGCTTGTGCCGACTGTACGTGACTCTCGCTATATTGGAAATATTTAACCCACAAATATTCAGCAGATAGGTATTTATTTATCAATCAGAGTATTTCTAATTTTTGTAAATAGACCAAAAAGTCCATTAGTTAAAAAATATTTTTTATTTTGACGGTTTTGTTTTTTATATCACTTAGGTGGTAGACAAGCACACGACCCACCTGATGGCTAGTGGTTACCGTGGCCTAAGGGAGTCAATTGTGCTGCCGACTCTGTAAGAACAGAGTTTTTGTGCCGTCAGGGTTTGAAGACAAAGCAGGACAAGGATTTGGTCTTCCCACTGACATGACAGCACAAAAACTCTCCAGAAAGCTTTGGCTACCCTACTCACTCACCCGCCAACACAAAACGAGGATTGTAGTTCCCCAGTCAGACTGTTACATTGGGACGGAAATACCATCGTGTCCTACCTTCGTAGTAGATTTTAATGGTGTATTTTACTTCGTCGATATGGAAACTACTGTCGCGAAACTCACATAATATTATGAGTTTATAACCACATCACGCTACACATAATAGCGTGATGTGGTCATAAAATAAATAACCTATAATATTCAACTAATAAAAACAAGCCTAATATTAGCAAGTAGCCAGTCTTCATATTTTTACAGTGTTGTAGCGCAAACACTGCAGGACACTTCCTCTACATTTTATATTCTGTGCGAACACAATTATTTAAAGGTTATATAAAATCAATATCACCATTATTTTAGTCGATAGCCGGATATTTTTTTCTACGGTTTACTCATACACGTGTACACTCATTCACACTGTTCCCTCTTGGCGATCACTTCCTTTGTTCAGTTCATGGCCTCTCTTCATCGGAGCACCGAACCCGGTCGCATCCCCAGCTTGCTCATTAGCGGTTGAGGTCCTTTCAAAGAAATTGTTAGAGATCCGATTCTCAGCACTCCATGGATTCACCGTGCGGTCGCCGGGTCCATAGCGTGATACAGAGAGGAACACCGTGACGGCGACTGGGACTTGCGACCCAGATGTAGGTTTAGGGTGGCCACCTTGTGATGCATCAGCGCTCACCTCCACCGTCAGTAGTGTTCCCCCCCCTACCTATCCAAATTTGGTAAGATCCTATCAATGCCGCTTTTGATATTCGATTTAGTAAAGAGCTTACTGAAGCTCTTGGCAATCCGAGGTCTTTAAGTAAGTTGTACAGGGATTTAGCTGGAATTCCCCTTGCTCCTACTTCTACGGCGTAGAGTTTAACCACGTAGCCGTTTTTGGTTAACTCGTTAGTCAAGTCAAAGTATTTGTTTGTCTTTATAGCGTGGTCTTTAGGTAGGTATATTAGTTTCCCACGGTACTGTGAGTTCAACGAGCACTGCACGCCTATGCGATCGTGAAAAAAGGAATATATCGGGTCTGGATGATGAGGCACAGATATCCTCTGGTATTTTATAGTGCTTCTCATACGTGTCTACGAGTATTGTCCAGTCAACGGCAGTTATTAAAATTGAATATGGCTTTTGAGATGATTTCATTGAGCAGCCTTCCTTTACAAACATAATGTCATTTCTTTGGTTTGTAGTTAATCCTTTTTTCGCTCTAGCTACCGCCAAACTTACAGCCTCACGTATGATTTCTAATACCTTATCATGTCGGCGCGAGTAATGACCCCGGTCTAATAACGTCCTACAACCCACTAGCAGGTGCCTAGCCGTACCAGCTGCTTCACCACATGAGTTACATGTTTTATCTGTGGCTTTTCCCCACCTGACTAGATTACTTTGGTCGGGGAGGGTCAACTGGAATGCATTTAGGTAAAATTTAAGTAAGGCCGGTGACCAGTCGTATATTATGGTACGCCATTTTAAGGCTATGGGAATACAAAATTCACCTAGGGTCAACCATTCATTTTGCATTTCTAGGTTCATTGCGTGCACCTTATAGGTGTTGTTTTCGTCCGCTTGAAGAAAAGATTTTGTTATTTCTTTATCTGTTTGTTTCCGAATATTACCTAGACCTACTCTACCAGTCTGCGAACCTATCATGAATTTTTTATGGAACTGGAGGCGTGATTCGAGCTCCGATGCATTTTTATCTTTGGGAAGGACTTTTACTATTTCGTCTTTAGATTTCGATAAGACGTGCATTTTAGTTACTCTTAGGTGTTTATAGAGTTCTGATGGCTTCTTAAACGTCATTCCAAAATTATTCGCGGATCTATATAGTGCCGACGGGTCGGCCGACTGAGCTAGCCCTAGCCACGACTTCAGTGTCTTTGTGACACTCGCATCTAGTTTTTTGAGGAGGCTCTGGTTTATATCATATATATAAGAAACGGCCAGTTAAGACGCGAAGTTAAATAGTTTTCATAGATCCAAGCTTTTTTAACATTACTTATTGGTTGTTGGTCTACCTTTTTCACACTCACTCACGCACTAATGACGTAGTTTGATTGTAATATTAACGTAGTACGCGATCCTATATTATAATGTTGAGCGACTACTTTTTCACAATTATCACTTTGTAAATAATATGTCATCTCATCAATCTTCATTCAAAATAAATAACGTCTGAATAACGTCTGAATATGGATGATTCAATATTATCGTATTCAGGTTCAATTCAGAAGCATCCACGTCCCATTCACATTTAGTTAGATTATAAGTTTAAATTGAATTTTGTGACCGGCTGGCGCGGCGCGGCGGGTTGATTATTTTATTTAATTGAAGACACACAGACATGGCATTTATATTATACGAGTATCAATGTGTCGTGTATACAAACCCTTCATCACTTATGTTTATTTGTGTAATACATAAACTCACGTTCTCCCTCTGGCTCTGGGGTAAGCAGAGATTATAACCCCTTTTACTTCAGTCTCTTCCGTCGCACCGCGTTTCTCGTCCAGTGCCTCTGACTTGCCCTTTTTGAAAACTTCGTCAATTTGAGCTGTTTAATCTTAATCTGGAGATATTATCTGTTCGTTAATATCTATATTTGAAACGTTTCTACGCAATAACAGTAATTTGCTTACATTTTACATTAGTCTTAGATTAAAATAATGGAATTTTGTCGACTTAATTACTGTAAATCATCCGTGTCGTCTCAGGCACACCCATATGGTAAAGTAAAACTAGTTTTAACGGATTCTATCACGTATTTATTACGTGCTATTTTCTTATTTACACTATTCAGGTTTCCCGGAGTTTCGGTTGCTTTTTAGCCGTCATAGTCGCGGGGAGACCGCTATGTCAGTGAAATTTGATGCTGAAAACTTGTACTGAATCTCATTGACTTGATAAACTAAGTTGGAAACGTCACACGTATGACCTAAGTCGAACTTGAACTAATGTCCAATATAAATTCATATGATACATTTATGCATATAATATTTTGAATATTAGATTCTACATTATGTAATTTAGATAATCTCTTTAATCCATATTGAGTACCTACTTTTTCAAAATGATTGATTTGATTTGATTGTGGAGTTATAGAGGGAGAGGATCTGACCTTTAGGACAACATATTGGCATACTAGAAAAGTAGAACACAAGAAGTGCCAACGTATCTCTGCCTGCCCAAATGTTCTCCATCTGACTGGGGTAAACAAATATTTAGTCGATAAAAAATAACCGGCCAAATGCCATTAAAATCTGTTCAGTCGTTTTTGCAACTACGTACCCATGTAACATCAGGTTGGACCTCATCCATAAATGAATCGTAACCTAAGGGTCGTATGGCACGGGTTTCTTTGTATTTGACTCCACACCCAGATGTAGCTTATGCATAATAAAGTCTGAAGAAGCAGTATCACATTTTATAAATAGAGAATATTTTATCAATTACATGAAATTATACACAATACGCTCGTAATGGCATGTTTACCGTCCCTACCAAAAATGTCAACGGGCTCTATCAATCATTACATTATTGGACAAGCAAGGAATTACCGCCATTACCGGCATGCGACACTCGGTTCAATTTGTTTACTAGTGTATAATTAACTATTAACTTTGAAACGGATATTACGTTGTATCGTTAAAGACACACACACACATTTTCCTCATTTTTGAATCGTGATGAATCAGCCCACATGATGTTATCAGGTAATCGATGCTAACTGGTTACTGGAGTGACCAACAGTCAGCACTAGCCACCTACGTCACAGGTTTTCGAGCTGATGGTTGCTATACCATTTTAAACCTGCGACATTCCCCCCAAGCTTCACTCCACAGGAATCGAACCAAAGGAACTGCAGAGTTTGTGACCTAAAACCTGTATAGCGTGGCCGTGGCGGTAAAGTGCTAGGGGTCGCGAGTACGATTACTGCTCATTGTGAATATTTGTGTGCATGAATATACTTACTCGTATAACTGCAGTATGCTTAGCCCAAGAGGCCATAATTCAAATGATTGCATCCTCAGACTAAAAGATTTAGTCTGAGATTGCATCATAGTAGTTCAGACAAAACTAACAAAGTTGGCTGGCACCGACTTCTAATAAATCAGTAAGCCTGTAAATTAAGTTAGTTTTCGCTTTTCAGTGCCTCTTTTTCGTTTCTTGAAGTCAGGTAAACTTTTTTGTTAAAATTAATTAATTTCTCTCTTTTTAGTGAGTTTGTACAGTCTCACGACTGTACAAACTCTTATCGCATGTACCTGACTGTACATGCGCTGCTGACGCTGCACTACAAATCGAACAGGCGACGCGCGTCATTCAACATTGCAATATTAAGCGATTGCAGCAATCGCGGCTGATTTCCTAGTACTTTTTGAAGAGTTCCTTGGTCTGATCTCGGAAACCCATCATCAGATCTTTACGAAATTTAAATGGGACCATTTCGGAATAATCTACTTACGAACAGAAAAATAATTTTCAAAATCCGTCTAGAATTGGCATCACAATCGTGTAACAAACGTACAAAAAAAAATAGGGTACGAATTGAGAACCTCCTTTTTTGAAGTCGGTTAAAAATAAAAAACTTAGTTTAAATCTGGTTTTGCGTGTTTTATGAAGTTAGGTAAATACGATGTAACTATAGTAATAGTTGTGTCATGCTGTGGTCGATCGTGCTTCAGACCTCGGATGCTGCGGCGTGCGCCACGCCCGCCGGGCGGCACGCGGCGCTGGCACGGCCGGCACGCTCGGCACGCTCGGCACGCACTCACCACGACGTCCACCCCAGCCCTCCCCTTCCCACCCCCTTCAAAGGTAACAGAGGCCGCATTCCCCTCGTCTACGGTTCAGACTAAACATTTAAATTATGGCCCGACTTTGAAATTTAAAACATCTCAAAAGAATTTCTTACGTTGAAAGACGATACCTTTTGCGACGCGACGCTGAGCGTTAAATGGAGTTGCCAGGCTGGATTTATGGACAACAATCTACATTATAGGTATTTGTTTAGGCAGACGCGACCAGTTTTGGGTCGAAGCAAATATTGTTAGAAATTATTTTCGTCGACCTCTCAATGCTAAGCGGTCTCGGCATGTTCGTGAAAGTTATTTTACACTTCCAGAAAAAGGGAGTGTAATGTTATCAGGGTTCGTGCCGCTCGTGTATGATGTGAGTTTATTTATTCCATCATAACTTTTTAATTCTTTAACAGTTATGGATGTATAGTTAAATGTTTACCTACATTTTTAGAAGAGGTCGTGCAGGCTTTCTAAAATTCACTTTAGTTTATTTTTAGTTTGTAGTTTACCGCTTTGCTAGGAAGGGTATGAACAAGAGTCACAGTATCCTGATTGTGACTCCTACGTAATTCACGGACTAGTAGTTCATGGACTTGTACGGCTTGTGCCATATAGACATAATCATTGTTCCGTTGAAATTTATACTAGAACACCGTGGTCTCGTGAACTGTGCAGCATACCACTCAGTCACTCTAGTGACTCCGCCAATATGACGTTATTAGCGACCTGCTAAACCATAAACATCGTGTAACATTATGCCCTGTCACGTTACCGCGTAGTACCTATATTCAAATCCGTGGTCACCTTGCATCATCGCCGGCTGTGATGGCCACTTCCGGTGTTGGACACAGCACACAGCCCACTTCCGCCACACGACAGCTTGTTACATCACACAATAAGTAGGTGCTGGCATGCAACCTCATTACGACGACATCGATAATGTTCAGGTTCAAGTTCGAGTGAACAGGTCGCTTCTAGGCAAGCGGGTCTCATCGTCGATCGCATTAGTTACCAGCAGAGACAGAACCGGCTAAATAGATAAGAATCAATGATCAAATCCCTCCGAATCAGAAGGTCCATAAGGGAAAAATGTCATTATTTGCAGAAGGTCCACATGTTTAAATTTCATAAATACGAGACATAAAAACAATCTTGTAGTCTGTGATACCAGACTCCAAAAAATTAGCAGTTCTTTCCAGGGTAACTGTATACGCTTTTTTAACAAGCTCCCTTAGGAAATTAGGGACTTACCTATAAATAAATTTAAAAATGTAGTTAAGAGGAAATTGTGCCAAAGGGGCTATTATAAAATACAAGAATATTTAGATGATAAACTAGCTTGGAAATGAGCTGTTCACTCATGCATGCTTCTCAAACAAATTATTGTATTTAGACTAAGTAGACTAAGCATTATTTGTAAATAGACCAAAAAAAAAAAAGCCCGCTGAGTTTCTTGCCGGAGTCTTCTCAGGCCAGGGCCGCGTTTCGAACCGGTGGTCCCTTTGCTAAGCTAGTCTTTAGTACATAATTATATATTTTTGACGTTTTGTAAGTGCCGTTTTAATGGTCTATACAGAATAAATGATTTTTGACTTTTTGACTTTTTTTTTTTTTGACTAAACGTCTATAAAATGAGAATGTCTAAAGTGACAAAACGGCTTACTAGTAAAACGTCCAACACGAGTGTGACGCCCCTGGTGTTGCATACGTCCATAGGCCACGGTAACCACTTTCCATTATGTGGGCCGTGTGTATGTCTGCCAGCTAAGTGGTATAAAAAAACCACTGAATCGATTTTGATCAAATTTGGTGCAGAAATAGACTAGAGCTTGAGAAAGGACATAGGCGGAGCTGCGGGCGACAGTTAGTGTGTAAATATATTGCGACTTATGACGCCAAAGTACCTACAAAATATGAATAAATATTATTTATCTATTTATTTAACATTTGACATTGCGTCGTCTCACTACATGCGAAATCCGACATTTTTTTAGTTTTAACAAAATGTCAAGAAGACAGTGTATAATTAAACCATTAGCTATGCCATTAGTCGTGCATACGTAAACACGATAAACTTTAGTTATTATGTATCCGTGTGTGTCACACCCATCCATGGTCACTGCTCACTGGTAGTCAGCTTACCATCATAAACACAAAAGCATTTAATCACGCTAAAGGACTTCCCGCAGGTAGAGACGTAGTCAGCAATTAGTTTTGTTAATACAAAAATCAACCTAAAAAGTTATATGGAAAGGGGACTCTTTTTTCCGCACTTAGCCTCCTTTTTGGGCCATTGTGCGTGCCTAAAAAGTTATAACTACGATGTCAGTAATTTCTGAAACTGTTAAACTCAGAGCTGAAACTAGTTACAAAGTAATATCGTTAAATGTCCTCATGACATGACAATTACCCAATATTTGTCTGAAATAGAAAGTCTTCGATGAGCTTCCAGAAAGTTTCAGGTTTCCGGGCGTCCGCAACTGTAGACTTGATACTCATTTAATATGAACAAGTGATTTTGAATTAATAAATGAAGAATGAACAATTTATTACAGGCGATTTTCTAGACAGGTGCCTCATTTTGTGTCTGTCTGTTACAACGTAACAGCAGTAAAAGTTACATAATTTGTAGTTAACCACGGGCATTAGCGCGACCGTGGCCGTGGTACTTCGTGCATGTACACATCTTCGAATTACCTAACGTTTGGACAAAGTTGCACCTGCTGTATTATAAATGTTTATATTGAAAATGATAAAACATAAAGCCTTATTTTTTGTACACGCTGTACCAATATTATCACATTTGATGAATCGCCACATTTTATTTTTTATTTTTTTTTTTTATATAGGACACGTCAATTTGACTTCGCCTCGCCTGATGGTAAGCTGAAGGCAAAGTCTCTGAAAAGAGGGCCACCATTACAACACGTACCGTGTTACAATGGTGGCACTCAGCTTGACGGCCTCATCAGATGCTTTTTCACGCCTCGCTTAAAGGACCCGGGACTATAGGAGGAAGGCCAGTCATGCCTTTTATCATATTTTATCTATTGTAATATGGGTAAATGAAATTAAACTTTGGCAACATCGCACAAATAAACCACAGAGTACATTAAAATTACTAAAAGCTATGCTAGCGCCATCTCTTCATGATTTAAAAACCAACTGATTATTATACCTACTGGAAAACTGCTCATTCCTGGAAAATGAAACAGTATTAAAAATGCGCGCATTTACTGTTTTTCTAAATGCGCTGCAAAGTGTTTGAACATCACAGGGACGCAGGGAGATAACGAGCTGTTTGTTTGTTCAAGTAATCAATAGATAACTACCACATAACTACCCTCGTTTTCATACGACGGCGTGCATTATGGGGAAACCAGGCGTTTTGCAACAATGGAAGTAAAGTGACCAATTGCACTGAATTGGACCATTAAAACGCATTAGGTGCATGTAATGGATAGGTTATGGCTATAAGACTGCGCATGGGTGGTGTTAGAGTCAGTGTAGTCACTATGGTGTCGAGAACAGTTCTGTGCTGGCTAGTCGGGGGCTTGGTCATTGGCCAATCTTGGGGAACTCCTATGGTAGGTACATAGTTTAAAATATAGCTGTCTGTGTTTCTCATTAAAGCTATGCTTCGAAGAATTGCAATATATAAGTACATGTTTTCCAGTTTTTCAATAGAGAGAGATTACTGGGCCAGAGACTAATGGGAATATTGGTAGGTACTAACTGCCTGACCTGCGTAAAGACCTTCAAACGAGAAATATTTTTTCAAATGATTTAATATTTTGTGCTCAGCCGCTCCAGTCTGAAGGTACTCCTCTCACGCTGGTCTCGGAGTTGACATCTCGACTGGGCCCGCATCCCGCACTCCTGCAGGAGGCGCGGCTGCCACTGCCAACTCCACAAGATCTAGAAGCTATCAGGAAGGTTGCACAGATCCTTGTCATGTTAGGACAACAGGTAATTGGTTCACATTACTATGTACCATAATATTTGCCTGGTCGACTATTTCCATTAGGCAAACAGAAAACAGAAAGAACTTGCGCGTTACAAACTATTGAAATCAGCACAACCCTTGCATAAAATTATTATTCTCGTTATGTAACTAATTTTGCAGTAAAACTTGTTTTTAATATTCTTGAT
This sequence comes from Eilema depressum, assembly GCA_914767945.1. Lineage (NCBI taxonomy): Eukaryota > Metazoa > Arthropoda > Insecta > Lepidoptera > Erebidae > Eilema > Eilema depressum. Next base: position 19,292,136 of record OU612031.1, on the reverse strand, counting down.
TAATAATTTTATCTTTCTCATTTCATAGGTAATACCAGCGATCATCGGCGAGCCACAAACGTCTCCTATACCGGGTGAAGCCTCTGCTGGTGAAATACCTAACGACCCAGTCATCCTGGACAAGCTAAAGATTTCCTCTTAAGATAACTAAGGTTTTGGTGCAAGGGTATTTCATTTTCTAATATCTTTTTTATTACTAGAAAGGAACTGAAATACACATGGGCACGTTCTTTGAATGTAGGACTAGGTAATGCTAGTGTCTTCAAGTTCCTAGATTGTTGCAAAGATTTTATTGGTTGAATGAAATATAATACAAATACGTATGGGTAACTTCTGTTAATATTTTATGTAAATAGCGGCTTTCGTATTACTGTTTTGTATTTAGAGTTAGGACAATAAAACATTGCCCTCGATGTAGAACTTTCATTGATAAATCGTATGTAAATGCCGCTGTTGGTTCGTGTCTGGCCCGAGCTTTGATATATCGTTAGGCTTATGGGCAGGCCCACGAGTTATGACTGTTATCAGTATGATATATGCGCATGTATAGCTTTTTGATAATAATTTATTAACCTCGTAATAGTTTATCTTGTTGAAGTTTAAATATGTTTCGAAATAGTATGTCAATGATTTTTCCTAAACAGCTGATCGATGTAGTTTATAGTTATCTCAGAATGCTGATTAGTTTACTATATAAAAATCAATGTTTATTCAAAATAAACTGCCATGCCGTTTAGGCCATGTATTTGGCGGAGAAACGTTTGTCGGAGTTATGTTTACTTCAGACCCGTAGACACGTACATAGAGGTAAGTGCAAAGAAAAGAGCAGGAGATAAACAGAAGAAAGATATTCGACATTCTGACCAACCAACCGTAGATATAATATAGCAAACAGCTATTTAAATTCGATAATAGGAATAGAATAGGAATTCCCCGGTCAAGCCGAGCTATTCGTACTGGACGAAGCACGGCTGAACCACCTTTATTAATCATATTGTGTATGCGGGACTGGTCGCGCACGGCTCCTTATTAAATTCCGGACAGCAATCTAACAGTGAGCTAATTCCAAATGTGGAGATATTGGCGGGGGTGGACCGTGTGGACCGGGGTTGGTCGTCATCGGAGAATGTACTGTCAGACTGATTGCGTACAGGCTTTTTATCTTTGTTCATCGTTTGACTTAGCGGTGAAATGGTTACTGGAAATCGAACCAGTGAACAACATAGTTTTCCGTCATGGAAGCCAATTCGCAGTGAAGGAACTCCCCATGGCATTAATTTTCTGATCTTCACTTATTTTAACTTCTTGCTATTATACGGGATGAAGTCATAAAATGTTCTATTAAAAAACAACACTATTGTAATAGTACCTACCTAACTGCACGGTTTCACATTAACATACGTTTGCCCCACATTCTTAAAAAAATCTTATTCACCTCGTGTTGAATTACAATTCTCAATTGTTCTTAAAGTACAGTTAATACAAATACAATTCTATATTACGGTAAGGTGGCAAATTGCCAACACAAAAAAGAACCATCAGTATGTTTTATGGTATACATATTAGGGAAGGGGGGCATTATACTGCATAACTTAGGTAACCGGTCACATTTGATTGATTACGAAAATTAAGCAATATTTGTTTGTTGACTTAGCTGAGCAGATAATGGCTATGAGAGGGTGAGATAGGTTCATCTACAGCTTAAGAAGTCTCTAGGCAACTTACTGAAGTAAACAGTAAGTACCTACGTGTTAGCGCCAAAGTAAGACTTCTCAAACACGTAGTAGAGGGCGACAACAACAAAAGACAAAGCAAAGAAGGTACAAAAACATTGTCGAGTTTGTTCACCTCTAAAGTAACGTCTCCTTGACACGGATCTGTGTAGTCACCGCCGGCAAACGTTATGAATACGAGCTGTTATATAACGGAAGGCAAAGGCTGCATCTTTGAAGGCCAATAAGTGGATGGGTGTGGATTTTCATGCGTGACTCAACTGAGTTCCGAAAATGATAGCGAAGTGGATTGTTAGAGATATCTTTGTTGCTGTTTGCCTTTATTATAATAAATGGAATATAAAACAAAAAGTGAGTAAATAGAGTTTATATCTATGTATATCCACTAAGATTCTCGGCTAACCTCAGACCAACCTCACGTGCAAGTAGTGAAAGATGAGAGACGAGACAAAAATAAATTGAAATGCACGTCATGTCTCCAAATTCTCCAATCGCTAAATCACTTGTTCCGTATAGAACATCTAAAGATACTTACAAAAAATAATTAAATGGAAATTAGACTAAAATACAGATCACACTATCCGGTTAGACTTGTTCCTTACGCTAGATCGGATGACTGAGCTGACCAAAGTGACACGTCTCCTCTTTTCTAATAATATAAGATTTTTATGTAGGTACGTAGCCTTAAAGTCACCGATGCTGGACAGTCCCTCTACACAAGCGACAATACGTTTGTAGAATAGAGAGAATGTATGGGATTGACATACATTGACGACTATCAGAAACGTCAAAATAAGCGTCCATCCCATACATTTATCGTTCTATTCTACAATACGCCGACCACTTGACCTGGAGGCAGGTTTACGATATAACGAGGTTACAGACGGCGGACCTACCAGCCCCACTGTGGTGATTTTTTAATACAGAGGTTTCTTTCCCGGTTTCCGTTCATGGTCCTTGCCGTTCAGGTTTGCGAGACCATAGCCAGAATAAGGCAGACCAAGAATAGTTGTTTTTGAATAGGTTGTTAAATGAATAGATCTTTGATGTAATTAATCGAATATTCGTGATGTTGGTTGCTTGAGTTATGGCAGTTTTGCTCAAAATATCATTGTACTTCGTATAAATTCGCATAGCTTTAAGGAAACTCGTATTTCACAATTATTATCTATTCATTGTTCAACAATCATTAAATAAATGACCATAGGGACGGAAGCTGTTAGATAGTGCTAGATAGAGATTCCATTGATACGGCGCACTTGGTTGTTCTATTGCCCACGAGACCTTGCACTTGTCATAATATTTACCTTGGTACCTAAGGATTTTTATAATAAATAATTATTTTACTTTATTACCTACCATAAAGATTTAATTTGAATATTTTTGTGTAATTTTCGTGGTCAGACATAGGTACAAGGTACCACCTACACATCACTACATAATTATAAAACAAAATCGATGTCGCTGTCTGTCCGTCCTTCTAAATTCGTTGCGACTACGCAACGAATTTAGAAGCAGTTTTTTTTTAATACACAGAGTGATTCAAGAGGAAGGTTTATATGTATAATACATGCATAATATTGTAGAGAAACACTGATAAATTTAGAGATATGCAGCGGGAACGGGATCAGAATAATGGCGGTACGAAGTTCGCCGGGTCCGCTAGTTATTATATAAGATAGGCGTTTGTAATTATTCAGTAGGAGCCGGTATTATGACTTGTCTGTAACAATTAAATTAATAATTATGACCATAAAAGATTTAAAGTTCAACAATGCTTTGTCTCGCGGCGATGGCATTGCAAACGAACGACTCAAGAATCTTGATTGAATTGCTTTTTAATCAATGAGATTAAGTAACAATTTTTATATCAATGTTTTTAATAAATCATGGTGAACCGTGCCGTTCCCCCAATGTCAAATACTTCAAATATTCTTATAATTATTGTGTATTTATTGAACTTTGGTTAAAAGTACAGTCTGCAACAATCGTTTTAATATTGGCCTTCATCCATTGTGGCTTCGTGTACAGCTGGCAGGGCTGGACCAAAAGCCAAATGTACCTGATAAATCACCTACACTAATAAAAAGGTCACTGATACTTACGTATTACCATAGATCCTTACACTAAACTTGTTTATTTATGTTATGTATATACCTTACTACCTACTTACCCATTTAAACTACATTACCATTAGAGATATAGCCATCGGGATATCGGAAACCTACCGGAAGTTCGTGCTTTATTTGCTACATAAATAGGATAAAAAGGAGTAACTTAATATGGAAATATTACCTGCATTTATTAAAATTATAGTGTTTATAGTTAAAGTGGTCTGTGAATACAGATTGTCAACTTAATAGTTGGAATAATGAAGCTACTTTAGCTCGTGATTGTACATCACTAAAACATTTCGGATGACGTAAAGCCGGATTATCTAGATTTAGTTTTAGCTCTTAACCTTCGTCTGGCTTCAGTGTAGTTTGGAAACATCTATAGGTACTAATATTATATAGGTGAAGAGTTTGTTTGTTTGAACGCGCTAATCTTAGGAACTATGGGTTTGAATGGAAAAAATATTCTTGTGTTGACTAGTCCGTTTATTGAAGGTTATAGGCTATACATATATCACCACGCCCTACTTAAGAGAGCGGAGCCAGCAGATTACCAAAAAATATTTGAAAATTAAAAAATGCCCGCAAATAGACGCAAAAGCGCTGAAATATCGGAACATGGTAAATACGAGTATCTCTATAGCTAATGTGAATGACCACGATAGTTTAAATATAATTATGGCTTACAGGGGTGATGTGGGGTTTCCAGGTATGCTACCAGCGAAGCCGGAGCTTGTCGGCTAGTTGGTACATAATTAAAATCAATATGTCGTATCTCCAATAGAGAAAGATGCAGCGTTTGATAACATTGTATTAGCGGTGAGTGTGAGTGACGCCGATGCGTATCTCGGCGACCTCGGCGCGGCCGCGACCTTGCGAGTGACACAGGCGACACTATTTAAATAACTAGCATAAATACATAAGCCAAAGGGTACAAAAGACTTCCGGTTCGAACGGAACGGAAGTGTCGGTGCGGCGATAGCCTGGTGGTTAAGGCGATCGGTCGCACGTTCGAACACCAGCCGACATAACAACTAATACAAAAGCCATGTAGTTTAGCACTTTAGCTGAAGTTAGTTGAGTTAGCTTAGCTATCTTTTATTCTAAACCTGTTACTAGTATTTCAGCATATTTGGTTGTTTGCCACCTTAGCAAACCAGTCAGAAGTAGATAGATACTCATACTCAATAATTGATTGTATTCCATAATGTATATAATACAGTTGTAACAAAGCTATTTGCCGATACCCAAAGCCATCGTGCTTATATCAAACGTTCACATAGATACAATAAAAAAAGACTTAGGTGACATCTCATCCGCGAAAGATTTCATCTTCGGATGAAATGCCGCCCTTTTTAAATTGTTAGGTCACGAATCATCCGCACTTGAAATTGCTTTCGGATGAGTTGTCATAATTAATACTAATAGTGGTCTTTTCCGTCAAAATAAAATACTTGTTAGTTTATGACGACTAACGCCTAAATAATTATATTTCGATTATGATTTCTATTACCTGTATCCTGTTTACGTACGTTATAAAAAAAATGTTCGAGTTTTAATAATCAACAATCAATCTGTGTATCTCTATTAAGACAACTTCTCTATACAGTGTCCGAGGCTGATTTCATTGTCAATCAGTTCGGTCAAACAGATATTTATTTTTGTTTCTTTCAATATACTTTCTTCGGTTCTCTTTGAAATAAATCCTTGATTTTTCCACAAATTATAACGATATTTGGCATCTTTTTTTAGAGTTTTTAATAAAACTGCCATGTTAGGTTTGCTATTTATAGTCCTGTTTAGCCTTGAGTTTTTTTTTATTTTTTAGTGATTCCAAGTAATTTAGCTTTTTTTTTACTGCTTTTTTTAAATGAAAAATACACCCTCGAGTAGTTACTTTATCAAATACAGTTTTGGCTGCTAACATCGAGCTGATTTCAAAATCTGTGGTGATTAACTCAGGATTAAATTCCGGAATCTGACTTCTTATCAGATAAAAAAAAGGTCTCATACGTTATTTGCTTCTTATTCGGTATTAAAGCAAATACTGCTGGTATAATATTTGTGTGTGTATTAGTACTACCCACGTCAACGTCTAGTGTATATAATTGCTTGAATGGGTGAACCGCAGCCTTAAAAGTTCCATCACAAAATACATGTTTTGCTGTTTTTAGAATTTCCTTACATTTTTCTGAAGCAAATAATATTATTCTCTCCTTTTTACCAAAATAATCTGCTAGCAAAAAATCTTTGTATAATCCAGGAAGTGTCACATCTCTGAATGTAAAAATCGTACAGTTTTAGTCTGCAGTTCTTTATTGCGTTGCCTATACATCCTCTTTTTTAAATTGTTGTATTTTGGTAATTGTACAACTAAATCTAATCCTGTAGACTCTAATTTTTCTACCGCCTCTTTATAAATTGTAGGCACAGGAGTACTTTCATATTTTGCTCTATCTAAACATTCGTCTATTTTCTCCTTTAACTGATTATTGACATTACTAGAACAACAACTATGGACTTGCTCTTTCACTACAAGGCTGCAATCACTGTTAAGCCCGGTTTACACTCTGATTAGTGGGAGTGCGAGTGCTTAGTGCAGGTGCTTAGTGATTAGTAATAAACACGTTTGGACAGAAAATTGTGAGTGTGAGTGCGAGTGTGGCTGCGAGTAGCGTGATTAGCGCCGTCCACACCTTGATTAGTGTGAGTGCGAGTGATTAGTGTAGCTGCTTAGTGATTAGTACAAAACACGTTTGGACAAAAATGTGAGTGCGAGTGCGAGTGTGAGTGTGAGTGAAACTGTGAGTAGCGTGATTAGAACCACGTTCTATTTTTTTGCGAGTAGCCTTTCTCCGTACAATCTACTAAACAGGTGGATGATTTTGTTGAGAACAGAGGTCTCAAAATATTGGTTTTCGGGATTTTGACCTTCGACATTCTATTATTGCAATGTTTCGTTGCCTTTGTAGATATAGTAGCTAGCCCCGTGTATAAATCGTCTACGTAGAGTTTTTTTTTTAGATAGGACACGTCAATTTGACTTTGCCTCGCCTGATGGTAAGCTGAAGGCAGTCTCGGCAAAAGGGGTCACCATTATAGTCACTTACCATGTTACAATTTGACTTCACCTCGCCTGTTGGTAAGCGGGAGGTAAAGCCTCGGAAAAGAGGGTCACCATAATAGACACGTACCATGTTACAATTTGACTTCGCCTCGCCTAATGGTAAGCTGGAGGCAAAGCCTCGGAAAAGAGGGTCACCATTATAGACACGTACCATGTTACAATTTGACTTCGCCTCGCCTGATGGTAAGCTGAAGGCAAAGTCTCGGAAAAGAGGGTCACCATTTATAGACACGTACCATATTACAATTTGACTTCGCCTCGCCTGATGGTAAGCTGAAGGCAAAGTCTCGGAAAAGAGGGTCACCATAATAGACAGGTACCATGTTACAATTTGACTTCGCCTCGCCTGATGGTAAGCTGGAGGCAAAGCCTCGGAAAAGAGGGTCACCATTTATAGACACGTACCATGTTACAATTTGACTTCGCCTCGCCTGATGGTAAGCTGAAGGCAAAGTCTCGGAAAAGAGGGTCACCTTTATAGACACGTACTATGTTACAATTTGACTTCACCTCGCCTGATGGTAAGCTGGAGGCAAAGCCTCGGAAAAGAGAGTCACCATTATAGACACGTACCATGTAACAATGGTGGCAATCAGCTTGACGGCCTCATGAGATGCTTTTTCATGCCCCGCTTAAAGGACGCGGGACTGTAGGAAGAGGGAAATACGTGAACTGGTGAAGAATTCTAGGCCTTAATGGAGCGGCAGAAGCAGGAGTCGCCGAACCGCTTGGTTCTTGATGGAATATTCTGCACCGTATGCGGGTAGTATCTAAGTCCTGCACAGTGTTTACTACGTAGCGCACAAAGGGAAATGTTTCCGGAGGAATTACATCTTTTAGATTCGGGAAAACCTCTACCGCGTAAAAATAGATTAATTTCACTAACGCCTTTTCTGGATTCCGAAAAAGTCATACGAGTAGGTGGTAGACTCGACAATTCTCCGTACGATTACAACACTAAATATCCCATACTGCTTTGTAGTAAACACCATCTAACTAAAACAATATTTCATATGCAACATTTAAAAATGCTGCATGCAGGTCCTCAACTGCTATTAGCGCATTTGCGTCTTGAGTATTGGCCGTTGGGCGGCAGGAATCTCGCTAAATCAATAGTCAGACAATGCATTAAATGTTTTAGATTTAAATGTCAAAATGTACAACCCATAATGGGACAGTTACCTACATCTAGAACCAGCCTTGAATACCCTTTTTTAAATTGCAGCGTAGACTATGCTGGTCCAGTACTCATTGCCGACCGGAAAGGTCGGGGCTGTAGGCTCACAAAATCGTACCTGTGCATCTTTGTCTGTCACGCGATCAGAGCAGTGCATCTAGAGCCCGTCACTGACCTCACAAAAGAGGGCTTCGTAGCAGCGCTTAATCGTTTCATATCTCGTCGTGGCAAACCGCGTAGCATCTTGTCAGATAACGGCACCAATTTTGTTGGAGCCAATAATGACCTTCAACAGTTCCTAGCTGACTCGACTTCCGATGTTGCATGTGAAATGTCACGTGAGGGCATCAGGTTTTCATTTTCACCTCCATATTCACCTCATTTTAATTCCATGGCGGAGGCTGCAGTTCGCTCTACCAAGCATCATTTGAGGCGGGTGCTAAGTCTCACTAACTTCACTTATGAAGAGTTGGCAACCTGTCTGTGTCAAATCGAAGCCGTCTTAAATTCTCGTCCTTTGACACCTCTTTCCTCTGATCCTACTGATTTCTCCGCTCTCACTCCTTCCCACTTTCTAATTGGACGACCACTTACGTCTATACCGTGTCCGCAGATTCCTGAGAAGAACATCAGCTGCGTTGACCGCTTCAAGAGGATTCAATGCATCCGGCAGCACTTCTGGCAAAGATTCTCTCATGAGTACGTTTCCTTGCTTCAGCAGAAAACCAAGTGGTCCACTTCTTCTGGCCAGCTCACTGAGGGGATGCTCGTGCTTGTACGGGACAAGGCGCTACCACCGCTGGTTTGGGCTTTGGGTCGCGTGGTGCGCACCTATCCAGGACCGGACGGCGTCACAAGGGTGGCGGAGCTAAAGACGAGGAGAGGAACCATCACAAGGGCGTTCAACAACATTTGCCCTCTTCCCTTTGAAGAGGTCAAGGGGCGGGAGGATGTTCACGCACGAGGCACGTGAACAATCGTCTACGCGACAGACGGCGCGGTGACGGGCGAGGGAGCTCGGATCGGACCCCCTCTTCACTTCAACTTAACCATCGAGCGGTGCGCACGACACTCGCGTTCCATCCAACCTTCAACAATCGATGTACTTTATTTTAAACTATTTATATTAAACCTCATTACTACAGTCCACAATATTATTAATTGTTCATCACCCGAAGTTCAAACAATGGAAAGCAGTATTAGGAAAGGAGAGGATGAGGATGATTTGAAGCGTCGGTAGCTTAGTGGTTAAAGAGTCGGCCTTACGATCGAGAGGTCCCGGGTTCGAATCCTGGCCATTACACTACCGACGTGAACCTACTCCTAGCACAAGCAATTTAGTTTAGTTGGAGGGGTTAACGGGAATATTAGTAATTTCGGTTGCTAATATTCTTTAAAAAGAAAGGAAAAAAAGAAAAAAAAAGAAAAAGAAAAAAGATGGGATTAAGTGATCCGTTTCCCATAAAATGCAAACGCGATTGACAGCCTCTGTGGCGTGGTGGTAGTGAACGCAGCCGCTACGCAGCTGCTACGCAGGAGGCACGTGTTCGATCCCCGCCCAGTGCAAATATTTGTATGCATGAGTATGGGTACCTATTTGCATTGGTCTGGTCGTGCCTCAGAGAAGCACATTAAGCAATGCTTTGATATCGCCCAATATCGCAATGTTTTATATTACTTAGTTCCCAGACAAGCACATGGCCCACCTGATGGTAAATGGTCACTGTGGCCTATGGGCGAGTGCAACACCAGGTGAGTTACACTCGTTCTGGCGACCCTGTAAGAACAGAGAGATTCTGTGCCAACAGCACAAAAGATAAATCGGACAAGCCTTTGATTTTTCCACTGACAGCACAAAACCTCTCCAGTGAGCACTGGCTACCCTATTCACCGCCGGGATCACAACACGAGGTTATTTAGCCGCCGTATTCTTTAAGGCGGAGGTACTTCCCCAGTGGGATTGCTTTATAGGGACGGATATACCGTCGTCGTGTCCTAGCTATTGGGTTGTGGAGGTCAGATGGCAGTCGCTGCACGTAAAATATCGAAGTCCAACCAAATCCGCAGTTAGACTGATAAAGCGGACCTCAGACTATGTGGTGAAAGCTTCGGATGCGACTGGGATTGACGCTAGGATAATGAAGAAGAAGAACCAAACGTGATATTTCATCCATCGTTGTTGCTTGCATACACAATAAACACATACTAAACACCACACCTAAACAGTATTGGACGCTACTCACACTCACAAATTTAGTAAGCAGTCACAAATTTACTAATCAGCTAAGCACTCACAATCTTCCTAATCAAAGTGAAAACCGGGCTTTTAGTAATTAAATTCGATTTACAATTTTGTGACACACAATGCCATACTATATGTCCATTTAGTTGCCTAGCATGAGAAGTTAGATTTAGTTGTACAATTACCAAAATACAACAATTTAAAAAAGAGGATGTATAGGCAACGTAATAAAGAACTGCAGACTAAAACTGTACGATTTTTTACATTCAGAGATGTGACAGTTCCTGGATTATACAAAGATTTTTTGCTAGCAGATTATTTTGGTAAAAAGGAGAGAATAATATTATTTGCTTCAGAAAAATGTAAGGAAATTCTAAAAACAGCAAAACATGTATTTTGTGATGGAACTTTTAAGGCTGCGGTTCACCCATTCAAGCAATTATATACACTAGACGTTGACGTGGGTAGTACTAATACACACACAAATATTATACCAGCAGTATTTGCTTTATTACCGAATAAGAAGCAAATAACGTATGAGACCTTTTTTTTATCTGATAAGAAGTCAGATTCCGGAATTTAATCCTGAGTTAATCACCACAGATTTTGAAATCAGCTCGATGTTAGCAGCCAAAACTGTATTTGATAAAATAACTACTCGAGGGTGTATTTTTCATTTAAAAAAAGCAGTAAAAAAAAAGCTAAATTACTTGGAATCACTAAAAAATCAAAAAAAACTCAAGGCTAAACAGGACTATAAAAAGCAAACCTAACATGGCAGTTTTATTAAAAACTCTAAAAAAATATGCCAAATATCATTATAATTTGTGGAAAAATCAAGGATTTATTTCAAAGAGAACCGAAGAAAGTAGGGTGAAGTCTCCTAGTATCGGCCACGTCCTAATATCGGCCTCTTCGAAAAAATGGATCATAACTATGAAAATAACCCTAAAATTATTATCGTTTTTATGCAAAAAGCGACTCTATATCTATACGAATAACATCCCATATTTTGGTGCGGGTACCTCCACATTTGAACGCTCAGGTGGCAATAGAGCACGCGCAGGTACTGACTTGTGTCGTTTGTTGGCATTTCCGAGTCAAATCCCGGAGTCGACGCACTCCGTTGATAAGTATTTGAATGGAATTAAACATACCTATGGTATTTTATATTATTTTATAATAAAGAAAAATAGTCGAAGTACCGTTTAGGTAGTGTGTTTTTAAATTTATTTGTACTTTTTATGCAATAATCGGGGGGTCGAGATTAGGGATCTTTATTTTGGATAAATCTCAATATCGGCCACCTGGTCGATATTGTGGAAATGCATGAAAACACTAAACTATAGGTTTAGCTATTTTATATATTAGCAGTAACATTAATAAGGTTAAAAATAAAATAACAGCTCTGTTTGATGACTAGATCCTAACATCGGCCGCCTAAAAACTTTTTTTGCCAGCTACGGCCGATATCTAGAGAATCGATGCGTAATAACGGCCACTTTATTTTTTATAGGGTACTTACTTTCTTACAACCTTCGAACTTTACAATAAACAGGGACGTGGTAAAAAATGAACAAATACTTATATTTTATTTTTAGTCAACAGGTAGGTATGCCATGTCCCAACAAAAATAGAGAAAGGTTTCAAACCTATGATTATATGACCATAGGTTTTATGACCCCTCCAGGTTCTATGATACCTATAGGTTCTATGACCTCTATAGGTTCTATGACCTCTATAGGTTCTATGACCCCTATACTTTCTTACAACCTTCGAACTTTACAATAAACAGGGACGTGGTAAAAAATGACCAAATACTTAGGTATTTTAATTTTAGTCAACAGGTAGGTATGCCATGTCCCAACAAAAAGAGAAAGGTTTCAAACCTATGGTTATATGACCATAGGTTCTATGACCCCTACAGGTTCTATGAACCCTATAGGTTCTATGACCTCTATAGGTTCTATGACCTCTATAGGTTCTATGACCCCTAAAGGTTCTATGACCCCTATAGGTTCTATGACCTCTATAGGTTCTATGACCCCTATAGGTTCTATGACCTCTATAGGTTCTATGACCCCTATAGGTTCTATGACCCCTATAGGTTCTATGACCGTAGTCATAGTAGAATAAGAGATGGAGTAAATGCCGTTCAAAGAAGCAGGCAGTAATACAATGCTTCGATGTTACCATTGGGCTTGTGGAGGATAGATGGAAGACGTTTCGCAGAAAATATCGAGGTCTAGCCATATCCGCAGTTAAGACTGGCAAAGCGGACCCCAGAATCCAAGGTGTAAGCTTCGATTGCGACTGGGAATTAATGATTTGATGAAGTAGAAGAAGAGTATCATTTCGACAATACGAAATTTACAGGATCACTTTACAAGACAGACTTCCTAGAAGAATAGATACAGAGAGAAAGAGAAATCTGGACAATAGAATATAAAACATAAACCAGTCAAATAAAATAAAACTAGTAGTTAGAAGAAGAAAGTATTAAAATAGAAGAAGAGAATATTAACGGACAGCGTAACTGACCTCATGATTTACCCTTTTAAGAAGAAAAGGTGTGAATTCTTTATGGTGGCTGTGAAGTAGAACTAATTAGTGATGTCGAAGAAGATGAAGCCAAAAATATTAAATGTGACATATGTATACAAATGGTTCCACTTAAAGTGTACAGTTCATCGTGGGCGAAATTATATTTGTGTGGTTAAAGAAGATTTTACTTGCCGTCACTGTTTAGTGCATTTAAATTGAAAAGCCTTTAAAGAAAGTCAAGTTTTCTGTTGACTTTATAAATAATATTTTTTCTTTATAATAATATATTTTGGAAATCTTCATTCGTCTTAAATTTATTTAATCATTGTGATCATTAGTTTATAATAACAGCAATTAATGTAATTTTCAAGGCTGAGATATAAAGAAAAGACAAATTAATGATAGATAAGCGTTAAAAAAAATTATTAGAACCTGAATTGGAATATAAAACGTTATATTTTTTTACTTTACTTAGTTTTATTGACCTAAATTCACGTTGGAAAAGGTATGACGATATTAGGGTCACAGGCACAGGAATGCACCTAATGAATGTAATATGTAATTAATTTAAGGATTAAATATTTTTCTATTTATTTTATATGTTCACAGTAGCAAAAAAGAAAAAAAATAAAAAAAATTATGCCTAACCCCTCATTATTGTTAGACGCGACACATATTAAACCCTGCAGGGTTTTAGTGTCTTAATTTAAGATTCATGTAACATTGTATATTAATGAATTAAAAAAAAAAAAAAAAAAAAAAAAAAGGCGGCAGAAATTAGGGTGTTAGAGGCCGATATTAAGGGAAATCGACATACTCGGAAAAAAACATCTATATTTTCAAAAATAACAAAGAATTGGTAATTTTACGAATGTAGTAATGGAGTTTCAGTATCCCTCTACCCAAAAAAGGCATTGCAGGAAAGCAAATGCTATAAACCAAAAAATTACAATCAATCAAAGGTCAAAAAATGTTGACATGGCCGATATATGGTGCCACCACCCTATATTGAAAGAAACAAAAATAAATATCTGTTTGACCGAACTGATTGACAATGAAATCAGCCTCGGACACTGTATAGAGAAGTTGTCTTAATAGAGATACACAGATTGATTGTTGATTATTAAAACTCGAACATTTTTTTTATAACGTACGTAAACAGGATACAGGTAATAGAAATCATAATCGAAATATAATTATTTAGACGTTAGTTGTCATAAACTAACAAGTATTTTATTTTGGCGGAAAAGACCACTATTAGTATTAATTATGACAACTCATCCGAAATCAATTTCAAGTGCGGATGATTCGTGACCTAACAATTAAAAAAGGGCGGCATTTCATCCGAAGATGAAATCTTTCGCAGATGAGATGTCACCTAAGTCTAAAAAAACCTGTGTCGTATTTATATTATTTAGGAATAGAAGGAAAACTGAGCTATTAAATTCTACATTCTGATTATAAAGAAAGAACATAAAGAAAGTCATACATAAATAACTTCACAAGTTTACGTGTATGCAGAAAGCGACATCTATACTCCGTACTGAAAACATGATAAGTCACACTACTGATCACTAGATGACGCTAAGAGTAAAAAGTGGTCGAAATATTAAGTAGATGGCGCTCTGAGCTTCGCAAGTTTCATCCTCCTAATGAAATGGTGCATCCACCTGATGGTGCCGAAGTAGAGTAATTCGAGTACAACCACTATTGGTGCCCCGACGACCGCCATCCATTGCGTGCTTAGAGCCCCTGCAATGAAACAATCTAATAGGTAGGTAGCTATGTATAGTATGTATAGTATAGTGCAAGTGGGGTACAAATAAAGATTGGACAACTAGAATATGAATAGGATTGTAGTAGGAAAACGTAAGGTGGGACACCCCTAAGCCAGGTGGACTGACGACCTACGAAGGGGGCTGGGACGGATTGGATGCGGAAGGCGGAGGATCGGCAAACATGGCGCATATTGGGAGAGGCCTATGTCCAGCAGTGGACTGCAATAGGCTAATTGATTGATTGATTGATTTGTAGTGGTCACATACCTACCAGTGTAGGTACAAACCAAACATACCGAAAACCTCGTACCAAGTCGCGTAGGCTTCCATCCAGTAGGCTCGGTGGTGCCCGGTGTAGAACAACAGGATCGTAGTCGAGTTAACCAGGTTCAGGCCCTTGCTGTGCAAACACAATCACTTATTTTTGTTTAGTTATTACATGGCCGACACAGCTTCCATCCAGTCCACTAAACACAACACCAACAACACGGTCACGCTCACGCACGTTCAACTTGTCATAGCGCCTGCCCAAATATAAAAGCAATCATTTCACGAAGTATACTATGAATGCGGGCAACAAGAAACTTCTCCGTATTCAAGAAGTAATATTGTTTTAGAAGGCAATTTTAATAGGAAAATGTCTACATCCAGGACGCATTATCAATCCATGGGACCAATCCTTGTATCACAGTAGCTCCTTGACAGAGTATTCCCTGATCAAATCCTGTCCGGGATGTTGATGAAAGTTACCTAGTGTATTAATTGACTCAATTTATCTACTTATAGATATACCTACATATTTTGCTATGACAGATAGCTGACATCTAAGTAATGAACTTATTATGAGTAAGCGATTGTGTTCTCACGTAAGGAAATTCCCGTGCACAGTTGCCCTCCCCCGGGTGTCGGTGTAGGAGACGTCAGCGGCGTACAGCCGGCGAGCGCACGGCACGAGACACCAAGGGCACTCCATGCCGTCCATCAGCTCCTCGGATAACTGCGGGTCGTCCTGGGCAGTGTCATACGGGTACAGGTAGAAGAACTTCTCTGAGGAAATAGAAGATCAATGGACTTAACGTGTTCCGCTTTGGGTTAACTTAAAAAAGTATCGATCATATTGGTGGAATTGCTTTAGGTACTGCTTTTGAAGAACTTAATTCAAGGGGCGTTGCACAGCACAATCGCCATAATTCCAGTGTATCAACAGTTTAGATATCAAGATTGAATAGAAGCGGTGATGGTGTAATGGATATTACGAGGTTGGCGGTTTTATACTACTAACACAATCACGGATACAGAAGCATGAGCACAATCGGTTAGTTGGAGAGGCGAACGAGCAGGTAGGTACACCTAGTAATGTCTGGTCCACGTTATTAAAAGTACTTAAAAAACGACCCATTCTTTAAACGGCCCGTTTAGTATTTTTTTTATTCAAGGTTAAACGCAAAATATATTGGACTATGAGAACGACTAATTTTGTGTATTATAGATAAATATACATATGCGAATATTGCAAGTAACGATTCACGAAAAACCCATTTTTATAGCAGCGGGCCGTTTCGCGGATGGGACGTTACCGCTGCCTAATCCTAAAAAACTCCTGTAAATTACTCCATGTTCATCATTGTCCTGTTGCGACCTTTGCCTGACGAGAATTTGGAGAGTCCTCTTGATGAAGGAAGGATCTGATATGTTCATCACCTCTGTGCTTGCTGAGGCAGGGTAGGTCGCGCAGCATGCAGGCGCGCCGACCCCCCGGCCACGCCACGTCCAGCGTGTACGGCAAGCAGTTGCACAGCGCCGCCGCGGTGGTGCGCCGGCACTCCGCCAGGCATTCGGCCTGCCCCGTGCCCCAGAAGCGGCAGCCACTCTGTGGAACACGGGGTAACAACAGTTGCTGGAATAACTTGCAGTATAACTGTAGAGTAGAATATGCCAGGTCAGTAGTAATTCTACATTCGCTCAGTAGGTAGAGACTATATCGCGCAATGCAGCTGTTCCTGCATCGCACAATGATGTCGTCACATATACTACATGCCAATTGCCAACGTCGAAAGAACTACACACCCTGTTCCACCACAAGAGTTCCATTCCTACTTGAACAGGAATTGAGACTATAATATAATTGTAAAACCTACAAACGACTCCAATTGTTATTATTTGACTTTTTGGAAGATCCAAGAAATCATTTACTTAAGTACTTGACTTCTTACATGCTCTTCACTCAAGTACTTGACTTCTTCGAAGGCACGCTGCGTCATGACCCTGATGTTAAAGGCGAGGGTTTGGTTGCGCGGTACGGGGTACATGCGCACGTCACCGCTCTCCAGCAGCGGGTACAGCGAGCCCTCGAACAGTAACATCTACGAAGAACATTGTTCACATAAGAATTAAAAATTGCTATCCCTACTAATCCCTTTTCCCTACTAATATTATAAATGCGAAAGTAACTCTGTCTGTCTGTCTGTCTGTCTCGCTTTCACGCCTAAACCACTGAACCGATTTTGATGAAATTTGGTATAGGGGTAGATTAGACCTCGAGAAAGGACATAGGCTATGTTTGGTCGCGATACCCGACATCCACGCGGGCGGAGCCGTGGGCAAAAGCTAGTATTTTATAAAGATGTCACAATTATTAATGTTTCCGGCAAAAAGGGAGATACGTGCGCCTGTGCACAGTGCAAGATGTAGGCACCTTGCTTTAGCTGGACTTCTGAATGCACCCATGCCTGTATTCCTCACACGTAAATAATTATTCTGTCAATGTATATTTATTGTATACTCTTTGGAATCTGCGTAAGTTCACCATTTGCCACTTTATTGACATAATAAACATGACTCTCTAAGGACAAGATATCCAGGCCATATTGTCTTATACTTATAAAGCAGTAGGAGTACCTCTGCGCCGTGCCAGTCGCGGCGCCAGTACATGGAGTCGTCGCTGTTTTCGGTGATAACCACTCCGAGTCCGTAGTCCACTCCAGTCAGGTCAAGGGCTTGTGGTTTGTTTTCCCAGTCTACTAGACTGTGAACAAATAATTCCATTAATGACAACTATCCATTTCGATATAGGTATTCTGCATATCTGCATGGTTTTCGGCAAAAAAGAGTAGAATGGTCTCCAAGAGTCTCCATTAAAAATGAAACAATAAACTCGCACGTCATTACACACTACTTATGATGATAGAAAATATTTGATTTGCAACCTACCTACTTTTAAGGCAACTGCAGTGTCGTAAAATGAACATTTTCAAAGGGGAACCTGGTGGAAAAACAAACTTATCTCGATCCAGTTTGTCATGCACCACGCGATCCATTGGTAAGTTGTCAATAATCGGGTTATAGGGACCCCCGCTCACTGCGTGACTGTATAAACAAATTCTACATAGACACATAAGACACTCGGAGAGCCGTGAGCTACAGAGTTGACCGATAGTAAAACTGCACTCACTAATATCTAGAGTTGAACACGCAGCAAAAGCCAAGCGGCGTGACTCTGGGAGCGAACAGAGAGTCACACGGCACGACGCGGCCGCGCCAGCTGCAGCGCTTCAGTAGCGACGGGCACGGAGGGGCAAGCTGCACAGATACCGCATTGTAACCAAGCTAGATTAGTAGCTTAGACACCAATAATTATGACAAACTTTGTAACATATACAGATATTAGGAGTGATGAATGAAAATTTGCCTTACACACCCTAAACATGACGTCGGAAATATTGAAGGAAAGATCCACATCCAACAAGAACTGGTCGAAATTCTCGAAATCGTCCTGCACCGAGGATTGCTTGAAGAACAGCAGATCGCCCAGCATCTGCAGATTCGTCTGTATCTCACTCCTACTGTAGTTTTTCCGACCATGGCGATGATTCTCACGGTGACTAGACAATAAAAACGTTATGATATATTTCGTCACCATTATGTTGCTGGTGCCAGGAGGTTTTGGAACGTTAATGGGGAATTGTATCCAGGTAAATATCACAGCCATCACAGCCTACTCATTGAAGGTTTTATGTAGTGGTACGCTGCTTTTCATAAGGTTCATAAAAGAACAAGTTTTCTTTTGCCTCATTGTCCCCCTATCCGACGGATGACCTGTGGTGGTGTGATGGGAGAGCTGTTACACACAGGTTGAGGTTTTCAGCAACCTAGGGCAGGTTGAATTGTTGCATAATCATCAGTTAACATCGAGGACAAGACTTGAACCCACGGGAGTACCTTCCTAGGAAGTTTTGTTTATTAAATGTGTGTTCAACTAACTTTGGTACAATCAGAAAAAATAACAGATATGCACTTAAAGAGGAACTCCGTGTAGTTGAGGAGTGCAGGTCTGCTGATGATGTTGTTGCTGCACAGCGCCACCGCGGGGAAGCTCAAGTCCACGAGGGGCGCCGCCGGGAGCTGGTTTATCTCCAACGGTGGGTAGGTGACAAACTTGTGGTAGTTGTAGGACACAACCAATATACCCGCTCCCAGGCTCAGACAGAGTAGCGAGATATGGCAATATCTGAAATCACTTTATATTTTAGTTACTCAAAAGACAAAAATCTTATTTGAGATAATTTTAAAGCATTTAGTATGCTAAACTAAACAAATTATTAATATATATATAAAATAAATAAAACTAAACAAACAAACTAAACAAAAAAAAAAAAACAAAAAAAAAAAATCTTATTCCCTGGATTTATGTGATGGAACCCGTATATAATCTGGATCACAGAATACCTACACAATAATATGTAGGTAAAGCTGCTGATACTCGTAGTATAGTTGTATAACTATAACAAATAATAAATAAATTTGAATTTGAACAGTAATCGTCTTGATTTATTATAATATTGGTGTTCAGTCTATCTCGGCAAATTGCCATATTTTTTAATTGAATAATTTATCGCTATCTGTAAAATAATAAGCTTTTTAAAGTCCGACCAATAAAATAAAAAACCCGTAGTGGGGGCGCCAAAAACATCTATGATTATGACAACACCAAGTATAGTGATACACATGTAAAATGCCAAGTGTACAAATATTTTTTCAACACACTTGCTTATGAACAGGCTTTTATTTCCCCGCAATTAAGCACGGAATGACACCTAATATAAAACTGTGACTTTTTCATTGCTTCTTCTTCCTCTTAGCGTTATTCCCAGTCGCATCCGAAGCTTGGAGTCTGGGGTCCGCTTTTACCAGTCATAGCTACAGATTTGGCTAGACCTCGATATTTTCCGTGAAGCGATTGCCACCTGACCTCCACGACCCAATGTTAACATTAGGCGATATCGAAGCTTTGCAGCTAGACCGTTGTTTTTGGACTTTTTAGGGCACCAATTACCCGTAACGACTGCCATAGATGTTCTTATGGCAACCGGGACCGACGGCTTAACGTGCTCTCCGAGGCACGACCAGACCAATGCAAATACCCATATTTAATGCACACAAATATTTGCACTGAGCGGGGATCGAACCCGCGCCTCCTGCGTAGCGGCCGCGTTCACTACCGCTACGCCACGGAGGCTGTCATGTTTTTCATTGCTATTATTCACAAAAGTGAGTTATAGACTGCTTTGTTCTTAAAAAAGTTTCGATACAAAAAAGATCGTGTCCAATATTACAAACGAATTAATATACCTATTGCTTGCTCATTTCATGCAGCTTCGTATTTTAAAAGATAATTTCAACTTGTAGTACGTGTTTAATGTACAAAACTTTCACTAAAATGTATTTTTTTTTCTCTGTTAAAAAGTTAAGTTTTTCTCTGTTAAGTTTTCTGGTTAAAATAGAAAAATAGACGCGGCGTGTTATACTGGTTACAAGGACTGGGCACAAATCACAACACAGTAGTATCCGTATAATAGTTTACTGCTTGGAATGGTAAATACAAGTTAGACATACAGTTACATTACACTATGTATAGAAAAGGGACCACGCGATATTGTTTTTCGGACTGCATAAAATTCTTGTATTTTATGCCTAACAGCACAGAGATCAAAATAATCGAGCATGATTTTCTTTTTTGCGTTAGGCTTATTTTTCTTAGGCGTAGAAAATACATTTGACGTTTGACCTTCTCTTCGTATTTTTATTACAGAAGATCAGGATATACCTAAAAATGTGAATAATAATTAGTCACAGTAAAATCAGTAGATTAGGCCAATTTCAATTGCACGTACTCTATGATGTACCCACCCGTCATGTTGACAACATGGTCCGTGATGTTATTTAGAGGAACAGAGTCCAATCCTTCCTACTTTTTATCCGACAAATACTTTGTTATGTTATAAATTACTTTTCTTAACTGGCTTTTAATAGTTTTCGGCATATTACTATAGTTTTGTAGTTTTGTAGCGCTCTCAAACTCAACAACACGCACAATTGACACCACACTGACAGATGACCATAATGACATTGTATAGATTGTTACCATATGAAGAAATTAGTACCAATAGTTTACCGCAATATGGCGAGGTATTTTATTTTACTGGTCGGGCTTTACAATAAAGTATTATGTCATGAAATTACTGGCTGGTCAACAAACTATACCGCTCATGACAGTAAGTGCCTACGGAACTTTTCAAAAAAAAAAATTATATTTTCACAGGATCAGTATAATAAGAGCGTCCTGGAGTTGCAACCTTCCATAAGCTTATTATAATATAGCAAACAAATAAGAAAGTTTTAACATCTCAATATTCGTATTGATGAGTTGTACAAAAGTTAATTTTCTTTACCTCTCCAGCTTGTTGACACCTTCCACATTAATATACTTAACGCTTGGCATGGAGCAGTTGGCCCCGAACTCGACGGTCGTGTCCCGGAGGCTCTCGCGCAACATCTTCTCGTACTTCAGCCCCGGGTGCTGACCGAACTGATTACAACGAGTCACTTTGATCCTGGGCTTCTTCAGCTTCCGCGACCATAGTTCCGGGTCTACCGTACGCATGTTTTTAGGATATTGTAGAATTTCAGTGTTTGTCAATGGAAATATCGCTATCTTAATATGGTGTATTGTGACTTGTGTTGTGGCTAATGAGTTAAAGCAAGGTTAAAACTTGCTGTGATTGACGTACTTCTCTATATACGTGACTGAACACATTAATAGTTTATAATAATTAGCAGTTGAAACTAATTAGAGCTTGTTAAATACTGACTTGTGTCAATCTAATAATCAATATCAAACAGAACTATTCAGGCATGTTACACGCATATCGTTTGAAGCCTTTTCATCGCTTTACAGCTCAAAATATAAATAAGAATAATGAAGTGAGAAAAAGAATTAATGACGAATTACCTAAAGAGTAATGTACAGAAGCTATTGTATTTAATGGTAATTGTCAAGAACGACCCGCGTATCATAAGGAGTTCCCCAAGGAACATCACTGGGACCCCTCTTCTTTAATATATTTATTTAAGATAGTTGTATTAGCTTTATTAATTAAAAAATAATATTATAAGCTGTGAATGATAATAGTTATTGCAAAAGGGGTTTAAATATATATCTGCAAAGTATAAGCATTCAATGTTTAATCCTGATAATGATGACAGCCAACTTACATATCAATACAACATTTTACTTCTAGGTCTTCCAGGTATTACCTAAGCACGAGTATGCAGTAAAATAAAACATCAAAGTGTTGCGGTATTTGTGTTTTATTGACATCAATATTGAGACTGATAACTTCAACGATAAATTTAATAGGTATGAAATATTCGGAACAAATCTGTTAACATTGGTATTGAATACAATAATTTATAACAATAAAAATAATTACTTATTTACACGAGTTTATTAAACAAACATACAAGATTATAGTGTGGTATAACGTAGCGTCTAAATAAGAAAACCGAGAAAATAAGAACATTTTAGGTATTCCATCATTTTAACTGTATAGAAAACTACCATCTTGGGTCCTTACCCCGTTAGAAAGATGACGGGCTTTTCGATAGATTTCAATTCACATAATACAGAATAAAGTCGTGTAATTAATTAATTGAGTTACATGTAATGTACTGGAACATATTATATTATAGAAATATTTAAAACATGGACACCAAAATATTAATTCCATAAATGACTACCGATTTGGAAAATTTGCCATAAATATATCTATTTATTTAAAATGGTTTTATATTTCAATTATACAGGATAGTCCATTATATAAAAATATATAGTTATACACTTTAAAAAAAATATACTTTGTATCTTAACTATCAATATAGGTAAGTGTTCAGTTCTCAGGAGCGTGCAACAAAACGGTTCGTCGAACAACCAAGACGAATCACTGTCCCTCATTGAATGAGGGGCTAAATAAAATTATCTAAAACAACATTACAACTAAATCAACAAGCGGTAACTTACGTCCTACTAGCCTTTGGCTCCACAATACTGAACTAGAAATAAATTACCTTGTAATTAGAGCCACTACACACATCGATATCGCGGACATACATTTGCCCTATATGCGATATATTATATTACACGTCGTTAATTCATTAGCTAACTAAAATTTCTTTGGGAGTTAAATATTTGGGTGACGATTTTTCGATACAATGATAATTGGGATCCTGCCGTTTGGCAAATATGTTTCGTCAAATTTCACTTCCCAAAAAACTTATCGCATATTTTCATTTCCCAAAAGAATCTTTAGCAAATTTTCATTTCGCACTTGGTCAAATATTCATTTGGCAAATATTTACTTGCTCAATTTTCATTAAGTCAAATATACATTAAGCAAATTTAATGCTTTATTTTGCAAAGGCGTAGTAAAGGCAGAGTTTGTAATGTAGGCTAGATTGGAACTGCTAGAAAAGTGGGTTAGGTTAGGTTAGAACTATGACCCCAACAGAGCGCGAGCCGAGCGAGCGAAGCGAGCGTGCCGCGGCAGCGGCCGGCGAAGCGCCGGAAATGATTTGTATGATAACTATATCATTATTATAGAATTGGAACTGCTAGAAAAGTGGGTTAGGTTAAGTAAGAACTGTGACCCCAACAGAATGATTTGTATGATAACAATATTATTTATTATAGACGTTCTTACCTGTAAATTATTTGTCCAAGGTGATAAAACATCCATGCAGCAGTGTATTTTAAAAATTGGATCTTAGAATTTAAAAATTTAATGCAGTGATATTAGATTCTTAAGTAAATCATATGCCAAACCATATTTGACTACCTAATACTTTGTAAAATGAAACTTTGCCTTGTAATTATTTGTTAAACAATAATTTGCCAAAAATAGTATTGCTAACTGTAAAATTGCAAAAAGTTGTTTTGCCATATGAAAATTTGGGAAACATACCTACTTTGGCATGTGACACTTTGAGAAACGTTTTTTGCCAAACATTAGTAAACCATGATAATTTTATTATATCCACTTCCTTTTAAATCAATTTGGAGCTTAGTATCTACGTTTAAAAACCGAATTCCCAAGAACTCTCTTCGAGACTTAAGACCAAAACAAATAAATCGATTGTGTACAAAGTCACTTTGGTTGAAAGAGACTTGACCAACACTATGTACCAGTAAAGGTTTTCTGATCATCAACCTATCAGTCACATGTCGTAGATAGCGTTTCCTTGCTATCACGAAACATTTCTGTAACAACTGGTTACAGTACTGTTGCATCATATCAAGTTGTGCGATGTAGATTATAGAAAAAGCTAGTCCTGAATAATGTTAATAATCATGAATAACATTCAAAACACGTTTTCAATTTTTCTAAACGATCCCTGTACCTAATGTCATATTTATCTAGCACCTGTGATCATAATGGTGACACACTGGTTCAACATTTTTGCTTTGTTTTGTAATAATCGTAACATTTTACTAGTGAATATAATTTTTGACATTGTTGCGTGTATTTTAGTAAACATAATATTTACACAATTGGCTTAGTAAGCTTTCGCATTCCATTATATAAACAACTTCCTCTTTTGCTATATTTCTGAAAAAAACTTCAATATGTTGTATTACTCCATACTTCAGTATGATCTGTTATCTATTCTTCAATCTGTTACGTGCCTATGTTGAGGTAGGAATTCAGTATACTTTTTAAATTCTCTTTCTTTTTCTCCCTGCGAAGCAATCTTTTTCAACACCTAGTACCTAGTAGGTATCGTGTTAGTTATGTGTTTAAGAATACCCTAAGAATAATTATATTCCAGTGCAGTATCCTTATATTTACATAATCATCATCATTTACTATATTTACAGGTTTCTGTTTAAATAGGGTCTACGTTAGCCAGCGCTACGGTGATTAGCTCGGAGGTCAGCCGGCTGCGGTGAGATTCAGTCCACGGAGAGACTTGCTGGTCGAGTAACACCAGCGACCAAAGAGGCACCCGGCGGGGCAGCGGCGCACCCGTGACGTCACAGGCGCGACGCCAACAGCAGCGCGCACAGCAGCAGCGCCGCGCTGTGACCCTCGCTTTGGGGTGGCGACCGCGACAGAATGCTCTTCCCTGTGGACATCGGCAACAAGTGCATGTTAAGAAGGTATATAACTTAGGGATTTTTTAGTGAACGTAGTTTTCCTCTACAGAGTAATTGTGGAAGAAAGCTAGCATGAGGCACGCACATCGCTCGGCCAGCTTCCTGTAGCAGCAGCAGTTGCGCAGGCGCGCGTACTGCGCGCAGTCGTGCGCGGCGGGGCGGCAGCGGCGCGCGCCCACGTAGCACGTGTGCGGCAGCCAGGGGAAGGGCTCGGACACGAAGCGCCGCTCGCAGCAGCAGTGGTCGGCCAGCACGCGCGACTCGCAGTATGCCTCATCGCGCGCGCTGCACGCGCCGCAACCCGGCCGGCTCGCCGGCACTGCGCAAACGTCCAAAACATGACCACACACGTAACGTAACATTAAGGGCAGGTTGTGATGCTAAAGATAGTCACAAATAGAATATTGTCTAGGTATGGACTGTTCACCCTTGCCCCCATTACTGGGGAATCGACACATGTCATTATCACTCGTACTTTGTCATCAGACATCATCTCTGGGGAGATGTCTTTCTACTAACGTAACCAACCGTCCACATTTTCTTGGAGCTCCTTAGGTCTCAATGAAAAAAGATTTCAAATAGAAGGGAGGAAACTCAAAAAGAAAACGATCCTGCGTTGCCTGTATGTGTTACTACTACTGTGGTGCTGACATAGTGCAGATGTTTCCTTGTGTACCTGAATGCACCATAAAAATAAAAAACTCCTCTGACACGAATTTACACATAGGTGCATATTGCATTACCGTGCGAGTAAACTTACAATGCATTGTGCCGCGTAAGAATTGCTACAATTTTTTTTTCTTCTGTTAGGTGCTTCATGCGAATAAACACAATACTGCATACAGACACTAAACTAGATAATGTCATATAAGCTACCTATGTGTATACACCCTTGGTGTATGAAATCTCCTACGTACTGACTTGTAAATGTTAGAACCTACGTATTTCAAAAGCTACCACAGGGGCTAATGAAGGACCCCTGACCATTCAAACTATATCCACGAAATTTTTCGAATAAGATCTTTAGTCAGATCTAATTCGAAAAATTTCGTGGATATAGTTTTCTAGGGGTAAGGAGCCAATACTCTGCTGATTTAGTCTGAGATCTGTAGAGGTAAAATATGAGGAGAAAAGAAGAGGAAAATAGAAAGTAGGTGAAAAGAGAAATGCAAAACAGGAAAGGAAGAGTGCAGGATCAGTCACATCTATAATTTTAATACAGAACGATAATAAGTATTTGACGTCGGTATTATCTGAGAGTCGGAGAGTCGGTCGGAAAATACTAGAAAGAACACCACAAATACGCTAGAGATAGAAGTGCACTGGTTGAGCCACCGATGACATAACCAGCAAGCAATGGCAACTGTCACTGGCACTCGCGACATATTCGCATACTGTGCACGAGTCATACGTCACGAACAATAGCTACGTCGCGTCGCCTTGTACGGACGTGCGTCTAGGCGCAAATGCGTTCTAATGAGGTGCTATCAAGTGATACACGAGCAGCTCACGTCGGTGGTGCATCAAAGAGAATTATTAATATGTTATCTGCAGTTTCATCTTTTCTCACCTCAGGTGCCGTCGACTCAGACACAGACTCTTCCAAATAAATTCTAATATCCATCATCAACATCTTAAGGCATGGAAATTTTTGCAATTTAGTTTTCTAAAAGCTTCTTCTGAACCCAGTTGGCGTCGGCTTTCCAGTCTAACTGTGAGGCGGCTAAACTTTGATATTTTCCGTGAAGCGACTGCCACTGACCTCCTTAACCCATTAGCGATATCGAAATTCTATACTTTAGACCAGTTGTCGGACTTTTTAGGGCTCAGTTGGACTCGTAACGACGTAACAGATATTCGTATGATAACCGGGACCGATGACCCCTTCGAGGCACAGAAGGGTCTCAAAGACATTGAGAGTCTCAATGTCTTTAGAACGGTCATCCATCTTCAGATCAACTTAGTGTTGCTTAGCGTTGTTATGTGTTAGCCCACTCGATTACCACATAGGCACGAGCCCCTACGATTAAATCGATAAATTATTTTATGAAATCCTTTAGTTCTGGTACACACGGCGCCAGACCTCGGTTTACAGGCCACACCAACATAAAGGAAGTGTGCGTGACAGCAATACTATTAATACATTGCTTAAAGATGTGTGTCATAACAAGTAAACCAATCAGGGCCTTTGACGCACTCACACATTCGCTATTTTACTTACATAAAATGCACCAAGGTTATAATATCATATTCTAAACTAATTTTATGAAATATATGCAGCATTTTGTTTCTATAACTGATAGGAGTTATCAAATTTAGTCACTATACTATCTGTTCTCATAGTCGAGATGGATAAGAATGCAAGTAAGTAAGTTTGGACCTCACCGTTGTCGCCGGTCGTTAGTTCGGAACTTAACAACGGAATTCTCTTTTTGTCATTCGTGCATCTTTATGTCAGTCAATTTAATAGACATAACATTTTATTTTATGTTCCAATATCTTTTTAGAAGTTTATAATAATTATACTTATGTGTTTTTTATATTTTTTATTAAAGATCAAATATTTTTATCTGATACTTAATTAATTATTATCTATAAATAATTAATTATACCCATACTTAAGAAAAATATCATGCTCATAATTAGTAAATATATTATTGCATTGCAACAATAAGTTAATTATTTTATTTTCCTTTCCTTTTATCCATTAAGAATAAATAGTATCATCAAGGAAATATGCAAAAAATATATTAAATTATATATATGAATTTTATACACTTAGTTTCCTGTAAATAAACTAGACCAATCGGACTTCAATATATTGAGGAACAAAAAGTGCACCTCGCTCGAGGACCGAACCCGGTATTGATTCTATTGGTTCAGCTGCATATTTAAACCATTCAGCTATATCTACTTATTCGTTTTTCGCTAAATATACTATTATAACTTGGTGCAGTGGCTATCATCAATACCTATATTTCATGTAAGTAAAATAGCGAATGTGTGAGTGCGTCAAGGGCCCTGATTGGTTAACTTGTTATGACACACATCTTTAAGCAATGTATTAATAGTATTGCTGTCACGCACACTTCCTTTATGTTGGTGTGGCCTGTAAACCGAAGTCTGACGCCGTGTGTACAGTACTGCTTTGCCACATCCTTAAAAAATTGAAATTCCAGGTTCTAATTACATTTATGGTTGGTCAGAGTTATTGATCTAAATTACGTACGAGTATCCGCCTATATTCAACGGTGCACATCCGATCTTCCCATCCCATGGTCTCGAGTGCGATGACTGATAAAACTGCCATGCTAATCTTTGTTATCACTGCGGGCACTCGCCTTATCAGGTCAGCTAATTAAATATTAACTGAAAGTGGCTCAACATTAAAGCTTCGCTCATCGACTACTTTACATGAGACCTACATATTTGGTAGGTACTGTTACTATAGATTAGTAACATTAGTACTTAACGAATGTGTTCATGCGTTAGTTGTAATTATTAACTTGAACCAGTGCCAGGGGTTTACATATTTCGTATCTGCTGCTTTTACCATTTTGCTTTATGGTTTTGCTAATTTTTAATTGGAGTTTGTAACTACTCCAAATAGAAAAAGTCGCAGGCCAATAATATTAACACGGTAGGGACTTGATGAGGGACGTAGGGACCTAGGGACGTTCCTGGTTTTTTAATGTATAATTATGAGGATAATATAAGCAGATTTAGAACAGCCACTCCCTAATCTTGCACGACACTCATGGGAATAGGTGAACCTTATTCGATAACCTTATAACCATTTTTAATCTAATTTTCAAACGTGCAAATAAAACATTGATATTTTTTACACACAAGCCATTTAAAAAAAGACAACAGAGCACATAGACAAAGGTTAGTCCGTGAGGGTAACAAATCGAAGGCCAGTCGATCTATCGATGACAAAAACCTCATCAGAGCTGATCAGCCGGCCGTGACCGGCGGCGAGGCTTGCGTAACAGCCGTACGTGAGGTTGTACTGGCGATACTTCCTCCCTGTATGGCAGACGTGTGATTCACTAAAGTAATAGTGTGATAAATATGTACACCCGAATTAATAGCACTATTGATCAAGCGTAATCACTGAGGCGGTTCCAAATCAATGTAAGCAGTCCATTAGGTATGATACAGTTATATGTCATAGCAGAATCTTGTATTGGTAGGTTAGTAGGCATATTTGTTCAGCTATACTTATTGCTACATAGTTTCGCGTGAAGGGGAGTGGGAGAACAGCACGAAGCCTAACTTGGTGCGGTAAAGAAATTGAGGTAGAGGTACTAACACAAAACCACTAACACTCTAAAGGTTTCTCTTAATAATTGTAAGCAAAGAACTTAACATAAGATCCTATGGCAGTGATCTTTCACTGGCTGGTATAGGAGGTAGGTATCCCCCAAGTGGACTAGCCTTACGCACTTCTGTGTGAATGTGTGCATAATTGATTGAAAAAATTACTTAAAACATTCAATCATACAACATAACATACTTACGTATTTGCCCTGGAGGGGCATACAGAGGCGACTTAGCTTTCACATTCAGGACACTATATTAGGGCTTACCCCTACAATACATGTGATGAGACATTGTTGTCGAGGACCGGGCAGAAGTATCGGATACTTCGCATAGAGGGACAGTCCTATCGCTTAATCACTGTAAGTTACACCCTCGCCAAGAAGTATCCCGGGAACCACGCGTTCTTTCTTTCGTAATCTATAATTTAATCTGTAATAATGTCAACAAAAATATCCATTTCCTAGCTTGCGGTCAGTAGCTGCATTTAGCAATAAATAAATACAAACGAGAAATGGCCCTGGTGACAAAACTCACGGTCACAGTTTTCTAACTGCCTAGTTACGAGTATCATGTTCGATTATTTAGTATCACAATACTGAAGAAAATAACTATTAACAGTTAATAGGATACTTAATAATATTTGAACTAAAAATTTTCCTCAGGTCAACAACGAGTCAATTCGTGCTTGCATTTCGGAATCGTGGTTTTAATCGGTGGCAATCGGTGGCTCAGGCTCTGGACTTACAATGAAAACTATTACTTTCTGGAACGTAATATAGCCCAGACTCACCTCAGATACATAGCTCGAATCAACTATAGTGCCCAGAATACGGCAATAGGCTCACCCCCTATTACATGGGACCGAATACAATGATTAGTAAATGTGGGTGTTAATTCACTTCTGCCTAACCCACGGGGATAAAGGCGTGATTATATGTATGTATAAAGCTTATTTATTTCTGCTATCATTAGATTATCAGAAAAAACCATGACAAAAGAATACTATACAATGAAACTGCAACACGGAATGCACTTCACCGGTCATGAAAAGTGTTGTAGCATTGAGAGTCACAATGTTGTGTCAGAGTGCACCACGCCCCACGGCCTTGGGCCCGGCGCCGTGGGCTGTGGGGTACACCACTACGTTATTATGTCCACACGGCCTTCGCACACCTGTAATTTGAATACCATCGTATGGCAAATGAGTGGTTGTGTGCCAGAGAAAAAATCTAATGAGGGATATTTAACGTTACAAGGACTTGATAGGAAATATGTCGACTCACTAGTAATGGAAATCTACGTAGTATTTCTCACAATAAAATATATATATGTGACTTTTGGTTCAAGAGAGAGCCTAGATCGCTGAGGTCTGCTTCTTTTTAAAGCCACCAAAACTGACATATTGCTAATGCTGTCGCCTATTTAAGTTCGTTTGGTCAAGTCTGAGCATTGTTTCAATTCAAGCAAAAAAATTTTTGCACATATTTTTGATCCAATAGTTCTTATTCGTGAATTCTGTTGATAGTGGCAATTGGTCAACTGTTAATTTGCTAAGCCTCTTAGAAGTCAAGGTCTTAGAGGGTATAAAGAGGCTATAAGATAATCGTAATTATGACTTTTCAAAAACTCTTCAGCCAGTATGCGAATCACTAGGGGGAGTTAGTTGTATTGTGTAAATAGTAAATTCCGTTGCAAATAGATCTCTACAGCTTCTGCATGACAAGCTGTAGAGCTCTATTTGCAGCGGAATTTACTTTGATATAACTAATTACACGCTAAGGTTTAGCCCAATTAAGGTGCCATGACACGGCGATGATGCGCATGCGCTGTTGCACTTTACATTTAATTCCTCAACCTTGGATCACGCACATGTCACCCACTATTAAAATCATTAGAGCTCATAGTCTCACATAATACCCAGATCATAATGATCTCAGCTTTGATCCTGATTGCAAACTTGCCGTTTTGAGTCCCGAGTACGCTCACCTTCACCTTCTAATTTGGCTTATCTTGGCTTTTGTGGGAGCGACTGCTGACTATCTCCCAACCTCGAGAGGAAAGCCTCTGCCAGCGGGTCAGCCGTTAATTAGCGGGTTTACCAGCTCAGAGATGAAGTCACAAGTTAAAAGTTAACGAAATCATTAATATAAAGTCATAAACGCAAAATATCACATTCTCAAACGATCATATTCGCATAAATAATACACTTCCTACTCATATCAAAAATAAGTAAGAACCTATCTTTTATGAACCTACATGTCGTTTCCATGTTATAGCTGAAGAAAACTAGGACTAGCAAAGCATCTACATGGACATTATTTGGACTTTTTCAGTCCATTTTGTTATATCGTACTAATAGTATAACTAAGTGGATAAACCCGTATCTAAATGTAATAAAATTCACACGAGGCATATTAAACTAAACAGTATTACGCTACGTACACTTATTAATAAAAACGCGTGATTGGTTTAAATTGGGTCTATTTTCACCTCACACATCTCATGAGATATTTAATTTCGACACTAAATTATGCCATATATGACTAAGTGATAGCGACCGAAGCTAAAATGTTAACAACGTATACAACAAACATTATTTTAATGGTAATTCACATTTGTACTTGTTAATGATTCTCTGCATGAACCTAAAAACAAACAATACGATCAACTACATTGGTGTTAAACACAACTGCGTCCAATTACTCTCTCGATCAGCTCCCGCTGATACAATCAAGTAACTCCCATCATTGGGAACAATTAACGAAAGTCTTGTCCATAAGTAAGCTAGTTCGCGTGACTCGGCCGCTATGCTTACTCATCGTCCAATCTAGGAGGTTCAGCATTGTATGTATTGGATAATGGAGACGCCTACGATAGTTGCCTAGTCGGTTCCGGTGGCCTACGGTGAATATTAAGCTCTGACTTGATGGATAGCCTTCATCGGAATTTAGTCCATAAACATTAGATTAACGGTATTGAGACTTTCAAGTATGTATGTTGCCAAAGCCATACCCATAAAAATGTGGACGGAATTCGTGAACGTGAATAAATGGCACGGAAGGGGGTGATGAGATGTCATCAGTCATCACTGACAAGAATGCATGGAGGAGAATCACATATTGCCTTCCCCCTCAGAAATTATAGCCCTCACTGTAAATGTCCCGCATTAATCACGTCACTTTGGCACACACCAACATCAGTGGGTCTAAAAGGCCACATTGAGCGATTCTGCTAAAAACGAGTAGGTAACTTTATGAATTCTCAGTAGATCTCAATAGATTTCTATAAAATTCGTATAATGGTCAATCATAGAAGCAGAATCACGATAATTCACTAATCAAATTCCAATTTCGTGTAAATAACGCCGCATGACAAAAATTATCCTAATACGATTACAATAAATTGGCCTTTTTAGATCTGCATATTAATATTATGTTAGGTAATGTTCCCAAGTTTACCTAACCAATAGTCACATTCGGCAGCGCAAGCAAATGACCTATTCCGGTAATTGACTCTACCTTCTTGATCGTCCCATGTCCCGTTTAATCCAGTCGGCCTTGGACGGAGTCAGGCCCAATTTGCAAGATAGGTTTGATGGCGTTTAATTAGAGGCGTGCCGACGTACTCGAGTAGAATTACCCTTGCGTCATACGTGCGTGCTCGCATTGAGGAGCATCTGTGAGACTAGGAGATGAACTCATGGAATTGCTGAACTTAATAGAGTTGAGACATTTATTGTTTAATTTACCTCGATCAACGACAAACTAATTTAAATAATATGCTCAACGCTCATGCCTGGTATCTAAAAGCATCATCTAAACGTATAAAGTAAGCTTTCGGTTGATGTAACAGGGGACGAGACTATACCATCATTTAAGTACTTTTTTTCAGCCTCCGTGTCACTACTGAACCGACTGAACATAACAGAAAAATCGAATGACGCACCTTTAAACCTAATAAAGTAGTACGCATTTCTTTCTTTCCCAATGTGTCACTTTTGTGTTCATTTATCGGTATGCGTGGTTAAGTATTTAATAATTTCACAAAGGAACCGACATACATAGACTAAACACATTAGCTAGGCGCGCCTCGTTGCGCAATCGGGTGAAAATATATCTCTGTCTGCCCCAGGCGTCACACCCGCTTCAAGATGAAAGTATCCTACGACTGCGATTATACTGAGCGATGTGGGTTGTTACTGGAAGCAATATACTATACAGAATGGTTCATAACAGTTAATAACACTATCGGAATATTATTCTGTGGTTTCAGAATGAGCGCAACCTACATTTATAAAAGCGAGTTAGTCGCTTATAATCCTTCTTAATATAATTATTATATACATTGATGGGTTCTAATATAAATGCGTTTATTTGAATGGTGCATGTCGTAATAATCCAGTAATCTATGTGGCGTCTAATAATCTACAGGGCACCCTCTCTTAAAAACTCTCTAATTTAGTGACATTTGTCTCAAAGACTGCCTTGTGTATTGGCTGGGCTGGTATGGGTCATGTAACATAAGTGTAGGCATAGGTACCCTATTACTCTGAAGTGCCCCGGGCCCTTATTTGTTAAAGACCACCTTTACTTACTAGCCACTATTGTGGAATAGAAGGTAGGCATCACTGTAGCAACGTACCGTCCTCCACATTGAGGGTCCTGGCTGCGTTCCGCGCGTCGGCAGTAGACACGTCGTGCTCCACGAAGTACTCCTCGTAGCGCAGCTCCAGCAGCGTGTCCTCGGCCGCCCACTGCTCGGAGTCGTTGATGCGGGAGGTGTTGCTGCGGCCCGTACCTACGGACTTCGGGGCCGCTGCGTGGCGGACCTGGACGTGTGAGAAAAATATTGTATTGTAATTATTTAGTTTTTCGAGTTAACACTATCACGAAAGTAAAAATAAGTCTAAGAAAAATATATACTGCCATTCCAGATGTTAAAATGATGTTATTTTTTCGGTTCAAAGGTCTTGATTAAACCAAGACCAATTAAACACTCCACTTATAGAATTTAGGGATCATAGAAGGGTAGAAACACTTGTAAGAGAATTCCAAGTCATGAATGTTACAACGACAAAAGGGACTGAACTATTAGGTAATCTGTGACTGAACAGCTTGGTTAGAAGTGGAAGTGTTAAATTTGAACTCAAATTAACAGGGCCTCACCACTTCCATAAGCAGACCTGTTCTTTTACAGTCGGGTGGTTTCCAGAGGCAGCGTAGATGATATCATCAGTATTATAAGAGTGTTAGCAAGCAAAAGATTCACCAGTACTTCAGGTACTCGGAAGATGACGTCAGCGGTGACCGGGGCCAGCAGTAGCAGCAGCGGCAGCAGCGGTAGCGGCGGCCGGCCGCGCGCGCTCCGCCACCTGGCGCGCCACATACCATCGCCGGCGACGGGACCACCTCAGACCTGGAAATTATTATACTCTATTAACTTCCTTACGTAAGATCGAATCTGGATAGATTGTCGCACTAAATAGACTATAGGTAAAGGCTGTATGGATATGGTGAATATTAGTTTGATATCAAAATAGTAACATGATAATATGATGAACGCCTTGAACGTTTCTTATTTTTGTTTATTTTTTTTTTATTATTTATTGTTTTCATTTACTTAGTTATTGTTATCGCAGTAATGTAGGTCTGATGGTACCTACAACAGATCAAATAGCTGGACCAGTGTAGTATCCTTACTTTGGCTAGAGTCCTTAGGGATCCTCAAGAACGGAACCGGGAACAAGCCAATGATTATAATTATGATTGATTTATGCAGACTCTTCCTAACCTACTAACCTAGTATACAATAAAGCTATCCATACGCTACTAAAGCCAATAAACTCGAATAGCCCGCGCTCTTTGTTGCGCTGTATTGTCTGAATTCAACACTCAATGCCAAAACAATATTTAACTACGTACTTATAGATTAATTAATGGAATGAAGCGTTTGCGTCTCAAGTGGACTCGCGGCACTCTACATTGCGTATAGCTTATCTTTTACCAGTCTACTTTTTTATTTATTTATTTACAATTGCAAATGCAGGTTGCAGGTAGAGGCTGGTTTCGACATCTTCTCTTAGTTGATCTAATGAAACAATAAATTATTGTGCTAAACACCTGTACCGAATAATATTTTATGGAATTGGTGTACTTTGTGTATTTCTAATACTTTGATCGCTCAATCATCGATCGAAAAACTGATTTCTCTTTCTCGAGTTGGTCAATGAATTCTTGAGCGTAGTCAATAAAATCCATGAGCATATAAATGGCTGCTTCGAAGAGCATAAGGTGCTCGGATGTGTCATTACCGCGTCCTATGTCAACGTGGACGCACTGTGCACGATGCAGTAAAAGACGTTGCACACTGTGCTGCAGCTTGGTCGGTGGTCTCTTGTCATAAGTGCTACCCTGCTAGCACTTATGAGTAGAGACCGTCGTCGTCGGGAGTCGCAATAAAACCATCTCATCGGTTAGTTATTTGTTTATACGCGGTAGTATTAGGTATATTAAAAGTTGTGATAGTAGGTAGAGAGGAGGCTCGTGTCGAGGTCTGTAAGGATAGAAGCATAAAGCAAGCCTAATGTGAGAAATGCATCGATTTGATTATTTTTATGTAGACCGGTAACATTCACTTCTCTACACCATTAGGTTAAGCAGACCACTCTTTCATTAGCTATCATCTTAGAATGCATCTCTCACTTCTTTTTGTGAAAAAAAGAAGATGAATGATGATCACATTTTTAAATACATACAATTTTAGTGGAGGCAATTATTGAAAATATAATGCAAGGAATATCTTCTTTCTTGATGTAGAAAATCAGTGTGGTCACTGGTCACCGTGTGTCCTAGCAGCGCAGTGTGTAACTTATGTATTGTCGTTAGTATTCGGTGCGCGTGCGCCTGCGCATTCTTACCTACAACAAACCGTTGCGAACGCACTGCTAAACGATCACTTAGAAAGGTTACCCGATTAGTACACTCGGTACCGCTCATACGAGAGTTTTGGTAGTAATTCGTAGTCGCTAATTAGTAGCATCCAGTCCATAACCTACCACAGAGATGGAAACTTTTGCTTTTGATGCGATTAGGAAACACGACTGACTATAGAGAAATTGTGTACGAGAGTGGATAAGCAAATAAAAAAATACAGATAAATAGCCAAAACTAGGTACTCAATAGAATATCAGGACTGATTTTAATACAAAGTATCGAATTTGCTTTCGTTTTGTTTATTTTCTCGCGACCTCCACTCCAGGAATCGTTTGCTTCAGCGGTCATTGGTCCTCCGACAGAAGTGGCCAGCACACTGCCACTGCAACTTGCTTGTTTTGAGATCTCTATATCGGCAACAGTTTAGAAACCATTTACTTTTTTCCTACAGTTCTGTTTATTACCTATGCAGTGTTGAAACACTTTGTTGTTAAGTTAAATTAAGGGCACCTGATTGTGCCGGCACGTCCGTGTTCCGTGTGTCACGTGGGCTCCAGTATTGGTGTCAATCTTATTGGGTCAGCTTAGGGCTCGGCGCCGTGCCTCGCACCACGTACCATGGGTAATCCATTCAATAAGACACATACCAACCTACTTACACTTAATTTGTTATAAATGGAATATTATAATAATAGGTCCATTAAAGTTCATGTCCATCCAAAAGCGATTGATGTATGAAGTTGAATTTCTTACTTGTAGTAAGAAGTTTGTCTTCACACATCAATCACACAGACCTGACTTACAAAATACAGGTATTTTTGACTAAATATTACTAATAGAATACTTTTACATAACATTTTTGATCCCACTGCTGAACAGAACAAAACTGGCTAAATTTTCCACTTTTGGCTCTCCTTTGCGTTGTCCTACTAATCACTGTCAAGGGATTCGATGTCGCTTCACCTATATTTCTTAGTTACACCCTGGAAGTCAGAAGATGAGAGGCCGAGAGCCGATCGATAGAGACTAGGTAGTTATAACTAATACATCGTATGACGTAAACTTAAGAACTTCTAAAAGGACAGCGGCGGTAAATGTAGATAGTCCTCGCCAGAACGATCGATGCGAGACAAATATTGTTCAAGTGTTTAGAAACTTCTCTGCAAAAAGTGGCCTTCGGCTCACGAACGAATGGCGTAAACAAGTAAAGGGGAAGAAAAACTATGAATTGTTTCACAATTCTCCCTATATTGTAATAGAAGCGAACAAACTAACTCCAGTCGCCTAGTTAGATGTATATTTTACCAGTAATTAGAGACATATGAAGATATGTAAGTATATTAGATATCCTAAGAAATACCTACCCCCACCAATATTTTACGAGTACACCTCGTAAGATAAATAAACCGTAAAGAGTACCTACTAGTATTATTGGCGACGTACTTACTTGTAGGACCTCCAAGTTTCCACCTTCTCACAAAATTCTCCGTATGACCTCATTTAGACCCTCTGCAATAGGTACCTTACTTCATCATCACAAATTGATGAAGATGAAATGAAAGGTTCACTCAGTACGGGGGCACACGATGCGTTGCGGCGCCGCAACGCATCGTGTGCCCCCGCTCTTAGTTCGTTTTCATTTTCTCTCTTTTCAATATCACAGTTCGACTCTCGAACTACTGGTAGGACTAGATCGAATAAAGGGGACCCGTAGCAATACTTTCACTTTTTGTTAATTGGTTCAACGTATATGTTTAGGGCATTTTGACCAATTAGTTACCTAGACACATAATGTAAACCTCGTGGGTGCACGAAGAAGAAAGTTTGTAACGATGAATTGAAGGCGATAGTGGAAGCGAATCTGTGTCAAACTTAGCTACACACATGTTGTATCGTACCCACACGTCCCACACCTGTCCATGGTGTGATTACTGATTATCATAGTGAAATTTTGTAAGGTGAATTATAATAAAGAGTAAACATAGTATCAACTTAATATCAATTAATTTCTCCATCCGACATTAAACATACAGCCCATGACTAAGTGTCCCCCTATTACGTGGGACCGAAAATCATTATTGGCGAAATGTGGGTGTTAATACGCCTCTGCCTACCCCTTCGGGGATTTACAGGCGTAAGTATACAGGGTGTAATCGTTAAGTGTGTCCAGGCGATTATTCCGTAACTATTACAGATATCTAAAAACTTTAAACTGATATCGAAAGTACGTTACCTAATGAGTAAAATGACATCAATAACTTTTTTAAAATCAAACGAGAGGTATCTAAAATTTTGACGTTAAACACTCCCATACATTTAGTATTAGATTAGTAGAAAGGTTTTAGTGTCCTTATTTTAAAAGAATATTTTAGCTTAGTACTGATATTGAAGGAAACTGTTTATTAACCTAACAGAGACTATCTTTTAATTGAATAATATTATTTCTTAGTAAGTACAAAATTTTGTATTCAAAGCAGATGTTCAAAGTGACGTCCTTGTTGTGCGATACAATGACGAGCTCTACTTACAGTTTCAAAATGAACTTTTCTTAACATTTGTATTTTGAGTAATTAAAGCAATTGCACGACGTACACGATTCTGTAACTCTTCTAGGCTGTGCATTATCTCAGCGTACACTTTGTCTTTGATAAATCCCCATAGGAAGAAATCACAGGGCGTGAGATCCGGGGATCTGGCAGGCCAAGGGGTTGCACTGTTATTGGCTATTAAACCATCAAATTTGAAGTGGTAAGATATAATTAATCTACATGTGTATCTACTTGCAAATCATCATTGACATATCATACGTAATCATAAAATGTGATTAAAGTAAAATGAGTACTAGACCACTTAAAATAAGGAAACTAAAACCTTTCTACTAATCTAATGCTAAATGTATGGGAGTGTTTAATGTCAAAAATTTATATACCTCTCGTTTGATTTTTAAAAAGTTATTGATGTCATTTTACTCATTAGGTAACGTACTTTCGATATCAGTTTAAAGTTTTTTGATATCTGTAATAGTTACGGAATAATTGCCTGTACACACTTAACGATTACACCCTGTATGTATGTATGTAAATTTTAATGTTGCCATCGTTAATCTATTAACGTAGTTGTACCAATCAATCGTTTTGTAAAGACTATGCTTCAATAGAACTTGGTACCTATTGATCAAAGTGGAGCGGTAAGAAGAATATCTAATGGATTATGTGTCTACGGAGGCACAGCGTGAAAATATTATTTGTGTCTGTCGTTATTCAAAATGCGTGTATAAGTGGACCATAAATATCTGAACATAAATATGAGATGATTTCAGATCTCAGCAATAGTTTAACGATATCGTAAAATGTGATCGGCGCTTAGATTTATATGATGGATTGTGTAATCAATTACGAATATCGAGCGCATTACAAGGTCGATCTAATAATAATCATTATGATATATGTGGCGCCAAAGTAGCACAAGGGTCTTCCCGTGGGTGTTGTACTAGGTGACTAAGGGATAGCCTATTTGTCACCCCACAAATATGGAAATTGTGACAAATTACCCAGTTGGCAACATTAGTTGACATGCTTTCTATTATCCGCTATCTTCGTGACATTATTTTTTTTCGAAAATTGTAAAAAAAATCGTATTTCAACACGCTTAATCTCAGAAATTGCGATAGATAAGTAATTTAAAAAGTGACATCAACGGCAGTTCCGTTTATTTTCAACCTAGGCAATATTTATCACAGTTTCAGCTTCAGGCATAAAGCGCACTTCTC
The DNA here is from genome assembly GCA_914767945.1 of Eilema depressum. NCBI lineage: Eukaryota > Metazoa > Arthropoda > Insecta > Lepidoptera > Erebidae > Eilema > Eilema depressum. The sequence goes on along the minus strand of OU612031.1, from coordinate 19,251,905 downwards.
AGGGGAACATTGTTTTTTATACGTATCATCAGTATTGTGTAAGTTGTGTAACAAATGACTGCAGTTCTGCCCAGAGCAGAGCGCGCACGGTACCATCAGTCACTTTATTGGAAACGACTGCCGAGCACTTGAACAACGAGCTCAAAATTTATAGGTTTGTGAGTCAGCCGCACTTTTTGTGGAAACGATTTACGATGAGTTAAGTGCTAGACGAAGTGCTTCGATGATTTTATATAATGCAGCGTCAAGGACCTGAATATAAACTAGCCATCCACTTCCAAAACTATAAAAACAAACGCACTTAAACATTTCAGTAACGCTGTCTCAAAGCGAATAGTTACCCTTGAATATTTAAAATAACACTCATAATATGATGACTGGTGTGTGTTTGTTTGCTCACAAAAGTTATGGATTTGTTTGTTATTCCTCACAGCCGAAGATTTACGCAACGTTTCCACTATTGAGGTGAACAATGACGTGCTGCGTGATGAACAAAAGCTGGAGTCTTGACACCTTATTTATCTTTGTGACCGTCCGCGCGGACTTCAAATAGAAAATCTCTGGCTGAGTCAGGACCAGAATCTTGCAATCTTGCAATATTAATAGGAGTCACTAACTAATTTTACATTCTCAAACGAGTTATCCAAGACATTCTTCATTCGGACACCGAACCCCTAATCATTACTTAAAAAGAAACTCAAAATCAAACGACTGAAAAACGAATAAGCCAGACGGATATCAAGGCGGGATATTTTTTATTAGTATTATTAAAATTTAATGGCTGTAGTGTAGTAGAGGAAGCTCGTGAAATAGGTTTTTAAGAATCGAAGTAGATGGCTCCTATCCCCTGAATGTTTGCAACTCAAGTGGTAGGCAATCATAGATGTCACTCGTAAATTGCGATCTGCAGAGAGGAAGAGGAGCAACGTTAACATATCAATATATCGTTGCAAAATGCTAGCTACCTATTATCCTGGCCATTACACTACAGATGTGAACCTACTCCTAGCACAAGCAATTTAGCTTACTTGGAGGGATTAATGGGAATGTTAGTAATTTCGGTTGCTAATATTCTTAGAAAAACATATGAAAACTGAAAACGATAGAGTCACCGTTGGCACCTCTCATCAACTATTATGGGTGCTAGGTTAAACCAGATATACCTAAGTTGTACAATTCCTAACCCTTGTTTCATTAATGTTTATAAGTATGATGCATGTCCAGACCAACTTACAAAGTACGTTGGTGCCTATTAGTACCTGTACTTTAAACAATGGTCGATAGGATACAAAATGTCGATATGTTCTAGTTCTTCGAGCATCCCTGGCTGCTGGACAGCGCGGGTGACACACATCCGCGACTTTGTAAGGCGACACCCTCGGGACGGAGACGGTTCCTCTTCCGGCTGTCACCCACACCGCGAGCTATACTCTACACATGCACCACTATTTATGACGCCACTGGATACTGGTTGCGTTTTTATGATGATTTCATTAATTTGTTACTCTTTGATGTGTTCCACACTTCAAAGTAAGTACCAAAGTATCTACTTGGAAACTTTAGGAATCCTTCTATGTCTACTGTTTGTCAGTAGAGTTTTTAGTAGCTTTAGGGTTGTAGAGTTTAGAGTTGTCAATAAAAAAGACATCGTTCATCATGATCCTGACTATTTTTTTTCTAAATTTTTATTAAGATAGGCCGAATTTAGAGAAATGAGCTAACATCTTTGCTTTCATATGAAATATGAGGTTCCCTTGCAGCTCTACAATACTCTACATCATAATATATTAAAAAGAAATTGCGTTTTACTCGAAAGGAGAAGTCAATTGATGCTTTAGCACAGTTTTAAATGTAATCCATAGGTAGGTAAGGTAGATATCTATTGTATTCTTTTAAATATTTGCGTGTGTTTCGACATCTTTAAGATAAAAATATAAAAACACCGCAAGAATGTTTCGCCTCACTTTGTAGCACTCTGTTAGACTTAAAAGTGTTGTCTCTGGCAGACAGGTGGAGTGGCGCTGTCGCAATAACGAACACCCGCGTGACGTCACGTCGTGGAGCTTATCAGCGAGCAAACTTGGCAGAGGCGCTCTCCCGGTATGTGGAGCGAGCGACACCGGGGCTTGTAGCTTGTATTGTACAGTGCCACTCCCGATAGGAAAGCAAAAAGATATGCGGTCACCGTTACGACACTAACTACTACAGTTACTTATTTAAGTCTCCCATCTCTTATACTTAGGTATGTGCCCATTGATCTAGATTAGATAGGTATTAGTAAAAGGGGGTATCTCGCCCAACTAACTTGGTTCTTTAATATCGACTACTGAATACTGAGATGCATCTGCAATGTTACAAAAGCTTTTAACCCTGGAGATAAACATTGGATATCAGTTATTCCGGAAAATAAGAATTTTCCGCTGTGAAAAGTTTTCCGCGAACAGCAGCACATTTACCTACTTATTTTATAAATAAATAGCAATGCTGTTGTAACACTAAAGCCATATCATATTATGATTATATTATTATTTTGTAGCACAATTCGGCTAGATGCATATAACTATTATGTTAACGTATTAGCGTGAATTAGACTTGTTACCTACTGTGTTACACTGTGATACTAGTCTATTTGAAATTCGTGAAAAATAGTAGGAGGTCATAGAATTCAGTGAATTGAATTAAACACTCATGACCCCGCGCTGCCCTGACTCCGTGACTGAGGTTAATCATACTCGTATGCTTGTAAACAGTATCATTAGTAGGAGTAGGTTACATTACATACAATACAACAAGCACGAAACCAATGAGAAAGTGAGAGCACTCGGTGAACAACGAACAGTGTTATTCACTTATTGGACAAAAAGTGCAGTGGAGCTGTAGACAGTTTTGCGGAAGTACAGTTATAGTAGCAGTAACTGCCATCACTCGCAAAAGTCACAAATCAGATCACCTTATTTGTTGGATGGAAATGGTGCACCCCAATCACACCTTATCATCACATGATACATTTTATTTTGTCTTATGAATTGAGAGGAAAAACTGTATAAAATGTCCTCCAACGAATAAATTCGCTTCTTACGTGATACAGAATGGAGATATATAGGTGAAATGGGAAAATCATAATCATAAGGGTCCCAATAGTTATTTATCTTGGCTGCAGGCTGCACCGGCGGCGAATCATTCTAACAGTATCCTATAAGCGAAACTATTGGTTGGTAGAATAACACTGTATCAATTTTATGCATAGGATAGGTGCATTTTCAGTTTTTATCAAATGAAGCTGACGATTTCTATTACAAAGTATTTTTAATTTTTTACGTCTCCTTCACATTTCCTTTTTATTTGGAAATTTGGAAAATGTGCCTCCATAGACATGATCAAAAATAATTGTAACCCCAATGAATGAAGCGATTCCATCTCACATCAAAGGTATCAATCATAGAGTGACACAAGTAGGGCGGAGGTGCGTCTTCACACTCTTCACACGCAATAATCCCGACGATTTGCCCGTGCTCGTGCCCGTGTGCCCGTGCTACTGCGCGCACAGATGTTTGGCATTCTGCTCGGTATAACAAGGCTATTTTAAAAGTGTCGAATTTACTTTAATACCATATTTCATGTGTCAATATTGTATACGGCGTGCGGCTGATACGTTGGTAGTAATTTTTAACACGATTTATGCGTGTTTTCAAGAAAGACGTGCGAAAGGTCCAGTTTTAACACAATCTAAACAAACTGAGCATACCTAAGCATAGAGGAGTATCATGAGGAAGCAATACTTCGGACGAGTGTTGGGTTGCCAGGTCAACAAAGCAGTTAGATCTAACAATCTGCAATCTTAAATCAAAATAAACTGCAACTGTTAGGACTTGAGAGGTACTGCTGTACCTCTCAAGTCCTAACAGTTGCAGCCGCGTATGGCATAACGGTTGAGCTTTCAAACTTTCGATGTCCACGGCTAGTCCAAAATCGCTGGATCGATTCCCGCTTATTATTAATATTTGCACACTGTGTATATAAGTAGTAAAGGTATATAAGTAGGTACATAGAAAATTGTATTTATTTATAAGATCATATATCTAAGTACGTTTATCCGCATTCTATAATTCACAAGAGTTTGGATCTAGATAGCGCAGATGAAGGCGTTCTACTGATATTTGACCGGACACGGACAAGATAGCCATTACAGCAAACTGAGCAAACCAAATGTAATGCCCGGCCGTTATCTGTACTTCAATATATTGCGAAAGAAAAATGGATAATATAGGTGCGGCGCTTGTTAGCTCATGCATGACAGAGCAATGGTTGTTGAGTTTGTTGAACTGATTGCTCTCCCTAGAATTTTTGTAGACAAATTTTATGACCTGAAGATAATATGTTATGTATATAGCGATGACAGTCGCGCTCCAGTAGTCAGGAGCCGTCGTCGTCGGTCACACGGCCCCGTGACGCGGCTGGACCGTGACCGACACGAGACCGGCACTATCCTTACAAGACAAACCACTACGGCACACTGCCGTCTTGCACCCAACCCCAAGAAAACAGCGGATATACCCTGGCTATATTTTATAATACTTAGTTGAAGCCCGCGACTTCGTCTGCGTGGAATTCTGCTACCGCTCTTGCAACACAACCTTAGATAAAAAATAAGCTATGTGTTATTCCCGGCTATATTCTACCCTTGAAACAAATGTCAGCCAGATCCGTTCAGCCGTTAGAGCATGATTAAATAACAAACATCTTTTAAAATCTATCTTCTCTCTATCTATCAAATCTATATCACAAACTTTCACATTCTTCTTCTTCTTCTGTCGAGTACATGGCAATTCCACTCTCAGACTTGTTTTCCCAGTATGTTGTTACCTGGATCGCTTTCTGGCCTCTGCTTTCACATTTATAATACTAAATAGAATAGGAAGTAGGACTATTTGATGATAATGATGTTATACCTAATGAATAAGTACCTTATACAGGATCAGCTCCAGTGAACCATGACCATGTAGATTGGAATGAAGCTTATGATCGAATGTCGTGTCACAATAGCGCCGAATCGACGATCTAAATGCTGTCCAGCTGCATTGATATCGCTTCTGTGAAGCATAACGATGATATATGTAACCGAATCATCGAGTAATTGAACGTGAGCCGTGTATCGATTAGAATTCATACTATTCGACGTTATTCTTTTAACAAGTCTGATCCATGGTCTTTGGTAGCCATTCTGAATTCATTTAGGACATAGATATACCAACCATTGCAACTACTTCTGAGTACATGTACGGTGTATTGTATGTGTAACCTTACGTGAACTCAAATCATACACATACAGTACGTTGCGGGCCTATAATTTGCTGAAAGCTTTAACTTTTATTTAATCCGCTTTATCCACTGAGGCTTATAGTACAGTACACATACCTACCTAGATAGGGATTTACTGTCTCAGTTTATCATACCTACTCAGTATTAAACTAGGTACTTAATCGGGTTAATGTTAGCTTACTGCTAAGTGCTACGTAGAGTTTGCTAGTGCAAAATTGAGATGATTAATACAGTCTAATATTATGGGAACGAAGGTGTGTTTTATCCGACTGCAAGAAAATGATTGTATTGTATGTCTCGTGTATTTTGTATATCTATTTGTATATTTCAAATCGCTAGACGGATATTAATTAAGACATCGTTAGATACATCTTGTCCGCCCAAATGTTCCTAGAACGTAAAAAAGTTAAAACGAAAATACATCCACTTCTACGTTGAAACACTCAATGATCTCTGTCGTGGCTTCGACTATAATTTCTTATGATCTGAACCTGTGTCTTCCATAAAATCACATCGCAATAGCACCATGACTTTCAGGCGATGTCAATGACCCCAACCACCCTTTGGCAACACAAAGGGCGCGAGGTTGAGGCAGGTGTGGGCTGCGGGCCCCCAGCTCAAAGAAAGTAGGTCACTAAGGGTGTCTGACCGGCGCTGAGTCAGCTGACAAGCAATGGGAACTCATTTACGAAAGCCCCTTGTACGACTGTTATAGACACGGCGAACCGGGCGGTGGTTTTCTGTAGTTGAAAAAAATATATGATTTTGCTTACAGTTTCTGGAAATTTTTACTACTATACACCTAAAATCTGTCATTTTTATGTGCGGTGTCGAGATACACATAAATAATGCTACATAAATGTAGGCATTTTGGGAAATTTGAGAATTCACAACAGTGAAATGTAAAAAAGGCGGAGGATAACTGAAAAGTAGACCATTAAACCAACCAATTAAACAAACCAACCAACTGAAAAGTACGAGATAGATCTTATAGTTTAGTAAACAAACTGCAAAGCCCATAGCTGTTGGTAAGTTTGAACGATTTCACAGGTATTAAAACCAGAATGACATACTAACAAGGTCTTCAAGACGTTTGTGATGCAAATCATGCAAAAAATTTAAGAGTTTCCCTCTTCTATCCGTGCGTCTTCTAAGTGATTATACTTAGGAAAACCATGAGTGTACGCAGACAGTAATTCCCTTCAAACCTGTGTTAAGTTATACCTATGTTACTAACTACAATCAATCAATCTGTTCCAGAAATCGTCCCTCTGTATCGATGTGTAATTTGGTAGTTATCAGAAAGAAGCTGATAGCTTAGCAGAAGTTAATGTATGTTGTACACGTACAGGTTGAAGATTTTTCATCACGGCATTTGAAATACGTAACGAGCACATTGTTCACGACACAATAAGACAGATAGTGGACGTACTCATGTACAATTTTACAAAGCGCTTTTGCATAACGTTTTGTGAAGAGCGTCCGGCCACCTGGCGATGCCTGCTCACGGGCATAATACGCCGCTCACAGAGAATAATACCAGAATACACAGTGCTATATGTACATCTACAGCACTCGCCCTGTTTCATATGTAAGGCTGGGTGTGGACTTCCTCACTATATTTATTTTGCGATATCTGCTCTACACAGGCGAGCCGTTTTTTTGCAAGGCAATTACTGGGAAGCAAGGATGACGCTTCATATCTGTGTGTACAGTGTATCTATTCTTATTATTTGCGTTCAAGCCTCGTATTTGAATTCTTTTGCCTTTTAAATTAGTTCCAACTGTGTTTCTAAGCACGAATAGGCAGGCTTCACGAACCCGGTAAAAAGGACACTGTGAATAGGAAAGTGTTTCCATTTTCCCTCTTCAACATTCGTAGCACAGCACTGAAGACTGTAGATATTTCGACCAATACAATCATCAATGCAAACAAATGACAGATTTTATATATTTCATTTCTATTATCTTTCCTTTATCATTCTAATATTCTACTTGTATTTACCAATCTACTAAGTAGGTAAGTAGTGGAACATCTTAAACGTAATACGTTTTAACGATTTTCACATCCAAGTGACAATAAGTTACTTTATTTGTATTGTAATTCATTGAGTTTCCTATTTGACTAAATATTACATGGCGTGCATTGACGATACTCTGCTTATTGCCTAAACACGAATTCACAACTCAAGTACGTTTACTTAAGTAGGAAGTTTCGTATGCTGAAATATTGAATCGTGCTTATTATAGCCCCGATATCTTCTTACAATCGCAATATAAATTGACCTACTATAAGTAACTGTTGATGTTTATACTAACATCGATAAAAACGCTAAATTCCCGTTCAATGAATCCGCATCGATATAAATTACTTAATAAATCCTCGCGCATGTTGCTAGAAGCGCAAGCGCAGGCGGAACACGCCGAGTGGGGGGCGCGGTGGATAACAAAGCCGATGAATTATGCAGGAGGATGCGCCCAAGCCCATGCACCGTATTGATCAGCGATAGCGGAACATTTGAGCACTAGGCGCAGGCTGCATCAACATTCCACATAGAAATCCTAATCTTATTTAGTAACCACGAAATGCGACTAATCCCTTGAAGACTGCTACATTACTGTAAGAAGATAGCTTTGAGAAAATTGAGATATTAGGACAATGGTGGTCGTATGTGAACATATCATTACATACATTTACATACGGTGACGCACCGTACTGCCGTGGTTATAGTTACACGTAAGGTAGTCTTTACTAAAAACTGGCAGGTCTATTATTTACATACACTCATGCTAATGCTGAAAATGTTATACTGGGTGGCGCAAAAGTACTGGCACTAAAGAAAATACCTTTATTTTTTTTATATGACATTTTCTGTCATTCTGTTGTTGAAAATTGTGTAGTGAACAAATGTAAAATACACTGAAAATAAACATGGACCGTTTTACTCCCCAAGAACGTGGAATAATTGTGTCAATGTTCTTACGGAATAATTCATCAGTGATAAGAACACAACGTGAATTTCGTCGACGATTTCCCCACCGTCCGGCACCGATTGGTCGCACAATTCGACGCTTTGCCACACGCCTTGAAGCAACTGGCTCAACATTGGATAGACCTAAGTCTGGGAGACCAAGAACAGGCCGTTCAGCTGAAAATATCGATGCTGTGCGCGAAGATGTGGAAGAGTGTCCAGAAACATCAACGAGGCGACGTGCCACGCAATTGGGCATTTCCAGACGGACCCTGCAGCGTATTTTGGTGAAAGACTTAAAGATGTTCCCGTATAAAACTCAAATGACTCATCAGCTGCTGCCTGCTGACCACCGAGCTCGTCTAGATTACTGCCAGCGCGTCATAAACCTCAACCTTGAAGAGGATGATTTTCCTTCAAAATTGGTTATGAGTAACGAAGCGCATTTCCATCTCTCAGGGCATGTCAATAAGCAGAATACTCGGTTCTGGGGCACTGATAATCCGCGCATTATTCAAGAAACACCTCTACACCCACTAAAAGTTACTGTATGGTGTGGCATCTGTGTTGACAGAGTGATCGGACCCTATTTTTTCGAAGACGCTGGAGGCAATGCGATAACTGTCACTGGAGAACGCTACAGAACCATGTTACGTGAGTTTTTGATACCCAGTTTGGACGAATTGGGGCTGGAGCACATCTGGTTTCAACAAGACGGCGCTACGGCACACACAGCGCGCGACACTATGGACTTAGTGAGGGACGCTTTTCCAGGCCGAGCTATCTCTCGTTTTGGCGATTTGCCTTGGCCTGCAAGATCACCCGATCTGACCAGTCCAGACTTCTTTCTTTGGGGTTTTTTGAAATCTCGGGTGTATGTGAACAAGCCACAGACTCTCGCAGCTCTAAAAGAAAACATTCGTCAAGAAATAACGAACATATCGCAGGAAGTGTTACGGCAAGTTATGCAAAATGTCATAAATAGGGCTCAAATGTGTATCAACTCTGGAGGTCACCATTTAAAAGACATCATCTTTAAATCCTAATGGTACGAAATTTAATGGTACAAATATACATTTAAAAAAACCTAAATCTAGTTTTCTAATTTAGAAAAAATGTTATAGCCGAACCAAATAGGGTCTTTACTTTTGCGCCACCCAGTATAACAAAGCCTTCAGCAAGCTGCTTGATTCCTCGGCTTCAAGAAGAGTAATATCGCAAATGTCTGCTAATATTCTAATTGCCATTCTGTCATAAAGCATTCTTCGACCATTCTATCTTGAGAGACGATGTCGTCGATGTCATTATAATTAGTGAATTTCAGAAACCCTGAAAAGTTCAAACAGTAATCATGTTTTGTATGAAGTTTTTTCGACACATTATGAATGGACAGCACTTAAGTCGTGAACTGTACATGTGGGTGTAGATCCTTAAACGAAATTAGTTTAGGAATTTGCTAAACATCGTGGACGAGTTCATTTCCGCCAGGGACTGAAATGGAGGATTTGAAATTGATGATTTGGTCACAAAATGAAGGGAAATCCTATTTACTGGAATGAGCCATGTTGTCGTAAGTGCCTCATTAATCTTATTTTTACCGTCGTGCTGCCAGGCTGGCGACATGACTACATTAAGAGGTCCACACTCCATATGTGTCGCAGGTAAGATGTGAAACGTATCACGTCGTAATAAACACAGATAGCAAACAAATTGGTGCCTCCAGCAGCTCTTCACACCTTGATGTTTCTCATAATGAACAAAATATTAGAATGAGCGCAATATATTTTAGCCATTAAGGTTTACCACCATCCTCTCTTCTTATAGCCATAGATGAAATATATAAATAGGGTACCTATAGCCCTATGAGAAGTCTTCAACAGACCTACCTAAAACCTCAAATAGGCAATTATGTTATAGGCGGTAGAGCACGAATGCATTAGCTGTCGATAGATGCCAGAACTCTGCTCACCCCAGTAAAGTGGGGTCTGCGTGTGTCCCCTTCTTCTATCTAACCATATCTTCAATTTGTTATCGGAAAATAACTAATATCGATCACGTGCCTAGTCTTCAAAGTCAGTAATAAAGAGTATTGTTTGTGCGTTTGAGCAGTAAAGGTTTCCGTTTTTACAATGCATCATGCATGACCTACTTATATGTTAATACGCCGGGCGAGTATCGGTTGATGCGCGGACATTTGATCGTCTCGTATTGTGTGAACTTGACATCGATCACTGCACAACACAAGTAAATAGGTACAGGTACCTACACTGCGTCTTAGGATACTTTTATATTCCGACTAGTTGTTGCCCGCGGTTCCGCCCGCGTGGATTTCGGTTATCGCGACCAAACATAGCCCACGTCCTTTCTCAAGGTCTAATCTACTTATCTACCCCTGTACCAAATTTCATGAAAATCGGTTTAGTAGTACGTGAAATCGTAGATAACAGACAGACAGACAGAGTTATGTTAGCATTTATAATATTCGCATTAATAGATAATGTATAGATACCTTATAGATAAGTACCTAAGTGTATGATTCGTCTTTCGATTGATAGGTATTTGTTTTTATTTTTTATATAGAACACGTCAATTTGACTTCGCCTCGCCTGATGGTAATCTGAAGGCAAAGTCTCTGAAAAGGTTTTCGCTAAAACTGGCTAGCAATGGGCTTGAATCAACTGTACTGATTTTACTATCATGGTTTTTAAGCCGTACTCACATTTCGGATTGGTTCTTTAGAACAGGCTGATTGCAATCCAGATTCACACTATTACCCGCATTCACTATCTTTTCAATATTTCGTTCCATATCTTCGGAAAACAAGTTATCCAAGCATACAAATTCGGTGATATACCTACTCGTATATACAGGATGAATCTTACGTTTGGATTTTGGATGACCAAATTCAGAACTATGAGGAATAGTGAAAATTACTCAAAGGATTCTCGACACAGATTAAACAATAGGTACCTACTTATTTATTAAAGGTAGTTACTGTGTGAGTCTCGGGCTTCAATCTTATGAGAACTAAAACTGTAACATTGGAGTTGTGAAAATTCTATACTGTAAGACAAAGTTGTTATTTTTCAAATCTTCTATCATATTCACTCCGTGGTTGACTCAGCCAATCACAATGTTGAGATCCTTCGTGTTTGGATTGGGTCAAGATATTTTTTATTTACATGTTCTTTCAAGCTCATTATTGTATTTATAAGTATCAAGTATGTTCATGGTTGACGCATATTTTTCTAACCTATGACTAAGAAAGGCAATAGTATCTAGCGGTAACAGTACGGACAATTTTTCCTGAAATAGCATTGGCCGGCAGCGACTTTCTGAGATAAAATTTTACAAACCAGGTGAGGAAAAAGCTCATAGTCATTTAAAGGTAAAGGAGGTTCTGTGCGAACCTTCCAGCAAAGTTGCTAGAGGGTTCTAGACTAGTTGTCAGAGACGCAGCGCCACTTTTCCTACTTTCAGTGAGACTGTCCCCTTGGGCAGGGCAAAATTTCTGATTTCGATCGACCTTGCTCAACTGTTATGGCAGTATGTCACGAACCAAATTGTGATCACTATATGGACTGAGCAAAATAAATACCTATTCAGATTAAAGGCGTTGATAGGGCCTAACCCTATATTTGCTTCCATTGTGACTTACAATTTCAGCCATTCGAATCAGGCTTAAAATGTGGCTAATTGTGTGATACCCAATGACATTTTTATATAATATCTTTGGTGATACCTATTTAAGCAGATAAAACCTACTAATGAATTGTCTTTTATGCACATAATAAACGCAGAATACGTAGGTAGGTACCTATTGCTTTATTTTCCACACATTTACATCTGTGGCTATGAATAAGCCTAGCCCGTACCAGACGCTCCAATTCGGTCGGGTCCAACTACCCTATTTATATATTTCATCTATGGGTCCAACCATCCGACAGCTTCCGCAAACCGACAAGTGTTGCCGTTTCGGGAAAAATAAAAAAGTCAGTGTTGCCGTTTCGGGAAAAATAAACTTTACCAAAATGTCACTAGATTGTAAGGAATAAAATAAAAAATTAATTATTTATTATTATTATATTTTAATTATTTTATTCCTTACAATCTAGTGACATTTTGGTAAAGTTTATTTTTCCCGAAACGGCAACACTGACTTTTTTATTTTTCCCGAAACGGCAACACTTGTCGGCTTGCGGAAGTTGTCGGATGGTTGGACCCGACCGAATTGGAGCGTCTGTAGCGGGCATTACTTGGATTGACGTCATCAGTATCGATGTACCTACTCGACCACGCATTCCCGAAGGCTGTGTTGTGGAATTTGATACAACGCTCAACCCGTGCCCTTTCGTCCCTATTTCATAAGATGATGACGTGATTAGCCTAACGTGAATGTGACGGATGACGTCAACTAAGATCTACCTAGATAATACAATTTTCATATTTTTCTCATTTTGTTAAATCTGGGATAGGTAGATATATGCACTTTATGCAGTTAGGTAGTGAGAATCTCTAGTCTAGTAAGTAGGTAGGTAGGTACCATGTATTAGGAATGAAAGGAATATGGATTGCAGCCTTATTAAATCGATGATCTGTCTGGCCATAGACCTTTCAGCAGCTTCTACCGGTAACTTATGATAAACCACTAAGGCATCACAAAAATGTATGTACCCATTAGCCAAAATACTACTCAGACGTGTCACGGGGACAAATTCATCAAAGCGTGTCCCGATAGCACAACTAGTTGTGCCATCAAGTTGGTCTATGGGTCCGGGGGACACCTAAGCAAGTGCCCACCTAAGGTCTCCTCCTACTCCTGCCCTATCTTTGCATTAATCCGAGGCCTTCACCTCGGAAGCCGGGGTTCATTTTTCGGCTTAGGTATACTTCTCCACTTGGCATGGTCTTGGGCATCCATGGTAGTGAGACCACGCACGCATATCATCGTCTACAACGATAAGTCAGCACTTTTTTTGTCTACTGACGGCGGAGGCGGCATGGCCAGACATTTGTTTGATACAAACCAGTCGTGTACTGTAGTTATAAAATAGAAGGAACACAGTCGAACCCACATCGACTCGATAGGTAGCTACATAGACTTGTTAATTTTAATTTAAAATTCACAATTGAAGATAGACTGCGATTATACCTACTCAAAGACTTTCAATAAGTAAAATGCGCAACGCATTTTTTTATTTGTTTATATTTATGGCTGAAATCCAGTCTTAGTCATAGGTAGGGGACGATGGGGGAATTACGGACATGGGGTAAATACGGACTAACATATATCTACTCTATCCCTGCCACCCGCGTCCCGCCGCCACGAACACGCGTTGCGTTCTGCCATCTTTAGTGCCCGCCAAACATTCCCGACTGACGGCTACGTACACGTTTCAAGGTAAATGAAATTTTTCATTTTTTGTGATTTTGATGTAATTTTTGGTATTTACTATTTTGAGTGTTATTCAAAAAGTATAAGTGTCAGTTAAAAAGTCATATTTTCTATCGATTGCGATGTTAATAACGACTAAATAGCACAACCGTTGGCCTTGATAAATTTTTGTTCACCTAAAAATTTTGTTGTTGTACTTTTTCAACTTGTTTGGGTCAATTGCGGACAAATAGCCTGGGGTAAATATGGACGTCCGTACTTACCCCATTATTTATCAAAATATATTTTTTTAATTTTATTTTCGTAATTACTCCATTATTTATCAAAACCTATTTAATAATTCTGTATTCCAGATGCCTCGAAAAAAGCATTCCATCATTTTCACCAGCACACCAGAAGAAGTAAGCCTAGAACAAAAGGAACAGAAGAAAATAGAAAGAAAGAGAGAGAACCTGAAGCAAGAAAAGACCAAAACTACAAATAAGAAACCAAAAAACACTAAAAAAGAACGACCAAAAGGTGTTAGAAACTTAAACAATTTTGAATATGATAAAGAAAATGATGAATATTTCTGCATTTATTGCCAGGAAAAGTATTGTGATCCACCCACCGAAGACTGGATTATGTGTTCTAAATGTAAGAATTGGGCACATGAGAATTGTAGTGCTAGGTCTTCTTCAAGAGGCTACGTTTGTGAATTCTGCAAATGAAATGGGACCTCGTCCGTAAATACCCCATGTTGTCCGCAATTAACCCAGCACTGGTCCGTATTTACCCCTAGAGCTAAGGGTAATTACGGACATACACGTTTTTGTTTTTGATCTAAATTTAATACATGTTGATTGATCTCATATAATTATTAATGTTGATTTGATAGGTAAAGAACTATAGTTTAATAATTAATAAAGAAAGACTGATTGCTAATAATAGTTTGAGTTTTATTTGTGATTCTGCTTAAGCGTCCGCAATTCCCCCACCCTCCCCTATATGTTATTTGCTTTTGATTTAACCACATGCAACAATAATATTTTAAGACAAGGAAAATTTCCTTGTGGTCTATGAGTGTGCTTCATGTCAAGATCCCATTAGAGCATACACAGGGGAATAACCGTATTCCCTTTCGATAGCAATCCCTTTAGGTATTATAAAAATATGTTGCTTTTTGTAACAGAAGTCTTGCCAATTTTTTCTCTCTCTCTTCTTTACCCACCAACTTTTGCACGTGGCAAGCATACACAGGCCATTTTCGTTTGCTATTTTTGAGTATTAAACTGAAATATGCCACGGACTTTGCCTATAAATCAGAAGGTCGTGTAACGGTAAGGTTGCGATATGATAGCGTCGACTGTCGCGTGCCGATAATCTGATCGAGCCATCTCGCTTCTCTTTACTCGGACGGTTGAATCTGTAGTTTCATAAGACATTAATAGTAAACAATTCATTGTGATTCAAATTAGACATTGCGTGTAACCACTGATACTGATAAAATGGTGCAACGGATAGATACTTAGGGAAAGTTTGCACACTTAAAACCTTGCGCGGAGTAATCGAAGTCTAAATATTACATTGCCATTTGTTTTTATTATTGTTATGTACAGCACATGGGTTTGATTCCCTGATCGAGCAATATTATTGGGGCGTGCTGTTAACAAACTCTCGCTAGCCGAAAGACTGGCCTGGAAAATGTGGCCGGGTTATGTTAGGCTTTACGTTCTACCGAAGGAAGGCAATCTTAGCCGAAGTCCTATAGATGCCATAGTATGGCATGCACTTAGCATGCTCATACCCATAAACTTAGGTAGGGTTCTCCCCTACCTAAGTTTAATGATCGTGACGATAGATTTTATCAGTCATATCATAGTCATACTAGACATGAACAAAGAAGCTGGCAGGTATTTGTTAATATATATGGGACTGTGCATTAACCATGAAGTTATGGCACAACTAAAAGTAGGTACACATACAGTCCGTGAAAAGAGCTTATTGCTTGATTTGATGGAGGCTGGCCCCCCCGACATTATGTAAAGCTTTACGCCCATACGTACCATGATGCGATGCGATTACCGGGTGTGATCGCGTGCGTGTCGGTGTATACGATTCATAAAATCATAACCTTCCCCCTAAAAGTTACTTTGGGGTTTAGTCATTTTCTTACGAGGAAAGCTAGTGAAACAACTCTACGGAATAATTTAATCAACATAACATTTTATATAATGAAAATACAACACAAGCACATGAGTTATATCTAGCTAGATACCCTAGATACATACTTTCTTGTCGTGAAATGTTACTATATGTAATATAGGATGAATATAGGTCACAGGAGATGACGGGAGCAGCCTGTCAACTTATTTGCATCTTTACAAGATACGCCAAGTGATAGACAGAGGTAGGTAACTTTTGGTATAGCACTCTGGGCTCCATGATCAGTCCGTTCCGTATACCTATGACCTAAATAATACCTATACTAAACAAGTATATTAATATGAGTATTAAGTAGGTACTAAAGTATTTTATTAGGATTAAGTTTGACCGTGAAACTTAAAAGAAATCGCAGTTTTATTGTATTCCAAAGTAGATATAGATAATTTAAAACGAATGAAGTTACTTAAAAGGAAAAATATTTCCGACTGTAGGTAATAGATGGTAGATTAACCTGAAGGCTAAAACGACCATGTAAAAGTAAAGGTTTTTAGATGCTTTACTCCATTATATTTATTTTATTGTACTTGTTTTCATCCAACGTCAATTTTGTTACAAAAAATCCATCCTAAGCACTTAATTTCCCTAAAAATGATGTCGCACCGTCTCGAAACTACAGGCAAGCTCGATAAGTCATCAACGTACTTAGTTATTTTATTAATTACCAAACATGACGATGGGGAGCATTGCAACTACCCATATAAAGTTATAATACTCGGTCAATTATTTCCTTGAAACGTTGCAACTCTGACCTTCAATAGGGTAGCTGAAGGCCAAAGGGGTTGCAATTTTTGGGTCACAATATGCGTAGCTGGTCACTCCGATTTATAAGTCAGCTTATATTTAATAGCTAGTTGATATTTCAAAAATGTGCACGTATTTTTTGTAATTTTTCAAAAAACTAAAATACAGGTCTTAAAATTATGTTTCATAAAATTTTCCAACATGAGGTAAACAAGAAAGAATATTTGAATTAAGTGCAACATTGTAAATTATTAAAAATATTATTTGTTTTGTTAAAAAATATTGTAACATTATCAAAAAAAATACTTACACTTTTTCAGCCGGCAACGGGAAACTGAAAGTCGTAGCGAAATCCTCTCACCAGTGAATATTACTATATTTTCTGAACACACTATATACAAACACAAATAATAACTAGGAGTTTATCTCAAAACCACAGTATTGTAATTATTATTCACGAGTATCGGGACGCGACTGTAAAACTGTCGTTCAGTAAAGTAAGTAAACAAAAGGTTTGTGGGAACGCGGCGGGCATGCGCCGTGCGTCGCGCTCGCCGCCACTCGCCGCTGTGAGCCACAAGTGGCGCCAAATCGCGCCGGCGGGAAATGGCGGGAAGCGGGAAAGAAAATGCAATATTTAAGTAAACAAAACTTTATTTTACAATCACAAATCAATAACGTTACAATGAAAACATATTAACAACTAATTTACAAAGTAAACAACAAAATTATTGTATACTAATCTTTGTTTATCACGACCAGTCGTGTCTTGAAATTTTATGTGTAAGAATAAAAACTAAGTTTAAATTGTAGTTGTAGATACAACTTTATCCTTATCATTAACAATGCTTGTTACCAATTATGATTTAAAAAAATCTAACATGCTAATAACCTTTCGACAATTTATTCACAGAAAGAAATTATTTAACATTTACTCCAATATTGCGTACATAAGACAAAAGTATTTAAAAACTAAATAAAATACATACAAATAACACAATCCGAATAAAATAAATACTTGTTAAAACGGACATAATTAGTTCAAATTCTTAAGTGCGAACCTAAGTACTATGTAATAATAATATCCAAATAAATTGAGAGTAAAGTTCATTGACCTTTCTGCTGGTTTCTCAGTGGTTGTAAACATTTTTCACACTTTAGCTTATAATATGATACTTTAATTACTTATAAAATTATGGAATAGACGAATAAAACTTATTTTTGTTCGACGTTAGGTTTCAGGATGAATAGACAAAGAAATAACCAAGCTGAACCCTAATCTTTAAAAATGCGATATTTGAGAATTTGAATTAGGTTAGGTTCGGTTGAACATACAACGCAGATTTACCTAGTTAGTCTTTTTTGACATTAAAATTTGCACGCTCTACGGGGCAGAATATGCTGTATTCACTAGTTTTTAAGACCTATAATGTAACCATATTCGACGCAAATAAATGAATTTATTATTATTATTTTCTCTTTATTCATTTTTTTTAAACCTATAAATTACATTTTTAAATACATCTAAAAGAAAAAGCATATATTTAAAAATATAAAAAATAGTGCCCACCGGCATCGGGTACAGGGACCAAGCTGCCGGTGGTTAGGGCTCCAGGGAGAGGAACCTCCTCACAATACGTGCCGTGTCGAGGAGTACCGCCTTCTGCATCAGGCCCTTGATCCAACTATCTAACGCGAGCCTCTTAAGATGTTGGTCGAGGCTCTTGGCAATCAACCCGTGAGCCGATACGACTATCGGAACAACAATCGCCGAATCCACAGCCCACATGTCGACAACCTCGCGAGCCAAATCCAAATATTTTATTTGTTTATCTTTTTCGGCTTTCACGAGATTCTCGTCATGCGGGATGG
This sequence comes from Eilema depressum, assembly GCA_914767945.1. Lineage (NCBI taxonomy): Eukaryota > Metazoa > Arthropoda > Insecta > Lepidoptera > Erebidae > Eilema > Eilema depressum. The sequence goes on along the minus strand of OU612031.1, from coordinate 19,233,401 downwards.
TGATATCGACAATTATTGCGCGGCGCTCTGATCGATCTATCACCACAATATCAGGCTTATTGGCTAAAATAGTCCTGTCAGTGATGATAGATCGATCCCAGTACAATGTGAATTATTATTATTATTATAATTATTATTATTATTATTATAATTACCTACAGTACATTAAGCGTGCAAAACATCCAGCTGAAACAATACTGATCTACGAACAGTACATAGGTCTTAAATAGGCAGGCTATAATAGGCAGACTTACAATAATCCAGTCCACGATCTACAAGTCGCCCTGATGGCTATGGAGCGAGCCACGCCTGGGGTTCCTTTGAAGGACAAAATTCGTAACGGGGTCATCCGACACAGAACTAAAGTTACCGATATACTTAGCTCGCAGAATGGGCGGGCCTCAACTGTCGAAGGACCGATGGCAGGTGGAGCAAACGAGTCCTAGAGAGGACTGCAAATCGGTTAAAGGAAGTTGGGATGTCTCCATTTAGATGGCTAGACGGCGACGTGGACACTGTAGCCGGAATATACGGGCTACGCAAGGCGCAGTTTTGGGTGCTACGCCGCACATTGGGACAGACCTATGTCCAGCAGTGGACTGCGATAGGCTCATTGATTGAATATACTATGAGATGGTATCACTCCCATTATTTCTGTAAGTGGTAGTCAGGTGTGGGCTCTGTGCTCCATATGATTATAATGCAATTATTTATATCTTAAGTACTACTTAACTGCCCTAAAGACATTGAACTACTCACTAAAATCAAACTTATAATGGTGTGCTCTTATCATCTAGTTTACTGTTATAATGTACGTGGTATTTCCATTATATTGACTTATACACTTAAGAATTTTATATTTCTATCAATCCGATAATTTCTTATAACCTGTTGGAACCGTTTCTTCTGTAAAGTAATGCTATCGGTTGTTATGGCAAAATTTGTTTACATTATAAGTGTTGGATAGTACCTTTCAGTCTCTTAATCATAATCCTTAACTACCTTAAAGTTACTTAAAACTAATTCAGTCTGATTCGAAACCATCGAATGGTGAGTTTTTCATTTTTGCGGTATTCACGCTCTTGTGCTGTTCCAACTCAAATTTACCTCCAGATGACATAGCATAGTTATCTTTCTTCCAAGACTGTTTAAAATACGTATAAGATGTATTACGTGCGTATAGCACGCGTATCTTCGCGAAAAAAGAGCTGAAACAGCGCAAAAATGTCAACCCGAGTAGATAAACCAAGCCAGTGGTTATCAGATGGTGTTACAATTACATAGAATATACCTTATACGTATATCAGGGATGGCGAACCAAGGCACGCGTGCCAATGATGGCACGCAGCACAATTTTTGGGCAAGTCACTACAAAGTGGCTATTAGGCAAGGATATAAATTTTTACATCCGCCCTTGCCATAACTTAGGCCCCTTGCCTTAACTTAGTATAATATACCCCCAGACATAGCCCCAAATAAACTTAGGATAAGTTAATTTGAGGTCGGCCATATAAATAATCGAACAGCAATCTTTCTTCAAAATCGGTTCAGTACAGTTCAGTTACTTCCGTATTTATAATATTTATACCAATTATATTATTATACCAATAATCACGAAGTCAAACTGCTTCATTTAATTTTTTTAGAAAGATGGCACGTTTTTGCATAAAGGATCGCCACCCCTGCCCTATACGACTAACGTCACCCAGCGAGAGTTGATGAAATATTACAAAGTATTAGGTGACGATTGCACTTGTATGAAGCAAAGTGTAACAACACTCTAAGTTAGGGTTGCCATACGTCCCCGTACGCCGGGACATGTCCCCGTTTGAAGCTTAGTGTCCCGGCGTCCCGGCCGATAAGCAAATTGTCCCGGTTTAAAAAATATAGTTTTATATTTGAGGGCTGGACTTGGTAAACAATCAATCAATTAGCCACCGTCGCAGGTCGACTCGCCTGGCTAGGTGGTGTCTCCCTTTCCGTTTTCCTTCTCGCGCTCTCCACTCTAGGACTCGTCTGCTTCAACGGTCATCAGTCCTTTGACAGATGTGGCTAGCCCACTGCTACTTCAGCTTGATTATTTTGCGAGCTATGTCGGTAGCTTTGGTTCTATGTCGGATGACCTCGTTACGAATTCTATCCTTCAAAGAAAGCTCGCTCCATAGCCCGTTGCGCAACTTTTAGGTCGTGGACTAACCCTACCTTCAATGGCCACGTTTCGGCACCGTAAGCCAGAACAGGCAGGACGTACTGGCGAAAAATTTGTTTTGAGGCATTGCGGTAAAGGCAAGAAGAAGACCCGACGTTACACCGACTTGTTGAGAAGCTCCATTCAGGCTGTGCAGCATTTCGCTCATTTGCTCCAGTGACTCCGCAACTATGACAATGTCGTCGGCGAACCGAAGGTGCGAGATGTACTCACCATTGATGTTGATAATTCTGGTCTATCCAATCCAGAGTCTTGAAGACGTCCTCCAACGCGTATAGTATGCGCACTCCACGCTGGAGGCTAATGGGTTTCGTTTTCTGGTCTTGGAGCTGGACAGACATTGTGGCAGTGTCATACAAGCATTTCTGCACTTCGATCCAATCGACACGACATCGCTGCAGAGCATCCAACACTGCCCAGGTATCGATAGAGTCGAAGGATTTTTCGTAGTCCACAAATGCCATACACAGCGGCTGCTTGTAATCTGGCGTCTTTTCTACAATCTGCCGAACAGTATGGATGTGGTCCACGGTGCTATAGCCTTTTCGAAATCCGGCTTGCTCAGTGGCTGAAACTCGTCGAGCTTACCCGCGAGGCGATTTGTGACGACTCTCGAGAATGGCTTGTAGACATGGCTCAGCACTGCAATTCACTAAGCGAGCATAGCGATGCGAGTCGCAACGATGTGCTCGATAGAGATTGTCATTGGTCAGATTGGGTCACTTCACTGGAGATCGGCCAATGACAATCTCTATCGATCACAACGTTGCAACTCGCATCGTTGTACTTGCTTAGTGAATTGCACAGCAGGAGTGAGATGGGCCTGTAGTTCTTCAGTAAGGTCTTATCACCCTTTTTGAAGGAACAGTATCATCGCACTCCCACTCCATGCCCTAAGTGTTGGCCCTTGCTGGATGATGGAATTAAACTCGCTAGATCTTTCAGGATTGGAGCGCCAGATGCTTTCCTGAAAGCAGGTGGCGCTCAGTCGTAATTTCGTCATCACCAGAGCACCTGTTGTTCTTCAGTTGCCTGAGAGCCGCCTCTTCCTCGTACTGTTAGACATTTGGTATCTTCTCGGTGTAATAGCGCGTGAGTGGGGCTCTGTGGTCTTCATGGCTGTGTCCCGTCGGTTTACTCATCCGTGATGCATACAGCAGCTGTCCATAGAATTTCTCGATCTCTTCGAGTATCTCGTTCTTTGAGACAATCGTTTTGCCTTCCTCATTTTGAGTTTCGTCAGATGGGGCCTCCCCAACTGCTGAGCGAACACTTTCGACCCCCTATTGCGCTCGATTGCCTCCTGGATGGTGCGGGCGTTGGAGCGTCGGAGGTCGTGTCGTATCAGGTCGTATTGGTAAACAGTAATATAACTACAATAAACGCGACTAACTAGCTAGGTTATTCATACGTGGATAGAACGACATTTTTCCGTACAAGTATAAGTTAATGTTGATTTCGTCAAAATATTTTGTAAAATTATCAGAATTAACTTTTCGCCTTCGTAGCGAAAAGCCCCAACGAAAGAAAGCCCGACTGGCGGGTCGCTGCGCGCTGGCATTGAATAGCAGTGTTTAAAGTTGTTTTAAACCTTTAAAGTTACCCACTGTTGTAATAAAAGTGCCTATTTTTCTACCTTCACTAGTTTTTCTTCAAATGTCCCGGTCTGCGTCCCCACACTTATGGCAACCCTACTCTAAGTGCAACTGCAAGAAAATAGTCTCAATTCTTATGTCTTTTCGATACGTTTTCATCTCTGAAACCTAATATTTGTGTTCAAAAATCAGTCTGTGCTATTTTTATTTTATTTTTTCAACTCTCCTTAGATGAACTTAACTAACTTTACTTAAAAAACATTTACATTACAAACTATTTGTATATGTAAGCTAGTTCCTATACTTAATAAGTCTTTTCCTACAGACTTTAAATTTACAGACACGAACAACTTTTTTTTTTGACTTCGTATTATTTATAAATCGTATGCTACATTAGTCTTACACAGTAGTCTTATACAAGGTGCGTAAACCCCCTCATCTGCCCCCGGGTTACTAAAGTCACTGGTAGATGAACCATTATAACTGTTTGACCACTTAATATGTGGTTTCTGCTAAATACACAAAAATCCCGTCAACGAAATTTTTCTCATATTTTATAATGAGCCATCATTATTATTTTATATCTACGATTTTGTTCATACCAATAAAAAATCAAGCATTTTAAATGAGAAAATAGACATCTACTTTGACACAGGAAAAGCTGGGAGGTCACATAAGTTCATTGCTCTAGTTTTGCCAAACTATAATTTTGTACCCCAATTAGTAATAATAATGAATAGTTTTCAATATTATCGCCAATACAGCATCGTATAGAACACGGGTGACACGACTGTAGCCACTTTACAGATAAAAATAAAACCGGGAGTTTAAAACGTACAGCGATGGCTACAAGCTTACTCCTATCAGACCTTCAAGTTCAGAACAGTACAGTATTCTATATATTAGTCTTCTTTACCAGACTTACCTTTATATAATGCTAGTTAAAGTTAAGATTACATCTATGTTATATTCGTATTACATTAATAATAATAAGCGATCGATAGAACGTGTCACAAATAACAAATTGTATGCCGAGCGAGGTCGATATGTGTATCATACACATAACGACCTCGCTCGCCATCGTGTAAGGAATGATTAGCACGAAATCCACGAAATGAATAAAAGTAATCAAGAGAAAATGGCCATCAATCTCTTTATTCAACTCTAACATATTATAACGAAACTGTATGTTTTATCCAAGCACAAGCAATATAGCTTAGCTGGAGGGGTTAGGCAAAATATTAGTAATTTCGCTTACTAATATTGTTAAGAAAAAAAAAACAAAACAATGAATTGATTGGTAATCGTCAAAATTAAGTATCCGTTATTTTTATGATCCGTACCTAACTATTGGCAAAAACTTATAAAAAATTACGACATATACTTAAAAGATTCTTTTAAAATAATATTATTAGGATTTGCAATCGATTTTTATTCCTTTCATATCATTAATCAGATATAATAGTTGCATGCAACTGTCGCACTATTAGGCTGCAAGTCACGTCGCTTGAGTTTTGAGGTCTATGGCATAAGTATTGAAATATAATGTAGTGAGGTAAGTTTTACACAGTAGCTGTTTCTAACATCATTTCTTACGCTGGCAATAACGTCTCTTACTCTACTTAAAAGCAACAAAACAATTCCTCAACAAAATGATTATAACTATTCTAGTCTAGCAACGTATCCTCCAACAAAATGACAATAATAATAACATAACATCTTGTAACATACAGTGAGCAGCTCTCCTACGCGTCGACCATGACGTTGCGCGAGGTGTCGACGCACTCGTAGCCGTACTTGATGAGGAAGTGGAACCGAGAGTCGGAGACCAGCTCGGCCAGCTCCGGCGCCGTCAGGATGTCCTCCACGGGCGGCAGCAGCAGCTCCAGGTCACCGCCTAACACCACACGGCATATTACAACTCAACTTATTATGGAAAATGTGTAATGACTTGCCTCAATGATTTATCGAAAGCGTTCGATCATGTTTACCATACAGTGTTGATTTTGAAAGTTGTGTAACTTTCATTTTGTTTAAGGTATAGCTGAATTTTATAACGTGCTATTTGAATATGAACAATTCTAAATTTGAATGTAACGAAAAATCATCTTAGGGACATGTTTTCAATATGGGAGTTCCACAGGGTTACATTCTGGGGCCATTCTTTTTTTTATTCAGGTGAATGACGTAATGGACTTAGTAGGCAATAAATGATTTGAACGACACTTAGTAGGCAATAAATGATTTGAATTTGGACAATTATAAAATAATATGATTTAGTTTATGATACTATTACATTCTTATATTCTCACTGAAATATTGTTCAACTGACATTCACTACATTTCGCCAATGATCCCTGTACTCGTACTCACCCATGATGTGCACGAGGTCGATGAGGCGGAAGAACATCTTGGCGTGCAGCTCGTCGGTGGGCGCGTCCACGCGGCAGCTGCTCCAGTCGTCGCGGGCGATGCACGCGCACCACACCTGACATAGTTATCTGTTCATTACCTTGTTACCTTCACGAATAAATAATTCCTATATGTTGTAAAAGTTAAACGATTGAATTAAATACACATCAGTGAACCTCGCGCTAAAATTTCATTTGTATCTACTCGTTTCAATTTACGTTTTTTTACATACTATTATATTATTGCTACTCAGCTGTTCAAGTAATTTGAGTAAATAGGGGAAAGTCGACTCTAAATTGCACCGCCTTTTAAATCGTACCTCAAGATTTTTCGTTAAATAAATGACATTTTATTTTTAGACTGGCAAGTGGCAACACCAAACTATGCTCTAGTGTTGCCTGCAACTCCAACGCCATTTTAAGTTGACCTCTAACGAGAATTATGTATGGAAGTGAAAAAACAGTTTTCGGTGGAATTTGATGTAAATTTTCATACTAATTTGTAAGGTCATACATCTGATAAATATACGTAACTATAATATAACTACAAACTTAAACTATATTATTGTGTATTTGCATAGTGTGACTAGGTTTTGAGGTTAATGTCATTGCATAACTTGTAAAAAGTGTTGGTCTTATAAAGAACTCACCCTAAGCCGCAGTTCGTCGCGACGCTCCATGTCTTGGATGAAGTCGGTGAGGTCGAGCGCCTTCTTATAATCGTACTCTGTCAGAGCGGTGCTCTCCGACTCGATATACATCTGAAATACGATATGTTTGTAAATCATTGGCAGTAATAGAAATGAATTTAATTACAAGGTCCTACCAACTATTTTGGCCCAAACCAAGTTCATGTGATAAATAAATAATGATAAATAATGGACAAGGCACTGACGCAGATTGTCCTCTCGGGGTCGGGACGTTGGATGGCAGTCGGCCGACGTACTTATCAATAGCAACAAGCTGATGTCGTATGCCTAGTTCTGTGAAATCGCTAGGAAGAAGACAGATCTATTGGCGTGTGCCTATAGATATGATTCCGTAGCCGACCGCATACGACAACTACCGACGCATGCAGCAGATACAGCGTACCTATTACTTGTCAAACTCCGATACGGATAAAGGGGACCATTGAGAAGCCGCAATGAATTATGTGCATGTGCTGCGTGCGTCGGCAGTTGTCGTATGCGATCGGCTACGGAATCATACCTTTATAGTATATTGGCCTTTCTACACCTAAACAGATGCATCTACAGGGTGTCCCAAAATTCAAGGATAAGCCGGTAACAGAGGGTGGCCCTACTTATGGCTGCTCTGGAAAAAAAAAGAAAAAAAATGTATCTCTATTTTTTTTTAAATTATTTAAACTTTTTTAAAATCTTTGGAAATTCGGTACCCCTAATGATATTTTCAACTACCAGGTCCACAATTTTGCAAATATTTCTGAACTCTTTTCTGTATTAGCAAGCTAAGAAGTATGACTATCCACCAACACCCTGAAAAATTATAGAATATTTGTAGTTATTTTACAAAAATAAGTCAAAATATTTTTTTGTCGTCAAATTTTCATACATTTTTACTTTCGACCCACTTTATCTTATCTCGGTGAAAAAAAAAAGTATGAACACCACTATGGCATTCTTTTTCAAAAATTGGCGCAACTATCCAAGATTTCAAAATGGTATAATTTGGGTATGATACTATAATGAAATACTAAAAAAAAATTTTTTTTGTAAATAAGAATCACATTTAATACATTGCTCTTATTGAAAATCACCAGATTTACTTTGTACACAATGCATTCATCCTCAATAAAAAATCATTGACGGGACTTATGACAGTGGTAAGTGGTAACCGAGTAGGTTATCACATTACGAGGTTAAGCAACATAAGCCAGGGTGGTTTTCGGATGGATGACCATTCTTAAGACATTAAGACACCGCCGTCCTCTGTTTCTCAGAGAGTGCGTTAGGTCGTAGATCCCGGTGGCCATATGAGTATCTATGACAGTTAGTCGGACCCCTAAAAGTCCAACAACTGGACTCACTACATAACTTTGATATCGCCAGTGGGTTGTGGAGGTCATGTGGCAGTCGCTTCACGGCAAATTTCGCATTTCTGCTGTTTCACAGTTAGCCGGAAAATCTGAGGCTCAGAGTTTTATTGGAATTGTTTTAAGAACAATTAGGTTTCCGAAAGCAATTGCAACGCTGGACTAGTTTCATTAAAATATCAATGCGGCTACGGATTATATTTCTGACAAAAGAAATGCACGAAAAATAAAATGTATTAATGCCGGTGGCAAACAATTAAAAATGTAAAATAAAAAAAAAATTAACAATAATGCAATAATTATAAAATTATACCATTATGTTTGTTTAATATTTTAACAGTATGGATTTTCATCCTCTGAACCTTTACAAAATACAGAGTCGAATTTTATGGTTAACTGTGAAACAGCAGAACAGCGAAATTTTCCGTGAAGCGACTGCCACCTGACCTCCACAACCCATTGGCGATATCAAAGTTATGTAGTGCGTCCAGTTGTTGGACTTTTAGGGCTCCGACTACCCGTAACAACTGTCATAGATGCTCGTATGGCTACTACGATCGACGGCCTAACGTACTTTCTGAGGAATGGAGGTGTCTCAATGTCTTAAGAATGGTCATCCATCCGAAAACCACCCTGGCTTATGTTGCTTAACCTCGTAATGTGATAACCTACTCGGTTACCACTTTGTCACAAGTCCCGTCAATGATTTTTTATTGAGCATGAATGCATTGTGTACAAAGTAAATCTCGTGATTTTCAATAAAAGCAATGTATTAAATGTGATTCTTATTTACAAAAAAATTTTTTTTTTAGTATTTCATTATAGTATCATACCCAAATTATACCATTTTGAAATCTTGGATAGTTGCGCCAATTTTTGAAAAAGAATGCCATAGTGGTATCTGTACTTTTTTTTCCACCGAGATAAGATAAAGTGGGTCGAAAGTAAAAATGTATGAAAATTTGACGACGAAAAAATTTTTTGAATTATTTTTGTAAAATAACTACAAATATCCTATAATTTTTCAGGGTGGTGATGGATAGCCATGCTTCTTAGCTTGCTAATACAGAAAAGAGTTTAAAAATATTTGCAAAATTGTGGACCTGGTAGTTGAAAATATCATTAAGGGTACCGAATTTCGAGGGATTTTAAAAAAGTTCGAGTAATTATAAAAAAAATAGAGATGTATTTTTCTTCTTATTTTTTCCTGAGCAGCCATAAGTAGGGCCACTCCCTGTTGCCGGCTTATCCTTGAATTTTGGGACACCCTGTATAGATGTTGTCATCGGCGGACGCGTCCGCTGACGTGTAGAGGGGGTGATTTGCTCGTCTGTCGTAGGTATTTAACGTCTGCCGATGCATCCGGCACTTATCCGTTTGTTGTCGGTTTTTGTGACACGGATCAAAGGGACCCGGCGGAGTGTTCACACGTCTGACCTGACTTTGAACACATTGGAAAACGCTATGAAGATGGTGATAAGGAAGCTCCGTTACCTGCACTAGTTCGCCTGGCGGCAGTACTTTAGTGTCGTCCTCGTCCAGTCCGTGGTGCACCTTGATGTCGCGCGGCAGCGACGCGTGCAGCTCGGCCAGCGACAGGCGCGCCTCCAGCTTGTGCCAGGCCGCGCTCGACTGCACGTTGGGCTCGCTGGACACCGCCAGGCACAGTTTGGCTAGTGACGTCATTGTCTAGGAACATAATGTTATGAATATAACAGTGTTTCGGGTGTATCCGGCTTGAAGGACCAAAATGTATCTACTAGTACTTAAGTGGTTATTAGTCAGTTAACTTTTTCATTATTGCATATCCATAATGATTGTTTTTATATGAAACTAGTTGACCCCGCGAACTTCGTACTGCCTTTTTTTTAATTTTTCTCGCCGTAAGAACCATCCTCGTACTTTAAGGAATATTCTTAAAAAAAGAATTAGCGAATTGGTTCAGCCGTTCTCGAGATTTGCGCTTAGTAACACATTTAGGGATTAATTTTTATATTACAGATAAGAAGATTCAATTATCACTATCTATATAATAGTACATGAATTTTATTAATGCAAGGATAGGCTGTTGTCTCCACTTACCCGGAGCGAAAAAGATGTACAGCATATAATATATGTATAGTAAGCGCAATATTGTCACTGAGTTATAGAAACGTATTCCGACACAACATTGTGCCCCTGCAGCTAGTATTGCTCGTGATTATATCTTGCACTTAAAATGTGCTCTATACGCGAAGTCTTAGGTATTCTTTGAGGCTATCACGGGGTACTACTGCGGTGGACAAGTTCAAATTTACCAAACATATTACAAAACAATCCGCCTTCGCCAGGGTCTCATTTGTCATACGATTTAGGTCCAAGACACGTGTCTAGAGGTATATCACCGCGTGTGTAGCGCTCACCGTCATGCGTCCCAGCGAGTCCTCCTCCTGGTCGGCGCGCTGTGCCAGCACGTGCGCAGCGGGCGCGTAGTGCTGCTGCTGCAGGTGCTGCAGGGCCAGCAGCTCGGCGCGCTGCGGGGCGGCGTGCAGCCAGGCGCGCAGGCGCTCCCCCCAGCGCGCACCCACCCGCCTGATGAGCGCGGCGCGGTGCGCGCCCGACTGCTGCGCCAGCCACGCGAACGTCACCTCCGCCATGCCCTGCCACACACACACACACATAGCGCACGCGTTAGATACCATACTGAGCTATCCTACACCTCAGTATTTGAGACCCGAACACAATTACAATTTTAATCGGAATCGCCGGAGTACCCGTGACAACTTCTACACGAAAAGGCAAGATGTACTTTCGCTCTAAAACAATAATACTAAACAAAGCTTAATTTCCTTCTGTGGTAACATCAGTCGCACGAATAAACGCTACATCAATGCACAACGTACAGCAACGCTGACGTCCGCGGCAAATTAGTTGCTACGTACCGCTGATGACATCAATCTCGCTTGTAAGGTTAGCCTTACGTGCATCGCAACAGTACGCCGACGCGCTACGCATCACCATCACACGCGCAAAGCAAAACTTACCGTCGGCTGTACATACACAGCTCAGGCGCTGACGAACACAAAAGTACCAATCAGCAACCGATTTCACACTATAGGACTGTTTTTATGTCATACACGGCCGATGGAACACTCAAGCGACATCAGTGTAAAAGGAAATCAAATCTATCAGATAATGCTGTAGCACAGGTTGTCGACAATTGAAGCTCAAGTGCATGTCACCCTCATAAAAATCTAATAAATTACACATATGAAGACGAACTCTAAAGTGCATTACAATAGTAAACGAATCTACAGGGTGTCCCAAAATTCAAGGATAAGCTGGCAACACAGGGTGGCCCTACTTATGGCTGCTCTGGAAAAAATAAGAAAAAAAATATATCTCTATTTTTTTTTTTAATTATTTAAACTTTTTTAAAATCCTTCAAAATTCGGTAACCCTATTTACATTTCCATCTACCAGGCCCACAATTTTGCAAACATTTTGGAACTCTTTTCTGTAGTAGCAAGCTAAAAAGCATGGCTATCTATCATCACTCTGAAAAATTATAGAATATTTGTAGTTATTTTACAAAAATAAGTCAAAATATTTTTTTGTCGTCAAATTTTCATACATTTTTACTTTCGACCCACTTTATCTTATCTCGGTGAAAAAAAAAAATATGGACACTACTATGGCATCCATTTTTAAAAATTGGCGCAACTATCCAAGATTTCAAAATGGTATGATTTGGGTATGATAATCTAATAAAATACTCAAAAATTTTTTTTTAAGTAAATAAGAATCACATTTCATACATTGCTTTTATTGAAAATCACCAGATTTATTTTGTACACAATGCATTCATCATCAATAAAAAATCATTGACGGGACTCGTGACTAATTGGTAACCTAGTAGGTTAACACATAACGAGGTTAAGCAACACAAGCCAGGTTGGTTTTCGGATGGATGACCATTCTTAAGACATTGAGACACCTCCATTCCTCAGAGAGTACGTTAGGCCGTCGATACCGGTGGCCATACGAGTATCTATGACAGTTGTTACGGGTAGTGGGAGCCTAAAAGGCCAACAACTGGACTCACTACATAACTTTGATATCGCCAATGGGTAGTGGAGGTCAGGTGGCAGTCGCTTCACGGAAAATTTCGCGGTTCTGCTGTTTCACAGTTAACCATAAAATCCGACTCTGTATTTTGTAAAAGCTCAGAGGATGGTGAGTGTTGAAAATCCATACCGTTAAAAAATAATTAAACAAGTATAATGCTATAATTTTATAATTACTATTTTTTTTTTATGACCTAATTGTTCTTAAGACAATTCCAAAACTCTGAGCCTTGGATTTCCGGGCTAACTGTGAAGCGCTGAACTTCAATATTTGCCGGGAGGCGACTGCCACCTGATCTCCAAAACCGACTGCCGATATCGAAGCTATCTAGTGAGACCAGTTCGACTTGGCGAAGTGGAGGAGGAAGAACTGGAAGGCGAACTCTGAGCTTCGAGGTTATCTTGGCCACGGATGCAATCAGGAAAATGCGTAGGTATCCATGAAGATGATGATGACTAGTTGTAAGACTTTTAGGACTCTCACTACTCGTAACAACTGTCATAGATACTCGTATGGCCACCGTGATCGACGGTCTAAGCTACTCTCTGAGGAATGGAGGTGTCTCAATGTCTTTTAGAATGGTCATCCATCCGAAAACCAACCTGACTTGTGTTGCTTAACCTCGTTATGTGTTAACTTACTAGGTTACCAATTAGTCACGAGTCCCGTCAATGGTTTTTTATTGATGATGGATGCATTGTGTTCAAATAAATCTGGTGATTTTCAATAAAAGCAATGTATGAAATGTGATTCTTATTCACTACAAAAACTTTTTTTGAGTATTTTGTTGGATTATCATACCCAAATCATATCATTTTGAAATCTTGGATAGTTGTGCCAATTTTTAAAAAAGGATGCCACATTGTTGTCCATACTTTTTTTTTTCACCGAGATAAGATAAAATGGGTCGAAAGTAAAAATGTATGGAAATTTGACGACAAAAAAATATTTTGACTTATTTTTGTAAAATAACTACAAATATTCTATATTTTTTCAGGGTGGTGATGGATAGCCATGCTTTTTAGCTTGTTAATACAGAAAAGATTTCCAAAATATTTGCAAAATTGTGGGCCTGGTAGTTGAAAATATCATTAGGGGTACCGAATTTTGAAGGATTTTAAAAAAGTTCAAATAATTAAAAAAAAATAGAGATATATTTTTTTTCTTATTTTTTCCAGAGCAGCCATAAGTAGGGCCACTCTCTGTTGCCGGCTTATCCTTGAATTTTGGGACACCCTGTATAACAATACATCTCAAAGTATCAGTACGCGAAAGTGTTACCTCAGTGGCGTACTTGTCGATGTAGGAGAACAGCCGCTCGTAGTCGTCGCCCTTGACGCACATCTCGATGAGCAGCTCGAAGTCCTTGAACTTCTCCGCGAGGGCCGCGGCGCGCTCCACCTGACCCTCCTCCACTGGACACAAATATACACTTTCAAGGCAACTAAATATGAAGCTTTTACCGCCTTACCATGGCGAGAAAAGAATCAATGAGGATTATGTCTATTCAACACGCGTACAGGGCTGAGATGTCGCCCAACTAAATTAATTCCAATAAGACCGAAACAATCTTTCTTTTTGGAATTCTCTACCAGCACACGAGTGTTTTAAGTCAATAGTGAGCGTTTCTATGGAGTTCGTGAAACTAAAACCATCACCTGTAGGATTAGCACCTATAACGATGGGCTTTACTTCATATTTATAATCCCATCAAAAACAATACTTGTAAAAAAATGCCAAGCCTCGCCGCCCTCGGTTCTTCTACCGCAAAAAGTTGTGAGATCCATGTAATACAAAGTCGGTTAATTTATTCAGTCCCTACTTCAGATACCTTCTGTCCTAAGTTATTACGTAATAAGTTTTTATGTTTTAAATGTAATAAATTGACTTGGCAATCGCACTAAACAATCTTATTTAATGTAATTATTGTGATGTGCTATACATTGTGTTTTCATGCGATGCCTTCTTCACTTTTCGTCATCATCAAGTTTATTCAGATACTAGTTTAAGCGTGAAAGCGTAATACTAACAAATAACAGACGCTCAAGATAGTTACTTTCGCATTCGTTCGTTAGACTGATATTAGTATGAATGGATTCATGTACACTGAAACGTTCACTGCAAATTTAACTTTGTAATCCCATATATTTATATGAGATTACAAAGTTATTTATGCAGTTGGTGAAATTGCTGAAATTGAAGAATATTTTAATTTTCCCTTGAGTTGTACACTAAACACTACTTATCTTCTAAATTTGAGGCTTCTACGTCTGCTAGAAGTGCCTTAGAGTTTTGATGATCGGTCAGTCAGTGAGTGACAAAATTTGCAAAATTTGCAAACTTTGACTAGTTGTAATTCTTAAACTACTGGTTCAAATTGAATGAAATTTTAAATATAAAGTGTTTTTACAGTGCCTACTTAGTAACCGAAGATTCAGGCTTCTAGGTTTATCCACAACGAAGTCCTAGGGGGTCGAAAATGGCCTGAAGTGCTTCGAGAAAATAGTGTTACGGCCGTGCCGCTCTTTTTTGCCCGACTTGGCGGGCCGTGCCCCCAGATAATTAAGGAAATTTCGACCGGGCATTCGATTCGATAAAATTACGTTATAAAAACGTGTAATTTTAAAATTTACAATTTCTAATTAACACAATCAAGTCATGAGATGAGTCACAAGGTATGTAGGTCTTATCAACTCGCGTAAACGTAAATTTAGTTTGGCAGATCATACCGAATACTAAACTTATCTGTTACACTTTTCTATACACAAAATTAAAATATCGCTTAAAGAAAATGTATGGCTACAGAATCGTATCCTTGTCGTGTCGTGTACGTACCGAAGGGCTGTATGACGTCCCGCCGCATACGCTCGTACAGATGCTGCGTATGCGGGGAGGTGTTCAGATGCTCGGCGTCCGTGAGGATGAGATCCGCCAACGCCGCCGTCGCTTCGAGAACTTGCGCCCGTAGGCCTGGCTCGGGGCAGTTGTGGGCACATTGCCTGTGGGGGAAGGGGATGATTGTTAGACATCATGGTCGCAACAATAATATGGAATTAAACACATACAGAGCATCTATGGCGAAGCGGTAGTGAACGTAACTGCTATGCAGGGAGTGCAGGTTCGATTCGGGATCCGCTAAATGCGTTTTGTATGTATTGTTGTTTTTTTTATATAGTGTACAATAAAGAATAATTTGTATTGTATAAATACGGCTATTTGCAGTGGTCTGGAATTTTTTATACTTCTTTAATCGTTGACAAGCACACGGCTCATCATCATCATCATCACCATCATCATCTTTATCTTCATAGAGACTCGCGAGGGCCCTCGCGAGTCTCTATGAAGATGAAAAGTGCCTGATGAAAAGTGGTTACTATGGCCTATGGACGAGTGCAACATTAGGGGAATCATACTCGAGCTATCCATGGGTGTTTCCATACCTCACAGAGCACGTTAAACCGTCGGTCTCGCTTGTCATACGACCATCTATAATACTCGAGTAGTTGAGGCTCTCAAAAGCCCGACTAATCCCTACTAATATTATAAATGCGAAAGTAACTCTGTCTGTCTGTCTAGCTTTTACGACTAAACCGCTGAACCAATTTTGATGAAATGAACATGAACATGAACATTTCAACTCACAAGTTAATGAGGAATCTGTTTCTCATGTAAGTGAAGAAGTAGTAGATGCCGGGGTTACGCACGTAAGTACTGTGTGCATCGACATTATAAGGAGCGCTTTGGAATGTGCAATGCGAGAGTATCGATCCATGCCTTTTGATTGTCGACCTCGCCTACCGCGTTTGCCCACACATAAAAAAAATATAGCGCTAGTATGTGCCCTAGATTCGCTATTATCAGATTATTTTGATAATAGCGAAGATCTCAGTGATACGCACTCAATCTTATACTGCGCGGCTGTCGCAGCATGTCGAGTGGCTAATGTTAAATTTCATAGTACTATCTTAACCACTCGACCGAAATCTGCTGTGCCGGCTTGGCAGAGTAGGATTGAGCGGCGTATTACTGAGACTAGGGCACTTATTGGAAAGCTGATATGTTTTAGATCTGGCAATACACGTCCAAGAGTCATGCGTTTTGTGACGCGTGCGTTCTCGGGGACTGATATAAGGCCTCGAGAATTTTTGTCGCGCGTCACAGAACGCATTGACTTCTTGAAACAAAAAATCTACGCGTGGGCGAACCGGATTCGACGTTATAAAAGGAGAGTGGATCGTTACTCTCAAAATCGTACGTTCCAAAGGGACGAAAGGTGGGTATACAGAAGTTGGGAGCGTCCTGATTCGAATGGGACTGACATGCGTCGTCCAGATGATGATGCTACTAATACGTTCTGGCGTAGCATCTGGTCGACGCCCGTCAGTCATACAGAGGGTGATTGGATGCGAATTGTCGAACGATCGTGTGAGTCTATAGAAACTATGGAACCAGTAACAATCTCGGACGAAGATGTTACCAATGCAGTCCGTCTGTTACCTAACTGGAGATCAGCGGGCCCAGACGGACTGCATAACTTCTGGCTGAAATGGTTCCGGAGCTCACATGGTCGGTTGGCAATGCAATTCCAATCATGCCTAGAATCAGGATCGCTTCCCGCTTTCATAACAACCGGTGTAACCCACCTTCTTCATAAGTCGGGTAGTACCACGGACCCTAAAAACTACAGGCCTATCACTTGTCTGCCTACAGTGTATAAGCTTCTTACATCTATTTTGAGAGAGAAAATTTCATCCCACTTAATTGACAACTCTATCATGTCTATCTCTCAGAATGGATGTAGGAGCGGGGCCCGAGGTACTAAAGAGCTCCTTATAATTGATATGGCCATTTGCCAACAGGCCCGTCGTCATCGGAAGGATCTGGCGACATGCTGGATAGACTATAAAATGGCCTATGACTCTGTGCCACATACGTGGCTCTTGAGGGTGCTAGAGTTGTATAAAATTGATGCAACTCTATGTGCCTTCATGAAGACATGTATGGGGCAATGGAGAACGGTGCTTTGTTATCCAGGATGTCGACAGATTTGCGAGGATAACGGGCTAATAAAGATTGAGCGAGGTATATTCCAGGGCGATAGTCTGAGCCCATTATGGTTTTGCCTAGCACTGAACCCTCTCAGTACTATACTGGAGAGTTCAGGGTTGGGCTGTCGGTTGCGGAGAGATGGTCAAGTCATATCCCACCTCCTTTACATGGATGACCTCAAATTGTTTGCTCCCAACAATCTCCATCTGATAGAGTTGTTAAAGTTGACAGAAACATTTAGTAGCTCTATCAGGATGGATTTTGGTGTGGACAAATGTGCGGTCATGCATGTGAAGAGAGGTCGGATTGTGGAATCTGAAAGTGTAGAGCTCTCAGATTCTACAAAGCTTAGAGCTCTCTCTGCAGCCGACACCTATAAATACCTGGGTATGTCGCAGGCGTTAGGCATTTCAGAGGCTGGTATGAAACAATCATTGCAGGAGCGTTTCTTTGGCCGTCTGAGAAAAGTTCTGAAAAGTCTTTTATCAGGCGGTAATAAGGTTCGCGCCTGTAATGGTTGGGTCATGCCAGTCTTGATGTACTCCTTCGGCATACTCAGGTGGACTCAGACAGAACTTGACGCCCTGGATAGGAAGGTCCGTGCGCATCTCACTGCATACCGAATGCATCATCCGCGTTCATCTGTGATGAGGTTGTACATACCGCGGAAATGCGGGGGTCGTGGTTTTTTAAATGCCAAGACCCTCCATAACCGTGAGGTGTGCAACCTCAGGGAATATTTTCTGCACAATGACGCGGATATGCATCGAGATGTAGTGATGGTAGATAACGGACTTACCCCGCTCGGTCTGGCTAAAGAGAACTGGCGCAAACCGGCAGTATTAAGTATTAATGACCGCAGGGATGTATGGAAGGGCAAGGAGTTGCATGGTCGTTTTTATCGGGCTCTACATGGGCCCGAAATAGATATACCAGCCTCTTTATCTTGGCTACGCTTCGGTGACCTATTTGGGGAAACCGAAGGGTTTGTCTTTGCAATTATGGACGAAGTTGTTATGACGAATAACTATCGGAGATATATCATAAGGGATGGTACGGTTGACATTTGTCGGGCGTGTCACCGTCCCGGGGAATCCCTTAGACATATAATCTCTGGTTGTTCTCGTCTTGCCAACGGCGAGTATTTGCACAGACATAACCAAGTAGCCAGGATAATCCATCAGCAACTTGCCCTAAAGTATAACCTTGTGGAATCAGAGGTACCATACTACAGGTATGTGCCCGACCCAGTTCTCGAAAATGGGCATATCACGTTGTACTGGGATCGATCTATTATCACTGACAGGACTATTGTTGCCAATAAACCTGATATAGTGATAATAGATCGATTAGAGCGCCGTGCAATAATAGTTGATATCACTATCCCTCATGACGAGAATCTCGTGAAGGCAGAAAAAGAAAAACAAATCAAGTATTTGGACTTGGCCCATGAGATTGTCGACATGTGGGATGTGGACTCGGCTATTATTGTACCGATAGTCGTTTCCGTTCACGGACTTATCGCCAAGAGCCTCGACCAACATCTTAAGAGGCTCTCGTTAGACGGTTGGCTCAAGGGCTTGATGCAGAAGGCAGTTTTGCTAGGCACTGCACGCATAGTGAGGAAGTTCCTCTCCCTGGAGCCCTAACCACCGGCAGCTTGGTCCCTGTACCCGATGCCGGTGGGACACTATTTTTTATATTTTTAAATGTATTTTTCTTTTTTAAATATATTTAGAAATATAATCTATATGTATATAAAAATGAATAAAGGTGAATAATAATAATAATAATCTGGCAACACTGGTTGCTAACGGTCGCATATATTTTTCTCATCCATTTCTTTTTGTTTTTTCGTTCGCAAATCAATACAAATACCACTGTGCTTTTTATAATTTACCCAGCTCATAATTTCTAATCAATAAAAATATAAAACCTAACTATAATGAAGTGCACAATAAATAGGACAAAATATAAAAACAATCCCAAGAACCTATGACAGACAGGAGATGTCAAAATCCGACCGAACCAAATAATGAAGAAATAATAAATGTTGACCCGGGCAAAAGCCAGACAGATACAACAAAATGCACAAACAACACCCACGGACTCGTCGTGCAGCTCCGCCTCGCAGCCTCCGGACGCCATATCTCCAAGGCTAGCTACTGCTGAGGCGTCGAGCTCCGACGAGTATTTCTCTCCGCCGACGTCGCCAACACCCGTGCGTCGGCCGGGGAGAGGCCGACCACCGGCCAGCTTGGGGCCCCGAGGCCCACCGGCCTCGAATAGGGCTCTCGCTACCGGTGGCAATGTGCACCGCATGGCATGGACATCATCAATAAATGAAAACGTCATGCGGGCATATTATGTGGCTACAGAGTTAGGAACCAACCTCACTGCGTATCGTGGTCGTTTACTGTCTCTGTTTCAGGAACTTGAACCGGCTGTCAACGTATCTGCACAAAGACTATCGGACCAGGTTCGGGCTATTCAGCGGTGTAACTTGTTGGATGGTGCCGTACTTGAGAGGCTATTCTCTGACGTACAGAATAGTCTTGCTATTCCCACTTCATCGCAAGCTGTGCCTCCGGTGGAAACCAGTGCGCCTACGCGTGTAAGGCCACCACAGCTCGTCTCCGCTGATGAAGTGGAGGAAAGTGAGACTATATCCGTAAGTACCCAGTATAATGAACTATTAAGGAGCACTTTGGAGGATGCGATGCTGGAATACCGATCCATGATACCAAGCAGTCGACCTCGCTTGCCTCATTTGCCTATGCATAAACGCAATATAGCGCTAGTATGTGCCCTAGATTCGCTATTACCTAATTATTTAGAAAATAGCGAAGACCTCGGTGATACACATTCAATTTTGTATTGTGCGGCCGTTGCAGCGTGCCGAGTGGCAGGTGTCAAATTTATTGTCAATAAACCTGCTACTCGACCTAAGCATGCTGTGCCGGCCTGGCAGTATAGGATTGAGTGTCGTATTGCTGAGGCTAGGGCACTTATTGGCAAGCTAATCTGCTTCAGATCGGGCAATACGCGCCCGAGGGTGATGCGCTTTGTGACACAGGCATTTTCAGGGACTAACGTTAGTCCTCAACTGTACACGTCATGTGTCACAGAGCGCATCGACTTTCTGAAGCAGAAAGTTTATGCATGGGCAAATCGAATCCGTCGCTATAAAAAGCGCGTGGATAGGTATAACCAGAATCGCATTTTCCAGAAGGATGAAAGGTGGGTTTATCGGAAATGGGAACAACCCGAGTCAGGTGTGGACGACGTTGCTCGACCGGATGCTGATGCTACGAATACATTCTGGTGTAGCATCTGGTCAACACCTGTCGTCCACACGGAAGGCGATTGGATAAGAGAGGTTGAACAAGCGTGTGAGGATATACAGATTATGGAGCCAATCATCATTACGCCTGATGATGTTGCGAGTGCAGTCCGTTCGTTACCGAATTGGACATCGCCAGAACCGGACGGACTGCACAACTTTTGGCTGAAGTGGCTCCGTAACTCACATGCTTGTTTAGCAACTCAATTCCAATCGGCTTTAGACTCGGGTTCACTACCTAATTTCGTAACAACTGGCATAACCCACTTACTTCATAAGTCCGGTAGTGCTACGGATCCCAAAAATTATAGACCAATTACTTGCTTACCGACGGTCTATAAGCTTCTTACTTCCATTCTGAGAGTCAAAATTAATTCTCATTTAGAAAAAAATTCGGTCATCTCTATCTTTCAGAATGGATGTAGGAAGGGGGCCCGCGGCACTAAAGAGCTCCTTATAGTTGACATGGCCATTAGTCAACAGGTGCGTCGTAAACGTAGGAATCTGGCAACATCCTGGATAGATTATAAGAAAGCTTATGACTCTGTACCACATACATGGCTTCTGAGGGTGCTAGAGTTGTATAAGATTGATACAACTTTAGCCACCTTCTTGAGGTCATGTATGGGGCAATGGAAGACAGTTCTTCGCTATCCAGGATGTTGCCAGACAAACGATGCACCCATAAGAATCGAGAGGGGTATATTCCAGGGTGACAGTCTGAGTCCCCTGTGGTTCTGTCTAGCACTGAATCCTCTTAGTACAATACTGGAGAATTCAGGGCTAGGCTATCGGTTGCGGAGAGAGGGTCGAGTTATATCCCACCTTCTCTACATGGATGACATCAAATTATTTGCTCCAAATAATACCCAATTGATAGAACTACTAAAGATGACTGAAAGCTTTAGTAGCTCTATCAAGATGGAATTTGGTTTGGACAAGTGTGCGGTCATGCATGTGGAAAGGGGTGGAATAGTGGAATCTGAAGGCTTAATACTTTCGGATTCCATTAAACTTAAATCTCTTTCCTCAACCGAAACCTACAAATATCTGGGTATGTCACAGGCATTAGGAATTCCTGAAGCTGGCGTGAAACAGGCATTGCGGGAGCGTTTCTTTGGCCGCCTGAAAAAAGTCCTAAAAAGCTTTTTATCGGGCGGTAACAAGGTGCGCGCCTGCAATGGTTGGGTCATGCCAGTCCTAATGTACTCCTTTGGCATACTTAGATGGACTCAGACTGAACTAGACGCCCTGGATAGAAAAGTACGATCACTGTTAACCACATTTCGGATGCATCACCCACGATCTTCCGTAATGAGGTTGTATATCCCGCGGAAGCTGGGGGGTCGTGGCTTCCTTAATATTAAGAACCTCCATAACCGTGAGATATACAACCTCAGACAATATTGTCTACAGCAAGCAAACACGGATATGCACCGTGATGTGGTTGCAGTGGACAATGGTTTAACCCCTCTTGCGTTGGCTAAAGAGAACTGGCGCAAACCTGTAGTACTTAGTACTGCTGATCGCAGGGAGGTATGGATGGGCAAAGAGCTACATGGACGGTTTTATCGGGCCTTAAATGGACCCGATATAGACTTAAAAGCGTCCGTATCTTGGCTACGGTTCGGTGATCTTTTCGGAGAAACCGAGGGTTTTGTCTTTGCAATTATGGACGAAGTTGTCATGACGAATAATTACCGGAAGTATATAATGAAGGACGGTACGGTGGACATCTGTCGGGCATGCCACCGCCCCGGTGAATCACTCAGACACATTATTTCTGGTTGTTCTCGTCTTGCCAACGGCGAGTATTTGCACAGGCATAACCAAGTGGCCAAGATTGTACATCAGCAACTTGCCCTGAAATACAACCTTGTGACTTCGGAGGTGCCATACTACAGGTATGTGCCCGACCCAGTTCTCGAAAATGGTCGTGTCACATTATATTGGGATCGATCTATTATCACTGACAGGACTATTGTCGCCAATAAGCCTGATATAGTGGTGATAGATCGATTAGAGCGCCTTGCAATGATTGTTGATATCACCATTCCTCATGACGAAAACCTCATGAAAGCCGAAAAAGACAAACAAATAAAATATTTGGATCTGGCTCATGAGGTTGTTGACATGTGGAATGTTGATTCAGCAATCATTGTCCCGATAGTCATATCGGCCCATGGGCTGATTGCTAAGAGCCTCGACCAACACCTTAAGAGGCTCTCGTTAGGCAGCTGGATCAAGGGCTTGATGCAGAAGGCGGTACTCCTCGACACGGCACGTATTGTGAGGAGGTTCCTCTCTCTGGAGCCCTAACCACCGGTAGCTTGGTTCCTATACCCGATACCGGTGGGGCACTATTTTTTATATTTTTAAATATATGTTTTTGTTTTATATAATTATGTATTTAAAAATATAATTTATAAAAGTTTTTAAAATAATAAAGAGGAATAATAATAATAATAAATATTCTACAACATTCTACACAACGCTATCTAGACCCATGGTAAGCTTAATTAGCTTGTGTTATGGAATCTAGAATGCGGATATACATACTTAAATACTTTTTTTTTTTTTGTAAATACATACATATAATACATAGAAACACCCAGACCAATGCAAATATTAATATTCATGCATACGAATATTGGCACTGAGCACTGAAATTTGGTATAGGGGTAGATTAGACCTTGAGAAAGGACATAGGCTATGTTTGGTCGCGATAACCGACATCCACGCGGGCGGAGCCGCGGGCAAAAGCTAGTCTAACTATAAAATTTTTATATTACCAAATGGTCGTTTAGTCGCATAATGCCTAATTCGCGAAATGGCACCCGAGTCTGAAAAGGACTAATTCGCGAATGGACTAATTCTTAAAAAGACTAATTCGCGAAATGGCTAATTCTGAAAAGGACTAATTCGTCGAACGGCTAAGTCTTAAAAAGACTTAGTCGCCAAATGGCCAACTCTTAACGACATATGACAGCACAAGTCAGACATTTTTTAGACGTTAAACGAAGCTAGAGGACGATGAAATTGCAAACAATAAATGAGAAAATATTTTTATTAAAAATAAAAATCACAGATTATTATGAATATTTTGCAAATCAAATCTTTTCAAATTATGTCAGCCAGCAAAAGTAATTACAAAGAAAAAAGGGTTTAGTCTCAAAACGTTCAAGTTGCAAAATAACATATAAGGTAGCAAAAAGTTCAAATCTCATAAGACACAAGTCTCTAAACCTCCAAGTTGCAAAATACCAACATCTCAAAACGTTCAAGTTGCAAAATAGTCTAGTCTCCAAACATCCATGTCTCATAATACCTATACATTTTTATCCACACGACACTGCCCACCGCGACTCGGATAGGTTAGGTTAGAAGGCTAAGGCGGGAGCGGAGCTCCCGCATTAGCCTTCGTGGTTATTTTTTTTTAACCACACATACAAGGATTTTGAACTTCAGGATTTTATTATAGTAAATAAAACACAAAAGGACGTGCGTTCACTTACAATTCCACTTCAATAAAAAAATATATATTATTATGAGACATGGATGTTTGGAGACTAGACTATTTTGCAACTTGAACGTTTTGAGATGTAGGTATTTTGCAACTTGGAGGTTTAGAGACTTGTGTCTTATGAGATTTGAACTTTTTGCTACCATATATGTTATTTTGCAACTTGAACGTTTTGAGACTAAACCCTTTTTTCTTTGTAATTACTTTTGCTGGCTGACATAATTTGAAAAGATTTGATTTGCAAAATATTCATAATAATCTGTGATTTTTATTTTTAATAAAAATATTTTCTCATTTATTGTTTGCAATTTCATCGTCCTCTAGCTTCGTTTAACGTCTAAAAAATGTCTGACTTGTGCTGTCATATGTCGTTAAGAGTTGGCCATTTGGCGACTAAGTCTTTTTAAGAATTAGTCGTTCGACGAATTAGTCCTTTTCAGAATTAGCCATTTCGCGAATTAGTCTTTTTAAGAATTAGTCCATTCGCGAATTAGTCCTTTTCAGACTCGGGTGCCATTTCGCGAATTAGGCATTATGCGACTAAACGCAAATGGTTGTGGAGATCAGATAGCAGTCGCTTCAAAGAAAGTATCTAAATTCAACCACATCATAGTTGACCGGGTTAAGACTAGGCTCAGAGAATGATAAGTCGCTTTCAGAAGTAGTTTTAAGGATGATTCACGGTACACCGTGTTGCGACCGGGCCGTGCCCCAGCCGGGGCAGGTCGTTGAAATGTCAGCGGATATTGTTTCCCGGTTCCGGCATGGCCCGGCCCCGACACGTTGTAACATGAACATATACGCCCGGTGTAACAGGAATGACTGGCTCTGTCGGCGCACGGTCTGGTCGCGACACGTTGTAGCGTGAATCATTCTTTATACATATACACAGTTACTATCTGAATCATATCAACACAATAACGTCAGGGGAACGTGTACTCACAGTAGCGCACGCCGGTGCAGTTCCACAAGTGCCGGCAGTAGCGCGCGAGGCCCGACGGGCGGACTCGCCGGCGCCGCGCCGCCTAGCGACCGCCATTGGACACGCGCCTTGCCCGCCGCGCGGAGGGCGCTCTGTAATACACGCACGTGTAAGTGTTCACCGGGTATGACCGAAAGGAACTAGGTATCTGCAGGTTTCGTCATCAACATTGTTACTAACGATGCAATCTTATTAAATGTGTTTCAAAATAAGAAGGCCCCGCGTCACATGACAGGTATACCTCAGGACATATATGTTGGAGTTAAATCGCGAGACAAACGAGGCTCTAGCGCGCGCGGCGCGATAGTAATCTATGCTTCATGAATTTGAGCTCGTCCACCAAAGTAGCACCCAATGATATCCTCAAAAGACATCTAAACGCAATGTCCAAAACATACGTCCTAATATGTGTGTACACTCACGGTGAGCACGCGGCACGTGGCGGCCACGTGCACGGCGTGCGCGCGCGCGTCGTGCGTCGGCGCAGGCGCACGTGCCAGAGCGCGTAGGACGCGCGTGACGCGCGCGGCGCGGCGGTAGAACACGTCGGACGGCGCCAGCGCGCCCGACGACAGGGCCGCCTCCACCCACGCCTCCTCCTCCACCTCCGCCGCCGACTCCGCCGCAGACCCGTTCACCACCTGCGGGAAGGCCGGCCTCTAAGCTATACCGATGCATTCAATCGACTTTGGATTGTAGAGAGATTTACATTAGACTGTAGAACACACAGGGGGGCCCCGTTCAACATATAGAAATTCTAGTTATACAAATATGAGGCAAACATGAATTGAACCTTGATTATATCACTTTGTCTCTTTTTTTCCAATATACAGTTGTGTCTGCTAAAAAGAGACAAAAAATTTAAGTTATTGCTCACTTGGGAAAATGAGTATGAGAATTTGACAGCGTGCCGACGGTGCCAACATTTATGAATGATTTGCGCCAACATTATGAATGATTTGCGACAGCCATTGTTGAATTTTTCTAGAACATACTACTACAAGCATAATAGTGATGTACTCCAATAAAAGATTTGACGACGAAACTATTCTTGCTTTGCAAAAATGTACTCTTTTGAAGAAATACGAATCGACAAAATTGTAATGTCTTCTGTTTTTCCGTATTAGAACTGGGCAATTGTGGTATTGTTAGAAACGTCTTGATCATCCGCTGGTTATAGGCAATATGACGTGTGAATGACTCTCTGAAACTCTGACTATAATGAAAAAACACTTGAGATATATAGACTGTGTTTGGTATGAAATTAAAGGGCTCTATTAGCACATTAAAAACATGTATACATTATTGGGTGTTGCTTGCACCAAAACAATACAAATAAAAATCAAGTCTAAAACTAAAATCCGACTACTGCAAATCACGCCCTAAGAAGTATTAAGCAAGAAAATATCAAGAATAACCGTGGTCGCATACCATTTACTCTAACAAAACAATACATTCTAGGGATTCGTGATTCTGCAGTAGTCGGGTTTTAGTTTTATAGTTGCGCCACGTATCTTGAACCTAAATCATAAGACATACGAGGCTCTGGCTGGCGCCCGCGGAATGCTTTGTAATATTCTATGCTGGGTGAATTTGAGTTCGTCTACCGCAGTAGCATCCCGTGCTATCCTCAATAGACACCCAAGAAATGTGTACTGCGCGTATAGGGCACGTTTTGAGCACATTTTAGGTCCAAGATACGTGGCGCGGGTTATAGTATAAATAGATATCGACAAATATTACGATAGTAGAAGGTGCATCCCTAGCATAGTAACCGTCGTCAAACGTTCATTCATAAAAATGGAACATAGGTATACACGTCAATTCTGTAGGTATACCCTGTCTATAGTATCTAAGTCTATGGTAGAACATCAAAAAATAATTCATTCATCCAAAGACATGATAGTAAAAAATCTATTCATTTATTGGTCCTTCGAGCCGGATGTAAACCGACGACCTGTCGATACTACTACTACTTTTCCTAAATTATACTGCACAAATAAAGCCATACATTATTATATTAACAGTACTAAAATGTGAAATAACTTGTAACAGCCAGTCAAGCTGCAGTAGTGAGCTGACCTCGTTGATGGCGGCGTCGACGAGCTGCCCGTCGGCGCCGTGCTGCAGCTTGCGCAGCGCTATGGCGATGGCCAAGCGCTCGGCCAGCCCGCCCAGCGCGCTCTCCGTGCTCGTCACGCCACCGCCCGACTCTGGAAAGTAATATCGTGACATGAACGAATGAAATAACAAATATAACGATACTATTTCCCTGGAACAAATAACAATTTACTAATGTAATTCCTTTTTTGTTCCAGTAATGTACAGCAAATTAATCATTTATTCCTATAAAGCGCAGAGTCTCCATATTATACACTGTCATCCGCAAACCAACATCCTGATTCGTCCAACGACTTAAAAGAAAACTCATATATTTAAGTATTATCAGAGTAACAAATGCCAAACATCTCAAGCAGGAAACCTCCGTGGCGAACTCTCTTTTCCGATGTTCCAAAATATGGGTCCGAAAACCGACCCCTGGAGGACACCATACGACACGAAAAAAATAGTGAACATTGTGTATAAATACCAAAATTAACTTACCTCTGGTCACGAGGCCCAGCCTCTGCCATAGGCCTACAGCTCGCAGAAAGTCGAGGAACAGCGTGAAGGCCCGCTGCTTATCACGCAACTGCACCTCCACCTCCAACGCCGCCGAACTGCCCAGGCTGATGTTGGTCGCCCCTCCTCCACGAGGCTTCCATCTGCATTACGGGAGTTATCAAAAGGGTATATAGTTTATTGTAATAGATAGTCTACGAACTTAGTAGATTATTACTAACGATACATGAAATTGTGAGCAATAACTTCCTGATATTTGCAATTTGTCAAAGGCATTCGATACCGATTTACATTCTCAACAATTGACTTAACAAGATGACAATCATACTGGCTATTAGGAGAACCATTTTTAAATCCCATGTTATAACTATTTAGATCGAAGTAGGTGCTTAAAGAAAATAGCAAGGTAACTAACGTATTTAACCACTTATGCGCTAGTACAGTTTGGTCCTTCGAGCCGGATACACCCAAAACAGCTGATTATGACAGGTCGAGGCTCACCTAGGGTCGCCGGTGGGCACGTCGTCCAGCATCTCGGTGGCGATGGCGAGCACGGTGCGGTCCAGCACGGCGTCCACGTCGCGCTCGTCGGGGGCGCCGCCCGCGGCAGGGGCGGGCGGCGGCGGGAACAGCTCGGCCAGCAGCGCGCGGCACGCCCCCGCCTCGCGCCGCACGTGGAACAGGAACGCCGTCTTCAGCTTGCCGCACGCGTCGCGCGTCACCATGCTCACCTGCCAGGGTCGGAGACAGCGTCTCAAGTCTCACATACATTTATATTCATCATCATGCTGCTCCTACTAACACTTCCATTTATTTATTTGTCTTTACAGTTTTTATTAAGCCACTCACCTCATGCGGATCTATTGCGTACAGGGATAAATTGCCTTCACACGTGTCCGACGGACAAGGTGATCCCATTGGACTTTCGCACACCGAACTGTAAATTTAATAACTGCATTATAGAATTTATAGATAAAATAAAACAAATGATTTACAGTTACCGGCAAACTTCGTGAACAAACGTTAAGAACCTCGCGCTTGCGCACTAGCTAGCCAACAATCAATCAAATAAAATCGCAAGCCTCTTGAGCTCGTGTTTAGTGCAAAATAATCTATGTTTGATTAATGGACGTGCCTCTGACGTCGCACACTACTAGCGTTTCACCAAAGGGAGCAGAAAAAAGCGCTTTTGTCGCTTGAGTAGTTAGTCACGAAGTGTGCCGGCCACTACAAGATCTATGCTCACGGCGTGGGCACGAGGTCGATGGCGCTGCGCAGCGCCAGCACGCCGTGCTTGGCGCTGAACAGCAGCGCCGCGCCGCCGCACAGCTCCGCGCCCAGCACGCGGTCGCCCGCGCCGCACACGTCGATGTAGTCCACCTTGTCGTTGGGCACCGTGGCTGCAACACGAGAGACCATCAATTTAGGTCCTTCGAGCCGGACACACACTCTCTAATTATCGTGAACTGAACTTTGAACATCAGAGAGTTAATTCTCGGTCAGTAAAAATATTTGTATGCATGTAAGTTTATTTGTATAGGTCTGAGTTTTTCTATTTATGAGGTGTGTGTGTGTGTTTTACGAAAGAAAATGCATCTATGTATGTGCGCATTTTAGAGTCCGTAACACAATCTAATTAAACCATGCTTATTTTGGATCTAGAGCCGTATAGAGTGTCGCTAAATATTTATCTGCTATTTTATTGTTATTACACATTTTTGGTCCTTCGAGCCGGATACACACAGATACGGACACGAATAGTACAGCAGACTTCACCGGGCTAAGTTATTTATTCTATAGAAAGCCAAATAGGTGGCGCACTCACTGGACACGACGGCGATGTACTTGGAGGTGTAGAGCACGGCGCGGTGCGCCAGCGGCAGGAAGCGCGGCGGCTCCGACACGTCCGGCGCCCAGCCGCGCGCCGCCACCAGTGACGTCACGCGCGGCCGCGCCAGCTCCGCCACCGACACGTGCGCTGCAAGGACGTCACGTCACATACACCAAGACAACAAGTGCGCTCCATCAGAGTACACACGCACGTGTGTGCCTGCAGGAGCAGCATGTAGCATACTCACCTATGGCATATCTCATCTCGGGCGAGCGCGCCACGTTGACGCTGGCGATGAGCAGCAGCAGGCCACTGGGCCCACTGGCACGCACGTCCAACGCCATAATCTCCAGGCTGCTGAGGTCTCCTGCGGGAATCACGTATGGAGTTTAAAACTACGTGTTAAGATTCACAAATATCATAATTATTTCTTGTTTGTTCCATCTGTCACAAATTCGACTACATCCTAGAGCAGTGCATGTATGAACAGAAAACCTACCGTGCGGCTGCAGATGGTCCCTTGCGTGTGCCTCCGTAAGCAGACGTCGCAACTCATGCTCGTGCAGCTCGGCGCCGCGCCACAGCTGCAGCGCCGGCCCGCCCGACACCAGCGCGATGGTGCTCTCTGTCTCATCACTGCCCGGCAACACCACTACACCCACCAGTTTCTTTGACCAAAAGAGTTCCATGATTAGCAAAATGATGAGAATCCTAGTGTGCTAATACACGTCAACTTTGCATCATGCATACCGTGTCAGCGTGGGCCGGCATTGAACCAAAGAACAGGAGTGACACGCGACGTCCGATGCCGCCCAGCCACCCGCTCGGAGGTCGCAGTTGGCGACAGGTTACTGTCTCGCGACCATCTGCAACAAAACACTTGCGTACAGTATCCACTACATGGAATATAAACTACTTCTTAAGGTTAAAGTCATGCAAATAGGTGTAAACACTGAGATTTTGCAAAAGTAGCTTAACACTATGCAGTTTATAGATAACATCTAAAAAATATAAGCAACTAATTTAACATTAACATAATTAGTAAAACTTCTATCTGTGTAACACAAATTGTACTGATAAATAAATGATAGTTAATGAAAAACATCTCACCAACAATGGTAGGTGTTAGCAGCACTACTGTGCATGTTGTGGTGGCCAGCACCAAGCCCTCGGGAGTGTAGTCACTGAGGCGCTCGCACTCCTGGCCTGCCAGCTCGCAGGACACGTCCACATATACACCTTCCTGGCCAACTGATGGCCAGTATCGTACTGTGCCTTCAGGTGATACACCAATACATGATGGCATCTGAAAATGTTAGGAAATGTCATTTACACTGCCAAACAATCATCACAATTGTGCATTATGTAAGACTGGGAAGTAATAAAAGTACTAAAATTGCATAAGAGTTTCACTGCTACTTTTATTAAACTGTCATGCTATTATGTATAAGTTTCCTAATGACCTCTCTTCATACAGAACGACACATGCAAACAAATGAATTGAACCAAATATGTATTAGATTCATGCTTTATCATATAATGGTCGCTTTATCATATATGCATATAGGTATTATACTTAAAAAAATCCTCTTGAACCACTCTATCTATTAAAAAAAACCGCTTCAAAATCAGTTGCATAGTTTTGAAGATTTAAGCATACATAGGGACGGACAGAATGCAACAGTGACTTTGTTTTATAATATGTAGTGATGATGATGATGATAGTGATGATAAAGAATTACTCAAAACCATATATTATTATTATTATTCACATAAGACACACTGCAGCTATTGAGCTGATGTATGTGTATGCTGTGATCTGGAGATTTTGCCAAGCTTGTTATTAAAAACATTCTCATTGGGTGCCAAAACAATGTCTTCTGTTCCACATGCTAACAAACAACATGGTTAGATTGAGAGTGTTTCCAGGGTTCGAATCAGTTTCCAACTATTACATAATTAATATTTATGTAGAACACACTAGCAGCTATTGAGCTGAGGCGTGTGTTCTGTGATCTGGAGATTTGTTTTAAAGACATTCACATCGGGTGCCAAAACATAAAATAGCATTATTAAAAACCCATTTAACTATGCAATAAATATTGTACCAATTTACCTGTGCTCCATCTTCATAAAATGTCACTACAAGATCTGCTTTGTGTGCCAAATCTGTCTGTGGTAATGTGAGTTCTCTAGCTATGGTGCTACCAGGCCCCGGAGATGCCACGCCAGATGTGCTGGGTGCACGTGCCCATGACACAACGCGACGGCCTGACACTACCCAACACCAGCCACACGGTGACATCCGAACGCTCACCTCACCACTTGCTACACAGATGAAATGTTATTGAAAATATGACAACATCAACAGAAGGATGTCTCCTTTCATAGTTCCTATGCACCTTAACTAGTTACTATATTAATTTCAAACGAATACAATATCTATTTACCAAAAGTGAGAGCCTCTGTGACCATCACTGGTAAAGGCATCCCATAAGTTTCAATGGTGGTCATTGGAGTTTTGTAGACGATATCACCCGTTTGATCCCCTGGGTTCTGCATGAACTTGCTGTGGGCAACAAGACCTTGATTTAATTTAGAACTTCGTTATTTCTTACTAATTAGATAGGTTAAATACGAACCTTTGGTTCTTTTTAGCAGACGAGAGCCCCAGGGGTCTTCGTCCTGTGATCGATTGTCTAACGCGTGGTGAGAAAGGGCTCCTCATTGCTCCCGTGGTACCAAAATCCATTTTTACTATAAAAGTCTAAACTATAAAAAATAATTGCAAAAGAACCGATACAGCACAAAAATTCAAAATGTCAAATCAAAATAAAAAATCGTCAACCATAATTTTATCATACCATAGATAACAAAACCATTCACTGAAAAAATATATCGATTTTTGTAGATTCAAAGTTTATCGATTTATCGCTTGAAAACATCGATATTTTTCTACTATCGAATAGGTACTTCCCAGAAAAGTTTAATAATTACCTTTTTCCAGTGAAACGCGCAAAATTTACGGACTTTGGTTTTGCAGGTTTTGGTTTTTAGCTAAACTTAAATTGCGGCACGCTATGATGGCCGTTTTGAAACGACTGGTTCTGCTCGTTTTCTCGTTTTTGGCGTGTGAAGTTTATTTTCTTCTTTGCGAGTCTCGCCATATTTTTATTTAGTTATTCGTCTACCAGTGCGTTTTCCAATATTAAGCGCACCAAAAAGAGAATAAGAGCAAAATTATTCTTGTCAAAACGACGCGACGGTAGTATATTTAATGTCTTAAGGTGAAATATTATTTCATTGATTACATTTAGTTATCTCTAAAAATCTCTGGCTGGTCTGGATCTGGACTCACAGGATGTCACTATCACTACCTTATTGAGCCATATTTAAAATCCAAGTCATCAAATATACTGTTAAAATTATTTAGTTTTTTGTAGAATATACAAAAATTCTTCTATAAATATATCGATATAGGTATCGAATACAATAAATATTTTACAAAACATCGAACCAATCCGATATATCGTAAAGCAAACATCGAATAAATTAGATATGTCGATGTTATGTGAATATCTTGAAATATCTCTACAACACTGAATATTCTTCTTCTCTTCTAGAAAAATAGAAAAATTAATATCATTGTTCTGTGGTTCTTTATGGTCTGTGGTTGAATTCCCATATTGTTGGGAAAAGTTAAGAAACTCGATTATTGTTCGATTTTATTTATTCGATGTATAAATCTTATTTATTAGAATATAACTTACAAAGTTGTATCCCTTCCCTACTAATATTATAAATGCGAAAGTAACTCTGTCTGTCTGTCTGTCTGTCTGTCTCGCTTTTACGACTAAACCGCTGAACCGATTTTGATGAAATTTGGTATAGGGGTAGATTAGATCTTGAGAAAGGACATAGGCTATGTTTGGTCGCGATAACCGACATCCACGCGGGCGGAGCCGCGGGCAAAAGCTAGTACTTGTATAAAATGAACAACCAGTCAAGTGCGAGTTGGAGTTATGTACGTTACATTCGTATTAAGGTATTGAACTAAACAGGATTGAAAGATAATAAAACGTTCCTGTTCGAAAACTGGAGTTACCAATATAGCCCGCAGAATAAGTAAATTGATAATATATGAATAATGGACGGCTGGTAAAATGTTATGTCAAAGCATTGATAACCGCAAATGAGTCCTTGAATACTGACCGTGTGTACGTGTATCATTAAATAAAAGGTGGAACACTTCCAACCAGATGAACCGTTGATCCGAAGGAGATAACTGAGGTAGAGCTCGTACACAATTATCATATAACTGTGGACACGAGTCTTGGACCTAAATCGGCAAGTTCGCGCATGGTGCACTACCGGACAAAATTAGCTACCTTATTTTGTGTTTAAGCGTTTCTGCCATTCATCGCGTGAACCATTTAATATCTTCATTATAAATTACCAACTTAAATTATTTAGGTATTAAGTAGAAATGGCTAGGTAATAATGTTAACAGATCGCGTTAATCCCCGTTAACATGATTGTAGGCTTAATATAATAATATATATGAAACGCGAAAGTTTAATGGTTAGAATATATTTAAGTAAAAAAATGTGTCTTATTCTGTGAACTTAATCTTATTTTTGCACGCAAGTGTACGGAGAAGGACGCGGGAGCTTGGCACCCACTGATTGGTTTGAAACGTTCGTGCGCAGCTCTATGATTGGTGGATGAGGCGCGTTTCCTCTGCCGTCACACCCCCGTGCTTTCCTCAAAGGGGACCTAAAAATCAACTACTGCGAAGGGTCCAAGACATGTTGTGTCTTCAGTTATACCACGATACTAGCAGGTATTTTTTTAAGAGACCTAATAAACAGAAAAAATTTTAGATTAGGCTTGCGTTCAAAAATGGTTCATGCTTACCTACCAGAATAGAAGTTATTCTTACTTAAACTACTGGTTCAAATTGAATGAAATTTGAAATATAAAGTGTTTTTACAGTGTCAACTTGGTAACCGAAGATACAGGCTTCTAGGTTTAACCACAACGAACTTATAGGGGGTCGAAAATGGCCTGAAGTGCTTCGAGAAAATAGTGTTACGGCCGTGCCACTCTTTTTTGCTCGACTTGGCGGGGGCACGCCGTGCCCCCAGATATTGGAAATATCGAGAACCGAAAAGGAAAGATGATTGGTCATTTGATAAGACACGACTTATTTTTAAAAAACATCATGGAAGGGAAGGTGGAAGGAAAGAGGAAAAGAGGTACACCAAGAGGTTAAGAATTATAACTAGTCAAAGTTTGCAATTTTGGCAAATTTTGTCACTCACTGACTGATCGATCATCAAAACTCTAAGACACCTCTAGCAGACATAGAAGCCTCAAATTTAGAAAACAAGTAGTGTTTAGTGTACAAATCAAGAGAAAATTAAAATATTGTACAATTTCAGTCTCAACTGCATAAATAACTTTGTAATCTCATATAAATATAAAGGATTACAAAGTTACATTTGCAGTGAATGAGTCAGTGTACCTGAATTCACCCATACTAATACCATTCTAACGAAATAATTATGTATTATAGTTGATGCGAAAGTAACTCTGTCTGCCCGTCTGTTACGCTTTCACGCCTAAACTACTGCACTTAATTTGGTACACATGTAGATTAAAGTGAAGAAGTGGGACTGGGATTGGGACTTGGACTGGGGCTGGGACTGGGAAGCTTATTACGTAATAACTTAGGACAGAAGGTCCCTGAAGTAGGGACTGAATAAATTAACCGACTTGGTATTACATGGATCTCACAACGTTTTGCGGTAGAAGAACCGGGGGTGGCGAGGCTTGGCATTTTTTTACAAGTATTGTTTTCGATGGGATACCTTCTTTACTGTAACTTGTTTAGTACTCCTTCATTTGTCATTCTTTCCGTCCAGCTTATCCCTTCCATCCTTCTCCAGCACCACATTTCGAACGCCTCTATCCTATCTCCATCCCCCCGCGTCATAATCCACGTCTCACATCCATAGAATGTAATGCTCCAAATATAAGTTTTGATAAATCTTTCAAAAGACTCTATGGGACCATTTTAGCTTTGATTACTAGATAAGACAGAAATCGCCAAAAACTTTTCCCATACATTTCGTGCGGAAATACGATTACAAAGTTAAAAAAAATACCTGACTTATGAGAGTACTAGCTTTTGCCCGCGGCTCCGCCCGCGTGGATGTCGGTTATCGCGACCAAACATAGCCTATGTCCTTTCTCGAGGTCTAATCTACCCCTATACCAAATTTCATCAAATTCGGTACAGTGGTTTGGGCGTGACAGACAGACAGACAGACAGAGTTACTTTCAAATTTATAATATTAGTAGGGAAGTAGGGATGAACTTGTAAGTAAAAATTCATTTAATTTAAACATGTTGTATGAAATGAGTTTTGAAATAAATTGCTCAAAATGAGTTCCATTTTCACGAATACATAAGTTTATCTTTTTTGCCCTGAACGAATTGCGGCTAAATGTTCTGGGATGAAAATTCCGTAAAATGGTCGTTATTGCATCCTTGAGCTCTTGGACAGGTCGTTTTTTTCCGAAGCCTCATAAAAAAAATCGAGTGGCGTTAAATCGGGGCTACGATCGATTATTGACAAAATAGGCTTCTAATAATTATGTCAATTTTTTCAGGATTAAAAGACATTTTAGCCAAAATTCTTAATTAATAACTATGCCTAATAAAAATGACATAAAGATATTCGAATCAAATTCGAAATTTCTGGGTTAAATTTCTTTTTATTTACCTTACAGTCAATCCTACCTACTTCCTGCCCATAACAAAAGATTCTCTTGCCGAAATGTATGGGAAACGTTTTTGGCGATTTCTGTCTTTCCTAGTACTCAAAGCTGAAATGGTCCCGTAGAGTCTTTTGATCTCCACATAAAATAGATCGATTGGCACAAAAAAAAAATTTTTGGACTTTTTTGATTTTTTTTGCGAACTGTAAGATTTTTGCAAAATCTGTGAATGCAGTTCGAAATGTTTATACTGGAGATTGATCTCAAAAAGTTAGGGAAGGTCTCCTAAGAACGTTTTGCTGTAACTATAACGGTTAAGGTACTTGCCCTTACTGCCCCGTTTCAAAAATACATCCTGCCGTTAACTATACATGTAATAACGAACAATCAAACGGTTCGATGAAACATCCACACGATCGAGCTTGGTACGGAGCGGACCAACTTCTGTGTGTGGTACGGTTGAACCAACTAAATCAAATGTTCTACGGACTCCTCAAAAGGTTCAGAGTGTACCAAGTTCGTTGATTTGGTACATATCAAATTAATCAAATCGTCTTTTTTTTTTATTTATACAAGAATATATACGTCCATAGGCCACGGTCCACGGTAACCACTTTCCATCCAGGTGGGCCGTGTGCTTGTATGCTACCTAAGTGGTTTACAAAAAATTTCCAGGTTGGTAATATGGATTCTAATTCGATAATTAAAAGTCACTGGACATCACTAGTTGACAATTTCTAAATTTCATTGATAAAATCTCATAAATTTATAAATCTCAATTCATAACGGCTCCCGCCAGAAACTCGCGAAGTGAATTTGTTTTCGAAAATTGTTTTAATGAATAATACCAGCTGTTATAGTCAAGGCTTTCTAATAAAGGGATAAATGGTTACACAGTAAAATGTATATCAAGTCTATAGTATTAGACGGCTTCAAATCTTACGGCAATCGGGTGGAAGTCACAGGTTTTGATCCCGAATTCAATGCTATCACGGGCTTAAACGGCACCGGCAAATCAAATATCTTGGATTCAATATGCTTTGTATTAGGCATAACAAATTTATCCAACGTAAGTAACTATTTACTGACTTATCGGAATCATTAATTTTGTTTTAAAGTGAACACAAACAATACTCTAATATTCCTTGTACCATTTTTGAAAGATCTATGTAAATATGATAAACAGCAAAGACCTTTTATGTATAATATTGATTTTACTACAATTATGAATATGTTTACATTCTTATTAGTTTCAACAACTTTGTCTTCTTTATCACTGACAGTTACTGATTTGTATGGCAGTTATAATAACAGCACCACACACTGCAAATAAATGAATTTGAATTTGAGATCTGTGATTTGTTATCTTGAAGAAGATCATGTCAGCGCGTTCTGGCCTTTATTCATAGGACTTCACACACTACTTATCAGGAAGGGTGATAAGCTATAACTACAAAAAATCTAATTAGTAGTTTTACACTTATTGGTATTATTGAATACAGGTTCGAGCGGCTAGCCTGCAAGAGTTAATCTACAAACATGGCCAAGCAGGCATCACAAAGGCCACCGTCAGCATCACATTTGATAACAGGAACAAGAGACAGTCCCCTATTGGCTATGAAAACCAGGACGAGATTACTGTTACCAGACAGGTAAACAACTTTAGTTGATACACACTCATGGTTTCCATGTGGTTATGGAAAAGTAATACAATTACCACCAGCCTATCTTATCCGAGGTGTGTGATAAGGGGCAATGAATGGAAAAATATGCAGACAATATCACTGCGAGAGAAGGAAATCTGTAGATAAAGGGTCTTATGAAGAGATTTCCTTCTCTCGCAGTCCACTGCTGGGCATAGGTGTGGTAGGGCCTATGTCCAGCAGTGGACTGCGGATAGTATATGTATGATATAGTTCTTTGAGTTCTTTTATTGTATTTCATTCTAATTCTAAAACAAATATTTTCAGGTTGTAATGGGCGGTAAGAATAAATATCTAATCAATGGCATCAATGTTCAGAACAAGCGAGTGAATGACCTGTTCTGTTCCGTCCAGCTCAATGTGAACAACCCACATTTCCTCATCATGCAGGGGCGCATTACCAAGGTGTTGAACATGAAACCCGCTGAAGTGAGTTGTTAATTAAACCGACTGAATTTTTGACCTGTAACATTGTAATACGATTTATTTGATTACATACATATATTGTACACTAAGCAATTTGCAATATCTTTCAGGTTTTGTCAATGGTGGAAGAAGCAGCAGGGACAAGAATGTATGAATCAAAGAAACAAGTTGCTTTGAAAACTATTGAGAAAAAGGATGCCAAACTAAGGGAACTCAATGATGTAAGAACAGCATGAACATCTTCTATCTTACATAGTGTAAAAATCAATTGCTGTTTACTTATATTACAATAACTCGAGAACCATCAGGCCGATTTAACTGATTTTGGTTTAGATGTACCGCACAGCCTACTGCTATACACCAGGCTGGACATAATTAAATCACATTATGTTGGACTATGAATTTAATAACTTTTATTGTTTGCCAGATTATAAGAGAGGATATAGCACCAAAGCTGCAGAAGCTGCAAGACGAGCGGGCGCAGTTCCAAGAGTACCAGAAGGTAGTGCGAGAGTTGGAGAACCTCACCAGGCTTTATGTGGCTTACAAGTAATACTCTGACTATATTTGGCTCGTACTGCTTTTATAACAGTAATTGATATTAATATCAATATTCTTTTGTCTCTCCAGGTATGTAACTTTAGAAAAAAATGCTAAGGAGGCTGAGAACAAACTAACAGCCGCACAAGACGATATAAAGGCTAAGGAGGACATTATGAAGGATAGTGAAATAAAAGCAAAGGAACTGGACAAAGAAGTGGCAGAGCTGAACGCAAGATTAGATGAGGTAAAGTCCCACTCATGTTCACGAAATGATTATAGTGCAGCTCTCAAGAAGTTCTGCATACGAAATGATTATAGTGCAGCTCTCAAGAAGTTCTGCACATTCTTCAGAGGAAGGTAGAGAGTAGAGACATTCTGTGTTGACCTATGTTTACTTATATGAATTGATTCTTTGTAATGGAAGGCGAGCTTATCATTGTCGCTGGGTTATTGATGTGAAACATTAATAGCCGCGAATAAAGTCGACTTATTGACTTTGCGACGTGCTACTCTAACATAGCCATTTGCACTCCTCTTGAACTCAGTGGTCGCCTATTTTCCTCCCTTTACTGAGCATCTCCATATGCCCATAGTGTATGTAGCATTTTAATTTTTTATCTTTAACTCGTTCCAAGGTTGTCCTGTGCTGGTCAAATATTTTATGTATTCAACATTTTACTGTTTAATTCCCGCTGCTCATAAATCTATAGAGCCTCTGGCAGTTGAGCTAGTAGCTGATACCCTCTCCCTGCAGGAGAGCGGCAGTGCTCTGAAGGAGCTGCAGACGGAGGAAGCGGCGCTGGAGAAGGCCGAGACGAGCGCCGCCTCCGAGCTCGCCGGCGCTAGCGAGGCGCTCTCCCAGCACCACAAGCGCGTGGGCCTGCTGCGGCTCGCGCTGGCCGACGACGAGGCCGCGCTGCAGGCCAAGCAGGCCGCGCTAGGCCAGGTACGTACTCGCCCTCGTAGCATCGCCCATCGCTATGAAGCTGCTGAATGAGTGACGAAAGCGTTACGAAAAGTGTTATCTGGCGAAGCGGACGGATATTGAGAGGGTGATAAAGTTAGTGAAGATAGAAAGAGAGAGAGTTACGTTTCGTATATTATTATTGTAGTATAGGGCAAGAGAGAGAAATGCGAGCATACCATTTCCTTTCTCTCATCCTCTAACCTTTTAAGTTTTACTTCAGTGATGTGGATTTTTTAAATCAATATTTGCTTGCGTATCTATGATGAGGAGTAATTCGTATAAATATTGTACAATAAATAGTAATCATTAATATTTAAAATTAACATATTTATCATAACAGTGTTATGCAAATTGAATGAAATTTTGAAGCATTTATTATGCTAACTGTTCAAATCCATGACTGTTCACCGTCGCCCTTATGACGGTTGTATAGAGGAATTTGGATCGACTTCGTACGTGTCTCAGTGGTTTAGTGGTCAGTCTCCCTGTAAGGGAAAGATCGCGCGTTCGAGTCCCGGCCGAGGTCGATTATCTTTTCTTAATCGGTTATGCAAATAGCCCTGCTACCTCACTCGTAGTTGAGTGGTGACCGTGCCTATGAACACCCAGATGTCGTCGTCGTTCGCCGAGCTGCAGGCGGCGAGCGAGGCCAGCAAGGCCACGCTGGACGAGGCGCAGGACAAGTTCCTGTCGGTGAGCACGGGCCACCAGGGCACCACCAAGTCGCTCCAGGATCAACTCCTTGGTAAGTCACAACGCATGGACTCTCCGAATAACCGTACAGTCGTTTTTCAAATCGGGAACTTGCTGTTCATACTTCTTAGCTTAGTTTATGGCAATAAAGAGAATACTAATAGTATTTTTTTACTAGTAACATAACATTTGCACAGTGTAATACTCCACAAAAAAGTAAAAAGAAAAAAAAAATGTATATTTTTTGTTAGGCAAGATCGGTTTTGATTAGAACACTACTCAGGTTAGTAATGTCATAAATTTAAGCTTTTCGTGATCTAATTGTGTAGTCTACCAACACTTGTGTGAACACATCGCTTAACTAGACAAGTTCGAGGAAATGTTAAACGATCGGGTATGATTAAGTTGCACTTGACAAGACTATATCTGTAATATTTGTGTTTCCAGCTGCCAAAGCCTTAGCCTCCGAACTCCGAGATCGCATCAACGACAACACCTTGCAGAAGAAGCCCATAGAACTGACCCTGAAGAACCTGGAGAGACAACTCAGCGGTACCAGCGAGCAGCACCACAGCGACCAGGAGGCCCTCGCCCAGCTGCAGGCGGAGATAGACAAGCTGACGGTACATATTTATCATTTATTCATTTTACTGTCAGCTGTTTAACATCAGACAGATATATACAGCCCAGGTTCAGCCTCAGATATATGGCTCGAGTCAACAATAGTGCCCGGAATACGGCAATAGGCTCACCCCCTATTACGTGGGACCTAATACAATGATTGGTGTTAATTCACCTCTGCCTAACCCTCCGAGGATAAAGGCGTGATTGTATGTATGTATTTTTCATGTCCTATAAACTAATTTGGGAAAGTTTTTATGAATCAGTCGTGTATAAAAATCGTGTTAAAAGCATACTGTGTTAACTAATTTAGGCACCTATTTTTTATTTCTATTATTAATATATTAACAATTGAACAACAGTAATTGACACTATGACTTTCACTGCTCCATTGCAAGGATGCAGCCTTCAACATAACTTTTTTAATATTAGTCCTGAAAACAAACAACTACCTATTATAAATGAGGAAAAGTAAGTAATTTGTAATATTATGACCTTATGTGCCTGTTTTTTTTTATGCCAATTGCAATAATAGAACCGTTTTTCCCCCAAAGGGTAAAAAACGGATATTTAGGTTTCAGCCGAAGCTTGAACCACCTTTGAGATTACACCTTCATATTTCGTTGTCAACCTACCCACATTTAGCTCTCAAAGCTCCCCCACTCTTGACAGCGCTGGTATTTGCTGTCTCTTTCTAACGTGTGCGAGGCAGCGTGCGGCTGTTTGTTCTTCAGTACCTTAAAGCCAGCTAGGCATTAAGTGGTGGTTCAAGCTTCGGCTGAAACCTAAATATCCGTTTTTTACCCTTTGGGGGAAAAACGGTTCTATTTAGGTGTTCGAGCCTTCGCTTGAACCACCTTTGAGATATGTTTACCTTCTGCCGGCGCTGCTATTATGCGTACTGTGATTATATGGGAGAGGTGTATCTTTAAAAATTCATACTAACTCAAAAACAAAATATTTATTTAACTTTTGATTTAAACAAAAACGAAATAGATTTTCTTATTTTGATTGAAATCTAAATTTATATTGGGTTGAAGGAATCAACTAAAGTGTTACTGATGTCACCTGATTGGCCTGGTATTTCTCTAAAATAATGTTTGAAGAAGGTATTTCTGCTGCGCCAATTTCCTCTCTTTAATACCTCGTCAATATCGAAACGGTTACTTGTCCAGATGTCAGTGGCCACTGCGGCTCTAAAGCT
Organism: Eilema depressum; assembly: GCA_914767945.1. Classification (NCBI taxonomy): domain Eukaryota; kingdom Metazoa; phylum Arthropoda; class Insecta; order Lepidoptera; family Erebidae; genus Eilema; species Eilema depressum. The sequence continues at coordinate 19,190,734 of OU612031.1, read as the reverse complement.
ACCTGCGGAGGCATTAATACCTGCTTCCTTAAAAAGAGATCTAATCCAGCCCGCTATGATGGCACGGGAAGCATTCTTGACAACTCCTCTCGTTGTAATAATACCAAGTCTAACCGATTTCCTTCACCTTCTCCGGATTTTAGCGACCATCCCGATTGTCTGTAGGAAGATGTGTCTGTTTTAGACCCGAAGTTAGGCCAAAATATGATTTCTTCACCCTTATCCTCAAATGAATCTTCTTTGATGTTCAAAAGCGTTAGGTCATGTACTCTTCTACCAGTTGCCAGTAATAATAGAACACATGTGTGCCTGGATGTATCGAATAAGCCGTCCTCGTCGAAACTATAATTCTTAAGATGATTCAATAGATCTTCAATTTTCCAGGACAAGAGTTTCTTTTGAGGTGGGTTTCTTGCAAATATTCCCTTAAGAACCTGTTTCACCAGCGGGTGTGAGCTCAGCACTGTACATTGAACAGGGTTTGCGAAAGTAGCCACGACTGATTTATGTAGGGCTATAGTTCTTGGTGCTAGCTTTTCATGGATGAAAAGATGACACAAGTATTTAGCCAGTGATTGAGGACTTGGATTATTGACCGAAGTATCATGTGATAAGGCCCAATTCCTCCATCTAGTCCAGACTGGTTTGTACGTTCTTAAAGTCGACGCTCTCCACGAGCTCTCTAGTAAGTTGACTTCTAACTCCGACCAACCATCTAGCTGACTCATCCAGCCTGAACCTTCCATACCACTAAATTTAATTTGTCTACCTCTGGTGGTGGCCGGTTGGTTCGTAGATCGACCAGGTTCGCATGAAGATCCGGGATCTTCAGTGGAGATCTCAAGGCACGCCTGCGTATTTCCGGTTCCCAGAACGCACGTGACCAGATTGGAGTTACAATCAGGTACTGACCTTCGGACGTTTTCAAATGGCGTAGCACTTGGGGAATTAATGCTGGTGGAGGAAAGATCCAACCCAACTTGAACCCCCACGTCCTGCTGAAGGCGTCCGTAAATTGGCTCTGTTTGTCCGTGGAGTCCTCGCTGACATAAGCTGGCACCACTGCTGATATTCTCGAAGCAAACAGATCTATGTCCGGTTGACCTAGCTCTTGGAAAATCATTCCTAAAGCATTCTTGCTCAAGTGCCATTCCGGGAGAGCTCTTGCTCTGGACAGACCGTCCGCGATACCGTTGTATTGACCGGGTATATAACGAGCTGTTATATGGCAATGTAACTTCTGACAGAGTTCCAGTATTTTCGTCGCCGTTTTTAATAGCGTCAGGGAACGTGTACCGCCTTGTTTCATTATAAATGCCACACTCGTGCGATTGTCGGTTTGTAACGTTACCGATGTGCCTTGAATTTCGGAACCCAGTTGATTTAATACTTCGTAAACAGTCCAGAGTTCTTTCTGATTGCTGTGCCATTTTTGTTGGCTGAGAGACCACGATCCCCAAAGACGACGACCGTTTGCTATTGCTCCCCATCCACGATCGGCAGCATCGGTTGTTATAAAAAGTGTTGACTGGGCGTAATGAATTGGGGATTTCCGATGTGCGTTTTCTAGCCACCAGTTCAACTCGGCCAGAGCTGCTTCTGTGAGTGGGAATTTCCTGTAACAGTTGTTTTTTGGCAGGCGGTTTGCTAGCCTCTGGAGGATCCTGCAGTGCAGACGTCCTAGTGGCACTACGAATGATGCAAAGTTGAGTTTTCCTAGAATCACTTTTGCATCGTACCAACTCCAGCGACTCTTTCAGCTGCTTTGTCTTTCTGGTGTCGATACTTTTCTCGTTCTTCTCTGTATTCCATATGATTCCCAGGTACTCTAGCTCTCTGGATGGTATTGCCGACGACTTTTGAACGTTTATCTGCCACCCTAATTCTTCTAAGTACCTTGTAGCATATTTCATTTGTTCTGATAGGGTCTGATAATCCTGATGCATGAGTAGGAAATCGTCTAGATATACCACGACTTTCAAGCCTCTTTGCCGCAGTTCGTGTGCAATCCAGTTTGTTATTTTTGCAAACGCCGCTGGTGCGCTGGCCAGCCCGAATGGTAAACAGGTCATCTGGTACCTTTGTTCTTCGTACACTAACGACAGGAAGCGACGATGACTGTGCGTGACTGGTATGTGAAAATATGCCTTCGAGATGTCTATCTTCATCATGTAATCGTTCCTTTCTAAATGTGAAGGAATTTTTTGATGATTCAACAGTCGGAATTTGGGGGCAGAGACGTAATGATTTAGTCCTTTCAGATTGAATATTGGCCTGTTTGTGTCGTCTCCTTTTTTCCGTAGGAAAAATGTTGACAGGAAGCCTGATTTCTGATTGGAATATTCTATTGCTGATGATTTTAGCATGTCTTTTATTTCTTTTGTCATTTCTGGGGATGATATCGTTTGGAATGTCAGTTCTGTTTTCTTTGAAAATATTTTTAATGGGGGTCTCATACGAAAGGGGATTTTGTATCCTTTTATTATATTTAAAATACTGATAGGAGCATGACTCCAATGGTCTGTATAATCTTTGAGACACCCCGCTTTGAATGCGTCATTTTTTATCTCCTCCCCCTTTTTTCTTAGGCTGATAACCTTGCGATCGACTTGTGAAGTTTCCAGTTTTTCCTTTGAAAGATGTATTCTTTTGGTGATTATCGTTGTTGTACTTCTTTTTCTTCCAGGCGATGCTGTTCGAGGCGGCTTTTGTGGTGTCTCTTTTTCCAGTTCCGTCGTGACTGGGTTTATCGGTATGCCAAGCCTGCTTCTTTCTTGTTGGAAAAAATTTATGGATACCTCCCTGTTCTTTGACGGTCTCCGACAATGCCTTGTCTGCAAATAGGTGACTCTCGGAAGGAGGTATGTCATGCAATATTTGCTTCATCATTCGGTTTATGGGGCGATATGATTCCCGCCTTTGCTGAATCACTTCTGCACGACGTCCACACACATACTGTAATAAATTGTCGGACACCTTTTTGAAATTTGAGTTTGCATCCAAAAACTCCTTGCCGACGTGCAGTCTCATGTCCCTTGGCATTTTATCCAGTAGCTCTTGGAAGTATTGCCTTTGTTGAAGCAATCCATTAGTTACTGCTACCAATGTCATGTCAAAGTTTTCTAGGATAGCCACTGATTTGTAATTGGGCGTTGCTCCTGCCAGTATATTATTCGGCTTCAAAGAACAAAAAGCTGGGGCAGCTTGAAACATCTTTTGTGTGTCTGCGTATCTCACATTTCGCCATCCTTCTTGACCGAAACGTTGACAGCTAATCCCCTGCTTCAATAGCTCTGCGTCTGCTTTTGCTATTTTCGGTTCTTTCTCAATGGTGAATGGAGAAAAATCAAACGTAGGTTCTAATGCCACTTCTGAATTCTCACTATTTTGAAAAGCTGCTAGTTTGCGTTGTGCTTTTACAACTTGATCTCTCAGTAACTGTTCCTCTGAGGTCGAGTCTACACTCCTTTTGGATGTTGAGCATGAGGCCATCTCTATTTCCTCATCATTTTGTGTACTGTCTGGTGCAGATTCAAAGGATGCATTCATATCTACCACTTTATCACTTCTGGATTCATCCCGGTCGAGTAGTTTTTTGATATTTTCATTCTGTTCCATGGACACACTTAGCAATTTGTTGAATATTTCCACCTGTTTATTAAGGGTGTCCGTCAACAGAAAATCATTCTCAGGCCGGGCTGTAGCAGTACGTTTCGGAGACGAGCAGTCGCCCATGGAAGTACTGGTATTTGACCTTTTCCTATTTGTTGAGTAGATACTGCCTTGGAGCGAAACATCTGAGTTCTGAGATTGAGGAGGTTCTCGCTGCTGAGACGACTCTCTGAGTTGGGAGGAGGCTCGGTGTCTGTTGACCAATTTGGGTTTTAGTTCTCGAACAGCGTTTATAAAAACGCTGTAATCCGGGGCGTGGATTTTTTCCATTATCGCATGTGGAGCGTAAAGCAAAGCTCGGCCTAAAGGCCATTCCAGTATTTTGGTCTTGATGCTTCTGAAACGCCTTTCAGATAGAGATGACGTAGACGGGTCGAACGCTCTTGCCATGTCGCTAAGGGGTAAAGCGAACCTCAGTTTGGCGTCGGTTTTTTGTGAGATATTTTCGCCAAAAACTTCGTTAAAAGAGTAGTTGTGCACGTGCCAAGACCGCCAACTTGCAGGAAAGTTCTTGTCGATTGCCGAGACTATAGCTCTGAACGCTTCGGCGTCCTCTCCTTGACAAGGCAAGGAAGCCAACTCCCCCATGGTTATTTGTTCTTCCATATCTGCAAAAGCAATTTTTTGGTAATGGAAAAACCAAATAATGTGGTGCTCATAATATAAGGTCGAGTCACCATGCGTCGAGTAATAATGCTGCGACGAGTAGTTTATTTGACGTTCAGTATTTGATACGACGTCGAATCCTTAGCTCGACGTCGAGTTATTGATGCGACTTCGAACAGTTAATTCGACGTCGTCTAACTGATACGACGACAAGTCTTTAATGCGACGTTGAGTATAGGTTGATACGACGCGACGTCGAGTAATTCACTCGACATGCGTGGCGCCATAAAAACTGCCGATACGTTTCGTAACGGTAGCAGTAGGATAACTCCTAGTCGTCGCTGGGCTCAGAGGCGCCGAGCGGAATTTTCTGGCTGACCACGCATTCGAAATATAAAATATAAAGTAATGAGACTTACCGATCTTTTTTCTTGATAGCACGGTAAGCACAAGTTGACTATTCGAATATTGAAAGCGTACTGAAGAACAAACAGCCGCACGCTGCCTCGCACACGTTAGAAAGAGACAGCAAATACCAGCGCTGTCAAGAGTGGGGGAGCTTTGAGAGCTAAATGTGGGTAGGTTGACAACGAAATATGAAGGTGTAATCTCAAAGGTGGTTCAAGCGAAGGCTCGAACACCTAAATAGCGCGATTTACACTAAATGCAGCCATCTGATGATCATGGTTATCAATTAACGGATAATAGTAGATTACCCAACAAGTGAAAAAAAGATGAATTCTTTTCGAGGCACTGAGTTGTATCCCGAGAGGAGCGAAGCTTTCTGCGGTAGAATCCCGACGTAGCGAGGGATTCTAGATAGAAAGCTGAGCGGATCGAGGGATACAAGAGCCGAGATGAATTCTTTTTTCACGTGTTAGGTACGCTACTTTTCATCATTGACTGCGAGAAAACCATTACTCTGTGATTATAAATTAAATTTTGTTGGGGGTTAAAGTTTGTTTTGGGATAGTACATAAAAGAAACAGCAAATTATCATTAATATCTACCGCTTTAGCGCGAAAAGACGCGAAAAGACTCCTAAGTCTTTTCGCGTTCGAGAATATGAGTTTTATTTTCATCACTAGATGAAGTCATTTTATGATTATGAGACAAACAGAAACTTTTACAAGGAAAATTACACAGAAAATGGCGGCATTTTTTTTCTTAATTCAAACTGAGCCTAATTGCATCCAGCCAGTTATTACATTTAGGTGACTTTTAGTACGTTTTTATAGTGAGAGTGTGCAATCTCTTTGCATGTTTCACTAGAATCCGTACATTCGCGCATGTTCCAAATTCAATTTTTTTTATTCACTCGGTGAAACAAAGAGCGTTTTATTCACTGTTTTTGATGAATCACGGGCCCTTTTTCGAGTGTCAAAGGTGAAAAGACTGTTACATATCAAAATCCCCAAATTCATAGTATCGAAAGACCGAAGTTCAAAATCCCGAATTTATAAATTCTAAGTGTATGAAATACCGAAGTACGATATGCCGAAGTACAAAATCCTGAAAATTAGATTTTTGGGTGGTTATAAAAAAAAAGGCTAAAGGGAGAGCTCCGCTCCGCTGCCGCCTTAGCCTTCAACCTAATCTATCCAAGTCGGTGTGCGCGGTGTCGACATGGATACATAATTATAGTTTAGACGGGTATGACGATGACCTCCGCCAAACGCTTCGTGTTAGGACATAAAGATGACGGCGGAGTCCTATCCCGTTGTAAAAAGTAATTATAAAAATTAAACCAGAACATGTGAATGGCTATCGGTAACATTTCAAAAGCTAATTTTCGGAATTTTGAACATCGGTTATCGAACTTCGGTATTTAGTACACTTGGGATTTTGAAATTCGGGATTACGAACTTCGGTATTTTGATACGTGACTAACCATAAATACGGTGGACGTTTGCGAACACAAACAATAGTATAATGGTAAAGAGGTGGTTGTTGCGTGTTGCTGGTGGTTGTTGCGCGTTGCTGGTGGTTGTTGCGCGTTGCTGGTGGTTGTTGCGCGTTGCGGATGGTCCACTCACTGCTGCTGTGTGCGCAGGCGGAGCTGGCGCGCGTGAAGTTCGACCCCGCGCGGTACGAGGAGCTGTCGGCGACGGTGAACACGCGCGCGCTCCAGGCGCGCGACCTGCGCGACCGCCTGGACGTGGCCAGCGCGCGCCTGCAGCGCTGCAACTTCAACTACACGCCGCCCGAGCGCGGCTTCGACAGCAGCAGGGTCAGCGGTCAGTCACCTGTAGCTAGTAGAGTGGCGGCAGGCGCACGCTCCAGGCGCGCGACCTGCGCGACCGCCTGGACGTGGCCAGCGCGCGCCTGCAGCGCTGCAACTTCAACTACACGCCGCCCGAGCGCGGCTTCGACAGCAGCAGGGTCAGCGGTCAGTCACCTGTAGCTAGTAGAGTGGCGGCAGGCGCACGCTCCAGGCGCGCGACCTGCGCGACCGCCTGGACGTGGCCAGCGCGCGCCTGCAGCGCTGCAACTTCAACTACACGCCGCCCGAGCGCGGCTTCGACAGCAGCAGGGTCAGCGGTCAGTCACCTGTAGCTAGTAGAGTGGCGGCAGGCGCACGCTCCAGGCGCGCGACCTGCGCGACCGCCTGGACGTGGCCAGCGCGCGCCTGCAGCGCTGCAACTTCAACTACACGCCGCCCGAGCGCGGCTTCGACAGCAGCAGGGTCAGCGGTCAGTCACCTGTAGCTAGTAGAGTGGCGGCAGGCGCACGCTCCAGGCGCGACGCTAGTACAGTAGACTTCTAGACGATTTTGCTAGACGATCTTCATGTCATCGACTCTTAGTCCAGGCGCCCTGGATCATTTTTACAAGTAATTTACTATCTAGAAAATTTTCCACGAGTACGTTTTGGACGCAAAAACTACAGTTTTCGATGTAGTTTTTTTTGTTTGAAATGCCTTGGTTAGATTTAAAATCTTACGTATGTTTTATTGTAATTGTTCGAGCGGAACCGAAATATGACTAAAAGTCGTAAAAATAGACTAGCTAAATCAGCTAGTAATTAATATTTATATACAGGTTATTTAACAACCACGTTGTCCTACACATTGTATGATACGTTATCTAGCTTGATTCTTCTCGCAAAAATTAATTCACATTATCACATCAATTGAGAATTGTTGCAATACAATTTCGACAATCGTGTCGTGTCTCGAGTCTCGACCCGAGACACGTCACGTCCCGGGAGTCGGGTTACTTGTGTGTTGTAACTTGTACATCGAAGATATGATAAGTATCTAAGTGACGTGTTGTCCGCTGCAGGTACCATCTGCCGACTGTTCGACGTGAGCGACTCGCGTTACTGCACGGCACTCGAGACCGCCGCGGGCGGACGGGTGAGTTTATACATTTTTATACTGTAGCGCTAACACATCGCTAGCGAGAGCGGTTTCATTACCCGACTACGACAAAGCCAAAGGAAGGTTATGATTTTGACAGGCTATGTAGGTATGTATGTATGTATGTTCGTTTGTTCCCTCATAGCTCTTCAACTACTTATTAGAACTGGACATATTATAACATATCGTTAGAATCGTCTTGATCTTTTTTTTATCCGTTCTGCACCCCGACTGACTTCAGTCGTCTCAGTCATTCAATACTCATATAGCAGCGTTCTAGTAAATGTGTCTTAGAACATTAAATTATTATATATAAAGGGAGGAGATGTTATGTATATTATTATTATGTTCTTTTGAAAGAATTCACGGCACTTTGCAAGGATTCAATTAGGCGAGGAGGTGACAGATCCCCTCCCCATTCTTTTTTTTTCATTTACTGGTCAATAGCAAAGCTTCTCACTTCATTCTATCCCGATATTACTACGTACTTAAACTATATCAGACTAGATATCACTATAATGTAATGGGAAGGTACCTACTCGACTGACAGCCTCCGTGGCGTAGCGGTAGTGAACGCGGCCGCTACGCAGGAGGCGCGGGTTCGATCCCCGCTCAGTGCAAATATTTGTGTGAATGAAATATAAGTATTTGTATTGGTCTGGTCGTGCCTCGGAGAGCACGTTAAGCCGTCGGTCCCGGTTGCCATGAGAACATCTATGGCAGTCGTTACGGGTAGTTGGAGCCCTCAAAAATCCAAAAACAACGGTCTAACTGCTAAACTTCGATATCGCCTAATGTTAACATTGGGTTGTGGAGGTCAGATGACAATCGCTTCACGGAAAATATCGAGGTCTAGTCAAATCTGTGGTTAAGACTGGTAAAAGCGGACCCCAGACTTCGAGCTGAAAGCTTCGGATGCGACTGGGAAATAACGCTAAGAGGAAGAAGAATGGGAAGGTACCTACTCATATAGGCTAAGAGAGTTCAGCATAGGAAGAATGTCGACAGCAGTAGACTACTTAAAACTACGTCTACTGTGATCGTGTCACAGTAGGTCCGCCAGTCACAGTCCACAGTTATAATGATCGGCAAACTTGATGACAATTTACTCAAGCTATACAAAGCTCGTTTTTAGCTCTTTTTATATGAAAGTCTTTATATTGGCCAGTCGGTTGGCCTGTGTTTCCGGCCAGCTATAAACCTATAGTCTTCAAGTCTCGAGCAAGTTAGGTCCTTTCTAGGCAAACTCGCTCTATAGAATACCATAATTATGATCACTTACCACCACTATTATATGAAAGTCCTTGTATTGGCTACTCGGTTGGCTTGTGTTTTCGGCAAGCTATAAACCTATAGTCTTCAAGTCTCGAGCAAGTTAGGTCCTTTCTAGGTAAACTCGCTCTATGGCAGACCATATCATCACTTACCACCACTATTATATGAAAGTCCTTGTATTGGCTACTCGGTTGGCCTGTGTTTCCGGCAAGCTAAACCTATACTTCAAGTCTCGAGCTAGTTAGGTCCTTTCTAGGCAAACGTGTCACCACCATAATAATGCAAGTCCTTGTACTGGCTACTCGGTTGGCCGCCCCGCTGTACCGTTGTCTCGTTGTGTGCAGCTGTACAACGTGGTGGTGGACACGGAGGTGACGAGCAAGCTGCTGCTGACGCGCGGCCAACTGCAGTCGCGGACTACGCTGGTGCCGCTCAACAAGATCAGCGGCCACGTCATCGACCAGCCCACCGTGCGCCGCGCGCAGGAAATCGTAAATATAACTACTTTTTATTCAGTCACACAAATTACTCGTTTTTTCCCTCCCTATATTAGGATTCAAATTGGTATTGTAATGGCTAGCATTCGAAATGGGGACCTTTCAATCGTAAGGCCACTAAACTAGCCTGTTAGCATACAACACACAGTTGAACTAAACTAAAATCTAAAGAATAATTAAAAAAGTATGTAATCTAATTCCCAAAAGTATGTAATCTAATTCTCAAAAGTATGTAATCTAATTCCCAAAAGTATGTAATCTAATTCTCAAAAGTATGTAATCTAATTCTCAAAAATATGTAATCTAATTCCCAAAAGCATGTAATCTAATTCCCAAAACCATGTAATCTAATTTCCGAAAGCATGTAATCCAATTCCCAAAAGTATGTAATCTAATTCTCAAAAGTATGTAATCTAATTCTCAAAAGTATGTAATCAAATTCCCAAAGTATGTAATCCAACTTTTTAATCTAAAGAACACGATATGAATTCAACACTATTATGACGTATACGACAGGGCGGCGGGCCGGAGAACGTGCAGCTGGCGCTGGACCTGGTGTCGTTCGCGCCGTACGTGCGGCCCGCCATGGCCTGGGTGTTCGGCAGCACGCTGGTGTGCCGCGACCTGGACACGGCCAAGCGCGTCACGTTCCACCCGCGCGTGCTGCGCCGCTCCGTCACGCTCGAGGGCGACGTGTTCGACCCCGCCGGCACGCTCGCCGGCGGCGCCGCCGTCAAGGTACCTACCTGCGTCACCGCCTGCGTGTGTACCTACATGTATTGTGTGTGACGTCACGGTGACGTGCGGCTCGTGTGTCGGCAGGGCGGCTCGGTGCTGCTGGAGCTGACGGAGCTGCGGCGCCAGGAGGAGCAGCTGCGGGCGCTGGAGGAGCTCCTGGCGCGCGACCGAGCCCTCCTCGCCGCCATGAAGAGCGACGCCGACAAGTACAACGCGCTGCGCAACAGGTACGTGCGTCCGCCTGTGTGTGTGCGCCTCACTATACAGCGATACCTATATGTGTGTGTGTGTGTGCGCAGGTACGACATGAAGCTGCCCGAGCTGGACGTGGTGAAGAAGCGTCTGGCGCAGGCCGGCACGGCGCAGCTGCAGGACAACGTGCGGGAACTGCGCGCACAGGTACCGCGCCGTACCACTGTGTAGCCACTGTGTTGTACATAACACGCATGAATGTTTTTGGCAACTCATACGCCTGTAGCACACTTCCGTCACGAAACCAGAACAGCGGAACCGCTAGATGAATTCCGCTGTGTTCAAGGTAGCTTGAGCAGCGGAACTGGGCAACGGAACCCGACGCGAGTTAGTTTAAATGTCGCTATTGAAGCTATTTTTTCATGTTATTTTTATAATCTAGATGACTAATTAAATATATGACAGGTCTATTTTGGATCTCCACGTCCATTTTATAAAAAGAATGTAGTTTCGCTCTGTATTCTTGTCGATCTCCACAAACACAACGCGGCACCGCAACAAAATGGCGGCCGAAGCGCGGAGGTTTGACTGGCGTAGGAGCAGACCGGCGAAACCGCGCGGAGAAAGAAATAGAAGATAGTTAAATCTATGCATTAAAACAGGCCGTTTCGCTAGTCTTCCCGTACACGGGACAAAACTTGGTGAAATGACTGCGGTTCCGCTACCAAGGTTTCGCGGTGGAGGTATGCTACAGGCGATAGCGTACACAACTAAGGAACGGAACTTGCTGCCTGAGTTTGTTTCTGGAAAGATATAACCTTCATAGGTTATATGATTATAGAGCCTAGTATTATAGCCTAGAAGGGACCTATTAGCTAGAGAGAAGACTGTTTTTGTCCCGAGTTAATAAATCCCTCCTAGGGAAACATGCTCTATGGTCGACCACATCATCACTTATCACCAGGTGTGATTGAAATCAAACATCAACTTTGCCTAATTGATAAAAAAAAAGACGTGTGGCACTCGGGGACTGCCGCGGTAAAGCTATTGCATAGCATTTTTTATGAACTTATGCAATTATAATAAATAATAATATAATTTGAATTTGAATTTGAATCTGAGTCTGAATTTGAATTTCAATTTGAAAACTAACAACTTATGCAATTATAATTACTTACATTAAGCGGAGCTACTTCGGAGCAGCTCGGCTCGATTCGTGCGAGCTCGGAGTTGGGGGTGTTAGGTTTTTTTCGTTACGGAATTTCTGGATTCGGTCCCCACGCTCAAGGCCCGCGATAGAAGCTATGCAATAGCTTAAAACTCCGATGTTTAAGACCACCAGGCTCTCACGAACCGTAAGAATATAGCTTTATTACTGACTCGGCTCATTCGCAATGAGAAATGTACGGCGTCGCTGACCACCTAAGTTTTTATTTGTTTATATAGGTAACAGAAATGAACGAAGCTATAGAGAGAGACAAGGCGGCGCAGAAAGAGAACGCGGCCCGCATCCGTGAGATGGAGGACAAGGTCAAGGACGTCAAAGGTCACCGGGACAAGTGAGAGAAGTTACTACTATTATCCGTATAGATAACAAATCGATAACTAAGTCACGCCATATTTAAATTAGTTAGCTAAAGTGGTGAGGTACGGTCTGTATACTGTTCAGTCCGTCATGGTGCATTTCATACCAGTCGTTACAAATTATTCCATCCATTAAATAATGCTTATTGAACAGATTGTTGACGATTCAAATCTTAAAAAGAAGTAAAAGACATACTTTGATATAGTCTATTTAGTTTGTCAATGTATCTATGGTCTGGGCGTTTCTATGTATAATATGTATGTATTTACAAAAAAAAAGACGTGTAGCACTCGGGGACTGCCGCGGTAAAGCTATTGCATAGCATTTTTTATCAACTTATGCAATAATCTCCCCACTCCGAGCTCGCACGAATTGAGCCGAGCTGCTCTCGGAGCAGCTCGGCTTGATTCGTGCGAGCTCGGAGTGTCAGCTTAGGTTTTTTCGTTACGGAATTTCTGGATTCGGTCTCCACGCTCAAGGCCCGCAATATAAGCTATGCAATAGCTTAAAAATGTATCTATGTTATACTTTATCCGCATTCTAGAACCCATAACACAAGCTAGTTAAGCTATGCTTACTTTGGGTCTATATAGCGTTGTGTAGAATGTCCTACAACGGCTACAATACAATATCTAACTCTAAAAATTCGTCACAGGGAGTTCAAAAAAGCTTTAGATGCCCTGGAGAAAGCTAAGAAGGACGTGGCATTCCACGGAGCGGCGTGGAGACAGACGGAGGGAGATTTCAACACGCTGAAGCTCGAGGTGACCGACCTGGGCAAGAACGTGGTCGCCAGCCGCGCGCACATCGATGACGTCAGCCGCGCCGTCGACGAGCTGCAGAAGAACTTAGATGCGGCCAAGCGGGGCCGCGACAGGGCACTGGTGTGTAGCACTGTTTGTTGTGGTCTTAGTGCAGGGACACACGGTGTGTTGCGACGCCGCACCGCAGAAATTTCGGCCAATCGGTGGCCACACGAGCCGTGCGGGGCCGAAATTTCTGCGGTGCGGCGTCGCAACGCACCGTGTGCCCCTGCACTTAGGCTGGGTCTACATTTGTAGCATTTCTGTGTATTGTATCTCCTTCACGTGGCCTCAACGCGTATCATGATCGCTAGTTTGGACACAATACACGCCGTTAACGATACACGCCGTATCTGATCAGCCCGATCCGCACTAAACGCGTATCCGCCCTAAATGCGTTCCAGGAAGCAGTGAAGGACGTGCGCGCGCGCATCGAGGCCAAGAGGGAGGACATCGCCAGCCGCAGCAGCGCCGTGGGCGCGCTACTGCGCCGGCGCGACGCGCACGTGGGCGCGGGCAACGCCGCCGAGCTGGCGCTCAAGGAGCTGAGCTTCAGCGTCAGGGAGCTGACGGCGCAGGCCGCCGACTGCGCCAGCAAGGTACGTGGGCTCCCTACAGCGCACGTGGGCGCGGGCAACGCCGCCGAGCTGGCGCTCAAGGAGCTGAGCTTCAGCGTCAGGGAGCTGACGGCGCAGGCCGCCGACTGCGCCAGCAAGGTACGTGGGCTCCCTACAGCGCACGTGGGCGCGGGCAACGCCGCCGAGCTGGCGCTCAAGGAGCTGAGCTTCAGCGTCAGGGAGCTGACGGCGCAGGCCGCCGACTGCGCCAGCAAGGTACGTGGGCTCCCTACAGCGCACGTGGGCGCGGGCAACGCCGCCGAGCTGGCGCTCAAGGAGCTGAGCTTCAGCGTCAGGGAGCTGACGGCGCAGGCCGCCGACTGCGCCAGCAAGGTACGTGGGCTCCCTACAGCGCACGTGGGCGCGGGCAACGCCGCCGAGCTGGCGCTCAAGGAGCTGAGCTTCAGCGTCAGGGAGCTGACGGCGCAGGCCGCCGACTGCGCCAGCAAGGTACGTGGGCTCCCTACAGCGCACGTGGGCGCGGGCAACGCCGCCGAGCTGGCGCTCAAGGAGCTGAGCTTCAGCGTCAGGGAGCTGACGGCGCAGGCCGCCGACTGCGCCAGCAAGGTACGTGGGCTCCCTACAGCGCACGTGGGCGCGGGCAACGCCGCCGAGCTGGCGCTCAAGGAGCTGAGCTTCAGCGTCAGGGAGCTGACGGCGCAGGCCGCCGACTGCGCCAGCAAGGTACGTGGGCTCCCTACAGCGCACGTGGGCGCGGGCAACGCCGCCGAGCTGGCGCTCAAGGAGCTGAGCTTCAGCGTCAGGGAGCTGACGGCGCAGGCCGCCGACTGCGCCAGCAAGGTACGTGGGCTCCCTACAGCGCACGTGGGCGCGGGCAACGCCGCCGAGCTGGCGCTCAAGGAGCTGAGCTTCAGCGTCAGGGAGCTGACGGCGCAGGCCGCCGACTGCGCCAGCAAGGTACGTGGGCTCCCTACAGCGCACGTGGGCGCGGGCAACGCCGCCGAGCTGGCGCTCAAGGAGCTGAGCTTCAGCGTCAGGGAGCTGACGGCGCAGGCCGCCGACTGCGCCAGCAAGGTACGTGGGCTCCCTACAGCGCACGTGGGCGCGGGCAACGCCGCCGAGCTGGCGCTCAAGGAGCTGAGCTTCAGCGTCAGGGAGCTGACGGCGCAGGCCGCCGACTGCGCCAGCAAGGTACGTGGGCTCCCTACAGCGCACGTGGGCGCGGGCAACGCCGCCGAGCTGGCGCTCAAGGAGCTGAGCTTCAGCGTCAGGGAGCTGACGGCGCAGGCCGCCGACTGCGCCAGCAAGGTACGTGGGCTCCCTACAGCGCACGTGGGCGCGGGCAACGCCGCCGAGCTGGCGCTCAAGGAGCTGAGCTTCAGCGTCAGGGAGCTGACGGCGCAGGCCGCCGACTGCGCCAGCAAGGTACGTGGGCTCCCTACAGCGCACGTGGGCGCGGGCAACGCCGCCGAGCTGGCGCTCAAGGAGCTGAGCTTCAGCGTCAGGGAGCTGACGGCGCAGGCCGCCGACTGCGCCAGCAAGGTACGTGGGCTCCCTACAGCGCACGTGGGCGCGGGCAACGCCGCCGAGCTGGCGCTCAAGGAGCTGAGCTTCAGCGTCAGGGAGCTGACGGCGCAGGCCGCCGACTGCGCCAGCAAGGTACGTGGGCTCCCTACAGCGCACGTGGGCGCGGGCAACGCCGCCGAGCTGGCGCTCAAGGAGCTGAGCTTCAGCGTCAGGGAGCTGACGGCGCAGGCCGCCGACTGCGCCAGCAAGGTACGTGGGCTCCCTACAGCGCACGTGGGCGCGGGCAACGCCGCCGAGCTGGCGCTCAAGGAGCTGAGCTTCAGCGTCAGGGAGCTGACGGCGCAGGCCGCCGACTGCGCCAGCAAGGTACGTGGGCTCCCTACAGCGCACGTGGGCGCGGGCAACGCCGCCGAGCTGGCGCTCAAGGAGCTGAGCTTCAGCGTCAGGGAGCTGACGGCGCAGGCCGCCGACTGCGCCAGCAAGGTACGCGCTACGACACTTGTCTGCTATCGAACATTTTCATTGGTTAACACGTTGAACGCCGCCGTGTGTATCCTTCAAATTTTGACTATGAAACGCCATGTGTTTCCTTAGGAAACAATAATAAACGTATTGGCTACGAAACACCTTTTAAATTGATTTCTAATATCTTTAAGATTGATGTGTATTGTAATAATAGCTAAAGCCTTTCGAAATTAGAATTTAAAAAAATTTCGCACCGTATGCTTATAGATTGCACGGATGTGATGAAGTATTATAGAATAATATTCATTTATTTTTTATTTTGTTTCTAATTTCTAGGCATATTTTTACTCGAGCTCTCAATTTCTGCACACACAGATTTTTGTAGGGCAGACAGGTATGTTTCATGGATGGTACGGTTCTGTGCAGATAGCGGCGCTGGCGGCGGAGCACTTGTGGATCGCGGGCGAGCGCGCGTACTTCGGCGCGGCGGGCGGGCTGTACGACTTCGGCGCCCGCCAGGCGCACGCGGCGGGGGGGCGCCTGGCGCAGATGCGCGAGCGGCGCGACAAGCTGGCGCGCGGCCTCAACGCGCGCGCGCACACGCTGCTGGGCAAGGAGGAGGAGCAGTACCAGGACGTCATGCGCAAGAAGGCCATCGTGGAGGCCGACCGCGCCAAGCTGGTGCAGGTCATGGCGGAGCTGGACGAGAAGAAGAAGCGCACGCTGGTGGCGGCGTGCGAGCAGGTCAACCGCGACTTCGGCTCCATCTTCAGCACGCTGCTGCCCGGCGCGCAGGCGCGCCTCACGCCGCCCGACCGCCTCACCGTGCTCGACGGGCTCGAGGTACGTGCCCCGTGCCCGCCTTCCGCCTTGGTGTACGTGTACTCCACCTCTCACCACTACGGTGAACTATCAAAACTCAAAAAATTTAATGATTTTTTACAAATTTAATTTTGCTTAGCTAACACTAGTTTAAGACATCTTGTTACTAATAAACATAGTTTATGAATCTTGTGATCTGGAATAAATATTATGAATTCCGATTCGAGTAAATTATGTAAAAGTTTGGAGGCTATCTCGATAGATGGCGCTGTACCGTTGATCTGAATCACGGTGTGATTTATACATAAATGAGCATTTTTTACATACAAATGGCGGAATATAGTGCATTTATTCAATTTTCAAATATTTACAACCAATAAAGTGATAATAACTCACATGACCAAATTAGTTTCGCACCAATTTTTCCTATTATTGGACCCTACTCTTCGATGAGGCATTCACCGTTTATCGCTGCAACAAGCTAAATACCTGATCTATAAACGTAAGACGAAGACGAACGAACGAGATGATACAGGATGCGGCTACCGAGCTCCGCAATAAAGGGTCGCTAGTGCAAGGCGACGCCAGAAGAGGGAGTCTCTTTCAAACAAAGCTACAAATGTTTAAAAACGACTAAAGTATATTTCTTGTGAGTACGTTTTCACGTTTCATTAGAGCAAAAGTATCGATTCATTTGAATTTTCAAAAAAATAGTGCAAAAGTACTGTAAGTGTTAAATTTTATACTTTTTTATAAAAAAGATTTCACCGATATCGACTTTTGAGCTTTTTTTCTTGAGTGATATTATTTAGATGCTTCAAACTTGTATAATTTTGTGATTGTATACCGAGTTTAGTTTTTTTTTTTATAAAATTCAGTTATATTATGTGCAAATAAATTGTTTATTCTTTTTTTGTTATATATATTGATTCATACATTATTATGATTATTTTGTGCATGTTAAAATTTAGAATAGTTTTATAAAAACGGAAAGGAACGGACAACCTATGCCTAATTCCCTCTAGATTCAGTATTGTTTTGAAACAGCTTTATCGCTTCAAGCTGTAGGAAATTTCGTAAAAAAAATCTTCTAAATGGTTTCCATCGTGCAAATACAAATTTGATGTAACAACTTTACTTGACAAAGTTATCGCGATCAGATGAACGGTACAGCAGCCCATAAAACACGAACAAACAACCAATGATTTTGTATACATTTTAGCTTAGTTGCTGCATTAAATAGTATTTTCGTAAAATTACCAAGCTTTAGGATATAGGTAGCCTAGGTTTTCAGGCACATTTCATAAGTAATTTCTTTTGCTTATTAACTTACCTACATACAAACAGATGTTGCATTATTGGACAGTCATCTCGCTAGCGAAGGTCAGCAACTAGTGTGATACTGATACACCAAAAACGGGAACACCCAACAATTCCGAAATACTTAATTCCGAATTTCAATATTCCGACTTTCAAAATTCCGAATTTTATAATTCCTAAGAAACAAAACTCCGAGTATTCAAAAACACGATAGTTATTTATCCGAAAGTTATAAATACGAATGTTCATTCTTCCGAATTTCATTTTTACGAATAATTAAAAATCCGTAGTATTATTGGGCCGAAAAACGTTATTCCGAATTTCAAATTTCCGAAAATTCATTGCTCAAATTGAAAATTTGTATCAAAAATAGGTAAAAGTTAAAATTGATTTGACATGTTGCAAATTTTAGAGTTGATTTTTTATAATAATAAATTAATTTTCTCGCCAATTATTACGTATACAATTAAGCCAAACCCGACTTGCCGTGGTCCTACTGCCGTGGTACTTGTTTGCCCTACACTAGAGTGTTATTTAAAAACCGGAGGCGCGGAGGGAGGGCAGTCCTCGCCCGCAGTAACGAAGCTCAGGCGCCCGGGCGAGCTGAAGCGGCTGAGGCTGGTCGCCGGAGGCGACCAGCAAGCCGAAGCTGCGGAAGCGAGCATGGGTGCCCGAACTTTGTTACGCAAGGGCGGAAGGACTGCACATCCCGTAGCGCCGGAGAAGAGCGAAACTAATGCATGCCTGCATGCTTGCCTGAATGCATGCTTGCCTGAATGCATGCTTGCCTGAATGCATGCTTGCCTGCATGCATGCTTGCCTGCATGCTTGCCTGCATGCATGCTTGTTACTGAAAGTTGTATGGCAACGTGTATTTTGTAATCATTAGCATAAATAAATTAAAATAATAGTTCAATAATTCTATTTCCTGCTTATCTCGTGTACCCCGAAAATAGCAACTATCCTACTTACCTAATGCAGGTTTACAAGGCGCTTGATTGTCGGGTTTGTCAACACAAACCCGACAATCAAGCGCCTTGTAAACCTTTCGGAGTTTTGATAATCTTATAATAATATCTTAAAATCTTATAATAATCTTAATATTTCGGATTATTAATAATTCGGAATTGTAATGGTTCGGTATCTTCAAATTCGGAATTTTAATATTCGCAGTTATAATCGTTAGGAATTTTGAAATTCGGGTTTTCAATAAATAGGATTTATGATACATCGGATATCTGACTTTCGGAATTTTGAATGATTCGGAATTATGAAATTCGGAATTTTGAAATTCGTGATTGTAACTTTCGGAATAAGGCTTTTCGTATTTATGTAGTGTACCCACCAAAAACAGGTCTGTGATAATTTGATGCAAATTTCATAACTTTATGTTATGTAAGCATCGAATATCGTCGAACGTGTAACGTTCGACGATATTCGATGCCATATTCTGCCACATTCTGAGGTGTATTTCCACTGGAGGTTCAACATTCAAATCATATTGTACAGTGCCAGTTGAAGAACAATTTCTGCTTTGTTTTATTAGAAAAAAACTTGTATATCGAAATGTACAGATTTCATTATTAAAAATAAACCACCATAAAAAAAAACAATAATTTTTAATAAAGTATCAAAATTCTCGACCATGAATTCCCGGGAATTCTCGACATTTCGAGAATTTCTAAGACACCAATATAAGTAATTTTCACGTCAAATGTATCGATTCACATTTCCATTAGACGTTTGTAATGACACTTACAAATACGAGCACGGAAAATAAAACATCGTATTCAGGTCAAGAACGAAAAACATAACCTTAAAAGTTTCTCGAGATTTTTTCACCTCACCTGATGGTTTGGTGAAGGCAAAGTCTCTCGACACTTTATCTCAAGTTTCTAGTAAGGATTCGGAAAGTCTCGTCCAGAAATCCTAATCATACACGTCTTACATATAAAATTAATATGTTCATTTATTCCGCTTGAATGTATGAGGTCGGCAGCGCGAGTGTGACGCCCCTGGTGTTGCATACGTCCATAGGCCACAGTAACCACTTCACATCAGGTGGGCCGTGTGCTTGTCTGTCATCTAAGTGATGTATAAAAAAACGGTTGGATTTGGGAATAGTGCAAAAATAGCCCAAGAGCCGCTTCAAATAAATTGTGTAAAAAAGTTTAAAATCAAGTTCAAAAATGATGCTGTACCGTTGATCCGAATCGCGGTATGGCTTTGTGTATCGTGTAGCTATATTGTGTGAACATACTGCTAAATAAGCAGTTATTAGATCACGATACAGTGGTCATTATTGAATCCCCAAATCAAATAAAGAAGAATGGAGAAGAGTAAAATGAAAATAGCTCAATAATAATTTAATTCAAATAAATGTTAAACAATATAATCAAAAACCTCAAATGGCAAATACTTTGTAACTGTAATGATGTCAGTTCATTAGCACTACTAACTGTACGGGTTACTGGGATATTTATCATGTATTTTTTGTATTGTCACATGTTGAATATCCCGACAACTTTAATAATAATTATAATGAACTTGCTCTTAAATACAAACTTGTAGATTCAGAAGTGCCGTATTACAGGTATGTGCCCGACCCAGTTCTTGACGATGGTCGCGTCACATTGTACTGGGATCGATCTATCATCCATCACTGACAGGACTATTTTAGCCAATAAGCCTGATATTGTGGTGATAGATCGATTAGAGCGCCGCGCAATAATTGTCGATATCACCATCCCGCATGACGAGAATCTCGTGAAAGCCGAAAAAGATAAACAAATAAAATATTTGGATTTGGCTCGCGAGGTTGTCGACATGTGGGCTGTGGATTCGGCGATTGTTGTTCCGATAGTCGTATCGGCTCACGGGTTGATTGCCAAGAGCCTCGACCAACATCTTAAGAGGCTCGCGTTAGATAGTTGGGTCAAGGGCCTGATGCAGAAGGCGGTACTCCTCGACACGGCACGTATTGTGAGGAGGTTCCTCTCCCTGGAGCCCTAACCACCGGCAGCTTGGTCCCTGTACCCGATGCCGGTGGGCTCTATTTTTTATATTTTTAAATATATGCTTTTTCTTTTAGATAATAATGCATTTAAAAATGTAATTTATAGGTTTTAAAAAATGAATAAAGAGATTACAGTGAAACCTGGTTAAGTGAGACCTCAAGGGGCCTGCAAATTTGTCTCACTTATAGAGGTATTCCACTTACCCAGTGTCTCAGATATCCAGGTATAAAAAAATGTCTGTCTCATTTACAGAGAGTTCCATTAATAGAGGTCAGAATACAGGTTATTTTCAGTTATAGAGGTGCGATTATTTAAAATAATGTATGATGTATGACCCTCATTATACGTGTGTCTTAGTATAAATCTTTATTGGGAATTATAAAAAATAATAAATTACCAAAGGCGCGTTTGATTATAAATTTTATCCTTGTTCTGAATTATTCTATAAAAAGTAGCTATGGAATATTAAATACAACACAGATTTCATCGCGTATCTTCCCAATTTCATAAAAAGCTTTCATTTCGGCATTTTTTAAACAAATATCTGTATGATAGTACCTAAAGCAAAACTAAAAGTGAAGGTCTTGAGGCTCAAAATTAGTAATGCACGGAATTTGCGTGATGAATAACAATAAGTAAGTAAACAAAAAAAAACAGTGTTATCTCAGTTATAGAGGTTAATGCATATAAAATTCACTTGCTGTCTCAGTTATAGAGGTAACTTTGACGCTAAAATCGAAAGAACGAATCCCAGATATAGAGGTTTGCTTCGTCCCACTAATAGAGGTAATTCAGTGCCAAAGTCTAGCGACCACAGCATGAGTTTCAGTTATAGAGGTTTCTCACTTATCCAGGTCCCACTTATCCAAGTTTCACTGTATAATGATGCTTAACTTTAGTAAACATGCAAATGCGAATGAATACTCTGTAGCATATTGCTTTTTAATAAGATGATGACATCAAGCATTGCAGTTTGCCGATTAGCGTTTGAGAATACACAATTATGTTTGAGTTTCGTCGAAAAGGGCATACCTCGAACACGTGTTTTGGACCTAAATCGCATAACAAACGAGGCCCTAGTGCGCGCGAATTATTTTATAATAATCTATGCCTGGTGAATTTGAGTTCGTCTAGCGCAGTGTACCACGTGCTTTACTCAAAACTAAAAAAAAAAAATGACACCCAAGAAAGGTGTACTGCGCGTATAGAGCACATTTCAGGTCCAAGACATATGACCCGAGCAGTTTGCCGACGTGTGTATGTATGTGTGTGTCGGGGTGCGTGTGCAGGTGAAGGTGGGCTTCAACAACACGTGGAAGGAGTCGCTGGGCGAGCTGTCGGGCGGGCAGCGCTCGCTGGTGGCGCTGTCGCTGGTGCTGGCCATGCTGCTGTTCAAGCCGGCGCCGCTGTACATCCTGGACGAGGTGGACGCCGCGCTCGACCTGTCGCACACGCAGAACATCGGACACATGCTCAAGGAGCACTTCCGACACTCGCAGGTACCGCCCGACCACTCTCATTTCTCTGCTTATTTTTTCCCAAAGTAGGTGTGTAATCTCGAGATTTGGAAAAAACTCTAAAACTCCAATATTTTAGAGTTGAGAGAAGTTGGGAATCAACCTTATTAAAATAATGCACTATACCCTTTAAAACTTCTAAAATGGAATGCCTAGATTTTTTTGTTTCTCGTCTTCCCGGGAATTCTCGCTTCGAGAAATCTCGAAACTGTCACTTCCCACACTCGCACCGGTATTATTAAATGTTCAACGTATTGTTTGTTCCAGTTCATAATAGTATCGTTGAAAGACGGTATGTTCAACAACGCCAACGTGCTCTTCCGCACGCGCTTCGTGGACGGCATGTCCGCCGTCCAGCGCACGATCAACGTGCGGCGGTGACATCACAACTTGCCGTACATTATCCTCGAATGAGGTGCTGTTTATGGCGACTTCTGAGTTACTGTTGTGGCTGAGTTCGAAACAACACAGGAATAACGCGATAAACAGACAGATTTTTTACTGTTGTTGGTTGTGAAGTGATCGGTGTTAACAAACGAGCTTATGCTAAAAACTCGTGTGCCACGTTATTTACTGTCCTATGCATGTTGAAAGTGTCTCATACAATAAGATAGTGTGTATGTCTATATGATAGACATTAATACAATTTATAAAGATAGAAAAAAGCGAATCCAGTCAGGCGGGACTCGAACCCTTTTTTCTATTTTAAATGATTTGAATAGTTAGCGTACTAAATGTTTTGTAATTTCATTCAATTATTATAGTTAATAATGAATAAAACTTGTTTATTCCTTCTATTTGGTGTTTACTTCTACGTCGAGTTAATTCATACTATAGCAAAGTCGAAGAGTTTAATCTAGATGCTGCGAATGTCCATCGCTGATTGGTAGAGATGTGCTTCGATGCTGCTGTAGTATGAATTGATCCTTACGGTATAAGAAAAAAACCTTTTTATAAGAAGTACCTACCCATAAAAATCGTAAGTATGGAAACTTTTTCGTGTCATGGTTGATCGCGACAGCTACGTCACACAAAACAGTGACGAAACTAATGATTTTGGATAGCAACGTACCTATGCCTACGTTAAAATAAAAATAGAATATATCCACAAACGTAATTACGATATCTGTACGAAATTAGTACCTTAAAAGTTATAAACAATAAGCCATATTCCCTATATTAATTCCTACCTATGGTGGTACAATATTTCAGAGCAAAAATGATAAACAATAGCAACATTAGCGACCCCATAACGCGCATCTGTAGCCCTTTATAATGTTCTAATGAGCTGTTCATTACCATAACCGTGGGTGAACCGTCGACAGCTGGCACCACCGTCGTCCCACGGGCAGGTGGAACGTTGGACCCTCCCGGGTTATTTACGACTCGGTAGGACAGTTTGCACACATCATTTTTGTCGTATTATTGAGCCTGCTTGTACCTTAGGTATATGAGAATAAATGGGTGAGTATTTAATATGCCTTAAGATAAAAAATACCGAGCATTCATTTGTAAATTATACTAGCCGACCCGCCCAGACTTCGCCCGTTGTACATTTCGAAACCATATCACTCCTTTCAGTCATCTATGGGCCTGCAATTTATAAATTTTCAATTATAGTAAGGAAATCTACCGGATTTGTTGAAATTTATAATTACTGCTTCGCTTCCTTAAGTGCTCCCGTGATGAAATTTAGCCTACACCTGAAATTTTGCCTTCCACACAAAGATTTTTTTGTAGTACACAAGTAACACTTGTGTTTAGCGTGCTCAATGAAACAAACTCAGCAGCTTCAGCCTTATAATATTACCTATAGATTATACCTGGGACAGGTACCTTATTTATATTAATCGTTTGCATAAACTTTTTTTCTCTGCACCACCTATTAGGTTGACTGGTAGAGAATGCCTATGGCATTAAGTCCGCCTGTGTACTGTGTACATATGTGCATGAAGTTCTAATAAATAAATAAACGGTAAGACCTGACATAAGTTCAATAAGCGACTTCCGGCTCTAAATGGCACCCCTATTTCCGGCCACTAGTCCAAACGGTTCAACTATGATTACGCCTCATAGTAGAACCAGTAGAACGGTACATTCGGTTCATAAGGATAGAGGTCGTGAGTTCACTAAAATGATACATCTGAACGTAAGTAAAATATGTATTTGAATACCCCATGGGATTCATATTTAGTCAAATAGGCAGAAAGCTTCACAAACACCGACTGTTCGTATACCTACCGAGCGCTAGGAGACCGCAAGCCATTCACGTGCCGTAGGTACAAGCGCAGCTCCGGTGTGCGATTCATCGTGTGTAAAAATTCTATTACGTGCGCGCTATAAACATCGCCCGGGTTCGCTCCCACCTGACTCGCGGGAAATAAAACTTTTACTATTCGAAGCTGCGGTTTTAATATCTGGAATTGATCGTTTACCTATGCATCCGCAGCGGCAATGTGAGCGCAGAGTTACGGCGATGCTATATATCATACATTACCTACTTCATTGGTAGGGTAATAAAACTGGTTCATTGAATATTGCCACGGTAAGATTCATAGCGTTTTATTTATTTAACGGAATAAGAGTTTAAATCTTTAAACGTTAAGCGCTATTCAAGATTCTTGCGTCTCTTTGGACTCGACTTCGTAGATGAAAACTTATTAAAAAGCTTGTCGCATCGCGGCCTGCGGAGTGCTGCGCTGCTCGCGGCCCGCGCTGAATATCAAAACTTGTGATTACTGTTGTAAACAAAGTACCACCCTAGACCTACCTACACAGGACTACTTACCCCAGATTTTACCTACTATTGGGTGCTTACAGATGAGATTAAATAAGTTTGAAACACAGAATACAGTAATACCTATTAGGTATATTAGCTATCTATTGAGATAAGGTAAAGATATTCTACTATACGATAGATAGGTACGGCTTTTATAGCAGTTAGTTTCTTCAATTTTAATCAGCCGAGAGATTTCGCGGTCGAATTCTCATTCCACTGTGTAGCGCTCTTGTGAAAGCCGCCCCACGTTGCTGCCTTCAAGACAATTTATTTTTAAAACTGTTCTTTAATTCTTTCGATATGATTATTATTTATGCCGATATCTATGCATATTGCATTGAGAAGCATTTCAACAGTGATCTAGCAGAAACTGTTGTATCTACATACATACAGCTTAGGAAAAGAACAGCGAACAAAAAAAACTGTTTATATTGATTAAGATTGGAACGCTCAGCTCAGCCACGACTAGTTATCCAAGACCAAGAAGGGCATCAAAAAATTCTAACAGGGCCGGCAGCACGAGTGTGACACCCTGGCATTGCACACGTCCATAGGTCACGGTAATGAAGGTAACCTCTGCTCAGGTGGGCCGTATGCCAAGTATGTGCTGTAAATGTATCATATACCTAACTTAAAAAAACTCGACACAGAGTGTAGGTATACACCTACCTATATGGATATTATTACCTTTTTTCCGTACGGAGATTACCTACATCGGATATGTGAGGTGGGGGCGGTTATGTCATAATCAAACCGAACCGCACGCCGTCTTGGAACTAGATGTAGATTCAGGACAGCGCGATATAAAACTGCATGAGACATATCCCTTGCACCCCGACGGCCGCCTGATCCAGGGCCATCTCCGGATTCGAAATGGCCCCTTCGGGTGCGAACTGTGGCGTCCCCATTTTGGCCCCGTGAAAAAAAAAGGAGAGCCCTGGGTTCTCATAATTTCTTACGTAGCTATATTATATTTTGTCAATCAATAAAATAAGTGATTGATAAAAAGTTAAACGGGTCTGATAGTGATGTGATAACACACCAGTGTGAGAGTTACTCTTGTCAGAAGGTTGTGTGCGATAAAAATTCGCCAAATACCTACTAGCAGACGGACGTAATGAAATTTATAGCCGACGTAGGGGGCGGCGCACTGTGACTGTTTACACTATTACGCTTTATGAGGCTAGGCTTTCTTCGTGTGCTGGCTGAAAGATTAATGGGCATTACGTACAGGTATATTGTTACGGGCTGGGACCGCGTACGTGAAACTATTTGCTGTTATTTTTCGGTTTATTCCTCTCGCTTACCTTCCAACAAAGCATCCCGGTTATATAATACCTACTTAAA
The DNA here is from genome assembly GCA_914767945.1 of Eilema depressum. Lineage (NCBI taxonomy): Eukaryota > Metazoa > Arthropoda > Insecta > Lepidoptera > Erebidae > Eilema > Eilema depressum. Next base: position 19,164,633 of record OU612031.1, on the reverse strand, counting down.
TCTATTTTATGGTTAGTGGGAATAACAAATACTCTTTGCTCATGGGAATTTAAGTAGAAGTCATGAATTTTGAGTGCAGGCATCTATGCGATGCGGGTAGACAACATCATTTTATGTTCAGGCATCTATGCAGGCAGACCCCATAATTTTGAGTTCAGGCATCTATGCGGGTAGACCACTTATGTTTGAGTTCAGGCATCTATGCGGGTAGACAACATAAGTTTTCAGTTCAGGCATCTATGCGGGTAGACCACATAAGTTTGAGTTCAGGCATATAAGCGGGTAGACCAAATAAGTTTGAGTTCAGGCATTTATGCGAAAATGTGCTAGCTTTTTTTTTCACAAGGGTCGAGGCTGCACTGTTTTATTACAGCAAGCACACTTAAAACTCTATAAGTATTTAAGGTAGATATGCCAGTGTTATTTATAGGTACGCGTACGCCATTAACTGTTAGACATCAGCATCAGCACTATCCAACTATCCAAGCGAATTGTATAATCTTACTCACATTTTAAATTGACTCGTATCTAAGCCTGGCATAATCCGGTCTCCTTGGTCCGTATCGGGCGCTCCTTAGCCGGACACTAAGGTTGATTGATGCCGGCTTGTAGTCGGCTATCGCGCGCCGTTGACCGTCGCAGACATTTTTTATGATTTACGTAAGTATAATTTTGGTTTGAGTACTATGCAGAGTGATTTATTAGGGCTGCCTTACAAGTGGTGACAAAGCTGAATAGAATAAACCTCTGGGATTTCAGATATCTCTACCTCGATTCCTCCATAAGATTAGGTAAGGTTATACCGGATATACCGTACCTAGATTTGCGTGTGGTTCTAGGTAGGAACCACACGCAAATAGAACATAGAACATAGAACATACATAGAACCTACAGATAAAAAAAAAATATCTAGCTGATACACGCGCCTTAGTTCGCGTGGATGTTGATTAACGCGACTTTGATCGATTTCCGGTATATTAAATAAAATGTAGATAGGTACCTAGGTATTTTTAGGCTTTTTATAGAGTACCAGGCCAATACAATTCCTCTTAATTTAAATTAAAAAAACGAGTCGGAATACAGGCCTAACTTTTGAGTGCGTCTTATATTAGGTACATTTGAAATGAGAACGATCAACTTAAGACCAACTTCGACTCGAGATTCAATTACGTGAACTGATTCGAGCATCGGTCAGTGTAACGGCGCGTCTAGTGTCTAGAACTGGAGCTGTCACAAGCGATATCACAGATAATAATAGAACGCTGCGTCTTTTATACTTTCCACCTCGGGCACCGGTCACCCCACTAGTAGGTATGCGTGTCTATATTTACTTAGGTGCCTACATCACAGTGGCCGTCTGAAAGTATGCCTGTAACCACCACACAGGTTCACTGTTCACCACAATTTGCCTGCGCAGGAAAACTGTGGGAAAACGGAACACCGTGCGCGTGGTTGGTGCCTAGTGATACAGTTACGTGCGGTGTTCGCAAGCCGGTACACCTTTGGCGATATCCGGATGTCGCTTCCATAAAATTCACCAAATCAGGGAAGAGGAGTAAGTGGACCTTGTGCTCCGACCTGAAAGCGTTGGATGTAACCTGGAACTACGATGATGATCTGTTATACTTACACTAACATCTAATCTGTTACACTACACTACAAGAATAACAGAATGATATTCACATACCTAACGTAGCAATAAGTACCTACTTGGTTAAAATATAACATTCATTAAAACAAAAGATGCACATTAGTCATGTGACTCATGTCGCAACTCGTAACGAGCTCGCAGCACGTTCGCGTGATGAATAGCGCGTGTTACCTGGATTTTACAATACTAAGTATATTTTGAAAGTCCCCTTTACCGAGTTCGATGATAAATTGCATTTACTTGTACGCAGAAATTATCTTTATTGACTCACTGACACATAAAACACGAGTCTGTACACAGACTAGGTAGGTACCTACATATATAGTTATATATCATTCGCACAAGCTTTATTTGTGGTTCTGTTGCGGATTTATGACTGCTGATCAGGATAAAGGGAGTATATTTTGTTTTCCCCTTTCTATGTTACGCTATTGGTGTTCATCCAAATCAGATACTTCTACCGGGGGATTTAAATCTGTTAGTCGGTGTGTGAATTATATTTGGATATATATTCGATAGTAATGAAATTACAATTGAACCCAATTTTCTACAGACCGCACACGAACAAAGGGAGCTGAGCTGATTTTGGATCTGCGTACGTACACTAGTTATAGTAATATTTTAAAGGAAAAATATGAAGGGAATAGGACATGAATATAGGTAATATAGGTAGACACATCTTATCCTAAAAATATGGCCGTAGTACCAGTATTTGAGTCCCAGTTCGCAAACACAAATTGGGACCACACCTATTTAGTTCTAACTGGATCAAAACTCTTAAAAAGATTGTTGGACTTGCAGCAATTAGACATGTAGATTTATAGATAGCAATTTTTTTTAATACCACTTAGGTGGCTGACAAGCACACGGCCCACGCTCATGGTGCCTACCCTGTAAGAACCTTCTAATGCACTTGTTGAAAATCTCCATATTGAAGTCGCTTGGCAAAACCACCGCTCATGGACGCATTAGCAACCGTGTCACCTCGTGGTTCCGTAGCCTTAAGGTCCTTCCAACCCCACCAAACGCACGGCATCGGAACGGATTTTACAATCTTTAAACAAATATATCTTATATCACAGCATTTAAAGTTTATATTACCAAGTTACGCATGACAGCTTGACTTGCGTCTTGCCGCCGCACGTCGCGTCGCTGTCAAGCTGTTGTGCGTGACTTGGTAATATAAATATTCTTTCTCGCTAGATGGCGTTGTCTAGTCAACAAGTTTAAAAAAGTGCTCCGTAAAAAAAAATCTGTTTTAAATAATTCAAAACAACAAAACTAGTCAGTTATATAGTTAATTATTGTGTAATGGGCTAACGCAGAGGGGGAAACGTTGTCTTGACTTTTGCTGCACTTTATTGAAGTATCCAGTGAAATTAAATTGGTCATCTCAAACTCAAAGGCATTCAACCGATCCGATATAAAAGTGATACCAAATATATAAATATAAAAATAAACCACAAGTGAAGTGAAAATATCGAAAAAAAAAAAAAAAAAAGTGCATATTTCGTAAAAAAAAAGTGCAACAATTTACAAAGTGATTCTACAAAGTGCAGCAAGACAGGAATGTGAGAGAAAAATTCTTGCAGCATGAATCACTTGTAGTCATTTCTGCACATAAACTGCGAAATCATACATCTATTTCAACTTACAAATTAGCATACGTTGTGGCTTGGCGGTCTACGGTGTCGCATTGGTACACTAATCAACGGAGTGGCGGCGGTTCGAAACCTACTACCTCATATTGTCTTTTTGGGATTGTACAATTTCTTGAAAGACGAACATAGAAATATATTTCTTTAGTCTTTACGAAAATCCTACGTATAATACTGACCTAGGAATATCCCCACTCAGCGAGCGGCAGAGGCGGCCCTAAACTGGAATCTGCAAGCAGTTTGCGCTGGGTAGGCGACACTAACTTGGAATACAAAAGTGATAACGGTTTAATTTATCCTTTGCAAGCGCAGTGTTCACTATGGGCAAACCAACCGACCGTCCGACTACGTGGGGATGTTGTGCGCAGGGCGCCACGGAGGAATCTCACGTACAATGTAATGTATGTCATCAGATGTTTCATTTCGTATGCCTGTCCATAGCTGAGGAATCTATATCACCTCAAACGTGGAAGTGTCCTTCATGTTTACCAAAATCGAGTAAAAAGGATCACACCCCAGTACGTAGTGCGCCCAAATTGCCCACAACAAGAGGTAGCAAAAGACAGGCGCTGCAGTCACCGCCGCAGGTGGGCTCTGACGGGACTTTTAATGAAAACCTCATGCGCAAAACTATTGAGGAGGTAATGGCGAATGAACTTGAAAAGATGCTTAGTAAATTAAACACTGCGATTGCTGATTCGATCAATAGGGAGCTTAAACCGGTCAAAGATGAAATATCACAAATCAGTGAATCGTTGAGTTTTCTGAACAGTAGTTATGAGCAGATTATCAAGGAGCACGAAGAATCTAAACGGATTATAAAGAATCTTTCACTGGAAAACCAGAGCTTGAAAGCTACTGTTACCGAGCTCACCTCTCGCACTAGTCAGCTAGAACAACAAACTCGATCAAGTAACATGGAACTACAATGTGTACCTGAAAAAAATAATGAAAATCTTTATCAAGTTGTTGCACGGCTCGGCGAGGTGGTCGGCTGTAGCATCAAAGTGGAAGATATCCATAATTGTACGCGCGTTGCCAAGCTGGACCGCACTGGCACACGGCCCCGCTCAATAGTTGTTCAGCTAGGCTCTCCGAGAGCTCGAGATCAGTTCCTGGCTGCAGCCAGTACTTACAACAGAACTAACCCGGAAAATAAACTTAACAGTGCACTCATTGGTATATCAGGAATTAAAAAGCCCATCTACGTGATGGAACACCTGTCTCCTTCCAACAAATCCCTCCACGCGGCTGCAAGGCTCACAGCTAAAGAGAAGGGCTATAAATATGTCTGGGTGAGAAACGGTAGGGTTTTTATGAGGAAAACTGACGATGCTGCGTATGTCTTAGTTAAAGACATTGGTATGCTGGATAAACTCTCCTAGATTAAGTGCCTTATTTGTTGCCTTTTTTTTTTCTATTCTATTTTACACTTGTATTAGTTTTATACCCATTAAAATTCGATCAACTAAAAATTTATTATCAAAATACACGAGGATTACGAACTAAAACTCACGGATTTTTTAACCAGCTGTGTGGTTCTGACTATGATATCGTTGTACTTACGGAGACTTGGCTAAATGATGATGTACTGAGCAGTGAGCTATTCGATGACAGGTATAACGTTTACAGAAGAGATCGAGCAGACACAGGTTTTCACAGTACCAAAGATGGCGGAGGGTCTTTAATTGCCGTTACAAAAAATATAAAATCTGAACGCAAATATACCTGGGAAAGCAGCTGTGAGGACATATGGGTAACTTTAGACATCCCCACCGCTCAAACCGGGCATCGCGTGGCTCTCTGTGCAGTGTATCTGCCATCTCCCTTAAATAATTCTATTTTGAAACATTTCATAGATAACTGTAACGCTATCCATGAACGCACAGATCTAAACACATGCATAATAGGTGATTTTAATTTACGAGAAGTGGATTGGAACTTGTTAGATGACGTGAATAGTGGTTACTCAGTTCCCAGCAAAGGTCAGCCATTAATAGATTTTTTAAGCTTAAATAGCCTCAAAAATAACCGTATAGTGAATTGCCAGGGTCGTATTCTTGATCTTGTATTATCATATACCCGAACAACTTCTGTTACAAAGTCTCACTCCCCTTTGAGTGTTAAAGTAGACAAACTTCATCCTCCTCTAGACATTTGTGTACCAATGGTCGACGTAGCCAAACTCAACTATAATACTGATACAACGAAATACAATTATTATAAAGCTGATTATGAGCTGATACATAAATACTTATCGGGAATTAACTGGACAGAGACTTTTGATCGTATGGTTAATGTAGATGACATGGTTGGAATATTTTACGAGATCATTGGAAAAGCGATAGAAACTTTTGTACCGAAACAGGTTAGTAAACGCAGTCATTACCCCCCATGGTTTAACCGTTCCCTGATCAAATCATTAAAAGAAAAGTATAAACTTAGGCGTCGCTTCAAAAAATATAATAACCCACGAGACGAGTTTGAACTGGGGATAGTCAGCAAGAGATGTTCTTCCCTTATCAATTCAAGCTACAATCAGTATATCCGGCGATTGGAAGACAACATCTTAAAAAACGTAAAGCAATTTTGGACTTACGTGAAAACAAAACGTGGTGGCACTAGTTCTTACCCATTGTCAATGACAGATGGTTACGAAACTACTTCGGACGGCACCCAGATATGTGAAATGTTCGCTGCATATTTCTCGTCGGTATATACTACTAACAATAACAATAAAGTGATCAGTGACTCATCTGGCTACTTAAGAAATATGAATAACTTGAGTCTAAATTTAATGCCCCCAATTATACAACATGACCACTTATTGTCAAAACTGAAGAGTTTGGATTGTAGTAAGGGAGCCGGTCCAGACGGCATACCACCCGTCTTTATCGTTTCCTGTGCTAAACATCTTGTCACCCCCCTGCTGATAATTTTCAACCAATCCTTAACTACTGGCATCTTTCCAGCAGAGTGGAAAAAAGCCAAAATAGTTCCCATCCACAAATCAGAAAAAGACGATGTTGTATCTAATTATCGGCCTATCTCGATACTATCAACATTCGCAAAGGTTTTCGAGGCTCAAGTGTGTCCATTCATAAATAAACACTTTAATCTGTACGTTAGCCACAGTCAACATGGTTTTGTTACTTTTAAATCTACCAGCACAAACCTAGCTGCGTTCACAGAGACTCTGACTGAGGCTATGGATTCAGGCAAACAATATCATGTAATATACACAGATTTTAGTAAGGCCTTTGACCGTGTCTCTCATAGGATTCTTCTTCAGAAGCTCTCTATTTATGGCATTACAGGCACCTTGCTGAAGTGGCTGCGGTCATATCTTAATGAACGTACCTTCTCTGTGGTCATTAACGGTTTTACATCCGGTGCCCGGGCTGTAACATCCGGCGTACCCCAAGGTTCTCATATCGGCCCGATATTGTTTAATATCTTTGTCAATGATCTGCCAACGTGCTTCCATTTCTCCGAGAACTATATGTATGCTGATGACTTAAAGTTCGGCAGAATAGTTGATTCCCAAGAAGATGCCTCTCTTCTCCAAGATGATCTAAACAGACTATACGAATGGTGTGATCAAAACGAAATGCAACTGAATATAAGAAAATGTTTTCATATAAAATTCTCTCGAAAGGTTGACCTACTGAACTGTAACTACTATATAAACAATGAGAAAATTCAAGAAACTGATCAAATAAAGGACCTTGGCGTAATTTTAGACAGGAAGTTAACATTCATTCCTCACGTGGAAAGTATCATAAAAAGAGCATCTAAAATGCTAGGCTTTGTGATACGCAACACAAAAATTTTCCGTAGTAGTCCACCTAAAATGTTATTGTATAACAGTTTAGTCCGCAGCATCTTGGAATATGGTAGCGTGGTCTGGAGACCACACTTTGCAGTTCACTCTATGCGTTTAGAACGAATCCAAAAAAGATTCTTGTGGCATTTATCATACCGTGATCCAATTAAAAATAGAACTAGTTACCACTTAAAACTCAAGCAGTCTGGAATGATTTCATTGTCAGACCGTAGAGACTTCCTTGATAACGTTTTTATGTACAAGATCCTGCATGGCTATCTTAGCTGCCCACAATTACTAGGCAAGATCAATTTTCGAGTGCCTGCCAGGTGTCCTCGTAACTGCATCACTCCCTTTTACCCACCACTGCGTAGAACAGCTTATGGGGCTAATTCACCGATCCCAAGGTTTTCTAGGTTAGCAAATCAACTTAGTGATGTTGTAGATATCCATGCGGACTCGCTATTCAAGTTTCGATCCACGCTTATGAAATATTATAGGAGTAAAGATTGATTGATATTTTATTATTATTATTTTTTATTTTTTTTATTGTTGATGAATTAAGAGTTTGTTAGATTCCATTCTTGTAGTATTCTAGCAGCAAAGTCTCGTGCCCAAGACACCTAACTTTATTTTGTGCTCCTGTGTTGTTTGCTTATTTTAGTGGCAAAATGTAAAAATTTAACAGATTTGAGTACCTACTTAGTTTTATATAGCATGCTGTATTTACCTATAATTATTTGTCACACTCGATGTAAAACTAACCTTATTAATTTCTATACATTGTAACAGTGTAAACAAATGTTGGTAAATCATAATAAATAAATAAATAAACTTCAAACACTGTGATAATAAGATTTAATTTTGTTTAAAGATTGTAAAATCCGGGCCGATGCCGTCCGTTTGGTGGGGTTGGAACTTTAATCGACGTAGAAAGTAAGTACCTAGGTATTATAAGTTATAATGATTATAATATAACCCTAACATAATTGAACGTAACACCTGCTGATAAATCTCCTCTGACACGAAATTATTATGATTATTTATTCAAATGAGAATAGCTATAATTCTAAAATATTTAGATATATGCGTTCTGCAGACGTAATAATTTATAATTAATTATTTATAAAGAAGACATTACAGGGTGTAATGTATTTACATAAGGTTCGCTTGGGTCTTAAGCAAATTAATTTGTTTCAGGGGAAGTATCTAGGTAATATTATTATTTCGCTATATAGCTGCGCATATGCAAATCAAATACTGAAAGGTTACTAAGTGAAGTTTTCATTGATGCCGAGTATAATAATATTATCAGTAGGTAATGCTACAAAACTCATTTCATAGAAGGTACTATGTAAGTGTAGTTAATCAGTTTTTTTTTCATGTGTAGGTATCTACCTAATCAGCTCTTTTAATTAAACACAATCTAGTTTAAATATAGATGAAACTATCGCGTACCTAATGCATTAATTCATCTATTTCTATGATATCTACTTATTTAGAAAGTCGAGGTATACCTACCTACCTGCCTACCTCGGACCTCGGGCAAAGGAAACGGAATTTCTTTCAGAGCTGGGAAAATATTCCCAACATGTTAAAGTTCAGTCTGAAGCCAGCTTGTTTTCTTGCCGACAACGGACAGATATTGTGGCTCTTCAGCGCTGTATCTCTAACAAAAACAGCGAATGGCCTCACCGGGCCGAATCCATCTAATTTCATGTGACAAAGGCGACTAAAATTCTTTCTTGGTATGACGGACTTTTCTGCAGCAATCGAAGTTATATCTCGCATCATGTCGAGTGCCTTTGTCGGTCATAAAAAAGTGAATTTCATTAACTGCTGCACGTTGGGTGCACTTCGTATGAATTTTATTTTTTAGTTCAGTACGCAAGTGTAATGTGCTACGTCCGGGAGGACCATAGTTCTAATGCGAGATAAACAACATTTAACGAATTATTTTTGGCTTTTCATTACTTCTTTGAGTAAGTAATCTTTTTAAACTTATGGTGTAGCAATTTGTCTAATAATATTATTAGGTACATTTTATATCAATAGGTATATCAATAAATATTAATTTGAAAAAAAAATTGTTACGTACCTAATGCTAAATTCGATGTTATACCAATAATGAAAAAAAGACTATCTACTTACCTAAGCTTAACTTAAACCGAACTTTGTTATTTTATCACACATAAATGCTTTGGTTTATTATAACAAACAGTTAAGTAATGATAATGACATGTTTCTTCTTAAATGTAAACAACCTAGTATTCTTCCACCTCAGAACAAGGTCTTTTGACTTCGTTTTTCATCAAAGGTACAGGATTTATTAGTTTCCCTCATCAAAATGTTATGTTCTCTAGCAACGCTTCTGTCTCAGTGTAAAGCCAATGAACAGGCTCCTGCGCACCTGAAGAGCAAGAATGAAAGTGACCCTACCCCAGTCCGGCATCGCGTGGTGCTAGGCGCCCTACGCGGGTCATGGATACAACATGGCAGGCGACAGGGATTGGGGTACGTCAATGTACTTTTTAATTTACCCAATGAGGTAGTAGGTCTGTGCTCTGTAGGCGCCCTAACGTCGGTCTCACTCACCATCATCCTCCAAGCCTGTTCCCATCTTCATTGAGGCCAGGTTTCAGTCAACTATGAAACGCTAGAACTTCGATGTTTCGTGAAGTGACTGCCATTTCCACAACCCACTGGCGATATCGAAGTTCTGTATTAAGACTGCGATGTCGGCATTTTTAACGAATGCCAAGATAGATGTTCATATCGCAATAGGGACCGATAGGTTAACGTGCTCTCCGCGGCACGGAGGTGTCTGGATGTGTTAAGAATGTTAAGCCTAAGCCTAGTTAATTAGTATTGATTAACCTTGACATGTGCCAACCTACTCAGTTAGCACTTAGCCACGAGGGCTTGAACCCCACTAAACCTTAGAAAGCAGCAGAGTGGATCCAGGGCTCCAAAGTGCATTTTATTCTATACCTATTTTCTTTTTTCCTTATTTAGGACAATAAGTCATATTGATCTCGTCTGATAATAAGGGAAGGGAGTCACCATTACAGCTACCAACAATGTTATAATGGTGACCGTCACCGTGACGGCCTCATCATATATTATGCTTTTTCACGGCCCGCTTAAAAAACCCGGGACTGTAGGAAGAAGGAAATACGAGTGTTGGTATAGAATTCCTGCCCTGGGTCAGCCGGGGTGCGAGGGATATCCCAGCAACTGACGGCCCACAGAAGGCGTGCGTTTTAGTCGGTTCGAGTCCGACATAACCTCCTCCTCCGGCCCCGGCGGGGGAGGTATCCATGGGGATTTTTCGCACGATAAAGAAAAAGGTATAGAATTCCTAGACTTTATGGTGCGGCTTTCGGCAAAGAAAAAAGCAGCCGAACCGCTTGGTTCTGGATGGGTTATTAGAACTTTTTGCATAAATAATAAAATAGGTACTTGTATAAAGGTGGATTTATTGCCATAGGCATGTTCTACATCTCGGTAATACAGAGATAAGTCAAGGTGAACTCACAGAATTGTGACTTTTTATTATAGGGCGGAAGCAGATGACGAGAAGGCTGACGCGGAGAGAGGGCCACTGCGAGATGCGTGGTATAACCCGACCCATGGCTACGAGCCGTATTGGTACGAGGGAGACTGGGTGCACGAACCAGTCACCACGAGAAAACCGAGCATTTTGAGGCCTAACTCTAAGGCATCCAACTGCGGCCTCAAATGTGGCGTCGTATATGAGACGTTAGTTATTCACATGATATCTTCTATGCTATATAATCGTAAAGTGGTCGTGTCTGTAGGTATGTGTCACGTTCATAATTGCCTCCCTACCTTAAGGTCTATCTATATACATTGGTTTATATATACCATAAGGTATAAAAACTTGAATTATGTTATTTTAACGATATTTAAACCAACCATTTTTTTTGGAATTTTCGTATGTTTGTATGTATGTTCGCGATGGACGCAAAACCGTATGACACAAATAAACGGATTTTCATGCAGTTTTTTCGTAAGGCAAAATATATGTAGGTACAGTATACATTCAGTTCATTTAAAATTTTATAATAGTACCTATATAATAGTATGTAGGTATCTATAAATTTTGTCTGTTATTTTTTTAATTAAGTATAATATGTAAATTTTATCATTTTTCAAGTCCTTGGATTGTCGACTGTGGATGAGAGAGATTTCATACTATATTGCCTTTGGTTTCAGGTACGGGCCATTATGCGGCCGGACGAGGTATTTCAAGTACAAATCTTTTAAAAACTTATGCGATATGAAGTCTGAAGACTGCGAGGGACATGAGGGTAATATGCCATCATACGTGTTCTGTTTCATTCTATGTCAGGGCGCTAGCTGATCTATGCGAACATTTGAATAGGACCTCATAGCCTTGGAAATTAAATGAATAAAAAAAAACGCACAAAAGGTACAAATGAGTATTGACTTCAAAAAAAACTTAATCTACATCGCGTTCGTGAACACTGTTAACCAGTAGATAGAACAACATTCCCGGTAGTCAACATTGTTAACGACGAGGTATTGGCCAACGGGAATGACCCTCTGCACTGCGCCCAACTCAGTCATCTGCGGGCAGCGTACATTTTACAGGAGACCGTGTGTGAATGCTGCATGTTTTCTTTTGACTGTATGTATGAATCTAAGATAGTCTGCTAATGTACAGAACGATCTGTATTTCTTGTAACCCATTTTCAGGAACACAAATACAAAAAAAAACCTATTGTAAATGTAAAACGGAGCGGATCGGCTTCTGTTACAGAATGGAGGGCGCTGTACACTGGGGAGTGCAGGACGGCCACGATCCTTTACCGTAACGAGATCCTGCATCGAGCGAATCCTTTCATTGAGAGATTGTTCAGCGAGTATCCAGCGACTTTCGCGCATGTTGGCAAAAACATCGGTTTGCCCCAACCTATGACGGAAAGGACCTTACCGCCGTCGTAAGGGCTTATGTGTACGTCTACCTTACTACATTGGTTCAACCTTTGCAGCGGGAATAAAACGTTGACAACGCTAATATGCCTGATATTTATTTATCCCACTTATTTCTATATTTTGTGCGACACACTTTTTGTACACATTGCGACTGGAAACGGTGAGCACTGTGCGGTATGAAAGGAACTTCATGGGCCACCCCATCTCTTCCCATGCGGTGTTGTACAAGGCGACTGAGGGATAGGGCTGTTTAATATCAGACAGATTTAGTATACAGCCCAGACTCAGCCTCAGGTGTATGGCTCGAGTCAACAATAGTCCCCGGAATACGGCAAATCACCCCCTATTACGTGGGACCTAATACAATGATTGCGGGTTCAATTCACCTCTGCCTAACCCTCCGGGGTTAAAGGCGTAATTATATGTACGACATTGGCAAATCAAAATTGACGTATTGATACATATTGTCCCTCCCTTGTCTGATATTTGCCCCCCCCCCCCACCCTTCAGAGTGCGGAAATTCTTTCAGAAGATACCTTTTTAGAAGAATTTTCAATTAGACGTGCACGATGTGGGGGAGGGGGAAGGGGGTCATGTCTCCTGTTATCTCCCCCACTTTCGGACCGCGCATGTCCCTTACGTATAATAATTAACAATCATATGACAATATTTATACCTATCCCTAAAGCCGTACTCCGTGCTAGATGAATGCAGTATACTATGAAGTAATAAAATCATATTAATAATTAACTTTTCGATTAGTTTCGAATCACAAACGTTATCTAAAATTATTTTATTGCCAATCATGTGACATTCTTAGTTTCTGGTTATGTATACACAACTATGGATTATAATTTCGAGTAAGTTTTTATTATCCTTACTATGTAGCTGCTTTTTCTGATGATCCCTGGGTACCACGTCAAGTTAGGCCTAGGGTTTGTGCTCAGATGAATTGTTTAACATGATGCCCACAGCTACATTCTATCATCGCACTTCTCGCCATAGGCGGGGAGTTCATCCTCACACATTGCGACCGGAAACGGTGCGCACTGTGCGGTATGAAAGGAACTTCATCCCACGCACACTCAAGCTGTGGAATGAACTCCCCGCGATGGTTTTCCCAAGCGACTACAATATGGAGTTCTTCAAGAAGAGCATTAGAAGGTTTCTTCAGAGTCGGCAGCACGAGTGTGACGCCCCTGGTGTTGCATACGTCCATAGGCCACGGTAACCAGTTTCCACCGTGGGCCGTGTGCTTGTCTGCCACCTAAGTGGAAAAAAGGCCAGTAAAAAGTTATGTCAAAGTCAAAATAAATGTACCTATAGTTTACTTGTCATGACCAATCAACAATCTCCCAATGTTACGAGGCTTTAGCCTACTGTTTCCACTCTGGTTGGTACAGGGTTTTATGTCAAGTTTTCCTTCTCTCGCAGTGATATCTTCTATTTTCCTGTTAGTAGCCTCCTGCGACAGTCTCTCGGATGAGATGGGATGGTGATACTTGTAGGTATTCTTTTCCGTCACCACACGAATAATGTATGAACTAAAAAAATACTGTAGGTACTGATTTCATGTTCGATGTTCGAATTCAATAATTAATTTGTATAATATGTAAGTATTTACGAAAAAAAAATGTATCTAAGTATGTTTATCCGCATTCTAGATTACATAACACAAGCTAGTTACTGCTTACTTTGGGTCTAGATAGCGTTGTGTAGAATGTCCTACAATATTTATTTATTTAATTTGTGTAATTCGTTGTTATTTGATTACAGTTTTTCTTTCCGTCTCCGTGGCACAAGTATAGTGAGTATTGTAAGTTATTAATATTACAATTTATTTAATTTGTATTTGGATGGCATCATTAATGAAATTATTTAACTCTTTGTTGTAACTTGTGATTCAAGTGTGGCTGCGTGAACCCAACGCAGTAGAATCCAAGTCAAAAATCATTTATTCTGTATAGACCATCAAAACGGCACTTCTTACAAAACGTCAAAATTAACAAAAAAAATACTAAAGACTAGCTTTGCAAATGGACCACCGCGCACCGGAAATGCGGCCCCGGCCTGAGGAGGCTTCCGGCGACTGGGACCACAATTAACTCGGACCGCGGTCCCAGTTGCCGGATTCATTTAAATTTAATATTTTTCTTCCATCGACTGGGACCACCTATAAATGTATCATAAAATCTATTGTTTTAGCCAAAACAGTACAGTCAAACAAAAAAAGGTTGGTTTTAATTTAAAGAAAAAACTCTTTGATTGAAAAATTTCTTCTATATATCGTATATGTCACTCATCAACTCCTCCTAAACGGCTGGATCGATTTGAATGAATTTTTTTGTATGCAATTTGGTGGCACCCTGGATGGTACCTATTCTAAGTTATCAACTCTGTTACTTAAAATATCATAGTGATAGTCAACATTCACTATTAGTTTAAAATTAGCGCCGTAGCTTCAAATAGGAGGTCAGGTAGCAGTCGCTTCACGGTAAGTATTAAAGTTCGATCCTGAGTTGGATAAAGGCTCAGGGAATGGATCAATGGTAGGTATTAGAAACATATTCGGGCTTCCCTTAAAATAACTTAAAAGTTATGCGAAGAAACGCGGACCCTACATTAACACTAGAGTATCAATTTGTTCCTAGACAGTGTTGGTTTGCGGTGGATAGGGCCAACGGATGGAGAACATTCGTTATTCCGTAGTCACCTTCGACTACGGGAACTCCATCTGTCATGTCTGGGCTGTTCTTCATCCGCCAGTAAATATACCTACCTACAGCCTAAGACACAGTGCCCACTTGACGGCAATAGGCTCGCCCCCTGAGACTGGTTACACGGGACCGAAAACATATTGAAATATGGGCTTTCAGGCGTGAATATGTGTATGTAATAGTCATGAAGGTACGTGTAGGTGTGACAACCCCCCCCCCCCCCCCATATAAGGATAGTCGCAGCTCAGACCGATTTCAACACAAAGTTTTTGCTAAAGTCGAGGTTTCGTAAAACTGAGGTGATTGAAATATTTTTGACACCGTTTTATTAAGAAATAGCGTATCCCGGTAGGCAATAAACTCATGCCTAGAATAAGAAAGTATACCTAGATATTTATACATATTATACATAAATGATTTTTTTCCCTGAAGGGGTGCACGAGGCAATCTTTTCCCGTAATAAGCTTCTCCTGACTTCTCTCCTGAAATCTTTCTGCGCATGTGGCATTGGTGCTTTTGCGCATGTGCTTTGCCCTCCCTAAGCTGACGTACCTGCTGCGGACCGCGCTAACCTGGGTTTGTCCGGCAGACGTTGCGGCTTTCGATGACATCCTCAAGTCCACAGTTGAGTCGATCCTCAATGTATGGCTCAACGAAAACCAATGGGTACAGGCGACTCTCCCCAACCGTCCGGGGGTATTGGGTGAAACGCGCGCGGGATGTGGGTTTGCCGGCTATGCTGGCATCGGCACATGGGGCTGCGGACCTTGTTACTGCCATCCTCCATAATAATGGTGGCAGAGTAACCGTGCCCTTTGCAGCGGACGCCGAGACAGTGTGGCTTGCCCGCAGTTCGGCGGCGTCAGGCCCTGTCACGCCTCATGTCCAGCGCGCTCGGGACGATGGCACAGCTCGGGTTTAGGAGGGGCTGGTGGAGATGCCACGGGGGCCGAATCCGATCTGGCGAGGCTTCGGGCGGTGTCGCAGCCGGAATCGGGAGCATGGCTGCACGCGCTGCCTTCACCTCACCTGGGCACTTTATTGGACGACAATTCTTTGCGGGTGGCAGTGGCCCTCCACCTGGGCTGCAAGGTGTGTGAACCCCATAAATGCACCTGTGGCTCCATGGTGGGCGGCGACGGTCAGCACTCAGCACGCACTGAGTTGTCGAAGAAGCGCGGGTAGGTTTCCGCGTCACCATGCTCTCAGCGACATACTCCGGAGAGCATTTGTATCGACTGATACTCCAACCACGTGTGCCGTACCGTCCTGTCTCCAGTAACCGCTACAAGAAAACCGGTGACATTCGCTTCGCCTCATACCGGGGGCAGAGGTTGGCCGTTGCTATACAGCGGGGCAATGCCGCTAGCGTCATGCTTTGCCCCTGTTACGGTGATGGGCGGCGGGGCGGGTTAGTTGATTAATTTTGACATGATGTTCGAATTTAGTATTTAAGGTGACATATTACTGTAGTTTTAATTTGTTTTATTGGTGTACATTAAAGAAATTACTAAAGCCAATGATATTTTTGAATTGATGCGATTTTGCTTTAATTATTACGTATCTTCGTCTTTTTGTTTGACTGTACTGTTTTTGGTTTTAACTATATATTTTTTGTTCTTTTTTATGGGTGGTCCCAGTCGCCGGAAGAAAAATATTAAATTTAAAATAAATTTAATTGTGGTCCCAGTCGACGGAAGCCTCGCCTGAGAAGACTCCTCCGGCGAGAAACTAAGCGGGCATTTTGTTTTTGGTCCGAGCGTGCCCCCTAACTCTCGTGGGTAGTATCGTTTATGGCGACTAGGGGTAATTACAACCTATGATAAGGTGGCATAGGCTTAAATTGAACAATGTGTTTTTCTAATATAGGTACAATCCAATTCTTTATTTACTTACATTTAGATCTAACCTATTGACTTAAAACAAAACTAAATAAAATTCACCTGAATTACTACGTAAACGTAAATCTACGCGTTCAGCATAACCTATTTAGTTTTTGGTAAGGCGATGAACTTTGGTCATGTGTTCTTCAAGTTGATTAATTACAAAAACATGCGTGCAAAGATTAGTGAAAACGGATAAGAAATGCGCCTTCTAGACACTGACAAACAGACATAGAAACGGACAAAACAAAATCATCCATCTTGTCGGAACGGATACTACTCGTGCAAGCAAAAATAGTACAAGCTTAAACTGTGTTATTTATATGAGACAGCCAAAAAGTATACGTTCTACCATTCTATTTTGTTAATTAATTTTAGTGTAGTTTTGTTTTAATAAAGGGAGTTACTAAACGCGAGATCATAAAGCCAATGCCGTTGTTATAGTACAGGTAACTATACTTTAATAGAGCAGAATTAACTAACATAGTGCTGTTGATGATAAATAATAATAATATATTTTTACAGCAAAAACCATGGGAACGCGACCTACGAACAGCGTATGATAGGTTTGGCGAAATTTGAAGCGTTGTTTACGTATGCAATAAACCCCGATGTTGGCTATGAACCATACTGGCATGATGGCGATTACAAAATCCACGACCCCACTATGGTAACAGACACACCTCCTGGGGACCAAACTAGACCGCCGTCGTCACCGACGGAACAAACCACCACAGAGAAACCGCCCATGGTGTGCGGTGAAGAATGTCACCTCAGCTATCGTGGGTAAATATTCCATTACTTGTTTCTATTAAACAGAAGTAAAAAAATGACGGCAGTGCTCGTAGTTAGCAAACGACTATTCTTATCAATAAAACTCATACCATTTCGAAATTTATTAAGTCATACCGATATTTATTCCGCATTGATCCCACGGCATTTTTATTTATTTTCTGTTCTTAACTCACGCCATTTTGTACTTTGAGCTCTTGAAAGCAGGCGGCGCTTCAATCTTGAAAGAGCCAACGAGTCTCTTTAATTCCGTCATCCAGCAAGGGCTAACAGCCTAGGGCATGGAGCGGGAGTGCAGTGGTAGGTACTGTTTTTCAAAAAGGTGACAAGACCTTGCTGAAGAACTACAGGCCCATCTCATTCATGAGCCATGTCTACAAGTTGTTCTCGAGAGTCATCAAACCTCGACACATCACCTCGCGAGTAAGCTCGACGAGTTCCAGCCACCTGAGCAAGCCGCGTTTCGAAAAGGCTATAGGCACCGTGGACTACATCGTATGGATGTTGTTCGGCAGATTTTATACAAAAGATGCAAGAGCACAATCAGTCGCTGTGTATGATGTTTGTGGACTACGACGCTATCTAAACCTGGGCAGTGTTGGATGTCATGCAGCGTTGTCGTGTCGATTGGCGATACATCTAAGTAAGGCTCGACCGAGATCTCGGTCTCGGTCTCGGTCTCGGCGTTCTCGGCTACATATCCAACCGAGAAATTCGTCTCGGTTCTCGGCTAATTATAGCCGAGATTCTCGGTCATGACTATAGATGTAAGGCCGGAATAATTCCAAATATTCCGATGAGGATAAAACGAAAAATCCCGAATAATTCCCAAATGACCCGGAATAATTCGGAATTATTCCGGTCGATATTTATGTAGATAGATGTAGTATTGAGAGTCTTGACTCTTGTTGATAGTCTTGTGACTCGAAATGCAGTTATGATTCGCGTTTTATACGGTTATAGATATCTAAATATATATAACTCAAAGGTGACTGACTGACTGACATAGTGATCTATTAACGCACAGCCCAAACCACTGGACGGATCGGGCTGAAATTTGGCATGCAGGTAGATGTTATGACTTAGGCATCCGCTAAGAAAGGATTTTGATTAATTCTACCCCCAAGGAAATAAAATAGGGGATGAAAGTTTGTACGAAACTTTGTCAATTTTAAACCGATCGGGTTGATTTTACCGAGTTAGGGATATAACTGAGTGCCTACTTATACACTTTTAAACTCTTTAAGTGTGTTTTCACACCATCCGATATCTGTATCGGACGACGCTGGCCTATATTCGATATCCGACACCATTTATTATGTTGTTTTCATATAAATATCCGAAAAAATCGGTCCGATTTGGCTATTTGCTTCATAGCACAGACTAATTAAGGATGCTAGGGATGAAAAACCTTAAAAAACGTAGTGCAAGCAATTTTCGACCTTAATGACATGACATAGAATCGAGTTTTTTTTTCTTATATTCGTAATCAGTGTCATCTATTAGCGCAAAAAGACACGTAATTAAGATAATGTTATTAAGGTCGAAAGTGGCTTACAGTCGCTGTTTTAGTATCTGTGTGAAAGTTGTACTCAAATTATATAATATTCCTACATCTTATAATAAAATAAGTAGGTACCGTACATCTTGACTCCAAGTCGCGAGAGATGCTCGTATTGGTTTGATATGGTCTATGATTGGTGGATTTGAGCTTTTCCGTCACCATTGTACACGGGGTGCCATGGTGGCGGAGAAGCTCAAATCCACCTAATCCACAAAAGACAGCCAAAAAACGCGTGTTACTGCGCATATATACATACATATAAGTATGTACATTTTGTGACGTCACTGAGGTCAAGATATATAATATTCCGGTATCTACCTACCTATATACCAATACCTACATAGGTCTGTACTTAAGTTTTCGCTTAGTAGGTAGATGGAAGCACAGTTATTTAATTTTTTGTAGGTGAGTTTAGCGGGAATAATTCCGGAATATTTGAGAATATTTGGGAATAATTCCGAATAATATGGAATAATTCGGAATTATTCGGGATTTTTACATCTATAGTCATGACCGAGATTGTAACTTTGTTCGGACCGGAATTCCAATTTTACCGCGCGTGGCCACGCGCCGCAGCGCAAAGTCGATTGGTGTTTAAATGCGTGAGAGAGCTGAATTACGATTGATTGAAGTCCCGGCTGGCGAACTGCGGCCGGCCGCCTTTGCCCCGTTCGAGCAGTATTTGTCATTTGTAATTAGATAATTGTTTATGTTTACATTTACAATATTAATGAATGGAAGTATGTTTAAACACAGTAAATTTAAATAAGTTCTTTTAAGTGTTGTGTTGCTACTTGCTGTGACTACTTGTTGACTTGTTGATACTTGTAAATTGATTACTTAATTACACTGGTTTGGTGAAAGCAAGATCATTACTTATACTTGCAAGTGAACAACTGTTTAGCAAAGCTGGACAATTGTATGACGAAAGGAGACACTCTTTGAAGGGCGAAAATGCCGAAAAATTGCTTTTTTTAATGTTATAACATAATGTTATTTCACTTTGATTATTAAAACAGTTAATTTTGTTAAACAATTTTTTTTTTCACGCTTTGTCTATTCTCGGTCTCGGCTCTCGGTCTCGGCCGAGATATTATTTTTTTCTCGGTCTCGGTCTCGGCCGAGAACGAAAAACCCATCTCGGTCGAGCCTTACATCTAAGTGATGAGATGCTTGTATGACACTGCCAATGTCCGTCAAGGTTCATGACCAGAAGACGAAAACCATTAGCCTTCAGCGTGGAGTGAGATAGGGAGTTGTTATATATTCCAAACTATTCACTAACGCATTGGAGGACGTCTCCAAGACTCTGGATTGGACTGGACAGGGTATTAACATCAACAGTGAGTACATATCGCATCTTCGGTTCGCCGGCGATTTCGTCATAGTTACGCCGTCAAATTCAGATTATTTTATATTTAGTCTGACCAAGCATTTTCTAACAAAAAAAACCGTATCAAAATCCGTTCAGTAGTTTTTGCGTCCATCGCGAACGAAACAGACAAATAAACCAAGAATTCCAAAAAAATTTCGTGTCAGTATCGTTTTTAAATATCTCCAATGTAATAGGTTACAATATCAAAATATCCCGAAGCTTAAAATACCGAATTTCATAATACCGACGTACGAAAGACTGAAATTAAACATCCTGAAAATATCGAAGTTCAAAATACCGAAAGTATAAAATACCGAAAATACAAAATCCTGAAGTACTAAATTCCGAAAATTAAATGTTTGGGTGGTAAAAAAAGTGGTCGGATTGCGCGGGGTGGACATTGCGAGCTTCGACATGGAAACATATATATTATAGGTTAAAAGGGCATGAGAATGACCTCCGCCATATATTTATATTATAGTTATATAATACTAGCTTTTGCCCGCGGCCCCGCCCGCGTGGATGTCAGTTATGCGACCAAACATAGCCTATGTCCTTTCTCAAGGTATAAACTACCCTTATACCAAATTTCATCAAAATCGGTTCAGTGGTTTAGGCGTGAAAGCGTAACAGACAGACAGACAGACAGAGTTATTTTCGCATTTATAATATTAAGTAAGTATAGAAGTATGGATTATAAATTACCTACTCGGATGCGCTAACGCACGATGCGACGTAACAAATTAGCCAAAGTAGACTAAGATAAACGAAGAAATCATTTTAAAACTACCCCCGTTGTAAAAAATAACTATAAAAATTTACCAGGACGCCTAAGATCGGTAACGTATCAAAATCTCATTTTCAGGATTTTGAACTTCGCCATTTTAAACTTTCGGGATTCTGAACTTAGGGCGTTTGAACATAATGTACTTCGGTATTTCGTATATTAGGGCATTTGAAATTCGGGATATTGTCATTCGGGATTTTGATTTTCGGTATTTTAATACGTACCTAACCATGTAAAAGTATAGATGTCATATCACAACTAAAAAATATAAAATAAAAGAATGAGAAAAATCAAACACGCGTCTGCTGCTGTGGCTGCTGTAAACAACGAAACAAATATAAATAGCAAGTGGCACGCATTTCAACCCGGTTTTTAACCGAAAGAAACTTAATGGGTCCCGCTTGCTATCAAACTTGTTTTCGGTCGTATTGATTAAAGTATTTATTGTTATTTTTGACATAGAATCATGCATGTATGTACCCATCATACGAGCCAAAACGACTGGGCCGGATGCTGGCGACATCCACCTGCCTACACCAAAAGAAATAAGCATTGCTGGAACATAATGCCGGACATTTTGTCATACCCCTTCCGAGAGTTTAAGACCTATTGTGAGTACCTTGAGGCGACTTGCAGGGATCATTATACAAAAGCTAGTAAGTTCACTTTAAAGAAATAACGTGGTAACATGCAGTTTGCGGCTGGCATTCTATAAAATAGCACATATTGCCTGGGCATTATATAGAATGCCTGCAATACACATATTGCCGTTAACATGTAGATATATTACAGGGTACACACTTTTACATGTTGGCAAATGTAAAGATGTTTGGGATTGGTTCCGCAATGAAGCATATGATGATTATCCGTTAGTAGACCATGAAACGGCTCCTTTCAGACTTGATGCAGCGACCGACGATCCCCTGGCAAATATACAAACACGGCCGGAGCCTACTTATGCACCGATTGGATCATAATGGTATCTTCAGGAATAAAAGATTTTTTGTCAATTTGTGTTTGAGTTTGTTTCAACAATTATACGGATACTAGCTGTTGCCCGCGGCTCCACCCGCGTGGAATTCTGATCCCGTTCATCACTGATATATAGCCTATATGTTAATCCAGGGTATAACCTATATACATACCAAATTTCAACCAAATCGGTCCAGCCGTTTATGCGTGAAAGAGTAACAAACATCCACACATCCACACATCCATTCTCACAAACTTTCACATTTATAATATTAGTAGGATGTCTTAGCTAATAGCCAAAGTGTAGTTTTAACCGGTTTTAGCCAGCTGATGGAAATGGTTTTACTATAGACTATTTAAGTAGGCATTTATCTTCTGTTCCTTTATTCTTCAGATTAAGCAGCCTTTTAAGGTGTTTGTACTTGTTAGTACAAGTACTTAGCAATTTTATGATAACTTGTAACGAAACCTATTTAGTGTTAGTATTAGATAACACTAGTCACAAATCAATCGTTTTTTTTTGCTTCGAATATCGTTACGTCACAGAGATTGTATCTTAGAACTGGGTGTACGTTGTTTTATAGCTAATTGTTTTATGAAATTTCTCATAATTTTCGTTGCATAGAATATTTCTGGGTGATTTAAAAAAAAAATAACCAGGAAGGCTAAGGTGGGAGCGAAGCGGAGCGGTTAGTTTTTTTTCCTAACTATTTTTTATCCTAGCCTTCTAACCTAACCTATCCAAATCGGGGTACTCTAAGTCAGGGTGATAACTATAATGACGTTTTTGATATTATTAAACGTTAGACCAAATGATTTTCGATTACATAAACGTTATATCAAACAATGATCGTATTGATCGAATTTTACAGCATAAGCAAGATTATTCAGAAATTAAATTACTACAAGCAATCGGAAAAAAAAATTAAATTGTAATTAATGTTACTGTTCTAAATAAATGGTGGTGGTGGTTAAAAAATAATTCTACTGTTTGATAAGTTTGTTGAACAAAAAAAATGTGATTAAAATTCATTAAACTGTGTTTCTGTAAAATATGTTTCATTCTAGTAAATTGTTTTTGAAACAATAATATTCGAAATAAAAATACAAGGACCAAATATTATATGAAACATATTCTGGGAAACGAAATTGTATGAAATTTCTGTCTGCGAAACAAGGGGCTTCCCTCAAAACTAGTAGGTACAGCATTTTCTCCTCCACAGAGCGTGCAAATATTAAGTTAATAGAATCATTAATAGAATAAGTTTTATTTCAGCTTTTTCCAATCCATATAATACAAGTATGTTAGTAGCACAATTATTATCTTAATCTAGTGTTAGTCTTCTTCCTCTTAGGTTTAATTCTCAGTCGCATCCGAAGCTTTCATCACGGAGTCTGGGGTCCGCTTTACCAGTCTTAGCTACAGATTTGGCTAGACCTCGATATTATCCGTGAAGCGATTGCCATCTGACCTCCACAACCCAATGGTAACATTAAGCGATATCGAAGCTTTGCAGCTAGACCGTTGTTTTTGGACTTTTTAGGGCTCCAACTACCCGTAACGACTTATATAACCCGTAATGTTCTTATGGAAACCAGGATCGACGGCTTAACGTGCTCTCCGAGCCACGACCAGACCAATGCAAATACCTACTCATATTTCATGAACACAAATATTTGCACTGAGCGGGGATTGAACCTGCGTCTCCTGCGTAGCGGCCGCGTTCACTATCGCTACACCATGGAGGCTGTCAAGCTGTAAGTATCTCAGCAAAAGTATATAAACCTATGGCCTTTTGGTGTTGCTGCCTGTGCTAGAGGTATAGATGGCGATATACAGGGGCATGTAGCTGAAGCCAACGGCCACACTCAGTAGTGGGGAGTCCCACCGATCAGCAGGGTGCTCAGAAGGACGCAGCGCTTTCTAATGATGGTATAAAACAATCCGTACACGCCTCAGTGTTCTGACCCATTGTTTGGTCAGGGCATTCCCCTGTAAGGGAAAGATCGCGGGTTCAAGTCCCGCCTGAGTTTGATTTAGCTTTTTCTGATTCTAAACAATTAGCTGAACTTGGTTTAATTAAGTGAATGACAGAATCCCAGGGCGGCGGTACATTTCAACCATCTTCTCTATTAAAATGTAGGTGTTTTCTGATATCAATAGTTTTATTTCAACCTTCGTCATAAATTATTGGAATCATCAGATCAAGGACTCCAGGCCATTGCCGCTATCTTTAACACGAACAGAAATATAAATAGCCTTAGAACTACCATATATCATATTTATCGTACATTCAGCAAATTCTCCCGAAGATGTATGCACGTGGCGATATTATGGGCTCTCCAACCATGAATATTGCTACCGACCGCATTATCCATTGACAAATGTCTTCACATAAACTCAAATTTATGCAAAGAGCGTCGTCGATGGGTGGAAAAATATTTATTTGTACCACTTTTATCAAATACTCGGATATAACGAGTTGTAAGGGGTGATTCATGCTACACCGTTTTGGGTCGGGCTGAGTTCAGAGAGGGGAGTTCAATCAAATTGGACTGAGAATGTTTCGGTTAGTTATCGTTTCAGACTGACTCAGATTCCAGGCGATTTAACGCAAAGTGAAGTCTCCTAGTATCGGCCACGTCCTAGTATCGGCCTTTTCGAAAAAATGGATCATAACTATGAAAATAACCCTAAAATTATGATCGTTTTTATGCAAAAAGCGACTCTATATCCATACGAATAACATCCCATATTTTGGTGCGGGTACCTCCACATTTGAACGTTCAGGTGGCAATAGAGCACGCGCAGGTACCGACTTGTGTCGTTTGTTGGCATTTCCGAGTCAAATTCCGGAGTCGACGCACTCCGTTGATAAGTATTTGAATGGAATTAACCATACCTATGGTATTTTATATTATTTTATAATAAAGAAAAACAGTCGAAGTACCGTTAAGGTAGTGTGTTTTTAAATTTATTTGTACTTTTTATGAAATAATCGGGGGGTTGAGATTAGGGATCTTTATTTTGGATAAATCTCAATATCGGCCACCTGGTCGATATTGGGGAAATGCATGAAAACACTAAACTATATGTTTAGCTATTTTATATATTAGCAGTAACATTAATAAGGTTAAAAATGAAATAACAGCTCTATTTGATGACTAGATCCTAACATCGGCCGCCTAAAAACTTTTTTTGCCAGCTACGGCCGATATATAGAGAATCAATGCGTAATAACGGCCACTTTATTTTGTATAGGGTACTTACTTTCCTACAACCTTTGAACTTTATAATAAACAGGGACGTGGTGCAAAATGAACAAATACTTAGGTATCTTAATTTTAGTCAACAAGTATGCCATAATCATGTCGTCCCAACAAAAAGAGAAAGGTTTCAAACCTATGGTTATATGACCATAGGTTCCATAAACCGTATAGATTCTATGACCCATATAGGTTCTATGACCCCTATAGGTTCGATGACCCCTATAGGTTCGATGACCCCTATAGGTTCTATGATCCTTATAGGTTCTATGACCCCCATAGGTTCTATGACCCCTATAAGTTCTATGACCCCTATAGGTTCTATGACCCCTATAGGTTCTATGACCCCTTTAGGTTCTTTGACCCCTAATAGGTTCTATGACCCCTATAGTTTCTAATGTTTCTATGACCATAGTAGAATAAGGGATGGAGTAAATGCCGTTCAAAGAAGCAGGCAGTAATGCAATGCTTTGATGTTACCATTGGGGTTGTAGAGGACAGATGGAAGTCGTTTCGCGGAAAATATCGAGGTCTAGCCTCGGTGCAAGCTTCGGTTGCGACTAGGAGTTAATAATAGGATGAAGTAGAAGAAGAGTAGCTTTTCGACAACACGAAATTCCCAGGATCACTTTACAAGACAGACTTCCTGGAAGAATAGATACAGAGGGTTATTCCCGTTGGTCAAGAAAGAAAAATCTGGAAAATGGAATATAAAACATAAACCAGTCAAATAAAATAAAACTAGTAGTTAGAAGAAGAACAGTATGAATAGAAGAAGAGAATACCTATTAAAGGACAGCGTAACTAACCTCATGGTTTACCTTCTCAAGAAGAAAAGTAGAAAATTCTTTGTGGTGCCTGTGAAGTAGAATTAGTGATTTCGAAGAAGATGAAGCCAAAAATATTAACTGTAACATAATGCCCCATATGGTTCCACTTAAAGTGTACAGTTCATCGTGGGCGAAATTATATTGATGTGGCTAAAGAAGATTTTACTCTCCGTCACTGTTTAGTGCATTTAAATTGAAAAGCCTTTAAAGAAATTCAAGTTTTCTGTTGACTTTATTTAATAATATTTTTCCTTTATAATAATATATTTTGGAAATCTTTATTTCTCTTAATTTTTTTTAATCATTGTGATCATTAGTTTATAATAACAGCAATTACTGTAATTTTTAAGGCTGAGATATAAAGAAAAGACAAATTAATAATAGATAAGCGTTAAAAAAAATTTTCAACCTGAATTGGAATATAAAACGTTATAATTTTTTACTTTACTTAGTTTTATGGACCTAAATTCACGTTGGAAAAGGTATGACGATATTAGGGTCACAGGCGGCAGAAATTAGGGTGTTAGAGGCCGATATTAAGGGAAATCGACATACTCGGAAAAAAACCTCTGTATTTTAAAAAATAACAAAGAATTGGTAATTTTGCGAATGTAGTAATGGAGTTTCAGTATCCCTCTATCCAAAAAAGGCATTACAAGAAAGCAAATGCTATAAACCAAAAAATTACAATCAATCAAAGGTCAAAAAATGTTGACATGGCCGATAATTGGTGCCACCACCCTACCACCGGACTGCATAATGTATGGCTCAGAATCTGCATGTACACTTGGACAGTAAATAAATAAATAAATAAATAAATATTGTAGGACATTCTACACAACGCTATCTAGACCCAAAGTAAGCATAGCTTAACTAGCTTGTGTTATGGGTTCTAGAATGCGGATAAACATACTTAGATACATTTTTTTTGTAAATACATACATATTATACATAGGAACACCCAGACCAATGCAAATATTCATATTCATGCACACAAATATTTGCACTGAGCGGGGATCGAACCCGCGCCTCCTGCGTAGCGGCCGCGTTCACTACCGCTACGCCACAGAAGCTGACAATAGTACATACAACATGCGAACACCATCGAATGCTGAGTGAACGTATGCAGTCTTTGTTCTAAAATTGCAAGCACGCCGAGAACATTCAACTATTTGTTCGTACCTACGTCACGTTGGAGTGGCGAGAGTGCTGTTTCGGTATCCACATATTATTATACTTGTGTTGAATTCGACCCTGGATATATTGTTAAGAAAAATGTTTTACATTTTATTTACATACAGCTACCATGTTTTACTTTATGAAAGCTTCGCATGAATTGATAACGTGCTGATTTTTATATTTGTATTTTTTTTGTATAATAAATCTGGGAGGTGAAAGTATGGCAGCTTTTATCACTTGTTTGTTATCCTGTATTTGGTTTGAATAAACTTTGTATTGGGTTTATTGACACTGAGTTTAGTTTATTTGAAGTGACAGTAGCAAGAACCTAGAGCATGGCGCACGTTGTCGAAGAATAACTTGCATTATTAGCTCTTATTGAATTGAACAATAATACAGTTGCAGACTGAGGTCTGACGGTTTACGACAAAGACCAGCCACAGAAAATCAAATACTTAGACATTCAATAAGTAACGAAAGATAATTAAATCATGATCATGATCAACGAACATATTGTACCGAGACCGATTGCCATCGAAGGGGCGACACTCGAAGTTGTTCAAAAATATATTTACCTGGGGCAAGTTATCCAGCTCGGTAAAAACAACTTCGAGAAAGAAATAGCCAGAAGGATCTAACAGGGGTGGGCAGCATTTGGCAAATTGCGTCGGGTCTTCTCCTCCCCCCTGCCGCAATGCCTCAAAACAAAGGTTTTCGACCAGTGCGTCCTGCCTGTTTGCCTGTTATGACCTACGGTGCCGAAACGTGGCCACTGACGGTAGGGTTAGTCCGTAACCTAAAAGTCGCGCAGCGGGCTATGGTGCGAGCTATGCTTGGAGTCTCTTTGAAGGATAGAATTCGCAACGAGGTTATCCGACATAGAACCAAAGTTACCGACATAGCTCGCAGAATAAGTAAGCTGAAGTGGCAGTGGGCTGGCCACATCTGCCGAAGGACTGATGGCCGTTGGAGCAAACGATTCCTAGAGTGGAGACCGCGCGTAGGAAAACGGAAGGTGGGACATCCCCTAGCCAGGTGGACCGACGACCTGCGAAAGGTGGCTGGGACGGATTGGATGCGGAAGGCGGAGGATCGGCAAACATGGCGCACATTGGGAGAGGCCTATGCCTATCCAGCAGTGGACTGCAGTAGGCTAATTGATTGATATTTAAAATGCGTATACAAAAATTCACTTCAGTTGAAACGCCTATCGCCTAACGCCGATTTATATCTT
Organism: Eilema depressum; assembly: GCA_914767945.1. Classification (NCBI taxonomy): domain Eukaryota; kingdom Metazoa; phylum Arthropoda; class Insecta; order Lepidoptera; family Erebidae; genus Eilema; species Eilema depressum. Next base: position 19,135,915 of record OU612031.1, on the reverse strand, counting down.
ATACCATTGGATAAAAAGCTAGTAATGTGTGTTAAATCCTTCTAGTAGGCTGTGGATGCAAACTTCAAGCGAATACTGTACAAAATGTACAACAGACAGCGATACAATCAACCTTGCTACATACAGGCTACCATGTCGGCGAGCGTCTTGACCACTAAGTATGTTCAATGGTAAAAGTGCATATCGGTTTAGCAAGGATGGTGTTCTTCTTAATTAATCAAAGAAAATTATTTAAAATAAACTATATCTACGAGCATAAATTATTGTTCTATCTGTGTTTGGTTTCTATTGTTTTTGTTATTTCGAAAAATAGTCGGTAGATAGGTCCGACGTCACGTTCAAACTTATTATGTAGGCGAGATTTTTGGTTGATTACTTCTATCCAGAGAAGGCCGTGTGCTTGTCTACCACCTAGGTTGTATAAAAAAAGGTACAGGTAGTTCAGTTAGTCAAAGCATCACCCTAGAAAGGCACTGGTTACGGGTTCAAATTCCGTCTTTTGTAAAATTGAAGGTGTTATTACGAACTTTTCAATTAGTTATCCAATACATATTGGCTTTTAATTATTAAAGTTCGTTAATTTACGGTATGAACCAATCCTGATCTGAACAGCACAAATCGTGTACTATATGAACACCAACAAACATATTTTAAACTCGGGAATTAAACGGCGGGCGTTATCAAAATTCAATCAGGAAATATATTTGCTTATACACCGGTATTGGATCTGTTCAGCCCTACTTTTGCTGAGACGAACTTTGTGCCATGCAGCTTAGGTACATGTTAATACGCAAATTGAATGTAGGAAGAGAAAACAGTCTTTTAGAAAACAAGTGAGTACCTCTGTGTGGGCTGTTCAGCAATTTTATATTCTTGATTGTAACTCTACTTACCCCTAGGTACTTGGGGTTACTTTTTCCGTGCGGATCTCCACGGATACCCCTGCTTAAGTCGGGCTGGAACCGACTAAAATATCACGCCGTTTTGAGTCTAAACTACCGGGGTTTAAGATTACTCAATGAGGCATTTCATCCCCGGTTGACCATGGGCCCTCTGCGGTTTTAGATGACCCCATTCTACCTCGAAAACTGGTAGTAATGCTTCTGCGGGTATGACAGGTGGTCGTACCTGTACCCCATACCTGCTCCAGAAGAACCAGCCCACCTCTTGCCTTTTCTCTACTATGCCCTCTGTTAGGGAGGCTACATAGGAGCACGTGGCAAGCGTAAACGTCAATTGCCGTATACTAAAGTTCCTTTGCTGTTTTCTAAACATCTTATTCGTCGGAAGCAAATTGCGATGCGAACCCATGCGTTACACGTGACGCTCAAGAAGTTGGGCAACGTTGCGCAACACGTGCGATGTTGCTAACTAACGCGCAATACGACACACGAATCTTTGTTTGTTCGACAATTGGTAATGCATGCGCAGCCAATAAACTTCCACGTTGCTACACGTCTTTGATAAGCAACGTTGTACAACAATGTGCAACAGCAAAATGGCGAGCGTAACTTCGTCTCGATTTATATTCGGTGAAGCTAACAGTGAATTAGAATTGTCGTCAAAGATCCTTAATTTACTAAAGATCCTTAATTTAGTTCAGAATCAATAGTTTGTTTATAGTGTCGAAGCAATCCTGCATTTTAAATAGAGGATAGTTAATCACTACACGAATTGAATATTGATCTGACTTTGCTGATAATATATGTACTGGGTCCATTTATGGTCGTCGTGATGCCTGAATTTTTGATGAGTAAGACAAGACAGTATGTGCTACTCAAGACTATAATCTATCCACGAATAAATTAATTTTTATTTTTATATTACATATTATCCCTATACCAAATTTCAGCCCGATTCATTCAGTCCTTAGTGCGAGTTTGTATTCAAACATCCAAATATCCAAAAATCTAAACGTGCAAACATGCAAACATCCAAACATTCTAGTGATCGCTACATAATATATCATAATTATCGTCACAAAGGGTAAAAAGAAACAATTTATATTTAGTTAGATTTAGTATCTGTACACATATGAAAATTCATCATAATAGCCTGTGTCATTGTCTATTTCACCGCTGATTAACATTGTGGATTTCTTGTCGTATTCTTCCTGGTGCGTGGGAGACAGGGTGCCCTTGTTAATCCACAGGTCCCACTTCTCTGTTCTCCAGTATGGATAGCATTCTCCTTTGCGTGTTATCACCCATCCTGCCAACAAACATGACATAACCCTGAACACTGAAAATGCCTCGACAGCAGATGTTAATAAAATAGAATGTGTTGGCTGTGTTTCTCACATAATTCCTGGAGCTGAATACATGGCACATTAAAGGGTCAACGGGGCCCTAACATTTTTTTTGCTAGCTAGCTGACTCATGCGTTCGTAAAAATCGTATTTAACCTGACTGCAGTGCCATCTACCGGGTTTATAACTCAGATAAGGGGCCAGAAATATAAACATTTAATACCTATTGTTCCTCTGCAGTTTTCAGTCACCATTTCACAGTGATTTCCGAAAGTTTTGTACGAGTAGAATCTGTTCCTCGCACATATTGGACCGTACCTGAAGTGTAAATTCATAGGTAACTTATATGTTGATACGCTTCAATTAATCAATTTGTTTATTTACATACAGAGGGTTTTCTACTAACCTTCTCATCATTTCGGAACACTGATCACCGCAAACAGGGTCAGACTTTGTAGAAATGTTGTACCAATACTGTTCGTAGCCGAGATGTGGGCCTTGTGCCCCACTAAGAAATTAAAAAATTATTATTTGTACTAGGTACCTGAAAGTTACATATTTATCATCATCACCCTTACGTTATCACCCAATATCGTTATTGGGTGGTGGAGGTTAGATGCAGTCGCTTTACGAAAATATCGAATTCCAGCCAAATCCGTAATTGGTGAAAGGTGAAAGCATTGGAAGCGGCTGGGATTAACGCTAGGATGAAGAAGATCCTTGAGTTGACAGCCTCCGTGGCGTAGCGGTAGTGAACGCGGCCGCTGCGCAGGAAGCGCAAGTTCGATCCCAGATCAGATGGCAATCACTTTACGGAAAATATCGAGGTCTAGCCAAATCCGTAGTTAAAACTGGTAAAGCGGACCCCAGACTCCGAGCTGAAAGCTTCGGATGCGACTGGGAATTACCGCTAGGATGATGAAGAAGAAGATTCTTGAGTTAGTCTCGGTCGTATCCGAGGCCTTCACCTCAGAGTCCGGGGTCTGCTTAATATTAAGATGTGACTTGGTTTTGTTTGTTTTGAAAATGTGATACGAGGTAGATTACATTCTCCAATCCACATAGGTTATTCTTTATCCCTGGAATAGGTTTCTATGGGTTGCGTGAAGGAATGAGGTCAGTACTTCACGTGAACAGAGCCGGGAGTAACAACCAGTCTTCTAATGTGTGGTGGAAATTCTCGAACTGACGATGCCATAGATCTATTAACTGTCGTTGTTATCACAGTAAAGGTGGTGTTTACTACCGGACTGGCATGTTTGCATGCCGCCCTCCTAGTCATATAAAAATTATCTGAAACGACTTTTATAACTGCGGTCAGATAAACTTGGAATTGCTTTCTTTATTGACGTTCAGATAGTTTTTATCAGTCACTAGCGGCTCGCTCCGGCTTTGCACGGGAAAATATTTTTTTTCCGTTATCAGGTGACTGTATGGTTAGGTACAATTTTTTTTTTAAGTTAATACCTGCATATTTTACGTACTAGACATGCAAACACCCAAACCTCTATAATTAAAAAAAAATCCTGGGTAGGCTGATGTCACATTTTTTGTGGCAAGCAACACCTTCCATTTTATGATAATGCTATTATTGTATACTAGCTTTTGCCCGCGGCTCCGCCCGCGTGGATGTCGGTTATCGCGACCAAACATAGACTATGTCCTTTCTCAACGTCTAATCTACCCATATACCAAATTTCATCAAAATCGGTTCAGTGGTTTAGGCGTTAAAGCGTAACAGACAGACGGACAGACAGACAGACGGACAGACGGACAGACGGACAGACGGACAGACGGACAGACGGACAGACGGACAGACGGACAGACGGACAGACGGACAGACGGACAGACGGACAGACGGACAGACGGACAGACGGACAGACGGACAGACGGACAGACGGACAGACGGACAGACGGACAGACGGACAGACGGACAGACGGACAGACGGACAGACGGACAGACGGACAGACGGACAGACGGACAGACGGACAGACGGACAGACGGACAGACGGACAGACGGACAGACGGACAGACGGACAGACGGACAGACGGACAGACGGACAGACGGACAGACGGACAGACGGACAGACGGACAGACGGACAGACGGACAGACGGACAGACGGACAGACGGACAGACGGACAGACGGACAGACGGACAGACGGACAGACGGACAGACGGACAGACGGACAGACGGACAGACGGACAGACGGACAGACGGACAGACGGACAGACGGACAGACGGACAGACGGACAGACGGACAGACGGACAGACGGACAGACGGACAGACGGACAGACGGACAGACGGACAGACGGACAGACGGACAGACGGACAGACGGACAGACGGACAGACGGACAGACGGACAGACGGACAGACGGACAGACGGACAGACGGACAGACGGACAGACGGACAGACGGACAGACGGACAGACGGACAGACGGACAGACGGACAGACGGACAGACGGACAGACGGACAGACGGACAGACGGACAGACGGACAGACGGACAGACGGACAGACGGACAGACGGACAGACGAACAGACGGACAGACGGACAGACGGACAGACGGACAGACAGACAGAGTTACTTTCGCATTTATAATATTGGTATGGATATGTATGGATATGGATTAAAAGTAATGTAATACTGTGGTATTGTGTGGTATCATACCTCTGGCCGTTTCTTCGATTCCATGACCCTCGAAGCATGTTAACCAAATGACCATTGCCTGGTCTATCAGCCTTGGCACTCACAAGCGTTTTGCTCTTACACAAAGGCAGCAAGTCCACTGGAGAGTGAAAATAAATAAATGGAGTTTTAAAAGAGTACTAGTATCTCTACAAGGTCTATCTGGACCATCTCTAGGTGACAAATAAGAGATCGTGGCTGTGACAACAGGGGCCTTACCACCACCTCTTACAAGTGATATTATTTCAATCTTACTGTACTTTTATAGTGTGATTCGGATACGGATCGTTGTCGTCCATCAATTTGTGTACTGTATCTTGCAAGGCATTTGCAAATTCTAACAAATTAAACAAATAAATATATGTCTAATGTATTAATGTAAATGTAGTAGTATATTAAACTACAAAAAGTCAACATTCATGGCACCGACTCTTCTGGCGTTTCGCTAGTCATGGGAGTACCTCAAGGCTCAATATTGGGACCCCTTCATTATTGATTACGTAAATGCTCTTCCTTACTTTACTAAAAATCTTCGTAAAATAGTATTATATTTGCCGATGACGCATCATTAATTTTGACAGTCGTAAAATAGTACTTGACGACATGAATAGGTATATTGTATACCTACCCTATCTAAAATATTGCATTGGTTTGGTTCACAAGTAATAATTTGCTGCTCAATGCGAAGACAATAAAATGTGTAAATTTACTATATCCGATGTGAGATAGATACTCATATTACAATGAATGATAAAGAATCTGCTCAAATCAAATTGTTCAAAATAAAAAATAAAATAATACAAGAGGTACTTGAGTTTTAACCTTTTCATAACTGTTCATACATTCGTTATTATTACTCTCCCTTACCTATCTATCTATATTATTATATAGCTATCACTTACCCATGAAAGAAAATATGAAAATAACTTTATAACAACTCATCTTCGTCACCAATCACATCTGATTTACACAACATGATGTGGGTAATAGAGTTTAATTAGCGACAAAAAATACTGAACACAACATTTACAAACGATATTTATATTAAAATCAATACATTATTCTTCAGAGGATCTGGTTAGTATGTGTTTATATTTTTGTTCGTTATTTTATGAAATGATTTTCCAAAGGAGGTGTAAATAGTTATTTTTTGTGCTCCTTTTATCACGGAACATAAATACAACATACACTTTGTATTCTTACAACGTTTTCAAAACTACAACTGAATGTAATTCTTGGTTGCAAGTTAATTGAAAATAAATTTTATGATCGATTCAAAATGGCTACAACACGTGATGCTTATTAGTCTGTACTTAATCTATTTAAGACAATCCCGATACGATATAGTTATTTTACACACTTACTTACTTTCAAGGGCTTTTATTACTTATTTGTTTTCGCTATGTCTTTTTTACTTTTTTAGTCTAAGTAATATTTATTTTTGAATACACAAACAACAATATTTTGACTGCAAATAATGCCATAAACCTCAAAGTTCTGGTCGTTATCACATCACGAGTTGTTGAAGTTACTTTTACTCTAAGGGGGTGCGATTGTTGCCAAAAGCTCTGACTTGCCCCCAGGAGACTTTGAGAGTAGTATCCAAGGATAAAATGGAGCGAGCGGCAAGGCGCGAGGTGTCAAGTCAGAACCAGGCACGATCTGAATACAAAATTACCCTCTCACTTAACGCGAAATTTTCGCGTTGAATGAATTATAAAATACATTCTTTTGTTCTTAAAAAGTAACGAAACCTTTAAAAAAACTCTGCAAATCCCTTGTCGGGCCTCTGTTTAATTCAATTACATAAATTCACGACTGACGACTGAATAAGAAATTATTGAAATGGCAACAGGTAAGTTGATTTACAGAAAGAACTGAATCCGACGACGGCTTTTTTTTTAGTTTCACGGCTCATTATCGAAAACGAAATTGAATCTGAAGATTGAGAATTCAATTTAGACTGTTTCGATCTTTACTCAGAGATTATTGAAAGATTAATATCTTTCTAAACTGTTCAGCAACCAAGGCCGTGTGAAAGGCAAGGCGAAATGTAGAACGGCGATTATATAATTCACTAGTCGACCAGATGTTGTCATGACGGAATGTCAATTTAGAAAATTTTTAGAGACTAGTCGCAGCGCAACTTAACTCATCCAATTAGTATTTTCTTTCGAAGTATCTTGACGAACAACAACCATGATGTAATAAAATCAATTCATAATTGCTTTAGGTAATCCAAGAAGATAATATTTTTATCAAAACAAAGCAGAGCACTTTCATATCAGGTAAATAAGATAAGACAAAAGATTTTCCAAATGTTTTTTAAAGACGAATCAATTAGCCCATTGCAGCACCCTTTCCTCAATTTTTAAATATTGATAGGCACTCAGTTCAAAATTTGGTGTTAAAATTAAAGGCTCGCAAAAGAAAATTATGAGTTAAATTATTTCAATGACTTATTATTACTGTGTACCCGGTACACATAACATTGTTTTACCGATAGCTCACATTTGTGGGACGTTACCTTACCAATGTGTTCAAACCTGTACACTCTGTACAGCTTGTACTGGCTGAATTGTCATCTGCGAAATAGTCATCCCGAAGGGTAGACGTGTTATATTACCGGCATATATCGCTGAAGCGTGTTCAGCGTTTGGAGTATTCTCAAGCCGTCAAAATATCGTTAATCATGACTTGTCGCATCGCGCCGCATTGATTGTATCATAGTGTAAATTAAAGCAGTAGTTTAACATAATCGTTGATGATAAATCCACAGATTATCAAAGTAACTTCTCAAACAATTCTCAACAGTGTAAGTATAAAACCTATAATGAAATTGTTCAGAGAATGAAGGACGAAAAGGTTCCTTGCTGATTACTGTAGGCATTCAGAAAGCTACTAATTAGCACACACGCATGCTGCAACGGTACCTGATTAACGAAACTTTGGTTAAACTCCTAACAATGTGTTTAAACAAAGTTGCATGCGGATAAAGCCGTCGTCACCGCGTATGTTATCAGAATGAGTGGATGTGTCACAACTTAGTTCAGTAATAGTTGTCGTGGCTGAGTGCAGTGAGCACCACGTAGAGAGGTGTCATAAAGTTCCCTTAGTGGCCACAGCACTGCACTTATTTACTGTTTATTTGTGGTTAGTGCACGAGGGGACGACATGATAGATTTATATAAATGAAGAAGGTATTTCTTGTAAATCATATCCTTTACACTGCCGTATCGCCGCACCCTTACCCTATATTACCTTGCTAGCTAGTCAGGTGAAGTGGTATAGAAAAGAAGTATCTAATGCGGACCCCGGGTTCAGAAGTGGAAGCAACAAGGATCATCTCTAAAAAGAGAAGTTCTTAGAGCTTTTTGATCCGGGTTTCTTAGTAAGAACCCCGAAGCAAAAAGCTCAATATTTTCGTGCGAGACAGTGTACGGTGCAAGTTGATTGTTTAATTTTTCCAATTTAAAAGTGTAATTAAAGGTATTCTTCCCTACGTATATCTAGTATCAGCGCTGACATATATTCCGTCTCGTTTATCTCCGTGGCACTTCAATTAAGTTGAAACAAGAAACAACATAAATTCAGCCACCCTCGCATTCTTCGCGTTAAGCATTCACGGGTATCAGAGAATTCTGTTATCGTATATAAATCAAAATCGGAATACTTCCAAGTGTTCCAATAACCTTGCTGCAAACACTCTACACGCTACGCAAAGCTCAAAAATCAACCTTATCTATATGTAAATAAGGTTGGATAGCATATATTTCTACTGTTTGAAAGATGGTTTTGTTATAAACAATTTCTTCAAAGGAAACAAATTGTTTGCAATTCAATTACTACGATGGCTCTTGAATAACGCTTTCCACCACTTGTATGTACTGTACATACTGATGTATTATACGAGTACCATAGCTTTAATACAAACTGGATGATGAAGTTACTTCTCCTAACATTATTTACGCATAATACTCATTTGCCATAACTTTTTAATCATAATTTTTTTAATCCTATTCACTATAAGCATAATATTTTATAAGCATACTGTCCCAAAGCATAAGTTTACTTAAGCATAACGACGCGTAACCATAACTATTTTAAGCATACAAATTATATTGACTAAATAAAGTTCTACATGGTTATGAAAAAAATAACCACGAAGGCCTAATGCGGGAGCTTCGCTCCGCTCCGCTCCCGCATTAGCCTTCTAACCTAATCTATCCAAGTCGGAATCAGGGGCTTTCTCAATAAATCTATCACTGTCTGTTAAGAAATTATTATTTCTTTTTGATCATTATGCCAAATAACTATTAGACAAATAAACATAATGCGGGAGCTTCGCTCCGCTCCGCTCCCGCATTAGCCTTCTAACCTAATCTATCCAAGTCGGAATCAGGGGCTTTCTCAATAAATCTATCACTGTCTGTTAAGAAATTATTATTTCTTTTTGATCATTATGCCAAATAACTATTAGACAAATAAACAATATGCTTTACAACTTTATGCATATCTAAGTTATGAATAAAAACATTAGGATATACAATATTTATGCTTAATAACATAGTATGCTAAAAACCAATTATGGCACACTATTATTATGACAAAGAAAATTATGCCTAACTTGTTATGACAATTTAAATTAGGACAAAAACCATTATGACAAAAAATGGGATCCCCGATAACCGACATCCACGCGGGCGGAGTACAGCTAGTATGTAGACTATAGTTATCACGTGAGTCGTCTGGTCAAATTCTTTTCACTATCTGTCTCTGCAAACCTCACAATACTTTAACCGAAGTAGGATTGGAAATTGGGACTCAGGCTCTCGGGCAAACATAGTGACTATATACCATGGGACCAATAGTGCCAACATAAGCATAACATTCCAAAGTGCCGCCCACATAGTTCATCAACCAAGTTCTATAAAATACTGAACTATTTGTGGAGTTGGTGAGGTCAGATGAAAATATCTGTGAATAGTATTGTTAGTTCTAAATTATAATTAGAAAGTTGTGTGATATATTTATGAACTAGTTGACCCAACCCGGCTTTGCCCGTGGCATATTTAAAAACCACGTATTACCCCTTTAAACCATATATGCCCGCAATTTATAAATTTTCCAAACAAATTTAATAATGTATGGGAATTTGCCGGATTTGTTGACATTTATGGTAACTGCTCCGCTCCTTTGAGTAGTAGCTTGATCATATTAACCTACAACCTTCCTCTATAAACAGGCTACTGAACACAAAAAGATTTTTTCTATTCGAACCGGTAGTTCTTGAGATTCTCGAGTTCAATCAAACAAACAAACAAACAAACTATTCAGCTTTATCCATATCCATACTTCCATACTAATATTATTATAAATGCGAAAGTACAGTAAACTACTGAACCGATTTTGAAGAAATTTGATATAGGGGTAGATCAGACCTTGAGAAAGGACATAGGCTATGTTTAGTTGCGATAACCGACAGCCACGCGGGCGGAGCCGCGGACAACAGCTAAAAATATTATAAGTATACAATTAGTAAGAGTAAAGCTACTAAGATTTTTGGAGCCCCCATTAGTCTGGCTGGGTGGCCGGTAAACACTCATAAACAGATATACAAGGTAATCCGGAGATAGTAGAAGGAGAAGACTCCGGCAAGAAACTCAGTGAGCTTTTCTGTGGTATAAACATCTTCACTTAAATTAATTACAATGTTTTGTTTGAGTAGCTTAGAACAAACAGTTCTTTAGCAAGTTGGTTTGTCTTCTAAATAATCTTAAATTTATAATCTTTTTTATAATCGCTTTTTGGCAACGTTTCATTCTAATGAAACTGTTAAATAAAATTGCGAGCTAGGAAAATGGAAATTAGAAAAACTTAATTATGTCCTTTGATGTACTAAAAATTATAAACAATGAGCCAAGTAGAAAAACGCTGTTAATTCGTTGCTATGACAGTTGTTCTTTATTTGGAACAGAGTGACATTACAAAACAGTATTGCCACAAAGTTTACGGTGATTCGGTCAGACCTATGGTTAATACAGTACGTACAATTACACTTTTCCAATGCACTCCAGCGAATTGATATAAATGAAACCTCATGTTTTTATGTTGAAATATATAAAAAAATATTATTACGAACAGGTGTGCCTAACATTACCACCGGTATTTTTATTCAGAAGTATAAAAAAGTCTAATAAAAATACGAAAATGCACTGAACGGCTATAAACGTCGTCGGGGTGAAAGTTTCGGCCGTCGGCTGTGTGCGGGCCTTGTTACTTATCAAGAGAATTGAGTCCAATAAATTCTTCCTGTATTATTATAATCGCGAAAGTATGTTAGTGTAATACATGTTTTGACTTCTTCTGTAACCGTTGAACAGATTTGCCTGAAATTTGGAAATGAGATAGCGCGTATTCTGGATTAACACAGAGGTACATTTTTGTTAATATGTTTTGGTTGTGATATGAGAATGCAAGGGCCATCCTTCACTTTCCATGGATTATCTATACGGCATCTTAGGGATACGTCTGTTGATATTAGCCATCAGACAGTAAACTTTTTCGAAAATTGATGAAGTAACTTAACCTTTTAAAAGTGTGATTTTGTAACTGATAACGATTTCCAATCGTTTATGGAAATCAAAAGCAATAAAACTTTAACACGGAACCATCAAGAGTGAAAAGTTATGCAGACATGAAGTTGTTCTGTAAATGGAAGTCAACTATGTTGCTATTAGTCACGACGCGTGGAGTCACGCGGCGTCACCGAACGAGCCGTCTACAGACGCTTAGACAGGTCTACAAAAACTTTTTAAAAGCTTTTTAGTTATGTATTTCGTTTGCTGTACTTCTAAAAATATATACATACATATGCTCACACTCGTGAAAATGAAATATGTAAACATTGAGTCAAATGGCGGGCTGTTGTCTCTGCCTACCCTGTATGGAAATAGGCGTGAGCGTATGTATGTATTCTAAAAATACAATCTTAAAAAATATGTTTCAAAACAGTTTAAAGTTGTTGGTTCCCGGTGGAGTACAATCGGGCCACCCCATCTCTTTCTGTGGATGTCGTAGAAGGCGAAGGGCCGTTCTCCATCCGACAGCAAACGTACCTATAGCCCATGACTTAGTGCCCGCTTGACCGCAATAGGCTCGCCCCCTATTACCACGTAATAGGGGGCGAGCCTAGTTCGACGTACGTAGGGTCGATTGGAAGGGGTATGTATGTATGTTATGTATATGTTATGTGTACGTACGTATGTTAAAATAATTGACTCCAGAACAAAAAAATAAAACATCAAGACTATGCAAACGAAGTTATCGGTAACAGCTGAACAAATACGATGTAAGACTTGAGTTTATATTGGAAGGTGGCAATCGTAACACGACATTGGTATTTTATTCGAGCCCTCCCTGACGCCTAATGTAACACGAGCCGTAAACAATTTCGCTTTTTATTATCATGTAGCCAGTTCAACAAAAGGATTCTGAGAAATGTTAACTAGAACACTTGTAAGTGTTTGTGCTTGAAATGGAATGGAAAGGGGACTCTTTTGTCCTCGCTTAGCCTCCTTTTTGGGCCATTGTGCGTGGAGAGTGCTGGCTATGGCAGCCAGCCTAACTCCACCCAGAAACGCAGAAGCTTACTGGGGCTTCACAGGCTTCGTGGAGCGACCTCACGGTGCCGAGGATTTGAGAACGTTGGGGGGCTACTGCTTCGCATTCCAGTACTACGTGGGCAACCGTTTCCTCGGTCACGAAGCACCCCCTACAGAGAGGGCTATCCGTGATGCCGATGGTGTAAAGGTGCTTCTTTAATGGACAGTGACCTGTTATTGTCCCCAAAATTGTTCTTAGACTTGTTCTGTCTAATTTTAGGAGAAGTGTTTGTGCTTTACAAGAAGCGGAATAAATGGTGACGGCTAGTTTTCAGTATTATTGAGATGAGTACCGACTAATGACTACCGACCGGCATTGTGGCGTGTAATGTAACAATTCTTCTTTATTAAATGAATAATATCAAGATTTCTTTATGAAGCAAGTATTTGCGCAGTTTTTGTAAAGAGTAACCGAAATTATTAATAGTATTCCTGTTAACCCCTCTAGCTAAGCTAAATTGCTTGTGTTAGAAGTGGCTTCACTTCGGTACTTGGTAGCGTAGTGGCTAGGATTCGAACCCGGGAGCTCCCGATGTTAAGGCGGATTTCTACCACTAGACTACTGACGCTTACTTGTTACTCGTAAATTGACCTTTGTGTGTACTATATTTTTATAATGTGCTGCTAAGTGGAACCAGAAATGTAGGCACAAACCCACGCCTTGGGTAGAGACATTATATTCATTTACTTTTATCGACAAAAACGAGCAGATGACGGTATATCCCTGAAAAGATAAGATCAACTATTTTGAGCCCCATGTACTTAACTTAAAGCAAGTCTATTGTCGTCAACGGAGCACTTTCAAACTCCTTATAGTCCAGTCTATATCTGACATCTATAGAAGCAGAGATTAAAGCAAAGCTCTAATGGAAAAAGAAATGAAGCCACAAGATCCCACTTAGATTATTATTTAAGAGCTCCATAGAATATGTTAGCCAACATTTCTTTTATGGCTACTTTTAAACAAACGAGTTTGACTCAGCTGAACCATAAATCCCCGGTGCTTAGCGAAATGGCCGCTCCATAGAAATTTCTTGACATTTCAGTGAAAAAAGGGTTGCCAGCGCGATGTCTACTTTAATGTTAATTGTATCCAGTGACAGCACAATTAATGGTTAATTCAAATACATCCTTTTTAACTCAGGGCGAGATAAGTAAACCGCATTTAGAGTTTACTTTGCTAAGCGAGTCACATCTATGTATACCTATATTTTACTACGCTATATAATAAGAAATTATCTATATATTAGCTAACCCCGCGAACTTCGTACGGCCTAACAGTCAATTCTTTTTTTTTTTCAATTTTTCTCTCCGTAAGAACCATCCCCGTACTTTAAGGAATGTTCTAAAAAAAGAATTAGCGAAGTCGGTTCAGCCGTTTACGCGTGATGGCTTGACCAAGGGAAATAGGGATTTATTTTTATATATAGAGATGTCTGTATGATGTAAGCAGATGGAGGTAGATACTAAAAAGATTTCTTTAAAATTTCATCTCTGAAGGAACAAAATAGGAGATGAACAGATCGTAGAAATATAGACGTGAACATAGGCTCATATGTAGCTCATGTGTAGAGCAAGTATACATAGGGCGATTAGAATATATTATAGTTTCTTAATAAGGACATTAGAAGGTTCTTAAAAGGTCGGGAGTACGAGTATACCGCTCTTGATGTTGCACACGTCCTTAAGCCACGGTAACCACTTTCCATCAGATGGACCGTGAGCTTGTCTTCCTTATTACCTTCAGCAACAACAGCAGTAGCTTAACATTATTCGAGGTGAAGTCGTATTGACGTGTCCTATTTAAAAAAAACAGGGTATAAAAAGGACTGAATAGTATTCGAATTCGAAGACTTATCTTCATCAAAAGTAGTCTCAGTCTCATACCTTTCACGGGTATAGGAAGGTTAAGCCAATTGCAAAGAGAAGCCGTCGAAGTACCGCAGCAGCTGCCCGCAGTGCGGAGGAGCTGTCGGAGCTGGGTTTAGGGAGCTCTCTCAAATATACGGCTAGGGCCATTACGGACTGGCGACTTCGTTCATATATTCTAATGTGCTGAGGCGGTCTTGAATTTCGTTTGGTTATTTTTTATTACACTGTGTTTGGTATATTTTTATACTCGTACTCTTGCCTTTTCGTTATTTATCTTTCTAGTGCTGTGTTTTATTGTTATATTACAAAAAGAATTTTCAAAATCCGTCTAGAATTGGCTTCACAATCGCGTAACAAACATACAAAAAAAAAAATTAAAAAAAAAATTTTTTTGAAGTCGGTTAAAAAAACCCACTCGGACCTATTCAAGTCATAATTTGAAGTAAGTTTTGTATGCTTCCAATTCACTTTTTTTTATTAATTCGGTAAATACCAAAATTTTAAGACAATGCATAACTCCTTGAAGACTAAAGGTACGTAGTCTTATACATTGCTTGTTAAACTTCAATGCGATTAAACGGCACCATTGCGAGACCGCAATGAATTAAAATTTAAACAATATTGTCACATGCAAGTCTATTTCACTGTACGCTGTATCTGCTACTGATGTATGCTGTCGACTCGAAAATTATTTCAATAATGTCAATGTATAATTAGTTAATATCGAGTCGTGGAAGCCAATAGCT
This sequence comes from Eilema depressum, assembly GCA_914767945.1. NCBI lineage: Eukaryota > Metazoa > Arthropoda > Insecta > Lepidoptera > Erebidae > Eilema > Eilema depressum. Next base: position 19,120,693 of record OU612031.1, on the reverse strand, counting down.
GTCGATCGGTCGAAGTTTGCAATCGATTAGTCCGAAAACGGCCTAACATGCAATAAAACAGCAGAGGAGCTAAACAATCGCAATAGAAACTGCATTAACTCTGCACTGAATCCACCGGCGGCGGCTGGACTGTACCGTACTTTTATGTAGTACCTATTTTACTAAAGTCCTGTGGATTTTTATTTTGCATACATTTGTTCATGTTGCCGTATAGTGAGCGAACTTCTGAATGATGCTATTGTTGCGTGTTTTATCACCATGTTGTGTAATTGTAAACAAAATAGTTTCAATAAAAAGTGTAACTTTTCAACAATGTATTTTTCCGCGATATAATACCTTGGCTTGCTGTTTCCTTCAATAGCGATGTTGGTTGTGTTTTAACTTTAGTGTATATACCTACTACATAATATAGAGAATGTTACACTTATCTTTAATGACGAATTGTGTAACTGGTTAAATAATATAATTTCTACATTATTAACGAATTTTTTGAACTACTTACCTGTTGCTCGCGGCTCCGCCCGCGTTGATGTCGGTTATCGCAACCAAACAAAGCCCATAGGCTTGTATCCTTTCTCAAGATCTAAGTTCTAAGTTTCTTTCGCATTTATATTATTAGTATGGATAATGTGATTAATTTAAATATAAAAAAAACATCTAATAAATTCTTACATGGCCTTGTGAGCCTCATTTGCACAAGAGTGAATAAAGAGAGGGATTGCCGTTAGGCAGTAGGCACTGAATATTCCAGTGAATCAGGGCTTTGATCGATTGTCACAGTGAATAAGCATTAAGGATTTCAGTGAAATCAGTGCGCTTTGTAAGATTAGTGATCACATTAACGTTTGAGGTAGGAAATTGGAGGTAGCATTGGAAGTTCGTCTTGTCGAGGTATTATATTATACGATTTGTTATATATAAGTATAAGAGGCCGATAGTCGATATTGGGAACTGTATTAGAAGGAGGCTGGTTGTTAAATTCTGAAAGGATTATACTTCTCAGGATAATATAGAAAAGAATGACGTGTTGCCAAAAAAATTGAGTCATTCACCATCTCGCGATCGTCAAATTCGCGAGCGCGCGCGAGTTGGCAATTTTCGATTTTGAACTATTTTTGTAAAAAATTGACTCGCCCTCGTCTTTATATGGCATTATATCGAAATATTTAAAGAAGGCGATGATGCTTCTTAGAAATATTAGACCTCAACTTTCAAGGAAATAAGTACCTACCTATATAAGTGATGGATTACATTGTGAGGGTGAGTATTAAGTTATAAGTGAAGGAATTTCTTTGACTGTGTAATGTAACGTAACTTATTGTGATATAATATAATGTACTTGTACCTATTTACATAAAGCCAACTTTGTTTGCACGGTTATAACTCCGAAAATCCAACTCTGTACTAAAGGCCGACAAAACAAAAATTCAGGGCGATCTTTGTTCAACAATTGAAAATTGTAATAAAAAAAAACAAACAGGGCCAAACCAAGGGCAAACCAGGGCAAAACAAAGATCAACATTATACACACTTAAGGCAAATAAAAAAAAAAAAAAAAAAAAAAAAAAACTCAATGTGGCCCTTCTCTTTTAAGTATGATTGTCTCAAGACGATAATACCACAATGGACTCAACCCGGGCCAAGACCCAGCCTCTTCATTCTGATATTGATGGGTCAGCCAATATCGTTGATTGAGTTTTACAATTCAATTGTAAGTACCATTGGCTTGTGTCATTAAAACTGAAATTAAAATGATTCTGTAAATTATTCCACCGTTCGTTATCCTTGTGAGTTGTAGAGGATGACTTTTGAAATTGCAATGCTATTTAACCAACTTGAATAAAAATAGGTACGTAGTAATAGTTATTTATTTCCTCATAATTACCATCATTATTATGTAGTAACAAATCTACTGTGTATTCCCGGTCCTGTTAAAGCGTTTTCTGATTTGTGTCCTCGTGTACCTATATGTTCACATTGTGTTATTTAAAATCGGCTTTTGGCATGGCGACACGTTGCCATGTCACCCTGAAACTCTTTTGTTAATGGATTATGTAGGTATGCCATACTTATTGATTTTACCATAATATTTCCTATCTTTAATGAACTGTTCTTTCATGCAAGATTTCTAACATTACCCAAAACAAGAGTTAATTACGTAAATCTAAATAAAAACTGTCGGTATACTTTATAATCAGCTTAAGAATATGCGTATGATACAAACCAAACCACATTTATTTAAGTCAAACGACACAGAATGCCCCCGGGGCCGGAGCTTGCCGTGCCCGACCGTTTAAGTACATTTTTAAACCTCCCATATTAAAATACTATTTCTCTTTGCGAACACACTCTGTGGCAAATGGAAATTAAGATATTACGCGAAATAAATGGCTCCCATAAAGATTTTGTAATTTCAATTCGCTTGTAAGTGAAACAGAAAATTAAATTCATGGGATTGCCTCTCGTTTGTGTGTTATATTGTTTTGAATATTAATGTATTATAATTGTTAATGCTTAATTTAGAGAATAAATTATATGATCATCTAATTTAAACAAATGTTTGCTGTTGTACCGCTCGCTCTGCTGATTTCGATAAACTTTTTGTAATCCATTCTTTTATAACTTAACATTAAAATAAAATTAATAGGAGCGATATAAAGGTTATTTTATTGCCACACAATAACTCCTTTAGGACAAAGGTTTGACAAAAAGAAGAGGGTATCAAAAAACCTAATTATTATTTTCAATGCAGTGGGAATTAAGAAAATTACAAAGATAGATAGATAATTCTTTATTGTACACCAGCATCAGTTCTCCCGGTTGCTCTGGGAACCCATATTGAAAAAAAGCCTGCCTGTTTCAAGTGCTTCTGACCTGGCCTTTTTAAATACATTATTAATTATTTTATAATAATAATAATAATAACTAAGAATTGACCTACTTACATCGTAAAAATTAAAGTGAGATTGCATGAGGTTCCAGATTCCTTTTCAATATGGGTTCTATATGGCTCGTGAAATGTGTAAGGATTGAAGCAGATGGCCAACTGCTGTCTCTGTTTATCCCGGAGTTTACCTGTTACCTGTGATCTATATCAACAAAAGTTAGTTCAAAGCAAACTTGAATATATTTTCTATCAATCAATCAATCAATCAATTAGCCTATTGCAGTCCACTGCTGGACATAGGCCTCCCCCAATGTGCGCCACGTTTGCCGATCCTCCGCCTTCCGCATCCATCCATCCATTTTCTATCAAACTGTATAATAATATTATTTTGTAAATTTCGTCTCAGAGATTCGTAGGTAGAATTGGATATTCTGGTATTTGTCCTTTACTTTAGTACATAAGTCAAGTTCTACGCACTGCCCTCGTGCGCCCTCTGCCGTCTTAACCCCTAACCCTCAGACACACACAGTAAGAGTTCTTTATTACGCAACCAGGCTGATTTATTTGTGTTGACTTTTTATTTGCTTTCGTGGAAAGTTAGCAGTAAGTTAGTTAGGACGGCGATGGAATAATAATTGAAAGGGTTCTCGGCGGTCGCTTTGTTGCCTGTTGAAATAATTAAGAAACAAAGGAGATCGAACCTTACGTAAAAAGTATAGAACTAAGAAATTTACTTTATTGGTTACTTTGTTTTTACTAAAGGTTGCTAATGGAAGCTAGAAATAGTTTAACTAGTTTTGGCAAGAAATTAATTCAATAATAAATAAAAATTAAGGACCTACACATAGTGTATCTAGACTATACAGGGCGTCCCACGGCGATGCCACATGGAGGGAAAGTACCTTAAATCCTTAAGTTAGCTCATTTTACTTAAAGGAGACATCATTTTGTTTTTAAAAAGAAACAAAACTGCATTCAAAGATTTTTTTACTTTTATGACTTCCTTTCGTTTAATTTACCATGTTTCTTAGAGAGATTTGATCCTTATGATTGACACTATCGATTGATGCCATAAAAATACAGGATGTTACTTTTTCGGATTTTAGTCGGTTCGATTACCGGGTGTGGCAAGCGAATTTTTAAAAATCTTTGAATGCAGTTTTGTTTCTTTTTAAAAATAAAATGATGTCTCCTTTAAGTAAAATGAGCTAACTTAAGGATTTAAGGTACTTTCCCTCCATGTGGCATCGCCGTGGGACGCCCTGTAGACGGACCGTGATCGCTGTACCCCGCTCTAGGTACGCGCGGTGTGACGGGGGACTCACTGCGGGTCGCCGCAAGTGCGTTGTGGGCCTAAGCCTAGCTTGTCATATTATTAGCGATAGTTTGAAAACAAATATTATGTATTTATACATATCCTGAAATAATAAAATAAAATGGCCCACATCGAAGGGTAGATCCCCTGTCCAGCCAACGGCGTTCCTCGTTCACCAGCAGTAACTAAGTAATAGTGTTAAATCTGCCTTATATTTTACACCTCCATTATGTGGATATAAGGTAGAAAAAAAAACATCAAATAACCAAACAATTAATTGTTGCATATCATACTCAAACTAAATATTTTTCCAATAGAGCGATCACTTTTACTAAACTATTAGGTACGTGAGGTATCGGCTAGCATTCCTAAAGCAGTTTCAATCGGGTTCAACTGCGGGCACAATTTAGACACTTGTACAATGCCATTCCTGAGGGAAACAGCACAAAGCAGTGCCCCCCCTCCTCGCCCCGACACTGAGTCTTGACTCGACCCTCGGGTCTGCGCACAAAGCGATTAGAATTAACTATTTGCCGGACTGAACTGCGAGTTAGCCTCTTAACTGTTCCGGGAGAATGTACGCGCAGTTTGGGATTATGTTTGTTAGATCACTCATGTCTAGTACAATTTCTACACAGTGTTGAGGATATTTTAATCTATCCATAAAAAGGGGTATATAAGATTTTGCAACAGACAAAGTTAAAGATTGTGCAATTATCTGTCAAAATCCGTCAAGTGGCTCGTGCAATAAGGGTTCCTTATTAAACTTAATATAAACGGCAATATAAGTCAGGCTATATATTCAGCGTGGGACCGAGTTTTGGGTGTTAATTCACCTCTGCCTAACCCTCCAGTGATAAGGGCGTGATTATATGTATGTATGTAGTATGTATGTATGGATATATCATCAATTTATCACGCTACTACTAAAGGGAGTAGAGCAGTATTGCGGAGGAGAATCGCTAACCGCGCAGCCCGCGACGAGCGGCGGCAACTCGGGCGTTGGAGGTCGCAGAATGACCTCCGTCCCCCATGAGCGCGGGCCTGGGGGTGACGGGTGGAGCCGCCTTTCACCCTAGCAGAAGCAGGCCGCGGCGGCGGTGCGCATTGCGTGCCTCCCCATACCCGGGGGCGAGTTGGGGAATCTTTGGTCCCCACACCGGAAGAGGGCCAGATCGAGAGATATGGTCCTGGGTCGGCCGGGGTGCGAGGGATACGGCTACGACAATCTCACCTCCGGCAACCGACGGCGTGCGTTTTAGTCGGTTCGAGTCCGACATAACCTCCTCCTCCGGCTCCGGCGGGGGAGGGAGCCGTGGGGATTTTCCGCACAATAAAAAAAAGGGAGTAGAGCAGTGATAACTGTTACTAAAATTGTGTTACTAAAATGTTAACAAATACCGCGGGCGAACCCGGAGCTTGTCGGCTAGTATCAGAGACGTATAGGAACGCTAAATAAAGAAACATTTATGTGTTAAGTGGTGTACAACGCCCTTTGATACATATATCTAAATAAGTACTAAGAGGCATTTCTACCCCATATTTCTTTTTTAAACATGTGGTGGGTGGTCCGTTAATGGGTGCCCCCTTGCCCATGTATTTACCCTGCTAACCCTATGGTTAGCTGGGTAAACGTAGTCTATAGTAAGCGTAGGATAGGATTCCAATGTCCACGATAATGAAGGTTCATTCGCGAAAGGCCGTTAATAACACAGTGGGCTTATGTACCGAGTTAGCAGCTTGGTCGGCCGAGAAAGGGACACTTCCAATTTTCGTAGAAAATTGATTCTATGTGATTATCTGAAGACACCATGTTGAATGCAGGTTAGTTCTTGCAATGTTAGGGTTTGGGTTCAATTTCTGTTAAGTTAAAATTTTAGTATACATGAACAAAATTTTATTAACATTCGTCTGTCTGTCTATTTCTGCCGATTCTGGATATTCTACTCTGGAATTTAAGTAAGATAAAGATAAAGATAAATTTATTCGTAGAAACATGTGTACAGAATGATGATGTTAAAAAAATATATAATAATGTATGGCGAGTTTCAACATGTTCTGTCAATTTAGACGTACAAATGTTAGAAGGTATTCGTGAACTTTTTGTGTGATTCAAGCGCAAAAATACTACACTATAGGTAAGTATATGATATGAAAAAAATATGTATTGTGTGGATCAGTGGTGAGGGGTCCCTATAAACCGATTCCTATCGGCTTGCTCTGCAAAGGGCTGAAGCTGTAGTATACATGTATTTTAATCCCATACAAAATTGCTATTGACGCTCTATAAAGGGTCCCATCACTCAATGCCACTCAATGCCACACATAGGGCGCCTAACTGTACCCCTTCACTTTTGGACCTAATTCTTGTCTCTGATTCTCACAAGGTAGCTACACATGGGCAGCTTCCTGCTTCCTTTTCCTATCATGACCTTATCTATCTGTCTTATAAAATCCGTCCTCCTAGGCGTAAGAGTAAATTTCTATATCTTCGTAGTTTTAATAACATGGATCTGGAGCGCTTGAGGGCTGATGTTAGCAGTGTTGACTGGTCTTCGGTGTACGACACCGATGACTTAGATACCAAAGTTTCGCTATTCACCAGGATGATACTTGACATATTCGACAAACATGCTCCTCTCAGAAAGGTGAGGGTCAAACATTTGCCTGCGCCGTGGCTTACTACAGAAATAAAAATGTGTATGTCAAGGCGCGACAAGGCAAAACGTAAATATAACAAATCACCTACAAGTGATAATTGGGATCAATATAAAAAACTACGTAATCGCTGCGGTCGTTTGTGTAGGGATGCAAAAAGACGTCACATTCACAACTCAATACAAAATCTCAATACATCACAAGTATGGCAATTTCTTCGGTCTCTTGGAATTGGTAAGGCCTCGCACGACAATGGTTGCAATATAGATCTTAATGAGCTTAATACTCACTTCTCGAGGTCTCCAGTTACCATTCCCGATGATGTTAAATCTTCAACTTTGAACTATCTCTCTGCACTTCCCTTGCCGATAAATACTTCATTCTCATTTCGGCCAGTTTCAGAGGCGGACATTGGAAAATGCTTAAACTCCATTACAACAAAAGCTGTAGGCTATGATGGCCTTCAGCTTCAAATGCTTATTCCCATCCTATCCTTTATTACTCCCGTAATTACTCACATCATCAATTACTCCCTATACAGTAATACGTTTCCCTCTTCGTGGAAAAAAGCTTACGTAATACCTCTACCCAAAGTACCCAATCCTTCCATGCACTCCCACTTCCGTCCCATTTCCATCCTTCCTTTACTATCTAAAGTCCTTGAAAACGTAGTTAATAATCAACTGTCATCTTACCTTTCCTCTAATAGCCTGCTTAGTCCATACCAATCTGGTTTCCGCCGTGGTCATAGCACAGTAACTGCTCTGGTCAAAATAACTGACGACATGCGACTGGCTATGGAGAACAAACGGCTAACAATTTTGGTACTGTTAGATTTTAGCAGTGCTTTTAACTCTGTTGATTTTGATGTCCTCTTAGGAGTTCTTGCTTCTCTTAATGTCTCATCCTCTGCTACTGCTTGGTTTAAATCATATCTTCAGGGGCGCTCGCAGTCTGTTCGCTGTGAAGAGGTTTCCTCGGAATGGTGCAATTTATCTGCGGGCGTCCCACAAGGTGGCGTTCTATCTCCTCTTCTCTTCTCCATCTTTATAAATGCTATCACAAAGGTCATTACTTCTCATTACCACCTCTATGCAGACGACCTGCAGCTATATCGACATTTCAAGACCGAGGAACTGACTGAGGCTGTGTCAGCTATCAACAGTGATCTTGCTAACATTAGTCAATGGGCTAAATCTTTTGGACTTCTGGTTAATCCAACGAAATCACAAGCAGTCATTGTTGGTAGCAGATACATGTCGAATCTTTTAGTTCACCAGTTGCTCCCACAAGTTTTATATGATGCGACGCCCATAGCTTTTTCTAAACATGTAAAAAATTTAGGTGTACATATAGACTCAAATCTGGCCTGGGATGTCCATATTGCAGATACTAGCAAAAAGGTTTACTGCTCGTTTCAGTCCCTCAAACGTCTCCAGAAATTCTTACCATTTCAAACTAAAGTTACTCTTGCGCAATCTCTTCTGCTCCCACTTTTAGACTACGCTGATGTCTGTTATCTTGATGCAAAGGAGGAACATCTTAATAAACTAGAAAGACTGCAAAATTTGGGTATCCGCTTCATCTTTGGTCTCCGGAAGTATGATCATGTTTCCGAATTTCGGTCAAGGTTGAGGTGGTTACCTATTCGTCAGCGTCGCGACTCCCATATTCTCTCTCTTCTCTACTCGATTCTCTTCAATCCTGAGTCGCCTGCATACTTACGAGAGCGCTTCGATTACCTCGTCCCTAGGGGTAAACCCTGTCGCACTTCCTCCTCTCTTCTTCTTCGTACTCCTCTTCATTGTTCCAGCTGTTACGATGGCTCATTTACTGTTCGCGCAGTAAGGTTGTGGAATTCGCTGCCTCACTCGGTACGCGATAGCACTTCTCTGAACGTTTTTAAGAACAAAGTGAAAGAACTGTTCCTCTCTCAAACTAGATGAATGCATGTAGGTATGTTATTTATTTTTCATAATACAAATGTATTTATGTAGGTATATGTATGTATGTATGTATGTGTATATATATATATATATTTTTTTTTGTATATTGTATGTATTTATGTAATATTTCTGCTGTATGTAATGTATATGTACTTGTGATAGGTATCTATCTTCTTTTCTTAGTACTTGTGTTCTATATATGTATTAATCTATAATTATGATCTAATTTTATATATTAATCCTCTATAATTGTACACTTGTCTTTTACCCTTTTGTCGCGCTTTTTCCTCTATCCCCCAAAGGTTTGCTGGGAGAAAACTCAATAGTGAGTTAAGCTCGCCTTTGTACATCAAAATGTATTTGCTTTGACTCTGTATATAATTTTTAGTGTGCAATAAAGAATTAAGACTTAAGACTTAAGATTATTTTCCACCAGCTTCGCTTTTTAACATTTTAACCCTTCACTACTGGTATGAATTCGATATAATTCACAATTATTATTATTTTAGATATTTCACATTAGATAAAGAAGCAGTTTACTTATGTTCAATGGATAAAAGAGTTTTGCTTGTAGCAGATAGAATCTGATGCTGTAGGCGAGGCGACACCGCAAAAAAATCTTTCGATACTAGTCGTTTGCCCATTAGGTTAAGTGAAAACTCCTGTATTTTTCTCTAGTGCGCCATTAGTTACTGCATAGGAATAACTTGCACAATAATATGATTAGCGTTGAATTTAAAATCTAGATATGCCTCTACCTCTACGATGGAAATATGGTGCGTGCGAGCATATTGTATGTATGCTGAGCTAGTATTGTGTGTTTGACGTCGCTAATAAAATCTAGATAGATGTTAGATATAAGACAATAGATATACGACTTGCCCCACACACACCATATTATCACATTCACGCGAATAATCACTTTTTACAACTAAAATGGATCACTACCTTCCTTTTTCCTTTTTAACTAAAAAATCTATGTAATTGAATGTTCAATGGAGCGAAACTATTTAGAGCGTGGACGAAGTTGAACATTGTGTTCAGTAGTTCAACTTTAACTACCGGCCATCGATTAGCTCCCGCCGCTGAGAGATCCGTCTGTAATATCTGCACTGTGAATATTTACGCTTTGACTACTTAATTATGCGGTTTTGGGTGAATTACTTGGAATTGTCCGAGTAAATCTCGCCATGGAGTATAGTGATAGTGACGTAGTACCTATAGTGGTTCGATTCCTGCTCAGTAAAAAAGTCACGTCATTCATCAGTAAAAAACACGTCAATATAAATTCACCTCATCTGATGGAAAGTTGAAGTAGGACATTCTACACAGCGCTATCTAAGTCTCAGGAAAGGGGGTAATTTTTTTAAAACTTTTTTATAATTACAAATTCTTTCCATTGTCGTAACTTGAGACGCATAAACTCTTGTGTAAATCATAGTAAAGCATACACGGTACCCTTTACGCATATACGCGAGCATAGTCATATATGGTGGTGTTCGCTATAAAGCGGAAAAAATATGACATGAAATGTAATAAAGTAAAATTTCCCAGCACGCGGCACTTTGTCTCGCCTTTATTAGTTTACACAATACACCCTCCTTGACGTCACACTTATTAAATCTGAGCACACCAGTGACGTCACACTAAGGCCGTGTTCACACTGTAAGTGGGTGTGAACGTACATCATTACGATGTGCACTAATTATACGACACTTGTTCTGTGCATTCAGTGTGGGTGGGACATTAATTATGTTATGGTAGCATTGAATGTGTTTTTGTTAGGTTAGTGTTAGGGGTTAATTAGTGTTGCTTAAAAACCTGTTGTAAGTGTTGAACCAGGTGCATTGTTCAAGGAAAATTTGGTATTTATATCAACGTGCTGTACACAATAAATCATCTCACTTTCCATTAGGTGGACCGTGTGTTTGTTTGAGACCTAAGTGATATAAAAAAACCTCAAGTTCTGTCCTTATATAATTGAGTCCTTATATGGGGTTCTCCAAGAAGGGCATTAGAAGGTTTCTTCAGGGTCGGCAGCGCGAGTGAGACGCCTCTGGTGTTGCATATGTCCATAGGCCACGGTGATCACTTCCCATCAGGTGGGCCGTGTGCCTGTCTACCACCTAAGTGGTATAAAAAAAAATGACCTCTACATTTCGGTCACAAACCCTTTCATGCAAGTCTGCCAGTCACCTGTTGTTTTTGAATACATTTCGAATTTAATTTGTGTGTATGTGTATGTCTGTGACGCCAGCCTGCCTGCCCATTTACATGTACTTTACATATTACCTGGTGCGTCAAACTGTAAGCACTCATTCGTTATATGTATATGTTGTCATGTTATCGAAATTTTGTTCACGTTGAACAGTTTTTTCTCTAACCACAGTTACTTCTAAAGCTTGCACCTTGGAACCCGAGATCCGCACTTTTACTTCATCATCAGCCTTGCGTTCTTACCAGTCGTATCCGGTGTCTTCACCTCGGAGTCTGCGGTTTGCTTAAATGTGATGTGGTTTGGTTGCCATTTAACCGCCAAGCTGAGTTGTGGTTAGTGGCCAACTCCTGACAGAGTTGTCATATAGGCCTCCGTCTTGACCTAATGACTAATGATGGCCGGGAGCGACTTTTAACGTGTCTTCTGAGCGACTTTTAAGCGCTGATATGAAATACCACGGTCACCCATCCATAAAGCAACCGCACCTAGATAGCTTAACCCACTGATCGTTTACCGAACCGAGTAAGCGCACCTGCAACGCGCTTACGTCCAATTCCTTTAATCGTGTCATAATTTGGTTTATTTGCGCTTTTACGGGAGCAGATGCTATCTAACCCATCGAAGCTGCTCCAGATGCTCGTCTGCCATTCAGATGAAGTTCGCTTGGTCTCCAAAGGTATTGATGAAGCCACATAGACCCAAAATAGCCACAACATGAAAAACATAGGCAGTAACCTGAACAGTACACAACAGTATCGGATATTAGTGACTGTCCTAGAGTGAGCTCGCACACAATAGGCGCCGAACAATGCCTTCTAATTAATAATTACCGTGTAATCGGGTTACAAACAGTAGGAGTGCGGTGTCGAATGGAGCTGACAGAGTGACGTCAGAGTTCACGTGAGGTCATCACCCTTGCTATATTTAGATCGGGAAGGTTTTAACTTTCAGGATGGGAATGGAGACCGTGATTAGTAACTTTTTAGGGACTTTCTCGTCACCAGTATTGATAAACTTCTCGTCCACTTACAAAAATTTAAAGGCAATATTGGAGTCATCTACCGAAAGCCTTAAGCTTGACGGCCTCATCAGATGCTTTTTGACGCCTCTTTTAAAGGACCCGGGACTGTAGGAAGAAGGAAACATAGATGCTGGTAAATAATTCGCGTTTTAGGATGTTTACTAGATTTTCCTAGAAAAGGAACATATAAATGTGTTATGTTCCTTTTCTAGGAAAATGGTGACCCTCTTATCTGAGACTTTGTCTTCCGTTTACCATCAGACGAGGTTAATTTATAAGACGTGATCTATTTAAAAAACTTATTGCCCCCTCTTTTTTGTCGGGGGTTAAAAAGGAATAACATAATTTCAGATCTACTTTTATATTTGAGTTTTCTAATTCTTCTTTTCAACATATACATAACAAGAAATGTTCGATCGCATTATATTAAACCGAAAACATAAATACAAAATAAGTGTATGCAAACACCTCTGCCTATCGTTTCTAGTAAATACAGTTGTGAGTATCTATCTACTGTAATATATAAGGCTTTGTTATGTAAGTATCGGTTCAGTAGGAGGGAGCCGAATGAATGGGGTGAAGGAATGTAACAAATCACCGATGTCATTGTTTCGAAGCGAACTCGCGTCAAAAACAAGCACTCGGTTTGTTACGTCGGATTACTTTGGAAAGAAGCTCTTCGTTTGTGATGTGTGTTATACTGAACATAGCATAAAAAAACTATAAGAAAGTTGGATATTAAGGTTGTTTGTGCGTTTTTGATTCTGTGTTACATGTTTGTGCGATTGTGTGCAATCATGAGGTCTTAAGTTTTGGTTTTGGATTGAGTTATGTTTTATAGTCTTCATTCATTCATAGGATATTCAGTACCAGCAAGGAGTCATCATTACCATCCTTGCGTTACTCCCGGTCACATCCGAGGCCTTCATCTCGGAGTCCAGGGTCCGCTTATTTCAGTCTAACTGCGATGTAACAGTTCGATATTTTCCGAGCGACTGCCATCTGATCTCCACACACTATTAGCAGTAGTATCAAAGAGTCTGATGTATTATTATGAAAGTTCCTAAATAAACGTTAACTTCAAAAGTGTCGTAATGATATACAGTACAACCTTATATTGTATTATCTTCTTATAACATTGTATTGTACCAAACTATATTTGAGTTGTATATAAATTCGTTCGCAGTTAAATGACAAAAACAACAGACAGGAGCGAGAGCCTGATTCAGTTTCAGTGAGCCGCGCGCGGAACATAACAACAAACAAACATACATAACGAGACTCAGCTCATTTGTGTACAGCAGAGCTTTTAACCCGTTTTCTGGAAATGCATTAATTAAATCGTAGCGTTTTCGTAGCAAGAGCTACGCCTGTCGTAGACAACGTCTACGCGTAGGGTTGGCAATTAATGATGCACTGCAGTGTTAATAGAAGACTTTTGAATGTAGAGAGATTTGAAATAAAACGTACTGTATGTAGTTAAATGTTGTTCTGCAACCTATATATGTTACTACAGTCATAATACAGAAAATTTTCCTATGGCAATTTTAAGCACAAAATTGACGTTTTATATAGTAAAAACAAATGTTTTTGATTTAAAATATATAAAAAGAGAGATATATTTCCTGTAACCAGTTTTACTATATTTTAGTTGTCAGTGGCCAGTTGAATATTAATATAAAGAAGCTCCTCTCTGTAACTTTGGTGAATTAAGCGACAACCTTGAAAAGTGAAAACTGTTTTACAAAATTATATTTCATTTTAGCGAATTACTGTAGTGTTAATGTTGGAAAAATAGTATTTGGTCTGTTAGCTTTGTTGTGAACAGAATTACTGAGGGGTTCGTCTGCTTGTGACAAGTTTATTTCGTTATTCTAGTAATTAAAATTAAGCTCAAGTAAAATAAGGTAGGTACCTTCACTTGATTGTCACCTGGCCTATAGGTTACAAATATAATCAACTAGCTGTTGCCCGCGGCTCCTCCTCAGCGTGGATGTCGGTTATCGTGACCAAACATAGCATATGTCCTTTCCCAAGGTCTGATCTATCTCTGTACAAAATTTCATCAAAATCGGTTCAGTGGTTTAGGCGTGAAAGCGTAACAGACATACAGACAGACAGACAGAGTTACTTTCGCATTTATAATATTAGTGTGGAATATGGATATGAATTCTTTTTTAATTACTATTAGCTTTAAGTATACGAGTACATAGTAAAAATGAGTAAATAATAACAAACGAAATAAAACTACCTAACCAATAATCTTGACACCTTCACCTTTAGTTTCATCATTAGGTGAAATGAAGTCATAATCAAGTGTCAAGTCCTATTAAAGAAAACAAGCTATGGTAACCACCATAGCTTGTTGTTCAAGAAGGGTAAAGTGTGCTGAGTCATATATTATCCGATTCCAACAAACATCACAATCTAAACAAGATGTAAAAATAAATTTTCTCAAAAGGGGAATAAATTTGGTGATTTGCTAGGTAGTGGCATGATATATCAGACGGTTAAGAAAATATCTTGTGAATTAAAAAAAAATATGAAAGGAGTAAATTACGGCAGCTCTGCTGCTCTCAGAACCACTAATTTTAATATCCAATTAAAAAAAAACCTAACCCGTAACTGCAGCAGGTAAAATTAAATAACCTCAACTAACATTCAATTTAAATGAAAAGACTTATAATATCTGACTATAGGTGGTCTATCCTACGTGCGAGCAGTGTTGCTTTGACAAACGATCATTAGACGCAGCCAGGCGACGTCATTAGCCGCCACTCGACACCTCCCCTGACGGGCACGTCCCCCGGCGGGCACGGCCCCCAGCGGGCACATCTCTTGCCGCTGCACGAGGGGCGCGTCATTATAAGCTCCATACGATATGATGTTACTGTGAGTGCATGTTAAGCGCCTAACGAAAGGTTAATTAAATGAAAATGTTTATGGACAGTGCAGGTAAAAGTGTGTTGCTTTTTTTAGCATGCTGACGCTGCTGAATGGTTTTCTAAATGTTGCTATGTCCGAATCGATACATGGGGTTAGCAGACTTGGTGTAGGTAGAGCTCGTTACACACATAAGACAAGCATGTCTATCGAGAATGTATGTGGACTATGTTGTGGATATGAAATTAAAAGATAAATACTAAATACCATGAAAATTAAAACGATGCCGTAACCGATCCCCTGTCCCTGAAATTGCAAACAAGTATTCGCGCAAACCGTATGCGTAAAAATAAATCCTATTGATTACCTATAATTGTGCTTGACTGTACTGATCATCAGGTGGAGAAGGTAAGCACGAGTCCGGTCCCTAATTTTCTACATAATTGGCCGCAGTCACCTAGATGGGTCCTTTTGGGTAGACCTTTTGGTAGGTACCTATACGTAATAGTAGATTATAGGTAATCGATCCCAGCTCTTATTTCTTGTTCCAGGGTTTCGTGAAAAAATATGTCTCAGACAGACGAAAATGTGTCTGCCTACTTTCCAACACTATCAATTTATCTATAGCTAGCTTTCCACCTGCGTGGATGACGGCTATCGCCACCAAAATACGTTTTTAGGGTTCTAAGACACCGCTGTCCTCTTGTCTGCCTGTCTGTCGCCAGGAACTGTGATAACTAGACAGCTGACATTATTATCTAAAATTAGACTTATGATTCAGACGAACTACTTTTAAAATGAGTAATTATGTCAAAGTTCTTATAATTTATAATTCTCTGAACTTGAAGTTATACCATTTGGAAATCTTTTAGGTAATGAACTACGGAGAGAAACTTTACAAAGTTGCTCAAATCTTTGTTAATATCTAGTAAGTATAATATATAATTTTCTTGTAACAAGCTCGTAAGTAATAAGTTTCTGAGAAAAAAAAAATTAAAAGTATATTAATTAATCTCTGGTTCGAATTCACGACGGTGAGTAGGGTAGCTCAGCCTCCGTGGCGTAGCGGTAGTGAACGCGGCCGCTACGCAGGAGGCGCGGGTTCGATCCCCGCTCAGTGCAAATATTTGTGTGCATAAAATATGGATATTTGCATTGGTCTGGTCGTGCCTCGGAGAGCACGTTAAGCTGTCGGTCCCGGTTGCCATAAAAACAACTATGGCAGTCGTTACGGGTAGTTGGTGCCCTAAAAAGTCCAAAAAAACAACGATCTAGCTGCAAAGCTTCGATATCGCCTAATGTTAACATTGGGTTGTGGAGGTCAGATGACAATCGCTTCACGGAAAATATCGAGGTCTAGTCAAATCTGTAGTTAAGACTGGTTAAGCGGACCCCAGACTCCGAGCTGAAAGCTTCGGATGCGACTGGGAATTAACGCTAGGAGGAAGAAGTAGGGTAGCTCACTGGAGGGGTTATGTGCTGTCAGTGGGAAAACCAAAGGCTTTGTTTGTCCTACTTATCTTTTGCGCTGACGGTACAAAATCTTTCTGTTCTTACAGGGTCGGTCGGCAGCACGAGTGTGACTCCCCATAGGCCACTGTAACCACTTACCATCAGGTGGGCCGTGTGATTGTCTGCGACCCAAGTAGTATAAAAAGATAAATTTAGGGTTAAAAACCTAATAATCATTGAATTTTATGCCAAGAAATTAAAAAAAAACTCAAATAAACTCATCTCCTGGTACGAGACGAGAAATTGATGCAAATACACTCTGAAACCTAGACACTATTTGTTAATTAAATCCTCACAATCGACAGTCGGTTAATAAAAAGACAAAGCTTGTTTATAAGTCCAATCACGAGCGGTGTAACTAAAAGGAACATCTCCGGACAGCCTCATGCATGCAAACATGTAGTAATCCGAGATAGCTTCATTACACGAGCCAGCGCCGCCTACAAATTGATCTGTAGGTACGGCTTTGATTCCCGTTAATGGCCAATCTACGGTAGCTGGAATCGGCAGCCAATATAGACAAGGTTTATGGAATTTCGGGAATATGAAACGTGTTATACAAGTTGTAATAACTGCCGTGTGGTGTTCAATTCAAACACAACTGTAGCAGTTTCTAATTAAGCTTAATACTAGACAAATACTAGGTATACGTGGGTTGTATTTATTTATTTATTTATTATATACTTTATTGTACGCCAATTACAATTACAGGTTGTATTATGAGTTCTAGATGGCGAGTAAATATATTATGTGTCATATATAAATTTCTAGATAAACAAATACATATAATATACACACACAAGTCTTACGACTCATTGAATCACTCATTCACTCACATATTCACCCACATGTACACAGCGACTATCTTCTTCTTCATATGTTGACAGCATATTGTTCTGTTGTCTGTTTGTTGTTAGGCAATCATGAGGTCTTCCGGTGAAGGGCAAGCAGCGCTCATTAGCAGAACTGAGAGGCAAACTTCACCAGAACCTTGCCCGTCAATCAGCAGGTGTACCAACTTACAGAGGCATCGTAGACTATTTTGGAACCCTATATACATACCAACATGGTTGTCCCAGCACCTGCCAACACCTGCCAACTCACAAGCATGACTCTGGTATTGCAAGTATTCACAGGATTACGTATCAAAATCCCGAAGCATTAACTCCAAGTTCAACACCCCAAATGTACAAAATACCAAAGTTCAAAATCCTGAAAGTTCAAACCATGTTCCATATCTCAAAATTAGATGAATGAATTTATTATGTCTTAGGTTCTCTGTCTAAATTGCAAGAAACATGTTCACTTTCACTTTTTAACCGACTTCAAAAAAGGAGGTTCTCAATTCGTACGCAATTTTTTTTTTTTTTTTTTTTGTATGTTTGTTACGCGATTGTGAAGCCAATCCTGGACGGATTTTGAAAATTCTTTTTTTGTTTGATAGAGGATACTTTCAGAGGTTCTCCCTTGTTTGGTATAACAACGTTTGGTCGAATGTTACTAATTCGAACAACGTTTGAGAAAATAATTGCTTTGCATAATATCAATTGACGTAATTTTCATTTCATCGAATATTTATTTGCGATAACAACGTTTGCGCTATTGATCAAAAAGTATAATGCTCATTTCATGTAATGTTCAGTTGGTATAATATGTATTTTATCGAATATTCAATTGGTATAGGTACCTAATGTTAATGTAGTGTAGAAATTCATTTATCTGGCCCTCGGCGGCCGCTGCCGCGGCCCGCTCGCTTCGCTCGCTCGCCTCGTGCTTGTTGTGGTCACAGTTCTAACCTAACCTAACCCTGCCGATTTCCATGATGTAAGAAAACCACTAAGAGTATGTTTCATGAAAGACTATACAAGTAAAATCTTAGAGTATACATTGCTAGTAAAATTGAAAAACTCTCAGTGCAATCGGCAGGGTTAGGTTAGGTTAGAACTGTGACCACAACAAGCACGAGGCGAGCGAGCGAAGCGAGCGGGCCGCGGCAGCGGCCGCCGAGGGCCAGATAAAAAACAAAATATGAAAAAACAATGAAACCACCGTCAGTTTATTGACAATGAAAGGAAACTAATTATTACTAAACCGGATATTCGGTATGATCTCTCGACTAAATCATTATTAGTCTAATGAAGCATTAGTTTAAATAAAATTAGTGCAAATGAAAATTCAGTGAAATGATATTTTTCCAACTAAATAATTATGCTAAATAAAATTCTACCAATTAAATATTCGATCAAATGAATAATTATGTGAAATGACTTTATTGTAACTGAAATTAGTTCAAGTGATATTCGACCAAACGTTGTTATACCAAACAAGGGAGAACCACTTTCAGAGTGGTCCCATATCCAAGATGTCCGGATCTAATGCTATGATCCTGGAGAAATCAAGGGAAATTCTCCGAAACCAGACTGATGCGCCTTCAAGCGCCTACTCTTTTATATTAGCAATCAGATGAATGTTGTTTTATTTTCAAAGAACATGCAGGCGTTGCTCTTAAAATTACAGTATAGCGAAAATACAACTTTAATAATGATACTTTACAGTACGTACGTAATAATCAATATTTATGAAATACAGTGACTTAATAGTCATAAGTACGCGTTCTACATGGCTATGCTAGGGAGTATCTATAATATAATATATTATAGTAGTACGAGTAATAGTAGAGTCATAGATCACATAGATGAATACCTATGTGTACCAGCATTTTCCAAAATTTTGATACTGTGGGGGTAAAATAGGTGACGAACCGTTGTATGTAAAATCCGTATTTTGTGAAACGGATTTTATGATCTTTGTTTTGTTGGAGAGAGAAAGGTGGTTCAGGGAGCCAGAATCGTATGACAGGATTCAGGAAGTCAGGATTGGATTATGGGATCTAGGGAAATCCTCAAAATGATGGTAAAACACTGTTTCTGCTGCTTTAACATATTTAATTTCAATAATTGCCTTTTAGAATTATCTTCACGTGATTTTTAAGCTGCTGATGATAGGAACCTAAGCAGAGGGTGGGATTATAACTCACTAAAAAGAGGAAAATAAATTCATTTTAACAAAAAAGTTTAACCGACTTCAAGAA
Organism: Eilema depressum; assembly: GCA_914767945.1. Taxonomy (NCBI): domain Eukaryota; kingdom Metazoa; phylum Arthropoda; class Insecta; order Lepidoptera; family Erebidae; genus Eilema; species Eilema depressum. The sequence goes on along the minus strand of OU612031.1, from coordinate 19,101,162 downwards.
ACGGCAAAGAGGCACTGAAAAGTGAAAAATAACGTAATTTACAGACTTACTGATTTATTAGAAGTCGGTGCCAGCCAACTTTGTTTGTTGTGTCTAAACTACTCGTACTATGATGCAATCAATTGAAATATTGCCTCTCGAGCTTGGCACCGACTTCTTATAAATCAGTAAGTCTGTAAATTACGTTATTTTTCACTTTTCAGTGCCTCTTTGCCGTTTCTTGAAGTCGGTTAAACTTTTTTGTTAAAATGAATTTATCTGAGAATATGATGATAGTGTAAACGTTCAATAAACAAACAATCGTCTTTAGAAATCGAGATAACACATGTCCTGTCTATCTGCAATGGAAAGTACGGTAACACCTAACACATTCATACTGTATGTCAGTCCACTAAGGACAATAATACATCACAACCTCCACAAGCAAATATTCACTTTAATATGTAGGCATAAAGGTTGAAAATCGAACTCTAAAACGTGGATTTTATATTGAATATGGAGGTGAACCTACCGATATTTCGTGATTTGTGAGAACGTATTTGCGGTAGTGACGCGTTTGTCCCTCGGAATAGAAAATAATACAATATATATTCGGATATATGCGCGTACAGATACGATATGTATTGGCAGATCGCTCGCCCGATGGCTATAACTGATGTATTTATTTGACAATTTGAGCGCTGTATAAATATGGTGATGTTTATTTGTTGTGGTAATGGGTCAGATCTGTGATATGTGACAGATAAAAAGTAACATGTACGATGAATAACAGCATTGGTTCGCTTGGATGGGATTTATGAGAATAATTGTTGGAGAGAATTGAATCATGTCAACGGTATATTGAAGCGTTAGAATCAAACAACACATTATGAACATATATATATGCTACTTAGATATATTATGAAATATGAAAGTTTGTGATGGATGTCTGAAAGGACCTGTATGAAATTTGGTGCAGAGATAGATTAGAGTCTGGAATAACACTACAATACTTCTATCACTCTAATAAGTTCCTATGAGTTGCGAGAACGGTGAGAATGTGATTGGATTTCACGCAGGCAATGGCGCGGGCAATTGCTAGTAATAAAGTAATAGTGTACGAATATTAAACTGGGCGTTAATACACCTCCGCCTACCCATTCGGGGATTTACAGGTGTGAAGTAATAATGTTTGTATGTAATAAACCGAAAAATCAAATTGATTTTAGACCTTCAATGAAATCAAACTTAAAAGGAAAGCGCTTATGTTTATTCACAGTCTAAAGTCTTTTATTTGACTGCCTCTGTGGCGTAGCGGTAGTGAACGCGGCCGCTACGCAGGAGGCGCGGGTTCGATCCCCGCTCAGTGCAAATATTTGTGTGCATGAATATGAATATTTGCATTGGTCTGGGTGTTTCTATGTATAATATGTATGTATTTACAAAAAAAAAAATGTATCTAAGTATGTTTATCCGCATTCTAGAACCCATAACACAAGCTAGTTAAGCTATGCTTACTTTGGGTCTAGATAGCGTTGTGTAGAATGTCCTACAATATTTATTTATTTATTTATTTATTTTATGTGTATAATAGAACTATATCTAAGGCATTCCAGCAACGTTAAAGCTCGTGTTATTAATGGGCTCACTTCAATAGTGAATTAGGTACCTACCGCTCGAACCGGTAACCTTTCACGACTTTATGTGTCGGTGGTATACGATTCTAAACTTGCAGAAGTTAACATTATTATATATAGCTGCTTCTAGCGGATTATATAACGATGTATATATAATTTATATTAAATATATAATTTAGCCGACCTTTAAGTGCAGTCGACAAAGTTAATACGGTTGCACCTTTACGTAAAACTAAATAAATATACCTACTATTTATACTGTTGATCGATGACACTTGGTGAAACTTGTTACAATATTGACCGTCAATGTAAATCTTTGACAACGCCGTACGCGAAACCGGTTAGGACAATAATAAGACTTATCGTGGAAAAGTACAAGTGTTATCAATATGTGCAAATAAACATACACTTTTTCATATAAACTTATATAAAGGTGTAACCGTATCTCATTTGTCGCTGAACATTTTTAGAGCAGTTCGTACTTCAAAAAGAGAAACGGAGACCCTTATAGGATCACTTGGTTGTCAGCCAATCAGGAACTTTTTGTCAGGACTACAGTTTGTTTCTAAATCCAGTTTTATATAGAATCCTCACTGTACGAATCCATCTTAAGGTGCGTACAGATTATGTAACATGTTGTATAACTTGTGTTATATAACACGTCCACATTATCTAACATTGTTTTATAACTTTGCAACATTGTACTAACTTCAGTGTCTACATTACTGAAACATGTTATATAACATTGTTTTATAACATGTTATGCTATATAATTTGTACGCACCGTTACAAAAAGTTAGTAAATTATTGAAAACTCGGTATCTGCCTGTCGTTATCGATATCTTAAAATTTTGGTAGATGGTGACCCGAGAATTGATTATGTCGGCTGTGGAAATATCTAACTTTGAATAAAATCAATTACCTAATTGAATCCAAAATTGACAGTTGTTATTTATGTCCAGGTGACAGATGTCAAAGCTAGCTAGGTCGTCTTGATAAATAAGTACCTAATATTGGTGATAAAGAATTGGAGGACTAATTTATTATTAACTACACTACAGTTGTTCTTTGCTTCTGTTTTAAATAGAGCTTTAGCCAGAAGATTGAGCTAAGCTCACCTTTGTACATGTTTCTTTAAATTGTATTATGTATAACCCCTGTACTGTGTGTGCAATAAAAAAAATTACAATCGTTAAGAATCGTTACATCCATATCCATAGATACTAATATTATAAATGCGAAAGTATCTCTGTCTGTCTGTCGGTTACGCTTTCACGCCTAAACGGCTGAACCGATTTTGATGAAATTTGGTATAGGGGTAGTTTAGATCTTGAGAAAGGCTATGTTTGGTCGCGATAACCGACATCCACGCGAGCGGAGCCGCGGGCAAAAGCTAGTTTCTTATAATTCTTTAAAAGAATATTGTAATGGGAAATACTAATATTCCTCCTAACTCAAGCTAAGCAAAATTATTTGTGTTAGGAGTGGGTTCACGTCGTTAATGTAATGGCCAGGATTCGAACCCAAGATCTCTCGATCGTAAGGCCGATTCCTTAACCACTAAGTTACTGACGCTTTTGTGCCCAACTCGAAATTTGGCTGCGTACTGGTCACATAAAAGTTATCATTTATAGTAATGAAGAAAATAAAATAATACTACCTTAAATGACTTTTAAAATGAGGTCGTATGAGTGTTTTTGTGATATGGTTGTAAGTGAGATGTGGCATCTTTGGCGGTTTCTTACCGTCTCTACCATGGTGAATGTTCTGATGAGCTCTTCCAAGTAATCCCACCCTCTCCTTTCCTATATAGGACAACACGTGCAGGACTTAGATGCCACCCGCATACGGTGCAGAATATTCCATCAAGAACCAAGCGATTCGGCGACTCCTTCTTCTGCCGCACTATTAAGACTTGGAATTCCTTGCCAGCTCACGTGTTTCCTTCCTCCTATAGTCCCGGGTCCTTTAAGCGGGGCGTGAAAAAGCATCTGATGAGGCCGTCAAGCTGAGTGCCACCATTGTAACATGGTACGTGTTGTAATGGTGGCCCTCTTTTCAGAGACTTTGCCTTCAGCTTACCATCAGGCGAGGCGAAGTCAAATTGACGTGTCCTATATAAAAAAAAAAAAAGTGTGTACGGGTATGTAGCGTAAAACTATAATACGTAGACATTAACACAAAAAACTGTCCCATGTGGATATTAAACCCTTACCACTACATACCGCGACAGTTAGCAACATTAATCCTTACTACCGAACTATTTCTAAAGTAATAGTGCCAAGCCATAATCACACACACGTACTCGTCCAAGTACACAACTGTACTCACATACGTGCACTAACATAACAGAACTAAATCATTCTGATGAGGAAACTTTGTTCGCCTTACGTCCCGAAACTCTTGGACACTCCCTGGAGACAATGCATGAAATATAGCTTCTTTTTGTTACACAAACACCTCTGCAATCATTTCGCCGAAGATCAATGAGGGGGAGGGGGGGCAAAGCGTTTCCGTGATTTGTGGTGTAGGGATGAAAGACTACTGTCATTATCGGAGGAACGTCTTTTGTTTGTTCGCTGATTGGTACTCAAAGTGGGTGGAAAAGAATGAGCAGTCAACGTAGGAACACGTAAATAAGTACTGTTCTGTAACAAACATGCTTCTTTATGGGTTCTTTATTACTCCTTAACTACTAAGGTTCCAAAAATACAGATTGTACCCGGGTTCGAATTGAACCAACGCAAGCAATTTAGTTACCTGAACGGATTAGGGAGATTTGCAGACACTTTAGAAAAATATTATTGAAAATCATTTATTTAATAAATAAACAATATTATCAATTATGTCAAAATTGTAACCGTCAATATTATTGAAAATTAGGTTCATTCTTGTGGCTCCAGGTCCCAATATTTCTTAGATAAGTGAAGCTCAATAACTTATGCGAAAATTTAATGTTACCTACTCAAATACTAAAACCAATTTCTAAGCGCACAGCTTCAGTTATGTTTTCTTTCTATTTAGTGAAGTCAACAAAGTAATATTATTATACTTGAATGAAACAAAGCCAGCCTATCAGAATAAATAACACGTTTCACCAAAATTGAAAGCTTTCAATTTTCTTTTCATCGCCTCATATGTGTTAAAATCGATTTTGTTCAGCTTAAATTTTAATTATGCGAAAATTTTACTGAATAGCGTCGACGTGGGTTTATTAATTTATTATTATCGGCAAAGCATTTACTTTCGTATTTTATAACAAAATTAATGTAGTTTCAGAAAACTTCTTAAACATGTCTAGACACCGAACATTTGCTTTTGACAATTTTTATAACGACTTGTATTTTAATTTTGTAATTTATTTATTATTTCGGCATTTTTTTTTTCATTATTCCAGCGCAAATCCCGGTTTAACTAACTACAAAGCCTGGGATCCGCTTGTCTACTCATTCTTTCTATAAATTAGATTTATTTTGGCTTTTACGGGAGGTATTAGCGTCTGATCTGACCTTCTAAGTTCGAGAGAAAAGTCTTCATCGAAGTCTTACCTGTCAATTGGAAATAGGCAGCAGGCTCACAAGCCGGGCCAGTGTAAGCAAATGGTAGGTGATACCTTCTCCAAAGTGACAAAAGCGTGAGTATATTTATGTTAAACCATGCAAACAAAATTCACTTAAACCATGACAATATAGATAAGTCCTTCGCTGCGTAGTAATGTGATATTAATGTCCTTTTGCATACAAAGTATTCTTTCATTCCTTTTTCATTTCCACCTTTTACTTTTGCAATACGAATATAACACACAAATGTTGGTGAAAACCTTAACGGAACATTAAAGCGCTGTACTTAGGCATTGTCAACAATACATATGATTGGTACCTACACCCGGTGTACGCACCGGGTGTAGGTACCAATCATATGCGTACGCCTTCATGCTATACATTATAATTCTGCGAACTATTGACCGCCGTAATTTGGCATAAATAAACCAAATATCGCTGTTACTCATGCGAATAAAAGTATTAATACAAATACGGGCTGGTGCACCAGTGGTGGGATAGATAATAGAAGCTATGCGAGACGTTTGAATAGGCTTTGAAAAAGGAACCAGACCAAAAGAAAACCTAGGATAAAACGTATTCTTATCTTATCAAAGTAAGCACTGTTTTAATGGTATACGGTAAATAAACTATTTCAATTATGAATGAAAATATAATAATACAAATTCTGAATCTTCCAGCACGTGACGCGTGACGTTTTAATCCACCATCTATTCCACTAAATTTTTCGCGTTTATTTATTATAAAAAACGTACTTACATGGCTTCATTACCAACTATGTGAGGGAGTAATAATACTTGCTAAAACTGTCCACTGTTCCACAGAGTGTCCCGTCGGCCGACACTCGTTTTTCACGCCGTCGCACATGTTCTTGACGCGCCCTGTCCACAGGAGCACGCTCATACGCTCGTACGCTCAATAAATATAGTGTCTCGATTAACTCATTTATTATGTGATACACTCTATGGACCGACTTTATATATCTAATTAAAAACGTGATAACTTGGACGATGATCTGCGAGGTATGGCGTTAAAGAGTTCCACTGGATTTTGGTGATCGCGGATCTAATTCTCAAATATTATTGTTTGTATTTTATGACTTTAACTATGTATGTATGTTTATTCATATTTTAGAGCCAATATTATAAGTACCTAATGCTTAGCTTGAGGCTCGTAGACTTAACGCTCACTCCCCATTACAATTTTTTTTATCAAAAACCGTATCGACTGCTGCTGGTCATCCCATTTCCATAAAATGATGTCAATTTATTATTTGCATGTGCTTGATAGTTATAGGCATTGTGCAATTTATTGAACCCTGCAATTGTTTCATGGGATTTATTTTGCAAAATTTTCATAAAATGTAAATATTACATCGCGGCACGAACAGTACAGCACAGGCCTAATGCCGCTCTCGCCCTCGCCGGTATAATGTAATGTTTACGATCACGCCGCGCAGGCCCCGGTGCTTGGCACCGCGTCGCATATGTGACTATCATTCGCCGAATATCAAATCGGTCCTATAAAAAGATTTCTCCTCGTAACCCGTTTCAAGGGGCCTGCCCACTTTACAACTGATTTACGTAATGTGGGCGCCAAATGAATTACTGTTCGGTACCGTTTGAGCGATGTTTGATTGTAAAGTTTTTGTTTTAACGTCTGATGGTGAGTTAGTTTGAAGGGTTTAGAAGGTGAAATTTGGAATTTTTATAGAGTTATAGATTTCTGCAAAGCTGATTAATTAACCGAGTTATGTTTTTTTGCTGTAGCAGGATTGTTTTATATTAGTAATGAGGGCTATCCCATCCAGCAAAGCTACATTACTGTGATTAGGAGTAGGTTCACCTCAGTTATAATATATTCTGAGTGAGGTTTTAAACTTGCAACTGCTGAAAAGCAAGTCTCTTAATCGTCATTGAGCAAGTTTCCACCAATCGTTACAAACACAGACAAAGTAATTTTATTTATATAAACAGACACAAATGATAACACTAGATATAACGACAATTTGTACATATTGTACATAATAAGAAACCTTTTACAATAAATGTCTGTACGGGCCTAGAGACCTTTACCTAACACCTATTTATAGTTTCAGGTTGAGCTTTCAAAGGCTGATCTCTTAGTGTACGTCACACCTTTGTAGTAAGGCTACGGACAAGCAATAATTTTAAAACGTTCGAAGCTTTCGATAAGCTTGGGACAATCCGCATTTTTCCAAGCGTTTGGTATGCCAGCTCGATCATGTAGCTGAATTTTCCGACTTTCTGCATGAGCGTTATACTGAATTGCATTCGAGTTATTTACGTTTTGCACATTATTACTGGCTGGTTGGCACGTATTAGGTACACTGTTATGTATGTAGAAGTTATAACACGGAAATTCTGCAGGCAGGCAGCATTGATTGAAAAGGACAAAAAAAATAAAAGTATCAAAGTGTTTGATCAAGTTCTGAATAGCTGAAAAGTGTTTCTCTGAAGGGGTTCAATAACTTTTTAGAGAAGAATAAACTGTCCCTTGGGTCCTCAGTATGATGTAATATAAAGCTGCCCTGATATACAGTGATTCTAAGGTTAAGTTTTAACATGTCTTGAACTACAGTAAAGCTACTTCAAGAAGATTTAATAGGTGACTTTGATTACTTTAGTACTATACCTGCATTCTTATCTTCATTTGAACAAGAGAAAAATGTAGGTGACATTGCTATTGTTCATCGTTCCCTTACTAAACAAAGTTATGACATTGAACAGGAAAACTACAGCCTGAATGAGAGACCGAGCCGAATAAAAATCTTGTTTACAACTTTTTTGGCTCATTATATACACATTTGCTTCCAACTATTTCAATGACAAAATTATACTAAAATCGTTAGGGTCGTGTTTGATATTATAAGAACAAAGGACCTTGAGAGATTGAGTACCACTTGTTATAATAAACTTGTTTAACTATGTAGTTTGTCGTTAATATGCAGATATTGTTATCTTTGCTTTATAGATATTGATATTGATGTCAATCCAACTCCTTAATGTTTATTTATTTAGGTTTACGTTCCAATAAATAATAATTATAGTACTAGTAATAGTATACAAGTAGGCAATTCTGCCAGAGTTTCAACATCATTGAACTCGTCATTAGTCACGAAGGAGGCGCTCTCATCTATCCATCTCAATTCAGTGAAATATTTATTTTGTATGTTCAGCAATAGTTTTCTTTACCACGTTACCCGATTATAATTTGATCACGTACTGTCCTTACCCTTTTTGGTGTTACCACACTAGTAGTGGTGTCATAAATAGTACCATTTTCTCCATCATTACGTGCATGATGTTATTTCTTTATGGTTGGATATTAGTTTTAGTTCACCAATACTATTTATATTTAGTCCTTATAATTATCGCCATAATCGGTGATTAATAAAGGTGGTGTTAGTTTTCATTGTTTGATACATTTTTTGTGCAATTTAGACTGTAAATTCGAAAAACACAAAATATGGTGGACCCCAGGTTGAAGCCTCTGACGCAAAAAGGACCTACAAAGAAACATTCAGAAAAATGTGTACACAGCACTAAAAGGTAATAGAAAATACTAAATGTCACTTAATATTGTAGATCTAGATATAGACTGTACCTCACGATCATGCTAATTAAAATTTATGAATATAAAGTAATCAGGCTTTCAAATTATAAATAAACTCATTATGAATTATATAGTTTCAAGTAACTCATTAAAATTCATCGTGATCTCATCTTTAAATTTGAATTTAATTATCACATTACAAGATCAATGATTAGGTAAGGTTATGCGTACGACTGCCTCTGTGGCGTAGTGGTAGTGAACGCGGCTGCTACGCAGGAGGCGCGGGTTCGATCCCCGCTCAGTGCCAATATTTGTATGCTTGAATATAAATATTTGCATTGGTCTGGGTGTTTCTATGTATAATATGTATGTATTTACAAAAAAAAAAAAAAAAGTATCTAAGTATTTATATCCGCATTCTAGATTCCATAACACAAGCTAATTATTAAGCTTACCATGGGTCTAGATAGCGTTGTGTAGAATGTTGTAGAATATTTATTATTTATTATTATTATTATACGTTACTCAAAAGCCTAAGTTATAGAATTGCTGCACGAGTAGGTATTATAATATTGGAAATGTCAAACAAGATCAAACTCAGTCTAAGATCAATCTAATCCAGATCCCAATAATGCTAACTTAATCAAAGATCTGCAGACTGTTGAAGGTCGCACCTCACAGCTAACTGAGTTAAAATAATTCTTAGATTAATATTGAATTGTTTTTCAATGTCACGTCAACTTTGTGAGGATAGCTGTACACAGACGGACCGGTCATATTATGTACGGTTGAGCTGAAGGCGCGGTATGAAGGGAACTTCATCCCATGCACGTTCAAGCTGTGGAATGAAGTCCCTGCGGTGATTTTCCCAAGCGACTACAATATGGGGTTCTTCAAGAAGGGCATTAGAAGGTTTCTTCAGGGTCGGCAGCACGAGTGTAACGCCCCTGGTGTAGCATACGATGCAAATAGACATTTATGCATACAAATATTTACGCTGAACGGGAATGCTGTCAATAAATGTTGTTTTGTAGTTAATAAAGTGTTAATATTTAAAGTTCTAATTATAGCTCAAATGTATGAGCTATTTCTCGAGTGTATCTAAAACAAACTTTAGTCTAGCTTTACTTTGTTTACGCTAACATGATTGTCTGAGTACTCGGTCTGGCAGAGCTTATTACATTAAACGAGTATTTTCAATTAGCTACACCTATTCATACTTGCGAGACATTTTGCGAGTAAAGATCTGTTATCTGCCATTTAAGTAATTAATTTGTAGATATAATTAGTAATGAAACAAATCACTGTTTCATCCATATCCATACTAATATTATAAATGCGAAAGTAACTCTGCCTGTCTGTCTGTCTGTCTGTCTGTTACGCTTTCACGTCTAAACTACTGAACCGATTTTGATGAAATTTGGTATTGGGGTAGATTAGACTTTGAGAAAGGACATATGATATTATGTTTGGTCGCGATAACCGACATAAACGTGGGCGGAGCCGCGGGCAAAAGCTAGTTATAAATATTCGAATATGAAACTTGGTATTAGCGTTAGCATTTTGGAGTCTAGGTTTTATTCTCGTACTCTTTCTTCGCCTTGTTTTTCTTGGCTTTTATTAGAGCAACTACTAGGTGACCTCCCAACACCGACAGAATTGCACCAGAGTCTCGTTCTCTTGTGTTCTGGCTCGCAAGTAAGTTAGGCTTGGATAAATCTTAGTGGGTTTCTACATACCCACTGCATATGATGACCTTTTTGATGTTTATTGTAATGGTGTCATACTTATAGAACAAAATAATGTGTATTTGTAATTTTATTAAAGTTTTAAGCATTGTGTTATCTAGAACAAGAACGCAGCCTGTACAGACAGAACAATGCGGCTGTCGTGCAAACACGTGTCTGAGCCTCTCAATAGGGCGTGACGTCACGTTATCGATAGACTGTCCGGTCTGTCCACTGATGGGACGTGGATTAAATATGATAGTTACAATATACAAAACAGCTGTTCTCGTTCTAGATAGGTAATAGTACATTATGGTACAAGTGAGCAAAGTTGGTGATTACCGCCGAGGACGGTAATCATCATGCTCACACGTGGCATACGACGTTTTACAACACACTTGCGAATAAAATAACACTACAAATACTAAATAAACAATACTACAAATGAATTCGTTTTCCTATGCGCGCGCATCTAACAATGGCTTGACCAATGATATTTACAAAACATAGATATGTTATATGCTTACAAATCAACGTAGAAATAGCAATAACACATCTATTTATATTTAATATCATTGGGTTTGACTTTAACTTTTTTTTACTGTTTTTTTTTTCTGTACTTAGAGAAAAAAAAATGTTAAATTTGAGTGATAATTTTGTTTATTATACAATTATTACAAGTTGAAATTATTTATTTAAATACGAAAATGCATCAAATGACCATACAATGGGCATATTCATTTATTCGTACTATTAAACACGTTCTTTTTTGTATCAAAACTTTTTTAAGAACATAGACAATTATAGACACTTCCTATAAAATTTAAAAAAGAATCTATAACTCACTTTTGTGAATAATAGCAATGAAAAAGTCACAGTTTGATAATAGGTTTCATTACGTGCCTAATTGCTGTAAAATAATAGCACTTTTATGAGCAGGTGTGTTGTAAAATATGTTTTCCACTGGTTAGCCTTTTGACAATTTTCACCCTTCGCCAGGCCATTCCTATAGTACTCGAAATTATTTAAAGAATAAAATATTTCATACTAGCTGACCCCGCGAACTTCGTACCACCTAACAGTCAATTCTTTTTTTTTTAAATTTTTCTCTCCGTAAGAACCATCCCCGTACTTTAAGGAATGTTCTAAAAAAAGAATTAGCGAAATCGGTCCAGCCGTTCACGCGTGACCAAGGGAAATAGGGATTCATCCCTACTAATATTATAAATGCGAAAGTAACTCTGTCTGTCTGTCTGTCTGTCTGTCTGTCTGTCTCACTTTTACGACTAAACCGCTGAACCGATTTTGATGAAATTTGGTATAGAGGTAGTTTAGACCTTGAGAAAGGACATAAGCTATGTTATGTCGCGATAACCGACATCCACGCGGGCGGAGCCGCGGGTAAAAGCTAGTTTTTATATATAGAGAAGATTAGACATTCGTGTTAGTGTGGCCCTGTACCAAATTTCAGTTAAATCTGTTCAGCCTCTAGGGCGGGCGTGATTGAATAACAAACATCTAAACATCTTCATAATTATAATATTAGCAGGAAGTAGGCTAGGATTAAATCATACTTCAGTATAATTTAACTTGTATATAAACATACACGTATATAATTATATAAGCAAGGGACGCCTAGGGGTATAAGATCAATACATACATAGAATCGTAATAGTAAGTTTGTACGTTAGCACAAAGCAAACACACAATGGTGGTTGTATGTATTCAATTATAACTGATGTATTGACAGAGGTTTACTGACCTATATAGCACACCACCCTGATTGGTTTAGAGGTATTTGCGCTAGTAGCAACTATATTAACCAATCGCGATTACCTTTTCAATATTAATCCTCTCGAACAATGACCCAATTATGGAATAGTGACGTAATGAAACGAATAAATTCACTGACGCCGATAGTGCCCGGACGTAATACGATCGCGGATTCCGTTTCGATTTGGTTCGGAAGTCCGACTTTAAAATTTAGTTCAATTTTAAAAGGATATTCCCTATGGGAATAGATGAAAAGGTATTCTAGTTCCATGGAACTACTGGAAGAAAAAAATCCCAGTAGTTCCATAATGGAACTAGAGAATGGAACTACTGGGATACGGCGAATAATATTACTAGCAGAATCATTAATTTCATCAATCAGTTTGTCATTTATTTAGCAAATAATGTACAGAGATCGTATATTTATGGTCTTTCGTACTGGATGTTTATATCATACTCTTATTCTTTATTTAGTCCATTTTTATCACATCATATATTTTAACCGACTTCAAAAAGGAGGAGGTTCTCAATTCGATGGTTTTTTTTTAGCTTAACATTTAGCAACTATGAATTATTAATGGTCTTTCTAGCTGGATATTTATTGCACACATAATCTTTATTTTGTCCTTATACTATACACCATCTATTTCAACACCTTCATCTTCACTATGGCCCCATTCACTTTATTATCAAAATGATTTTAAAGGGGATACAGTATTACATCACCATATAAAGTGCCTATTAAGCATAGATATTAAGGAGATTATCTATAAGCCAGCGGATATAACATGAAAATGCAGTGTTACCCTATAATTAATTCAAACTCCCAATGCCGGTACAAAGTCTCAGATGGCTTTATACTATGTTTCTAAAGCTAAGCTAAGATCTTTGTATACATATCTATAGATAGCATTATCATGTATTCGGTTATATGTATCTATATGTTCATACATATGCATGGATATTATGTGGTCTAGCCAGCTGGTACACAACGTCATTGTGAATTCAACCGTGCTCAGATATGCTGCTCCGTCGGTAGATTTGAAATGAGAGAAGTTTAATAACATCAATATCAGTTGGACAATCTTTAATTCAATCTATATAATTTAGTAAACTATTCTTTATAGGAAAGTCCTTCCTTATAATAATTTCTAGTCCTAATTCAAGATTTCTCATCGTCTTCACCCAAGTCCCTAGCCAGTTTTTCGGCTGAGGTCTCTTCTATTAGTCGTTCATTATTGGTTGAACTTAACTTATACGGGGTCAGTGCCGTCCGACCCCAACAATTCTTGATAATTGGGTACAGTTCTTCAATCCGTTTTCCAGTGAAGCGTGTACAACATCAAAAGCATTTGATTTTTATTCCTTTAGCTGAAGATAAATCCGATCTAAATCAGAGTGCATTTTGCAATTTCTAACGAAAGAACATAAGGTGGCGTTTTCATGTCTTTTTTGGCAATTTCAATGGCAGGGAGTGAATACCTATTCTCTCGCGTTATTGTTCGAAACGGAGCCATTTCAGGCTACTTTCGCCACCGAATTGCACATTTCTGCACGCGGTTTTGAGGTCTTAGATTCGTTTTTGGATTTTGGTAAACCTGTTGTTGGATCTTATCTTAGAAAATGTTCAGTACCGGGTATTCATATACCAGGTAAACTACAATAGATTTACCTCTACTTAACTGCTGAGACACAATGATAACCAAAGACCATCTTGTGTCAATAAAAATCGAATCGAATTATATTTAAATTTTAAAGTTCCTTATATAATAGTTTATACTAGATGATGTCTGCGGCTCTATCCTTATAAAATTTTGATCCCGTTTCTGTTGCCCATGAGAACCTATTCACGGGATAAAAAGTTAGTCTATGTGGTATTCCAGACTATAATCTATCCCTGTGCCAATTTTCAACCAGACCCATTCAGTCAGCCGTTAGAGCGTGATTAAAAAATAAACATCCGACTGGTAATTAACAATTGACCCGGTAGATATTGCTGGCATCATGTTATAGGGTTCTTTTTTCGAATTCACACCCTCGCAAAACCGGGACTCGAGGCCGCTAGTTATGTATTTGTAGCGACTAGCGAGTAGTAAATCAAACAAGTAGAAACTAGTAGCATAACTCTTTGATATTCTAAACTAGCCGTGAAATTAGTTTAGGAGCCCGCCCGACAACAGAATATAAAGTGAAGGAGATGTGAAGCTAAAGTAGACAACTTGATCCCAATTTACGAAACGCACGAAAAACATCGCGAAAAGACGCGTAGTTAGCGAAACTTTCTTAAAGGAAAGTTCACAATATCGGATTTTCGTGACTTTGACTAACTATTTGCTGAATTTTGGAGACAAAAGCAGGCTTTCTCATTTTTGGATAAGTTACAAACTTTAATTTTAGAATTGGATGCGGCTTCATTATATTAAGATTGCAAAGTTACCTAATTTAATCATATTTTTGAAATTATATAATTTTCTTCATAAAGATAAATAATTTGATAATTGAGTTTGAGTTTTCATATCACGAGGGCAATGTTTTATTTTCGTCCTCTGTCACAGTAGTGCTAGATATTTGTACATTATTTAGCCGAATACAAACATAGTACCTAACTAGGTGAGTATTTGGGTGAAGCATCGGATACTTGGAATTTTTTACTTAGACTTGGAATTAAAGGTGATAAATTACGTTATAGTAATAAGCCTAAGTTAGTCCATCTAAGAAAATAGTGACGTTGCCGCAGGATGGACTACAAGAAGTCTTTGTGGTCTAGTCTAGTACGTAATACTTGAAGATATACACAGAGGTCAAGAAAGCAGAAAACACTTCGCATTGAATAGAAGTCTAATCCTAGCAGACGGACTGAATTTGAAATCGAAAATGAGATTGAAAATATTGTTAGACAACTTTCGCGTCACCTTCGCGGCTTAAAGATACCCGATTTCACTGTAATTTTACTGCGCATAGTGGCTTTAGAGTACTTGTACTATAATATGTAATGATGAATATTATTGTGGAGTTATTTCAATTTATTACTTGAAAAGTGAAGTTGAGCAAAGAAATTGGAGTTTATTTGCTTTGATGTTGAGAATAATGTATTATTCAATAACTTAGAAAGTATATTAAGTAATTCGCTTCGTTCGTTCTATTTTAAATGATTTGAATTTGTAATAATTTTGCGATTTGAATATTTCATTTTTTCTGTATTAATCCATTGTCGAACATTTAATAAGATTTGCATACTACACAATATTAAATTCAACAATAAAAGTATGACATTGAAAAGAGCAAAAAAAATAAGTAAAAACTGTCTTGTTTTTTTTTTGGGATATAATTATACAGAAAGTGTGTTGCTAAATTGTGAAGTTATGAGGATTTGAGTATAGCGCGCCCCAACTTTTTATAACCATCCAGAAATAGTATCTCACATAGTATTTTTGTACGCCACATTCAGTAATTTTGACACCCATAAATTGAATAGAATGATTCTTCACTATAGCTGCCAACCTATTATTTTTACTACCTGCTTTTCGGATTAATTTGTCACCGCGTTAAATACATGACATGCCGTTTTTTTTAACCAATAATAACAAATATTTATCATGTTGAATTCTACTATCACTTGGTAATAAGCACGACGCGTTGGACAGTCAATTGACCGGCTCCAAATATGACTCCTACAGTCTACCTTTTCCTAAGAGTTAGACCATTTCATTATATGTAAAAATCCTTCCTCAATATTTAAAAATGCGGTTTACTATTCAACTGCAAGACGTGACTTTCTGAATATACCTGAATACTATGAAATAATATCTATTCTGTGCTATTGTCCGGCACGTTGCGAGTGGACCGATAAACCGCGCGGTCCGATTTATTGGCATTCGTTTATCTTGCAGAATCATCAATGCAGCGTTTAAAAATCCACAAGGTAAATGTTTGTGTCATTTATTTCAGTTGCAGAAAACAATGGACCTATCAAAAATAGCACGTTGTAGTCATGAGATTGACTACAAAGAACTCGGGCGAAAATTTTGATAGTGTAGCATTTGTCTTTGTATGGTATAATCATCTATAATATTATTAATGTATAATTTGTTCCACTTTTCAGTAACCGAAGTTTTTATTACACTTAACTAGCTGTCCCGGCGAACTTCGTACCACCATAAAGCAAGAAAAAAATTCCACGTTCGTAGCTGGTTATGAAAATGACAGTTACGAAAATGGACGAACCCTATTTTTCCCGCTCCCGCTGCACCTATTTTCGCATCCTTTAAACCTTCCCTGGATACCCACGAATATTTCAAGACTAAAATTAGCCAAATCGGCTCAGCCGTACTTGAGTTATAAAATAACAACGAAAAGTGGCATTGATTTTTATATATTAGAAGATATTATAAAATTATACATAAAAAAATTAAATAACCGCTAACATCATTCACATTCACGATCTTGAAACGTCGGGGTAAATCTATATAATGTATATAATTTTATTCCTGGTTGTTAGACCATCTCGGTCTCTTTAGCGAACATGAAAGATGATATGATGTCACAGCCAAACAGACACATAAACAAGGCAAGCATTAAAATCTTCTAAAATTGCAATTAGAATTCTAAAAACATTGTGTGAAAATTCTATCTTCATTTGTACTTTAGAAAAAGAACTAGTCACCTTTCTCATTGATCAGTGCATTTTCCACGTTGGCACGCAGTCAGTGGATGGAAAAACTAATTTTCCGGTCCGTGGCGGCACGGGCAACTGGTGCCTATTATTAAGAAATTATAGATTAGATTCCCTGTCTTAGCCTGTTGGGCGCGGGTAAATGGGAAAAGTTGGTACTAATCAGAACGTGCCATCTTTTGATAACGAATTTAAGAAAACCACGGGCACTTCACAAGAAAATAGGTAAGTTTTAGAAGCGTGAGGGGATATTTTTCTCACAGTAGCGTGTAGGTAATCTTGTTTAAGTTTACTGTACTACTTTTTAACTGAGTTAAATGTTGATATGGCTATTATATCAAGTAATTATTTCTCCTATTCGATGGTCTAGAAGGTGTCTTCTATGCCATCAATATAGTGTTCACAATTGAACGTGCAAAACTTTGCCTGTTTGTCTTCTAGACCATCGTATATTATATAGCGTCTCTTCTTATCATGTTTGTATAAGTAATTTATATTATCACAACTTGTTCGTGCAAGTTAAAGCAACTGCGTGACGTTACGTGTATGCGATACAGTATCACGCAGTTAAGATGAAATAATTGCGAAGTATGAGTGGGGTGAGGACGGTGAGGATAATGAATGAACAGAAACATGCAAATATTCAGTGAAGAGTTACTTGGTCCCATACTCTGGTATGGTAACAATTTACATTCAAGCTCCAGGTTATATAAATCATTTAAAGGATTATTATCGATAAACGAATAATAGTAACTAACTTTAAGTGAATCTATATTTAGCAGTACATTACATCAATACTAAGTATTGGGTATGGACAACTTGGTAGCTCATTGCAAAGGCTGATAATAAACACTGAAAGCTTTACAATCCTAGTTAATTACAAAAGTTTGAATTAGGAATGTTTTATACAAAAATAATCAAAACCTCGTTTTTGTAAACCAAATGATTTTTTGCGGATAATTTTTGTTCATAGAATGGTTTTAATCACAAATTGAAATCAACGTTTGTAAAATTAAAAACGAGAAACGAGAGTGATAATTCTTTGTGATTTTAAAAGTGATTTTTGTCCTCAAATTATGAAAATCGGGACTGTCACCCTGTTTTCACCATTACGAGTAGTTATATCATAGGATTTGTGGATTATATACATATGAAAAAGAGTAACAATGGCGGCGTGCAGGTAAACAAATTTCCTCAAACAAATATTCGTTATCTGAGTGTATCCTGCAGATCATTCAGTTTTCCCTCGCTTCTTTTTGTGAAAGGTTAACCTAATGTCCTCTGGGAGGCTCCCAACTCCACAAACTGATACAATGGTGTCTCTATGGGATCAAGGGTCTTGTTATCACTCCAATTGCCATGTTTTTGGCAAATGTAATGTTTTTGTGGGTGAATGTGGCATATTAGACTGGAAATGTTCTGACGTTATCTTAGTTTAAATGGTACAAAACATACTGTATATTATCGATTTGATTTCATTAAAATTGTTAGATATTTTTGTTCATACCATCGTGGAAATTTAAATCGTATACCTGTATTGCGAAGTAGAATATAGGTATTTATCGTTTTATAAACATAATATGACTTGGAAACATTGTATGAAAATTGAATGACATTTTAAAGAATTTTGTATGCCAACTATTGAAATCAATTAAGAGAGATTGAAAAAGAATTCAGCTCAGGCGGGACTTTTGTGCTTGGGCGGAGTAATAAAAAATCAATGTTTAAAAATTCCCCCTTGTAAGGGAAAGATCGGGGGTTCGATTCCCGCCTGAGTTGTATCCGCTTTTTTCTTCTATCTTAATCGACTTAGGTATCTATACAATATGGATACGACATATAGGCAATAATTGAAACCATATACTTGGTACCCCCTAAGCTTCAAGCAGGAAAAGTTTGAACAAAATTGGTCCAGTATTAAGGGCAGAAACTAGAGTTTTAATTTTATAGAATTTGAACAACTTTGAGCACTCTGTAGAATCGCATGTTGCCGCTTAGCTGTTCAAGTAAGTTACCTACTATGCCTATTGTTGTGTGTGTGTGTGAAGTTGTTGTGTGTGTGTGTGAAGGTGTGTGCGTATTTATTAATGACTTATGACACAGTCAATGACTTTAAAGCAATGGATGAAACTATTTAATGACTTATACAAGTGGTTGCATTTTCTACATTTATTTTAATAATTATTTTGTTAGAAAATTTCGGATTTTATAAATCAGGGAATTTAAGTTTAAATTTAATTTGGTTCTATTCCTACGGACCAGGATGCTTCGCGGTTTCAGTATTTGCACATATGTCGTATCCATATCGTATAAAAATGTTTAGAAATCCAAATATTTTCTACAGTACAATCTATAATATAAAAATAAATCGCTAAATTTGTTGCTGATCGCAGCTGAACCGATTTTGCAAATTCTTTTTTTAGAATATATTATATTCCTTGAAGTACGAGGATGGTTGTTAATAATAATGCAATTTTTTTTAAAAATTGTCTAAAAAAGTCTAACAGCAACAATTTTCTATACACAAATGATTCGTAATAATACTTAAAAGTCAATTTGAACTTTAATACCATGCCATAAAGTTTAAGTGTTAGTGGAGAGGTCCCGGGAAGGCAAAACAATTGAGTGACGTTAATATCGTATGAATATTGACATAGTCAAATTAGGCAGTACGAAGTTCGCGGAGTCAATACTATATTTTATTTCCATTCTTGGAATGTTAGTACGTTCATTTAACGATAAGGAGTATATATTATTTGCTATTTGCTATCAGATCAAGTAACATGGCATTAACTCATCTGTAATACAAGATGTACGGCCACGTTGTATTGTGTTGCGCACTATAATAGTCATTGTACGGCAGCGGCCGGCGCCGTACAATGCCGTACAACCAATCTGCGGTGATCGTATTATTGACAACTCATTGTTGAACCACCCTGTGTACTGAGAAGTGGGTTGCAACTGTTGCAAGCTGCTGTTCATATTGTAATTGAGAATGTTTGCGAGCAAGTTAGTGTAGCAATTCAATTATTTGGGTATTATTCGGCATAGCTATAGCTTATGTATCTGGCATACATTTTGAACAAGGCTAACGTATATCAATCAGATTAAAGATTTGGGCTGACGGCACAGAACTCTGTATGAACACTTACCATCAGGAGGCCTGGGTGTGCTTGTCTGCGACCTAAGTGGTATAAAAAAAGATGTTTTTAGGAAAGGCTAGGTTAAGAGTACCCACAGTCAATCAATCAAAATTATTATGAAAGTAGAAGATAAGAAGAAACGAAAGGTATATACTAGGATCGTAGAAAGTGGAAAGATGTTGTAAGTTAAACGGTAAGACTGACGTAATAATAGTCTATTATTTATTTTATTAGATGTCAACAATGCTGCATTGTTGTTCGTAGCACCTAGCACTGTTAACCTTCGTATCCTTCGAATTCTTGTAGCGTGTGAATCCTATGAGCGTTTTCGAGAATGCAATTCAGGTAATAACTCACTGGGAAAACAGACCTTGAGAGCAGAAGAGCCGACGATTCGACAGAAGAAGATACGGTATGTGGACAAAATCATTGTAATTAGTGGCGAGTTTTACCCGACTGCTTAGAAGGGTTATGTTCCTAGATTCTATTTTCTTAGCCTTTATTAAATGCCTAGCGAATAGGACGGTAAATGTAGAAGTACCCAATAATTTTCTGTTATTCTTTTTTTATTTTTTATTAATTATTTTCTGTTATTCTTTTATTTATTTCGTTATTCTTTTCTGTTTCCTAGATTCTTTTCTCTACCCAATGCCTAGCGAATAGGACGGTAAATAGAAGTACCCAATAATTTTTGACATTTATAATAATGTAAGTACAATAATTAATTACTAATCTTTTTTTTATATTATACACTAATTCGCAATAATAACATTCCCCACAGTTATCACGACCGCTAACACACAAAACATTTCCCCTCAACTCCGAGCCGCGGGTTCGCTTACATTTATTATTATTGTCTTTCGGCGATAAATCCATCGGTGACGTCTCACTGAACAATTATTGCTTTCCGCTAGCGATTCATAATTCACCGACACCGAGTATATGTATATACTAGGTTGTGGTTTTTCACCTATATACTAGACTAGTTGATGTCCGCAGCTCTGCCCGCATGGATGTTGTATGTAAATGTCAGAAGCGACTGCCATCTGACCTTTATTATTATAACCTATTGGCTAGACCAGTGGTTGGGCTTTTCAGGGCGTATAGACAACGCATAGGATGTTCATATGGCAACCGGAACCAACGAACGGCTTGACGTTTTCCTTTGAAGCACAGAAGGGTCTTAATGTTTTAAGAATCGTCACCCAACCTAGGACAGACTTGACTAGTGTTACTTAACCTTCAATGTTTTAACCTACTCGGTGACCACCTAGGCACACCCACAAGCCCCGTGATTGGTTTAACATAATCCCACCCTCTCCTTTCTTATATAGGACAACACGTGCAGGGTTTAGATGCCACCTGCATACGGTGCAGAATATTCCATCAAGAACCAAACCGTTCGGCGACTCCTTCTTCTGCCGCACTATTAAGACTTGAAATTCCTTACCAGTTCACGTGTTTCCCTCCTCCTACAGTCCCGGGTCCTTTAAGCGGGGCGTGAAAAAGCATCTGATGAGGCCGTCAAGCCCTATTACATATAAATACACAAATATAATATATACAACTGGTTACAAAATATATACAACACTATGGTAACTATATAGTAATAATAGCTAGAGGGATGTAATGTTGAGTGATATAATATAATCGTCACCCGCACCCGCCATCGCTTCCATTGAGACCGAAGCCGAAGCACCTACAATCATCAATAGCAAGGCACTTATTTCACTTATATGCTTTCATTGTCAATATCAATATCGAAAAAGCGCTATTATGTTTTTTACGCGATGTTCAGATGTTTCTTAAAGAGGCATGTTTTTTGTGAAATAACCAAACACTCATATGAGATAACTTTTGATCAAAATAAAATATGAAAGTGTTATTATAGTGTTACAGATTTATTTTTATTAATTAATTTAGTTTTGTTTATCTGTATATATTTAGACTATAACCCTATACTAATGTTAAATGAAAATAAATTAGCATTGTTACAGATTCATATTAAATATGTTTTTTCTGAAGAATGACCACTTCTGGCAAAATTTTTGGGAGCACTGTATCACTGCAATTAATGAGCGCGTAGCGTTTTCTTATGCATATTTTCATGCATATTTCTTAAGCATAATCTACTCATAACTGAATGGATATTATCAACTTTAAGTTATTCAATACTATAATCGTTTAAACTTCTGCTCGTAAGTAAATTCTGTCTGTATTTGGTTGCTTATTTAGGGTGGTATATGTATGTTGTATATTGTTAAAAACATTGATTGGAACGTTGATTTAATATAATTGTTATTGGGTCGGAATATCAAACTCACCTTGTCTAGCGCGCCTTTATCTAAATATATATAACTCAAAGGTGACTGACTGACTGACTGACTGACATAGTGATCTATCAACGCACAGCCCAAACCACTGGACGGATCGAGCTGAAATTTGGCATGCAGGTAGATGTTATGACGTAGGCATCCGCTAAGAAAGGATTTTGATTAATTCTACCCCCAAGGGGATAAAATAGGGGATGAAAGTTTGTATGAAACTTTGTCAATTTTAAACCGATCGGGCTGAGACTTTGCATGCATAAAGCTACTATGACGTAGGCATCCCCTAAGAAAGGATTTTGAGATGCAGGCTATATAAACACTAAGCGATAACCGACATCCACGCGGGCGAAGCCGCGGGCAATTTCTATCTATAAAATAGAGGTAACCGGTGACTCTCGTTCCGGATCGTGCCTGGTTGGCCGTCGCCATCCAGCGTGGAAACGCAGCAAGTGTGATCGGCACTTTTGCACCGGGCGCGAAAAGGGGCGGGTTATTACCTTGGGTTATATTGTCTAGTACACTTTTGACATAGATTTTTTTTATATTTGGGATAATAATTTAAATAAATAAAAAATATAGAAGGAGATAGAAAGAAAATCTTTAAAATACAAACGGAAAGCAACTTCAATCGTTAATAAAAGTGTTAGTGCAAAGCTTCCATTACGCAGTATTGTCAACGAAACCCATTCGCCTTTGACCGGCTTTAGCAGTTTGTCGCATTGCACATACGGATATAGGGTATTCCCCCGCGTAGGATTTTGACTACGTTCAGTTGACAAATGGCGCTGGAATGAAACTTCGCGACCTAAATGTATTATATATGTCGGCGCGGGCGTTAATTGAACGGCGCCATTTAATTAACAGCCTAGGCAGATAATTGAACGGCTGATTAACAAGCTTAACAACTGTTAGATAAATAAGATATAATTATGTTTGAGATTATATCCTGTGCTTAGGTTTTGTGTTTTTTAATATTATGCCATGGATAAACTACAAGAAATCCGGAACACTTGCTGATATATTGATTAGGCTTTGGCGCAGGCTTTCCTCTCGGGGTTGGGTGGTCAGACGCAGTTGCTATCGTGAAAGCCATTAGGAGTAATCGGATGCCGAGCTCCGAGGTCTCAGATGCCCACGGGAGTAACACTAAGATGATCATCATATCTATATCTTGACACCCATTAGACATAGTTAGACATAAAACATTGATAAAACAAGTATAGGTATATCACGAATCTGATCTCTATCAGTTAATTTATTTAGAAGTTACTGGTGAACTATTGTTAGGAGATGTATCAGCGATTATAACCATAAATAGATAAAAGTTCCTTCTTTTGGAAGCCATAAATCGGTCTCAGAAAGAGAGTAAGACCAATTTATGGGTGCATGAACTTAACAGGGATAGCAGGTACTAATAAAGATATAAAAGAAACTCTGGTTTTATCGTTCATGTTTTGTTTTTTAGCTTCCAACTTGAATCGACAAATGTTTTGGAGCAATAATCGAATCTAGTGTGTTAGATTTTTCCCTATAGAATGGTCACGGGTGCGGGTCCCGCCCTAGATGTTCACTTATTCCAATTTAGACAAAGGTTTGATAACACAGTTGAAATTTTCTACGATATTAATAAGGGTCTTGTTTGACAAAAAACGTACGACAAAACATCATTTGACAAACAAAGTTTGAAAAACTAATCATTTGACAAACTTTCATTTCGTAAACATTACTTAGAAAACATTTCGATTGCTAAAATTTTATTTTAAAAATGTTCATTTGAGTAAATAAAGTTCTGCATGATTATAAAAAAAAAATAACCACAAAGGCTAATGTGGGAGCTTCGCTCCGCCTTCTAACCTAATCTATCCAAGTCGGAATAAGCAGCTTTCTCAATAATCTATCACTAACTGTCTGTTTGTCAACTAACATGTTTTTAAAATAATCAAATTGTGAAATGATATTTTAAATAATGTTTTTTTTTCAAATACATTTTGTCTAATGAGTAGTTTATTAAACAATAGTTTGTCAAATGATACATTTATCAAGTATAATTTTGTCAAACGTTGTTTGTCAAATGTAAATTTGTCATTTGTTTTTTGTAAAATGATAGGACACCTATTTACAAATCACCGGTTTCACCTCACGGCATTCTCAAAGGTCTACATTGTTGTACGCCGTAAGACAAAACCGGTCAGGTTTAATAATAAATATCGTGGAAAAGTACAAGTGTGTTATCAATATGTTTCACCAACAGTTTAAAAAACATTCCAGTTAAAATTTATCAGAAAACTTAGCATAAAATGTTTTAAAATTTCATTAGGCTTTACGTTATACAATAGTAACCCAACTTTATACTAGTTTCTTCACTCAACCAAGCTCTTTGGGCCTTTTGTATCGTAAAGCTATTATACATATGAGTTCAAATATTGATATAATTTGGGATAACAATATAATGTTTACATTGTTGATTAAACCACATATTTTGGTAAGCGACGCGGTGTACGTACAAGATTTTGGAATACAATTTCACCGTACTGTGCATGCTGGTTTTAGATAGGAAAGGAGATGATTTATTTTAGGCCCATCAATACAACGACTTTTAAGTTTTTGTTTCTTATGTAAAACATCAAAGCGAGAGTGAGAGAAGAGAGAGACAACAGAGAATAGGGCATGAACAGTCATTGTACAATATGCAAAAAAATCGAATCCATTTATTATCATAATTGGACGAAGAATGTTCCAAAGTCTAACCGATTCACGATAACTTATTAAAGAGTGTTTTTATTATTTATTGTATTTGTGAAAATTCTTAATATTTCACATGACAAGATGTTAGAATGTTGCCAGACATCTTCTTTACCAAAGACTCAAATCGATTAAGAATACGATTGTATTCGATAAAACTTCTTCAGGCACATATAGGTTTTCTCTTCAAATCTTCAATCTTACAATTCTCATTCCTGGATATGACATTATCGAAAGTTTTTGCTGATAAAAGTATTTTGCTATAAACGAATCTTCATAGAATGCGTTGTAGATAGTTTTATTCCAATGTGTAATTGAAATAAAACTATCTACAACGCAATATATGAAGATTCGTTTTCAGTTATTTCATTATATAGGTACCTACTGTCATCATCATAATATACTCATTTATCTCCGGAGGATTAGGCAGAGAATTAACACCCACATTTCACCAATCATTGTTTTAGGTCCCACGTAATAGGCTGTAATAGAATCCGTTTAAATATTTTATTTCAATGATTTTATAATACCTACAACAGTTCATATTATTTACACTATGCCTGTCTTCTAAACTATAATACTCTCAGGTTATAGTTTTATGAATACAAAAATACAACGTTAGGTTGGGCATTGCATTCTTTACCTACTTGGTTGTCGTCATCATTATCTTGGCCTTACCTTGGAGTCCCGGGTGCACCTCTTCCAGTCATTTGACCTCCACAACCCGTTAATGAAGATTATTTTAATTTAAAACTGATGTTTTATTTTTATTTTAAAGTATCAATCGAGGAATCGATTTCATGTGGGAAAAATTGTTAGCGATTACGATTTCATTATTTCGAATGGCAATACAATCCCAAAATGCCAAAAATTGATTGACAGTTATTTTGTGATTATTTTGAGTGATTGATTAGTGAATTTTCTTGTTGTTCAATGTTCATTGTAAAAAAATAGTATTACATAGTACAGACGTTACATAGGCAGCTGCTATATAAATCAATGGCTAGTATTGAATAATATGGACGAGTGGAGTATTACAGTGTCTATAAGTGATGTAGTCAAACAATTCTAATAAATATACCAGCCGTGCCGCCAACCATCTTATTTCAGATGCATTACTGCAAATCAGTAAACAAACAATTACTAACATAAACCAAGGTACTAGGAGAATGTGTGTTATTTACACTAATTGAGTTTTCTTTCTGCTCATTTACTATAATCACTATGATTTGTATGCTTTTTGGACGACATACCTACCAACAATTTCCAAGAAACGTTTTATATACCTATGTAATAAATAAATATGAATATAATATGATTTTGTTTGTTTTTATTTCATTGGATACCTACTTTCATTTCATGGTGTAAGTATGAATCATCATCTTAGGAATTGTGCCTAGTTGTAACCGAGGCTTTTACCGGCTCCTCCTTCTCTTTTATTCGGTTTGGAAATATGCCTTTTATGGCAGCGGCTGCCGTCTGACCGCCCAACTAGTTAAGATAATCCTGCTTTTATGCATCCGAAAAACATATAGACTGTGAAAAACGGCTCATGCCCGTACTTTGAAATCACAGATCGATGTATACCGGCCATGCGGGTTTTGTCGGTTCGAGTCCGACATAACCACCTTCACTGGCTCCGGCGGATTTGAGTGGATTTCCACTTGTTAAAAAGAAGATTATTGCCCTATCCATCTTCTAGTTATTCAATACAGTGCATAAGACATGATTTTAATGACGTCTATTATGTCATACTAAATAATCAATAAAATTATAATTTTCTGAGATTGACGCCATGACAGTTTCACATTGATTTTAGTATCAGTTTTAATTTGGTTTATATCAATGTTCCGGTTAGACTAGCTAAGAAGCAATGTACCATTGTAATCCCGATAAAATTACAAATAAATCAATACTCGTTTCATTATTGTTCTCCAAAATTTGTAGGTGGCCCAAAGCTCCTAACATAAAAAATCGTCTCCTTTAATTAGGCGTTATGTAGCGGAAATTCAGTGTAAAATAATAGTAATTGGAGAATATGTTCGATTATAATAAACAAGGATCACATCGACAGGTCTTTGAGAATCCTCTTATCGCCTTAGGCTAGAACGCTGACGGCACAGAATCTCTGTTCTTACAGGGTCGGCAGCACGAGTGTGACTCCCCTGGTGTTGCACTCGCCCATAGGCCACGGTAACCTCTTACCATCAAGAGGGCCGTGTGCTTATCTGCGACCTAAGTAGTATAAAGAAAAAGAATAGTATCAATTAATCAATCAATCAATCAATCAATCAATCAATTAGTCTATCAGTCCACTGCTGGATATAGGCCCAATATGCGACACGTTTGCCGATCCTCCGCCTTCCGTACCAGTCTGTCCCAGCTACCTTTTCGCAGGTCGTCAGTCCACCTGGCTAGGGGGTGTCCCGTTCCAACTTCCGTTTTCCTTCTCGCGGTCTCTACTCTAGGACTCATCTGCTCCAACGGCCATCAGTCCTTCGGTAGATGTGCCCAGCCCACTGCCGCTTCAGCTTGCTTAAGAATAGTATATTCTAAATCTAAAGCTAATCTGAAGATGAAATCAAAAAGTAAAATACAAGAACCTTAGAAAGGGATAGTGGGGTGAGCACGAACAACTATCGTAATCGTATCGTGAACGTGAACGTAACGAGAGTACGGAGCATTGCGATTGGCCGCCTGCCTGAAGCCTGCCAATCGCAATGCTGAGTGCTCTCGTTACGTTCACAACACGATTGCGATAGTTGTTCGTGCTCACCCCACAGCATGGGTTCAAATCCCGTCCTGTATATTGTCTTTTGCCCATCTAAATATATAACTGTACAATAAGTCAGTGTACGTCAGTAAACGTAAATAATATATGTCATCATGATTGTGCTTCCTCGTGCTGGCTGCCGTCAGGTGTTCCCGACGTCGATTGCCGGAGGAGGTGACGAGAGGTGCATCAATATTCACACAGGGACTCGAAATAGCATTGCAGGTGCCGTATTTTACTGCGTAAATGGGATGTGGCCACTAAACCAGCGAGTACAGCTGAAAACAGAACAATAATAACGCAATGAAAACAGCAACAAGTAGTTTGTCGTTTTAGTGGTAGTAAAATTTTATTATTTTACTCATGTATGTGTAAAAAACAACTTTCAACCCTCAGTCAACGTTGGGTCAACAAGTGCTTCCATAGAATAATATAAAAATTATTGAATTATAGATTCTGGTTTTGGTTCTCATATTATGCGCTGTCCGATTTCTGCACTTCATCAAAGTAATGGCATACATTGGTGAACAATAACGTATATAAACAAACTTAACATTGAAATTAATCAATAATTAAACGTAAATCAATATTAACGTAATCTTAGAGAACAAAGGTTATTTCTTGTGTTAGATTTTAGAGCTGTGGTGATTTGTAACTTAAAATGTTGTGTTACATTTTTTTTAACTAATACGCATTATTGCATAAATTAAGATTTTTTTTGACATTCTACACAACGCTATCTGGACCCAAAGTAAGCATAGCTTAACTAGCTTGTGTTATGGGTTATAGAATGCAGATAAACATACATAGACACATACAAAGATACATAAAAACATATTCGTGTAACGCGTATTCATTCCGTTAATATATTTTTCAGTTATACCACATTTCAACTGCAATAAAACATCAAATATATACTGGGAGAGAACTAAATAAAAAGTGAATAAAATATAAGGAAAACGTGTTCCTAACTAGGTAATCCACCTCCCCCGAACTAAAAAAGGTAATGGTTGGATTAACAACATATATCATTCCTGAATCGGATATTGGATCACGCTTGGCAAAATCTTATGAGTTATGGCACAAATGTGAAAGATATTATATTGAATTTGGCAACTTCGTCGCCAAGAGA
This sequence comes from Eilema depressum, assembly GCA_914767945.1. Taxonomy (NCBI): domain Eukaryota; kingdom Metazoa; phylum Arthropoda; class Insecta; order Lepidoptera; family Erebidae; genus Eilema; species Eilema depressum. The sequence goes on along the minus strand of OU612031.1, from coordinate 19,072,118 downwards.
TATTGTATTCACGTATCAACAACAGCACAGCTATAAATTATCATACATATGAGTACATACATATTCTCACGCCTTTTATCTTTTGGGGTAGGCAGAGATTGTTGTTAATTGCTTCTCCAGTTAGGTATTTTATTTACAGTTTACATAAATGAGTAGACTGTTTAGTCTTGAAACGTTGGCAAGTCGGCAAGAATCCCTCTACACACTTATTTTCTTTGCTACATTATAAGTTTAAGAATTGATTTTCCGCTTACCTATAATCCTGAATCCTTTAAGGCTGACAAGAAAGCCCGTCAAGCTGAGGATCACTTATTTTACACCACTTAAATAAGCACACGGCCCACCTGATGCGTAGTGCTTACTGTGACCTATGAACGTATGCAACACCAGGGGCGTCACACTCTCGCTGCCGAGAGTGTGACGCCCCTGGTGGAACGCCGACTGTGGAAGAACCTTTTTATGCCATTCTTGAAGAGCCCCATGTAGTCGCTTGGTAAAACCACGGCAGGGAGTTCGTTCCACAGTTTATACATGCGTATGCTTTCATACCTGACTGTGCGCACTGTTCCGAGTCGCAACGTGTGAGGATGGATTCCCTATCTGTGGCGGGTGGTGCGATGATGGAATGTAGCCGTGGGCATCATGCCCACTTGTTTTGGCTACATACTTTCATTCTTGAGACTTGCGACTTGCGACGATGCGAGTCGCAACGTTGTGGTCGATAGAGATTGTCATTGGTCGATCTCCAGTAACGTGACCCAATCCGACCAATGACAATCTCTATCGAGCACAACGATGAGACCCGCATCGTTGTGCTTGCTTAGTGAATTGCACAGCAGCTTACGATAAGTGTAATGAAGTCGCGTGATCTATAAAAATATAACTTAATCGTTTGCAACATTCTTAGAATGACTAAATCATAGATACTTAAGGCCCCGAATCAGATCAGCATCGAAAAATCGGTATTTTCGAAACCGTTTTTCTTATTAACTATAAAACCTACAGATCTGGAATTTACATGCCTGCATACTACAGGATATACAGAATAACTTCTTCTTTTCATAAATTAAATAAAAAAGGAGGAAATAGTTGAAAAGAGGCTCTAAACATCACTCTACTCTTTCTTATGAAACCAAATATTTTCTACAATATGTATCCAAATAATCTAAAATTTCACATGTATGTTAAATAAGTGTATTAGCATGACGTGATCTTCTTAGTTAGTAACCGTCTCCTATAAAGTTATCTATTAAAATTAGTTTTACTGATTTTTTCGGTTCAAATATGAGCGAATGACCTTGAGCATTTGTATGGTGAAAGTCATTCGCGTATGTAATCACCTTAAGGTATGATTTCGATACGACAACGACAGACGCATGCGGCAGATACAGTGTACCCATTACTTGTTAAACTCCGATACGCATAAAGGATACTTTAGGGATTCTGCGCCCTACGGGGTCCAGTTATATTGGGAGTTACTTGCAAATAAAAGGTTTAGGTTCCCTTGGTACAAACTTGTCTTTTATTACGTAAAGGTTCCCAATTGAGAAGCCGCTATGAATTACGCGCATGTGCTGCGTGCGTCGGTAGTTGTCGTATGCGGTCGGCTACGGATTCATATCTTTAGAATATTTATGTTCAAAATGTTCATTGTCTCCTGTTTAGCGGCCCCAAGCCTGAGCCGCCGGTGGCTCACATGACGTATTTTACATTTAAATTTTATAGTCCTACCATTGCACATAGCCCCTGATATTGTTTATTGCCTATTACCCTCTCCCTTCTTACCATTCCGACTTTATTGCCCTATCGTTCTTTAATATAATATCATGGTGATGTACAAGTTATGAACGTATGGTTTATTAGCTAGAGAGGGGATATTTATGGAGTTTGGCCCTTCTTTCTCTGACTGCCCAAATAGGTAGTGTTATGTTTTCAGGGTGTATGTGAGTTTTTTATTTTACCATTACTGTTGAAGTATTGATAATAATAAGACAATAATTACGATTTAACTCATGGCAACCCAAATCATAACAGTTATGTATGTGATTATTTTACCCTCTTCACAATACAATTTTACCCGAAACTAAATTTCAGAACAAAATACCGAGGCTATTTAATTCACTTAGCTATGCGAAAACACCCACAGTATGATCACGTAGAGGGCAGAGGGCCGGCGCGTAATGGGATTTAGTTTACGTTAGGGCCAATTCACACTACGGCGTAACGGCCTCGGGAGACACACAGGTCTCTCCCGATCCACAGTGCTCGTGAAGCGCGCGGGCTACTCAGACTACGGAGGTCGCTGGACGACCTCCGTTCTCCATGAGCATGAGCCTGGAGGGAGGAGCGTGTCACCCCAGCTGAAGCAGCCCGTAGAGGCGGCGATGCGCGCCACCCTGGGGCAAGATGGGGATACCTTGGTTCCTACACCCGGGGGGAGAGGGGGGGGGGGGATTTCGGAACCAGAAATGGCCCTGGGTTAGTCAGGGTGCGAATTACATGTCTTAGGCAATCTGAAGACCCAAGTTGGTTTGCAGATTTGAACTACCCACGGGCGACCCGAGGGGCATTCCGCACCAAAAATTGTTAATTCCCAATGAAGGAGGAGCGGCCAGAAGTGGCCTTTTGATGCTCGATGCAAATTTTGGAATATACAGGAGAAAAAGTTTATAGTTATTTGAAGGGGACAGTAGGCGGCTGCATGAACATTCTCACAACTATTTCTTATAACAAACTCCGGCCTCTGTTGGCCGCTGCTCTTTCAGTGAGGTTAGACCCTTATTCGCAGTCCGGGTCGCACAACTTATACGTGTTAGTCGCTTCACAAAGTTCCGCATGTGCTGCGCTATAGCGCTTTAGTGAGTGCGAATGGCGGGACCCCAGTGACAATAAATAAGTTGTAGGGACGTGCAACCCGTTCGCAAGGAAAGTCCTATAATCTGATAAGTTTATGTAATTCCTGATAATGAAAAGGTCAGTGATTACATGCCTTTTGTTATATTAGATGCGTAATATCTGTTACGTCAGTGATCGCAGGTTCGATTCCCAGTCAAATCTTTATAAACATAAATATGTATGTTTATTTACATTGGTCTGGTGTGTTCCTATGTTTTTATAATAAATATGTATGTATGAATGTATTGACAAAATAATATGAATCTAAGTACCATGTATTTATCCGAATCTCAAGTTCAAACTATGCTTAGTACTGACCTATAAAGCGTTGTGAAATATTTACTAAAATATCATTATTATACTTACACTTATAAGTCTTATAACCAACTATGTTATGAAGCCAAATTCACTCAGTGCTATCAACTCTGTACGGATACATTATCAATAGCAGTATTCCACGAAAACACAAAGCCAGAGATTCACCGAATCCCGGGGAAAGTTAAACTGTCTGATAACCCACAACGAATTTAATCAGTTCTAAACTGAGAGTAGTTAGTATCAATCAGGTTAGTTTGTAGTTTTAGAATACGAAATAGTAGCATCATCAAAATTCCCCGTAAAACAGTGGTTGTATATAACACTACGATACAACACGCCGAAGCGTATACTAAAAACTACTAAAATAAAAATAAATAAAATAAAAAATTCTAAATTTAGTATTTTCAATATCATCGCTGTATTGCGCAACAGTATTGTTCTGACGGCACAGAACATCTTACAGGGTCGGCAGTACGAGTCCCCTGGTGTTGTACTCGCCCATAGGCCACGGGAACCTCTCACCATCAGGAGGGCCGGTTATTTCGGACTCAAACCGACTAAAATACACGCGGTCTGTGGTAGGTTGCTGGAGATGAGATTGCTGGAGACACACGTATCTCCCAAACTCCGGCCGACCCCCCGCCGGCCACCTGTGAAAAATCATGTTGTAATGTGGGTTTCATCAATCATTGTATTAGGTCCCACGTAATAGAGGGCCAGCCTATTGCCGCGTTCTGGGCAGTATTGTTGACTCGAGCCATGCATGTGAGGCTGAGTCTGAGCTGTATTTATCTGTCTGATGTTAAACAGCCCTATCCCTTAGTCGCATTGTACGACACCGCATGAAAAGAGATGTGGTAGCCCAAATTCTTATTTATCCATGAAAATAGACATCTGTTATTACAGTAAAAAAAAGACGTGTAGTTTGTTGAAGCGTAATTGCGTAGTGAGAATACTACGCCGACGAAAAACAGAAGCGAAATACGAAAAGCTAGCTTCTATACATATTTGTGTAACAATATCCCTTGTACAATCGTCCTTGGCCCTGCTTCTTCCAAAACTCGTTTATTCTCTATCCCCCCGAGCTTTGGTATAAGAAAACTGAACATTGAATAAATGTATAATTTCAAAATATGGTAAGCTATATCCCCAGACAAATAAACCAGTGTTTCTGTGCCGCAGCTACTATGAATACAAGAAATGTTTTCTGTCTAAATCCAAGTCAGTCATAACAACATGGCACTTTAGTCTGCTCGTTATGTTCCTTGTAATAATGATATTCAAAATGAACGTACCTACTATTCGGTACTAACACAGTTACAAGAAGCACTCAGCAGTAATGGAATCTTCTGGAATTAATTAAGAGCGCATTATTATCGAGGATGAAATATAATTATTGTTTTATGTATTGCAATCTCATTCAACTTAATTATTTTTAGAGTAAAACCAATACGCGAGTGTGAGCGTTGCGTTGAGCGTTTTGAGCAATTCGTTTTAAAATAAAATGTCATACATTTTATAAGGTTAAAACGGCCCATGTCTCGGTTTTGCCCGGCAAAAATACGTAAAAAGTCCTCTTTCTTTTTTTTTGTCTGACTTCAATCTGGTCACAGTCAAACCGAATGTAACGTGCTGTGCCTTAGAAATATTATATGGACGCGTAGAGAATTCACTTAAAGACATTAAAAATAATAATATAACTATTAAGCTGTCATGGACCTCAAAAAAAAAAAAAAAAAATAAACATCCGAATTGAGAACCTCCTCCTTTTTTGAAGTCGGTTAAAAAGAAAATGGCATCAAAGAAACATTAGGTACCGGAGGACTAATATAGAACGTCAGTAGCTTAGCGGTTAAGGATCTGGCCTTACGATTGAGAGGTCCTGCGTTCGAATCCTAGCCATTAGGTACACTACTGACATGAACCCACTTCTAACACAAGTCATAATAATTAATTAAATAGTAATAATAACTAATTTAGCTTAGCTGGAGGGGTTAGCGAAAATATTAGTACTTGGGGTTACTATAGTATTCTTTGATAAAAAACAAACCCAAATAAATATGCATTATTTTTGATTTGTTCGAAATGTTTTGTTACCGCTGTCCGCTGCCCGCGTGCAGTTGGCCCTCGCCTATAACGAGGCGCAAGGCACCATTACCGAGCACCGGCGTATTGTTACAACAGCGTACTCCGTACCTACGTATACTTCGTACTTACACGCGTCGTACTTAGCGTTATTCCGTATACGAAACAACAGTTATGAGCAGCAGGTGATGTATTGTTTCATTTTTTCCCTCGACTTTATAGCGTTTTGTGAATAGCTTTATTATTTGACATTTGTAAAAGAAAGTGTTCAACGCTGTTTATTGTTTGAAACGAAAAATTGCACGAACGCTGCTTAATGCACGGAAGTAGGTCCGTCCTAATTGAGCAGTCCGACTGGGGAAGTACCTCCGCCTTACAGAATACCGCGGTTATAATAACCTCGTGTTGTGTTCCCGGCGGTGAGTAGAGTAGCCAGAGCTTACTGGAGAGGTTTTGTGCTGTCAGTGGGAAGACTAAAACAGCAGCACAAAAACTCTCTATTCAGGGTCGGCAGCACGAGTGTGACTCCCCTGGTGTTGCATTCGTCCATAGGCCACGGTAACCACTTTCCATCAGGTGGGCTAGGTGGGCAAATGGCTTGTCCCATCTTGAATCATACCACTGGGACACGACAGAACGCTACCTTGTTACCATCCAACGGGGGTGAAGCCACCTTCACTCCTTGTCTCATATACCCTTACAACACATAAACGTGAAGCGAACAAAACCAAACCGATTAACATTTGCCGCGTTTTCCTTAAACGGTTGTAAGTAATAAAAGGAGCAACGTTTTCATGCAAAGATACTCGAGGATTTTTAACTCGCGAACCACTTAGTACCTCAAACAGGGCCCTTATTAGACTTGACCAACTGTAACGTCACTTCACGCGTTTGTAGCACCCTTATTTCTATCTTCTACGTTAATCAATTGAAATCTAACGTCTACTCACGTTATGTAGCGTTTGAAACTCATTGTCAAGTAGAATGGTGTGCCAGTACGATAAAGTTGTCTGCTAACTGCCGGGCAAATGTTTGTGCGCACACTTCCCTACAGCTCTTTGTTATTGTTCTAATAGCATTGTCGAGCGAGGCGAGTGGTCTGGCACGTGGCGTGTGGCGCGTGGCGCGTGGCGTGTGGCGTGAGGACTTGCTAAATAGTGCTTTAGTGCTCGAAATACGAATGTTATTTTGCGACGAAGTTTCATATTTCACTTGCCCTTTGAGCGTTGCCTTAATATTAGGCAAAGTTTTCCTTTGAAGTCAGCTTTTTTCAACTTAATCCTGTAGATATTCTCATTCATGGCAAAAAAAATATTTGTTGTCTAGTATTTTATTGAGACTCGTCCTGCCGACCTTGTCACTACTGTGACTTATAGGCCAATACATGAGTCACACACACAATGCATCTACAAACTAAGCAAAGCTTAACTAGCTTGGGTTTTAGAATGTGGATATTATATACTTGGATACATTCTCTTTTGTAAAGACATACCTATATATTAAACAGAAACACCCAGACCAGTACAAACAGCACTCGGGCATACAAATATTTGCACTGAGCGGGAATCCAACCGACGACCTAAGCCGTAGCACTCAAATGTTCTACGCTACGACGTAGCACTCAAATGTTCTACGCTACGATATTTGGCCAGTTAACCTTCATGGCATAGTTCAAGGACGACAGGTCAAATAATTACAATTTCTGATTTAATTTGTTAATTAACATCGACTGCTTTATTACTAATTCAAATTACTCATAGTGGATAGACATAATAATAATTTATGAAGTCAAGTTAAATTAATTTTATAATTTTGTACTAAGACATTTACAAGCGAATAGCAAAGCGTATTTTATCATTGATTACGTCATCACTTACTAGCACGCCGTAACATCCCGGTGACACCACCCAATGACTACTGGTAGTGTCAAGGGTATTATTCTATCCCCATGAGACCACCGGCAGTGTCAAGGGTATAAATTGAATCTCCATGATATCACCAGTGCAGTAGTGGGGTATATAATTATAATTATTTAATCCTCATGACACTACTGGTAGTGTCAAGAGTATTTTTCGTAGTTGTAAAGTAATAGAGCGAGATAGAGATCGAATGCGTGTCTACCAATGACAAAACAAAACCGGCCAAGTGCGAAATGGACTCGCGCACGAAGGGTTCCGTACTATCAACTAACCAATATATGTATTTAATTTCAACTGTTTATTTTTATAGTGAACTAGCTTTTGCCCGCGGCTCCGCCCGCGTGGATGTCGGTTATCGCGACCAAATATAGCCTATGTCCTTTCTCAAGGTCTAATCTACCCCTATACCAAATTTCATCAAAATCGGTTCAGTGGTTTGGGCGTGAAAGCGAGACAGACAGACAGACAGACAGACAGACAGACAGAGTTACTTTCACATTTATAATATTAGTAGGGATATACAACCTAATGTGCTGTGAATATTTCAGGTATCTACCTGTTGCCGTTGCTAATATCGAGTAAAAAAAATGCAATAAAATCACGTTTGTTTGTATGATGGAAGCCCTTCTTATATTATTATTAATTTTATTCTGGTTAAAGGATTTTAGCTAGCCTATTCAGCGAGCGATGTGGGTAACTTTAGTTCTTTGTCGGGTGTCCTCGTTTCGAATTCTATCCTTCAAAGAAAGTACAAGCATAGCTCGCTCCATAGCCCGCTGTACGTGTAGTACGATTCAGAACCCGAAAAATTGTCCCGGCTATTTTACGGTACCTCACCGTACCGACTGAATGACACAAACTTTTCAAAGTATTTATTCCTACCTATTACAGTTTAATAGGACCCATCAACTCCCCCACATAAAATGAAGTAGTAAACAAAATTTAATAACTTCCAAAGAGTTCTGTGTTACGCGAAGGAGATAAGCGAGCAGACACTGGCTTTACTGCTCGCCTCCTTGTCATGCGGCTTCTTGATAACACGAAACCGCTGCTTATTGTGTTATCGTCCACGAACAAACCGTACTGAACACGAAACCAGCAATTTTGGGCAGAACGGCTGCGAGAAAACATTGAACATATACGACGGGACGTTTTAGCCGCGGCTATAATTTACAAGGCGATTTCGAGAGTTGAAAATTTGACGTTTTGAGTACATAGCAGTTTGGTATACATGGTATACAGTTAATGGGTATTAAATCATGGTATACAGGGTTTGGTAAGAGGCGACTATCGGAAAAATACACAGACGATATCACTACGAGAGAAGGAAAACTCGAAATAAAACAGGGCCCGTCCATTTTCGTAACTGTCATTTTCATAACCAGCTACGAACGTGGAACCATGTACCCACCTCACTGGCCAGCGTGAAAACAATAGGCCAAAGCCTCCCAACATAGTATAGGGAGAGGCCTATGTCCAGCAGTAGACTGAGATAGGCTAGTTTTTTTTTATAACACTTAGGTGGCAGATAAGCACACGGCCCACCTGATGGGAAGTGGTTGTCGTGGCCTATGGACGTATGCAACACCAGAGGACCCTTCTTGAAGAACCCCATATTGTAGTCGCTTGGGAAAACCATCGCGGGGAGTTCATTGATTGATACTTAAGTACATATATACCTTTGTCTGACGTTATGATGACCTGATCACAGACGACGAGAGAATCATACCTTTTAATATAAAAGCTCCTTACAAGCTTTTGCCCTCAGTTTGCGAACCAAACTCACACTTGGCCTAAATTTTCATTTCATTTCATTTCAATATATCTTGCCATAGTTGAACTTGGCGTATTTTCTTGGAATTATTCCACATTACTATGCAACCTTGCCTATGTGTATGCAAAGTTAGTTGTTGTTAATTGTTATTGTTTCGATAACGCCCCCATCAAATATTGTAACTATTTAGTTATCGAGTTGGGGTGTAACAGAAGACAAATAAACACTCGATTGGGGTTTAGATCTTCATCTAGTATATTATTATTGTAAGTGTATACTGTTTATCATAATATACTATTAAATTAGTATATAATGACTAATTTTAAGTTTAGTAGGGTAGTTGACCAACAATTCAAGTCGAAGTAGGTATAAGCGATTAAGATGATTTTTGAATTTTTATGTAAAAAGTGAAATTAAACGGGTTGAATCTTTCTATCTATCTTATCTATCTATATCTTAGACTAATCTTAGAAAATCAACTTGTAAAATTGTAAAATAGCTGTGTTTGGAGATATTAAAAAAAATTGCAATTGAAAAAACTACTAAACGAATTTTGATGCGGTTTTTTTGTTTGTTTGTAATGTCTTGGTCAGACTTTAAATCTTATCGTTTGTTTGATCGTAATTGGTTGTACAATCAGAGATATGACCAAAAGCCAACGGGTATAGGTAGGCTGTTTTAAATAATATCTTAGTTTCCGTAAGTGGCACTTACCGGCGTCATAGCACTCGAGTCAATAACTCGAGGTTGTATACTGTTCTCACGTCTAGCGTTCAGCTTCAACGATATAGTTTCACTCAATAACTTAGATGGTGCTGCGAGTTAGCTGCTCATGGCCAATTATACGCTTAGGATTGTGTTTGAAGTTTGCTAACTTGAAATAACTAGATACGTATCTAGATAGGTAGGAATTAATATTGGTAAATATGAAAGGAGAATAATATGTTCAAACTTATCTTTGAACTCGAAAAAGACAGCCACTATGCCGTAGTCTCGGTGTTTCCATGCCTAAGCGTAAGCCGTCGGCCGTCGGTCCCGGTTGCCAAACAAACATCTATGGTAGTCGTTACGGGTAGTAAGAGCCCGCAATAGTCTAACTACAGAACTTAAACATCGCCAATTGGTTGTGGAGGTCAGATGGCAGTCGCTTCACGGAAAATATTGAAGTTCAGCCGCATCACAGTTATACTGGCAAGTCAACCCTAACTGAGTTGGAAAAAGGCTCTTAGGATGAAAGGCAGGTTTTTTTTAAATTTTTAATATAGGACACGTCAATTTGACTTCGCCTCGCCTCATGGTAAGCTGAAGGCAAAGACTCTGAAAAGAGGGTCACCATTACAGATATGTACCATGTTACAATGGTGGCACTCAGCTTGACGGCCTCATCAGATGCTTTTTCACGCCCCGCTTAAAGGACCCGGGACTGTAGGAGGAAGGAAACACGTGAACTGGTAAGGAATTCCAAGACTTAATAGTAGCGGCAGAAGAAGGAGTCGCCGAACCGCTTGGTTCTTGATGGAATATTCTGCACCGTATGCGGGTGGCATCTAAGCCCTGCACGTGTTGTCCTATATAGGAAAGGAGAGGGTGGGTTTAGTTGGAAGAGCTCAGAACTTTCACCATGGTAGAGACGGTAAAATACCGCCAAAGATGCCACATCTCTACGCAACTGCAGAGGCTCGAGGGTGTTGGTGACCTCAGGATTCCCAATAATGCGGACCGCACGCTGCTGCAACCTGTCGAGAGCATCTAGTAAAAATAAAAAAAAAATCCTTTATCTTCACTTTCGGTCTATCGCAACATTACCCATGCACAGTATACACAGTACTTTCTGCGTATGTGGCCAACGAACAACATATTATTGCTATGAAGAAGAAATCAGGCGATCAAACGGATACCTGTAGTAGGCCAGCATCTCAAGACCTGACTTCACAAAATACGAGTATTTGAAGCTGCACTCATGCAACGTGGAAACGGAATTTACCTTAATTAACATCAGATGGACCGTGTGTATTTTTTCTAACTTAAAGTAAAAAATTGCCATCTATAAGGTAAAAGTCGATTAAATAATCAGTTGAATGTAAATATAAAAAGCCCTCTCAAACTCTTTTATTCCGAGCCAGTGCTCCGCGAATGATTATATTGGATAAAACAATATTAATTTAAAATCGTATTCCAGATAAAAAAACCGCAATCTCGCCACTCTAGAGCGTTTATTACCAACTCGGAGCGATTCCGTGACAAGAATACATTTGTTTGCCCCCCGTAGTCGCCCGACAGAAGTTTGACACCGCCTGTAAATACGTATCACATAATTTGTCAATAGGTGCCGATAAAGCGATTGGAGGGAAGTTTTACTTGTTGAAAATTCGGTGTTGCCTGTGTTGAAAAGTTTGGCGTACCTTGTCTTGATTATGTTTTACGAGCGTGAAGTTTTCTGTACACTTTGTATTAAATAAACATTTTTATTTAGTTAACTATATAAATAAACAGATTTTGAAAGACTAGGATTATTATTCTAATCGAGTTTATCCTTTGTACGTATGTTTTTTTATACCTCGTATGTGGGAGACAAGCACACAGCCGTGCTGAAGGTAAGTGGTGATGGAAACAATGGATACGCGACCAGTCCCTTTTTGAAGAGAATATTTGATCAACTATTATGATTATCATTGCGTTAGTTCTAACCCTCGATTCTGTTGAAACAATACCATCAGGAGAGCCGTGTGCTCTGTGACCTAAGTAGTATAAAAAACCACGGTCATACCACGGACACTGCAAAGATATCCATTTAATTTAATTTTAGGCTGAAGTAATGACGTTACAGTTTAAAATTAAATGGCTTTTTGTAGAGTGAATGAAAGAGTGTTATGAAAGTCTTGAATCAAAGTAGCTTTCAAAGATGAAGTCAAAAAATGACCATTAAAAAGGCCCTTACAAAAAAACAAAATTTAAAAAAAAAATGTTTTAAAAACTAGTCTAGCAAATGGACGACCGGTTGGAAAAGCGACCCCGGCCTGAGAAGACTCCAGTAAGAAACTCAGCGGGTTTTTTGTCTATTTACAAACATGCATGCATTTACATTTTGCAAATATTTTATTTATTAAATTTAGTTTATTTTAGTAATAATAGTGTGTAGTGTTAATTTAATTTAGTATTATTTTGAACTTGTAATTATTTTTTCACAATAAAATTTTATCCTTCTTTACAAACATTTACTATTTAACAACTTCCTTGAGTAGCATAACTGAGCGAACAGTTCATTTCCAAGCTTGTTTATCATCTAAATATTCTTGGATTTTTTAATAGCCTTTTTGCCACAGTTTACTTTTAATTACAATTTTAAATTTATTTACAGGTAAATCTCTAGTTTAATTAAGGATCTTGTTAAAAAAGCGTATACAGTTTTCCGGGAAAGATTTTTTTTTTTTGGAGTCTACTATCACAGACTATAAGATGGTTTTTGTGTTTGGTATTTATGTTAAGCCTGTCACAAACTCTTGAAAATTTTGAAATATTTTTCATACATTAGGTTTTAGTAAATGTATCGTGACACTACGTTTAGAATGTTTTTTTTTAGCAATTCTTATAAATCTCTCAAGAGCCGATCGTTCAACAACTGATACAGACAAATTACTTTGTTTTGAAGTAGGTACCTGCCGAAAAATATAGACGAAAGAATAAATTATAAAAATAGTCTATGTATTCGTATTCTGATAGAAATTTTAAGTACCTAAGTGGTTTTTTTAAGCATTGGCAGGAAAACTCAGCTTAGCTGCATATGCGGTTAGAAAAATAAGGTCACTAACAGATGAGGAAACGGCACGATTAGTTTACTTTAGCTACTTTCATAGCGTTATATCTTAATGATAAAAATGCATGGTCATCCTAATCACTGCTTGCTCGCACATTATAAATTGTATAAAAACTATATTAAAAAATAAAATAAAAAGGATAATTGAGTTCTCTGAGTTTCTTGCTGGTTACCGAACCAGCGAAAGAATCATTTTCAAATGATTTATTTTACTTTATTTAATAATATATCTTATTTTTTTTTAACTTGACTTATTAATTGTAATATTTGACGTTCATAATGTGCTCTTTATGTGCCTAAATTGAATAAATGAAATTGATTCTTGATTCTTTGATTCTTTGTATTGAAAAAGCAAACAATAATATTTTTGTACCTGAATCAGTCTAAAGGTATGATTCCGAAGCCGATCGCATACGACAAGGACAGACGGATGCGGCAGATACAGCGTATCCATTACTTGTCAAACTTTATAACGGATAAAGTGGACCAATTGAAAAGCCGCAATGAATTACGTGCACGTGCGTAGGCAGTTGTCGTATACGATCGGCTACGAAATCATATCTTAACTCCATTAAAACATTACCTATGCTATTATTTACATAAAAAATAAAGTTGGGAATTAGTGTTCAGAAAACAGTTAGTAAGTAACAGTTAAGTACACTGTCAGTATCTAAGTTAACACTTGCACTAACTTAATATGTTGAACCCCTTTGTTATCTTAGCGTTATAGTAGTACCAGCATGAAAACAGGTACCGGTAGTATGAATAATTCATACTACCGGTAAAATATCGTACTATAAAAAGATTTTGTCAATGCTTTTCAGATTCATATATTTGTAATATTAGTAGGACCCACACCTTGTACAGGGTCCACAAATCAACCTGATTGAAAATAAGTACCATTTTTCGTGCGGATACCCACGCCGGTCAGCGGGGTGGTTATACAGGACTCGAACCGACAAAAACCAATCAAATACCGGTGCGTAAGGATATTCCAATGCTGTTGACTTGAAGACCAATGTTTCGTAAAAAGTATTTTAGGTGCTCTAAAACGACAATCTCACCTATGGCAACTGACGGCCCACAGACGGCGTGCGTTTTAGTCGGTTCGAGTCCGACATAACCTCCTCCTCCGGCTCAGGCGGGGGAGGTATCCGTGGCAATATTTCGCACGATAAAAAAAAAGTGCGCTAAAACGCTACTAGGTACTACTAAATGCTGTTCAAGTTGGCAGCTGTTCGCGTTCTCAGCGAACAATACGTGAGCGATTATCGGAGTCTTCAAACGTAATGTGCTATTTTATGGCGCTGTAGAGTGGACTAAGCCAGACTTTTAAGTTTATGTTACAGAAAGGTAAAAGGATTTAGGGTCATGTGATTGATGTACTGTGATCTACTTTCTAGCTAAACTTATTATATTACTTGAGACGAGACCTCGCGACATAACCCAAGTGGATTTCAGAATTGCCTGTAGAAAAATAAAAAAGCAATTTACATGGATAAAATCCTAAATTTAACCTAGATTTTAAAATTATATTTATATCTGTTCAGCCATTTTTTACGTTTCGTTATCAAACTCATCATCATCATCATCATGCCCTTATCCCAAGTTTATTTGGGGTCGGCGCAACATGTGTGCTTTTTCCATTCATCTCTATTTGCAGTCATCTCAGTATTCACCATTCACACAGTCCATCCACCTCCTTTTAGGTCTTCCTCTCCCCTTGTAGCCATGCACTTCCATAGTTAATGCCTTCCTTACGACATTACTTTCATCCCTACGCTATTAAACTACCAAACATTAATATATAATAATTATTAGGATTAAAAAACTGTGTTTTAGTACTAATTTTAACGCGAGTCATAGGACTATTTAATTAGAACAAACAATACAAGTATTCTTTCTTGTAACATGACAAATGGTGAGTTCACAGCCGGCGTTAGTACACTGGGTGGATTACTGGAGAACAAATTATGCCACAGCTGATTGTGGAGGTACATTTGGATAGCTTTTTATGATTAATGAAGACTTTGCCTATTTTTGAACAAGCATCATTATGAATTCATTTAATTTTGTCACACGCAAACCATTTTGGCAATCCAACTGAATGTTTTTTAATCAGTAAAAGTAAGAAATAATCAACGAAGCATTCATTTGTACATATAATATACTATGTTACGAGTATGTTGGTATTCTAACTGAACTAATATTAAATACAAAAAATGTACAAATATTTATCTTTCCGAGTGAGTTATGCAAGCGTCGGGTGAATCCAGCCATAAAGGCGCTAAGCGAGGAACTAGTTATATTTCAATTCAATTGAAGACATGGTGGAAATACGACAATAGAGTGTTGTTATGATTATATTATGGAGTCACCAGTGTGGATCAGTAATACTGATTAGTATAACTGGTAGTACAAATGATACATTACTGTATCACTAGTACTACTAAAAGAAATATGATACATTACTGTATCACTAGTACTACTAAAAGAAATATCAAACATACTTCGTTGTATCTCATACGGTTTTATTAATCACCCTTACTACTATCAGTAAATTTTGTATGGAAATTTTGAAACAACAACTGTACCTATATATATTACACAGGGTATATATTATGCTAGCACCTCTGCCTACCCCTTCGGGGATACAGGCGTGAGTTTATGTTATGTTATGTTATATATATATATATATATATATATATATATACCCTGTGTAATTTATTATTAGTAAGAACCTTAAAGATTAGACCTCATAATATGCTTGTAATTTGCTTATAGATCACTTATATATAGTAAGTGGAAGGTTATAATCTAGGAGTCTGCGTTCTGCAAAGCAGCTCAAAAAAATCATGATTTTAGGGTAGCCCATATTGAATAGTAAGATGAGTATGATTTAAAAGTGCTCTACTTTTTTTCTCTAACTTTAGTTCTTTCACGAGTTCTATTATCGGAAAAAATACATACCGAAGGTAAACTTTAACCCTCTCCAGTTCGGAGACTCAACATGGAATAAGATGCTTGACTGTTTCAGCCAGCTCCTGCTAGAGATACCAAGGATTCTTGAGTGGCTGCTCTCGAGTCAGCGCTAAGAAATCGTCCAGTGATAAAGCCGCCCATTGTACATTAAACTGTATACATGTTACTTACTTACTACTACTTACTGCCCCTCTAGACAAGTGGCAATTCGTTGCTCGGCGTATGATGGAATAGAAAGCCAAATGTATGGAATTTGACGTATATGACAGGCGTCAACGAATGTCAAAAACGTCAAATCCTATACATTTGTCATTCTATTCCATCATACGCCGAGCAACGAATTGCCACTTGTCTTGGGGGGCTGTAAATCTATTGGTGTACAATAAAGAATTATCTATCTATCTGAGGCAGGCTTGCGTGACAAATCATTAGATGAACCCCGTCCTGTGGTGGTAGTATATTTTTATGTGTGGTGATATATTTTTAATTTGAAGTGAATTCAATGAAGTATATACAAATTGTATAACATTGCAGCAATATTCCTTGGTTGTTGTATTCGTCGCTGTGCCCCAGAATACAAACACACTCGTGTTGATTGGGGCAGAAAACTCTATAATCAAATGCACAGACGGTTAAATTGTTTAAAACTCTCATAGCTGACAGTACCAGCTAAATTGAAGAACGCTTAACGAAATGTGATGACGTTGTGGCTCAGAATGTCGACTTCCCAAAATGTCCCCTGGTATCAAAATGTCAACTTCCCATAATGTCCCTTTCCCAAAATGTCGCTTTCCCAAAATGTCGCTTTCCCAGAATGTCCCCCATCGTTATAACTAAAATGAAAAACAATTTAGAATCAATTTTTTATTTTAATTAAGTACTTACTTAAGTAGTGGTTTTTAATGAAATTCGGAATAAAATCTTCGAAATTATTTCTTTCCAGTCAATTATTCTAAATCATATCGAAGTTGCATTTAGTTGTTTAACTTTGATAAAAGGGTTCAGTATCATAAGTCCAAGTCTTTACGGCCTTAGCGTAGAAACACTTCTTGTACTCTTATACGTAGGTATACGTCATATAAAATCCTATCCTACTATCCTACTAATATTATAAATGTTAAAACTTGTGAAGATGTTTGGTTTGGACGTTTGGATGTTAGGATATTTGATCGTTTGGACGTTTGGACATTCAGATATTTGAATGTTTGTTATTCAATCACGCTTTAAGGCTAGTCACAATACACAGGTACTGGTGTATATTAAAAATATCTCGAGAATTTATAAAAACAGATATATTTCGTTATCATAATTAATTAAAGGCTGTCTGAAATTAAAGCAGAAAATGTTTCAATATTATTCTAGTCTCATGAAAAAGTAATGTAAGTCCTCTAAATGTAATTAGCGAAAGTTAACTAAGTTACTTATAATAAGAAAACGTCTGTCGCGCCACCTGTGATTTGGTCCGGGCACTTTGCGAATGAAAACATTATAACCTTTGTGAAATAACCTGCTGCATTAATTATTTGGAGGTTCTATCTCCTTTGCTCATCTCAGACTTCAAATATTCTCACGAACTCTTGGATATATTCTCACGAATAGCCCTATTAATTTAATTATAATATTTTAACTCAGAATGAAATGAAATTATACAAATTGAATCATTTGTAAATTTTTAACAGTTGCTATTATTTGATAATTATACTATTTATAAAGCACAAAATATATTATCTCTCAGAATAATTCTTAATCATAAATTTAAAACACTAGCTGTTGCCCGCGTGGATTTCGGTTATCACGATCAAACATAGCCTATGTCTTTTCCCAAGGTCTAATCCTTCTCTGTACCAAATTTCATCAAAATCAGTTCAGTGGTTTAGGCGTGAAAGCGTAACAAACAGACAGACAAAATGACAGACAATTTCATGCAAGATCGTCGTCGGTTTCCAGTGCTTCCAAACTATCGTTTTCCAATACTTTGCCGCACCATTAATACTGGGAATTCCTTACAAGCTCACGTGTTTCCCTCCTCCTACAGTCCCGGGTCCTTTAAGCGGGGCGTGAAAAAGCCTCTGATGAGGCCGTCAAGCTGAGTGCCACCATTGTAACACGGTACGTGTCGAGTTACTTTCGCATTTTTAATATTACTAGCTGTTACCCGCGGCTCCGCCCGCATGGATGTCTGTTATCGCCACCAAACATATTTATGTCCTTTCCCAAGGTCTAATTTATCTCTGTACCAAGTTTCATAAAAACTGGTTCAGTGGTTTAGGCGTGAAAGTGTAACAGACAGATATTTCATATTCATATTTAAATCGTTTATTTCTTTTTAAATAGTACAAGTTAGTAGACAGACAGACAGACCGAGTTACTTTCGCATTTTTTTTATACCACTTAGTTGGCAGACAAGCACACGGCCAACCTGATGGAAAGTGGTTACCGTGGCCTATGGACGTATGCAACACCAGCATCACACTCGCGCAATCGTCACTCAATTTATAATATTAGGATGGATAGTATGGATTAAGAAATTATTGTTGTATCATTTTTTTAAAAAGTAATTGTAGACTCGTCAATAATACAGATTAATATTGATAAAAACATTTAGCACATTTAAGTGCGTCTACGTAGCATGTCTCTTATTACCAATAAGATATACGAAACAGACTAATGAGTTATTAGTCTGTTTGATATTTCTCTCTTGTATATCAACTGTATTTGATTTCCTATCATTATATCCTTCACATAGCTTTGTAGTCACATTATATTCTAACAAAAACAGCCTACATCAAGGCCCCTCAATCTGCCCGGGTCAGCTCTCGAGTAATTCCGAGACCTATATTACTTTCACTCAATCCTGATGACTATCATAAAATTCAAAAGCTTTGACCCGGACATCGGATATAATAGTTTTTTACTGGACTAGCTTTCGGTTGGCTACGTTTTTTTGGTTGAAACCTATTTAATTACTTGTTTAGCTATATAATTACTATCAAGATGCCCCCTGGTGTTGCATACGTCCATAGGCCACGGTAACCACTTTCCATCAGGCGGGCCGTGTGCTTGTCTGCCACCTAAGTGGTATAAAAAAAAAAGTTATTTATTGAAATGATTATGAGTTTCGATTATTAGTAAAAACAAATATTATATGAAAACAAATATTAGTAACAACAAATTTATGATAAGTGATATTATGAATTTCAATGATTATATATTTCAATATTTATTTGTAAAATTTTTATGAAGAATGATCATTATGACTTTAAATGGTATGAGAAAAATTTTCGGAAATCCGATGATAGGAGTTAAAAAGTTATGTAAGAAAATGCGCATGCGGAATAGGGATATGGGTACCCACGATGACTTCTTCTTCATTTTAGCGTTAATCCCAGTCATACTTGAAGCTTCCATATCGGAGTCTGGGGTCAGCTTTACCAGTCTATCTGTAGATTTGCCTGAGCTTCGATATTGTTCATGAAGCGACTGCCATTTGATCTCCACCCAATGACGATATGGGGTTATATCGAAGCATTGCAGCTAGACCAGTTGTTGGGCTTTTTAGGGCTCCAAATACCTGTAACGACTGCTATAGATGTACGTATGGCAATCGGGACCGACGGCTTAACTTGCTCTCCGAGGTACGTCTTCGACTATACCAATCCAAATACCAATATTCCTGATTCCTGTACAAATATTTGCACTGAGCGGGGATCGGACCAGCGCTTCCTGAGTTGCGATCGCGTTCACTACCACTACGTCACAGAGGCTGTTCCACGATTGCTATAATAAAAATATTTGGTATCTGGAAAAATACCTGGAATTCATTACCAGCACACGTGTTTCTTTCTTCCTACAGTCCCGGATCCTTTAAATGGGGCGTGAAAGTCTGTCGAGGCTACCAAGGTAATACCCAGCATTCGAGGGATAGCTCCTCTCCTTTGGACTGCTCCCTGGTTGACTATCAGGCAGGGTGTAGTCAATCGTCTACCAAAATATGAAAAACTCAATCATCCTTGAAAAGTATTGACCCATTTTTTTTTATTTCAACGGATTGATGTATGAGAGAATGAACGAAACAGCTATTCCGCAAATTCACCCTTGGAAGATTAGTATGCTCGAATCATCTGTACAGGGATAAAGTACCGCCCGGACCTACATTTGAACTCCAATATAATATTATTGACATAAAAACACACTGTCTGATGTTGCGTACAAATATATTTTGTGTGTTGACTGTGGAAACATTCTGCAATAACTCGTCGCTCAGATCGTGAGTCATGTAAAATTTATAAAGTCTCCGCACATTTTATTGTAACTATATTCGGAAACTGTTTTCATTGTGTTACTGTTGTGGTTTGTTTTATAAGAAAATAAATATGCATTTTAGGACATTTTACGGCAGTAAAAACGCCCTTGTTTACTAAAATAATTCGGGTTAGTACCCACTGGTCCCCTGGAATTCGTCCCCAGTGCCCATTCATCCCTTCATAATTTTGAGGTGCCCACTAGACCCCTGGTCTATTTTATAATTAAATTATTATTTATTTTTGTCATTTACTCTGGTCCCCGTACAAGTTATTAATGTTTTGCTTAGGTCAGTGTTTATTGGAAGTAATAGACGTGTGACTTGTGGTTAAAAAACGAATATACTGATTTCAAATACCATTTTTCAAGACATTTCGAAGATACATCGCTCAATCACAGTAGCGCAAACTCTCGACTGCGTCAGGTTGGTCAATCTCTGAAGTCTCATTACGTCAGCCAATTGGGGTGAACAGAAATAGTTCAAACACGTACTTCTGTAAGTACAAACTTGTGTACTGGGCTGATTATTTAGGAAGATAGCGTACCATGTAACGATTACATGGTACCCTATCTTCTTTTGCTAATTGCCGTCATAGTCAATAGTTAAACAGCCTCTGTGGCGTTGTGGTAGTGACCGCAGCGCTACGCTGAAGGCGCGGGTTCAATCCCTCCTCAGTGCAAATATTTGTATGCATGAATATGGCTATTTACTTTGATCTGGTCGTGCCTTGGAGAGCACGTTAAGCCGTCGGTCACGGTTGCCGTACAAACATCTTCGGCAGTCGTTACGGGTAGTTGGTTCCCAAAAAAAGTTCAACAACTGGTCTGACTGCAATGCTTCAATATAGCCAATTGGTTGTGGAGGTTATATGGCAGTCGATTCACGGACATATCCAAGTCCAGCCAAATCTGCAGTTACACTGGAAAAAACGGACCCCAGACTCTGAGGTGTAAGCTTCGAATGCGACTGGGATTAACGCTAGAATGAAGAAGAAGTCAATAGTTCCACTTCCATGTGCATAATATATTATTACAAACTAGACATGATACTTATGTCTTTTGTCTAGATAATTCCGAAAATCTTGCCAAGTAAAAGATTGCGTCCATTATACTTGTAAAATTACAATAATATCTTGAAATAAAACAAGTTTTTAACGTATTCTGTCACGATTTATTTCAGTGGTGAGTGATATTCGCGTAAACTTCAGACAGAT
Source organism: Eilema depressum (assembly GCA_914767945.1). Taxonomy (NCBI): domain Eukaryota; kingdom Metazoa; phylum Arthropoda; class Insecta; order Lepidoptera; family Erebidae; genus Eilema; species Eilema depressum. The sequence continues at coordinate 19,050,815 of OU612031.1, read as the reverse complement.
ACTATAATGTATTTATTAATCTAAAGTAATAAACAATACATTTATCATTGCAGCACCAGGCCCATCTATATTCATGATATACCCATTGTTTGCTCACAGAATTGTAGTTAAAAGTCTTACTATTCATAAAATAGCGAATACATTTTGAGCGAGAGCTTAGTTTGATGAATAAAATATAATCAATTCAAATACATCAGCTGATGTTTGATCGATTGTTTGTTAATGGAATCTATATCTAATTCTGTTTGGACATCTAATTATTTTTGTTTTATTTTTAATTTTTTTTGGTCGTAATGGATTTTTTAGTCTTTAGTCTTTTTGGCTTATTTATTTAAATTATTTTTTATTATTTTTGTTAGTATTTTTTAATTCTTCTTATTTTAATTCTTATTCAAATTCTTTTATTTTTTTTATTTAAGTCTTTATGTTTTTTTTTAGTTATTTTTTATTTTATTCTTAGTCTTAATTGCTACTAGTTTTAATAAAGGTAATCAGTGGATATTTTTTGGCAGTATTTATTTCCAAATATTGAATGTATTCAATATTTGGAAATAAATACTGCCAAAATCAAAGTCACTGTTTTTAAGTAGAGACACAGAACAGGTAGAGATAACAAATAAGTTTACGGTCTCAAATATCAGCAAAAATGAACAGACAGTATGCAAAACATATGAACGAAATTCCTATGTTTACATATGGACAGCAGTATAACATGGTGCTTTCATTTAGAGCACTAATGTCAGCAGTTGCACAAAAGCAGTTAAACGTGATATGAGTTCAGCATCAGAGCAATCAAAATAGATGCCCGTCGTATCACGGAAATATTCAATTATACGATATGGAATAACATCATTTTATGTAGCTGTGATACACCGCATTTGATGGTGTACGAATTATAATTAATGACAACCTAAAACATACAAAATGTATGAAGTATAGTATAGTAGTTCAGTTTCACTCTTTTTCAATACCTTTATTGTGAATGTGACCTAGCAGATTTAGATAATATCTTCATTATAAAGTTTAGTACTTGAAAACGTTTTTATAAGTAAAGTTATTACTTATACCCCTGAGAGGCCTCTCATTTAGCTCTACAAGATTATTTCTACTGGCTTTACATTAGAGATGAAGTTTATTGCCTTTGAACTCGATGCCGTGGGGCAACGAGTGCGGCTGCGGAACATGCAGCATGCAGACAGGAATAATTGTACAGGTTAAGTGTTTTCACTGAACTGAAATCAGTCTGCCTGTCCTTCTACGAGAAAAAACAGGTGTGAATTTACAGAAAAAATAATTCAGCAATTTAATATTTAATGTCAATATTCTCCAGTACCGTATAATAAGTTCACACGCGTAGAATTGTAACACTTAAGGCACTAATTCAATTTGAGACAATCTCGTGTTTCAGCTCCCTGCGGCACACCATCAATTAATTTCCACAAATCCGCTTAATATGTGTACGTATAACATATTACACGCCATAAACTAAGGAGCAAGCGAGGGGTGTGAGTAATGTACCCCATAAGGACTTAATAAGACGAGTAATTCCATTGATTAACTACGACTTGATGTTTTTATGTAAAGGAGCGCGCGCTACGCCTTATTAACCGCGTGGCTTCTAGACGCACGAGCGCGAGCGGGAGCGGGGGCGGGGGCGTCAGTGAACAGCGGTAGCGATCGCTTCTTTTATTGTTCTTTTTAAGCTATTGCATAGCTTCTATCGCGGGCCTTGAGCGTGGAGACCGAATCCAAAAATTCCGTAACGAAAAAAACCTAACACCCCCCACTCCGAGCTCGCACGAATCGAGCCGAGCTGCTCCGAAGTAGCTCCGCTTAACGTAAGTAATTATAATTGCATAAGTTGATAAAAAATGCTATGCAATAGCTTTACCGCGGCAGTCACCGAGTGCCACACGTCTTTTTAAAATTTATTGTTGATTTCTATTAGTATGAGCAGATGGGTAGCAAGAGTCACTACTTTAATCGTAAACAAACTCATACTGAAAAGTCTTTTCAGGGTATACTGTACAGGTTCCCGTGAATTTATGAAGACTATAAATAGTCATCATTAATAATTATCAGGGATACATAAAAGGCTTCCACCACGACACCCGAGTCCGCTAACTCTTTCTTCTGCTATTGATTTGGTTTATACGGATTTTTTGAAAGTGACTGACATCTGACCTTCTAACCCTGATAGCCATCGTCAATCGTCCTTCCGTAAAATGTTATTGCGTTTTTCTGGTAGAAAGTCTCCTTAGTGGCACGAAGCTTGTAAAAATACCCATTAGACGACAATAACCTCTGCCATATAATTAGATAGGGTAAAGTCTACACTTCTGCTAACGCTTTTAGAGAGATGTGTGTAATTAAATAACTACCACCCGAATCGAGTCCAGTCTTACCTCAACAAACTACCAAATCTCTCGTACAATCGCCACCGCTTATGGTCAAAAAACTTAACACAATTTACGGGCGGACATTACAAGGGGGCGAGGGGGTTCATATGAGCCTTATGAGGGATGTAAAATATTCATAAGGGCGTAAGTGACGCCATCGATTATTATAATGTTCGCCACGGGCACTTGTTCGCGGGAAACTCGCTCACAAAAGTGCTTTAATTTTATTATCCTAGTGATAAACTATCGCCAGAAAGTCGGAGGTTACCGCTCGTTCGGGGAATCGGCAATACGTTATATTTTCTATTAGCTTTGTAGAAGGATAGTTTGTTCTCGTAGTACGGACGTAGATTGTACTGCAATTATATTTTCTACTTCTACAAAGAAGAATCTATAGATATTGTAGTTTGAGTGTAGTAATAATAAAAATCATTGTTATTAGTAGGTATTACATGACATCAACTGCTATAAATAGCTTCTTAGTCTAAACCGCTTAATTCTAGCAAGCACACTATAGGTAAAAAAAAAATAATTTTTTTTTAGTTAAAATTTTTGATAAATGTTTTGTACTTTGGCTTTGGCACTGTTAAAGTGTATGCCTATGGAAAAGAAATGCAAACTGAAAAAAACCTAAAGGTGCGTACAGATCATGTAACATGTTGTATAACTTGTGTTATATAACACGTCCACATTATCTAACATTGTTTTATAACTTTGCAACATTGTACTAACTTCAGTGTCTACATTACTGAAATAACAATATAGCATAACATGTTATATAACAATGTTATATAACATGTTATGCTATATAATTTGTACGCACCTTAAGAAAAAATATTTCATTAATAGTACAATGGAGCACAAAACACTCTTCTCTAAACGTCAAAAAACAGATACGATTATATGCTGTGAAACGAAATCAACTACTCGAATACACAGGGAAGACTCCATCGATTTCACAGATTAAACCCAACGTAATTCCATGAATGAGAACAAGGCACCCGACAGCCAAGATCAAACAACTTACACATTTATCCCTAAATCTTGAAAAAGGCAAAAGGGTCGAACTCTTTAAGACTTTATGACAGTAATAACAAAGAATGAACTCCAACAAAAGTGACCCGTGGAGAAATTAAATCAGGGTAAATATAGGATAACAAACATCAAATTGCGGTTAACGCTCGGGACTTGCGCGTCGTAAAATCTGTTAGAAGTCGGAAATCACTTAAGTATGCCAACTTTGAGGCGATGATGGCCGAAAAATTCGGCCGAACAACATCAGAAACAGCGTAACGGAAGAACCAATGCGTAATGACCTCCGGGCCACCGCTACCGGACCGGAACGTCATAAAATGTTACGTAATATGTTCTGGCCCGATACCGGAGCGGTGAGAGCACTTGAAAATTTGGAACGAAAAATATTGAAAATCGATGCGCTAACTATTTGTCTTACTTGAACTGCTGTGGGAAGTATCCTATTAATATTATAAAGGAAGGAATGTGAAATTTTCTGTTTTGTTCGTCCTCCTTTCGTGCAGATTGACGTGATTTGCATAGAAATAGCTTATAATTTTATTGTAGTTAAGAAAACTATTCCTTTTATTCTGGTGATCATAGGCTAATAGAAAATTGGGGCCAAAATTATATAATAAAAAATTAAAAATTCCTGACATAGATAGATCTATGTCAAGAATTTTTAACATAATGTCAGGAATATAAAATACTAGCTTTTGCCCGCGGCTCCGCCCGCGTGGATGCCGGTTATCGCGACCAAACATAGCCTAAGTCCTTTCTCAAGGTCTAATCTACCCCTACACCAAATTTCATCAAAATCGGTTCAGTGGTTTAGGCGTGAAAGCTAACAGACAGACAGACAGACAGACAGACAGACAGACAGAGAGACAGACAGACAGAGTTACTTTCGCATTTATAATATTAGTATGGATAAACCTAATTTGAAACATAATAACCGTTTTCTGGGTGGTCGAAGTTGCGTATATAGTTAGTAAGAAAATACAATATAAGATTTTCAATAGGCGTTGGTATTACAATTTTCTCTGTAATACTTGTCTATAAAAAAGTAAGAATTTCAAGGATACATTATTCATTCAGTGTCTACTAAGGTCAAGGTTCGGTATTGAAGTAGGTAGACGAATATCTAAGTGTTAGGGAGGGGCTTATATAGATCGCTTTTTAATCAAAATAGTTAACAGATATCATACTATGGACGGCCAGGCTTACAAGAATCAAATCAAATCAAATCATTTATTGCTCACTAAGTGTACATTGGTGTTACAAGTATAGTAGTGCTTAAGACTTAGCGCCATGGATACAAAAGCTACAGAAATACAAATGATGGTTTTATTAACAACCTATTTCATATTTTAGTGCTCCTAAGATTATTCTCGATTCTGAGCAGATAAAAGATTGAGGTCAATCAGTATTGGGGTTATTTTTATTACAATGTTGGTTAGCCTCTATTCGGAATATGATAATGTTTGTAATATAGTGCCAAATGGCTTTATTCTAAGCATGGGGCCTATGTCTTTTAGTGTAGCGTTAGGCTGTCTTTCAGAGCTGTGCTATGCTACATTGCTATATGCTACATTGCTATAGATGTGCTTGATATCCACCAATCATATTCATTGGTTAACATGGCATAGCACTGGTGGAAAAAGTCCAGCTAAGCTATGTCTTTTTTATATAGAAAGATGCGTGCCATGAATGTGTGCTGTGGATGCGGATGGGTATATTCTAATTTTGAATATTTGTAGGAAGTTTTCATTCTGTGACTGATGCATCTCATAGCTCGAGCTGCGCATCGCCATAGTACATCTCACTCGCTATTTCTTTTTTATACTAGACGTAGACAAGCACATGGCCCACCTGATGGTGAGTGGCCTATGGCCTATGGGCGAGTGCAACACCAGGGGAGTCACACTCTTGCTGTCGACCTTGTAAGAACAGAGAGATTCTGTGCCGTCAGCGCAAAAGATAAGTAGGACATGCCTTTGGTGGACAGCACAACAACCTTACAACAGCAAACCTTAAAATAACCAGTTCAAGTACTGCACCCAACACCTCATTTCTCAGTAACAAAACACGTTCAAACCTCCACAGCAATCAGCACACATTTTTACTTTTTTTTTCAAGAAAATAGGGAGAAGTGAGTTTATAAATTATGCAAATATAAGGCATGAATACAGAGGGCGATACAACTCGCAAGTGGCGATCAAGTGACGGTTTTACGAGTTCCTAAGGACTGTAAAAGAATACGTTCGTGATAGCGAATTGTGTCAGGGGAGGAAAATGCAGTGAATTTGCTCCGGATTCTTTGGAGTTTCGAGTGAATGTTTAGATTTTATTTGTGTGACTTGTCACTCGCTGTTATGAAAATACGGAACACGTTTTGAGTTAAATTGGGTAAACTGAGTTGATTTCGCTATCAGGAATGTTTACGAGTCAACAGGGTATTTTGATGATAGTTTTTTAGTTGAGAAATTGAAGTTGAGTCTCGTTTTTGTACTGTGCTCTGTGCGTAAGTAACTGTTGATGAGATTCAATTTATAAAAGCTTTGTGTTTTATTTTAAGTTCACAATATTGAAACTGTTCAGTTACAAGTTCCTTGTTGGTTTATTATTACATTACGATTAAGTAAGTTAACTAGCAACTCAGTTAATGGTAAATGATACTTACATCTAATAAAATAAATATATATTTCGGACACAACATCACTACAAAAAAAAAACTATTTCCTAAATAATATTATAAATAGACAAAGAATTTAAGGATCACACTGTATTCTTGTCAGAGTCATACAAAATGACCGAAGGGACTTTTCTTTATATAAAAACTAGCTTTTGCCCGCGGCTCCGCCCGCGTGGATGTCGGTTATCGCGACCAAACATAGCCTATGTCCTTTCTCAAGGTCTAACCTACCTCTATACCAAATTTCATCAAAATCGGTTCAGCGGTTTAGTCGTAAAAGTGAGACAGACAGACAGACAGATAGACAGACAGAGTTACTTTCGCATTTATAATATTAGTAGGGATAAATGAATAGGTGGTTATTTAATTACATTTACCTTTTACATTTACATAATACAATAAAAAAATTGAGTGTCAATAACCTCTGCCTACCCCTAAAGTAGTATTCAAACCGACTATACAACAGTAAAACATAATATCATGTAAATAAAAACGGCCTAATGCACGAAAATTCACGTTAGTTGAAACAAGACCCACGTATATACCACTCCAAATAGTATTACGTTCACGTTACGTACGTCATCGCACGTGCGAATAAAAAAAGTATGAGGTGTGTTGTCTCGTTTGCACGGTGCTACGCGCTGAGCCTACGAAATTCTACAGCTTGAACGATTCTATGCGACAATGCGTGCTACGAACGGTTCCCAATGAAATGCTTGCTACGAGCGGTTCACAGTGACAATGCGTGCTACGACGAGTGAGAGTAGTGACAATGCGTGCTACGGTGCGATTCCACATAGTCTATGTATCAAACAACACTATTCATCAAATAATTATCGCGTGCTTGATTATCAGACTTTGCTCCATATTCTAGAACGAAACTCAGTCCTGTTGTCCGCAGTCAATTTGTCCTAAGAGCTAGATTGAGATCCAGAACCAGTACCATTTTAGAATACGGGCTTTATTTCTGGAAACCAACCATATCGGTTAATGCTTAATACTTGGCCTAACGATCGAGAGGTTCTAGGTTAAAATCCTTGCAACGTAAGTAATTTTATGATCTATTACCCGTAGTACGGTTGAGTTGTCCGGTTAACCGGACTATGGGTAAAAAAAAATATCCATAGTACAGTTAACCGGACTATGGAAAATTTATTTTGTTCCATAGTCCGGTTGACCGGACCATGGAAAATCTAGTTTGATAAAATTGTATGGTCTATAAAAAATATTAAATTAATGTGAAAGGTGGCTGGGACGGACTGGATGTGGAAGGCGGAGGATCGGAAAACGTGGCGTACATTGGGAGAGGCCTATGTCCAGCAGTGGACTGCAGTAGGCTAATTGATTGATTGATAATTTAATAGTAATTTTATTTAGCTGGAAAGGTTTGGGAGAATTATAGTAATTTCGGTTACTAATATTCTTCAAAAAGTATCTTAAATTATTTTAGTAGACTTAATTATTGAGTCCAGTAAAGTATACTTTTCATTACGTGAATAACAAATAAAAACATATTGTGTACACAACAAAATGTGTAGATACATGGCGTTCCACTTAATTATGACGATCCTTAACATCAAAGCAGATGTTTGTCAATACTGAAATATTTACTAATGATATCAAAGACTCAATCAAAACGACACGAAACAGATTCCAGTAACCCATAAGGACAAAAAATTCCTCATAGTTCGATTAATCGAACTGTGCGATCGAACCTGGCGGCCGGAGCGATTATTTCGAACTTGAACCAACTTTTTTTTTTTTATATAGGACACGTCAATTTGACTTCGCCTTGCCTGATGGTAAGCTGAGGGCAAAGTCTTGGAAAGAGGGTCACCATTATAGACACATACCATGCTACAATGGTGGCACTCAGCTTGACGGCCTCATCGGCTTTTTTAATAAAAATACAACTGAATACTTTTGCCCTCGCCTGTCCACTGACACTCATTTCCATAGTCGTCTAAAACCGGATAGAGACATTTCTCTGTATCGCTCATCGACATGGGTTGAGTACAGTCACACAGAACTACTTAGCGCTCGTACTTAGATAAATCGACTGTGACGCTCGTGTCCTAATGTACTGTGTTGAGTAAACTTTTCTTTGTTTTGTGGGAATAAAATCGTAGATATTTGAGACACTATTCTTTTCTGTCTTTCTGTGTTTTAGGAAGCTTAGATAATGATCACTATAGTCGTATATGTGTGGTCACTGTATAAGTGTACGAGCTCTGCTACTCGCAGCGAGGTGATATATTATATAAACTGTATATAGAGTCAATCCTAAATCATATTATGCTATGATTGATAATGATTAATGATATTAGGTACACCCGCACCGGTTTATTGTCGTAATGATACTAATTGAATGTAATGAAATAGCGCAGATCGGTGTAAACCGCTGACCACGCGCAATGTCACTGTACGATGCCTTGCATTGATTGTGGCATCGTACTTATAGATAATTGACTTGATTTAATTTAGCTATCCAATATAATAATGTTAAATTGTTAGTATCATCATGTCATCCACATTAGTTTCAGAAAAGATGTAGCTACTTGTACTTCTTGGGCATTTTGCTATCTGATCATTTTGCAATCAGAACGTTTTACGACAAGTGGGTAGGCATTATGAGACTAACCCTTAGTATCTAGTTTTTTCATACCACTTAGGTTAGCAAGACTAGTTTTTAATTTGGCACTTCCTGAAGGAGGATGAGAGTCCAGCTTGAATGAATTTGCTTTGATCTATCTATACTAATAAAGCAAGTTAAATAACAAAAGCTAGAAACGATACAAAAAAATCTTTTTAATAAACAAAAAAAAGAAAGAAAGAAAATATTTTTATTCAAACCTAGCATAAGATATGCACATTTCAGCAACACAAAAAAAAAAAAAAATCTAAAAAATATAACAACAGTACGAACACAGTTTGCTGTCAAACGCTAAGAAATGAAGCAATGCAATAAAGAAAACTAGAAAATCACAAACAGGAATATATTCCTTTGTTCTTGCACTACTGCATTGTCGTTTTTTGAAGCATTACGATATCAACCAATGATATTATAACAAACTGCGGCTTCACCCACGTAAAACCCTGAACGTGAATTACTACAGCCTACAGAAACCCATTATCGAGATAAAGACCGATGCTATTTCCAAATAGAATGATACTCGTATGTCTCTTCACCAAATATCACCAAGATTCGTCCAGCCGTTTTGTTATGCATGATTGAATAATGAACTGAATTTGGGAATTGAATAAGGATAGACGCTAATGAGCTCTTCCAATTAGTCCCACCCTCTCCTTTCTTACACAAGACAATACGTACAGTCACACGTTTCCCTCTTCCTACAGTCCCGGGTTCTTTAGGCGGGCGTGAAAAGCATCTGATGAGGCCGTCAAGCTGAGTGCCACCATTGTAACATGATACGTGTCTATAATGGTGACCCTCTCTTCTGAAACTTTGCCTTTAGCTTACCATCAAGCGAGGTGAAATCAAATTGACATGTCCTATGTATAAAAGGCGCAGATGGCGGGCTCCCGTCTCTGCCCACCCCGGAGAGAAAAAGGTAAAAGTGCCATCCATCTATCCAAACTTTTACATTTTTTATTACAAAAATAAAATTTTGTATAGGAATTTGTTCAACTGTTATAGCAAATTCGGTAGAGTAACGAAACATAGGTAAGGAACTTACAGACAGTATCAAATTACGATATAAACCAAATAAATATTATACAAGAAACTTTCCTCTCTAAGAAATATTGACTCAATTTTTTGTCATGCAAATTGGCATATCGGATTCATACCCGAAATTGCTAACTTGAGGGTTGAACGCCTTCAGACTGAGGTGTGACTGTTTTATTAATGAGGATATCGTTTGAATGGATCGTCTGATGGACCTATCATAGTTACTTCTCGTAACAGCCTTAATAGTAAACAGTAGAAGTCATTTTTGTTCATTTCTTCATTGGGAGTTTCTCTGCTATTGTAAGACTTGGATATGGGCAAAGAACTCATCTTGTAGTTTTGTGTCTCTACGCCGACAACCGCGAACCTCACTTTAATACTCGTAGTTAATGGTGGTCAGTAGAGTAGCCATAGCTCACTGGAGAGGTTTTGTGCTGTCAGTGGGAAGACCAAAAGCTTGTCCTACTTATCTTCTGCGCCTATGGCACAGAATTTTTCTATCCTTACAGGGTCGGCTGCACGAGTGTGAATCCCCTCGTGTTGCACTCTTCCATAGGCACGGTAACGACTTTCCACCAGGTGGACCGTGTGCTTGTCTGCGACCTAAGTAGTTTAATAAAAAAACTATATATCTACTTTAGAAAACCTTTTATATCTTTAGGTTCGTAAGGCTCAGGTGCAGTAAACTATCAGTGATATATATTAGACGATATAAGTAATTCAATTCTAACAGTTATCGAAAGTATAAATATAAATAAATCAAAAATAGAATTTCTAAATAACGCGTTACAAACAAATAAATTACATAAACATAAATACGCAAGGCTTCAACATAACAGAGATGGATGAAAAGGTATCTATCTCATGAAAAACAAATCGAAGAAATAATGCTAAATATAAAACGAATTGAAGAAATAATGCTAAGTATAAAACAAATTCTCGTATGTATTATAATGCTCTCCAAAATCCTGCTTATGTGACATCAATATTACAGCATTCTTTTAAAAGAATTGGTTAAAAGAGACGGCGAAACTCGAGCAGAAAAATAATGTGTTAGACCCTTGTGGAGTTGCGATAACCCGGTAATTAGGACTCCACTGATGCCGCATCGAGTCCAATGACTCGACTGATAGGATCCGCGTAAGCTTCAGATAGTACCATTTATAAGATTTCTAATTATGTCATAAAATCATACACACAATTATATTCTCTTAGTTCCTACTATCTGCTTCTATTCTTCATGAGCTTCCCCTACTGTTATTAAACCTCTCAAGCAATTCCGCAAATTTCAAATGCTTTTGACTTGCCTTTTCTTCATAAAATCATGTTCCATCTAACAGCATACTGCTATATTTTGCTTTGTTTACATTACATTGATTGATGACATCGAGTCTGATGATAACACAGTAAGAAATGCGAGCATGTAATTGAATCATCACAAAAAGCCGGGACTCACACGAACCCACTTTAGCAGGATAGTCGTTCCTAATTTCTAATAGTTTTTGTGCACATTGCCTCGATATTAGGCTCATAAGTCTTGTAAATGTAATACTGTAATGACGAGAAGAGGTTCTCCTCTCCTGTATTAGGGTCCATTTTATGGTTCATTAGCCTTCGATATCAACCTTGACGGTTTTACAATTTAGTGAAAGTACGGCGAAGATAGACGCTTTGCAGATCTAGTTAGTTTATTAGAAGTATTCTGGACCCTTCTCAATTGCCTCGTAAAACTTCATACCACTTATGGTGATATAATGTATGAAGAGATTAATACAATACACAATACAATAGGTAGGTAGGTACTCCTTATTGTACACCACATGAAAAAATACAAAAAAACAACTATAATACAAAAATTGCAGTACAAACGGCGGTCAATATCGCCAGCGCGATTTCTTCCAGACAACCTCATTAATGACAGCAGAAGATGTGAAAGGCATAGGAATATACTCGTAATATCAAAAATTTTATTTATAAGTTTGTTTAAGAGAAAAACTTGAAAGTACATTTTGAGGATATTCAAACATACAAACATCTTCACAAACTTTCACATTCATAATATTTTTAGGATAGAACAGGATTCTATTCTGTATTCCAGAATTCTCTTATACATCCAGCAAGTATATATCTCGCACGGGCAAATTGTAGAGATTGGCTACTTAGTCACACTGAAGCCAAGTTTATATACGAGAATTTCCACCGAGACGATTGAATACTTCGTATAAAATGCAAGGTCTATTTTACCCTCGCTATAGCTTACAGCCACCGTCGTATAAGCCATTCATTTCTTTGATATAGCGTGGACTTAAGTACACCACGTTACACAGAATATATTTTCATAATATGTTAAAGAAAAACTTACTACTGAAATCTTAAAGTTATAAACTCGTAATCTACGTACACTTGTAATCTAAAAAATCACGTTGCTTCTTGCACATTGAATGAAGGAGGGCGTATAAAAGGCAAGGAAAGGTAACTAAAGACATGGGTACTTTCTCAGATCGCACAAAATGGACAATACTGTCACTTGATGTTGATGTTAAGTAGGAGAGTGGAAGGTTGAAGACCCCTATTACAAGCATTTGGGTAACAATGCTTGTGAATTATATGAAGTGAAAAGCTGTATCCGTTAAAACATAATATGATTCTCTTTTCCGTATTTTCTTAAACTGCCAATATTTCGTCAATCAAGTAAAAACCCAAATGCTTTACCCTGACAAGTCATCTCAAAATTTATTCATTCAATTGTAACTGATATTGTATTTTTACTTGATACTTGCATTGGCATAAACCCCGGGAAGAAATTCAAGTTTCAATTCAATTCAAGTCATTAAGGTACACGGTAGTTTAAAAAAGTAAAATAAGCTAAGGTCCATCATTGTACCTACATCTTAAATTCATAGGATGAAAACGCAAATGGCAGATGACAACGCATTGCGATTTTGTAACTACATAACGAAAGTTATTTCTTAAAAATGGCAACTTCGGGATTTTAATAATCATATAACCATATGATTATTCAAATCCCGAAGTTGCCATTTTTATCGTAGTTACGTACGATGAAAATGCCTACAGAGAAAACACCGTACGCCGTTGTGCGTGTTGTGGAACAATAGAAATCCATGACTTGTTCTATTAAAATAAAGTTTATACGCTTACTCATTGAAGTACCTGCGTCGTATTGACAATCAAAAAACTGTACGATAGTTTAAAATTAGCATTAAGCCTAAGATACAATTTAAATAACTTACTGCTCCATCAAGTTTGCGATCTTCAATTTACACTGTAATATCTAGCATAATATATTCTATTTTCAGCAACATTTTCAGATATTTGTAGTCTGTCCAAAGTAGAAGTTAAATCTCACTGGATTATCCAACATGTTACGGAGTCACTTTATACTTTGCAGTCGTTTAGTAGACGTTCGGTACAGAGAACATGAAATTAGACATATTTGACAGTTTGCTCATCTAAATTGTCTACATTATGTGATTAAATTAGTGTAACTTCGTAATCCCTTTATTAAATTTGGTTTGATCAAATATTTTGCGACAAATTTTACAAATATTCAACCTTGGTGTTCAACCGTCGAGTGTAGGTCAAAATATAGGTCAATTAAAGTGGAAAGGCTGATTCGGGCTTCAATTTTCGAATGTAGTTCTTTCGGGTTTCGATATCATGATGATTAATTAAAATTATTAACTTGTCGACTGTTTTCTGTTTTTATTGAACCATTTTCAATTGAATATTTTTTGAATATCATCTGAACATTTTTTTATATCGACAGTAGATGAATAATTACGAAATAAACCAAACTCTGTTGAAGATAATATATTTAACATTTCTCTATCATTGTTAATTTTTCATTTCTCATGTATCGTCATTCATTTGTTGGATCATATATCAGTTTCATGACGTGGAGTATAATTATGAGAAATGCAGATACAATCAGTGCAATAAAATTTATAATTTTATCGTAATTATTAGATTTGATTCGATACTAGTCTTTTGTCCGCTGCTCCGACCGCGTGGATGTTGGTTATCATAACTTTGGATCATAATTCCGGTTCAATCAAACTTACGTAAGATTTTAAGTCTGACTAAGGCCTCTCAAACAAACAAGCATAGACAAACAGACATACGTAAAAACAGACAAAAATTCTTAAAAAAATATTTTTGTGTTCAGCAGTATCGTTCTTATATTGTTTTTACACCACTTAGTTGGCAGACATCATCTTCAGTGAGAGAGTTGAAAGACAAGCAGAGTTGGCAGACAAGCACACGGCGTACATGATGGAAAGTGGTTACCGTAGCCTATTACCGTAGCCTATTGACGTGTGCAAGACCAGGCACACTAATGCTGCCGACTCTGTATGAACAGAATTTCTGAAGACAACGCATATAATTTACTCCAAGTTTTTTTAAATATCTCCAATGTACAGACACAGCTACTTTACAATTACATAATAGTATAGATTCTCCCTACACCTGGCTGTGATCCAAATTAATGAGAACGGAAATATTGTTTTAAGTGGTAACTTCGTGAGGATTGCGGTAATAAGTGAAACGGGCCTTTGTTGGCTACTCCAAATTTTAATGGCTGTGTTGAAGTTACTCAACTCAGAATAAATGTTCACTAAATGTTTTAACAGTAGCGTACGGTAATAAGTACAGATCCATGTGTGGAGTGGAGAGTTAGTAAAACAACAAAGTTAGTCTGCTTTGATTCGAATACACAGGTAAAAACTTTTAGGGTTCACTATCCTGGGATTAAAAATTTGGTTTTTTAACTTTGCTGTGATTGTGATTTCCCTGGCGTGGACTTTGATTTAGGTTTTTATTTTTTTATGCAAAGACCTAATGATCTTTCTAAATAAAACGTAGACTAGGTTACGCCTTACAAATCAGCTATCTATAGACAGACAAATAAAGCAATTTTTTGAACATCTTCTAAAAATTGCTTTTTTATAGGTATCGTCACAAACAGACACGTCAATTTTATTCAGTTGCATAGAAGATCTCTACAAATTTAGATTCTTAACTTAATATCTATCAATCTAGATTCTTGTACTTATTGGCTACGAATCTAGAATCTCAACTTTGCCTACTAATCTAGATCAATCAGATGCATTCCATCTGTCTTCATTTTATCAAAACTGTAAATCTATTTTGTCCTTGTAATTTGTCATGAGTTTGCTTGAACATTTGCAGGATAGATATTCTTGTATAGGCAGTGTCGCAAAGTATTTTTGTTTGTAATATTCATCATCATCATCAGCTTAGCACTATTCCCGGTTGTATTGAAGCTTCCAGCTGGGAGCCCCGGGTCCTCTTATCCCATTTTATCCTTTTGAGTTGGCTTTAGTTTGTAGTTTAAATTGTTATCTTACTGAGCGCTACTACTTTGGGTATTGGGAATTCTACACCCATATATTACACCCTCGCCACATCCACATAGAAGGAAAGTTGTATTTAGATAGGTTTCACTTAAGTTAGACCGGTAAAACAGATAGGTTTAACAATATCTGTAGCGTAGCGGTAGAACGTTCGACTTCTAAGAGGCGTGGGTTTGATTCCCGCTCAGTGCAAATATATTTGTATGCGTGAATATGTTGCATTGGTGCAAAAAAATCTTTTGTATTCGCATTCTAGATCCGATAACACAAGCTGGTTAAGCTGAGTTTACTTCGGGTACATATAGCGCTGTGTAGAATGTTGTAAAATAAGTAGATTTTTATTTATAGCTTAAGTTCAAATCTATTCATCCAAAACAAAATACCATCTTAGGGGTAATGTGAACCATATAATATTTATAAACATTCTTACGGCTAAGCAAGAATGCTATTGTAACAAATACTTAGTCACTAAGGCTGTTTTTCCACCAAATGTGCTATGCGACGTTGCTGTGGATTTGTTTAATATCCACCAATCATATTCATTGGTTCACCTAGCATAGTACTGGTGGAAATGGATTCAGCTAAGCTATATTTTTTTATATAGAAAGATGCGTGTTATGGATGTGTCTTGTGGATGCGTACTGTAGATAGGTGCTATGGATTCGACAGACAGCCCTATGAGAATAGATTCGAATTTTAAACATAAATGTGGGAAGTTTTCATGCGATTGATACATCTCATAGCTCAAGCTTCACATCTTTATAGCACATCTTACTCGCTACGCTACATGCACAGTGGAAACGTTCACATACTTTCATAGCTTAGCTTTTACATCCTCGTAGGTTACCTGCATAGCACATCTCTGATGAAAAGGAAGCCTAAGGTTAGCTTAAGACCTAACGACATAGAAAAAATATCGTTGTACCTTTCGTGCGTACGCATCGTAAACTTTGGAAATCCAATATTCTCTTTACCACAATATATGTGTAGTAGTCCTATCCTAAATGTGCCTAAATGTGTGTATCGTACCGTGAACTATTTAGTTTATGTCGCCGACACGCGTGGTTACACCGCATGCCACTTGTTGACAAAGCCTGACAATTATTTTTCAATTTATATTTCTATTATTCTATTACACATTTTATTGGACAGCAGGATATGGCAAAGCTCCAAAACACACGATTCCTATCGGAAAAATGGCCCGGAAAATAGAGATATAGTTAAATTTTCCTGTGTGGTGCAGCTAGTATGATATACTTAAACAATACATGTAAACAACAAAAATATCTATTCAATAATAAAATTCAAACCCGTAAAGGCGTAACAGCCTATTGCTATCAATGTCTTACGCCCAGTTTCCGAAAGACTGATCAACGTCAAATTAACTAATTGGCTGTTAATTTTTTATCAAGTAGCAATTTAACCGACACGATGATCAAATTAAACTATTTAACCATGATTCTAGCAACCCAATTGCTACTTGACCAGAGATTTAACAGTCGATTAGTTAATTTGACGTTGATCAGCCTTTCGGAAACTGGGCGTTAGTCTTGTAATAGGTATTGTCTCTGACAGAGAAGAGTATTGCTCGGAGCCCGTTCGTACAGGATAAAGCATTGTTCTAGCGCTTCGGGTCTGGTGGTAATTAAGAGTAATAATATTGTAAGTTTGGGCAAGTGGCTCCAAAATTGAAGGTAGATATTATTTATTTCAGTTTACCAGAGGCAATCGAAAGCTTCTACAATTAATGATTGTGACATTAACCAATAATACAACAACTATTATGGCACTTCTCGTTTTCCATTCAATTTAGTACATAATGAGCATAACAGAGTTGATAAAGTTGATGGCGTCTATGGTGGACCTTTTCACGTCGACTTTAATATTGCAAAACTCCGTCGAAATTCGTAGCAATCCAACGAGCTCCTTTCAACGGACACGGTGAACAAAAATTTCTACATTATTTTTCATCCATTGCGCGATTTCTTCAGCGCTCTTCAAATATATACAAACCTAGCAAGTAAAGGATTATGAGGTTGATAACTTTATACTTTTCTGGTTTCATGGTAGGGGCGAACCTCTACTAACTTTTAATCATTGTTGAAGTATCTGAAGCCGAATTCGTTACAAAAGTACAAATTTCCCGCCGCTCCTCGGTTTGTTCTAAAAGTTAAAACATTTAGATTTGTAACGGAGCCTGCTACTCATTCTGATGATAATGATTGAGTTATGGCGCGGAGCTATGTAGTTTTTATGTAAATTTCGGGGTGCCTGAAAATTTAGAATATTTTCTCCTTCATATTTTTCGCTCAGTCTGCTCGAACTTGTACCTCTACCACCCTTTAGTTGGGGAAATCTATTCCCTGATACCGAAAATAAACTGAAAAATATTAAAAAATCAACCGTTTTTTGCCTATTTTTCACCTCATTTGCATGGAGTTGAACTTTTCTGATAAAGTGCAACACAATATTTTGTCTTTTTTTGTTGCTTCGTGGTTTTTAGACACAGTTTATTTTCCGGTATCCTCTGGGGCTCGGTTACTCGAGTAGGTAGCAGTGTTATTACCTATTCTGTTGCACATCAGGTACAATGTACCTATAGGTACTCTAAAAGTGGTGAAATCAGACTGTTTATACTGGAGATTGATGGCACTTGGTGGAACTTGCTACACATATTGAATAAATCACTTGTACTTTTCCACAATTATTTTTTTATTTGAACCTTACCGGTTTCATCTTACGGCATTATCAAAGGTTTACAATGGTTTAAACTAAAAAAACCATTGTAAACCTTTGATAATGCCGTAAGGTTAAACCGGTAAGGTTCAAATAAATAAATAATTGTGGAAAAGTACAAGTGATTTATTCAATATGTGGTGATATCAGTTTAAATTTCAATAAACCAAGTGGTTTTATTAGGGTTATTGTGTATCAAGGTTTTTGAATAACTAAAAATACGACCAGATACCCTTAGTATTTTTAATACAACAGAACCGAATATGACAAAATCTTCCTCTCTTCAAACATTGTGCTGTGCCCGACAGGGTCCGTAATTTTACCTAATTGCTAACATGAACAACTGTACTATATTGTGGAATGCAATAAATGTATTGAGTAATGAGTTTTATACAGAAATTTGTTCATGTAACGTACAGTTTCTATACAAAAAACAAAGTTGTATTAAAGTTGCACAGAAAAAGTGTTTACGGTCTAAAATAGTCTACTGATAAAATAACAAAACATAAGTGAAGTGAATGCAGTAAATGTATGAACTGTAATAATTTTAAATCTCTTCAACTTGGTCTCATTCTCTCGAATGCTCGAACTATTACGACAATGATTCGAGAACCATGGTACGGGCAAACAGATGAGTTGAATCATGGAGTCCGTATTGTACCAACTGCGACCAACTTTCTCGAACTCGGTAGAGGACTTTTCACCAACAGAACTATTTTCATCTGCATGTTAGTTTACGAGGATGAAAAGAAAAAGAAATATACGTGAATGCTATTGACTTCTCTTTTACGTTTTGTGAGGCAAAGTGAACGTATTCCTCTTTGATAGATTTCAAATTCTCCGCATTTCAAAACCCATGTGATAAGCTCTCTTGATAATACAGTTGTACTTTTCGTACGTAAGGCGAAAACAGTTAGGGTCAATAATAAATATCGTGGAAAAGTACAAGTATGTTATCAATATGTGTAATACTAGTAGAAATTACAAAATACTTATTTAACGAATTAAACCTTTTAGAATAGAACCCAAGACCTCTACTGTAGCAATAGCTCAGCCGCCTCTGTTCTCACACAAGTCGTCTATATGGAAATTGATGTCGTGTAGTGTGGATGTCAAATCTACAAATTCCCATTAGTCTAATATGTCGCTCGACACGGCCAATATCGCTCGATATGACAGGCGGCGCGGACACGAACTTGTGCCACGCGTCCACACCTGCGGCCTAGGACAAACTAGCGCAAACATATGACTGTTATACGCTCAATTTCTGCGCTAGAGAAAGTTTGAGGCGTACGTATAATATTGAAAAGCTAGGATACAGAACGGTGTGTTTATTTCATCTTGGGTTTGCGGTTAATTCATTTATTGTACAATCGACGTGAATCCACTCCTCGCATTAACTAATAGTGGTCAGTTCAAATCAGATAAGTTTTTATGATCAATTCCATCGAGTTATATTATGATTGATTCAGTTTGTGTAATAACATCTTTATAAAATTTATTTCAAGGGGATTCTGGTGAACCGACGAGTTCACTGGGATCCCCTGGGGGATCGGGTAAGGGGATCCTGGTGGCCACGATCCCTAAGTCAGGGTTTTTTTTATCACTTATGTGGCATAGCACAAGGCCCTCCTAATGGGATGTGGTTACCGTGGCTTATGAACGTGTGCAACGCCAGCGGCGTCAAACTCGTGGTGTAGACCCAATAAGAACCTTCTGGTAACCTTCTTGAAGAACCCCATTATTTGTAGTCGTTTGGGAAAACCATAGAGATCATTCCATAGCTAAACCGTGCGCGGAATGAAGTTCCTTTCATACTTCACTGTGCACACAATTGTAGGGGTTTCCCTAAGTATGCCTCACCTATTGGCTGCATCATCTGTCGTGCTGCAGCTAAGTTACTGAAATACTGGTATTCAAGCCACTACGTTATATGAAGAATAAAAAATACTAAACTACTTAAGGTAGCAATAGATATAAGGATTATTATGATGATAATGCTCAAAGGTGTTAATAACGAAGTATTACCTGCACAGAGATGAGAAAAAGAAGAAAAAAGTATATTACGCAATCACTTACCTAATGTATTATCTTCTATGATCCCTCTCCCAGCATCCCTAAACTAAACGCTTTTTCTTTCGAAGCTGTCCCACAAATCTCTCCTTGACACTTTTGGGATGACCTTTACAAATTACGCTAAAATATCTCCTCGCCTAACTTGTACTGACAGACAGTATTTTATCATTCATACATCTCAGCTAAATTTACCAATATTACTGATACACCAACTTATTTTATTAAATTTAGTTAATTATGATAATATTAAAACAATTTACAGTCTTGTAGTACATTTTTACTTAGGCCCGTATTCTAGAATGGTGCTCAGTTCTGAATCTCAATTTATCTGAAGACAGGATGGACAGACAGTGTGTCAAATCTGTCAATCTGTCTATACAATCTGTCCTCAGATAAATCGAGATTCAGGACCGAGTGTTCCAGAAAACGGGTCTTAATATTCTTTACTTGCCCCAGACTTATTAAAAATAACCCAGCAAAATATCCTTTAACGAACCTTCTCCTTGTTGAATATCAATTTTATCAGTAATAGTGCACTCTATACAAAATTGTCTACCCTAGTGAAGAACAGACGTGCCTGGGTGTGCATAATAATGCATTATGTTTACAAACGATATCTACAAAACAAGTATGAACACTAGAATCTTGAGTTCCTATTTTTTGTACCTAATAGCAGATCACAATATTTTATAGTTCGATCTCTGGCTCTTAACTCAGAAAGAATCCCAATTATGTCCTCTCTCACAGTGAATACATTAATGTAACTCATGTAGTGATAACTACTTGCCTAGGTTACTTACTTTGCAGCAGGTACAATTTTTTAACTTCTTGATAATGGAGAATTTTTAGGAGGCAGCTTTAAAAACTTCTTAAAAGTTATTATAAAACTTTTAATCAAGATTGAAGATAAAATGAACAAAAACATAAGTAAGTAATGCAAATAATTGTTTTTTCTTGGTGAAAATGACAATAATATCTAGTATTGATATAGTCGTTCCTTGCCAGGGCAAGGAACAATTTCTACCGCAATACATACGAGTACATACGAGTATTTCAATAGCTAAGTCGAAAGAGTTAGCAGAAATTGATGTAAAATGCTATTAAATTTACTCTAGTAGTCTTGTTCAAGTAGATATGGAAGAAATGTTGAGAATAAATAAACAAATATCTATACTATACCTTGAGTCTGTTGGTATGAATTTAGGCTTAAATATTCTCGCACATATTGAAAATATAGTCTCTTCTTCAAATATTATTTTATTTATGCCAGTCAACGAAGAGAAGATTGTCATCGTATTATCGCTGTTTTTAGTATGGATTTCAGATTCTTGTTTTGTCGGATTACCGGCCCACTTGATTTTTACAATCAAATATTTTCTTCAGTGCATATTAAACAGTATTTTAAGAAAATAGATACACAAGTTGTAGATAAACTTCAGATTGATTGTAATTCCAAAGTATTTATTATAAAACAAAGTTGACTTAATCTGATTTTAGCCCAGTCATTTTGAATTTAAAACTAGCAAACTTAGCTAGTTTTAACACTCTGTTACATAAGAAGAATAAAGTTCAAATTTTACAATAGCATTCTAAAAATTAAATCGCTTCTAATGTACTTGAATATTATTGTTCTATTTGAGTTGTAGGTAGTAATATTAGTTTTAAACAAAGTTACTAAGAATTCTTTGCCCAGGGCGGGATTATTTCAAGTGGTAAATGCAGATACCTAATAAATCTTGAAAAAGAAAAACTTGGTACAATAATATAAAATATATAAAACTTGTGGCACACGAATGTAAACCTCAGTCTAACTGTTGTTTTCAGTTAGAAGTTCCTTTGTATTGTAACATTTCTATTATGGTCGATTTGGTGATGATGAAATTTCCCAGAAAGATAGTTTATGATATCGACGGTGGAAAAGCAAATTAAAGTAAGCGCCATTTTTCAAACTTTACAGCAGACCCAAAAAACTTTGTAATTTGAGGTAAAATGATCATAAAAAAAAAAATATTACTTCTAAAAGAATATCAAAAATAGCAGTTGTTTTATTTTTTAAAAGTCCATAATTTCAATCTACTAATGAAACAAAGCCTAAAAGATTTATAAAAATAGGTGGCGCTTAATGTTTTTTGCCGATATAATAGTTTACGGCAAAACACATTAAGGCAATCCGAGCTACGATAAATGATCACGGGAAAATACTTTAACCGCCACTATTTTGGTTTATAAAATACAAGCAATAGAATTTAACAACATTAATTTATATTAATATTGTATGGGCAAAACAAATTAAGTGTCGCAATGTCTGTATGGTTAACTTAGGGTAAACCATTTAAGTGCTTGAGAAATTAGAATGTAAAACCAACGAAATAATTTAAGCTCCTAATATTTTTTTATTAAGGCAGTGAAAATAAACAAATTTCAGAATTCACTCTTTTTATTAAGAAAACTTACGTTTCGCTTACTAACTAACCAGGAACATTCATGGTAATTTTTTGTTTTAGGATATCAACAGAACATATTTTTTTAAACTTAACACTATTATCTCTTCTATAACTTAACTCTAGTTTTTTTTTTTATGCCACTTAGGTGGCAGACAAGCACACGGCCCACCTGATGGAAAGTGGTTACCGTGGCATATGGACGTATGCAACACCAGGGGCGTCACACTCGTGCTGCCGACCCTGAAGAAACCTTCTAATGCCCTTTTTGAAGAACCCCATATTGTAGTCGCTTGGGAAAACCATCGCGGGGAGTTCATTCCACAGCTTGAGTGTGCGAGGGATGAAGTTCCTTTCATACCGCACAGTGTGCACCGTTTCCGGTCGCAATGTGTGAGGATGAACTCCCCGCCTATGACGAGAGGTGCGATATCATATCAGTCATCTACTCTATTTTAGGTAGGCACAGGCACTAAGGAGTTCCTCATTTTTAGAAACTAAAATGCACTACTACTGATAATTTATCAATACAATCATTGCATGTCCAATAATGCGTTATTATACAATGCACGGACCTATTAACTTCAACCCCCGACCAATAGTGTTTTCCAAGTACGTCATATTGCTTTTTCGGCTCCTGGGATATGTCAGACATTTCATCTTCGCTCCAACACTCGCACCATTCAGGAGGCAATTGAGCGTAATAGAGGGTCGAAAGTGTTCGCTCAGCAGTTGGGGAGGCCCCATCTGACGAAACTTAAAACTGGGGATGGCAAAACGATTACCTCGAAGTTCGAGATACTCGAAGAGATCGAGAACTTCTATGGACAGCTATATGCATCATGGACGAGTAAACCGACGGAACACAGCGATGAGGACCACAGAGCCCCTCACGCGCCATTACACCGAGGATTTGCTAGATGTTGAACAGTGCGAGGTAGAGGCGGCTCTCAGGCAACTGAAGAACAACAGGTGTCCTGGTGATGACGGAATTACTACTGAGCTGCTGAAAGCAGGTAGCGCTCCAATTCTGAAAGAGCTAGCAAGCCTCTTTAATTCCGTCATCCAGCAAGGGCTAACACCTAGGGCATGGAGTGGGAGTGCGGTGGTACTGTTTTCAAAAAAGGCCCATCTCACTCCTGAGTCATGTCTACAAGTTGTTCTCGAGAGTTGTCACAAATCGCCTCGCGGGTAAGCTCGACGAGTTCCAGCTACCTGAGCAAACCGGGTTTTGAAAAGGCTGTAGTACCGTGGACCACATCCATACTGTTCGGCAGATTATAGAAAAGACGCAGGAGTACAACCAGCCGCTGTGTATGGCGTTTGTGGACTACGAAAAAACCTTTGACTCTATCGAAACCTGGGCTGTGCTGGATACCCTGCAGCGGTGCCGTGTTGATTGGCGATACATCGAGGCGCTGAGATGCCTGTATGATACTGCCACAATGTCCGTCCAGCTCCAAGACCAGAAGACGAAACCCATTAGCCTCCAACGTGGAGTCAGACAGAGAGATGTTATATCTACCAAACTATTCACCAACGCATTGGAGGACGTCTTCAAGACTCTGGATTGGACTGGGCATCAACATCAACGGTGGGCTGGCCACATCTGCCGAAGGACTGATGGCCGTTGGAGCAAACGAGTCCTAGAATGGAGACCGCGCGAAGGTAAACGGAAGGTGGGACACCCCCTAGCTAGGTGGACTGATGACCTGCGAAAGGTGGCTGGGACGGACTGGATGCGGAAGGTGGAGGATCGGCAAACGTGGCGTGTATTGGGAGAGGCCTATGTCCAGCAGTGGAGTACTGCAGCAGTAGCCTACTGCAGAGTAGGGTAATTGATTGATTAATTCATTTTCGAATGTTATTTTACGTCGGCATGATTTTTTCATAACTGACTGTGATTCAGTCATTTAGAATATTTTTCGTTTAAAGTAAGTTTTACGATCCATTTTAAAACTGTAACATACAATTTAAACAAAATGAATAAGCATCAAATTTATTATTAACTACACAGTAATCATACTCGTATTAATCATACTATTTAATTACCCAGTTACCCAACAATTTAAAACTAGGTTTAACAAAATAATAAGAAAATATCTTACGCTCGGTCTATTCATGAAAGCGCGTGTCAATGAATGAAGCGCCATTTGTTTGTCTCTTCTATTTATACATTCGAAATGGTTCAAATTATAAATTAAGCGACATTTTATTTTAAAAAAGTACTGTCGGTTAATTTTAAAATATTCGTGTTCGATGACTGCCAAAACCAATTAAATCTTATGACAATTGTATCGAGATATTAGCAAAACACATTATATCCATACTGTGAATATAATGTTTAACGGGAAAACAATTTATACGACAAATCGACAGACTAGGCAATCATAGAAAAACGCATTAAGTGGTCATGTAGGGGCATTTTAGGGTACGCAAAAACAAATTAAGTACTTGTTATAAGTTGAACTAAGAAAGCTTAAATAACCTAAATGCCAAACATACATTTTGTATATTAAATCAAGGAAAATAACATCAAAATAGATAAAATTTTGAGTCGGTTCAATCATAGCAAAAAAAAAATGCCATACCAAATTGCAATACATTAAGCGACATCAAAGTGTTCAATCATAGCAAAAAAAAAATGCCATACCAAATTGCAATACATTAAGCGACATCAAAGTGTTCAGATCGTTATGAAACTAAGACCAATCGACGCAGAATTTAATGTGGATTCCAGTTATGTATTTAAGTCATTTTCGACCAAAGTGTCGCTTGAAGTGTTCTGCCTTTCCACCGTCGATATGAAATGGACATATACTTTTATGCCTGGTATAGCTTCTTACATAGAGAGACAGTGTTTCCCTAAGGTGGTACCACATGTAATAGTTAGTATGCCATAAAATAAAGTACTACCACACTCCACAATATAATACCAATGAACAGAAAATAAGTGAATTAAGTCAATTTATACCTAGTCTACTTGCCTAAAAGGAAAACAGGATATATCACCGGTATATCTTCCTGGCAGTTTGCGAGATAGCCTAAAAGGGAAAACATATTTAATGGTTCAGAAAATTGCTCAAAGCTTAAGAGCTTTCGATCTATTATTATTTTTTAAGAAAAATATACTTTTAGTACGTGACTGGTAATTTCAAGTCCCGTATTTTTCCTTCACAGTTTATTACCCTTTTGTTGGGTAGATGAAAACAAAATTAAATCAAAGTTCATAGTTTTCAGAATTTCTATGATAATTGTTTGAAATTTATCTTCTTCGTTTTATCAGCAAGATAGTCTTCTGTGCAGTGGTGGTTGAATAACTATGGTATCTGCTACGGCTAAGAAATTTGATTATGTCACAAGCAACATAAAAGGGCATAGAGCAGATCTATCCATCAACTTAAGGTAGGTGTTTTAAGAGGCTAGAACCCATACACACTCAACCAATCAATGAGAGGCTAGCAAACTGGTTAACAACAACCTTTTTACTCTGGTAACAGTTTACTGCGAAAACCTTCAATTATTATTCAACAAAGTCACAGTTAACAGCTAGTCAAACGATAAAAACACTTATATAATATTAACTTTACAATGAGATTTCTGTGCCAACGAAGGGGCCGCTGAATTCTATTCATAACTTAAGTTACATGCAAGAATAGAAACAGTATCTTTGTGAATACGATGGCTGTCACAATGAACGCTGTGAAAAATATCTTATTTAGCATAGAATTACGACTCCGCTCGAGTAAGCTTGCTTGTGAGTATGAGAGCTGTGTTTCTGTCATAGTAAGCCATATTACGTGTGTAAGTCTTCAAGTTAGGAATGTTGGGAGCTTCGGCATCATAAATATATTTACAAGAGAAAAAGCGCAATATCTAACTAACTTACGTGCCAAAGGCATAACCAGCCTTCAGGGCGAGACAAACGTCGAGGTGAATACTTAACAGAACACGCGCTTATTAGGATGTTTTCCTCTCTCCCTCACACCGACGCTTGCCCCCACAAAGTGCCTTTAGGCTGTTGCAACGTTGATATATTGCTTTGCTGTTCTAACCATATTAAATAAAGAGTGATAGAGTGAACGGTAATTTGTTTTGCAAACTCTACTTTTTATCATATTTAGCTATCCCCGGATAAATGAACTTGAACGGATATGAATTTTTCATATCCCCTGGCAAACTTGGCAATAACTTTGTGATTTCTTCGTCTTGTTTTTATTCTGTGGGCTTCAAACAAAGTTATAATATGTCAATTTCTAAATTGTTTTCGTTCTACACTGTCTGTTTATTATTGAATCCAATACTTCTTACTTGTCAAAGCTACCACAGCTAATATTGTGATATTCGCTGCCTTTGATCCGTTCTTATAAAAGAAGATAAGTTCCACTTGACTGTATTTTTCAACGACTTCAAAGAATGAGATTCACAAATCGAAGAATTTTTACTGTATATCGTTTTCTTTGAAAGTCGATAGCTTATTTTATTTTTAAACGTTTTGGTGTAGTTTCGGAATGGTCCCATGTAAATCTTAAGAAGTGTGAAGTAACTTAAAATGTTATCTACTAAAGCTCAGCATAAAATTTTACGTCATTTTCCTTTGGATACCATAAAATTCACCGATTTGGCATCGAACTTTTGGCAATGCACATTTTCTTGGGATATTTTATAGACATGCGATGCAGTTAATAGTTCTGTTAGCTTACCAGAATTGTTTAAAGATGGAGTAGTACAATTAGGTTGGCTTGGGTGCACTTGGACTTCTGTTAGCTTAGCTCTGTGATTAGTTAGTATTCCCTAAATTCAGATTTATAGTACAGATTTCTGAAATATTAATACAGTTTTGAATGGATTATGAGCGACGAAATGGTTGCCAAATGTAAAATAGGTTTCTATTTTTTTTGGATCTGAACTTATTTTTGTCCTGTCTAGTTTATTTATTTAGTTTATGTTACTTAGAAGTAAATGATTGATTTGAACTTGAATGAGAATTTTAAAATGAAATTTTGATTTGAAAAAAATTACTCATCTGATTTCATTATATTTTATCTGTTTGTGATTTTTATTTTGTTTACAATTTACCTATCTGTATGTAACGGAAGTCTCTACTTTTCTGTAAAGTTATTACTGTTATTTGCTTTAATTACTAAGTATAAAAAAGGCATATAAGTGGGCAGCCAGGCTGTGCTTGACCTCGTAGAACGCACATTGACTAAATTAATGAATCAATCTATTTATGAATTTTAATATACGTTGAAATTATAGAAAACCCTGCTATGACTTTAGTAAGAACAGATAATTAATAAATCGATAAATGATGCAATCGTAGAAGAAATTCCACAAGAGAAATAAATGAAAACATATAAAATATATCACTGAGAGCGTCAGCTGCACTTTTAAATAAATAATTGAAAAGGAAATGGTTTTCCTGGAGCGATACAAGCAAGAGCTAGCAACACCAGAATCCCATTATTATACATAACAATGTTTTGCCACATCCGTGACGTGCGTCGTCTCGTGGATTGCTCGGGGAATAATTGTTATCGTATACGGAACTTTGATAGCGAAACATTTTTGGATGTTGTTGGAAGAGAAACTTGTTTTTATGGTGGCAACAAAACCAGGATCTGCAATAATGTGTAGTGTGGAATAGTTAAAGTCACGGTTATGGTCATATCAATTTAGATTGGAAAATGTAAGATAGCTCAGTTGTTCCGAGTATTGCCCCTGAAAACATACTGTTGACACACTTTTATTATTTCGTAAATAAGAGGTATGCTGTAGGCTATAGGTATCACACTTATATTGCTTTGACATTCTTCTTGATCAATTCGATGCCGTACTTCTTCAAGGCCAGGGTCGTTATTACATGTGTATAGATAAACCTCAGCTGGGCTAGACTAGACAATAATCTAAAATTCTAAAACCTAAAAATACCGTCGCTGCCATGGCGGAAGTTCTGATGAGCTCTTCCAATTAGTCCCACCCTCTCTTTTCCTATACATATAGGACGACACGTGCAGGACTTAGATGTCATCTGCATACGGTGCAGAATATTCCATCAAGAACCAAGCGGTTTGGCGACTCCTTCTTTTGCCGTACCATTAAACCTGGAATTCCTTATCAGTACACGTGTTTCCCTCTTCCTACAGTCCCGGGTCCTTTAAGCTGTGCGTGAAAAAGCATCATAGGCCGCCAAGCTGAGTGCCATTTTAACCATTTTAACATGGTAAGTGTCTATAATGTAGACCACCTGTTCCGAGACTTTGTCTTCAGCTTACCATTAGACGAGGTCAAATCTAATTGACGTGTCCTATAAAAAATACGAACGAGGCGGAGGTGTGCTACAGGCGTCAAGCCAATATTCATGTCAAATACACTATCTCCTTCTAAATTACGTCAAACATTATGTGCTGACAGTTCATTGATACAAAGTTTATCTTGAAGTTTAGGTACGGTACTATGAGGTGAATAGGGATCAATGGGTGAATAGGGATAAAATGGTCAGCTGAATTCTGTAGTTATTTTAGTGAAATTATGGATTAGTTTAATGTAATAATGAGCAGAGTTATCAATAATATCTGGTTAGATACTTGGAATTCGGGAGAAAAGAGAAAATTATAAAAAAAATCTAACAACCATTTTGTCCCTATTCACCCTTTGATCCCTATTCACCCCATTTTACATGTAGATTACAGTATAATATTTTTAGGCTTCTGCCCTTATCGTCAAAGACACCTAGCTACTTTAATAATGTAAACAAATAACAATTAAGTAAAACACTTAGCCGACTAGGCCTTTTTACATTTCTGCGTATTATGCCATTTCGTTGTGTCTATACCTAGCTACATCTGCCGACGCCTCTTTCATAATCCTTTTATTTTGCTTCCAAAAACAGCTACGTTCTATTTCAGCATTTCAATTTAATTTACGCAACGAAAGTGTTGCTTCTATAGTTGGTTTAAATCCCTTGGTTACTAGCCACTCTTTTAGAATAAAGATTATTATTATTAATCATTAGAATTTGGCTTAAAAATTAAGCAAGATTTCTTTATACGCCCCTTTGATGTATATTTGTATTTTATTTTTTGTGTGAGTGCAAAAAGGGTATTTTCAGTAAAATCAACGATCCCGGAAATGGTGAAAATAGGAACTACGGTTGTCACTGTCAAATGCATTTTATTTTATTGCAAAACAAAGACAATTTAGCACGATTTAGACTCAAAATTAATGCAAATCTAATCGATGATAATGAGTTTTAAGTTTATAGGAATACCGTAGAGCTAAGTGTAAGGTACAGAAAAACTTGTGTATGTACTAATAGGCCAAGTTCAACCTCTCATAAAGAAAATATTGAATACATACATACCTACATACATACATACTGTAACCATTAAAATATTGAAAGATTATTCAACAAACTAGGTACATTGTAAGTGTGAATTTCCAATCACCATGAAAGCGTGAACTCGTGACATTGTTACAAACGACATTATTCTATTAACACGTGTTTGACATTCTGTTTGTTTATCAGATAATGAATAAATTGGATAACGTAATGAAAATTAATAGAAGTTCTGATGTCACTCATGGAGGATAATTAATGAGTGGAGGGGGAATGGGGGAGGGGGGGGAGTGACAAGATGGTCGCGGAACTATCGCTGTGTTTTCGGTACCGGTTCTTACATAAACTGCGAACCGATTCATACAGCGTGCTAGTTTATGTAATGTATATGCTATGTATATTTTAATTTGACTGTTTCTAAATTAATTCTCGGAAATGAGTAATTTCGAGACGAGATAAAATAATAAAATTCGAGATGTTTCAATTTTTGGATGTTTGTTACTCAATCAAACGATTGAATAGATCGGGCTGAAATTTGCAATAACATATAAGCTAGTTTTTTATCCCTAGAACACATAGGCTGATTTTAGTCATATTAGAAACTAGCTTTTGCCCGCGGCTCCGCCCGTGTAGATGTCGGTTATCGCGACCAAACATAGCCTATCTCCTTTATCAAGGTCTAATCTACCCCTATACCAAATTTCATCGAAATTGGTTCAGTGGTTGAGGCGTGAAAGCGTAACAGACAGACAGACAGACAGACAGACAGAGTTACTTTCACATTTATAATATTAGGATTTTTTATGATTCTAGTTCAACCGTACCTTAAAATCAAACTTTTAATTCAACGCTATCAAAGTATACTACCGTTTTGTAGCACAAATTCGAGCCTCAATTCAGTCTGGTACGTAACCCTTAGTGCGCGAGTTCGAATCGCACTTGACCGGATTTTGTAGAAAATTGCATGATCTTGAACTTTGTCTCTAACATTTTTATGATAAAACTTACCGTTTTGCTGAAAATCGCGTAATACCTGCTTTGGAACCTTTGATATTAAATAAAAAAATCCAGGTATCGGATCGATGAGGACTTTAAGATTTCATTTATGACGGTGTTTTGAACAATCCTATCAAATTTGAGCTGGGCGCGAATTATTGTACCCTCACTCCTATAAGTTGGTTTAATTTTATCGGCTTTGGCTTTTATTTTAAGAAAAACATTTAGCTATATGACTGTTAGCTATTTATGGTATTGGTTTACTTCATGTAATAAATCTTGTGTGTGGCCGAACTTTTATGACATCGAGATAATGAATGGCATGCTATCAGCCATTATGCTGCTCGCGTTTGTATGGACACGGTGTTTAAAATTGCACGTTTTTGACAGAGGAACCTAACTAACGGAATAATAAAGTCATGTCATGTCATGTTTTCCAAATTTCGATTAAGAAGTGTTCGAATCCCGTCTGAGCCGTTTCACATTTTCTAATCTTAATCGATTTGAATAATTAGCACACTAATCGCTTTAAAATTTCATTAAATTTCATTTTATATAACATAAAAGCTTATCCCCGCGGCTCCGCCTGCGTGGATGGCGGTTGTCGCGACTTATGGTCATATCTCCAGTTCCACTAAACCAATTGCCATCAAAGTTATATAAAAAATGTAAGTCTGACCAATACATATCTAATAAAAAAACCCGCAACAAAATCCATTCTGTAACTTTAACGGACAGATGAACAGACAAGAATTTTTTTATTTTTTTTATTCCAATTCCAAATCAATATCTATTACTTAACTTATTAGAAAGAATACAAGTATCACCACCCCATCTCATCCGAAGGGTGTCGTAAGAGGTGACTAACGGAAAAATATGCAGACGATATCACTGCGAGAGAAGGAAAACTCGTAATACCCTGTACCAACCCGTCTGGCCAGCGTGGAAACAGTATGCCAAAGCCTCCCAAAATTATGTCCAGCAGTGGACTGCGATAATTGACTTAACTGAAGTATTTTTGTAATAAAATCTAATGTATTGTGCAGAAGTCGTGTCGTGTCACGATCATAGGAATACAATAAATAACAAAACAGCAGTCTGAAGTAGAATGCTCTTATATTGTTTAACGCCATTATGTTGTTTCGCGGAACCCTTCGTGATTTTTCAGAACATTGTGTTGTTCCTTTGTGTAGAATTTTGGTTGTACAGTAAATGATTGGATTGAATCGATCTTCGAGCCCCTCCGTGAAACGTTTCTTGGTACAATTTCATTACTGATGCTTCTTTGGAAACGGTTATTTCCAGTGTAATCAGGTTCCTTCGAGAATTATATTTGGATAAGGTTTTTTTTCAGATTCAAACTATTAGTTAACGTTTAAAAACATTCATCACGTCTATTTCCCATTGGGGTAGGCAGATACAACATCTTTCCACTTGTTACGATTCTGGTACATACCTTTCACTTCTTTTATTTTCATATTTTTTTCCAAACACCGGTTGCGTATTTTCCTAAAACCACTTTATTATTACCTATACCTACATAGACGGCGAGTGCCAGACACAAGTATATTTATAGATAAAGTTATTTGCGAATAACTCAAGGTTCTAAAAGTGACGTAGGCGTTACTTGAAGAATAGAAATTCTTCAATTTCATGATGCTCTAAAAGTATCTGGTACAAGCGTAAGCATTCGTACACATAGGTATATTATACATAATTAAACATATTCCATTAACTATGTTTTTCCTTTCTATGTCAAAGAGAGCTGGCACTCTTTGACATGTAACAATAAACATAAATGAATAAATGTCAGACTAAAAGACTGGTCTTTTATTCGGACATTTATTCATTTATGTTATTGTCCGATACCACCAGTCTTATATATCTCGCCTTTCATACCATCTACGGGCAGATATGGGGTGTTTGTACTTTTCAGTAACCACTATTTTCACTGTTATAGCGACATAGCTGAGTGTTTCGTAACCCAACATACCGTCGGAGTGGGAGTACGTAACTGCGACAATTTACCGCCTTCACAAATAGTTGACAAATTACTATGTTTTACGACAGAAACGTTTGCGTCTTCGCACGTATAATCTATACATATAATAAAATTGTAAACGATCGGTGTCTGTACATGGCATGAAAATGAGAAAAACTATTATTGGGGGACTTTATTAACGTAATAGAAGCCAAAACAACGTTCGTCGAAATTTTTGTCTGTTTATCTGTTTGTCTGTTTGTCTGTGCGTTTGTGCACGCTAATCTCAGAATCGGCTGAACCAATTTGGTTGCGGTTTTCACTAATTGATTGTGGTAGGCTTCACTTAACATTTAGTGTATTTTTTATTAAAATCGGTTCATAAATAAAAAAGTTGTGTCAATAATAGTAAATCACACCTAAGAAATTGTAAATTGTGTGAATAGATCGAAACAATAAAAGTAGCAAAATGCTAAAAAGAAGAGATTATTTCGATCATAGGAGTCTGAAGAACTTCGAAAGGCAAGACTAACTGCATCTCAGCAAAGTCAGGCCAGGTTACATACTGCAGAATCTTCAGCTTAGCAAGAGTCTCGACAGAGTTCACATTTTTCTTATACGATTTTCTCTCGAATCCGACACAATAGTGAACAGCCGGTTTGGTAATATTTTTGAAAATTAATATCATCACGCTATTCTAATAGGGAAAGAGGCACTATAATGTGATAAAAATGTAATATACGAAAGTTTATTTCGCACAAATATCCCATGGTGTTTGTAGCTTAGTGGGTTTTCGGTGGACTTACAATGTTGCTGATCCAGGTTCGAACCCACCTGAAACGGGTTTTTCTTTATAGCTTTTCAATTTTTTTTTTGTTTGACTTATTTAATTTATTATTTTTATGTATTAGTTTTGTTTTAAATTAATTATTTTTATTCTCATAATCTCATTATTCTCATTATCTATAGGTAGGTTCATAAAATAACATTACGATAAAAATAGGCTGTGTGACAGGAGTAGCAAAGCAAAATCGATCTTAACTTATTACATAATAATCTTAATAATACAAGGTAGATCTTTACGAAATTCTTCATTTTGGAGACAGAAAAGGTTATCCCACCAGCCCGCAAAGTCATAAAACTTAAACCAGCTCTAAAAATTAAAAAGAAGCATTGACATTAGCACTGGCTAGGCTCCACCACTCAGTCACAATTGACCAATTGTTACTAAGTGGTCGTCAACGTTTCAGAACTTCGATTTCTGTTTTAAGGTTTTCCGTTACTCAAAATTAGCTCTTCCTTCAACTTCGTTCAGGATTTTGATCCACATACTGTGTTTTTTAGGGTTCCGTACCTTAAAAGGACAAAACGGAACCCTAGGATATAGGATCACTTCGTTGCCGTCTCTCTGTCTGTCGAATGCCTGTAGGAATGCGTGGAGGTCGAAAAATGCAAGTGAAAATCAATCCACATACTTAAGTCAATAACGCCTTGAAACTGTGCAAAAAACGGGCTTCAAAGTCAACGCAATCAAAATATATTGTGGTTTATGTAGCTTAAGTTACGGAACCCTCGGTGCGCGCCGCGAGTGCGACTTGCACTTAACCGGTTTTTTGTACATAATTATTCAATCCATTTATATCTGGTATCTCCTATGGGTATCACCACACCAGGGCTAGCGCAGACGCGGGTATGTCAGAATCGAACCGATTAAAATTACACAGAGAAGGTGGGGCACAGCCAAATAGGCAGGCGTGGAGCATAACGTGGATAGCAGGGACTCTTGGGGTGTAGCACATCGCACCGCCACCGTCCCGGCCCTGCTTGGGCTAGAGTAACGGGTGGCCCGTCTCATCGCCATCAAATCCGCGTTCATGGAGCAAGGAGATCGTTGCACGTTCTCTGATTTCCGGTGTGTATTCTGGGGAGTGCCCGAGTAGTAATCCTCTCCCGTACCTCTTCCGTCGCCTTTTTTGCTTTTATTATCACCTCACAATACGAAGCAGCGCACCATGCACCAAACCATAAGGCCACCATTCGAGAGACGTTTGAAGGCCATTTTGACGGCCTTGCTTTTTCACACCCAAGCGCGATGTGAAAGAATCCGCGATCATAAGAAGAAGGAAACATGGATGGGGGTAGAGCAATACAGTTTTTTACGCCGTGGTATGGTGGAAATGGTAAATTACAGTCAGAAAGGCAACTTCTCTACGCAACTGCATAGATTCTAAAATATTAGTAACCTGAAACCTATCAATGCATGCCTCTGCAATCTTATCGATTGCGTCTTATATATACGTATCGCGCAAAGTCATCCCATAGATGAGAACAGTGTGCCACAAGGAGCCAAACTGTGTATAATAAAAAGATACCGCTGCTCCTATTATACGAAAGGGAGCAAAAATGTGGGCAGAGAAACATCCAGTTCCGGCAGATTTTATCAGATCAAACAGAAATCTCACCATCAGTCTCAACTCCTGTTGCCAACTTAGACGTATAATCACCTGCGGACGCAAGTTGACCAGTGCAAGGGAAATATAGCGAAATGGGGCCATATTGACCAGTTGCAAGCAGGTGTACCCTGTGCCTGCTAGGCACTATCCCAGTCAACGCCGCATCTGAAGGAGCCTGTCTTAATTTCGTAGTTTTCGGTAGTTTAGCCCTGTATGTATTAGTCAGTCACTCGAAGAAGACTTTCTTCATAACAAATAATTAAGATAATAACGAATTAACTGAATTATCTCTTCTGTGACATGGGTTCGAGTCATTCCGAACTCAACGCGGACGAAGTCGCGGGCAACAGCTAGTTTGCAATATATTTCGTTCGTCTTAAGTTTACAAAATTGATGATTGGAGAATACCTGTTACGAAACAAAAATTAAGATTCCTGTCAGCTAAGGCAATCAAACTACATTCTGTACGGTTTGTAAGAGTATCAGAAACCTCACTTCTATCCTTTTTTTTACGAGTCTGTTCTTTAGGTAAATAGCGAGTGACGACTTCCATACATTATCAGGCGGGCTGTGTTTTTATTTGCTACCTTAGCATATAAGCAATATTGATGGTAATAGACTTACTCATAAGAAGGAAACAACATAACATAAACTCACGCCTATATCCCCGAAGGGGTAGGCAGAAGTGCTAGCACCCACATTTCGCCGTTTATGTTTAGGTCCCAATGTGGCGAGCCTATTGCCATTAACCGGGCACTTATAAACCTGCGATAAATACACACATAACTTCGAAAAGCATCGAAGACCTCGTCTCAGCAGTCCATTACCCATACCACTAGGCTACCGCGGCTCGAAGGAAAATATGAAGTAATTAGCTGAATTCTGCAAATGGCTAGTTTTAATAACATCGGGCACAAAGAGTAAAATTTTAGTGACTCACTGAGGTTTTACTAACTAACAAAAAGGAATGGGGTGAGTTGGATTTAAAGAAAGGATCTGCCCACCTAGTAAGGAGATCACACCTTATTGAACTTTATGTATAATGTTAACCACCATGAAAATTTTCATTGCACGATTCAGGATAAGAAGTTCAATAAAAGTTGCCCTTGACAGGACTAGATGGAGATGCATACCATCTAGTTCTCGGAGCATTGCGATTGGCCGCCTGCCACTGTGAACCTTTGTATGTATGAAGCCTGGCAATCGCAATGTTCTGCCCCCCTAGACAAGTGGCAATTCGTTGCTCGGCGTATGATGGAATAGAATGACGAATTGACGTTTTTTACATTCGTTGACGCCTGTCATATACGTCAAATCCCATACATTTGGCATTCTATTCCATCATACGCCGAGCAACGAATTGCCACTTGTCTAGAGGGGCTGTTCTCTCGATACGTTCACATTACGAATTCGAATATTATTCGTGCTGGTGGCAATGATTACTTTAATGGTGACAGGACCAGATGGCATGCATCGCCATCACACAAAGGTTCACAGGCGGCCAATCGCAATACTCCGTACAAACAATTTAAAACGTTACGCACAGTAAACAAAACGTTTCATCTAATTACTCCAACACTGTTCAAGGATGAATGTTATTGTGAGCGAAAACAATGAATCTGTTCTCTCCTGACTTCAATTCTACAGCTTGAAGATTTAATAACTGGGGATTACATGTTCAAGATATAAATTAGAGAACTTACAAGTATTTCATTTGCCTCACTGTATTGTTCCGGAGCTTTATTTGTACCCGTGTCCGACAGGTGATGGAACATTGTTTTGAAGTCCAGCAGTTTCAATAGTTCCACCAGTTCTTAAGATTTCGTTTGGTAAAAGTATAGTATCAAAAAGTGAGTACTGCCAGTACCTTCTTAGAAAGAAAGAAAGAAAGAAAAATATATTTATTCTGACCCGCAGCACACAATACAGTCAAAGCAAATATCACAATGTACACACTAACTATAAAGACCATTCATTCCGATATAAAAGAGAGAAACCAAAAAACATTAGAACAATATTGACAAAGGCAACACTGCCCTGCACTACTAAATGTTACAGTTCATGAGGTCTATGGTCATTTTGTCTATGGTCATTTTGTTATGTAATCTGTATAATCTATGCTATAATATAATCTTATCTATGATGCTATGATGCAACTTTGTTTTCTTGTTTGAAACCTCTATTCTTTGGACTTCCACCGGTGCGATTTGATACTTGTAGAAGGTTATAGGCAATTTAAGATCACGCTAATAATACCCTTTGAAGCAGAGCAATAAGAACATAGAGAAGTCAATGGTCACCCGTATGTAATTGGGTATGGTGAATGAAACCGTAGGACACATCTAGTCGTTGATATATACACTAAAAAGCTGCCTTAACATAGATTAATTATATAATAATAATATGTATTATTTTGAAATCATAATCTATATTTTTTCTTAAATTGTTAATTAACCGACATCTATCTTTATTCGTGCATTGATAAGAAATTCCCGTTGAAGTATTATAAATTAAAAAAAGACAGGAACGAAGGCTTACGTCAAGCTGAAGTTGTAAATCTGGGCTCAGTAAGAATTACTGTTGTAGATTAGTGTAAGTCGCGGGCAATCTATTACTTTACTTTCAAGTTTGTAGCGTACTATGTATATATAACAGTACAATAAATGCATTTTTTCAAGCCCCCTCTATTTTACATTTAAAATAAAATCGGCCAAGTGCGAGTCGGACTCGCCCATGAAGGGTTCCGTAGTAGCAAAGGCGAAAATTGCGGTTTATGACGTATTAAAAAAAAACTACTGACTGGATCTCGTTCGAACCAATTTTTAGTGGTAGTTTTCATGGCAATTTACATTATATATTTTTTTTAGATTTATCATTCTCTTATTTTAGAAGTTAGAAGGGGGGGGGGGGACACATTTTTCCACTTTGGAAGTGTCTCTCGCGCAAACTATTCAGTTTAGAAAAAAATTATGTTAGAAACCTCTCCTCCTTTTAAAGACCTATCTATAGATACACCACACGTATGGGTTTGATGAAAAAAAAAATGTTGAGTTTCAGTTCTAAGTATGGGGACCCCCAAAATTTTATGCTTTTTTTTTATTTTTGTGTGAAATTCTTAATGCGGTTCACAGAATACATCTTCTTACCAAGTTTCAATAGCATAGGTCTTATAGTTTCGGAGAAAAGT
Organism: Eilema depressum; assembly: GCA_914767945.1. Lineage (NCBI taxonomy): Eukaryota > Metazoa > Arthropoda > Insecta > Lepidoptera > Erebidae > Eilema > Eilema depressum. The sequence continues at coordinate 19,012,408 of OU612031.1, read as the reverse complement.
GGCTGTGACATACGGACGGACAGACAGACAGACGAACGGACAGACATGACGAATCTATAAGGGTTCCGTTTTTTGCCATTTGGCTACGAAACCCTAAAAAACATCTGGCTTTCTACAAAGAACTCTTAACCTGCTTTATTAAATAGCTTTTTAAATATAACACTGACAGTTCTATAAACTGAAATTTTCCTGTTTGCTTACTTTCCTGTTTCGTTACCTGTAATAAAAATATTACTGAAGAGTACTGTTGAAAAATTCAATCCGCAACTTTAAGGATTACCAGACCAATGTTTTTATTCAATTTATTATATCTACGAGTATATTTATAGTAGGTATATTTCGTATTTCCTCTGAACATAATTTTCCCAAAAGAGGTAGACGTGTGAAGCATATTAAATGAAACGTATACTTTACGGAATTGAAAATTAATTAAAACAAGGGTGGTATTAAATGGCTGCTTATGAAGAATTGTTGTTACAATAATATGTGAAAGGTATCATTTAATAGTCTATTTACCTTATAGAAGGAGTTGTAAGGGGTAGGACACGAGGGTATTACCGTCCCAATCGAGCAGTCCGACTGGGGAAGTACCTCCGCCCTACAGAATGCCGCGTTTGTAATAACCTCGTGTTGAGTTACCGGTGGTGAGTAGCGTAGCCAGAGCTCACTGGAGAGGTTTTCACCAAAGGCTTGCCTTGCTTGTCTTCTGCGCTGACGGCACAGAGCCTTTGTTCTTACAGGGTCGGCAGCAAGAGTGTGTAAGTGATATAAAAAAGGTAATTTTAGAATATTTGTCTATTTGTAGCAATTTAGCCGATTTTTGAGCATCACTTTAAAACAGCTGAAATTTTCGAGAATATTTTGCATGAATCTGGTCATAAACTACGCTATATTGTTTTATTTATAATCACGTGATTATAAATTTGCCTGTGCTGCAAGGAATTGAGCGAACTAATCCAAATTATTTATTGATCATAACTTTGTTATTACAAGGCAAATCTTCACGAAATTTTGCATTTCGGTAGAACTTGGACTTGGTAAACATCCAGACTGTAAATTATCACGCTACACTCACGATGTGACAAGCAGTATCATATTAAATTACTGCATTATAACCAAAATCAGTCATGCGAAAAAGGTAGTATAGAAGTATAGTTAAATCAATGATAATGTTTAAATTACTTCCTAAGGGTACAGGAAGTCTGCAAACAGCCTCTACAGACAGCCTCTGTGGCGTAGCGGTAGTGAACGCGATCACCACGCAGGAGGCGCGGGTTCGATGCCCGCTCAATACAAATAATTGTATGCATGAATATGGGTATTATAATTTCGGTCTTACGAACATCTATGGAAGTCGCTACTGGTAGTTGGAACCCTAAAAAGGCCCAAAATTATCTAACTGCAATGCTATGATATTGTCAATGTGTTATGGAGGTCAGATGGCAAATACCCAAGTTTAGTCAAACCCGCAGTTAGACTGGAAAAATCTGACCCTAGATTCCGAGGTGAAAACTGAGATGCGACTGGGATTGACCCTAGGATGGAGAAGAAGTTTGCAAAAGGAAAAAAAAAAATTTGGACTATTCCGAACTTAAAAAGGACGTAGTCACGGCTAGTAGCTAGTAACTAGGTACCTAGGTACATAATATAATAATAAGGTTTTGAAACGATGCATTTAGCTATAACATCAATCAATACCTAAGGCTATTCAACTAAATAGGTACAATCTTAGATCGTAGCAGGCTTTAGCACTAATATACACCGTACTATACTTGCGGATATAACCGCCTTTGACATACGCGTACAAGCGTAAATACGCTTACGTATAAGCTCATATCCGCGCAAGCGACGGATCACTAAACTCACTGGATCGAGCGAACACGTCGGCATAAGCGCTCAGACGAGCGACTGGCTTACTCGCCATTATTAAGTGGATTAACACCTGGATTTAGTCAACTATTTACTTTGATAACCTATAAGGAGAAGCGGTAGAGCTAGAAAGTTGCAGGTTTTGTTTCCGTTTGGTGTAAATATTTTTAAGAGTGAATATTTACATATATTTGTACCGGTCTTATTATTCCTAAAAATGTTTCCAAATATGTTTCTTCGCATTTCAAGACCCATATCAAGAGTATATTATATATTATATAAATCAAGGGTATATTCAGATGTTTGATACACAATCTCGTCAGAACGGCTGAACAGGGCGTTGATTCTACTAAAGGAAAACCATTATCATACCACAGAGACTGCAAAAAACGGCATTAAATTTTAGACTTTATTGCTACAAACTCAAAGTCCAAAATGAAATGAAAAAAGTTTCATTACACTCTCTCATTCGCTCTACAAAGAGCCATTTAATTTTAAACTTTAACTGCATTACTTTAAAGGCTAAAATTACATGGAAATTTCTTGCAGTAGCAGTGTCATGACAGTGTTTTTGCTTTAGCAGAATCGAGGGCCAGAACTGAATATTATTTATGTCAGAGATAAACATTTCGTCCCAGAAATAAAGGCGGGTAAAACCGCAGGCGAAAGCTGGCACATAGTAAGTAAATTAACTTAAATAGAAGCACAAGGTACAATACAATTCTTAAAGAATCTAAAAATATACGCACTCACTCCACGGAAACATTATGCTAATATTATGTATCTGTAGTAATTCTCAACCCGTAGAACTTTTCCTGCTGACTGTACCCAGGTACCTCGAGACTACACTGAAACGCTCGCGAGCTCACAAACTTATAAAGACGTTATGCCAGTGACAGCCAACCTTTGATATTTGTGATCCAATTTTAACGGCGAGTTCCATCCAAGTGTTTTATTATGTGCCCCAAAACTTTCAACACTTTATGGTCGGTTACATAACTCCTGAATTATCATAAAATCTATTGGTACTTATATTTTATACTACATCTATGGTATTTGTATCTATTGTACCTACTTTGTACGGACAAATTTCGAAAAAAAAAAAACTAAGTATAATATCTATAATTTAAACGCCAATGGGCTGTGTAGGCAGTCGCTTTACAGAAAATATCGAAGTCTAGCCGCGTCACTATTAGACTGGAAAAGGCAGACCCCGAACTCCGAGGATATGACCGGGATTAATGCAAGAATGATAATGACATTAATACGTTTGAAGTACTAACTACTGTCCAAAGCCTTTAAGTTTCATACAAATGCAAGCTATAAGTTGACAAAGTTTTATATCAATCGGATGAACGGTATGGTAACCCAGGAAACAAATAAACATCAAGTTTTATTTAAAAAGATGTATCGTGTCTTCGATCCCTTAGCGAAAGATATTTTTCCAAACTGTAATACCACAAAGGCTGTCAAATAATTCGAAACATACCTATAAAAAGTTTCCATTTGTTTGTTACTGGCAGCCGTCGAGATCGTGCACCTGTACTAAAATTTTAAATAACGAAACCAACTAGAATTCTTTTTTCATATCATATTCGAATTACAAAAAAAGAAAAGTTTTTTTTTCAGCGATTGTTGCCGCTGTGCTATCGGTTTTCGATCAGTGTTGCCCGCGGCGCAGAGACGTACGCACGTTGCTCCACGTCTACGCGTAGCTCTCCGTCTGTCAAACTGCGATTTGTTTACTGTCGGATAACACGTGTCGTGCTGTTTATGTTAATTGTGAAATATTTATTCCAACTCTAAATAATTCATTCATCCACAAACAGTGACAGGGATTAATTTAAAAGGACATTAATAAGCTTTTTTCTGTAGTAGAATTAATTTGAATTCAAATGAACATGAACTGAAAAAACGTCAAGAATGAATTAATTTTATTTGCTCAGTGTTCTTTTCGGACAATATGAGTTGCGGTTGGGTCTCTAGAATGTCAGTGGGGGTGGGTAGAGTGCTATGGATTGTACTGATAGTGCTGGCTACAGGAATACAAGGATATGTTGAAACTGAAGAATTCATTAGCGATTTGGATAAACCAGGTACGTGCATAGAATAAAAAATATATTGTTTCTTTAAAACAATATTTTCTCCTCCGAGTACGACTCAATTTAGACTTCAAATTGGATGTTCTACAATAGTAATAAATGATTTAACGAATGATTGATTCTACAACAGACTAATTACCTCATATATTGTGCCTTAATCTACCTTTTAGTGACACGGTCGTAGCTTTTATATGACTGGTAATAAAAATAAAATTAGGTACGTGATTAACTCTGTAGGTATATCTGTGAGCTATCTCTACCCAAGGAGAAAGTCTGATTTTGACCTCTGTCTCGTCTGTGAACAATAAATTTTACGCAGTTAGCGGGTACCTGCGGGATTTTAATAATTTCTACGAAAAAAAAATATTTTGAAAATATTTTTTTTTAGTATTATTACAATAACATACTAGTTGTTACCCGCGGCTCCGCCCGCGTGGATATCAGTTAACGCGACCGAACATAGCCTATGTCCTTTACCGAGTTCTAATCTACCCCTATACCAAATTTCATCAAAATCAGTTCAGTGGTTTTTAATCGTGAAAGCGTAACAGACATACAGATAGAGTTACTTTCGCATTTATAATGTTAGTATGGATAAGGTAGGTACTTATTTAGGTTATAGAATAATCCTGTACTTTTTGTTTCAATGGTAAGTAGGTAGGTAGCTATATTGTATACCATGACAGCCATTGTCTCCTTGTCTCCAGGAGTCTTTCGAGTATATAAGTCGTCGATACCTCTCAATCTGATCTACTTTGGTGGTATTCTGCTTTGTTTCTGTAACCCGAACGTTTTCTTTCTTTGTTTTTTTTTTGTTTTTTATTTTGAGTCATAGGAAACTTGAGACAAATCTTTATTGAACCTCGTACATATTCTGCAAATTCAACTTTTTGCAAATTGAACATTTTAGGAATTCAACTTTCTGTACCTGGAGGACATAAATATGCCATTTTTAACATGTTTTAATTACTTCAGAAAACATTCCGCAGGTCAATATTAGTCAAGTCATCATCATCATCCTTGCTTGGACGGATTCGAAGTTTTCACCTCGGGGTCCGGAGTCCGTATTTTCCAGTCTATCTGCGTGTTTGGCTGAACTTCGATATTTTCCTTAAAGTGACTGCCATCTGACTTCCACAACCCAATGGCGATATCGAAAATTTTGAGATAGACCAGTTGTTAGACTTTTTTGGGCTCTAACTGCCTACACCCGTAACGACTGCCATAGATGATCGTATGACGATCGGGATCGACGGCTTAACGTGCTCTCCGAGGCACGGAAATACTCAGATCAATGTAAATAGATATATCCATGCAAGCAAATATTTGAATTTTGTATTCTAATATGAGAGACATAGAGTTTATAATTCCATAAAACATACCTAGAGGTTTCAATTTTTTTACTTCCGAAACTAGTTAAACACAAAAGTGTTAAAAGGCACTTACACACTGGACAAAATTTTGCCTTGTTTGTTAAAAAGACATATTTATACTAAACAAGAAATTCAATTAAAAAAAGACGAAAAACACTCCACAACAACCCCTTTACTTTACCATATGGAAGCCCCTCACAGATGCCGCCAAAGCCGTGTAGACGTGACCACAAAGTAATTACGTCGGGTTTAAATTAACTAACGACCTCATTTTACTCCTTAATGGTGGCCTATGTCCGGGGGCATTTGTATACCCCTGGTTAAAGGTTACTCTAGAACTGTAGGCTGTATTTGCGGTAACGCTGTGGATAAGCCGACAGGCATCTATAGGTTGAAAGGTTATGGCAGTATTGACCTTTGAAATCACTATCCTGCTCCCCTAGACAAGTGGCAATATGTATAGGATTTGACGTTTTTGACATTCGTTGACGACTGTCAAAAACGCCGAATCCCATACACTTGGCATTCTATTCTACAAAACCGACGAATTCCACTTGTCTAGGGGGGCTGGATACTGGATGTTCTATACTCGTTTGACGCACTGCTGTAACTCAGGTTTCCTTGGATACAATCACCCATGGGTGTACCCAGATTGGGTGAAGGAGCAATCTTGACCTAAATAGACACATATTATTATTTTGTAAATAAAAAATATTTTATTTTTAGTCTTTAGTAAAAGTATGTTCGTTCTCCTTTTATTGCTTTCATCATCTAAAAGTAAAGGGATTTACAGCGGGCACTTAAAAGGTGCATAAAACAGACAAAAAATGTAATGATCTCATTAAAAAAATATGAAATTTCGCGCCCGAACGAAATATTTCATAAGTTAGTTAATTAAACGCGTTTCAAGTTAAGAGCCTTTTAGCTATGAAACGTTAATACATTGGGTTCTTGGGCTATGTACGCAGATAAGTAACTAAGTGCTGCTGCGGTCTGTGAGAAGTGGGAAGGCGTTACCTTCGTGATATATTTCAGAAAGCTGTATTACTGTTTCCTTTTGCTGTTTTATTGCAGAGATTACAGGCAGAATTTCTGTTTGTATATACATATATTAAGCATCAGATCTAACTATTTTCAGTTCATATTTTCATCCTATTTTATATTATTCTCAAAGGTTGCTTCATTTATAAAATAGTTTTAGGATTATTCTACCCTTACTGGAATAGATCTGGCGTAATCCTGGATTCTATTACAGATTTAGACTAGAATACTCGTACTTAACTACAGAATCACCCAATAGCGTATCACCCAACGGGAGTAGTGCACCAGATTGCCGTACTTTACTGCCCTCCTATTGCCGGTCGATAGTGAGGGGTGTGTATGTATATAATAAAAGTTTATTTTAAAACTTTCATCGCACTTTCAGTTCAAGCTTTTCCCACTTTTCGTCAACTGTGGGCTCAGAATACACTAGGGGAGTACTGACGTCCGTGAATCTTGAAAACCGTGCATTCGTCCTCGTGATAATAGCAATGGCATTTTACGCGCGGCTGGCTTTTGCGATTGCTTTATTCACAAACACTTTGCTGTTAGAAGCCTTATCATTGTGTCTTTAAGACATGTTGAAAACAAATTAGGTTTTGGAGAGATTTTCACAATACTGTACTGTAATACTTGGTTTTTATAAAATTATGGCCTATGATGTGTTTAGACGCACGGGTCTTGATAAGTTATACCAGGTGATTTTATACTTGTAAAAAGGTTTTTACAACCCCTATACAACATATTCCTTCCACCTGTATATAATTCCCTAACATTATAAAACAAATTTTTTTCGTCAAATTAATACTTCCCAACGATTTTGCTATCGAAACTGTATCCAAAATCTTTTTATCCGAAACTACTATAAAATCAGGGTGTATAAATAATAAGGATTCACTTGAAAAATATTCACTAATCAAATAATTTTTTTTATTGCAACAATAAAATACCTTGAAATTGTAATCATTTAAAATTATAGTTAGGAATAGGATAGAACAAACTTGTTAAATGCAGCAGTCATTATATAGAGTTTATTTGCACAAGGTGATGCTGCAATAATTGCAAAGACAGCGGTTTTAAAAGGAATCACGAGCTAAATGCAAAAAAGGAACAGCTACTTACTTGTTAATTAACAAAATGGTCAACAGCTTACGCTGGTAAATTCCTTAAGCAAACAGGGAGATGTGTACTTAAAGAATTTATGCCATGGCGTGGGGCACAGCTGAATAGTGCCGACCCAGCGCCGGCAGACTCACAAGCGCCTAGGCACTTATTGCGATGCGATGGCTGGAATACGAAAGCGTAATCTTTTGCAAATAACATCGGGTATTACTGATAATTAATGGATGTAATTACAAATAAACCTCTCAGCCTTTAAGAACGTAAAATATTGTTTTAAATTCAATAACATTTTAACGATATAAGCACCGTGTACCAGTACGTGATTTTAGTTGCACATTAAGTAAAGCATTATATAAAATAGAATAAGATAAAAGAAGTTGCTAATAGTTAAAAAGAAGCTGTAATGCTACAGAATAAATTGTCCAGTTGACAAGTTAATGAGAAGACATCAATGTCGAATTACGAACCAAAACTTATGATGACATTCGTGTGAGTTAATACTTAAGCAAAAAATGTAAATAACTATTACCATCACACATAATTATACCACAAAAATATAATTAATAATCTGATTGAAGATGAATATAGTTAATGATCAGATAATTTTAAAACATTTTTTTCTAAGTTTCTAGCAGTCTGAGATGGTAGTCATTTAAATAAAATTGGGACGAGCCAGGCTGACGATGAGATTACCAAACTTATAAGTAATTTTAAGAAAGAAATAAAACATTACCCACAATATTAAAACACTTATTTTCTTTGTGTACATACTACATAGGTACACTGTAAGATTAAGCGCAAACAAACCAAATAAAATAAATTTAACAGATTTTAATATACACCAAGTAAACAGAGTACAAACCGCTCGCTAACTTGTACAAACAACACGCAAATTGCCCCAAAAATCTCAAAGAAAACATGAAAGATATTCAAGTATGAAATAAATTAACAACGTCTTTGTAATTTATGCATACACTAACGCTTATATTTGTATTGCCTCAAAAAGATTGGCAACGATGTAAATTATATCTACATTTGCTTACCTGTCCCACGTAATAATTGGCGAACCTGTACAACATACGTTTTTAGAACTTCTAGCGGCTAATATAAATACAATTGAAAAATAAACTCCAGACTCCAGACTTCATCATGGCGATGCGACGACTTCACTGCTACTGTGCTCCCTTCTTAAGAAGCAATTTAAAATTAAACGCACATGCCAATCTGATATCTTGAGGCACTTTTATTGCCAAATTCTTGTCTCATAGGCTTTACTTATTGCCTTACGAATATGGCTGAGAAGCATTGACGTTTATAATTGTTTGTTTGTGATCTGCAAAAAATGAAGGTTATTGTTTTTTTGCACCATCAGTTACCATGGTAGTATTCAGTATTTTCTTTGTCAGATACGTTTCAATTTCTTTCATTAATTAAATACCAAAATGTTATAGTTTTTTTGTTTGCTTCTTTTGTAGACATCGCCCTAAAATTGTCTCCGGTGTACTAAACACACAAAAAAGACCTAGACTCGACAGCGTTTGCGGAAATAGTTCCAGACAAGAAATAAATGAGACTCTTTTAAAAAGAAATGCTGCAAGCCATTTCACCAGCGCTTTCTTGGTTCATTTAAGCGATGTTCTGAAAGTGCATATCAGAGCTTGTTATTTCGAAGTGTTGAATAAATATCATAGTTACAGGTAAATTGGTGTTACCTACCTGTATTATTGTTTAGGATACAATTATTTGGATTGGAACTACTTTTATAAAAAAAACTGTCTATTTTTGTATCCAACAATAATATCGTGATATTTCCAGTATCCATATAACAAGGGAATTAAAGAAATATTTTTTCAGAAGTGTTCTCAATATACCCATATATTTTTGTTTGTCGATCAGTGAAGTTTGATACACATGAAATATATAAATGTTATTAAAATATGGGAGCATAATTTTTTTTATTTAAATATCACAATGAACATTTTCAAATGTAAAAATTGTACATAATAAATAATAATAAATAAATATTCCACAACATTCTACACAACGCTTTCTAGACCCATGGTAAGCTTAATTAGCTTGTGTTATGGAATCTAGAATGCGGATATACATACTTAGATACTTTTTTTTTTTGTAAATACATACATATTATACATAGAAACACCCAGACCAATGCAAATTTTCATTTTCATACCACATACCTACGTGGATACACGTCATTCAAATTAGCAAAATGAATTAAAAGAAGGATACATAGTCATATTCTTAACTCCATTGCGTCTAAATATTATATCAGAGTACCGTAAAATGGGGTGAATAGAAATCAATGGTTGAATTATAGCAATATCAACTAAAATTTTTAGGCTTACATTTTCTTGTATTTCTATTGGACATTAATCCATCTATCACCCCTTTTCTTTGCCTTTTACTAAGACATTATGATAAACGACCGAAAAAAAGAAATAAAATAAAAGTGAAGTTAAATGTTTTTAACATAACAATTGTTTCATTTACAAGTCTGGGTCATGAAACTAATAATAGTCTAATTTAACCCTTAATCAGCGTTAGTTAATCTGACATTTAAGTACAGAATAGGCACCTTATGTTGATAAATTCAAATTTATTCCTTAAGAACACATTTCTTGGTTTATTTATGTAATACTACGAATTTCACATTAGCGATGGTGGCTTATTTGTGAGAACTAAGGTTCGTATTGATAAGCCCATACCTTTGCTTATTGAAATCTCAGTTTAAAGGTTGAAGGTTAAGCCTTTTGAAACCGAACATCTTAAGCACTTAAGTCTTCTTTTGTTATGCCTTTCCTTTCGTTTCGTTTTACTTGTTACACACTCACTTGTTACAAACCGGTTGATATCGCAATTCATTTTTTTCTACTTAAATATCATGTATTTTCTTCAATTATTCTTTGATATTTAAAATCTAAAAATTGAAGAGAATATAGTCATTTGGGAATTCATAAGAATGGAAATAAGTTGATGAAGTGAGAATTAAATAAAGAACGAGAGAAAGAGAGAGTCACCAAATAATGCTTTGAAGTTGAAGAGTTCGGACGTGGGTTTGATTCAACCAGAACCACGCATAAACCGACCACAGATGCTGCAGTGATATTATGTCCTTGCAGCTCATATCAGGTTGAGATCTTTACGAGTCTATGCAAGTGGTAAAAATTTACTTGTTTTCCAACGTCGTCTACGTTGCATTCTCCATGTTTACATGCTTTTGCAATTTTGAAAGTGGTTACAATATTTTCAAATCTTAATTTTTAGAGACTTTGGCAAAACCAATGCCATAATTTCTTTCAGACACTGGAAAAACAACGTTATTCGGTCCCGTCATGTTTTCGGTTACTAGGACAAAGGAAAAAATGTCAGGAACAGATAAGCATTTATGGTCTGATAATAAAATATAGCTCTGAATTAGGTTTCAATGAAATTTCTTCTCTATATAATAAAGTAGTCGACGAAGCATTATTTGATTTATTAAAATAGTTATGAAAAAAACAGACAAATAGATGTCTATTACTGAAGACAATATTTAGGTGTTGGTATTCTTCTTAGTTTTAAAGTAGAAGGCGGAGCATTGGAGGCAATGGCGTATATTGGAAAAGGCCTATGTCTAGCAGTGGACAGTCCACTGGGCAGGCCAACTGATTCCTTGATCCTTCTTAGGTGAAAAGTTTTAGTAAGTTATATTTTTGATATAGCCACTTCACGGGTAGCTGGTGACGTGGAAAGTAGGAATGTTGTTACTTGTTAGAGGACGCATCAAAAAGTATTATGTATTACTTTTAGATTGGACAAAGTGAATGCTCAGACGGAACTTGAACCCACGATTATTGGTATGATTTATAATCGGTAGATGGCTCCCGCAGTCGCCCCAAGATGGTTGTATAGGAGAATATAAAAAAAAATATCAAATGCTCAAGACGTGGTTCAGTAGCTTCAGAGGTCAGAGCTTTCCCCCCTCTAAAGGGACTGCTCGGGTTCAAATTCCGTATGAGTATTCAGTTTTTCCAACCCAAATAGATTATACTAATTACTTTAAAATTTCATGTGTTATTCTTTGTGTAGCAGTTATAAAAGTATGATTAATCATGATATATTAATTCTCTGAAATTCTTTTACTTTTTTACCACTCTAAAATAGAACAATTAGCGCCCTATCAGAAGCAATGTGATTATTTAAGCCGTCCAGGTGATTTATTAGCCAATTTTGAACAAATTCTAAGAGAATTGCTTCAGAGAAAACCTTTATTGTATCTGCCTCTACACGATCTGTAAAATGGCCAATACCTTTTTAACATTATGTAAATTTGAATAAAATTTTGAAGCCATTGGTGCGGGACCTTTTCTTATGAAATTAAGTCGGAAAAAGTCAATATACAGAACGAGCAATTTACTCATGACCAGTTATAGAGCTATCCGAACTCATCATGAGTAATCACTTCTTAGAGCGAATTTGAAACCTTCTGTGGTGACACCACATGTACCCAGCGCCATCTAGTGACAGCAAGTTGAACTACTACGTCACTACGAATCCTGCATCGCGATAGTGAAGTTCTCGCGCTAGTACAATGTATATACAACATCCCAACGACAATCATTGGGCCGCGGCCCGCCTAGGCGTGGTCACCAATCTGGTCAGAGGATCCTCCCTTTGTGCTGGAGGATTATCACACCTCGTTTCTCCACACATCTACTTAAATTGAATCTTAATTTCACTTTGGTACTTACTTAAACGTAGTCTATCTTATGGTGCGAACTGTACATGCCTCAAAATTGGTGTACATTTCAGAACTATTATATACCTCATAATTTGCATTGCATAATTTATAATTGTAAAGTGGTCGTGTCTATACATTAGAGATATTTAAAAAACAATACTTGGGATATGTAATGTTAACGATACTGAACACGAAAATATTTTTTTTGAATTTCCTGTCTGTTTGTCTGTTTGTTTTTATTTATTTATTTATTTTAACTTCATGCACATATGTACAGAGGCGGACTTAATGCCATAGGCATTCTCTACCAGTCAACCTAATAGGTGGTGCAGAGAATAAAAAGTAGGTGCATTATGAAAGAAAATAAACCTTATCTATAAGTATGAGAGTCAAACTTAGTATATAAGCTGTAAGTTATAGATACATCGTAGTAGATACCAATATACGCATATAAATAAATATGTAATAGGTAACTAATAATATATACAATATATACATGGAAATATACCTACATAAATATATGAATAAAATATACAAACACATAATAATAACAATACATAATAAAATATAGATACTAAATATAGGAAATATAGATACTATGAAGTTTCTTCCAATTTATCGAGCATGCGTTTCCGAACCGCCGATTTAAACGTGCAACGGCTAGTGGCCCTCCTGATCCCAGGAGGTAACTCGTTCCAAAGAAATATGGATTGTACAGGGAAGGAGGAGTGAATAAAGTCAGTGCGATGAGTAGGACAGCGCAAGACGAGGCTACTCGTCGAGCGTAGGTTTCTGCTATGATTGGAGCCAAGATATTGAAAATAGGGAGAAAGGTAAGAGGGAGAATTAGGAGTTTGTTCGCGATGGACGCAAAAACTACTGGACGGATTTTAATGCGTTTTTTTTTTGTTAGAAGGGGCTTGGTCAGACTTAAAATCTTACGTTTGTTTGATCGGAATCGGTTGAGTAGAACCGAAGATATGAGCAAAGGTCGCGTTAACCGAGATGCACGCGGGTGGAGCCGCGGGAGGAAGGCTAGTATTGCATAAAGATAATGATGTATTTGTATACATACCTACTGCTGGTATGTCTAAAAAAATAAAAATCTGAGTATCGTCATAAGTGGCTATCGTCTTGGCAAGAATCACCCAAGAAACTCGACGTCAATTTGCCGGTAGATAATCTTTTATATAATAGCTCTCATATCCCGTGTTTGATATCCGGCAGCTGGTCGGAAGTCTTTTTGTGACGCACACACTCCTATTTGACGGTGAATTGCTGGCGAATTTCGCTAGAATTTTTACCTGCAGTGGTATTTTCGACTCGGCTGTCTATTGGACGTTGCATTCGCTTTACTATGTCACGTGAAATGGTGTCAAGAATCGTGCTTATAGGTGGAAATCTGTGGACCTACTATAAAATAAAGATCCGAAGTTGCGTATCGAAGTTTTTAGGGTTCCGTAGCCAAATGGCAAAAAACGGAACCCTTATAGATTCGTCATGTCTGTCCGTCTGTCTGTCTGTCTGTCCGTCCGTATGATACTTAAAACTGAAACTCAAATTTTTTTTTCATCAAACCCATACGTGTGGGGTATCTATAGATAGGCCTTTAAAAATGCTATTGAGGTTTCTAAAATATTTTTTTTCTAAACTGAATAGTTTGCGCGAGAGACACTTCCAAAGTGGAAAAATGTGTCCCCCCCCCTCTAACTTCTAAACTAAGAGAATGTTAAATCTAAAAAAAATATATGATGTAAATTGCCATGAAAACTACCACTAAAAATTGGTTCGAACGAGATCCAGTCAGTAGTTTTTTTTAATACGTCATAAACCGCAATTTTCGCCTTTGCTGCTACGGAACCCTTCATGGGCGAGTCCGACTCGCACTTGGCCGAATTTATTTGTAAAAATGTAATGAAATGTATCTTCTTATTCATCCTAGCCTTAATTCCAGTCGCATCTGAAGCTTTTTTTTACCTACAACTTTTTTTACGATTTTATTATCTACGACTGAATTCGTATCAGTAGACAGTAAATTAAATTAATTTGAAACTTCTCAGTTTCAAATCCGACACCTAAACAATTTATATTGACACTCCGTACGTTTTGTCTTAACTCAAAAGAAAAACAATATTGCTACTTACTACTGACATCGACTGATATCGAGGATTCCTCGGTATTTTAATATTCATTTACGATAAAATGTAATAAAAGCGTATTGAATTTTTTTGTTTTATTAAAAATGTTCGCGACTGTTCCTGTAGTCGAATGTGAAAGAATTGTGTTTATTAAACTACCGAATTGTGTATTTTAAAAGTAAATATCGACTGTATGTTGAAGTTACAAGCTTAATTCAATATGTTGAATAATAATTGGAAATTATTATTTTGTAGTTTCACATTGTAAATATTTGTACTAAAGGTAAATATAAATTTTAATACAAATGATTGGGTTGTAGTTATTCGATCGTATTGTGAAAGTGGCAGAACGATGTTTTTTTAAGTTGGCCTTAGCTTAGTTACTTACTTAAAATTTGCTTCCTTGTATCCGGGGGCCAAATGGGGACTCCGTAGTCCCCACACCCGAAGAGGGCCAGCTCGAAAGCGACGGTCCATAGTCGGCCGGGTTACAAGAGATATGTTTCAGCCAATCTCATCTCCAACAAACTACGTACCACAGCCGGCGTGCTTTATAGTTTTTTTTTTATATAGGACACGTCAATTTGACTTCGCCTCGCCTAATGGTAAGCTGAAGGCAAAGTCTCCGTGTCCTATATAAAAAAAAACGTACCATGTTACAATGGTGGCGGTCGGTTCAAGTCCAACACGGGTTGTGTTAAAAAATTTGCTTAAAACTAAGTAAGTTCAAGTTTTCACACTATAGAAATATGCAGAACAAGAGGAAACAAAGAAGAAAACACTTCATCCTTTTATTCAGGGAAGGTTCCTTTTGGTTACACACAGTGACGCCTGTTTCCCAACGGGGTGGATAGAGACTACCTTCTGCGGCGACTCCTTCTTCTGCCGGACCATTAAGTCTTGGAATTCCTTACCAGTACACGTGTTTCCCTCCTCCTACAGTCCCGGGTCCTTTAAGCGGGGCGTGAAAAAGCATCTGATGAGGCCGTCAAGCTGAGTGCCACCATTGAAACATGATACGTGTCTGTTATGGTGACCCTCTTTTCAGAGACTTTGCCTTCAGCTTACCATCAGGCGAGGCGAAGTCAAATTTACGTGTACTATTATGTATAAAAAACCTATTTCCACTTGCTACGATCCTGCCCCCTAGACAAGTGGCAATTCGTTGCTCGGCGTATGAGGGAATAGAATGACAAATGTATAGGATTTGACGTTTTTGACATTCGTTGACGCCTGGATTCGGGCAGCTATTCTTGAGGCGGGGAGGGTGGTGCTCGGCATGTCTAAGGGTGGACGCAAGTGTGACAAGGACACCTGGTGGTGGAACGACACAGTCCAGAGAGAGATCAGGGTGAAGAAAGCCCTCTTTAAAAAGTGGCAAGCGTCCAAATCTTCCGATGACCGCGATGCGTACAAAGATGCAAAACGCGCCACCAGGAGAGCCGTAGCCAGGGCCAAACGAGACCACTTGCAACCTCTATATACCAAGTTGGAATCGTCTGAGGGGCAAAAGCTCATATATAAGTTGGCGCGTTCCAGGGCCAAAGCGGCGCAGGGTCTATCCAAGTGCCGTTGCATTAAAGACCCTGGGGGCAATTTGTTGTACGAGAAAGTCGCGGTGAAGGAGAGATGGCGCTCATACTTCCACGAGCTGCTGAATAAGCAGCATAAAGAGGTGCAGCCACCAGACCTCCCTCCGAATCAAGGACTAGTGCCACCGATAACGCCTGCGGAAGTCCAGACTGCCATTCGCCGCATGAAGAACCGGAAAGCTGTCGGACCCGACGAAGTCCCCATCGAGGCTTGGAAGGCAATGGGCGCCCGTGGTGTGGGCATTCTAGCAAATCTTTATAACCGCGTACTCCTCACCGGCGAGATCCCGAACCAGTGGAGGCTGAGCATCATCACGCCAGTCTTCAAAGGCAAGGGATCGGTGCAGGAGTGTGGTAGTTACCGCGGTATAAAGATAATGTCCCACACCATGAAGCTCTATGAGCGGATAATCGACTCCCGGATCCGACAGGAAAGTACACTCTCGGAGTGCCAGTACGGGTTCCGTCCCGGGCACGGGATCATGGACCCAGTGTTCGCCCTAAGGGTTGTGGCGGGGAAATACAGGGCGAAGAACACGCCCCTGCACCGCCTATTCTTAGACATGCAGAAGGCCTTCGACTGTGTTCCTCGCGAGGTGATCTGGTGGGCACTGCGGGCCAAGGGTGTCCCAGAGACTTACATTGACACCATCCGAGACATGTACTACGATTCCGGTTCCGTGGTTCGGACTGCTGTTGGCGACTCGAAAGCCTTCCCCATCACCGTCGGGGTACACCAAGGATCCGTCCTTAGTCCTTACCTGTTCAGCGTGGTATTAGATGTTTTGTCGGACAGCATTAGAAACTCACATGAGCAGCCTCCGTGGTTGCTCATGTATGCTGATGATATTGCGCTCATGGACGCGGACAGGAGCAGATTGGTGCGACGCGTGAAAGGATGGAAAGAAGCGCTTGAGAACGGCGGTCTGAAGCTAAATGTAGCGAAGACAGAATACTTAGCGTTAAACTCCACAGATCCCACACCCGTCCGCATAGGCGATGATTTGGTCGAGCGCACGGACCAGGTTAAGTACCTAGGATCTGTACTTCATGTGACCGGTGAGATCGACCACGACGTCAAGGCACGCATTGCTGCCGCGTGGGCCAAGTGGCGAGAAATGACTGGCGTGACCTGTGATCCTAAAATGCCAGTCAGGTTGAAGGGGCAGGTCTATAAGACGATCATTAGGCCTGTTCTCTTGTATGGTTGTGAGGCGTGGCCGCTGCTCGAGCGACACAAGCAAGAGCTGCGTGTCACGGAGATGAAAATGTTGCGGTGGATGTGCGGCGTTACGCGTAAAGATCGCGTACGGAACTCTCGCATCCGCGGCAGCCTCCATGTCCGTGACATCGCGGATAAAATGCAAGAGAGCCGCCTTCGCTGGTGCGGCCACGTCTTGCGGCAACCGCCAGGCTACGTGGGGAACAAATGCCTGGCAATGGTACCCACGCCGGGTCCAGGTAAAAGGGGTAGGCCAAAGAAGTCCTGGCTTGACGTCGTGGAGGGTGATATGCGTGCAAATGGTCTCACTACCATGGACGCCCAAGATCGTGCGAAGTGGAGAAGGAGGAGCCGGAAGGCGGACCCTGAGCTCCGGGGTCATCTTGGCCACGGATGCAATCGGGAGAATGCGTCTATATGCAGATGATGATACGCCGAGCAACGAAACTTGTCTAGAGGGGCAGGTATGCATAGCACAAAATTTTCACAAATAATATCTTTGGATTCCATGTAATAGTGACATCTTCTTCTTAATGACTTCTGCAGCAAATCGCCGCAATTTTGCTAATGTCATATTAATTGTAAATGTTTGTAAAATTGTTATTAGCGAGGCGCCAATGTCAAGTTATCGTTATTTCTTCATATAATAGTAATAGGTAGCGAACCAATTAACGTCAACTGGACCCTTTTAAAAACAAGTTTGCTGTCAGATAGAGAACAGCCCTATCCTTTAGTCGCATTGTACGATACAGAAAGAGATTGGAGGCCTTTATATTCCACTTTGCTTGAAACCACTTACTTAGTCTTTGAATCGGCCTAGTCGTACTGGGAATAACAAGACTATAGGATCTACAAAACTAGGCTACCATTTAAATCTAATATGGAGCATTTATTATCCCAATTACAGGTTGAACTTTGATAATTGCTGGGAACTCTTCTAAATTAAATGAATGTTCAATATGGGGTTCTTTAAGAAGGGCATTAGAAGGTTTCTTCAGGGTCCGCAGCACGAGTGGGTCGCCCCTGGTGTTGCATACGTCGATAGGCCATGGTAACCACTTTCCATCAGATGGGCCGTGAGCCTGTCTGCCACCTAAGTGGTATAAAAAAAAATAGTTAATGTTTTACGTGTAATCTCCTAAATCAGAGAGTTCAATTTAAAAATTACATATATCTTAGTTAACCTAATACGACTAAATAGTCTGTGAAAGCAGGCTTCCACTTTCGATCCTCATTGACAAATGATTACTTTAACTATTTAAGTAGTTTGTTAAGCTTTGTTAAGCAATTTTGATCCTTATGCGATAAGAACTTAGCACGTTTTTGCGTTGAACGTCTTTGAACAGAAGCCTGACATTGTAAGGCACGTGGTTGCATCGTGAAATAGGGTTAATCTATTTAAAGCCTGTCACGGGCTCACGCCTGGATGTTAGTTTAATAAAACATACGTTGTGCGACGAGAACACGCTGTATGTTCGACGTACATAGTTTGCAATGATGTTAGTGATGCAGTCTCTCAAACATTGTGGTCTGGCACATGAGTATTTGAAAATAGAGGCTGTTCTAATTGTGGTTACCTCGTTCATTAATTACCTACTATACCTACGATACTATTATCTGTTCTGTGCCTACGATGTAGGTATGTTAGTATGTGAAAATATAAGACTTCTAAGAATTTTGCATCCACGGAGGCGAGAAGTGAGATTTGGTATGATCATAGTTTTATGAGTGAATAAGGGATGAACGTTTGTATGGAAGTCCGTCACTTTTATAGCATGACGCACAAAACTCCCTACACTTTCGTCTGGTTGGACATAAAATAACACGTGTATCAGTAAGATTCTCGTATTGGATTCTTTTACGAATTTATTGCCGAGCAAAGCCGGGACAGGGCTGCTAGTATTTCATAAATATTGTCGTGAGTACATGGTTCGTATTAACGTAGTAATTTGGTTCTTATTAAAGTAGTACAGTCATTCGAACAAAGAGAATATTTGAAATTAGAACGCCAGGGTACGAATTAAACGGCCGGACTGCCATGTTCTTAATTTAAATAGCCCGTAATGATGTTATTAGTCACTCGAGCGATCGAAGTCTATCGAAGTACTTACGCGATAATAGAAGTTCGTTCAATTTAGTGACTTGCTTTTCAAGGTTCTGTTTAAAAGTACTGCTGTACCGACATAATTGAAGGGGATATCTGAAACGTTCGCAATGTCATTTGATCGATCGAAGTATTTGAAATAGAAGCGATTTTATGATTTACTTTATAAGGTTCCGTACACGAGGAAAATAAGAAGTTTCTATCGCTAAACTTAGGCTATTTAAAATTATTATCCTAATTATTCTCTATGCTATGTAATAAGTTATGGAAATTCAGTTGAACTTTGAGAAAAAAATATTGCCCGTTTTTCACCGTTTTTTTTATGAATGCTTGTAACTCCTTAGCATTTAAAGACAGGGAAAAGAAAAAGAGAGAATAGGAAAAAGAGAAAAGTGGAAGAGAAAACGCTTCCAATAGTCTTTTTTTTTTTTTTTTTTTTTTTTATCGTGCGAAAAATCCCCACGGATACCTCCCCCGCCGGAGTCGGAGGAGGAGGTTATGTCGGACTCGAACCGACTAAAACGCACGCCTTCTGTGGGCCGTCAGTTGCCGGAGGTGAGATTGTCATAGCCATATCTCTCGCACCCCGGCCGACCCAGGGCCATATCTCTGGATATGGCCCTCTTCCGGTGTGGGGACCACGGAGTCCCCAACTCGCCCCCGGGTATGGGGGGGCACGCAATGCGTGCCACCGCCGTGGCCTGCTTCTGCTAGGGTGACAGGCGACCCCACCCATCACCCCCAGGCCCGCGCTCATGGGGGGCGGAGGTCATTCTGCGACCTCCGACGCCCGAGTTGCCGCCGCTCGTCGCGGGCCGCGCGGTCTGCGATTCTCCTTCGCTCCTCGCGGGCCGCAAGGGCTGCGATTCTCCTTCGCTCGCGCTCCGCCGCCCACTTCACGAGCATCACTTGCTCGCAGAAGTAGGCGCCGGCGGCCCACGCATCTGCGCAGCGAACCATCGCTGCGAGCAAGGTGGCGAGCGTGAGAGCTCTCACTCCCAGGGTCGCCACCAGCTCCCGTCTCGGCGTCTCCCACGCCGGACACTCAGTGAGCGTGTGCAGCGCCGAGTCCTCGCTCGCGTCGCAGTGATGGCACTCGGACGTTGGCTCTTTCTTCGCGGTCCGATGCAGATACCGTCCGAAGCATCCATGATCGGTGACGATCTGCGTCAGCCAGAACGAGAGGCCCCCGTGTGGCCTCTCTAGCCACTCCCCCATGATGGGTCTTACCGCCGCTACTACGGCGCGCCCTGCGCGTGGTTGCCCAAGTTGTAGCTCCCACTCCGCCACCATGTTCCTGTGGAGCCGGGATCTCACGGCCCGAATTTCTTCAGGCTCAGGATCGTGTCCCCGCTCCCGCGCCGCCTTTCGGAAGCGGTATAGCGCCGAAAGGGATCTCGCTTCCAGGATCCACGGTAGCGATCCGGCGAGGAGACTCGCTGCTTCAAAGGATATCGTGCGGTACCCCCTGATGGCCCTGATGGCCACAATCCGCTGCGGTCTACGCAGCAGGTCCACGTGCCTGGCTCGCAGGTTGTCTGCCCATACGGGGCTCCCATATAGTGCCATGGACCGCACGACACCCGCGTAGAGTCTCCTGCAAGAGTCCTCCGGGCCCCTCAAATTGGGCAGCAGACGCTTCAGAGCGTTAGCTGTTAGCACCAATTTGGGGACCAGACTTCGGAAATGTTCCCCGAAGTCCCACCGACCGTCGAGTACGAGCCCCAGATATTTCATCTGGGGCTTGATGTCGATGAGAGTGTCTCCCACTGTGATGCTGGATCCCGCTGGTGGTCCGCGCCGAGGTCCATGAAAGAACATTGCCTTGGTTTTCTGCGGATCCACCTCGAGACCCAGCCGCCGGATCCTTTCCACAACTTGGGCAACCGCGGTCGTGGCCTTCCGGGTCGCTTCGCGGTGTGTAGCCCCGCTTGCCGTCACTAGCGTGTCGTCCGCATAGCACGTCACGGCGGCACCATCCACGAACTCACTGCGAAGGACCCAGTCGTATCCGATGTTCCACAGGAGCGGCCCCAGGACCGATCCCTGCGGAACACCGCACGACATCTCTCTCCGACCGACACCGATCGCACTTGGGTAGATGACGGCTCTCTCCGTCAGGTAAGCCCCGACTATGCGGCGGAGGTATAGAGGCACCTCGTGGTACACGAGCGCCTCCATAATGCAACTCCAGGGCAAGGTGTTGAACGCGTTGGAGATGTCCAAAGCCACCGCCAACATCACCTCGCCCCGAGCGACTGCGTCCTCCGCCAGAGTCCTCACGCGCATGATTGCATCCACGGTGGAGCGCCCTCGGCGGAAGCCATATTGGGCATCCGCCAGATCCGGCCCTTCTCTAGAGAGGTGCTCGACGAGGCGCTTCGCTATAACTCTTTCAAAGAGTTTGCCCACCTCATCGAGCAACACTATGGGCCGGTAGCCGGACGGTGAGTCCACCGGGCGCCCCTCCTTCCGAATGAGGACCAGTTTCCCCGTCTTCCACGTCTTTGGAAACTGGCCCCGCTCCAAACATGCGCTGAGGAACCCTCTGAATCGAGGTTCGAGAGCGTCTTCCCCTAGAGCTAGGACCCACGCCCGGCCTGGAATGCCGTCGGGTCCCGGGGCGGTGTTCTTCTTGGCGCTAAGCCTTCGCACCGCCAGCTCTAGTTCTACCCAAGTGACCTCGGGCACGTTGTCGTCAACCACGCTAGGCGCCAAAGTCGACCGAGGTGGCGGAGTCATGCGCGGTGGAACATGTTCCGCCCGCGACGGGAACAAAGATTCGACCACTCCTCCGAGCAGAGCCGGCTGAAGAGTCTGGGTCAGCGGCGGGGCTCGGGGGCGCAGCTTTCCTCTTACCACAAGGTAAGGCCGCCCCCATGGGTCCCTCTCCAGCGTCTCCATCAGCTCTTGAAAAGCCGCGGCTTTGGCCCGCTTAATCTCCGCTCGGAGGGCATTTCTGGCCTCTCTGTATCCCTCATGAAGTCCAATAGTCTAGCCTCCAATACGAATACATCATAATGTTAATTACCTTCTATATTATATGCTGGGAAACGAACATGACTACCGTTCTCTTCTTATTTTCCTTCTCATATCCGGTATTGTCGGTTCCCTTGCCTTATGAATTTTTCATACGCCGAGGTAAGCGCTTACCATTAAAGTAATCATGTGTTTGATTGTTTCGCAATAAAGAGATCATAAGAGCTGGTTCGTTGTCACCCTCTTAACCGAACCCGGATTTTCGCATTCAGCCGCCGCACTTCCGAACACTTAACCGACGAGGCAATCATTGAAGTAATGATTTCAATAGCCACTTTGAGTAGGGTGTAGTCTTCTCAACTGTGGGCGCTATAAAAACGCGAATGCTTTGAGAATACTAATACTTTTGCGAGTGTATTGGCGAGGAGCTGGCTGATTATTTCAGGGTCTCCAGCGTGTTGGTTTTATACGTGATTTTAACACTTACGTTCGTCCGTAATACTAAAAATGCTATTTCGTATAATGGCAATAAGTACTTTAACAGCATCAAGGTTTTTCGTCTGGGATAACCTTATTATTTTTTGAGATAATATTTAGAAAAATTACCTATAGCTGTAGCATCAATTTGTAAATATATAACTAAGGATAAATTTTAGCTTGTACCGGCTATACAGTTATGCTTCAAGAATACTATATCTGTATTAGGGTTTCGTGGACTACACACCGTGGAAAGAGGCTCGTCAGTGATACTATTATACTATGTCATATTACATGCTAAACTTCGAATCGTGGAAACCCGGCGCGGCGTTAGAATGAAACCTTCTGTACCTAATATTAGAATCTTTAAGGAAAAGGAATAAGAAATAATTTAAATTAACGATTTCTTTTCATAAAGTTATCCTGAGTACCACTTCGCACCGTCGAGGATTTGGTCTACTAGAACCGACGGAAACTTGCTACAAGAAGTAGAAATTTGCAGGTTTTTTTTGCCTTAGACAGAAATACTGACAACTGTCATGACATGCCATCATTCTGCAGAAAAGAAATCGTCCCCCCGGTCTGTATTCACAAATGCCTTTACTGATCCGTTACTCGAATGTCAAAAGACCATTCAACCAGCCAGCCAACCAGCCTTTCCTTCATTAAGACTGAACCAGGTTAAAAACCCTGATAAAACATATTCATCATATCAAAAGAACGACAGAAACGCTCACCGCTCACCATTAGTAGCCAATAATACTAGCTAATTAGAAGAACATGTAGGAAAACAGAGAGATCCAAAACGAAAGTGGCACACTCCTACTTGACATATTCGCTGCTGGAAAGAAAGCTGCTGGGAAGAAACCTCCCGAAAAGAAAACAAACGAACAACTAAGACGAATTAAGACGAATTGTGTTGCCATCCCCATTACAGAGGATGCACTACAACGAGGTTTTCTAGTCAACATCCGGCTTAAGCTAACTTAAATAATGCCTTTTAAAGTTTGTAAATCAACTTTCCAAAGGCCTGTTGAGCGCTACGCTTGACGCAGAAGTCCTCTCCTTTGATAAACCGCTCGCAATAGCCGTCGTATTTATTTAGTTCTGTAAGTCTGTCGAGTTGGAAACTGATTAAGTGCGATTAACGTTCCTAAAATAGTGTGGAACTCTTTAGTGATTAGTATAATTTTCAGTTTTTTATTTTATTTTATTCTGGTTAATCCTACTATAATACAATTTAAATATGTACAATATTAACAATAAAACAAAAAATATATACATATATAAAAGGACAAATTAAAAACTAAAACCGGACGCGTCGTGGAATTCCTCCGCATCGCATGCCTCTTGTGGTAACGTTCCCAGAAGACTGGCAGCATTGCCACGTTGTATGGCAATGCTTATTCTCTGACCTAAAAAGAGGCCAGCCTTCTGGTCACGAGAAGCGTCGACCATACGCTTCGCAATCTCCCTGAAGAGAGAATCAATCAATCAATCTATTTTCAGTTTGACTGTAACTTAATCATGTACTAGGTACGTGTTTTAAGATCTTAACATTATCTCTTAAAAGTAATAAGTATTTCAATTTTATTTTACTTTCATAGCGTGAATTGGACTCGGATTGTTGCCTTCCGATATTTGTAAAATCGGCAAGCGTATGCGGTTGTTCCCATATTTACAGTGATCTTATATGCAACTTACACTTACATACATAAAAAAACAATTTATTTTATACATATGGCTAGCAACGAAGTTTCATGGAGAAGACGCAACTCATCCATTATTGCATTATTCATTGCGGCCCGTGTTGGCCATTACTTTGATTATGCGCCTACGTACTCGGCATTGTATATTTTTAGTTACTTGTTGCAATAATATCACTCATCTGTGAAATTTTATGGGGATCGAAACATTGCTTTATTATTAACAATATAAAGTGTTAAATTTAAAATCGTTTTTGACTCGTCTATAAAAAGATGCATTTTCCCGATTTCTTCTACTTCGGCACCATATTTTGGATAGGTATGTGAGGCAAGCTGAAAACTTGTCACATACCCCGCCGCTCACCAGCCAGGTCTGCAGCTCTGTGATGAGGTATATAGGAGAGGGGTGTGTGACAAGTTTTCGACTTGCATCAAATACCTACCTAAAATTGGTAGCAGTGCTCTCCTGCTATGGATTTTCTATTTTGAAAAATAAACTATAATGATATAGTAAATAGGTACATTTAGAACTAGGAGGAATAAAATAATGATTTCGTACTCCAACATACTCTAAACACGACTACGGAGTCAACGAATGTATATTGAATTATGATTGTGAACTCCTAGTCGCGGCACGTTATTACGCCAACTTTGCCTTGCATTTTTTATCTATTTTGTCTGCAAGGAAGCTAGCATATTTGTCTTCAACGACGCGCGCGACGATGTGACTTCGTGCGTGCATAAAGCGATGACAGCCACAAGCGCCATTGCGTGCAACAAATACATGTATGATATCATAACCATATCTTTGAATGAACTGAATAATGCAAAACTTACACATATTGATAATGCAAAACTTATTTTTTTACAATTTTATTTTATAGTATTTTATTATTTATATTTTAATTGAATCATGTCACCTTAATGCTGAATATACCATTTCAGTACTAATCGAATAACCCACCCCTGATCGCTCCCAGTGCAAAGGTGTCCATCACACATGCCAAGTTTCCACGCTGGATTGTGACGGCCAGCACCAGGAACGATCCGGATTACTTAATTAAACCATTATCTTACTCTAATTTGAATAATTTTATTGATATGACCCTGTTGGCGTAAATCATGGGATTCCATTTCCCGGAATAAAAAGTCTACGTGTTTTTTTAGACAACCCAAGTTCAAAGTAATGGATTAATTTTGACATTTTAAGCTTTTTTTTTATACCACTTAGGTGGCAGACAAGCACACGGCCCACCTCATGGAAAGTGGTTACCGTGGACGTATGCATCACCAGGGGCGTCACACTCGTGCTGCCGACCCTGAAGAAACCTTCTAATGCCCTTCATGAAGAACCCCATATTGTAGTCGCTTGGGAAAACCATCGCGGGGAGTTCATTCCACAGCTTGAGTGTGCGAGGGATGAAGTTCCTTTCATACCGCACAGTGCGCACCATTTCCGGGCGCAATGTGTGAGGATGAATTCCCCGCCTATTGTGAATCTGGAAAAATAATAAAGAAAAATACCTACTTCTTAATAGTTGCTTACTCTGACCAAAGAAAATGTTGTCAAAGTAACTTGGAACCAAATTGCCTCTAGTTACTACTTATAAGCTTATACTTTTGCCGTGAGCCACAATAAAACAGGTTGAGCCGTATATCAACAATAATCGCTATATACGGTCTACCTAGACGCGGGGACCTAATAAAAACATCCAAAAGAAGGGAACTGTAGCTCTGGATATAAAACAAAGGCTTAAGTGATTAAGGGTGGACACAAACTTTTGCCAAACTTTGTACTTTATGTGTACAGGAGATCGAATAACCTGTTTCATTCCTTATAGGGACATTATTCTGAGTGACATCGAATCCAAACGCAAACGTAACGTGAGATGACGGTGAATTAAAATTTGTTAACATAGAAGAGAGACTAGCATAAAACTAGACCAAACAAGCGCCAGCGCGTAGTTACGGTTTGTCATCATAACTACGCGCGTTTGTCACTCAGAATAAGAATTAGGAGAATCGCTTGAGCTCATAGTCAATTTATTTTTTTCTAGTGTTACAAGTGCTACGGCAGGTAGTACAGTCAGCGTCAGAGAAAACAGACCCCCTCAATACTTAAAGAATATCGCCGCCTGCGCCGCGCCGGCCGCGTCACATGACTCACGAATGACGTCACGCGATGCGATCGTCGCTGAGCTGCAAACAGCTTCATCTGCCTTTTATTTGCATGTTCATATTTGTAATTTTGTGATATTTTTCGTTTTCGGCTCAATTGTATACCAAGATACAACATACTCACAAAAAGATGCCACATTAATTTATGTGCCGTTTGAGGATACGAACCCGCATCTCCAGCGCCAGCCGATTACTTAGACCGCGTCTTACTCCACTAGGCTACGGTTCACTTGATAATAATGGCGAAAATATGAATGACATTACCTACTCCTATTATCGAACAAAGTTGATTACGGTGTTATTTTGTAGACTTTAAGGTTTAAATTTCAACTACACCATATGTGATAATAATAACTGCTCAATTGACTAAAAGATAAGGTTGAAATTAGTATAGATTTCTCGTTTAGTTCAATAGATTACGCTTGATACAGCTTGTTGCACTACCGTCATTTTGTTTTTTACTTCAAAAACTTATCTGCTGTATAGGCTACGGCTATAGTATTTTAATATCTGTGACAGCGCGCTAAGGTTGCAATTAGAATACTTCTTTGTCTTATTTATTAAACTGTGATTGAAGGTAACTTTATAATTCGTGGTAATTTGCATTGGTGTTAATCCTCCTCGTAATATTATTCAATTTATTAAGTTGTTGATCAGTTTTTTGAGTAAATTGAAAGTATGGTTCGAATAACAACATTTTTGAAAGCTAAAATTGTTATTCTCTGGGAGCAAGAATAGAGGCATAACGGTAAGAGTTACGATAAAAATATAGATATTATATACCTATTTATTTACAAGTTAGATTTTTGGACTTTCTTTTATTTATTATCATTTTCATTACAGAGAAATACAGTGCGTAGATAGATTCGAAGGTATCAAGCGACGGGTGATATAAAATGTCAACGCCAAGGACCTCGCCCAGTTGCTTACACTCATGAATCAGAACGGCACCATGATATTGTGGAAGTTCACTCAGTGGCACCCTTCAACCCTAAAAACGTATAAGACTTAAGAACAAGCGGGCGGTTAACATTAGGTAGGTAAGTAAATGATTATAATAATATTCTTTAAAATAAAATCACAAAAAAAAACAGATTTGAAAAGGTTTATTATTTTAGGTTACTGGAGATGGATGTCTTTAATGCGCCCAGGCGAGCTAGTGGAAATAGGTGGCCGCATGAACAGTGAGCGATACCTTGAAGTGTTGAAAGACGTAATGCTGCGCATAATCAGTGCGGGTCGCATATCCAGAAGGACAAATTTACCTGGTTCAGGATAACCCTTTAGTGCATCCCGAATTGTGCAAGACTGGCTAAATGCACAAGAACATATAACGGTGTTTGAGTGGCCGCCTAAAAGCCCGGATCTTAATCCTATAAAAAACTTGTGGGGTCAGATGGTTTTAAACTGGAACTAAGGTAAACAGAACTTGGGAACTAATGCGAAATAGTGTCCTAACATTCATAATAATATTATTATATTATTATTAATACCTAATCCCATTACTCTTGTTTACAAGTTTAGTAATCTTCTAATGTGTTAACGATGCACCATCTGACCTCACATATTTTTCTAATGTTGTGTTAAAAGGGTTACTTATCACAAAATGTGATCAAAGAGGAAGATGCATATTGCTATACTGTTATAGTTTAGCATGTTGGTTCTTTCTTTGTGATTCACAGGCATAAATAACATTTCATTTTTCAACCATTCTTTTATATTCAAAGATTATACAGAGTGTAAAAAATTAATGTTTGCAACTTTAAATAAATACCTAAGTAAATAAATATTGTAGTTATGTTTCTAGAACTATGTGTAATATTAAACATTTTATACTTCACTTAGACCCTAAGTGAAGTAAACATTTTATACTTAGGGTATTGTGTTTTGTCAATAAATTTACGTTCTAAAAATAAGTAAATCTAAAAATAAGTAACCCCAATTTAACTCAGATAGAAAAACTGTATACTCAACCAGGAAATGGACTCCATGTAGTCCTAGAAATGTAATTCGAGAAATAAATTAATATTGTTTATACAACAAGCCTATCTTTTCTTACAAACCTCATACCTACTATAAAATTTGATTCCTTAAATAATAATTAACAAAAGTGCTTATGAGAATAAAAAAATAATTATACGAAATAAAAAAAGAACTTTGTGTCCGAGGATTTGAACCCCCGGTTACCGTAAACACAAAGCATAGGTCATAACCGCTAGACCAACATGACATTTAGACAAAGTTTCAAAAAACTTCAATGCTTTCATGTCATTATCAAGGGGGGTCCCTTTTCTCTGAAGCTTACTGTACCTGTGATTTTCAAATAGATATATCTCCTCTCCGCTCCGCTCTTCTATATTTCAGTGTAACTGCGGGTTGGAGATTTACCGTAAGTTTTTATTATCTGATTGTTTCACAGCCTGAACAAGAAAACCCATAATGGCTTTTCTTCTTTTCAATAATGGCTTCTAGAGAATGCTTCTACTGAATCTTTAGTAGGATCGTGGCAGTATTAACTTAGTATAATATTATTATAATAAGTTTAATTTAAATGTGAATTTTGATACTCAAAGTCAATATTTTTTTCTTTCACACGCCTTTCGCGTCTTCTACTAGGTATACCTAGTAGTTACCTATATAATACCTAGAGCTTTGGCTAAAACCACCATAGATATGCTAGTCACTCAATGTCAATGTACATTTCGACATACTTTAAGCGATGTTATGAAAAATGTGAAAATCCTAAGCACTGAAGAAGATATATTTAAGAATAAATACGCCATTAACATTAGCACAAATCTCTGAATTTCAACGTATAATACATCAACGTATTTCATACCATCTAAAGGAAAACAAAAGTGAAATGGTACGGCAGGAATTATATTATGATTTCGTTTGCCTCCCATGACATTCTTTTCTGTAGTGTAATCTTGTTCCGGAGTTATGTTAAGCCACCCTTAAGGCCTTTGACTTGCTATAATGACAAATTACATTTATACATGTAGATAAGTATTCGTATATCTTTCTGACTTGCTGTGTCAAACGGAATCTATCGAATTAATTTTCATTTACTTTCAGAGATCGGAATAACTTGTTCATAAATCGGTACCTTCAAAACACGAAGATCAAGAAAATGTTGATCTTATTTCTAATTCGCTAAACTGTTCTTGTTGTAAGAAGAATTAGAAGAAACCAAAAATTAGGGTACACCGCACTCAAGTAACTGACATTGCTGACAACGAGTGTAATTAATTTACTGAAACCTCTGTGTAGGTGTATTTCCATTGAACCAAAGAAATTAAAAGTGATAAAAATATTTAGACAATATCATATAAAATTTCAAATTTCGTCACGCCACAGTATCTACTTCACACCAACGTAAACAGACAAAGATATTATCCTCAAGATCATTTCAGACATTTTGTCGCATTAGACACTAATCCTTTAAAAGGACCGACTTTTCTTTAAAAGTGTTCGCTACGTTATCTTTGGCGCTTTACGGCAGCGGATAGATATCCCTTGAATTCCCTTTACGGCACGAAAACAATTCTTTAGAAGTGATGCCTCTTTACAGTATTCTATCGGAGTTCCTGAGGGAATGTGGGCGGGGCTTGCTGCACGTGAGGGAAAAGATGCAGGAAGGGGAATAGAAAGAATTCGGATACAGTTGCCAAGCGATGGTGAATTCATTTTGTCGCCGGGAGATTTATCGTCTTTATCTTGATGTAGAGGTTGTGCGCGAATGGTTTATGATGAAATGTAGTGAGATCTGAATAGTTTTCGAAGTTAAGTAAGTTTAGTATTTTTTTATTTACTGAAATGTCGTAAAATTGATTGAATGAATGTTACGCTAATTTTTCTTAATAATACTGAGCAACCTGAATAGGAAAAATCTAGTGATGTTAATATAATATGAAATGTCTGCAACATATTTCCAACGCTCTTATTGGTATCGTTTCTAAATATTTAAATATAGTCAAAGAAGTTGATCCATTTTGGATCACCAAAATGCTGTCCATTTGAATGCAAAATCTTATCGAAACAAATAAATTGAAGAATTGTGATCCATGCTTGTATAAAGCAGAAAAAGTTAATACACAACGCTCTCTAGGTATAAAAACCAAGAGTTTGATGAATACAAATCTACTCAATGTATCTTTATCGTTATTGGGTTTGGCTTTTCAGAGATTGACAAGAGTTTTACAATCATAGATAGCTACAAATCCTTTGTAAGTATTTAGTTTATCTGTACATTTTAGATTGAACATCTCTTTTGATGTTGTGCCTATTTTTTCTTCAAAGGATTGTATGATATCTACTTTTATAACTTATTTATCTGAATGAAACCTGTTCTTGTTAATTTTAGACACACCGTTGTTAGGTAACTGCTTGCTATCATGATGTATACTCAGTTATAAGCTACTAGTTGTTGCCCGCGGCTCCGCCCGCGTGAATGTCGGTTATCACGACCAAATATTATAGCCTATGTCCTTTCCCAAGGTCTTTTCTATCTCTCTACCAAATTTCATCAAAATCGGTTCAGCGATTTAGGCGTCAAAACGTAACAGACAGACAGATAGACAGAGTTATTTTTGCATATATATTATATTACTAGCTTTTGCCCGTGGCTCCGCCCTCGTGAATGTCGATTATCGCGACCAAACATAGCCTATGTCCTTTCTCAAGGTCTAAACTATACCAAATTTTATCAAAATCGGTTCAGTGGTTTAGGCGTGAAAGCGTAACAGACAGACAGACATACAGACAGACAGACAGACAGACAGACAGACAGACAGACAGAGTTACTTTCACATTTATAATAGAATAGAATAGAATAGAATAGAATATTATTTATTTGCTTAAAATGTGGTAAATACAAGGTGACAAACAATTTATGAGCATAAGACACATTTTGCCATTTTGTCATGACATGCAAACATTAAAACATTAAATGGACATTAATAGTTATCGAAATAGAACATCAAAAATAATATAATTATTTCATTAAAATTGACACAATTGTATAACTATAAATAAAATTGTCAATTATAAATTACATAAAAAATCTTTACACGAGTCATTAAATCAAATTACAAATTACACAAATAACATTAATTATATTATATGTCATGTCATTATAGTACATTTTTAAAATGATAAGAGTGGGAGGCATATTGCTTTAAAAATTCATTGACTGAGTAGAAACTCTCTTCTATCAACCATTTCCGTAAAGCGGGACAGAATTTACGATACGGAAGATTAACTATTTCGTCAGGCAACCCATTGTAGATAAGCGGTGCCATATATACGCAGCTCACTCTAAACATTTCAAGTCGAGGTATTGGCATTTTAAGATGAGTTTGAGTAACTTTACGCCTATTTATATTGTCTTGTACTTCAAATAGTTCCTTGTTAGACTTAACAAATTTGGCTACTTCATAGATAAATATACAAGGAACAGTCAAGAGATTTTCGGATTTAAAGATAGGTTTACATGATTCAGACCATTTCATACCAAATATAGCACGAATACATTTTTTCTGTGCAACAAAGACCCGTGACAAGTCAGACGAGTACCCCCAGACTAATATACCGTAGCGAATTATGGAGCACACGTATGCATGGTAAACCATCAGTGATGTTTGTCTTGAAGTCACATTGTAAATTTTCTTTAAGGCGAAAACAAATCTATTTATCTTTTTGCTAATACTATCTATATGCTCCTTCCAAGTGAGGTGCTCGTCCACTATAATGCCAAGAAACTTTGTGCTATGTATTTTATCGATTGTCACATTATTAAATTCAATATTAAAAGCTATATCTTTAACTTTCGTTGACCTAAAGTGGATAATTTTTGTTTTTGCAATGTTTATTTTTAGTCCATTGTTGTCTAACCATTTCCCTACATCTTGCAAAGCCCCATTTAATTTACTTTCACACGTATTCATATTGTCACATTCAATAATAATGGTAGTGTCATCTGCAAACAAAACGCAGTCATGATTATTTATTGCATTAGGCAAATCATTGATGTAAATAAGAAACAGCAATGGGCCCAAGATACTCCCCTGCGGAACTCCGTGAGAGTTCAATCTGGGTTCAGAATCAAACGTTTCGACGCTATTTGTGATATCATTATACTTAGTAACTCTAACGATCTGCCTTCTGCCACTTAAATATGATTCAAACCATTTCAAGGCTATACCACGAACTCCAGATTGTTCCAGTTTTTTAAGTAGTATGCTGTGATTTACAAAATCAAATGCCTTACTTAGATCCAAAAAAAGGGCAACAGAAGGTTTTTTAATGTTAATTCTGTTAATTATAGATCTTATTAACACAAATGTTGCAAGTTGAGTTGAT
The DNA here is from genome assembly GCA_914767945.1 of Eilema depressum. NCBI lineage: Eukaryota > Metazoa > Arthropoda > Insecta > Lepidoptera > Erebidae > Eilema > Eilema depressum. The sequence continues at coordinate 18,979,401 of OU612031.1, read as the reverse complement.
TTATTTCTCCTAAATCCAAATTGCTCTTTAGTCAATACATCAAATTTATCTAAAAAACCTAAAACTCTCCTGTTCATGACTTTTTCAAAGACCTTGGATAAGATAGGGGTCAACGATATGGGTCTATAGTTATTTCTTTCTGTTTTGGTGCCATTTTTAAAGAGAGGTTTTATGATGGATAATTTCAGGTCTTCTGGAAAGCAACCTTGCTCCAGCGATAAATTTATGATGTAAGCCAATGGTTTTGCTATGTATTGCGATATAGGTTTAATTAGTTCCGTGGTGAGGTTATCGTACCCTGATGATTTGGTATTTTTTAGTGACTTTATAAGGTTACAAATCTCTATGTCGTTCGTTGGTTCCAGAAATAAGCTATGATTTATATTATTAATTTTATTACTTATATTTAGATAATTTTGTTTATTCACACTTATGTTATTTTCAACAGTTTCAATAAAAAATTCACCAAACTTATTCGCTATTTCAGATCCAGAACTAGCTACAGTATCATTATCAATGATCTTATCTATATAAGCTGTCTGCAATTCATTGCCCGTACAGCGTTTCACAACATCCCATGTAGCTTTACATTTGTTACTGGCTTTTGCTATGTGTTTTTGATTGCAGATTGATTGAGAACTATGTATACATTTTTTTAGTATTCTTGAATAACTTTGGAACCTATTTTTATGTTCGTTTGTTCTACTTTTGTAATATTGAAATCTGAGTTTTCTTTTCGTATGGCAGCTTATTCTAAGTCCTTTGGTAACCCACTTCAATTTAGATGCTCTATAGTAATGTTTAACCCTAATTACCGGGAAACACAAATTATAAAACAACGTCAATAAGTTATGAAACTTATTAAAAGCTTCATTTGCTTCAGAGATTTCATATATTTCGTAGGGAATATTAGTAGGGAAGAAATTAATATTAGTAGGGAAGTATGGAAGTATTGATTTCATGCAAGACCGTCATCGGTTTCCAGTGCATCTGAACTATCGTTTTCTAATACTTTGCCGCACCATTAAGACCGAGAATTCTTTACCAGCTCACGTGTTTCCCTCTTCCTACAGTCCCGGGTCCTTTAAGCGGGGCGTAAAAAGCAAAAGCTGATGAGGTTATCAAGCTAAGTGCCACTATTGTAACATGGTACGTGTCTATAATAAACTTCCTAATTTGGTCAGTGTATGTATCGCGAGGTCAATCCTGGCTGGCTCACTCATTTTCTATACTCATACGTCCTATGTTATTTTTAGTATTCTGGTTAACACCCACGTAAAGATAAATATTCTAAACTTTATTTTACATAAATAGAATCAACAGTATCAAAACTTCACTTAATAAGTATTAATTAAATCCACTTAGAAGTCTTCCAAAAGCTTAAGGACCTGTTGAGATGTCGAGAGTCGTCTCTTAATATAAAATATATATTATTATTTTGCATTACAACTGAAATTTCCACGTACCTAATTAGTAAGGTTTATATTTCAAGTGTTATTTAGAAACGTTTAAATCGTTCTCAAAATATATTTTGGTACTTATATTTTTATGTTTGGTATTATAATTGTTTTATATTACCTACCTAATTCTAGATGGTACTGTGGCTCAACCTGCATGGAATTCTGTTTCCGTTTTCGGATCGGAGGGCCGTGTGCTTGTCTTAGGCGGGATGCAGTCAAATTAGCAATCTAAATATTTTAAAAAAGTCCGTTTTATTCTTTTAAGCAGCTATTCTGTAAGCTGAAGGCAGTCTCAGAAAAGAGGCCTGTCTATCTAAATAATAACTATAATACAATATTGCAAATAAGAGATGAATTATACTTGACTTAAAACAAACTCTCGAAAATGCAAGTCGAAGAAGTTATAGCGAAGTAATGAAGTTGTAGGTACAATGTATATTCAATAAGCATTAATATTAAATATTTTCACAGAACAACACATAAATAACAAAATGCATTATGGCTGTATAAATAAAACATGGCAAATAGTTATCCATGCTGAATTATTGCACTCCATTATTGAGTTTGTTTTTGACAACCCAAACTGAATTATATTGATGACTTGATAAACATTTTCCACTATTATTACTACTTTTAGACCACATATATTATAGTTTTCAGCCGCATCCGAAGCTATAACCTAGGAGTCTGGGGTCCACTTTTCTAGTCTAGTTGTTGAACTTTTTAGGGCTCCAACTACCAGTAACAACTTACTGCCATAGATGTTCGTATGGCTGTCGGGACCGAAGGCTTAACGTGCTCTCCTACTAATGCAAATACATATATTCATGCATACAAATATTTGCACTGAGGGGAAGTCGAACCCGCGCATCCTGCCTGCGTAGCGGCGGCGTTCACTACCGCCACTAAATGTCTGTTGAAATTACACAAAAAGTATTCAATCATATTATTTGTTCAGACCACTGAAGGTAGTTTAATTCTTATACAAGTCGCGCAGGTGGCGCTCGATGCTATCAGTCTTCAAGTATCGCGGCTATCTGTATCGGCCAGTCGTAAATTGAGGAGTCGTAAATATCCTTGTCGTATACTAACGGCGGTAGAACCCCGAGAGGTAATGTTCCTAGATTTTAGAACATGATATACAGTAATACGTTACAAAAATACATTTCTACAGGCACTTTGAATAGGTACATAAATTGTGTTATGTAACATAACATTACATGTAACATTTTGTTTTTGTGTAACATGATTTTGAATGGAATTATTCTATCTCATCATCATCATCATCATCATCATCTTTGTTAACCTTGAAGTCCAGGGCCTGCTTTTACAGTCTAGCTGCGAAGTGGCTGAATTCCGATTTTCGAAACACATTGGTAAAACAGAACAGGCAATAACATAATTATTAGAAATGAAAACAAATAAGTTTGTATATGGTGCTTCATAAATATTATTTTTATTGTACAAACCAAATCTTAAATACAGGCGTTTTTCCCTTAAATACTGACGCAATTGAATGCCGCAGACTATAAAGATATAATCAAGAATGTATGAACTTTTTCACCTCTTCAAGAAACTCCTGTGGGAAATCCAGAAGTGACAATATAATGCGTAATGATATAACAGTTGTCGGAAAGTTACCGGAATGTGCCTCGGAATAATAAAATTGTCTCGAAAGTAACTTTATTTTATAACCTGTATGGCCGGGCTCTTTGCACAGGACGCACGTAAAGATGAATTTTTATGTGATGATGCGCAACTGATGACGTAAGCAGTAGGAACTACGCATTGTATGGTTGTGTTTAGGATCTTGTGTTCTTGATAACGTCTTAGTGCTTTTGAGGAATTGGAGCTATATTTAAAATACTAGCTTTGAGAATGTGACTTTGAAATATAATAAAATTAGAGCCATTGCAATCTGAGTGGCTACGATGGTAGTCACCATTGTAGCATTATTTGTATCTAGGGTGGCCCTTATATACAAAAACTACTTATGTTAAGGTAGTTAACAACTTTTATTACTAATCAAAATATTTCTGGTTAGAAGTAAGTAAATAGAACTACATTCTTTTTTTCTTTATTACTAAAATTACCTTTTCCTTTATAGTGTGTTTAATTAATAAGGAGCCAAAGGTGATCTTTTGTATGACTGTCTTCAGATCCATGTGGCACAGTCATTTTCTAAGAATGTACTGATTCAATTAGGTTGAAAATTAATACCATACAAGAGTTTTACCGTTAATAATGCCTAATAATTAATAACAAAACCCTAAAAAATTCATTCACGCCAACACTGAAATAATACCTATTATTTTTATTCAAATTTCCAATACACTTTTCGTCATTTATAGGGAACTCTATTAAAAAGAGGAGAAAATTTAAGGTCCCAACTGGCGTATAATCGGAAAAGCAAAAAATATTGGTTCCGCAGCAAGGTCCGCGGTCCCTCGAGTTTGCCATCTAAACGATCAATAAATCAAATAAGTGTCTCCCAAACGAAAGGTTCACAAATATATTCTATAGGTATTGTTCGGGACCTATATTTTGGACTTAAAATTCGCTCAAAATGTGCTTTATACACATTTCTTAGGTATCTTTTGAGGATAGCATAGGGTGCTAGTGCCGTGGACGAGCTCAAGTTCAGCAAGCATACATTATTAGAAATGAATCCAGCCAGGGCCTCATCTATCTCGCGATTTAGGTTCAAGATTCGTGTCGCGAGTTATAGTTTACCTTAATCTAGCCTGCTTGCGAGTTACATTTCCAATAAATTATTGAAGGAGGAACTTTTTACAATGTTTTTACAAGGTCAAAAATTTTGTATTTTTAATTAAAACTGAAAAAAGTTCACATTGGCATTGCCTTACATGAAGCGGAGCGATCAGGAGTAGATCATTTGAATAAATTTTCTTGGAATTTTAACTGACTGAAATCGTATTTTTTCAATGTATCAAAATCTTTAAATGCTTTTTAATAAGAAGCTATGCAATAATTTAAATAGTAAGCTAGCCACTATGTGTCCGAAAATATACCTAATAGTAGGCAATAGAAATCGCATTGAATGAGCAAAAACAATTCAATACTTTGATACAGGGCCCATACCATGAACTCTTAAAACAGGTCAATAATTGAACTGCTGTCATTCTACCAACTGCAAATGTCACTTTGTAATCGAATATATTTATATGACATTACAAAGTGACATTTGCAGTTGGCAGAATGAAAGCAGTTCAATTATTGACCTGTTTTAAGGTTTATGGTAAGGCCGCTGAACAGTTCGTATGACCTCCATGCTTTGTATAATGAATGTTAACTGGTTGTTGCCAGTCTGATCTGAATCTGTCACCGCAAGATCTAAAAATGAAACTTGAATCAACTTACTTGCTTCATATGACAGTAATTAAGGTGATGAATAAGATTTACTGATAATATTATACACCTATACTCTCCGCGTTCAATAAATTCCATCCATATAGTCAAGAGCTAAACGTAAGCTTTTCACAATTTAGGCAAATTATGTCCTCGTACCTTCCACGTTCCCTTATCAGATTATTCGTAGGAATTTTCCGTAGTGTCAAGAATTTTGCTGCTACTAAGCAAACACTGGCACCTGCTCAACTTATCGCAGCGACCCTTTAGGATTTTTTGTCAACCTTTCCGCCTTTGGTGGAACCCTCCATACTTTTACACCCCTGAGGGATTCTGTCCTAATCTTTGGGACTTTGTTTCATTTTGTAAGTTTCTTATGGAGATATTATGAGGGTATTCAATAGTATCTTTGGTTAATAGATAGAAAGTGAAAATACGAATTATTTTTACATGTTCGTCTCGATTTTTACGGTTTAAGTACTAAGTAAGGATTTGTAAGAGGTTCTTGTTCTCAATCAAGTTTAACAAACAAATCTAGAGTAGCACAAAAGAGGAAATAAAGGGAGCAGTGGTACATTTGAATTAGTATTTAGGTCAATAGTAATCGTCCTTGTAGTCTAATTTAATTTAGCGTAAGATCATTAATCGTGTGGGTTGGGGATTAGCAGTAGGCTCTACCTACAATAATATAGTTAGTTCTAGATAGTTGAGCTTGTTTATAATGCTTTCATGTATCATGTGCCATCTCATCTAAAATGTGTGTACCTACCTATGTGTGTGCTGAAACCGTGAATATGTTTGGCTTAATCACATGAAAATTTGATAAAAGCTTCAACACTGTTTCAACGGTGTCTCTCGCGATTTATTTATTTCAATAAGTGATATTATTGCCGTAAACTTCTGACATTATCAAATAAGCATTCTTTGATATATTAAATGATATTGTTAAGCAATTCCACCAACCAACAAGGTCCATGGCCGGATAGCTAGGATAGACTGGATACTTAAGGCGGAGGATCGGGTGCTAGTGCGCACATTTGGCGCCTATGTTCAGCAGAGGACTGCAATAATAGCCTTAATTGATTGAATCAATCAAACAGTTAATCTCAATTTGCGTTGACATTTACCTCCATAATTGACCTCTGTATCTGCGGGCACGCCCAGGGCGTACATAACATAATATTCTGTCAAGTTCAACAATTAGTTTTTAACTAAGTTATATGAAGCCCTCGAAGGATCGGCAAACGTGGCGCGTATTGGGAGAGGCCTATATCCAGCAGTGGACTGCAGTAGGCTAATTGATTGATTGATTGATATGAAGCCCTCTAGTGTCGTGTTAGTTGTGCTTCAAGTGACCACAGTTAGGCTTAATATCTGTGAAAAAGTTTAAATAAGTATATTTTTCATTGCCAAATGGCATACAAAATGAATAGCATAACAATATTATTATTTCAGGTATAGGTCATTTAGCCATTATTTTCTTTCCAATTGGTCTCATACCTTCCATTTTTCTCCTGGTAATGATATTTTTCTCATCAACAGCCCGGAAACGGCTGCCGCAGTTGGCCACCTATTACGTGGGGTTAACGAAGCGAGTGGCGAAACGTGGGCTTAATGAACGCCTCTGTATACCCCTTCGGGGATAAAGACGTGATGTGTGTCAGTGTTGGTAACAGGCTTTATTATAATGCCAGAGAAGTGGATAAACAAAAAGTTAATGCAATATATAATCCACGGTTTAACTATTCCACTTAGCGTTACCACAAAATTTAATTAATAATATTGAAACCGCGTCGGTGCGTCATGTTATGCCAGTTAATCACAAAAACTTTTCACAGTTACGAGTGCCTACATGGCTTTTCCAAATAATTATAATATGCACAGCGGATCAACGGCTTTAATTAACACAATATTACTTTGAATTATGCTTTTTGGTTTATTTGTACGCTTAATTGGTGCATGATCGAATTTACCTGAGGCAAATTTACTTCTCATGTGAATATCAGTATTCCAGTGTATCTATGTCACTTATACAGTCGGCAAAGGTGTATAATAATTATCTATTTTGCTGACTATATATATTCCAAATCAATATAATAATTAGTTAGAATATTAAAGGCTATTGAAGGGAGATTGATATAAAACCAAGCGACGAAATTCATATAATATATGAATTTCGTCCCTATATTATAGGTAAATACAATCACGCCTATATATCACCAAAGGAATGGGCAGCATTGTGGTCCTATTTAACTACGTATTTTAGTCCCAAGTATGGGGGATGAGCGTATTGCTGACCCGCCCCGGTTTCGCCTGCGGCATACTTCGAAATTTCAAATAATGTATGGGAATTTTCCGGATTTGTTCACATTTGTGGTTACTGCTCCGGACAGTTTTAACCTATAACCTTCCTCGATAAACCGGCTTTTTTCGAACCACTAGTTCCTGAGATTAGCGCGTAGATCCAACAAACAAACTCTCCAGTTTTACAATATTAAGTACTAGCTGTTGCTCGCGGCTCCGCCCACGTGAAATTCTGATCCCGTTTATAGCTGATTACTATCAAGGCGTGATGATATAAAGCATATTATGTTGGGACCTGATAATGTAGTTTCCTAATGGCGAAAGAATCTTTGGAGTCGATCCAGATTTTTTTAGTTTATTTATTAGATAAAATATTATATAAATCTTTTCTCTTTATAATCGTAATATCATAGTAGAGATAGTTAATAAATATTCTTGTCAAGACTTTACTTACCTGTTTATGCATCTTCAATAAAATTTTCAGCAACTGACGTCCAACAGATGCTGAATTATATAAAAACAAAGTTTGTAATGCTAGTGACAAATAATTTCAGCTCGTAATTCAACTGTCACAACCATTTTATTACCATTTACAATACCCAAAAGTTTATAAATGATTATTCTAGCGAATAATATGTAAATTTACCCTTCTGTCGGATTACATGAGAGCAATCCCGTATAAAAAGTCTAGCAAAAAGGCAGCCATATCTTTTGTAATCCCATGAAGGGTGCTAACTGAGGTGTCGGGCTGTTTCTGAACGCCAAATATCACGGTAAACGCTTTGTATTCACAAAAGTTTCTCAGTATTTTATTATCAAGACGTGACGTGCGCTGTATTGTAGTTTTTATTTGGAAACATACAGGAGAAGATTCGTACGGTAATGTAATGTTTAGGATATAATATTGGAGGGTTGTAATGGAGATGTATTTACGCTTTCATATTACCTATATGCACTCTTTATTCATATTGTCTACACAGGAAGTTACATTACACAAATATATGATTTAGATCGGCTGAAGCAGGAAGAATCGATCTAGGTGGGTTTTCTCAGTTGACGTGGACCTGCGGTATGAATGGGAGTTGCTCCAAAGACCATGGCCTGCCTGCTAATGTGTGCTGCATGCCCATCTACCTGTACACCGGAGGATCCAGGTAGCACACCACACTGGGAAAATAGAGTTTGTGAATAGAAGCGCCATTGATTCGACAGAAGAAGAATTTGTAGTAGATGGAAGTGCTAACGAGTTTACTGGTTTTTTAGGGTTCCGTAGCCAAATGGCAAAAAACGGAACCCTTATAGATTCGTCATATCTGTCCGTCCGTCTGTCTGTCCGTCCGTATGTCACAGCCACTTTTCTCCGAAACTATAAGGCCTATGCTGTTGAAACTTGGTAAGAAGATGTATTCTGTGAACCGCATTAAGAATTTCACACAAAAATAAAAAAAGCATTAAATTTTGGGAGTCCCCATACTTAGAACTGAAACTCAAAATTTTTTTTTTCATCAAACCCATACGTGGGGGTATCTATAGATAGGTCTTTAAAAATGCTATTGAAGTTTCTAACATATTTTTTTTTTAAACTAAATAGTTTGCGCGAGAGACACTTCCAAAGTGGAAAAATGTGTCCCCCCTCCCCCCCCCCCTCTAACTTCTAAAATAAGAGAATGATAAATCTAAAAAAAATATAATATGATGTAAATTGCCATGCAAACTTCCACTAAAAATTGGTTCGAACGAGATCCAGTCAGTAGTTTTTTTTAATACGTCATAAACCGCAATTTTCGCCTTTGCTACTACGGAACCCCCTTCATGGGCGAGTCCGACTCGCACTTGGCCGATTTTATTTATTCATCGTACCACCAATTTGATGTAGAGATTCTTGACCATAGCATTAATCTATCTTTTATGAAACATGGCATTTACTTTTATTACATTTAACTTGAGTTTAGTTATCATGCCAGTTATATTTAACTTTAACTATCATGTCTGTTAAGACGTAAAATGAATTACGTTCCTTAATTCACTTACTTAGGACCCACCTAAGTAGGTACCTAAGTGAAGTGCCGGTTGGTAAAAGCTGTCGCATCGCATCAGTACAATACAATGGTATCACGCCTTTTGTTCACGAGAGTAAACATGTTCCCGGCATAGATATTTTATAAACAGATACAAAGAGATGTCATATGAATGTGCTTAATAGCGCTCCTAATTTTACACGCTTGTTAGCCACGTAATGTAACTTGTAATATTATCATTTTGCGGTACAAAAGGTACAAATTGTATACGACAAATGTATAAACTGTGCTAATTTTAACGTATACATACATGTGCTCACGCCTATTTTCCTGCGCAGAGGAAACAGACCGCCAACAATGCTCCGGACACCGGTACACTGCATGGTTATACCTTTCTGGATTTTGAAAAAAAAAATGTATAGCTATTCTTGTTAGAAATCCGATTCTCAGCACTCCATGGATTCACCGTGCGGTCGCCGGGTCCATAGCGTGATACAGAGAGGAACACCGTGACGGCGACTGGGACTTGCGACCCAGATGTAGGTTTAGAGTGGCCACCGCGTGATGCATCAGCGCTCACCTCCACCGTCAGTAGTGTTCCCCCCCCTACCTATCCAAATTTGGTAAGATCCTATCAATGCCGCTTTTGATATTCGATTTAGTAAAGGGCTTACTGAAGCTCTTGGCAATCCGAGGTCTTTAAGTGAGTTGTACAGGGATTTAGCCGGAATTCCCCTTGCTCCTACTTCTATGGCCTAGAGTTTAACCACGTACCCGTTTTTGGTTAACTCGTATTAGTTAAGTAAATTGAAAACAAAATATTAGAAATAAAAATGAATTTGGTCGAATATGTCGCGTTTAATGGCTCAAAACAGGATAGATCTAAGAGCGAGCGCTGATATCAAAACATTTTAACAATAATATTGTATCTGCGGAGAACGATGACATGTCTTCAATTTGTCTCCACCGACAATGAGGCTTGGGAGATAAATGATGGCTTTCAAATATCCCGTAACAACGTTATTACTGTATACGTATCTATATATAGGAAGTTTACTACACAATGTGTGGAGAACTTCACAATATGTCATTATGAGGAACATTTGGAGCATGTTTGATTTCTATAACAAAGACGTGGAACCATCAAACAGAATTATTCAATAGTACATTTTTTTACAACTAGTAACGCAAGATTACCTTGAAAGTTTTATTAAATTAGCCTATTGCAGTCCAGTGCTGGACTTAGGCCTCACCCAATATACGTCACATCTACTTCGTCCTCCGTCTTCCGCATCCAGTCTGTCCCAGTCACCTTTTACAGGTCGTCAGTCCATCCGGCTAGGGGGCAGCCAACCTTCCGTTTACCTTCTCGCGGTCTCTACTCCTAGGACTCGTTTGCTCCAACGGCCATCAGTCCTTCAACAAATGTGGCCAGTCCCCTGCTACTTCTGCTTGTTTATTCTGCGAGCTATGTCGGTAACTTTGGTTCTATGTCGGAAGACCTTACAGCGAATTCTATTCTTTAAATGAAAAGTATATTTAAAAAGTTTCATATGAAGAGTAAAATATATGACTGCCGCGATGAGGCAACTGACTTAAATATTGTGGGAAACGTACAAGCGTGTAGCATGAAATGTGTAGCAAGTTCAACCAAGTAATCAACATTATAAATAGGTAACTGATTGATTCCCAGGTCAGGATATGATTTAAATCGACATTCCGACGTAGCCGATTCGCTACAGCGTTTCCATTGGGCACATTGTGGGTATCGATCCATCGCTACTACCTCTTCCGTAGGAAAAATTAAAAGATAAGAATAAGCCGTGACCAAGGGTGCTGCAACGCATCCGAAACGTCGGCAAAAGTAAGTTCCATAATTAATCGCGAAAAGTCTCGAACCATTATAAAAACTATAAGATATGAAAGTATTCATGTTGATCGAATAAACACTTATCATTTTCCACAGTATTTTATATATTAACCCAAAGAACTAAAATATTGTGGACAGGTTAAGAAATAACATATTATTGTGGAAATGTACAAGTGTTTATTCAATATGTGTAGGAAGTTCCACCAAATGCCAACAATCAACAGTATAAATAATATGAGAGTATTGTAAACATCGTTGTCGTCTTCAAAGGGATGACAACGTTGAGGGTAAATTGAAATCTCTTTTAAATAGTATGAAATAAATTACAGTTTCTGAGTATGTCGAGTTCTGAGAAGCGTTTGTGTTTCAGTTATTTCCTTTTCATAATGTTTGCCAGCATTATGGGAGCTGTTTCTGACAAACCAGATTTTCTTTTGGTGTAAAGCTAAGAGGATTACTAGTACGTGTTGAGTAGATTCAAGACTGCCTCAGGGTAATATACTCGTGCCAAAGCTTAATACACGTATTTCTTTATGTAAATGAATACTTTATACTATCTGCACGAAAATATTTTGGTGAAATAGAACGCGATTATGTACAGGTGCCTAAGAGGGCAAATATACTCTTACCATATGTGTAGGATTCATATTGTTTAGCTATAGCGTAGTATAGTTGTACTGGTATTCAATATTCGTTAATGGTAGCATTCACTAACAGTATTTATCATAGCGTTTGTCCCGATTGTATCCAAAATTTTCGCTCAGAATTTCCTACTTTGTCGCCTCATCTTCATCGGCTTGCCTGACCGAGATACACGCATATTTATCTGTTACGACGTCAAACCAGTAGTGCTCGGGCCTTCTATACCTACGAAGGCCCGGCAGAAGTTACTTATAGGATAGTCCAAACAAAGTGGATACTATGCTCTCTGATATTTAGGAACGAAGTGTACGTAATTAAATATAGGCATCTATATTTGAAACGTAGCGGGCGGACCCTGAGCTCCGGGGTCATCTTGGCCACGGATGCAATCGGGAGAATACGTCTATATGCAGATGATGATGATGATGATGATATTTGAAACGTAGCATGTTTTGTTCCGGTATACATGAAGAACTTGACGACTCGTGTTCCAAAACCTTTTGTCCACACTTCTAAGATAAGTTTTTGAGACATCCTTACAATATAAACTGAAGAAGTAATGTTCCGCTGAATTCAAGTAATGTTGAAGATTTAGCAAAGTTAACCAATTCCGTGAGATTGCTTTGACTGTATAATGCACTTCAGCTTACAGTTGAGCTGGACAATATATCTTTCTACCAATTCTACTAATATTATAAATGTTAAAGTTTGTGAAGATGTTTCAATGTTTCTTACTCAATCATGCTCAAACTGCTGAATGGACATTTCTCAAATTTGGTGCATGAATCGATTATCGGGACTATAGTCTGAATAGCACATAGGCTACTTTTTATCCCCATATTAGGTTCCCATGATGGGTTGCGAGAACGGGATCATAATTACACACGAGTGAAACCGCAGGCAACAACTACTTCATTATAAATTGGAAATATAGAGGCATACAAAATACCAACAGTGATTGATGATAGTATAAACTTTCATTTTCAATCAAAACAAATAATATGAATAGATTTAGTTCAGATTATTCAAACAAAGCCAAAACTATTGTGTTTATCAACAGTGCTAGCATTAATTAAAATGGATTTTTAAAGTGAGAGTTTATATTACGGAATATGCTTATTAAAGTATTACCAATTAATTAAAATTTCGTTAATGAATCTAGTAATCAAGTCGATTAAGATACGAAATAGTGAAACGACTTATGCGGTACTCGAACCTCCGACCAGTCGCTTACAGGTGGAGTACTCTGACCACTGAGCTACCGAGTCATTCCTACCTACCCTAACCTACCGAGTTATCCGTGATAATAATTTTATGTATGGAAGAAAATCAAGAGAAGAATAAATAAGAAGTTCGGTATGGTTGAACTGGGAAATCGGATTTACGTCGAAATATAAAGTATCTTTTGACGCGAACCCGATTTTCCAGTTAATAAAATAAAGAACTTGTACAGATGAGCATCAGTTTCCAAAACATTTAACCTTCAAATGACTAAAACGTTTGAAGTTAAAAAAGATTTAACCCTTAAACATTCGCGAGTTCAACCTCGCTGTCTAAAGTATAACGAACGCTTCCAGACGTACCCAGTGTGACGTACCCGACACTTATCTCTATCTCCTAAAGTTTCTATTGTAGCCTGACAGAGATGCTTGAATCTTAACACTTCAAGAATACTCTTCTTGTATTACTTATCTTTATTTTACCGAGATTTGTAATAAATGGAGCTGTAGTTCTATGCTAATTATTTTTTAGTTTGGGTTATCATTATGTTTTATAGATCTTATAAAGTTATTTTAGTTCTTGGACGTAAAGCGCAAAAATAATTGCGCTAAATTTGAACTAGATTGTGTTCTCACTATTTACTTACTGTTTTGTCAAGGCAGCTTAAATCGACTTGAAGAAGGTCTTGATGACCCTATCAGTGATGATAATCTACTCTTAAAAGTAGCCATTTTACACAAGTGGCATACTTTACGCTATTTTTTAGTATATTTTATAACTGTATCCCCTAACAAAAACGTACAATCAACGAAAAAAGTAGCTTAAGAAATCCTTATTTGCTGATCATGAACAAAACATTAAATATATTTATTTATTTATTTATTTATTTGCACATGGAAAACTTACAGCTAATACAGTCGAATAAAGAAGCAGATTAAACATCTGAAAGCCAATTAAAAGTTTTCACTTCTAGTTCTGGTATAATACACCTAAGTGAAAGCAAATGCTAGCGAAAATCAAAACACAAAAAGAAATTAAATCACACAACACGATAGATACCTAAGAGCCGGAAATTACTGTGATAATAATATGATAAATATTGACACATGCTGCACTATACACATTTGAAAAACTTAAGACTTAGAAGTCTTCTTGCTGAGGGCACACTGACTGAAAAGGGATCAATGTCATGCTGTTTACATAATATGTTGAAATTTCTGCTTGCGCGCACCAGATAGCTGTTCTGCCGGTACTTCGTTTTAGCGAGAGGAACGTGAAGGGGGGGATTGTAGCGAAGTGGCTTGGCTGGTACGTTCAGTGATATTTTTGCCAGCAAGTCGGGACAGTCAATTTTATTGCTCAAGATTTTGACAAGGAATGTAAAGTCCGCTATTTCGCGTCGATCTATAAGCGGCAAGAGATGAAATTTCCTACACAATCGGAGATAGTCCTTGGAGTGGTACGGAATTTTTTGATGGTAACATAAATATTTTATAAACCGTTTCTGTATATTCTCGATTCGTTCAATCTTATCAGAATAGCACGGGTTCCATATTTGTGACGCATACTCCAAGAGACTCCTTACATAGGGTGCAATATAATATTTTAAGGGTTTTGGCATCAGAAAAGTTTTGCCTATACGCATTATAAAACCAAGCGATTTTGATGCCTTTTTCACAATAGTGTCAATGTGTAAATCAAAAAGCAACTTGGAATCATGGTGAATTCCTAGATCTCTAATATTATTGTTTCTTTGGAGAGTATGACTCCCTAAGTTATAAGAGGTGTGTAGTACATTGAGCTTCCTAGTGTATGTTATAATTGAACATTTAGCAGGGTTAAGAGCTAGTTTATTCAAGCGGCAATACTCCTGCAGCCTGTTCAAATCATCTTGAAGTGCCGACATATCTTCAGATGAAGATACGGGTCTTACAACTTTCATGTCATCCGCGAAGCATAGTAATTCGGATGATTGGAGACATTGGTCGATGTCGTTTACATAGACCACAAACAAGAGAGGTCCAAGCAGGGAGCCCTGAGGCACACCGCTGGACACTGAAACCCAATTAGATGTATAATTGTTGATAGTCACAGCCTGAGATCTATTTTGAATGTAGGAGGAATACCATCGTAGAAGATCTCCACGAATGCCTAGCTTGGCTAACTTCTCAATCAGGATACAATGATCTATTCTATCGAAAGCTTTGCTGTAGTCCGTGTAGACGACATCCACCTGCCTGCCATCATTCATTGATTTAGTAAGAAATTCATTTAGTAAGACCAGATTTGTGGTAGTAGACCGACCTTAAAAAGCCATGCTGAAAAGGGCCCAAGGAACTCGAGATTGCAGTATAGAGTTGATTATAGACAATTCTCTCAAATACCTTAGCTATAATGCAAAGTTTAGAAATTGGCCTATAATTAACAATTTCAGTTTTAGAGCCCTTCTTATGTACAGGCGTAATGAAGGCCTTCCATAGTACTGTGTACCTACTCCGGGGATCATAAAACTACTTAGGTATACATAAATTATTATGTGTATTCCAATTATAAAAAATGCTTGTACATATTTCAGTATTTCGTTTGTACACAGATCAAATGAAAAACTAGTGAATAGATGACGGGCGGACGTACCGTATTGCCAGTTTGATTACGAAATATAATAACTAAGTCAGAACGACAAAGGGCACCAGACTGAAACTGTAACAGACTGTAACAAAGAATTCTTTCAGTTCAGTTCTTTTAAGATATTCTGACAAAATTTGAATACCTTAGCAATACAGCCTTGGATTTTATTCTCTTAGTATTTTCATTTCGAACATACAACGTTCATACTAAAATTTTATTTCTATGACAGTAGGGAATAAAAAACCAGCACAGCCTACAGGCATTACAGACAATACAGGCAGGATTTCATACACTTCATCATATGAGGTTTTTGGTAAGGGGTTTCGTTAGGTTGAAAATGAAATATACGGCAAAACATAAAAGTAAACAAAAGATGTGGGGCCATATGGACAAAAAGGCTCGACGGTTTTTCAAGCCACAAAAATGATTTTTAGGACGAATAAACATACATGACCGGTGAAGTCCCATCTCGTTTTTCAGTAACAGTATGGATAGACCGATAAAGCTACAAAATATCAGATACTGACACAATATGATAATTTTGTTCTTCATAAAGGATTTCTATTTATTTATCCCAAGTTATATTTATTTTTTCATAATATGCATATACACATGCTAGCACGCACGCACGCATGCACGAATGCACACACACCCACACACACACACACACACACACACACACACACACACACACACACACATACACACACACACACACACACACACACACACACACACACACACACACACACACACACACACCCATGACACATATTATTACTGAATACAATGTTAAAATTCTTAACGAACAAATAAATTTTGAAATAACTTATATTTATCAAGGCCATAAACCTCAATTATAATGTACCACTGCTAGCCCTTGGAACTAAATCTGTCGCCCTACGTCATAGATCACTGAAATTAAATCATAAAATAGGAGCATCGAGACGGAAGGCTTCATGACAGTACTTGGTCGCCAACAAGTGATAATGACTGATGTAAATAATAATTTGAATTATGTCACAGGCATTATTATCGAGAAAATTTTGAGTCCGACATTTTGTGAATACTATTGAGTGGATTTTAATGACGAAAGAGATGTATACAGTGGTCGTACAATTTGGGACCGGGATACACTTAATGAGTTTGGAACTTCACAAGTCTCTTTGAGCAACAAAATGATTTCTAGCTGATTTTCGGCATCCGACTTAACATTTTTAATTACATTTTAGAGCAATTAATATGCTAACTATTCAATTTCACTAAGATTAGAAAAAGTGAAACGACTCAGATGGGACTAGTGACTAGTCCCATAAAGGATGCTCTGACCACTAAGATACTGAATTAAGTCTTAAGTGTTCGAAATTCTCCTACGCAATCGTCTTGGGGCGACTTTTTAACTTCATTACCCTTTTTATCATGATTCCTCAATCCCCATACGTGTCAATAACAATTTCACAAGCTGGTTGCATCTAGAAGCTTGCACTTTGGAGCCGGAGGTCCGCTCTTCTAATTTTACGAAAGCAACTGTCGTATGGTTTCCCAATCCTGAAGGAAAAGCTAGTGACAGAGCCTCTTCTGTTAATTAGCAGGTCCCAAATCCTAATCAGCGATATTCTTTATTGACTAACTATTCTCATGAAAATAACTTGTAGAAAGGTACTGAGCTAAAAGTCTCGAGCAAAATCCATGATAAAAGACCTAATACAATAATCACAGAGCATGAGAGAAATTGTTGTCTAGATGAACATCATGACGCCTATTTTAAGTTTAGGTTTTAACTTGAATTTTTCCTGCTTCCACAATAAATCACCAAAAGCCACCGCATTAATAATGTCTCTTACTTTCCAACTGTGCTCTATCATCTTTAGTGACCCGAAGAGCCTCAAAGCCTCCGTCTTTATTGATTAGTAATTCTGAGTAACTTTTAATTGGTGCTAAAACAGCAATTGGCCCGATCGTGGCCCTAATACATCACAGACAATTCTTGAGATAAAAACTTATATCTTTTATTATTTGATAAAGGCCTACTCGCAGAACAGCTATATTACTGTTCTCCGTTATTCTGTTGTTAAACTTTATGTTTCGTCATAAAAATCTAATTTTGGTCGACTAGCTTTTGTTTCTAGTCTAGCCAAGCTCGTATTGTGGCACCTAGATAATGTTTTTATGTTTAATGTTGTGAAGTTTGAAAGCCCTAGTTTAACTTAAAACGGTGGAATTTCAAGAGTTATGTTTAAGACGAGATAGTACATGAATTTGTTAAATTTGTATACTTTGAAGCGTTAGTAAACCTAAAACTAAATAAGTTAAAATATGATACATTTTATGCTCTCTTTTTTATTCTATTGGCGATAGTGTTTAATATTATTGATCGAACGAAAAAAAGTAATATAACCAATGTTATTAATGCGAAATTGAGTATGTTTGCTATTATTACTAGGTACCTACATCTACAAAAATACATGGGGTACCTTTCATATACAAATAGTTAGTGTCCTATACAGAAATGTGAATGAAGCCAACTGGCATTAGCTAGTCAACGAATCCGTAATATGAAATGGGCTTGTATAAATGATCTAATGGCAGTAGGAAAAGCTCCTAAAGTATGAACAAAATGGCTTGCTATTATCTCTACCCACTCCGAAAAAATTGCCAAGACGTAACTCACGTGATTTTTAGTGAGACCACACTAAATATAGTGATATTTCACAACAAGTCTTCGCTCGTCTCTGAACATAGCATTAAAGCTGTTATTCTGCTGAAGCTAAAGTTCTGACAACGTTTAAAATGTTAAACTTTTGTTAGAATTTTTAAAAGATTCTTTATTACCTTCATCTAAAGAAATTGTCGCTTTAAGGGTCAAGGTCGTTACGGACAGGGTGCTAATCGTAAAGAACTTCCCGTCTCTAGACGTCCTGAATAATAAAATTACAACTTTTTGTTTATTGTAGAAATAAAATGTGCCAAACTATTTTTGCAAAATCTTTTTCTACCGCGTGACAGTAAATGTTTCGTATCCTAACAAACAAAATTATTTTTTCTGTCATCTTAAAAAGGAACGGGGCAATATATTAATGAATTGATTTTATGTTTTGCAACCTCGAAAACAACAAAAAATATTTGCATTATAGGTTGCAGGCACCGAAATGGTAACTTTAAAAAGAAAATAACATCACTATTTTTATATTCATACCACGGACTCTGAGAAGACATGCCCCTTGTAGATAATCCTGGTTTTGATTTACTAATTCACTTCCTCTAATTTGTTCTAAAAATTCAAACATAGTAAATGCTTCAAATCACATGAAAAATTGAAGTTACGGTTTAAATTTTTCATGGAGTCAAAACAGACGACATGATTCATTTTAGGGGTTGTCTAGCCTACTTACCGCTGGTTTTCTTGTAAAACAGTGAAACGTATTCAAGCTCAAAGCATCTCGATGCGGACAGATTAGTTTTGAAAAGTTTGATATAGCTTTCGTTAAAGACCGCCTCCTTACTTTTAAACTTTCAACAAAATTTCAAGGTAAAGTTTCCAGGAAGCCTTCAGTGATTCAGAAATGAACCGCACAAAAAGCGAGGCTCAATGAATGTTGTATTTATAGCACCTAACTCAAAAATATTTTTCTAAATGAATAAACTTAAACGAGTTAAATGATGTTCTAGAAAATGAAGACGTGGCGAAATATTAAAGTACAATTTAAATTTGAAGCACGAAGGAGCCTCCACGCGGCGCAACTGAAAGCAGCTAGACTCCTTTCACCACAATGGCTCGATCATTATCTGACAACCGCTGAAACTACTGAAATTGAGAATGTTATTATTTTGCTCAGTACACACTATAAAGTGTTTACAGTAATTACAGAGAAAAAACGTCAAATAGAATATTCAGTAAAGAAAAGAAAGAAATCAGTTCACCCAAATATATAAAGTAATATTTTGTTATAGAAAAAGTGCAAAAACTTTAGTTATCTATTGTAGAACTTGTAATGTCTGTCCTGAAGAGGTTTTTAGAGCGAAAAAGAACAAAGAAGCGGTTAATATTTATGATCCGGTTTGCGTTTTGCACTGGTTGCATCCTGACTGCACCCCGCGGTCCACACTCGGCATTTAACATCAACCAACAATAGAATTTTACTATTCTTTGTAGAATGAGGAAACGCTATAAAGCTGTAATGGAAAATTTTATTACCCGAGTTATTGCCATTAAATTTTACTCACTCGAAATTGTTATAACATAACCAAGCAGATTGAAATATTTTAGTCTTATATTTATACTGTTAAGTTTCTGGTAATATAAAATACATCGTTTGTTTACCGTGGTACCATTGATGGTACTACATTGGGCTGTAACAATTCTGTCTGTAGGTATCTATGTATCATATTTATTTACTCTTGGGTATTCTCCACCGAAGAGTCAATTTTTTAGCCTATGATACCCAGTTGATAACAGTAGGAACATTCCTTATTTTTTATTGGACCATAATCTAAGAAATGCTCTGACCGCTAATCCACCGAAGCCCAAAGCTCTAATAATGCAAAGCAATAGATCTTATGGTAAATTATAAATACATCAAAATATGGTGGTTAAAAGGGTGCAAGGATCACAATTGAGTATAGAGCTGCCGAAGTATCCATATATTATTTAATTAAAACAGAATGTTTCAGCGCAGACGTGTCTGGTTAAAAATTCATTTATGCTTGGAATAAAATGTTGAAACGAGTTCTACTGAGTGTATAATGATAAATCATGTAAGACAGTGGGTGAGAACTTGGTACCATTAAGTGCAGTCTCAAGTTCGGGTTGGTGGGATTTAAAAGATATTGTGATGATTGTAACACGATTGTTCAAAAAAGTGCAATCTAACACTTTTCCTGAATTGAGTAAAACGGTAATAGAGTTTTCTGTAGCATAAAAGTTTTTTAATACTACCAATGTAGCGAACAAGCATACAGCATAAGAGATATGGGAAAGAAATGGAGTAGGAGGTTGGGTTAAAGGAAAGACATCCGACTGTCGGATGTAAGAACATCCAACAGTCTTTGCTAGCTCAAGTTACTTAACTATTTGAGCTTAAAAAAATACAATTTTCTTTGATGTTACCTACTTTTATCAAAACGGATAAGTATATGCATATGCTCCGAATATAATTATTTTAATTATACAACTGACAAAGACATTAGAAAGGTTTGGTTTCTATCAAAAAATTACATCACGTGAATGTAATTCCTGTTGTTGCAAGTATCTGTAACTTTAGGAGAAATGTGTGAAAAAAAGGTGAAATTTATTGGAGATGTGAAATGAAACAGACAATAAAAATGCTTTATGCATACTAGTACTAGTAGGATTTCATCGTTCAAGGATATATGAGTTCATTTATGTTATTTGAATATTATTCTTGATGGTAGGTACCATCAGTTCTTTTATTTATGTTCCTGAAAATGTATGAAGCAAATATCACTTTATTTGCTCATCTACTTTATAGATACCTGCTACTCCCACTTCTATTATTATTCAAATACCTTTCGTGACGTCAGACATAAACTTATAATGATTCCATAAAATTTAATGTTTTCAATGATAAATTTGAATTTCACTGTAGCTTGTTAGAACTACAGTGAATGGGATTTAACCAACGATAGCGGTATGAGTTACAAGTATATCCTACCTAAGGATACCTAGTTTCATGGAAGCACAGACTTATAACAACACCGTTTAGTTTGCTCGAGTCCGACTGGCCCATTCAAGCTACCTCACCACTAGTTACGATGAAGTGAGCACCGAAGGGGATTTTCCGGCAAAATAAAGGATGGAGTTGCTAGAGTATAACAAAACGAGTGCTACATTTCAGACCATGGAATGCTTTGGCAAAAGTGGAATGCTTTTGAAAAGGCTTGTAATATAGATTGTGTTAAAGGATGTGCGATTTATTTTGTGAAAACCTTCATACATTATGCTGATATTGAGTCGATTAAAACGATCTTGTATTGTATATTTTTATACTTACACCTTTCAGAAAGGGTCGGTGTAGGTGGTTTATTTACCCGTATTTTGTCGTTTAAATAAATTTAGGTTTCTAATAGATAACCCAATAAAATAACAAAAACCTAGTGATCAAACCCGGGTTTTCATGCATTTGCTACAATGCACGACAAAGCAACACAACAAAATAATTTCGAGACCCTCAATAATTCTAATACAGGTAAGAAAATAATGGTTAAACGAATACTGAAGGTAACTCAGGTATGATCGCCTATACATCGTTCAAATTAATGTGCGAAGGTGGGCACGCCCATCTGAAAATTACGAGTATCAGCATTATTTTGTATTTCTTAGGCTGACCCCACAACTCTCTGTTGAGGGATTATTATTGAGGACTCTTGAGTTCATTTTTTTGTTAAATTATGTTTCGGTCTTTTATTGTAGTGGGTATCTTATTTTGAAATCAATCATTATTAATCTTAGAAAAAATACCAAATTGAAGGGTACTCTTCAGTAGGCACTGGAGAGTACCTTTCAATTTGGTATTTCTAGGTAGGCTACCTATCGTTGGTTGTCCTATTGTATTCTTATTTGTAGTACAGTCGCATCAGATCTATTTTGACTATGAAGTCTCAAAATGATCTTACAAGGTACCTATTAAGAGCAAGTCAAACAATTTTTTTTCGGTTCGGCCTACAATATATTTAAATTGTATTATCGTCCGAACTAAAGGTGTGTACCAAATATCAGAACAATCAGTTAACAGCAGAGGGGAATACAAAGATCATTTTGAGTACTTTGTTCGTCAAGGTCGATCTGATGCTGACAATACTTGCCAATAGCACCAGCCAGTAACTCCAGGTATAATAATTTTAGTTGTAGGTACGAGTATGTTACAAACGAATTCAAACAAGATCATTCTGCCTTACCATCTGCGCTTCTATGAACTTCAGTAAGGCCTAATGGATTACAAAGTGTAGAAAATACGTAATTGAAAAGTTATAAAGAAATTTAAGTGCTTTTTTACGCCTTCGCTGGTGCGGTCATATTTTATACTCAGTATCTGGCTACGTGAGTAATAAACGTTTGGTCTTGCCCCGGTAGTAGGGAATTACCCAAAAAACTGTATTAATAGTAGGTATCACTGTTAGATACTGAAGACCGTGTAAAGTAAAGAAGAGACGGTAGGAAAGCAAACGTCAGGTCAATAATAAATACCACTATTTAGATACCATCAAGATTAACCCTGACTGACGCTAGAATCGTGATGATCACTGGAGATATACTTTTGTTTGTCTCGAATGGACCGCTTCAATTGGAATGGCACCACTCTTTCTCTTGTATCGAATGATCTAGCCAAGCGCTGTATTCGTACGATCTGCAAGAGTTCCAATGCAGAAGATTTCTTTCATTCTTCATTCCCATCTTTTTCTTTCCTATAGATGGTAACATACTGACACTATCGATATTACAACCATTCCCCTGTCTGCATTCACCTTTTTATTCTATAGATGGCTATACTGACACTATAGATATTGCAACCTTTACCTTCTTCTCCATTCACTTTATCTCCTATAGATGGTAATATGCTGATACTATCGATATTTCAACCATTCACCTTTTCTCCATTCACCTTCTCTCCTATAGATAGCAATATGCTGACACTATCAATATTGCAACCATTTCCCATTTCTCCATTCACCTTCCCTCCTATAGATAGTAATATGCTGACACTATTAATACTGCAACTATTTACTTTTTCTCCATTCACCTTCACTTCTATAGACGTTACTATGCTGACACTATCGACATTGCAACCATTCCCCTCTTCTCTATTCACCTTCTCTCCTATAGATAGCATAGACACTATTGATATTGCAGCTATTCATAGTCCACCGTAACCTTTTGGCATTTAAACGGGTCACTAGACCTTTCACTTATTTGGATATTTAGTTTTATTTAACAAACTATATACCGCTTCGTCTGACTATAACATTGGCTGTTATAGTTACGGTTACTCCAATATGGCCGCGTACAAACTTCCTCACATTCTGCGTTCCCATTCCGATCTCTGCGGGTTTTTCGGTAATACCAAACAATTCACGAAGCAATATACTCTCATTTTATGGTACACGCTAACTTTGAGTTTGTTTTACAAGTATTTTGATGCCAAATTTCACGTTGGGTGTTAATATGAAAGCGTTTTATTTTATATCAAACTTGACTCTAGTTATTGAATTAATGGGTGTTTTTCTTTATCCTAGCGTTAGTACTACTGTTATTTTCTTTTATTATAGATACTTTTTAATTGTTATGTATATTAAAATGGTTTACAAAGTTGTATAAAACAGTTTGTTTATGAAGTCGGTTGACTTTCAGCCTTAACGCATTGTTTATTATGGCACGTAGGTTCTCAAATAAAATATAGGTAAAAAATTAAAATAAATCCTCAATTATAACTTAGTAAACCTATACAACATAACTCTGTAAAAAGTTTTTGGAATTAAAAAAGTAAAACATTTTCAACATCCCAATAAAATTCACAGTACACCATACATTTTCTCAGTACAATAATAAGGAAACTCTTATAAGTTTACTTTTAAAATGTAATAGGTACATAGTTCTAAAGTAAATCCATACAAGGTATTCTCATAAGTTTATAAGTTTCATCAGAGTAACACACAAGCTTCTATAAATTAATCAACAGTTTCCATAAAGACGACTATACAGTGTGCATTTACGGACATTATACAGTATGACACCATCCTGTAGTACGCTGACCCACATAAACATACATAAAATGATGTCCGGTAACGATAATAAACATTTTGTATTATTATCAGCTGTGGGTGAAAGCTTACATTGGGCTTTAGACGGCCTACATAGGTCCAACGTATTGAATAAGGCGTTACAGGCGGAAATCTATTGTAAAAAATAATGAGTAGGGGACTTGGTTTGTCAGTTCTGACGATAGCAATAATAGTCAAAGAAAAATCTTTCAACAGAACTAAATAACATGCTTGCATAAAATATCAAATTGGTTAAATACTTTGAGATTGTCGTAAGATGCCTGATGATGGTTATTGGAAGCACCCCACAATATTTTTTTTTTTTATTTAAGGAATATTAGCAACCAAAATTACTAATATTCCCGCTAACCCCTCCAGCTAAGCTAAATTGCTTGTGTTAGGAGTGGGTTCACGTCGGTAGTGTAATGGCCAGGATTCGAACCCGGGACCTTGCGATCGTAAGGCCGACTCCTTAACCACTAAGCTACCGACGCTTTGCGTGTGCAGAAATTCAAATCAATACGAAGTTCAGAAATTTAGTTATCGTTATCATCATCATCCTTGCGTTATTTTCGGTCGCACCCGAGTCTTTACTTCGGAGTCTGGGGTCCGCTTTCTTCAAGTTCAACCACGACGGGGCTTAACTTCGATATTTTGGCGTTGACAATATCGAAGTATTGCAGTTAGGTCAGTTGTTACCCTCCTTAGAGCTCCAACTATTCATAACAACTGCACTAGATGTCGAGTTTACTACCGCCATGCCACATGGCTATCGTTACAAATATAATGAACAATTTGGAAGAACCTTTTAGAAGTGTGTTATTATCCAGAAAATAGGTATATCCGAATAAAAGAATCGTATTACAAAATCAGCATACCATTATTTTATACGTATTCGTAAAGGTACGTAGTCATTCACAATAGTGTGCCTTCATTACCGAGAATGAACCACTCACAATCGGACCTCAACCCTCTGATACCGCCAGTTCCCCGTACAAGCTTATTACCCAATAATTTCGTTCCCTCATTTAAAATGTACGGTCTATAACAGAAAATACAAAGGGTATATAATTACAAGGCGCTACCTATTGTGGCCTTGAGCAAATTAAATGGTGGTAAGTAATACTGTGTATATTTCAACGATAACTGTATATTTAGTTACATATAAATGTACTGAAATCAATATTCTGTGCTTAATGACTGATTGTCTTAATACAGGCCAACCGTCATAGAGTACAAAGTTACACGAAGCATAATTCTCATAAGTATAAAAGTTTCATCATTGTGCCTAAGGTTTCGCATTATTTAACAAATATAAAGTCAATTTACATACATGTTATAAGTCGAAATACATGCCCTAGTTGTTACAAGTATCATTCATACAGGTGGCCTTTCTAGTCACCCCTATTTGCCTGCTCTTTACTGTGCCATCTGCTAACCAAGGGAACACGTGAAGAACTTTTATGCAACCCCCAACAAAGCCGCTCCTGCCTCAGTCGGGGTTGGCCAACCTTGGGAGAGGCGCTGCCGTCTACGTTAGCCAGAGTGCACCGCGTAGGGGTTACCGACCAAGCACCACAGGGAAATAGGGCAACAAGACAAAAATATAATATATCACTGACAATCACGGTCCAAATTCCTTTAAAAGTAACCCAGAATAGCTGAGCTAAACTTTATACTCAACAAAACTCAAACATTATAGTGCACGATCAAAATTAGTCCGTCATAAAAGTGCTACCTCGGTACTTTAATCCAGCTCAACATTTTAAAGCGAGCACTAAAATATCTTGACGTCAGGCGCCTGGCCCGAAAGTCTAGTTAATCTTTAATTCAGGCGTTCATTTACTTTTATCATAAGTTGCCATTCCTTAAGCCTCACGTATCTTCGCACGTGGCTACAGCTTATCATGACTCTAATTTTATCAAGGAAAAATGTTAGACACCCCTCAAGAATTCTTACCTTCGGTACAACATGCAAATTTCATTTTTTTCAGCAGCTTATCAAATATTCTCACAACAGTAAACCGACGAAACACATTTCAGCATGTTCCTATTCTACTCAAAGAATATAAAAATGTTGTATGAGGCATAAACTCTTCAGCTGACAGTTCCTCAGAGATAAAATATTTTAAGACTTCAATGATCTTGGGTTATCCCGTAAGTGGTAGTTTACACAGATATGGAGAGAGAGAAAGGGAGTTATTATTCTTTTTTTTTTCATATCTAGTATATTTGTAGTAGATTTACTTGTAATCGTGTCAATACTTCGTTTGATTTATCTAACATCTACATAAGACGATTTCATTCTTATTTGCATGATTTTTTCAATGAACTGTTTATGAATGAATGCTATAAGTTATATCGCTACTACCTTTATTATACTCCACTCGTGAAGAAATTATAGTAAATAAATTATACTTCATTAATAATATCCTCGACATGATTTTGGTCTCTGGGTGTTTCTAGGGCATCTCCATCAGAAATACAGAAAGTTAGTATCCACAAAATATAACAGTTCAAGCAGGATGAATTTAGTATTTTATTACATTCTATCTTGAATAATAAAACTCACTTGATCAAATATAGCGGCAACAGAGGCGCTGATTCCATAGAATTTTCTCGAAACGCTGAGCCAGGTGAATTCTTTTGATGTTGAATTGTTAATAGTGCTGCAATAACTCTGTGTAGCTTCAAGTATGACTTGGCCATGAATACAATGCTTTATCACATTTTTGAATAGTTTTATTACACTTTTAATGTTCTTTCATAACAATATCGTCTTGGCAGTCTTTTCGCTGCTGTGGGTTCTTCAAGTCCATTGAGCTAGTAGTGCGTTATTTTTAGTCTACTGAATTCAAATGACCGCGTTAACTTGAACTTTTATAAACATAGTCTACTTTGAATGTCTTCTTTTTATCTCAAGCTGATATAAATAATAATAGTAGTAGGAGTATACCTATTTATTGTACACCAATAATACAAGAAATGGAATAATATAAATAAGCCATAATTGGTGGCCAACTTACAAATAACTAACTTTATACAAATAAGAATTTCTTCGATGATACTAAAACTACGACACACAAACAAATATTAATTATTTTATTCGTATTAGGACGGCTCTATAAATTGACAATAGTCTGATCAACAATTCACCTACATGTATATAACAGCATGATAGCAATATAACTAAATACAAACCTACACATAGTCAAACAATCATATAGAATAAAAATATTTTACAATTTTTGTTCCACAATCCACAATAAATATTTCAATATATTTATTTTCACAATGCTAACACAGTGACCTATAAGTGACAAGACTCATATCAAAGGAATGTTTCCACTTAAAGCTCATTGTCTGTTTGACAAGTAAACAATTAGAGTTCTATTAAAATTGGATCACCCCTCCCCTCCCTCGGTCCCTTCTTAATTAACTGTTAAGCCCTCTAATTAGGACTTTTGTACCCAAAAATTGGGAGGGACTTCAGAAGATCGCTGTCGACCGTGAAACTTCAGAGCTTCATTAAACTAATGTACCTTATGTCAATAATAAGTAAAATGATAATTATCTTAATGTTAGTTCAGTAAGTAAAAAGGAATTCAAATATTCTTTTTTATGTTTACTAAGTAAGGAATACTTCCAACATTTCTAAAAATAGCTAATAAAAAGTTCAAATGAATCATTATTTGTTGAATATTTTATATTTTTAGCGAACATGTTTATCTTTTTTGCTCATTATTTTATATTTTTTGCTAGCCAGCTATTTGCGAAACGATATAATATTTTCGCGCCGCGTGGTTTCCGGCAGAGTAGAGTTTGGGCCACCCCATCTCCTCCCTTGCGGTGTCGTACAAGGCGAATAAGGGATAGGGCTGTTTAACATCAGACAGATATATACAGCCCAGGCTCAGCCTCAGATACATGGCTTGAGTCAACAATAGTGCCCGGAATACGGCAATAGGCTCACCCCCTATTACGTGGGACCTAATACAATGATTGGTGAAATGTGGGTGTTAATTTTCACCTCTGCATGACCCTCCAGGGATAAATGATTGATTGTATGTATATATGTTTAATATTTTCTTTAAATTATTATTAGCAATTAAAAAACTTACAAATTAGTTCCAATTGAATAACCAAGCGGTTCGGCGACTCTTTCTTCTGCCGCACCATTAAATCTTGGAATTCCTTACCAGTTCACGTGTTTCCCTTCTCCTAAAGTCCCGGGACCTTTAAGCGGGGCGTGAAAAAGCATCTGATGAGGCCGTCAAGCTGAGTGTAACATAATACGTGTCTGTAATGGTGACCCTCTCTTCAGAGACTTTGCCTTCAGCTTACCATCAGGCGAGGCGAAGTCAAATTGACGTGTCCTATAAAAAATAAAATAAAAAATAGATAGTACAAGAACTAAAATAACCCAACAGTCCCACTGCTGATGACAGTTGCAGTTTAGAGTAAACTGTTGACAGCTGAAACCCAAATCTTCCTCCTCGATCTGAGGAAGTATCCGACACAAAAGCGATGAAATATAAAATATTCTTAACATAAATTTAGTTTCTTTTTCTTAACGGACTAAAATTTGTTTATACCACTTAGGTGGCCGAATCACACGGCCCACGTGATGAGAAGTGGTTACTTTGGACGTATGCAACATCAGGGGCGTCATACTCGTGCTGCAAACCCTGAAGAAACCTTGTAATGCCCTTCATGAAGAACCCCATATTGTATAATAGCGCTAATAGTAACCATAATTTATAACTGGGAACGTCAAATACCTCTCGGAAAATATTAAAATTCAAGTAGCAAAACGTGAAATACAAAATGCGAAAATTCAGCATTAGAATAAACATTTAGCGGAACAATGTGCACTTTAGCAGCTTCAGGTGTAAAGTTTAGCGTACTTGGGAAAACGGTGCCTCCGCCGCGAGCTGTGAGGTGTCAGCGATCTTGTAACTCCGACTGTTATAGGGGCGAGGTCTCAGTGTCAGCTATTTATTTGCCAAGTTACTTCGACGAAAATGTTCTTCATGTTCTCGGAGATCTTTGAAAGAAAGAAAAGAAAAGAAAAGAAAGAAAATAGTCTTTTTAATTTCAGATCACAGGTGCACATAATTATATAAAAAAAGATAAAATAAAATACAAATAAAACAAAGTTACAACAACAGATAATAACAATAATACAGTAAGTTATACACAATTACACAATGCAAAATATATATATATTTTTTTTTTAATAGCTACTCAGGCGGGCGGGACGGCAAGCGCTTTGCTGTATTCTTCATAAATTAAATAAATTAAATTACCATTGAAATAAATAAATCATTAGTTTGGCCATAACTTGATTCTTTTTCTTCTATTTAATCGATGTTTCTGACTTTTATAAGTTTTAATTTGGAATTTGTATTATGTATTTTGTGGATCTAATTATATTTAGCAGTTCATGGATTTTAATAACATGATTAACATCATAAATGCCTTTCGTTGTGACGTTGAATTTGTTCAAAACTCGAATTTAATATAATTTTAATTAGGAACTCTACGTTCAGTAAACTTTTGTAAAGACAAGTTTCTCACTCATAAATATAAGTAATGGGAAACAAGAATACTAAAATAAAGCTGTTTTTTATTTCAAACATCAGAATTCAAATAAAATTCATATCCCCAGTTGAATTGTATGTATCGGATTTTTGGAGTAGGCTTATTTTGTATTTTTCACTGTTCGGCAAATCTATAACACATTTTTATCCACTTCAAAAATTTGTTCGATGTTGATTGTACGCCGCTTCAAATAATAGTTGGAAGTTTTGAAATGTTTGTTTTGTAAAAAAATTTAGAATTCGTTTTATTAGTTTTGTTTTGGAACATAAGTTTATTTTGTGTCTGTACTATGATAAAGTTTTTACAATTCGATTTCACTGTTATTTGATCGACAGATAGGAATCGAAACGGATGGAATGTCAAAAACACTGTGTGGTTATAATTTGTACGAATATAATCTCAATCAATATTTGCACATTCCAATATCGACATTCATGAAATGGCTGAATCAATAGTTCTTTAATATTGAGTTCTGTATATTTCACTATATAATCAAAAATATTGAAGACCGCAGCTCAGCTAACTTAAAATGAAATTGTGAGAAATTCACAATTCTATTTTTAGCACTTCCTTGATTTAATTTCAAGTAAATAGACACCCTTATAGTCTAGAATGCATGCTGCAACAATTATCAGATGGAAGCGAAAAAGCAGGACTAAAGATGAATTTATCAAAAACAAAAATAATGAGTAACGCCCAATCCTCAAACTTGAATACTATCAGAGTAAATAAAATACAGATTGATTATGTAAACGAATATATCTACCTGGCACAGTTGATATCACCTAATAACAATATGTGTAAAGAAATAGACAGAAGGATAAGATATACATGGAATAAGTTTTGGAGTCTTAGCGAAATAATGAAGAACAAAGATCTGTCACTGAAAAGTAAAAGAACTGTATTCAATATGTGCATACTCCCTTGTTTAACGTACGGATGCCAAACATGGGCCCTAACACACCAACTAGCTAATAAAATAAATGTCTGTCAGAACAGCATAGAACGGAGTGTGGTTGGAGTAAAAATAAAAGACAAGGTTAATTCGGAAAAGATTAGAAAGAAAACAAAATTCAAAAATGCACTCAGGGTGTGTAAAACACTAAAGTGGCGATGGACAGGACACATGTTGCGGGAAAATAAGGAAAAGTGGACCAAAGCAACAACAGAATGGTATCCAAGGGGAAACGTAAGAAATAAAGGGAGACAACGCAAACGCTGGGAGGATGATATCAAACAAGTTGCAGGGCCAGTATGGACCCGTATAGCTAGAGATCGTGAGTCATGGAAATCTTTGGAGGAGGCCTATGTCGTAGGACATGCTGTTACAGAAAACGATCCGATCGCCGATATCTAATTTAAGTATAATACCTAGTATAAAATGCAATAGTATAATAGATTAGTGAAATATATTGTAAAGAAAAAAGTAACTAACAGCAATAAAGGCTTATTTTATTTTATTTATTTTATTTTATTTAAATATACACCACAATCACTTGAAGTATTACTTTGTACTACTTATAGTAGAAGTAAATAAATTTGATATAACAAAATATTATTATGTTACATTAAATTTGTAGTATCAAACTTATACTTCTATATACTGAGGTATAAACAAACAATTATTTTGTAAAGGTTGTTCGCTAGCGTAAATCAAACTGCTTACAACAAATTATACGCATAATCTAAAGCTGACTTCAGCCCAACTTTTATGCGTCTCATAATAAACACCTTTATGTTAATAAAGTTTCGGGTACGGAAGTGTGCTAATGTGTGCGTTTTATGTTTGTATAGCAGGCTGAACAGAACAGTGCTGCGAGTGAGAAAGCTGCTGTTACGGAAACTTTTGGTGTGAATTGTAGTCCGTGCACCTGTTAGGTAATGCGACTCTTGTTTTAATGCTTCGTAAAGCAGCACAACTCAAATTTTTTTTGCAAACTTTGAACCTTATCCAGAAATGAATATGATGAAATGCTAGATAATCCTTTCCAAACTCTTCAATAAATTCTGAATTCAAAACCCTTAAAAGTTTAATAAAGTGAAGACTGCAAATTTTTTCACGAGACGTCAAGATGAACATTTGAAGTATTAAGACCTAAAAACTGAGTAATAAAGGAAGAATAAAGTACCGTTTACAGAATAGAGATCAAGAGAAGAATGTTTTCACGGAGAAAATACAGTTCCAGCTTGCTATAAGATTGAAAGCTAAACACTACTGGTTTAAAAAACGTTGTTGTTACTATTACAATTCTTAGAATTGAAACTGTTCTGGAATACAGCACATTGTAATAATATTATTAATGTGAAAGTTTGTGAAGATGTTTGGATGTTTGTTATTCAATCACGCTCTAACGTTATTGTTGTTTTAACTCTGACTGAAATTTGGCAAAGGGGTAGATCATAGTCTGGCATAACACCTTTTATCCCAGGAATATGTTCTTGTGGGAAATAGGATCACACTTTTTGCTAGTTAGTGCTAGCTAGTGTGCCATAAAGTATATATGAATGAAATTTTATAGCATTTAGTATGCCAACTATTGGGCCACCGAGCGTCGCCCGAAGCTGATTAAAATTTTTCTGTACATCCGTCTGCAGAGTATTCTCCCTGTAAGGGAAAAATCGCTCGAGTCCCACCCTGTGAGTATTCGCTTTTTTTCTATCATAATCGATAAAATATATAATTTCTATCTTTTTGACTGTGTCAATCATAGGTGTATTGGTTACTTTCTGTTAATAAACGGAGTAGAAACTAACATCATCTGTTTTCCTCAACCTGACAAATATAATATTGATCATACAATTCAGTAGGCAATCAATTGACTTATACAACGAAAGAACAACGCATAGAGGCGGGCTTAATTCCTTTAATACGTTCAATACCATCCTCATTACTGATGCCAACTAGGTTAATCGTAATTCCATGTCTACGTTATACAACGGTGGATTAGGCTTCAATTGGGAGGTATCTAATTAAAATGTCCCGAATAGTTAGCTATTAAGTGGTCGATTGGGATAATTGGGCGCTTAGGCTCTCAATAGCGTCGATAGTTTGAAGTGGGCGGGTCTATTCGCTGGTAAAAGGTCCTTAATGCTTAGAACATTATACACGGTTGATAATAAAATTAATTGCTCAAATGCCATGGTAATGGCTAACTATCTTTTGGATTATGTGCTTGTGTGGCAACTATTAAAAATCAACTATTATAAGAGTGATATTCACCATGTTTACTAGTATTTGAGAATATCCGATATTTCGGCACAGTTACCAGCGCTATGATCACGGATGTACTGACATTCGCCGAATGCACAGACAGTATTGGTACCCTCTTCCTCTTTGTAAGAAATGAGTCCTTACACTCGTCGCCACTATTGTCATGCCAAACACTCCACAACTGTCAAGAGTCTGGCATCTACAATCTCACTTTTGGCAACTTACGAGCCACACCCATAGACGGTGTGCGTTTTAGTCGTTTCTAGTCCAACATAATCACTCCCTCCGGCTTAGTGGGCATTATGCGCACATTAAAAAAAGTATCTGGCATCCAGTTATTATAGTGTGTAATACACTTTATAACTTAATACTTGTAATAGTAAATTTAGTACCCAAAGTCACATTTGATGACAGTTCGGTTAGTTAAACATATAATGGTTAACGACGTTATAACATTTTATTGGTAATTAAAGTGTTTGCTGAGTGATGTTATGGCAAAACTAAATATGGCAGGCGAAATTAGAAACAATATATTACTTATTTATAACCCACACGATGTTAGCGATAATGATGTTGACGGAGATAAGTCTATGTAAGCTCCTTTGTTTGAAAAATAAATACCTTTTTTTTATACCGCATAAGTAGCTAACAAGCAAACGGCCCACCTGATGGAAAGTGGTTACCGTAGCCTATGGACGAGTGCAACACCAGGAGAGTTGAGGGCAGTCAGACTCGTGCTGCCGACCCTTTAAGCAGAGAAATTCTGTGCCATCGGCGAAGAAGACAACCCAACCCGGCTGATCCCGGACCATCTTCGGTATCGAGATAGCCCTGGATGGTCCTGCACCACACACGATCTTAGGTCTTCAGGTACCTACCTATAATTTATCGCCCTAATACCCATTATTCTCAATGTTCATGTTGTATATCCTTAGAGAATTTCGTTATTTATCTTCATAGTTCAGGTCCCGTCTAATCTGATATCTGTAAGCCTTTGAACAAAGTCAAGAGCAAATAATACGAAACTCAATCACTACATTTATTATACATTTTTTGTTTGATTTTGTGGAATTCTTGGTGATCTTTGAATTAAGTCTCATAACAGTGAAACTTGAAGCTAAACTTCTAAGAAAGTGTATCAACTATAATGGTAATAGCTTCCTATGGGTTCTCTGTCCTACATACATACATATAGTCACGCCGTATGGGACAGGTGTAGGCAGATACAGAGATCTGTCTACAACCTAAGTATAAAATAAAGTATGTTTTTTACATGTTAGTATTTTTATATTTTCGAAATCGCAGACTTTTACGAGTGTTTGTTATTTATGTCTCATCTCGTTAGACGTCGTCTTATTTGATGACGCCACGTTGTTTTTATAGTGTTTGTGATATAAATAGGCAAGCAAAATAACGATACCACAGAAGAAGAAGTAACTATAATGATGGCGGCTGTAACGATTGAACTTCGTGATACCGTGAACCATATCAATAAATTCTCTATCGATCTTAATGTGTGTGAGACTCTCGATTCTGCTAAAACAAGACGACTGTTATACCACAGATACTGCAAAAAATGGCATTAAATTTTAGACTTTATTGCTGTAGACTTAAGGTCCAACCCCACCAAACGGACGGCATCGGCCCGGATTTTACAATCTTTAAACAAAATTAAATCTTATTATCACAGTGTTTGAAGTTTATATTACCAAGTCACGCACAACAGCTTGACGGCGACGTGCGGCGGCATGACGCACGTCAAGCTGTCATGCGTGACTTGGTAATATAAACTTTAAATGCTGTGATATAAGATTTAATTTTGTTTAAAGATTGTAAAATCCGTTACGATGCCGTCCGTTTGGTGGGGTTGAACCCTTAAGATCCTAAATTAAATGAAAAGATTTTTCATTCGCTCTACAAAAAGTCATTTTAATTTTGGACAACTGCGTTACTTTATAGTCTAAAATTAAATGGTTTTATTTTACAGTGCCCGTGCGAGGACCTGTGCAATTTACTTTTGAAATATTATTCAAGAACGTTTCAAAACTTCTTCTAGAACGCACCAAGTGTCATGCTCAAAGGTTTCGCGGATAATGAACCCAATGGTACTGTAAGTAGGTAAGTACCATGAGGAAATTCGTATTCGCAGAAGGCAGCGAGCGTTACGCCGTATTATACGCCTAAACGAGTGTAGGACGATCTATGGAGATGGCCATTGGTCAGCCAGGGTGTGTGGGACATGTGTTAGGCTTGTCTTAGACAATCTTACACCCTGGAATCTGAAGACCCAAGACAGAGTGCGGATTTAATCGGACCGAGCCCGACATATCTGCCTCCGCTGGCATTTGGGTGTTATTATTACCGATTCCCCCCGAAAATTTTAATGACATTTTATGTATAACAAAATCAAGGTGGTACCGTCAATGTGAAAAGTGTTATTTATATTTTCATATATTTTTACAAGCTCTTATAAGTATATCTTGCTTCGTATGTAGTTTGTTCGGAGCAAATCTTGCAACTCTATTTTGATGAAATTTTGCAAAGGTACACATTTAATTAATATGGTTCCATGGAGCTAGTCTGATGATGGAGTTGGCAGGTGGCCATAGGAACTGCTAAATTAAATCATTATCAACCATGTATTTTCCTGATTGCATCCGACGCCCAAGGCGAACTCGAAGCTCAGGCTCCGCGCCTTCCGACCCGGAAGGCGGACTTCCTCCCCCACTTCGCACGATCTTGCCCCGAGGTGATTTCGGCACGAAAAAACGGGACGATCCGCTCCTTAGAAATCAGTAGGGAAATCCCTAGTACTGACTGCGTGAATGCTCGCTTCTACTGGTCAGTATTTACGCACTTAGGCATCCAACGTCATACATTCCTATTTCTCTCTTAGTCTATTTCTCATTAATTACTTATCAATCTTACAGTCAAGATAGTTTAGGTACATGGTGACTTGTGAAGCATGACGGCTCAACCGTAAAGGAATGATTCTTTAGCCGACCGCATATTGACAACTTACTGCCGACGCATGCGGCACATACAGCGTACCCATTACTTTTCAAACTCCGATACAGATAAAGGGGACCATTGAGAAGCCGCAATGAATTACGTGCATGTGATGCGTTGTCTTAAGCGACGGAGGGTATTCAATTAACCCATACTAATATTCTTAATGGGAAAGTAACTGTCTGTCTGTCACGCTTTCACGCTTAAACCGCTGAACCAATTTTGATGAAATTTAGTACGAAGATAGATCTAACCTTGGGAAAGGACATAGCTAGAAAAGCTATATTTGGTCGCGATAACCGTCATACACACGGGCGGAACCACGGGCAACAGCTAGTATAAAATATTTATCTTTTGAACATTTATCAGATCGCTTCCATCAACGTTGTCTATCTGAATTATTTATTATATCCCTGTGATTCTGCTCCAATAAGCCCACATTCTCACAATTCTCGGTAATCTGCGAGAAATTATAATTTGCGAGATACCATTTGATGTGCCGTTGTTCAGACTTCACGCTCACTTCTGTTTGAGGGATATAACGATGCTCTTATCTTGATAGAGAATTCAAATCTCGCTAACAAATGAAGTACCTGCGATAAGCCTGCGGAGGGGCGCCTTCATCACCAAAATTGAAGCGGGTAGAGCTCAAGCCAAGTTCTTTCGGCTTGTTGCTGCGAGTTTTATTAGACAAATTGAATATTTGTAAAAAATAACGTTAGAATTTACTTATATTTATAAGATTAATCATCATAATTCACCGAGCCTCAATATTGGTTAGATTAAATGCTTGTACGTTGGAGCCAGGGATGTGTGTGGATTTTGAAGTTTACTTAGCTAACATAAAAACAGTAAAATTTAATCCGACTTAATTCAAAGACGTCATGCATTAACTGCGATTTCCTGTCCGGAATCTCAGACAACCCCACTTTAAAAGTCGTAACTAAACTTGCCGGGTGCTTGTAGTTGAAACTAGCCCGATTTATTTTTAAGTTTCGCCACTCTGCTATGCAGAATGTGTCATATATGGTGCCAGTAAGTCAGTTAACAAGCCTAACGGCCTAGGCTGTGAGCAGTTAAGTGGAATATGTCCCCACACTGCTATTATGCGATCTCTGTATTTGGCGCAAAGAACACTATAAAACGTTACCCTACTATAACACCGCATAATGTGAATCTCCCTTCAAACTTAGTAGTAAAGAAATACAATCCGACTAACATGACTTTGTTATCTTGAGTGATTTTATAAATAGTTCTGCTATTCTGAAAAACTAAAGTTAAAAATAAGTATAAATTAATTGCACATCACTATTATTTTCGTATTAAAAATATGAACAAACAAAAATATTACATAAATTGTGAGTTTGTTACATTTTTCAGTTACAAATTCCTATGAGAAGAATAATATCCAATTGTGAAATCGCTGGCTACACTTATTTACCATTGAACTCGTAGTAATTTGGCGGGTCCATATTGGCTTACATAAACTTTTAAATCCTATTCTTTGTCTTACTACCGATTTGTGCTCATAATAATCACTCTTTCATAATTTTCTTTTTCATATATTTTTTATTCATACATTTCTATTCCTAACAACGGAGTTCATAACCGTTAGTGATCATATTTTTTTTATTCGTAACTTTTTTCTTCATAACATTCAATTATCATAATTTTTGTATTAATAAAGGGTATTACCAAGAAAATATTTTAACTCATATTATCATTTTTCTAGAGTGACAAATTTTGTTTTAAATTTGTTTTTGGATTAAATAATAGTTCTGCATGGTTATAAAAAAAAATAACCACGAAGGCTAATGTATAATCTTCTAACCTAATCTATCCAAGTCGGATACGGAAAATACGGATAAAAACACTTATGATTAAGAAATATTAAAACGAATATTAGAATAAAACACCTTTATGAACTGTGGAATGAACTCCCCGCGGTGGTTTTCCCAAGCGACTACAATATGGGGTTCTTCAAGAAGGGCATAAGAAGGTTTCTTCAGGGTCGGCAGCACGAGTGTGACGCCCCTGGTGTTGCATACGTCCATAGGCCACGGTAACCACTTTCCATCAGGCGGGCCGTGTGCTTGTCTGCCACCTAAGTGGTATAAAAAAAAAAAAGTTATTTATTGAAATGATTATGAGTTTCGATTATTAGTATAAACAAATATATGAAAACAAATATTAGTAACAACAAATTTATGATAAGTGATATTATGAATTTCAATGATTATATATTTCAATATTTATTTGTAAAATTTTTATGAAGAATGATCATTATGACTTTAAATGGTATGAGAAAAATTTTCGGAAATCCGATGATAGGAGTTGAAAAGTTATGTAAGAAAATGCGCACCCAATTTGGCAGGTGCTTTTACTAAAATATTTTGATAGAATAAAATTGTTATTACGTAAAATATAATATTGATGCTGCGAACTTAAATGTGTGTTGAATTTATTCCAGATATTTCTTTCAAGTTACTTGAAAATGTTGATTTAAATTTTGTTATGTTTCATACGAATTCAAGTTCTCTATGGATTTTTGTTTTGTGGGTGGAATAATAAGAGTACGTTTTATTATCATAAAATAAAATTTAGGAGTTACTAGACATGTCTATGGCCGATTTTATTGTAGATGGGTCATAAAATATAACGATTCTATCGTCTATTATTGACGCTGACTGTACAATTTTGAAATGTCAGTGTGCGCTCAAGAATGCTATGACGGGTTGGGGTTAAATAGATTAAATTTTATAATAAAACGAGGGAGATTGCATTTACTGTGTACTAAGATAATTGAACTCTTATTTTCTTTTTATTAAAATTCAGAATAAGTGTATGGTTTGCTGTACCTGCTCAGTTATGGCTTGCGTCATTATAGAAACATATCCATCAATGGCTTACGTAGTCAGCACACGTTGTTGCGTATTGATTGAAGAAAAAGTTAAATTTATAACATCAT
Organism: Eilema depressum; assembly: GCA_914767945.1. Classification (NCBI taxonomy): domain Eukaryota; kingdom Metazoa; phylum Arthropoda; class Insecta; order Lepidoptera; family Erebidae; genus Eilema; species Eilema depressum. The sequence goes on along the minus strand of OU612031.1, from coordinate 18,940,322 downwards.
TAATTTTTTTTTATATAGGACACGTCAATTTGACTTTGTCTCGCCTGATGTTAAGCTGAAGGCAAAGTCTCTGATAAATAATAATTTCAATTTTATAAAAATATTTATTTTAAGTAAATATAAAATATCATTTGATATTAACCGTGCCAGACAAGCAGTAGACACATCGTTATTACGGAATGTTATTTTGGGAATCCTTTATCTGGTTACCAATTAGGATCATGTAATTATACGAGAGAATGAATTCACACAATTTACACGTAAAAATGAACAAAAGAATATTTGTTCATGTATCCATTATTATATAAATATTTTATTGTTTGTATACCAATGTACTATACACGGTAATGCGAGAAGTGGAAGGACCTTTTAATGAGGTTATTTTGAGATCTTGTCTGTTGAGTAAAGCTGTATTATAAAAGGTGGTAAGTCCAAGCTTTTCTCAGTATAAGTGGATCAGTTAAAGCGAGGAAGTGCCGTCCTCTCATTTAATATTGACGTTAATTAAGTTGGTCTTAACTCCCTCTCTTTCTTTTTCATCACTGTCCTCTTTTCTCTTAGCAAGTGATGTTATTAGTATTTTACTTGTGTAACTATTTGCTACCTTAGCACTATAAGGAGAAACTTGGTAAAGGATATCACGGAGTGAGGAATATAGATTGTAGCCGAAATCATTCGTCCGTAGACCTCACATAAGTCCATTTATAACTGTCCGAAATCGACAGTCACTTGCCCCAAATATCTTGCCTGTTGATTCAAATATCCGTATTGTTTTTCACACAAACGAAGCTTGGTATCATTATAAAAAATAACATTTCGGAGTAGTACTCGATTTTTTTGGTTGCAATAAAAATAAAAATCTAATTGCATTTTATTTTACGCTTCTGCTGCCAGCAGCAGTATTGTTTTTATTTTGTACATTCGGTTGTTGTTCATTACGTTTTGTTATTAAACCGCTGGACCGATTGGGATACTTTTGTGACTATATTATTCTGAAAAAAAGTAAATCTGAGGAAAAAAAATAGTTTGTTTAAAATTAGATTTTTAAACCATTTTCTCACCCCATAGTTTCAGATTCGGCCATCCACGACCTGAAAAAATTTAACCTGCATAAGTGGTCTTCTTCCTCTTATCGTCAAATCCGAGTCGCATCCGAAGCTTTTAGCTCGGAGTCTGGGGTCCGCTTTATTAGTCTTAACTACGGATTTGGCTAGACCTCGATATTTTCTGTGAAGCGATTGTCATCTGACCTCCACAACCTATAAGTGGTACCGAACAAAAATAATTAAGATATATTATCGAGTCGAATGTAGTATTAATCTAAGAAACATTCAAACAAAAAATAACCCAACTTTAAAACAAAGATTGTTGAAGAACTAACATACTTGTTTAGACAATATTTTAGGAACACGTTAGATATTATATCCAGAAAATGTTTTCATCTCAGCCGCGGCACCGTGTGAGCCGCGTGCAGTCGCGTAATGAAACAGTAGTCCCTGACAGCCTGTGTTTGGTCGTTTGTTACTCATAGTTGTAAAAGTTTCTCGTAAGCGTGTTCCTACGTTGTATGATATAATTTAGTGTACCTAACAGGCCTTTTAGTATGTTCAAGGTCAACAAAGATATACGTACAGCAGAGTAAAAAGTATATTATGGACTTGAATTTAATAGAGTAACTGTGCTTTTCTTGTCCTGTTGTGGTAAGTAGTCATTTTGGTGGGTTATTCCCAGTAGCCCCCACTGTCGACGCCACGGTCAAGCTAACATTGATTCATTGATTGATTTTTTAATTAGAATCTAAAAATAGCATAGTGGTCAGTTTATGAACTCAATCACTTCATAAGCTATTAATTACAGCAGGCTATCAAGATTAGACAGTATTAATTACCAAAACTCTTTAAGCATCAAAATTAGTAACTATATGCATTACACGATTTGACGCAGTAAAACTGTCATTTGTATCAGCATCTGACTGAGTGCAACACAAGCATTTAATCTGCCGCCGAATAAAAATGTTTCTGACATAAATGTTTTTCATTTTTCCGACACACGGATATCAGATTTTCCAATCCAGCTAGTATGTTTATGATTTAGTGCACTACAACTCAAAAAGTAATATTTTCGAGCGGGGAACACCCTTTTTTTCTTTATGTAACTCATGTCAATATTCAGCCTTAGCATAGTGGGAAAGAATCGTCTCTCATTTCTTGTTGATCAAAGTAATGACTAGTTTCAGTCACATGATAGATTTCCTTACTAGGTATATTAGTCAAAAAGCAACGATAAATATGATTTTTACCCCACAAACCAAGGATGCTGACAGTAAGAAACTGTAAATGGATTTTTTTATACCACTTAGGTGGCAGATAAGCACACGACCCACCTGATGGAAAGTGGTTACCGTGACCTATGTGCAACACCAGGGGAGTCACACTCATGCTGCCGACCCTGTAATAACAGAGAGATTTTATGCTGTCAGTACAGAAGACAAAGCGACACGCCTTTGGCCTTCCCATTGACAGCACAAAAACTCTCCAGTGAGCTCTAACTACCCTAAATTCTAAAGAATGAAGGCCACCATTATATTTGTCAACAATAAATCTATACATCTATCTTCTATACATATAATAAAATTGTAACCGATCGGTGTCTGTACATGGCATGGAAATGAGAAAAACCATCATAGGGGGACTTTACTAACGTAATAGAAGCCAAAACAACGTTTGTTAGAATTTTTGTCTGTTTATCTGTTTGTCTGTTTGTCTGTTTATCTGTTTGTCTGTGCGTTTGTGCACGCTAATCTCAGAATCGGCTGAACCGATTTGGTTGCGGTTTTCACTAATTGATTGTGGTAGGCTTCACTTAAAATTTAGTGTATTTTTTATTGAAATCGGTTCATAAATAAAAAAGTTGTGTCAATAATGAATGAATGAATCTTACCTAAAAATTGTGAATTGTGTGAATATATCGAAACAATAGAAGTAGCAAAATGCTGGAAAGAAGAGATTATTTTCGATCATAGAAGTCTGAAGAACTTCGAGAGGCAAGAGTAAAAAAAAATAACTGCGGAACCTTCGGCACAGCAAGAGTCTCGACAGAGTTCACATTGTTCTTATACGATGTTCTCTTGAATCCAACACAATAGTGAGTAGCCGGTTTGGTAATATTTTTGGTTCATAATGAATATCACCACGCTATTTTAATAAGGAACGAGGCAGAATGTATTTTAAACTATAATGTAATAAAATATATTATAAACGTCTATTTCGCAATCTAATGCCATGGTGTTTGTGACTTAGTAGGTTTGCGCTGGACGTCCAATCTCGCTGATCCAGGTTCGAACCCTACTAAAACGTGTTTTGTTTTTTTTATAGCCTTTCAATTAATTTTGTTATTTTACTTATTATATTATTTTATTTTTATGTGTTAGTTTTGTTTTAAATGAATTCCTGAGGTCACCAAAACCCTCGAGCCTTTGCAGATGCGTAGAGATGTAGCGTCCTTGGCGGTATTTTACCGTCTCTACTATGGTGAATGTTTTGATGAGCTCTTCCAATTAACCTACCCTTTCCTTTCATATATAGGACAACACGTGCAGGACTAAGATGCCACCCGTATACGGTGTAGAATATTTTTTCAAAAACCAAGCGGTTTGGCGACTCCTTCTTCTGTCGCACCATTATGACCTGAAATTCCTTACCAGTTCACGTGTTTCCCTCTTCCTACAGTTCCGGGTCCTTTAAGCGGGGCGTGAAAAAGCATCTGGTAATATTTTTGATAATTATCATCACGCTATTCTAATAGGGAACGAGGCACTATAATGTGATAAAAATATAATATGAACGTTTATTTCGCACAAAAAATCCGTGGTGTTTGTAGCTTAGTTGGTCTGCGGTGAACTTCCAATGTCGCTGATTCAGGTTCGAACCCATCTAAAACGGATTTTTTTATAGCTTTTCAATTTATTTTTGTTTTACTTATTTAATTTATTATCGTATTGTATTTATAGTGTTTTGTTTTAAATTAATTAATTTTATTCTCATTATTATTTACGGGTAGGTTCATACATTAAAATCATGATAAAAATAGGCTGTGTAACAGGAGTAGCAGAGAAAAATTGAAAAGACGCATTGACGTTAGCACTGGCCGGCTGCACCACTCGGTCACAATTGACCAATTGTGACTGAGTGGTAGTCAACGTTTCAGAACTTCGACTTCTGTTTTAAGTTATTAAAAATTAGCTCTTCCTTCAACTTTGTTCAGGAATTTGATCAACATATTATGTTTTTTAGGGCTCCGTACCTGAAAAGGACAAAACGGAATCCTTTACAGGATCACTTCGTTGCCCGTCTCTCTGTCTGTCTGTCAAGATCTTTTTCTCAGGAATGCGTAGAGAGATCAAAGTGAAATTCATGCCACATACTTAAGTTTATAACGCCTTGAAACTGTGCCGAAATCGAGTTTCAAAGTCAACGCAATCAAAATATATTGCGGTTTATGGTTATGCTTAAGTTACGGAACCCTCGGTGCGCGAGTGCGACTCGCACTTGACTGGTTTTTATATATAATTATTCAATCCGTTTATATCCGGTATCTCCAATGGGTACCACCACACTAGGGCTAGCGCAGACGTGGCTATGTCGGAATTGAACCGATTAAAATTACACAGAAGAGGTGTGGCACAGCCCAATAGGCAGCCCTAAATGTGGAGAGCAGGGAACCTTGCGTGTGTAACACGACGTACCACCGTCCCTGCCATGCTTGGGCTAGAGTAACGGGTGGCCCGTCTCATCGCCATCAAATCCGCGTTCATGGAGCAAGGAGATCGTTGCACGTTCTCTTTGATTTCCGTTGCGTATTCTGGGGAGTGCCCGAGTAGTGATCCTCTCCCGTACCTCTTTCGTCACATATTTTGCCTTTATTATGACCTCACAATACGAAGTGGCGCACCATGCACCAAACCATAAGGCCACCATTCAAGAGGCGTTTGACGGCCATTATGACGGCCTTGCTTTTTCACACCCAAGCGCGATGTGAAAGAATCCGCGATCATAAGAAGGAAACATGGATGTGGGTAGAGCAATACAGTTTTTTGCTGTGCAATAAAGAAATGAAGTTCCGAACCGCTTGGTTCGAGGCGATATTATCTCTCCCGTACGTGGTGTCACACCACGGCTCAGCACGTGTTATTTACAGTCAGAAAAGCAAATTCTCTACGCAAATGCAGAGATTCTAAAACATTAGTAACCTGAAACCTATCAATGCATGCCTCTGCAATCTTATCGATTGCGTCTTATACGTACCGCGCAAAGCCATCCCATAAATGAGATCAGTGTACCACAAGGAGCCAAACTGTGTATAATAAAAAAATACCGCTGCTCCTATTATACGAAAGGGAGCAAAAAATGTGGGCAGAGAAACATCCAGTTCCGGCAGATTTCATCAGATCAACAGAAATCTCACCATCAGTCTCAACACCGGTTGCCAACTTCGAAGTATAATCACCTGCGGACAAAAGTTGGCCAGTGCAAGGGAAATATGGCGAAATGAGGTCATATTGACCAGTTGCAAGTGTACCCTGCGCCTGCTAGGCCCTATCCCAGTCAAGGCGGCATTTGCCCTCTTGCCCACTGTGCCCATTCACCTGCGTGTAAGGCAACGATCAACGATGTGGCTGTGGTCGGTAAAATTTAACATGAAAGACTGCTTTCATGTTAAATTTTACCGACCACAGCCACATCGTTATACTGATAATCAATCAACCATTGACTCAGTAAAGGAGAACCCCTGCTCTGACGTGTAAAAACGTCTTTATATGCAGGGCTCCGGGTTTTCGTGCAGTTATTTTCATAACGCTCTCGATGTAGTTTTATCTGTTCAGTTCGTAAGTAGTAGTAGCGTGTTCCAAGGATTTGGGAGGAAGGGAGGATATTTCGAGCATTATAGCTAATGAACATTGCTAAAAGTGGATACAAAAAGTTTGGTAAGCAAAAAATAAAAAATTTCAAAACCATTTCATAGCGTTTGCCTAGCCCATAGAAGAAGCCTGTCTAATTTCGTAGTTTTCGGTAGTTTAGCCCTGTATGTATTAGTCAGTCACTCGAAGAAGACTTTCTTCAAAAAAGTAATTGAGATAATAATGAATTAAATGAATTATCTGTTCTGTGACAAGGGTTTGAGTCATTCCGAACTTAACGCGGACGAAGTCGCGGGCAGCAGCTAGTCAATACTAAAATGCTGGCTTTTGGTTTATCGCGTCGATAGATGCTTTCCGAAATCTTAGAAAGACAGAAACACTGCTGTTAAAGAATTCCAAGCCTTTAGTTTGTGGCAAAGAAAACAGTGTTCTTATGAAATCCGTGAACTTAAATTCTATAAAGAACAGATTCACGTAGGTCTGCGAACTTTCGCATACTTATGCCACCGCACCAGCGCTTTGTTTTTCATCTATGATAGAATATATTCCATTTTGTTAAGCTGTATGAGCTTAGTGAAAGATAAAGTTGAAATAATAGAGCTGTTTTACATAAAATAAAACAGTTATTATGGCCGAAAGAAAGACGGTATTAGTTTGAAGAAGCTGTCTGTGATTTTTCCCTTTTTTAAGCGTTAACATTGTTAAAATCTTACCTCTAGTCCTCTTTCGACTATAGTTACCCGTTTAAATCACCGCTAGGGGCGCCACTGTTTCCAGTCGCACATCTTTATGTCAATCATAGATCATAGTGTCTTCTCGCCAGCAAGGACCTTGCTCTAATACCGTCTTTCTTTCGGCCATAATAACTGTTTTATTTTATGTAAAACAGCTCTATTATGACCTCCGAAAGACGGTATTAGTTTGAAGACCTGTTTGGTTTCTGCTGGTGATGGTAACTATAACAACGCTATGTGATAATATAGAAAACAGTATTATTTAGCATATGAATTAAAATAATGCCTTATTATAATTATTAATCATAATAAAATGTTTATACAAAACATGCAACCAAGATGTATATCATATTCATAACATCAAACATTAATTAAAATTTATTACCAAATTGAGACTTCCAATTTCCTCAACATAAAACCTATGCCATGGGCATAATTACAAGTCAACCTTTGAAGGTAACTGCGGATCTGAAGCTACCTTGAGCCGCATCAATATGTACTGCATAAAAATAGATCTTATCCATTCTCCTAGGAGTGTCGTGGTAGCTGCTCTAATTGAGATAAAACAACTAGTTACATCAGTAACATAGACCGCAAGGTTGAGTGTACTGAAGTACACAATTAGGCATTTTGGTGTTTGACAATTAGCACCGATTGCCTATGCTAGCTACAATCAGTTTTAGAATATAATGTATTCTGGCTTTCACTTAATTCTCTCTTCGACTTATATAATGCACAATGGGCGGCCTTATCGCTAACAGCGATTTCTTCCAGGCAACCTTTGGATGGATAGAAGCAAAAGAGATGATAGGGTAGCGTACAATTTTTCAATGAGATGAAACAATGAAGCTGCGATACTGCGAAATTTATCTAATACGTGAAGTCATGTACTCACCTGTCTGAAGCAAGAGACAGAATAATGGCAACTCTTCTAGAAATATCTAAAATAAACTGTTATATGGTACTGAAAATAGTCAGTTAGATATTATTTGGGTATCCTATCACTTCTCGTGGTATGGGTTACCAAGGAATACGGCTATTCCCCATCCGACAGTAGACATTAGTGATCAGTGAGTCATGACTCATGACCAAGCGTTTATCTGACTGCAATGGGTCTGGCCCCCGTCATGTGAACTCATAACTATCTGGCCAAATGTGGGTGTCAAATATTACACCTCTGTCCCATGGAGGGGTTCACAGGCGTGAATGTATGTATCCCATTCAGGATAATTAATGGCCTGGGCTTTCCTTAGAAAAACTGTCTACATTTGTAGCACAGTACGGAAACACTGCAGATCCTATAGATCTGCGGGCCCTGCAGATGTTAATTATTAAATCAATTGAATTGTAAGCCCAAAATAAAATTATGTTTAAAATGGGGATATGCAAAATACATTCCTGCCGTATGACATAAAAGATTGCCAATGAATATGCAATATGTAACCCATAGTTGTATGGGTCGGTATCCCGTACACTTAGACTATACACAATCTATACATTACCGTCACGACGTAAAAAATAGCTACTACTTTGGAACAAGTTTGAGATATACTAAAATCTCATAATATGCAAATTTGACATGCAACTGATACTTTGTCAATACAGTGTATAGTCAAAGCATTGATCAAGAGTGGTTATCCGCTAACTACAACTTGATAACTCCAGTTTTCCTCTTTTTCAATTTTTATTTCTAACCCCCCCCTTTTTAAGGAGGATAGCAACTCTCGGCTGAGGGGTCTATTAGGATCTCCCGGAGATCTTTTATTGGCAAGGGGTCGATTAGGGCTCTCAATCAGCCCAATTTGTGTTCCCTTGGCATTGTATAGAAGGGCCAGCCACTGAAGTATTAAAATAGGTGGGAGAAAACATCCATCCCAATTCCCAACTGATGTATTAGGATCTTCCGCAGATCCTTTATTTGTCAGGGGCCGTTAGGGCTGTCAATCTAAGACTAATCAGCCCAAAGTACTGATCCCACTATGTGGCTATATTTAGAATTATTAAAATAGGTGGGGGAAAAACCTCCATTCTAACTGATCTATTAGGATCTTCCGCAGATCCTTTATTAGTCAGGGCCGTTAGGGCTGTCAATCTGAGATCAATCAGCCTAAAGTACTGATAGGTATGATGTAGTTCCAGTTTAACTGAAAGCCTTACATGTGGTCACTGAACCACCTTTGAGTCCCGCGTCATGCACTGGGGAACGACGGGTGAGTCCCTTTGATGTAAAAGGGTTGATATTGCATATGTCCTGATCTTTGATCGAGGCCATTGCGACTCCTAGCAGAAGTTTACATTCATGAACGAATCAGCCTCTTGAGACGAGGTCAAAGAATCCGTTAACTTCTCAGGGAGATAACCGTCAGTATTATATTGAACTGCTCGGTTGATTGGTCAGCTCTAGAGGGGTTAAGGGGCAAGTGCGCCCATCATTTCAGTTGGCTGTCCGACTGAACCAGTAGTGCATTTTGTACATAAACAATAATGCTGCATGCACTGCAAACAACTCCCTCACATTCGAATGCCGTTTTTTGTAGGCTCTAACTCCATTTGCTTGACAACATAAAGTTGTTCAACTTCAGTCCCCCAGCCCGCGTCCGCCGCGTTCTGTAGTGAGAAAGTGAGTCACATTTTGCCTGTGTATCACTTGTGCACTGTGGTTCCCATTCCTGAGCCGCCACTATAATTTGCACCTCACTAGGGGATGCAGAGCCCATCTTTCTCTTCATCTACCTTGTTTGAAGCAAGCAAAAATAAAATTGCATCCTGAGACAATGAAATTGATCATTCTAGTCGTCAGGTTAACTTCAAGTGTCTTGCAACTATAGTACAGTCAACGACAAAAGTAGATTAATTAGTAGTACTGTGTAGTTACTTTGTTTTCTAAATATTATACGACTACTTATACATCAACTTAATTGACACATTATTAAGCAATGTAATGAAGTTTTTTTTTTTTTTTTATTAAATTTTTTTTTTTTTTATGGACTTTTGATGTTGACTGTATCGCTTGGAGGCAAGTCATAGTTTTGCAAATTTTTGGCAATATACCAATTAAGTAGCTATTTTAGTTACTTTGTGGGCAAAGGCATCAAGTTGAAATCTGTGTTTCAAGTGACTCTAGGTGAATTGATTGGAATTTACCTACCGATCCAACTTTAACAATGTGACTATATGTTATACTTTAGATAATTATATTATGTTCACGGATAAAAACATTATTATGGCATCGTTAAGTGGGTATTAACCAAAGCCCCAAAACAAAAATTATATAGGAATTGTTTAGCAAATGAACCATAACCATGACTTGTTTCCAAAGGATTTCCGCAATCCAATTAGTCGCAGTTACAATGGCATAAGGTGAAGATGAGGCTGAAAGAGTGGGCTCTTAGAGAGACAATTTCTTTTCCATATTAGGTGTTACTCGCAAGAGCCTCCTGTGAAATTACTTTATGCATAGATGAAGATATGCCTGGTGCAAGTCTTGTCATCCAATCTACCTGTTGTAAGAACTGAATCCCAAATAATTGGAATTTCAACTGACATGTTAAGTTCAAACTTTTAAGTTTAAAAAGGGGAATAATGTCCCATCTGACCTTTTATTAAAGACGTTATGAACAAGAAAGAGCTGTTCCTCAACATTTAATTTAATTATTTTTTAACTATTTATGTAGGTATGTGTAAAATAGTAGTTATAAAAAAATGTTAAATTCTTTGCATCCTAAGATGACATGCATTTATGCCTACTACTTTCTTACAATATAGATTAGTATTTTTATATATATTCTTGTTTTAACGTATGAATATCACGCCAACTAGGGCACCCTCAAGAATTCAACTTGGAATAAGACTTAAAATGCAGTCATTGGGCACTGGGTTGTTACAAGTCATTGGGCCTATTGTTTATTGGTATAAAAAGACTTGGAATGTTATAATATTGCTATTTTGTAAGCCAGTTTTTAGAAGTTCCTGACCCTGCAATACAATGTATACAAGTACGCCATCGACTGTTCAGTGCTGGCAACATAATCATACCTTTTATTAAAGTGATACATCATTTATAACGTATTTATTTTTATTGGGCCGGTAAATCCAAGCGCCGCTACACTCATTATAATAGTCCATAAATCAAGTACCTCTCTAGGTTTCCAAGGAACGATCTTATTGTTTTCGTAACAAATATAATAATTTTATATTTTCCAATAAAAAAATTAAAGTACCTACATCAGTAACTAACGAATGTAAATGATTATTAATATAATTCTAACAGGTTGATTTTTGTAAAAACCTTAACATATAGCGGAATGAGTTCCGAGCGTGAGACCGAACTCTCAAACACATTTCGAAATGACTTGGTTAAACCGCTTATTTTATTCGAGGACAGCGAGGCAAAGTCGTTCTAATCTTCCGAAGATGAGAACTATTTTTGGACTTATTAGTGCTTCGCTCTTCGCTCTCCCTCGGGAGCAACGATTCCTCAGCGGTATTCATTAATTAGTATGGTACAATCTACTTACCGAAGCTCACGGAAAGAAACTTCACTAAATAAGATACCTTGTACTTATTTATGCTGCACTGTACACATACATACGGTAAAAACAATGTATTTACTATTTAATTAGTTATTTATTAACTTTTATCTTGACTTGAAAATTTTTTCACCTTCACGCGGTAAAATCACAAAACGCTATGATCTATGATTGACATAAAGATGTGCGACTGGAAACAGTGGCGCCCCTAGCGGTGATTTAAACGGGTAACTATAGTCGAAAGAGGACTAGAGGTAAGATTTTAACAATGTTAACGCTTAAAAAAGGGAAAAATCACAGACAGCTTCTTCAAACTAATACCGTCTTTCGGAGGTCATAATATTATATTTTACAAGCGTTGAAATCCAAGTACAAAGTAAACCAAGTGTGGAATTACACAGTTAAGATTAATTTAATATTCTGTAGATATATTTTGTTATTTTATTATCGTTATATTGTTGATCTGTGGATAGTAGTTTCTTTTTGTTCTGCCTTTGTGGAGCGTTGTGTACCTAATTTCTATGGTACTGAATAAATTGTGTCAACTTTTTTGCTCTCTCTCTCACTCTCTTTGAATTCATTTGGTTGAAATTGAAAAAAAAAAAAAACACATACCTAAGCAATATTAAACTGAAAGTATAGGGTCGGCAGCACGAGTGTAATGCCTCTGGTGTTGCATACGTCCATAGGCCATGGTAACCACTTTCCATCAGGTGGGCCGTGTGCTTGTTTACTACCTAAGCGGTGAAAAAAGAAATTGACGATATTGTATAACTGAACTAAGAAAAACGCGTGTGATCAAAGACAATAGCGAATAACTGCGTACAAAAGAAAAAGGAATTGATATCCCGAATAGTAATAAATTGTTAGACTCGGATCGTTGCCATGGATCCGATCGCATATATTATTATCCCTCCTTTTTTAGGGTTCCGTAGCCAAATGGCAAAAAACGGAACCCTTATAGATGCGTCATGTCTGTCCGTCCGTCTGTCTGTCTGTCTGTCTGTCCGTCCGTATGTCACAGCCACTTGTCTCCGAAACTATAAGGCCTATGCTGTTGAAACTTGGTAAGAAGATGTATTCTGTGAACCGCATTAAGAATTTCACACAGAAATAAAAAAAAGCATTAAATTTTGGGGGTCCCCATACTTAGAACTGAAACTCAAAATTTTTTTTTCATCAAACCCATACGTGTGGGGTATCTATAGATAGGTCTTTGAAAATGCTATTGAGATTTCTAACATATTTTTTTTCTAAACTGAATAGTTTGCGCGAGAGACACTTCCAAAGTGGAAAAATGTGTCCCCCCCCCCCCCCCCGAATGATAATGTTATATTAAGAAGATTAAGAATGATAAATCTAAAAAAAATAAATGATGTAAATTGCCATGTAAACTTCCACTAAAAATTGGTTCGAACGAGATCCAGTCAGTAGTTTTTTTTTAATACGTCATAAACCGCAATTTTCGCCTTTGCTACTACGGAACCCTTCATGGGCGAGTCCGACTCGCACTTGGCTGATTTTATTTACTGAATCAATCTTAGAGATTGAAAAAATGTTATGAAGACAAACGTTTCAGTTTTTATCAAATTGAACATTAATTCTTAAAGATGTCTGCCCCCCTAGACAAGTGGGAATTCCTTGGCGTATTGTACAATAGAATGATGAATGTATGAGTTTTGATGTACCTATATTAACCCCATACATTCGTCATTCTATTCTTCAATACAACCATTTATCTAGGGGAGCCCCCCTCATCGATATCAACTGCGTTATCAAATAAGAATGATCTTTATTTCTGTGTATACTACTTATATGAATAGTTATTGTGCCCTACCTTCTTACATATTTTAGAAACACAGAAAGTAATAAAGCCAAGATGTAAGACGCCCCAGTTCCCTAACAAGATCTTTAGGACTCAAGCTGACATCACCTCATCTCTTGAAGTTGGGGATTAGACGGTATTCGCACCCGTAAAAGAAAAGGTAAGCCAAATCTAGAAAGGGATTAGGAGAGAGAGGAAATCTTTTGATAAAAAGTGTAGACTTTCAAAGCGTTGTATATAAATGATCTTGCTGTTGCCCGCGGCTCCAACCACGCGGATGTCGGTTAGCGCGTCCAAATAAAAAAACGTTCTTTTCCAAGTTAATCTATCTGTGTATGAAATTCCATCAGACTTTCTTCAAAAAAGTCGAAATTTCTCATACAAACTTTCATGCCTTTCCTGCAAGGTTAACCCTTGAACCACTTTTTTCACGATAAAAGGGGTTCGGACTCGTGGTTACCCCGTTAAGGGAGCCTAGTCCTCTCCCAAGCCCACCTCTGTACCAAAGGAGATGGGTAGGCTTTCATACATTCTTGGGCCAAAAATGTAATAAGATGAGGGTGGTATCAAGAACTGTTCAGCGGTTTATTTTTTTTATTGGAAGTTTTAGATTGCAGCAGTGGTTATGTACAATCTACCCGGTCAGCAAAGAGGGAGTTGGAACATGGAATGGTGAAAGTGTAACAGACAGACAGAGGTACTTTCACATTTTTATTATCAGTGAAGATAAGGATTTTGTCGCAAAGCATTCACATGGTCAAAACTGTGTAAATTTGAACCCGCAACATTTCAATTTTAAGCCTGACCCTTAAGTTTTAGAATAAATGTGTAAAATAGTAAAAGTTTGCATTACTTTATCCATGCACGAAACCACAACAGCGTTTTCCTAGATAAAGTTAAATGAACCGACGACAGGAGTTGTTCTTCGTGATCTAATTTCTAACGATATTGAATCGCTTCGCTAGAAATACGATTAACTCTAAATCGAATCGCTCGATTGTATGGTCGCAATTTGATCTTTGAAGCCCGATAAGATACCCTATTTCAGAATAGAGACGGCACATCACTATGGAGAGATTTAAAACACATCTAAATACAGTAAACAAACACAGAGATTTCCTACTTCATTATAACCGTGTACACGTCAATGTAGGCCGAATACATTTCTAATTTGACGTCTTGTAAACAAGGGCACGGTGTCCCGAAAAGTGAAAGAAATCCCAGAGTGTAAACATAATTATTTTAATGTCAATATCAACATTGAAATTGTCCATTCACAAGTCCGGTAATGTATTCCCGGGCGATGCCGGGGGTCACTTATGTAAACAATGCTTTATGGTGTGGCGTTATTTATAAGCGTAAGCGACATAAATTAATTAACTGACTTAGAAGTGAAAAACAGGACTGTAGTAGTCTTGTTTTTTGTGATTATCTCAAACAAATATAGTCTGGGGTTTGTTATATAAACAATACAGCGAGATAAGTAAAAACATGAGAGACGCGCTTTACACAGCTAATTAGTATTATATTTGTCAACTCGACAGTATGAAGGTGATTTGTTGAAAAACCAAATGATTTTTTGGAAAACATATTAGTATATTTTGACACTGCTATTATTTTTAAAATTGAAAATTGGGTACAATATTTTACTTTACTTTTTACAATACAACAATACAATACAATATTTGTTTCTGTGTTGCTATGGACGGACGAAACTAAATTTTACAATAATATAAATAATTGTGAATAAATTACTGCTAAATTTGTTTTCTAAATTTAGATTTTTTGCTGTTACCTAAATGGAATAGAATATAAACCAAATTAAGGATTCGACATAGGATTCAAATAAAGGATTTCAAACAAAAAGCACTGAGTCTTGCTTGTCACGTGCACCGGAGTCCTTGATCACGCTCCGGTAGCCAGGCGATGCATTTCCACATCGTTGGCTGTTTAAGAGCTGCCCGACTATAATAGAAGAAGCAAGGTGCTGTTTTGTGACGGGACGCCGCCGCGCGCCGCCACCACGCGGACGCGGCTCCCAAGGCAACGGGCTCCTTGGCAACCAGCTGCCAAAAACATTGTCAAAATTTTTCAGTGCTGTTTTAATCGTCATAGTGTTTTTTTATTTATTTATAGTGTTTTGTACATATAGTGTTTATAAAATTATGAGTGCTAGTTTTAAGTATTTTAAGTGCCCCTTTTTCTCCTATATAATACACCTATGTTGCACGATAGTGATGCGGCGGAGGTAAGTCAACCTACTACATCGCTATTAAATGTGATAAGATGCCCTCAGTGCCCCCAAGCCCGTTTTTTTAAGAGTGAGCGAGGTTTGAAAATACATGTCGGGAAAGTACACAAACCCCGACATGTATCTCCAAACCCTCCTCTGGTTATTCAACCCTCACCAAGTTTAGCTTCTGAGAACAACATTGAAATTCCCTTTTGGCAAAGACTATCTCACTTGAAAAACTCGGTTTCGATCCTAAAGAGAATTCCTCGTGGTGCAAGACCTATCGTTGCAAAAAGTTTATCAAATTGCATAGGTCTTGTTCTGCGAGAAAATACTAAAACGGCTTGGGAGCAACTGCTCACTTTCCCATACAAAATTCTACATATAAAAACAGACAGGACAGACCACCGAACATCTAGAAATTCATTAACGTCTCAAATTAAAAATAATTGCAACACTTTAACGGAAAATTTAAACCCAACATACTCCACTTTTCGAAAAAGCAATATTTATAATTTGGTTGAATCAAAATTAAGGGACGGTGACATTAGTGGGGCATCGAGATTGCTTTTTAGCAGCGATGTAGTGGCGCCTTGCTCCCCGGAAACCCTCGCTGGTCTCCGGAATAAGCATCCGGCGCCTGCGGATGGCCTTTCTTTTCCTGAGGCGCCTGACTATGACCCTGATTGCCTGTGCGTAACAGCCAAGGAAGTGCTGGCAGCCGTTGTCTCCTTTCGAAGTGGCTCTGCTGGCGGCCTCGACGCTTTGACTCCACAACATTTAAAAGATCTTTTGGGGTCGAGCGCCGGGGAGGCCGGTGAGGCACTTCTGAAGGAGCTAACGGCTCTCATGAACTTGATGCTCTCCGGTAGTGTGGACGATGCCATCATAGATATTTTATATGGGGCTAATTTGTGTGCCCTTCGCAAGGGGGATGGTGGCATTCGTCCCATTGCCGTGGGATGCACTTATCGACGTATGGCAGCCAAACTTTGCTGCCAGTACTATAAAACCGATTTAGCTATGAAATTCCAGCCCGTCCAACTTGGTTTTGGCTCAAAGGGGGGCTGTGAGGCTGCCATACATGCATTATCAACCTACCTTGGCTCCAGGAAGAGTGAGGTAATCCTCAAGGTTGATGTGAAGAATGCGTTCAATTCGGTGAACAGGGACACCTTGTTGACCCAATCTAAATTAGAAATACCCAAAATTTATAATTTTCTTTGGCAATGTTACAGATATCCCTCTAAATTATTATATAAGGACAACCTTCTGGAATCTGCTGTTGGCTGTCAACAAGGAGACCCTCTTGGACCGGTAATTTTCAGCTTAGCTATCCAACCTATTATTCGAAGGTTAAATTCTAAATTTAATGTATGGTACCTAGACGACGGGACTCTAGGAGGAGATGTGGAGACAGTTCTACAAGATTTGGCTTTTATTAAAAATGAATTTAATTTAATTGGTTTAGATCTAAATTACAATAAATGCGAGATTTTTTTAAATGACGTTTCGGACAAAATTTCAACTATTTCTAAATTTAATTCTTTAGCTCCTAATATCAAAATTATTGAAAAAGAATCTCTTCGCCTCCTTGGGTCCCCAATCCTAGAAGATGCCTACACCTCATTTATAGAGGAAAAAATTCAAAATTTTAGTGACATCTCGGACCGCCTACTAAAAATTAATATTCATTCGGCTTTTACTATTCTTCGGTATTGCCTTTTTGTACCAAAATTCACCCATGCTCTCAGATCCACACCATTTTGGAAACATTTAACAATTTTGGAAAAAATGGACAAAATCATAGAAATTACACTCACCAAAATTATAAATGTGGCTTTGAATGACCGAGCTTCACTACAAGCGTCATTACCGATTCGTTTAGGTGGGCTCGGTATTCGAAAAATTTCCGATGTCAGCTTACCAGCGTTCCTGTCTTCGGTCCACAGTACGGAAGAATTAACTAGGAAAATTCTTGAACCTACACTAGTTAATTCTGAAGTATTGTGTAAGACTGACGCAGTGAACGCTTGGAAAATTGCATGTCCAAACACCGATCTCCCAAAGAACCTTTTCTCACAGCGTCGGTGGGACGGGCCGCTCTGCAGCTTAGTAAGACAAAATTTACTCAATACATGCTCTAATGCTGCTGAGCGTGCCCGTTTATTGGCGGTTGGTGAGTGGGAATCGGGTCTTTGGCTACAAGCTCTTCCGTCATCTAACGTAGGGACTATGTTAGATGACACTACCTTCCGCATCGCAACGTGCCTCCGATTAGGCGCGCCGTGTGTTTCTCCGCATCGATGCCGTTGTGGAGAAGCAGTTGACCGACTCGGACACCATGGCCTGTCGTGCTGCAGGAGCGCTGGGCGAATTCCACGACACGCCAGCCTAAACGACATTATCCGCCGTGCTCTTGTCACCGCCGGTGTGCCAGCCGTGTTTGAACCAAACGGTTTGGCGCGCGACGATGGCAAGAGACCGGATGGTATGTCGTTAATGCCATGGAAAATGGGTAGGACTCTGGTGTGGGCAATCCCCTACCCATATTCCTGGCACGGCTGGCTGTGCCGGTGCTGCTGCTGCTTCTGCAGAGGCTCTCAAGCGGCGCAAATACTCCAATCTCATTGGAGATTATGAATTTGTGCCGTTTGGAGTCGAAACGTTGGGACCATGGGGTCCGAGCGCGCGCAATCTCTTCAGGGAGATTGCGAAGCGTATGGTCGACGCTTCTCGTGACCAGAAGGCTGGCCTCTTTTTAGGTCAGAGAATAAGCATTGCCATACAACGTGGCAATGCTGCCAGTCTTCTGGGAACGTTACCACAAGAGGCATGCGATGCGGAGGAATTCCACGACGCGTTCGGTTTTAGTTTTTAATTTGTCCTTTTATGTATATATTTTTAGTTTTATTGTTAATATTGTAAATATTTAAATTGTACCATAGTAGGATTAACCAGAATAAATATCTTTTAGTGAAAGTTTTGTATATTAAACACATACTACATATTTTACTTTACTTACTTTTACTTTTATCTAGTAGGATAATAATAATATCTATTGCACGGTATTACTGAATTAGTCCAGTCATTTGGTATTTTTACCTGGAAAGTTTTCCGGGAGTTTTGAAAATTGGCAATTTTATAGATTTTGATATGCTCTTTCCAAATTTGAACTTTGCCACCTCGTATATTTGCCGCTCGCGCCGCCATTTTGAAAAAATGGCGCCCAAAACCAGTTTTTTGATAATTACTCCTTTCCGACGCATTTTACAGGAAAAACATATTTAACAAAATAAAAGTAGAGGAAATTTCCTACAATTTGTGATAATTTTTTTTTCCCTAAAACTAATAGTTTCGGTGTAGGAGCGCCGTAAAGTGTAATTCAATACACGTTTCGGCAGAAATACTCATTTCCACACCACCATGAGGTAGAGAAATCGGCGCGTTTTTTTTATCGTGGTTTCTATCTACTTCATTAGAAGCCATGGCTCTGTAAATGCAAACGACACTGTGAAATGATAAACGTATACTGATGACTCAGACTAAATATTTCTGTTGAGCTCAGCCGGGGCTAGATGTTTCTTAGAAGGGAAAGAAGGGGCCTGACACAGAAGGGACGCATTTCTTTATACCTGCGGAGACATGACAGACTATAGTTACCTATAATTACTATAGATAACCTTCGTATATTTTTTATAATTTACAAATCACAGTATGAGCAGTTTAAAGTAAATATTACACGTTGGTGTGGATGTATAATGGTTTACGGCGCTCGTACGCCGAAACTATTGATTTTAGGAAAGAAAAGGTTTGACATAAATTGTAGGAAATTTTCTCTACTTTTATTTTGTGTAATATGTTTTTCCTGTAAAATGCGCCGGAAAGGAGTTATTATCTAAAAACTGCTTTTGGGCGCCATTTTTTCAAAATGGCGGCGCGAGCGGCAAACATACGAGGTGGCAAAGTTCAAATTTGGAAAAAGCATATCAAAATCTATAAAATTGCCAATTTTCAAAACTCCCGGAAAACTTTCCAGGTAATGTTGTAGGTTTTCGCCCAAATGACTGGACTAAATAGTGATTACAATTTTGCAGTTATTAGATACATATTTTGATTACTTCAATTTCATAGTTTCCATTATGTTTTGTATAACTAGCTCTTTATCTGAAAAGCTTTTTAAATCAATGATTATCTACTAATAATTATATTATTACTGTATTTTCGCTTTTATCTTGCACCACACACCCGTCGACATTTGTTTAAACAACTTGTGCAGGATTTCTTATAACTACAGTTGGTTGCGATCGGTCTGACTTATTTGTTTTTCGTGCGACTCTTGGGTCGTCATTGACGATATCCAGCACGCGTTCTCGAGAATGACGGGGTTAATGAACCACATAACTCTCAGTTTCATTATGATCATGTCTTGAAGAATCGATATTCTCTTTAAATTTCAAATGTATTTCATGTGAATGTCATCGCAAAGAATGATAAATGGGTGTTCACGTTACAAGATTGTGGAGTTTATTCTTTAGTAAGTTTGGTTGCCTTGTGAGTCGAAAGTTTTCTGTATTTTATTTACTATTTATGAGGTCTGAAATGCTGCAAAGTCAAACTTTCAATTGTGTTGAGGCTCCTCTGCGTTAATTTTTTATTCACTTTGGTATGTAATGGGCGGTAAGTCGTATATTATTAAGCGCCCTTCCAAATGAGTTGACCTCAAACGTTGTGTATGCTAAATAACCACATCGTTCAAAGCTAACATTAAGTCGTAAAATGGGTAGGCAGAGGGTAATGTCGACTCTGTGTTTTGTGTTTGATCACTAGTATCCTTTTTTCAGTGTCTCTCCCTCTAAATGTAAATGTAGAAGCTATAAATCCTGAGGTTCATAAACGTTACTTTGTGACTTAAATGAAGAAAGACGTCGGTGTTATTGGGAGCCCTGTGCCTTATATTATAGTATAGGATACAGAGATATGGGTAGTGAGCCTAATACAATCATATTTTTATAAGGGACATAATAAAAATAGGATATTGTTACTCAATTACGTTGAAATAAACAAAGAGGGTTTTGTGTGTTTGATCGGTGAACTATGTAGATATATGATATTATGCCCTCTTTACTCCAAAATGTCCGTTTTCGAAAAATGCCACAATTAAGCTTCTCAGTTTTTGTAACGATTTTTTCGATAGCTCATATTCATTGTTAAATGTATAGTTAACTAAAATTTCATTAATATCCAAAAATATAGGAACATTTAAATCAGAACCAGGTCATTTATAAATACCTACTAAAATATCATAATGATACTTACATTTAAAATGCAAGGTCTCTCTGAAGCTAACTTCGAAGTCAGGTAAGTTTAAATATCCTTTGATTCAAAAACGTTCCTAAATCTAATTTGTGCAGTTGGTTCTTACTGCAGTTTGTACGCAGAGCTTTGGGAATTAATTCTACTTTGTAGTGAAGTGTAGCGGTAGGTACAGCACCGAGCAATAATAGGTATATATACATTGTCACATTTTCTAAAATATGTAAACTGTAATTGTAATTTGTTCAAAATTAACTAACCATTACATGATGTCAAAATAAGGTATACGTTTATTCCGCATTAATATAATCGAAAAAAAAAAAAAATCTTAAATACATTCACACTTCGAATATCATTTACCCTAGGTCAATACATTGTATCTACCTATACACGAAAGTAATTACTTTTGAAGGGACGTCCAGCCAAATTATAGTTATAACACTTATAGTAGAACGATGGAAATATTATCCTACTAATAATATAAATGTGAAAATTTGTGAAAATGTTTTGATGTTTGTTTCTCAATCACGCTTCAATTGCTGAACGGATCTGGCTGAAATTTGGCACAGTGATAGATTTGAATCTGAAATAGTACATAGGCTACTTTTATTGAGGAATAGGTTCCCATGGCTAGCGGGAACAGGATCAAAATTCCGTACTGGCGGGCATGGAATTTTGATCTCGTGTTTGCAAGTGACATGTGTTTGTGTGAAAAAAGTATTGATATTCGCGTAAACTTCCGATAGTCAATCATGTTAAATCTGGTGGTGAAACCAGCCTTCTGTGTCAATTTATTCTGTGTCATAAACCTCTTGAGAATAAAGGAAAATTAACGCTGCCAGTAATCCCAACCAACACTTAATTATTTCGTAATGAACAAGGTTTTGGCTACAAGATGATTCCTTATATTTCTGGGCAGGTTAATAAAGAAAGTATACACAGAGACAGGCAAATGAGGTTTTTTTGGTAATCAACAATTTGTATCTTATTTGACGATAATTTCTAGTATTATCCAGCGACCAAAATATGGGGCTCTTCAAAAAGGGTTTAAGAAGGTTTCTACAAGGTCGGCAACACGAGTGTGACACCCATGGTGTTGCATACGTCCACACACGTGGGCATGTCTGCCACCTAAATTGTGTAAAAAATCCTTACTTACAAAATGTAAGCTCTGTATAACAATCTTTATACTTATTTGGAAATATTTATTTTTTATTTATTTATTTATTAATTCCTCATACTACCATTATTACAGGTTGCCCCCAATGCAATGGTAGTAGACCACAATTATTACAATTCCTATTACATATAATACAATGGTTTTACAACAATTAGACTTTAAACCAATATACTAATTATACTACCCATACCCCCTTAGTTGAAATCAAAAATTAATATAATCAAGATAAGAATAACATAATTAATCAATCAAATCAGAATTAACATTACCTGTTTTATGTCAAGTTCCTATTATATAGAGAGAGGGACATGATGCAATACTTCCACGTCATATTATGGTGTACTTTATAAAATTTCCTACATATTTACCTACTATACAAAATACCATTACTTCCAGTCGGAATATTTTTCCTTCATATTCTAACAAGAGAAGCGAATATTTGTTGACGTGCCTCACAAAAGACTGTGGACATGTCTGAGGCCTTTGACGTCTCTTAACTGACAGGTGAGAGAGAAAACAGAATGGCTTTCATCACATACAAGTTTATTAATACTACTGGACCATGCATAAGGATTTAGGTACTTGATTATATTTTTATTCGATTTGTGATATCATTAATCATAATAGTACATTAAAATAATTAACAAGGCTGTCTCTTAATCTTAATTGAATGAAGGATATGGTCACGGTTATACTGTTGATGTCTAAAGTATTTATATATATTCTACAAGTATTAATTTTTTATCATCGATCTCATAAATGTTTAATAGCGTTTGTTTTACGTAAAAGGTACTTTGATGAACTGAGTTAAACTATAAAATTGCTAAACCTTCCTGACTGTCAAAGACATGAGCAATAAACAAGGTTTTCATGTGTTAGTTAGGGTGCTTACAAAGATAAACAGGTGACCGGTACGGGCGGGCCGGTACGGATGGGTCAGTACGGGTAAACCTATCCGTGTGGCCATCATGTCAATTTGTCGTTTGTAAAAAAATAAAAAAAATGTAAAAAAAACCAGTGATGACTTATGGCACTGAAACGTGGTCCCTCACTATGGGCCTTATGAGTAAGCTCAAAGTAGCCCAACGAGCCATGGAGAGGGCTATGCTCGGAGTCTCTCTGCGAGATCGAATTAGAAACGAGGAGATCCGTAGAAGAACCAAGATTACCGATATATCCCAGCGGATTAGCAAGTTGAAATGGCAGTGGGCAGGGCACATAGCACGGAGGACTGATGACCGATGGGGTCGAAAAGTTCTCGAGTGGAGGCCACGTATCGGCAAGCGCAGCGTAGGACGTCCACCTACAAGGTGGACAGACGACCTTATTATGGCCGCGGGAACGCGCTGGATGGGAGCCGCTTCCAACCGGTCTTATTGGATATCTATAGGGGAGGCCTATGTCCAGCAGTGGACTTCCTATGGCTGAAATGATGAAATGATGAAAAAAATTTACAAAGTATTCACGCCCATATATTTAAACAAACAAGTAAAAAACGTCTTTATTGTACACCATAGATATAACAATATAACATAGAGAACTGAGTTATGTGGTAAGTACAGATGACAGCCTTATCACTCTGCGGCAATTTCTTACAGGCAACCATAAATTCAACAAACTTGTAGAATGTAGTTACATGGCACTGGAACACTTCGTAAAATATTATTAGACATATAAAATAACCGCGGTAGCCTAGTGGTATGGGTAAAGGACTGCTGGGACGAGGTCTCGGGTTCGATCCCAGGTTTTACCATGGCACACACCAATGACTTTTCGATGCTTTTCGAAGTTATGTGTGTATTTATCGTAGGTTTATAAGTGCCCGGTTAATGGCAATAGGCTCGCCACCTGTTACATTGGGACCTAAACATAAACGGCGAAATGTGGGTGCTAGCATCTCTGCCTACCCCTTCAGGGATATAGGCGTGAGTTTATGTTATGTTTATGTTATAAATAAAACAAACTTGACAATGAAAAAAAACAAAAACGACGAATTATCATTTTTGTTGCCATGGAAACTTGTCGGAGTAGGTAACCCATTTCTCTATGTAAGCACCCTTACAGAGCTTTGCCTGATTGAATTATAGAAATTCTCTACGTAACAACTTTCAGACAGATGGAGCTAAATCGATTTGCTGCTGTAACAAGTCTATTTGAGCTGAAGAATGAACAATTTTTAAAACATCTTAAATGATTGATTCATTGATAGACTAGTCTAAAAACTTAAGGGTCATTGTCTTTAAATTTTTGCTCCATGCAAATAGGCTATTTGACTAATGTTCAAAAACCACTTTAAATGATTGCTTATTACAGTATAAACATATCACATTAATATTTCTGTAAAAGAAATGCATTATGTTAAAAAATCAATGATAAAGTATAAATTTTCAAAAGTGCGCGAAAGACGCTACATTTAATCAAAATGGCGATGCGTGTGAGTATTGACGTCACTGTAAGTTGCTGTTATCATCAGCTCGCACAAAATTTGTATTCATTTCGAACTTAATCACAAAATATGTCCATAAAACTCGCGAAAATCAAGGAAAAGGCATATAATAACACCGAAACAAACAATAATAGCTCATACAACTGGAGATATTTTGTAGGAATGACGTCACCCAGAGCTCTGACCAATCACGAGCGTTTTTGCCATAGACAATAAATCAACAAAATATAACATTTTTATAATTGAAATTCTCATAAAATACACATATTTGAGAGTAAATTGTAGTCTCGTAGGTCTTTTAACGTTATTTTCTAATAGGATGACCATAATTTGTAGTATATTTTTAATGTTGTCAAATAGCCTATTCTCAGTAGTAGTATGACGCCTGATAGTTACAGACCGATTTCTGTAAACACTTATTTTATAGAAGTCAGTGTAAAGGCGTGGTAGGTATATGAAATTATAGTTCACTAGATGTCGCTCGCGGCTCCACCCGCGTGAATGTGAATGTCAGTTATCGCGACCAAACATAGTCCATAGATTAGACCTTGGAAAACCAAGGTCTAATCTACCCCTGTACCAAATTTCATCAATATCTGTTCAGCGGTTTGAGCGTGAAAGCGTGACATTCAGACTGACAGATAGAGTTACTTTCGTATTTATGATATTAAGTATGGATATTCATTAACCCATTTCCCATTTTATTCACGACCTGTTTTGTATAGTCAGTACCGTATAGACTGTACCAATAAATCTTTTTAATGATATACTTTACATAAGCGAAAAGTCATGTAGAAAGGTGAGTTGAACTCAATATTGAGTTAATATTTCATCTAAATTATACGATATTTTATGGCCTTCTCTATTTTCAAAAGTCTTTCATAAAGTAGGTTATACTGTTATTGTTGTACTGTCTTGCAAGATGTCAATATTACTGAAACATGATAACTTTTTCAGATTCATAAGAAGATTTCGTGATGTTTAATGGTATAAAAATATTTATTATCAGCTAGGTACTATAATTTGCAACATCATTTTCGAGAACACTAATATGACATTGAAATACAAAGAATTTTAACAATGTGCAGTATTACTATTACTAGTATTCTCTAGTTTTTAGAGTTCCGTACCCAAAGGTTAAAACAGAACCCTATTACTGAGACCGCGTTGTTCCTGGCAGAGTAGAATTTGGGCCACCCCATCTCCTCTCATGCGGTGTCTTAAAAGGCGACTAAGGGATAGGGCTGTTTAACACTAGACAGATATATACAGCACAGATTCAGCCTATACATGGCTCGAGTCAACAATAGTGCCCGGAAAACGGCAATAGGCTCACCCTCTATTACGTGGGACCTAATACAATGCTTGGTGAAATGTGGGTGCTAATTCACCAGTGCCTAACCCTCCGGGGATAAAGGTGTGATTGTATGTATGTATTATTGAGACTCCGCTGTCCGGTTGTCCGTCTGTCAGACACCAGGTTGTATATTTTCTCCAAAATTCGTCCATACCATATCCGGACAGGCTGCTGTTATAAAACAAATACAGGATTAAATACAACAGCATAATGGTTGAACCACACTGGGTACAGATAGTCCCACTAATTGGTTTCTACGGTCTGTACGGCGACGTAATCTGAGGTAGCTGAAGTTAGTGCTCCCTTAGACCGAATAGTATCTGTCTACTTTAGATACGTGCTCGTAATATCGTTGTTCAGTCAGGTTTAAGTATAACCGCAAAAGGTGGATGGAAAGCTGACCTGAATCTTTGTTCTAACCTGATTGTTAATTTAGTTGGTCCAATTTTTTTTTCAATTCAGGAAACATGAGAAAAATAAATACTGTTAAATAAATATCTTTTTTAGGATTATCCAAAGTGTAAAATGGAACTTATTATATCTGTCTGCCATCAAGCTGTATCTCGTGAACCATGAAAGCTTAACAGTTGAAATTTTCAGACCATGTATTTCTTTTGTCGCAATAACAACCAATACTGAAAACGGATAATGATACGGAACCCCTCGTGCGCGAGTCCGACGCGCACTTAGCCTGTTAATATTTAATGCTAAAAAGCATTCAAGTAGTTGAACAGTGAATGAAAAGGTACCTACTCAACCAAGTTTCACCCTCTTATCTCAAAACATAGAAATTCCTTTTAACTAGTCACTGTAAAAAAATAATATTGACTTCTAAGCATAACTAATCATAAAAACAACGCCATCTAGGGTTAAAAAATATAATATTCATTTTCCCAACGCAAGCGTTATGAATTAGAACTGAACATGCAGTCTGTTGGGAAAATGAAGATCACGAAGTACGTGTTCTTATATCTCAGTAGAAATAAATTACCTTGCGCTCTTCATATGAACATTCATCATTCTATGTCATTCTTCATTTTGTCCATTCTTCTTATAAGACACGTTCGTCATTTTCATTTCCGCTGTATGCAGTCGTTTTTTATCCATTATTTTTAAAGTTTCCGGCTTCTGCGGCGTAGCGGTAGAACGTGCGACTGCTACGCAGGGGTTCGATTTCCGCTCAGTTCAAATATTTGTGTGCATGAACATGTATATTTGTTTTAATCTGGGTGTTTCTATGAATAATATGTATGTATTTACAAAAAAATAATCTAAGTAGCAATCAATCAATCAATTAGCTAATTGCAGTCCACTGCTGGACATAGGCCTCTCGCAATAGGCGCCACGTTTGCCGATCCTCCGCCTTCCACATCCAGTCCGTCCATGATCTAAGTATGTTTAGCCGCATTTTAGATTCTATAATACAAGCTACTTCAGCCATGCTTACCATGGGTCTAGCCCATACCGACACCAGGCTCTCTTTAAATGATTCTTGCGGTAATATTTCTGCAAAATCTCAATGCTGGTGGCCCATGGTTAGCCAGTGTGCGAAGGAAATACCTTATTGGATAGCCCTGTATCCCGGTAATTGAGATCAGAGATATCGAGCGGTTTTAGTCATTTCGAGGTTTTTAAATAAGAATATTAGCAGCTAAAACTACTAATATTCCCGTTAACTCTTCAGTTAAGCTAAATTGCTTGTGTCAGTGGTGTAATGGCCAGGATTTGGACCCGGGACCTCTCGATCGTAAGGCCGTCTCCTTAACCACTAAGCCACCGTTGCTTGTTGTTGCTAAAGTTAGACATAAATACTACCGGTAGCCGGCGTTCTGAGAGGATTTCCGCTTAGAAAAGCTCCTCCACACTTTGAATACTGTATAAGATATAATGGAAATACATTATAGTATGAGTTTATCACTTCCTTTGGTTCGTACGTACGCGGTGTGACTAAATTTAATTATAGGACAGCAATTACCGAGAACCGTTACTGTGGGAAACTCATTAACTTTCCTCAGTGTGTGATTCTCTAAAGCTGTTAAAATGTAACGATTGAACGTTTGAAGTAATCAGGAGTACAGACCGCGGTAATTTAATTTATGTATTTTAATATTAATCACGAGTGTGTCTTTGTAAAGGGGAAGGTAAAATACCACTTTGTTTTACTACCAAATGGGAATTTCCTAACCGAAATACGATTAACATTTTGTACAACCGGTTATTGAAACCTACTTTTTTATCGTGCGAAAAATCTCCACGGATACCTCCCCCGCCGGAGGAGGAGGTTATGTCGGACTCGAACCGACTAAAACGCACGCCGTCTGTGGGCCGTCAGTTGCCGGAGGTGAGATTGTCGTAGCCATATCCCTCGCATATCTCTCGCTCTGACCCTCTTCCGGTGTGGGGACCACAGAGTCCCCAACCAGTTATTTGACCCTGAACCCTATGCGCATCAACTACACACGGTACTACTATGATACCCCAGTAGCATAATGTGGATCAAAAATAGTTCTTGCTTTTATTTTTGCACGTATTTGTCGTCAATGACAAGTAGGATTACCTACCTACACAAAATGGTATGAGTTAAGAACAGAAAATTAATAACAATACTGTGGCGTGGGATCAAAGCGAAATAAAAATCGATATAACAAAATATGAGAATTTAGTGGTACGAATACGGTCGAATATGGAATAACCATCACACATCACACATTACGTTCGGAAACGGTGCGCACTGTGCGGTATGAAAGGAACTTTATCCCACACACGATCAAGCTGTGGAATGAACTCCCTGCTTTGGTTTTCCCAAGCGACTACAATATGGGGTTCTTCAAGAAGGGCATTAGAAGGTTTCTTCAGGGTCAGCAGCACGAGTATAGGTGTTTACCTGATTCATCCATAGGCCACGGTAATCACTTGCCATCAGGTGGGCCGTGGGCTGTTTGCTTGTCAGCCAGGTGGTATAAAAAGCAACCTAGAATCCCGCTTAGAGTATATAGACCAGTCACCATGTAAAATATTAATTTATGTATTTTATGTTCGTTTCTATACATTTAATTTTCTTCGATAGATTCATTATCAAATTCTGGCGCTAGTAATAGAGTTGTTAGACTATAATTTAATTTTCCTTCACTAGGTTTCAGACGAGACGATGATTAACGCTAACCCACGTTATTAATAGCTCTTCAACGTATTCCAAATTGGTATTATTTTCAACGAAGATAAATGTGATACCGATGTCAGCTACCTCTCAGTAGTTTCTGAATAGATGGCATTTATATACACATTGTATATTATTATAATATATCTTGGAATCTTGGATCTTTACTTGGAATTCCTTGCCAGTTCACGTGTTTCCCTCATCCTACAGTCCTTTAAGCGGCGTGAAGAAGAATCTGATGAGGCCGTCAAGCTGAGTGCCACCATTGTAACATGGTACGTGTCTATAATGGTGACCCTCTTTTTCTGAGACTTTACCTTCAGCTTACCATCAGGCGAGGCGAAGTTAAATAAAAAAATGTGCTTGAAATGTGTTCTATACGTACAGTACGCGTTTCTTGGGTATCTTTTGAGGATAACACGGGGTGCTACTGCGGTGGACGAGCTCAAATTCACAAAGCATAGATTATTACAAAACAATCGCGGGCGCTAGGGTCTGGTTTTCTCGCGATTTTGGTCTAAGATACGTGTTCTGAGGTATAAATAATGTTCCACTTCTATGAAATTATGTTTGGTGTTTATTCTGTTTATGTTGTTTGTAATAATAGTGACTTTTACTAGGCTTTTTCCGTGGTGTAATGTTAGATGATTTTATATTTCCATCAAAGTCCTTGGTCGTGCCTCACAGAAGACGTTAAGCCGTCAGTCCCGGTTGCCATGCGAACAGAACAGAACTATTTCTAGTAGTCGACTAAGGGATAAGTCTGTTCTCCATCCGATAGTAAACATACTACCCAAGACAAAATTCCCACTTGATGGCAATAGGCTCGTCCACTATTACATGGGACTGAAAATCATTGTGTTGCCTACCTATTCAAGAATTTACAGGCGTGTATGTGTATATTTATGCATTAATGTTTTACTTACAATTTTCTTCTGAGCTTAAACACTACCTATTGGCTAAATGTTTAGTATCCGCGTGGTTCCCGGCGAAGTAGAATTTGGACCACCCCATCTCTTCCTATGCGGTGTCGTACAAGGCGACTAAGGGATAGGGCTGTTTAACATCAGACAGATAAATACAGACCAGACTTAGCCTCAGATGCATGGCTCGAGCCAACAATAGTGCCCAGAATACGACAATAGGGTAGGGTGACCCCCTTTACGTACGACCTAATGCAATGATTGGTGAAATGTGGGTGTCAAATTCACCTCTGCCTAACCCTCCGGGGATAAAGGCCTATACATGTATGTATGTTTAGTTTCCAATGGGAAAAATGCTCACAAAATACAACTGGTCGTTATTTACTATTTACCCAAGCCTACCCTTAATGTCTGTTGCTAGTAAAACTTAGTTCGAAGTTTGTTGTCGTACAATAAGGAATCTACGTAGTGTGCGGCTGTCAAGATAAAGAGCAAACTATAGTCGAAAGGAATTTGTTCGAAAGACAAAGTTTAACTACTCCTTCATTCCTTATGTTAATAATTTCTCATTGTTTTGAACTGTCTCCTCATATTACATCATGTTAGAATAATCGATTGAGATTGGATAAAGTGAAATGCTTAGACGGGACTTGAACCTGCAACCAGGGAGCGAAGTGTGAAGCATTAGCTCACTTTGTATGAGTGTGTGTGTGTGTGTGTGTGTGGGAATGACTCCTTAATAGTAACACCAACAATTCATCATGATTTGAATACTTTCAAATAACTTATACTTCAAACTATGTGACAACCATCCCGCGACCATGACTGCTGAAAAGCAGCTCTTTAAAAGTAAATAACATAACATAACATAAACTCACGCCTATATTCCCCGAAGGGGTAGGCAGAGGTGCTAGCACCCACATTTCGCCGTTTATGTTTAGGTCCCAATGTAATAGGTGGCGAGCCTATTGCCATTAACCGGGCACTTATAAACCTGCGATAAATACACACATAACTTCGAAAAGTCATTGATGTGTGCCATGGTAATACCTGGGATC
Organism: Eilema depressum; assembly: GCA_914767945.1. Lineage (NCBI taxonomy): Eukaryota > Metazoa > Arthropoda > Insecta > Lepidoptera > Erebidae > Eilema > Eilema depressum. Next base: position 18,909,647 of record OU612031.1, on the reverse strand, counting down.
GAACCCGAGACCTCGTCTCAGCAGTCCATTACCCATACCACTAGGCTACATAATCACTACATATTATAAAACAAAGTCGCTGTCGCTGTTTGTCCGTCCCTATGTATGCTTAAATCTTCAAAACTACGGAACAGATTTTGAAGCGGTTTTTTTTAATAGATAGAGTGATTCAAGAGGAAGGTTTATATGTATAATACATGCATAATATTGTAGAGAAACACTGATAAATTTAGAGATAATACCACGCGGGCGGAATTACAAATAAATCGCGATAGAATCTGTTAAAAAGTTATTTTATTTCCACAATAAAAAATATTAGTAAATTAATGAACAATTTCTTCGTTTTTAGAAGTTGGCTAAAAGCACTTCTAGCAATAGAGCTATTGATCTAATGCACCATTGCAATATTGCATAATATACCAATAGATATCCTCCAGATACGAAAGCACTACTAGGACATGTTCTAAAATAGCCGGCATGGAACTCGATAAATTGACTGTAATTGAAGTTAGTTTGGAATCGTTTCTACTTATCTTATTTAATGTGACTGCGATGAGACCAAGCTATTTAAGTCGTATCTGATAAAATTATAGTATAAGATCCTGATATCTTTATATACATTATGTAAAGCGTAATAAACATCGGTGACAACAACACATACATCCGTAGATATGTTTTCGTAGGCATAGGTACTATAAAAATCGGGAGACACTTTTTTTCTGAATACAGCCTTCTTTTTCTGAAAGTTAAAACACTGGGTACTTTATTTTATAATTAGAATCAAAACATTTGTATCATAGCTAATAATGATCACCAATCATAAAATCTAACAATGACTGTAAAAGTTGACGAACTGAAAACATCGATAAAAGATCTTTTTACGTTTTCTTAAAGCTATTTGTGACCAAAAATACAACCAGGATAACTTTTTACAACAGTAGTATAGTTTATCGCCTACGCCCTCTTCTCGAGGCACAAGCACTCCTCTCGGAAGTAATAGGTACATAGCTATAGAACCAACATGAAAGGTACACCGCACAAATAGTCGTATATTTCCCAGGAGTTTTCTTAAGTAAACAACTGCTACATAACATTCTACTATTTATATTAATATTAAATTCAATGTCAATCACGTGGGTAGTGACCGGAAGATCGATCAAGAAAAAGTCATTTTTAGTTTAGCTTATTATGTGAAATCTATTGACATAATTTTGGCAAACCTCAATCATAATTATGTTGAGAAGGACTAAACGATACGAGAGAGATGGATGATAACGAGTGAAGAACGACTTAATACTTCTGTGAAAAATGTGACATGAAAATTGAGGAAAGGTATACAAGGGGACTTCCAAACTGAACTCCGACAAATCCTTCTACGACAAGATTTTACTTCGACAACATGAAACTCCGATACGACTCAATTTCGACAATATTTTTGATCGAAACAACTCAATCCCGACACTACTGTACTCTGACAAAGCGTTTCTTCGACATAACGACGTGAGTTCGACGACGGATGAAAAATATAATATGTGGATTCTAGAAAAAATTGAATTAAATTTGGGACCATGGGGTCCGAGCGCGCGCAATCTCTTCAGGGAGATTGCGAAGCGTATGGTCGACGCTTCTCGTGACCAGAAGGCTGGCCTCTTTTTAGGTCAGAGAATAAGCATTGCCATACAACGTGGCAATGCTGCCAGTCTTCTGGGAACGTTACCACAAGAGGCATGCGATGCGGAGGAATTCCACGACGCGTTCGGTTTTAGTTTTTAATTTGTCCTTTTATATATATATTTTTAGTTTTATTGTTAATATTGTACATATTTAAATTGTATTATAGTAGGATTAACCAGAATACTTATTGCATATATTCTATAGAAAAAATAAGTATGAATTAAGCACGTAACGCAACTACTCGTATATGGAACGATGATTGAAAGTTCAACTATATTATGTTGAAAAGTAGAAGGAACTATGACCGAATAGGAGAACCTAAGCCCAAGTAATCTATAAATGTCAGACTATGTTTGCCTCGAATGGATGTTAACGGGATAACGGGTGGGGGTAATGAGATTACTGGTTCCTTTTTTACTTTTTTTCATTATACCTTCTGATCAGCCGATCACAATGTGATGCCACTGGTATTACAAACATATTTTTTGCTGCTTTAGTACCTAATATAAAAAGTTGGAAAGCTTCACTTCACTTGAATCTAATGAGACCTGAGATCTGAGACTCACTTCAATATACATACGATAATGAATTGGAGTAATGTTATTATAAATGCTTTCGTCGTTAGAGAATGCTGTAATCGTGAACATCAAACGATTTTGTGGATCGCTTGTTTCTTAAGATATTTAGACGTTCCATCAATTTGACTGCCGATACCGTTTTAAATTTGCTAATCTCGTTATTTACTGATAGTATAGACTGATTCTGCAAGAGATTTGTCTACGTGGTTATATAAATTTTAAGAAGGTATCATTCGTTGACAAAGAAAAGTTCCATTCAGACCTTTTCTTTGTCTTTTGATTACCTACTTTGTGTTAGGTAGGTATTGTTATAATTACTGTTCATACAATTCCCACTGCTGATACAAATCTCCTTCATAATTACGCAAGGTTTCCCATAAGACTACCCGAAACAGGAAGATTGTTGATAGCAGTTACTATACCCAAGCGAATATTACTGCCTAATGTTAGGAAGATTGACTTACGTAACCATATGAACCGAAATTCTTTTATTCATTTTCTTATAAAGCTATACGATGGATATATTATCGTTTTAATCAATTATAGTGTGGCAACGGGGATCGGCAATTTATCGTGCTCTCCAAGGCACGACCGGTAAATTCATGCATAAAAATATTTATTTACTTACTAGCTTTTGCCCGCGGCTCCGCCCGCGTGGATGTCGGTTATCGCGACCAAACATAGCCTATGTCCTTTCTCGAGGTCTAATCTACCCCTATACTAAATTTCATCAAAATCGGTACAGTGGTTTGGGCGTGACAGACAGACAGACAGACAGACAGACAGACAGAGTTACTTTCACATTTATAATATTAGTAGGGATTTAATTATTAAGTATACCTACACGTATGAGAAGCACTATAAAATACCGGAGGATATCTGTGCCTCATCATCCAGACCCGACATATTCCTTTTTTCACGATCGCATAGGCGTGCAGTGCTTGTAGAATTCACAGTAGGTATCGTGGGAAACTAATATACCTAAAGACCACGCTTTAAAGACAAACAAATACTTTGACTTGACTAACGAGTTAACCAAAAACGGCTATACTCTACGCCGTAGAAGTAGGAGCAAGGGGAATTCCAGCTTTTTTTTTTTTTTTTTTTATATAGGACACGTCAATTTGACTTCGCCTCGCCTGCTAAATCCCTGTACAACTTATTTAAAGACCTCGGATTGCCAAGAGCTTCAGTAAGCTCTTTACTAAATCGAATATCAAAAGCGGCATTGATAGGATTGGCGGCATTGGAGGTGAGCGCTGATGCATCACAAGGTGGCCACCCTAAACCTACATCTGGGTCGCAAGTCCCAGTCGCCGTCACGGTGTTCCTCTCTGTATCACGCTATGGACCCGGCGACCGCACGGTGAATCCATGGAGTGCTGAGAATCGGATCTCTTTATTGTACACCAAATAAAAAAAATACATTTGCACTAAGGGGAAATCGAACCCACGACGCCTCCTGCGTAACGGTCGCGTGAGTACTACTACCGCCACGACAGGCATTCAAAACTAATAGCACAGTATTACTTTCTAATAGTATCATACTATGAAAATGCCGAGTACAGCCGTAAGCTTGTTTCTTTACATCACTTTTGTACTTATATAGGTAGATAGATATCTTTATCTCCTAAAGCCTTCTAGGATTAACTATATTTGCCTACAAATGATACAAGTGAGTCGTTTATTAGACTTTGAGTCTATTTAAACATTTTTTCTGTGTGTTTTTGGGACAGTTTCAAGGGTATATTTCTATCGTATTTTTCGTACATTCGTTGGTGGGTCTGAAGAATTATTTTTGTTTCCAATGAGTCCCACTTGCACAATAGATCTGAAAGTCAATTTCGATGTCTGTTCGTATAAATTACAAGTAAATTGCTTGTCTGGTTCAGATGATATATTAAGTGACTTTCACCAGAGTTCTAACATATAATTTAAAATGAAAAGGCAACGAAATCTTGTTACGTTTATGCTTATATTGCTTTATAAAAATAATTGTACGAGCGCAATGTATGCTTAGTATATTTATTTGGTTCAACACAATATATTAAGAAAAACGATTAATTAAGGATTACCTATAATAGTTATAGGTAATCCTTAATTAATATTTAATAATACGGATAATAGTGAAATATGAAAAATATACTTACAAACATTATAATGTAAAATATATCTTATTTGCACTTTTATTCACATACTTGTTTTGAATATAAAATGTACCAGTAAGCATTATTTACTATTTTAAACTATTATTAACAGTGAATTTTCTTTTTTTCAGGTACATTCAGCATTCAAAATCTGACATACTCTTAGTAACTTCGTCGTGGCCTGGTGATTGAGAGATTGCCAATGATTTGAGTTTTGGACTGTGAGATATCTGTAGAATTTCTTATATCTTGGTTCATTTAATCCACCACGTTCAAATTTCTACATAATCTCATTTCTCTTTTGCATACTTCATCCTATTCACGACGGATTTTCTAACTCCCCTTATTATATTCGTTACTAGCCTTCCGCCCATGGCTCCGCCCGCACGGATAAGGTTAACGCGCCTTTTTTTATAACTCCGGTCCTACAAAACCGATTGCGATCAAACAAACGTAAGATTTAAGTCTGACTAAGAGCTTTGAAACAAAAAGAAAGTGAATCAAAATCCGTTCAGTAGTTTTCGCGCCCATCGCAGATAAATAGACATGAATTCCAAAAAAATATATTCTCGTTTTCAGTATCGCCAATAAACATAATCCAGGTATCTTTTTATATCTCAAATGTACAGACACGAGTACTTTACAATTATACAGTAAGCTTATATAAGTGTATGTTAGTAAGATCAAAATTCTAATAATGGTTGGCAAAGTGAAGTTCCTTGAGCGTGTGCAGAGTTAATTTTAGTTCCCGTACCCGTATTCGATAGACCAAAACACTGTTGTCTTACTGAAGTTTACACTAATTCATCGAATGATAATATTCAAACTGTAACTATTGTATGAAGTAGCAATATTTCAGTTAAATCCAAACGAATGAACATCTACATTTAAATAGATATTGACATCTGTAGGTATACTTCTCATTTCTTCTTTTTCATCTACATCCTTTCGCCTCGGGGTCCGAGGTATGTGTCTATAATGATGACCTTCTTTTCAGAGACTTTGCCTTCAGCTTACCATCAGGCGAGGCGAAGTCAAATTGACGTGTCCTATAAAAAAAATGTTAAAAAAATACGTTATATTCTTCAAAAGATGTTAATATCTAGTGATTTAGAATCTTTCTTAGTGGACATCTAGTGTCGTAACTTCATTGTCCTTTCTTTCAGATTTTCTATGATCTTATTCTCAGAACATACTGGGTTTGGTTGCCAAATTATTCGACTCTACTATATCATAATATCATACTTAATATGTAACAGTGTCTATTTACTTATTCTGTTTTCACGCGTCTAATGTGGCATACGAATAGTCTTATAAACAAGGACAGACAGGCTGTTTTTATCTAAATTAGAAAATTTTGCCTACATTTTCATTGATATCAAATGAGAATTTATTTAAAATATAACAAGAAAAGAATCGTAGTGTATTACAATGATATGAACTCAAACAATGGTTGCTTAAACCGTTTTTGGGTCAAAATTATAATCAAAACCCACTTCGTGCTCACTAGTTCAATATTAGGTGAAGAAAACTAGTAAATGAAAATACTGGCATTCTCAGTAATCTTTACACTAACGCTAAATTGCTTGTCTTAGGAGCGAGTTCATGTTTCATGTCGCTAGTTTAATAGCCAGTGCTCGAACCCATAGATTCTCGATGGCAAATCCAACACGTTACAGCCACTGGGCTTCACGTGTTTCCTACCGATATGGTTTATAAATTACTAGCTGTCCCGGCGAACTTCATACCGCCATATTTTTCCCGTTTCCGCTGCATCTATTTTCTCATCCTTTAAACCTTCCCTGGACACCCACGAATACTTCAAGACTAAAATTAGCCAAATCGGTTCAGCCGTTCTTGAGTTATAAAATAACAACGAAAAGTGGCATTGATTACGCGCGTGCAGGCTGGCCTATAATACACACGGGTGTAAAGTATGGCCAGTAGTTTTATTCTAAGTGAGACGTATTAGCCATAGTTAGTAAGGTGGTCCATGATGGATACTGCGTGCCCATAATTGATGCTACTGAATGGATAGCAACCAATTTAAGGAACAATGGAGTCTGTATTCTTGACCACGTGCTACTAATGAGAACTGACTATTTGAAATGTTTTGCTGTATTTTTTGTGTGAAATAGAATTAAAATTAACCTCGTACTTAGTTAATTAATTAAAATATGATTACTGATGGTTAAAAGTTCAAAAGTATCATCAGTTTTATTCATTCTAGACCCGTCATCTATATTTTTATAATGAATAACACTATAAAGATGAATACCAATAAAAATGAACAATAATAATATTATAATCGTTAATATTAATCAAAGCCGTGTTGGTTCCCAGTGGAGTAGAATAGGGTAGCCATCTATTCCTGTGGGTGTCGTCGAATCGACTAAGGAATAGGCCTGTTCTCCATCCGACAGTAAACAGCCCATGAATAAGTGCCCGCTAGACGGCAATAGGCTCGCCCACTATTATGTGGGACCGAAAATCAATTAAAAGTTGGCGAAATGTGGGCGATAAGATACTACCTCCTCCTCTGCCAATCCTTTCGGGGATTTATCAGTGAGAGTATAATGTACGAGTATGTATTAATCAAAGAATAAAAATAAATATTGTTTCATAATAAAAGAAACAATATTTTTCAGCAAAGTGACCAAGAACTCAAAGTAGTCCAATTTAAGTTTAACAAATTTCACAACACCTCAAGAAGCGAAATGCTTGTTCCAAGTTATTTAACCGGCAAGTGCAAATTATGAACGCAGTGCCCCTCACAATACGCTTACGGGAAATATAAGTTGGACGTTGAAAAACTAAGTAACTATCTCAAGCTCCGACTACAAGTTTAATAAGATGTTTCTGTTTGAACTATAGAAGTCGTACGACAATCTCCGCGTTGGCGTCGGAGTTAAAAAGTGGTTTATTCGGCATTAAATCTACTGAAAAGTAGAACAAATGGTTACTTTGTATATTGGAGATTATCACTATCTAAGTTTTAGAGATAATAAATATTCAGGGACATTTTTTGGAAATCATTTGGGATGGTTCGGACCCCTTTAAAAACTAGTAAGGCTATGGTTTTGATAAGTCAATGGTATCTATAAATTGTTTCCAATTTTCGTGTCATTATAGCTCACTTAAGATCCGTAAACCTGTTTAATAGCTATCTATTAGCGGTTTTCTGCGGCTCCACCCCCGTGAAATTTTGACAACCTCTGCCCATAGGAACTTATTCTAGTCTATGTATTATTCCAGACTATATTCTATCTCTGTACCAAATATCAGCCAGATCCATTCAGCCGTTAGAAAGTGATTGAGAAACAAACATCCAAGTGGACAAATATTTTCACAAACTGTCACATATCTAATATTCAGCAGAATCTTTGTTACTCTAACAAAAACATCGTTTTAAAACTTGAATGTAACCTTCTTTAATATCAATCAATCAATTAGCCTATTGCTCCATGCTTCTCAAACAAATTATTGTATTTAGACTAAGTAGACTAAGCATTATTTGTAAATAGACCAAAAAAAAAAAAGCCCGCTGAGTTTCTTGCCGGAGTCTTCTCAGGCCAGGGCCGCGTTTCGAACCGGTGGTCCATTTGCTAAGCTAGTCTTTAGTACATAATTATATATTTTTGACGTTTTGTAAGTGCCGTTTTAATGGTCTATACAGAATAAATGATTTTTGACTTTTGACTTTTGACTTTTGCAGTCCACTGCTGGACATAGGCCTCCCCCAATGTGCGCCACGTTTGCCGATCCTCCGCCTTCCGCATCCAGTCCGTCCCAGCCACCTTTCGCAGGTCGTCGGTCCATCTGGCTAGGGGATGTCCTACCCTCCGTTTTCCTACGCGCGGTCTCCACTCTAGGACTCGTTTGCTCCAACGGCCATCAGTCCTTCGGCAGATGTGGCCAGCCCACTGCCACTTCAGCTTGCTTATTCTGCGAGCTATGTCGGTAACTTTGGTTCTTTGTCGGATAACCTCGTTACGAATTCTATCCTTCAAAGAAACTCCAAGCATAGCTCGCTCCATAGCCCGCTGCGCGACTTTTAGGTCACGGACTAACCCCACCGTCAGTGGCCACGTTTCGGCACCGTAGGTCATAACAGGCAGGACGCACTGGTCGAAAACCACACACATATTTGTGTTCTTTAATATATCTAAATTTATTTGTCAACTTACTACTCATAGTATGAGTATCTTAATCACATAAACGTTTAGTTATCTAATATCATTGTGTTATAGATTCCCTATTCTGTGGTTATAGTTATTTATAGATTAATTAAGCTTCCATCGATTCATCAACTGATCAGTATACTAAACTTCGGAGGGTCTTTAAGTTGCGAAAGCCCCTTCTAATATTGTTTCGGTGTTCCAGTGGTTTAAGTTCAAGTCTTGAGGTTTACTTGGTGAACAGATTTTATTATCTGTAATCGTCTTTGTTCTACAGTTACAAGTTTAGTTAATCTTTGATATCTTTGATATTGAGAGCTCTGATATTATTGACGATTTCAACAACGACAGTTTAAACTGTGTGGATTAAACTTGAATTTTGGAAACTTCTAGAATCTTGCGTAACATTGATCTTTTCTACGTGAGTTATATTAATCTACAATGTGAGAAGAGAACTTTGAAATAGAATATTGTTGTTACATGATATTTGTTTTAGCAATATAACATAATTGAAATAAAACTATTTTTAACAGATTCTATCGCGACATATAATAACCGCTTTCCATTAGGTGAGCCGTATGCTTGAGTGACACAAAAGTGGTACCTACAAAAAAGTTAAAGGGACTCCTTCAAGATTTTTGGCTCAAGTCAACCTCACCTATAAGATGGGAATAGTCTACAAACTGTCACATATCTAATATTCAGCAGAATCTTTGTTACTCTAACAAAAACATCGTTTTAAAACTTGAATGTAACCTTCTTTAATATCAATCAATCAATTAGCCTATTGCAGTCCACTGCTGGACATAGGCCTCCCCCAATGTGCGCCACGTTTGCCGATCCTCCGCCTTCCGCATCCAGTCCGTCCCAGCCACCTTTCGCAGGTCGTCGGTCCATCTGGCTAGGGGATGTCCTACCCTCCGTTTTCCTACGCGCGGTCTCCACTCTAGGACTCGTTTGCTCCAACGGCCATCAGTCCTTCGGCAGATGTGGCCAGCCTACTGCCACTGCTGGACAAATTAATCTATAAATAACTATAACCACAGAATAGGAAGAATAGTGAAATAAAACTATTTTTAACAGATTCTATCGCGACATATTTAATATTATTATTTTTAGCCTTTTGAAATACCATGTTATTATTTATATTTGTTATTTATTTAGTTATTATTATTTATTTCATCAACATGTTAGCATTGTTTCCAGTTGCATCTGTGGTTTTTACTCGGAATTAGGGGTTTGATTACTATTCGTCTTCCTATTTTGACGTTTATGAGAGCGACTACCAATTGATCTTCCGACCCCTAGAGCAATGTCTGTGCTAGAGTCTCATCAGTCAATTTACAGAAGTACCGGCTTTTAAGCAATATTGGCTTGACCGCAAAACTCTTGGTCAAAATTCCCATAATAATATAATACTCCTAAGTTCCAGTATTTGCAATGCAAATAGCAACTCAATAAATTATAATGTTTGTACTACCTAGAATACCATATTAAGCTTTTTTTTAGTTCACTACCTTATTTTACCCCACGAAGTATTTTACTAATCTAATTCATGTCAAATAAAATAAAGTAATGAAATCCTGAAGGACTATTATACCTTTTTTCCTTTTGAAGTACAGAACTGTAAAAAAATAACAAACATCATTCTTAAAAATAAGGCGGAGTAGTTACGAGGCAGGCTAAAATATTGCCTATAAATACTTTATCTCATACTGCATCAAGATATAAAAGTACTAAAAGTGTTCAGCCTGCCTGTGTACTACCAGTACTACGGTAGATATACGAGTACATAAGCACGAATACAATAAATTCATAAAATTGAATAAAGGAAAAAAGAAGAAATATTAAATTTCATACAAGACGTGTTACAGGTATCGTGTTTATGAGGGTTCAGAGTGCTATATCAAAAACCAAATTTTAGATAGGGTAAAACATTGCTTGTTATTTATACCCAAGTAATGAATTAATAATACAGACTTCATCTTCTTCATTCAAGCACTATTCCCATCTTATAGGTGAGGTTGACTTGAGCCAAAAATCTTGAAGGAGTCCCTTTAACTTTTTTGTACCACTTTTGTGTCACTCAAGCATACGGCTCACCTAATGGAAAGCGGTTATCACAAATGTGTGCAACCGTGACACCCGTGCTGCCGACCACATTCTAATGCCCTTCGTTGCTTGAGAATCCACAGCACGGAGATCATTCCGCAGATTATTGACTGAATATTATTACTTTGTAATTTATATGCAACCCTTGGTATGGCGGGCTAGTTTCCGCAACTCCACGTCATGGCGCGGTTTTTGCGTAATATATGCAACCCTTTTAGTGCAAGAATGTTACACCATAATCCACCTGACAGAATAAGTGTAGAATATCAGATATATGAGGAAGCAAAAGTTGCCAACCATAAAACCACAAAACGCAATCATACGCTCAGGCACGCTAGATACAGGCTACTATGATCAGTGCCACATGCACCATACACGATGAAGGTTTGGGGGATGGGATACATGCGCTTCAAACATAGGCTACGTCAGTCACCTGAGAGCACACCAGCAAAGCTCTCATTAACCAGAAGCCAGTCGGTGTGGCCGAACACGGTCGAAAGAGAGTTACTAAATGGGTTACTGGAGTTTAATTAATATAATAAGCAATGTGGAAGAGAAGAGACGCTCTGGGTGCCGGAAAAATCATGGTTGCGGAACATTCAGGAATAAACCGACATTGGTTCCATTGAACAATAAATTTGAATAGCTGCTGAAAGGAATACATGTATCAAGAGATAGAAATATGATGATTAAAACTGCTTGTTCATTTTCGAATTGACTATAAAAAAACCGGATACGTTTTTATTCAGATAAAAACATTAACTCAGCTGCCGATTTTCGCAAAACTGAATTTATGCACAGGAAAATGTATGTTGCATTTGCATCTGACAGCAGGAAGATATTCTTTTTATTTGAATGCGGGATTCTGTACGGGATTTACGCTAAGTCTAAATGAAGGCAACTCAGCATTTGGCATCTTAAAGGCAGTACAGTATTTTCCAGTATTACACGCTTGCATTAGTGAATTGCGTTTGGAAACTAATCCTGGCAGTCAACCTGTGCAAGTCACCTCCGAATGACATTTTCTTTATCCCAGCGTTATTCCCAGTCACATTCGAAGCTTTCACCACGGAGTCTGGGGTCCGCTTAATGACGTATTACAATTCATTGGAATAATGACTTGAATGAAAGAATTGAAATTACATAATTATAATAATATGAGACCAGCGAACAAGTGGAATGGAAATGGAAAAAAAAGGAAACTAGGATAGACCTTTTGATTTTTTCACAGCTTTAAGAAAATATATACCTACTGTTGTATTTGATATTAATTTCAATTTAATATCTCCGCACGTTCCTGAGAAAATGTCCAAACATAGAGACAGACGACAGAGAGAAAGATAACGAAATGATTCTATAAAGGTTTCTTGTTTTCCTTTTGAGGTACGGAACCCAAAAATAAGGAAAGCTTGATAATAATATTACCGCAGTCAAGAACTTCATCTCACAATATAACACAAATCTTCTTTGTTGAGTTATTATAATGCAACTCGGCATATCTTTACTTCATCTACAAGCTTACGGGGCTCTGCAGACCCAAGTACGGTAACTTGAGGCCTCGAGGGAGCCTTGGTTTCTAACTTTGTATTTGTATACGGATCGACAATGTTGTGATATCATATACTTACAGTAAGATATTTGTGTCCCGGCGCGCGGCGGCGAGGAACCAAGTATAAGGAATATGCTAACGCAAGATTTGCCTGGAATCCGTTATGTTCACGCATTTCAAGGAAGGTTATGAAATTCTAGATATTTTTTGTTTTCGGTCTTGTTTAGCTATATCTATATCCTAATAATAAAACTACAGAGTTGGTTTTTTGTATGGGGCATGAGCCACAGTCATATTTGTATAAAATAAATAAGAAAACACCGAACAAAAAAACGTTGATAAATATATGACTCCAAAAAGTTGGTTACATTTCCGATTATTCTTTTGCATTATTATTCGGATGATATTTACGGTATCTCATTCACTCGTTCAAACGAAAAATCGAACTGCGTATATTGAAAACCGAGTAAACAAACCAAATAAAAGAGAAAAAAATCTATTCCTGAAACTAAAAGCGAGGTTTAAACTGAAACACAAACCGTACTTTCCTTGACCTTACTAACTAAAATTGGATCTGTGATAGTTAAACATCCTTGCCGAGCTCTCTTAGATTAAAAATAACTAGTCTTTTACTTTTAAAACTCGCTTCTGAAGTCACCGCGGTTCAGGCGTCGCGTCGCGCTTCTAATTCGCTTATCCCAAGGAGCTCGTCCAAGTTTAAATCTGGTTAGCAACTAATTATGTCATGCATTGAAACAAAATTAAGCATCTTAACTCTCATATTGTTTTGCTACTATGCTGCAACCTAAACCTCAACTGTCGGGCTCAACCATGGAGTTATTAAGTACTACGTACACGTAGTACTTAATAATTCCATGGGCTCAACAGAATCAATTAATCTCTCACTATTGTTTTTCACTTTAAACTGTTATTCTTAATTTTGTTATTGTTAGTTTTAAGATGCGAAAACTAATAAATGGTTTTCTGATATTAATTAAGGCACTCATGAGAATTATAAAAACTGTTTGTTTTCCTAATAAAGAAAAAAAAAAAATAATAATAAAATAAATAAATAAATCATAATTATACAGAGTGTATTTTTGAAACGGGTTAGTGAGGTAAGGTACCTCAACCGTTACAGTTATAGTAAAGCGTTCTTAGGAGAGTATCCATAACTTTTTGGGATATCCTGAACTGCATTCAAAGATTTTGGCAAATCGTGCAGTCAGATAGATGAGATACAGAAAATAATATCTGGAAAGTAGTTAATAAAAGAATTCATAATATTTTTTCATGAAATTAGAGTAATGCAGTTTAGATGAAATCATTTCGCAGCAAATGTACGAGTATGAGGTAACGTTGGTTGAATAGAAGTAGAATTGAATAGAAGTTGAAGTAACGTGTTTTCGAGCAAATATGGCAAATACTCTAAGCATGTAAGGTAGGTTCGAATTTTAAGATTATAGGTAATACTGATCAAATTGGTGAAGTATTGAAAAAAAAAACAGTCCATAAAGATTGAATGATAGCAGAAAAAACTCTCAAAATGAATGACAAGCGAAGGCTACAGCCCTTCTGGCTCTGACTACCCTTGAGGGAGAAAGGCTTAAGTTGGTAGAATAAGAATAAATAGTAAATTAATATTTGAGTAGTTTCTTTAGCCTATCGTTACTGCCTGTTACTACTTTCACGATTATTTTTGCCAAATTATGTTTTCATAGTTTCATAAAAACTGTATTGTTTATACTACGAGTAGTTCCGTACTGTAATTATGCTTGTGAATAAATAAGAGATTTGTGTTTTAACAGCTACGAGATATCGATAATGCAGGAAATATTAGTTGTTATGGTTTCGCAACCTACTATTAAGTAGCAATAAGAATATAAATTGCTATTTACAGAACTACCTACATAAAAAATGTAACAATTTTTCCTGATTATTCAACGAATTTATTCTTTATAAGATGGTATTCCAGATCATTGACAATAGCTAGTAAATATTCCTTTTATTTCGTGGTGAACATTTTTTATTATTCTAAATTGTTTATCTCTTTTCATCTCTGGATTGCTTTCATTGCGTAAGTAGGTACTCTTACTTGGCCTTGCTTCTTACAAATTGTCTGTAATATAATTGAAAAGGAAATGTATTTTTATTAGAACTGTGACCGATGAGGCTTATCTGATATCCAAAAATAAAGTCTTTGCTGACAGGACAAGCTTTCTTGGCAATCGAAAAGTACTTTAAAATGTAATTCGGATTTATGGAGTACTAATTAATGAGGTTGAGAATAAATTTATCTGGTTTAAATTATAATAATAATAATAATAATAATAAAACGTCTTTATTGTACACCAAGGATTTCAAAATGTTACATAATGTTACAGATTCGTGGTAAGTACAGTTGGCGGCCTTATCGCTCGGTGGCAATTTCTTACAGGCAACCATAGGATGGATAGACAAAAATAGGAAAAAGAAAGTTTTCGGGCAGTTTGGTGCACTTTGATAATATATATAAAGAAAGTAAAGTAATAGTAATGATGAAGAAGAAAACACATAACATAATAGCTACCTACCTGAGTAGGTCTAGGTATATAAGCAAACATACATAAACATACATACCATACATATCACAGGAGATGTCACAATATAATATATACACATGAGAATGCTAATGTTTAGCAATTAAACCAAAAGGCAACAGTAGGATCTTTGTTATTCTTCTTTTGTCAGAGAGATAGATAGTACTCTTTGACAAGTCTTTTGAATACAGACAAGGACTGAGCTTGCCTGGCAGTCACTGGCAGAGCATTCCACAACCGAACGGCTTGAACCGAAAAGGATTTGTCGGCAAAGTTAGTGGAATGGCTCGGCATTTTCAATCTCAGATTCTCTGATGATCTCAAAACTCTCGAGTGCGTGTTTTGCAAGAATTCAAAGCGCTGTTTTAGATAAAAAGGAGTTAGTGGGTTAAATAAGATGTTGTACAGTAAGGAGAGAATATGAGCATTCCGGCGAAGGCGAATAGGTAACCACTTGAGCTTTCTTCGAAATTCTGAAACATGATCATATTTACGTATTCCAAATATGAATCGTATACAAAGATTTTGGAGTCTCTCAAGCTTATTAAGTTGGTCTTCAGTGAGATCTAGATAGCTGACATCAGCATAGTCGAGAATAGGAAAAAGAAGAGATTGTGCAAGCGCCGTCTTAGTGACAACGGGTAGGAAATTTTGAAGCCTACGCAGGGACCCCGCCGTGGCAAATACTTTACGCCTTAGTTCTAGTAGTTGTGGCCCCCAAGAAAAAAAAAAATTATACAGGACGATGCTATTTACTTTAATATTGCTGTTCCAACCCAGTTTGCCAGATTAATTAGAAACGGTTTTGATAGCTCACTAGCACTTTTTATCAAAAGTATGTAAATACAAAATGATTATTCATTGTGGATCCTCTAAATAATATTTTAGTTGAACTTTTTTTTTTTATATAGGACACGTTTTTACTGTGTGTAACATTATTACTGGTAGCTTAAATCCAAATAGTATGAGAACTGTGGGATCAAACGAAGCTAACCTTACCTGCACGCGGACAGATTGATAAATGAAGCTCTCGATGGGATTGAATGGTCAAATGCCTGCCATAAAAGCACCATAAGCCCAATCTAAAGTAGGAGAAGGAGTAAGCTGATTTCTACCACCGAGGTTGAAGCAGTCGAAGAACCTCGGTTGTAAACGGGTACCACACTAAGACTATGTACCTACGCAAACCTAAATGTTGGCAAATGGCTGATGCCCGCGGCTTCACCCACGTGAAATTTTGATTCTGTTCCCACTTCTTCATCCTAGTGATTACACTGGGAATTATCCCAGTCGCATCCGAAGCTTTCACTCCGTAGTCTGGGGTCTACGTTACCAGTCTTAACTGCGAATTTGGCTGGATCTTGATATTTTCCGTGAAGTGGTTGCAATCTGACCTCCACAAGAAAAAGTTCAAGATCCACCCAGGGGTTAGAGCGTGATTGAATAACAAACATCCAAACATCTTCACAAACTTTCACATGTATGATATTAGTAGGATAGGATACATATCTGTGGATAACATAATATTTTTATCACTACAATATAGCGTAATCAAGATTACAAATTATAAAGTAATAATAATCTCTTCCACATTCGTTTAACGCCCAATCTGAAGATGAGAGTCTTAATTGAGTTAATTTATCGCTTCATCCTTTAGGTAATAAATCTTGAGCTATTTAGATATTCCTTTCTGGGAATAAGAAAGGTATTTGGTTGAACAATAATTTATTCCAGAGTTTAAAACCAAAAGAAATTCTATTCTATCTTACTAATATTATAAAATGTGAAAGTTTGTGAAGATTTTTGGATGTTTATTACTCAATCACGCTGAAACGGTGGAACGGATTTAGTTGTTTGGTATAGAAAAAGATCATAGTCGGGAATAGCACATAGACTTTGAACTACTTGAACCTGTAACCAGTTTCGATCACGGGAAATGCTCTGACCAACTGAGCTCATGACACGACCTGGATATTCAACATTCTTCTATAAATGCGTTTTGAAATGAAATGTATATGAAAGATTAGCGTACCAATTGCTTCTAAATTTCATTATATTTTTGTAATATTATGTAAAACTAGCTGTTCGGCTCCGCTCGTTAGTATGTGAGTTATGGCGACCAAACAGCATAATTATTATGTCCTAACCTAACCTAAGCCTTTGTCTGTCTCTGTCTGTACCAATTTCATTAATATCAGTTCAGTAGTTTCAGTGTGACAGACGGACCAACAAAGTTACTTCTGCATTTATAATGTTAGTATTGATATGAATTTTAGATTTAATGTGATCAGTAACTTTGGAAAGGTTAAGCTAATACCGGCCTACGAATTTTAATCTCTATAAAAGGCAATAATTGGATTAAAGTTGGTCCACTGTGTAACTGGAGACAGGGCGTTGGTCTGTTCTGGCGACAGCGACACCGTGCGACTGGCGACTGGCGACGTCGCGCGCGACTGATCGTCAAGCACCAGCGAGTACGTTCACCGAATACCTCTCACGTTTCTAACTATACTTAGGCACATCCATAAAACACTTAGCAATATATTCATAAAAAGTATATTTTTGAAAGACTAATTGATGGGTTAATAATTTAAGGAGCCTCATAAATTCTTAAGATTTTGCCTCATAGATTCAAGATTTTCGATACCCAAGTGAATGTCACCTTTGAACTGGCAGGTTCTCCTGTTATTTTTTTGTTTGAATTGAAGTGAGACGGCATTTAGCAGTCTAGAGCCAAATCATGAAAAAGAGTAAAAAGAGTGACATCTGTGCTCCAAAATGCAAGCTTAGGGTTAGTTATGATGATAATTTGATGATATGGAATGGTGTGCGTTTAATGGTTTTAGATTTAAATTGGAAATTGGAAATGTTTAATGCTATCAATATTTATGAAAAACAACCTTAGGAAATATGTATGGTCTTACATGAGAGTAGATTAGCTACATGAATCTCATGGCTTCGAGTATTGTGGTTTCTATTAAAATTTTACAGACCATCAGTTTAGAGGAGATGCACGTGCTCAAGCGTTGAGAGATTTAGGTAAAATATCACGGATAATTAAGTCTCTGTAACAAATAATAGATAGATAGGCAGTTCATATTAAGATATAGTTTCAATAAAAAATAGGTTATTCTATTTAATAATAAATTCTATATGAAGGGTCAAGCTTCAATATAGCATGACAAAGATTTTTTTTTTAATTTTACGCATATATAGCTGCGAACATTATAGAATTTGTGTGGTTGGCACTCGATTTCCTTATATAGATACAAAAATGTAACATTAAATGTAGCGGTAAATGAATATTATAATATGAGTCGTAAAATCGGCGAAAGTCCACGCTCAAAGCTGAAAGGCCCATTGTGAGCCAAGCATACAGTGAAAACGATTGTGAAGTGCTACATATGCAAATGAAAAATGTATAAAACGAATCTATTATGAATGAAAGCCTTAGGATTTTCTGCGACCTGAATTCTTGTAACTACTATAATAAATATCAAAAATGTATTATAAAACGTGTAGAAGATAATGGCCAAAAATTATAGCTACCCCGTAGGGAAACTGGCTAAACTATTTGGCTGCCTCGTATATCATGTACCTAGATTGTTTAAGAGATAGATAAGATCCATGAATTTGCCTCAGGTTGCGGCAGGCCCGAAAAGAGGTTGCTTAGAAGGACTCCCGACTGCGACTCACACTGAGGCACATAATATGAACTCGGATTTTAGCTACGTTACTACCTCATTTTTTGCGAGCTGCGGCAAATCTTGACGCACTGCAATAAGTATATCAGTTTACCATAGAGATGGATGTTATAAGAGTGATACGTGGAAGGATAAATAAAGTTATTTGAATATTATAAAAAGCGATATCGGATTTTTGGGATCCAATACTGTAGTATAGTACAAGCAAAAGATTTATATGAAAATAACTACAAAATTCCTGCAAAAAGTAGCAATAATTTGAAAAACATACATTTTCCTTAAGCTCAAATGGTATTCTTAATTATGACCTGCAATATACAAAGTTCAACATAAATTTAATTTATTCTAAATAGGCTTTATCTGAAATTTTATTAAAATTGTTTTGGAAAAAGATTATTTCATCATCTTATTATTTAACTACTTTCTCTGGATAACAAGATTTTGCTGCTAAACTGGATTATAAGACTTTGAAATACTACTTTTTGTTAAACTTGAACTTACTTATATTTTCTTTTTTATTTGGAGAAATAATTATTTGGAAAACTATCACACAATTCCTGAATACACCAGAAATAATTTACAGACAAGGAAATGCAAAAGTAAGGTACCAGGGAAATACACTTCCAGTCTAAACCCAATATAAAAGATCTACACGCTTTTAAACAGTAAAGGACAGTTGAACTGTCTCGAAACCCCCTATAAATTTGAACAGAACTTAATTGGAAGACCGATTAATTTAACTGATAGTTAAAGCCCTGTAACTACCTAAATGCACATCTTTAAACCTTGAATTTGACTGGAAGCTCATCTTTTAATACGGGCAAACCTACGTCTGTATGTTAGCTATATATATCACGTGTTTGCAGAGATGTATGTCGTCATCTAATTAATTACTCGGTGGTCTGGTTTTGTACTTTAGTTACTTCATTTTTGTATACAACGAACTGGGTTATGGGACATCTCGCCCACGTAGAAACTTAATGGCCAGCATTTTCTTTTGTGTTTGATCTGTCATCCCCATTAGATGCTAAATTTAGATGAATTCTGATAGTAAAAAACTTATAATTTTAACCCCCGACAAAAAAGAGGGGTGTTATAAGTTTGACGTGTGTATGTGTGTGTGTGTGTGTTTGTGTGTGTGTGTGTGTGTGTGTGTGTGTGTCAGTCTGTCTGTGGCATCGTAGCTCCCAAACGGCTCAACCGATTTCAATTCTGTTTCTTTTGTTAGAAAGATGGTTTAGTCGAGAGTGTTATTAGCTATGTTTCATAAAAGTCGGTTCAGCCATTTGAAAAATATGAGGAGTGAAAGTGGCAATGCAAAATCTAATATTTTCAAATATAACCGTATTGGGTATCAAATGAAAGGTCATAATTTATACATCACGATACAGCAAATTTTATGGAAATCGGTTAAGCGGTCACTATAAAAAACATGAAATAAAAAAAATTAAATTAAAAATTTAAAAAACCCCCGACCCAAAAAGAACGTATAAAAAGTAAAATAAAAACTATTACATTATGACCTACCCTAAGTATTGACCCTTTTGTCATTTGTCTCATCGGGGGACCGCCGTCTGACCGTCAGGGGGTTATAGGGCATACCAAGGTACTTAGCGGTGTTAGAATGTAATAGTTATTATTTTACTTTTTATACGTTCTTTTTGGGTCCTGGGTTTTTTAATTCAACGTGTTCTTTGTATTAAGAATATTACGATGAATTTAATAAAAGAAATTGTATTAGAAAGATTTTAAGTGCATAGACTTATTAATTAAGACTGTTGTAGTAGGTTGTAGATGGGAAGCAGAGTCTCTAAAAATGTTCGCAGCCACTAGGGAGTTTTTTTTTTAAATTTTTAGTTGAAAGAGAATTTATGAGGCCAGAAGCACAAAACTAAAGAAATATTGTTTTTCAATATTAGTTTTCTGTGCTGTGAAGGTCGGAGGGTAGATACCTAATCCCTCAGGGAAATCCTATTATGTTATAACGGTCCAATCTCATTAGAGAACTAGGTACTATTTGTGCGATTCAGATAAAGGTTTCATAAGTCTTAGTGTAATTTTTTTTCGTTAATTGGTCTGTAAAGTTTACCCTAGTGGAAGAATATACACTGGAAATCTCTTCTAAGTCGTTTAATGAATTAAATTCCAGGTCACCCTGATTTTATATGTATATGTTCTGACTGTAAATGCAACTCTAGAATGATCATTTTACTACCAATTTTATAATCTTTCCTAAAAATCTTTACTCAATAACATGACTTTATCCAGTACTATTTCAATTGCAACTCTTTCATCATCATTATCTATCCCCTATTACCCGTGGTCCCACCGGAACGTCCCACTGGTGGGTCCACGGGGAATTTTTTTTACCCGTAGTCCCACCGCACTGAAGAAAATTCAAATTTATTCAATCGGCGAATTCCAGTGGTACCACGGGTAATCCAATTCGGTAGACCCACTGAACTAGAGATGTGCCAAAAAGTGAAAGAAAAAATGAAATGAAATGAAATAATGTAATCATGTACCTAGGTCACAAAATGACACTTATGATCGTTAAAATTATTTATCAAAATGAAATAAAACAACAAACAAAAAATTACGTCTCAAGTAGAAACCTAAATTCTTTTAACTTCAATGAAACTTCTAATCCTGTGGATTTGTGATTAAATCATCTTAACTTTTCTATTACTAAGCCAACCGTAGCACCACCCGCCACTAACTCCATTTGTATTTGTCTTATCCAATCATCATTTTCTACTGCAACTCTTGACCTTGTTTTGATTCTTGTATTATTTTTAAAATTTGTCAATATCTTTATTTCATTTAATAATCGTAGTATGTTAGTATTTTTTTTATTTAATTTCTTATTTATTTTGTTGTGCCAAGATTCACATACATTATTTGTGCGATGTCTTTTTCCGAAAACACTAAGAAATTTACATACACCCCTTGATAGCCATTGTTTCTTAACATAACGTAAAAATGTATTAATTTGATCACCATTTGTGCTACTATATTCTTTCTGTATATATTCCCAGCCGCTTAAAAGATATTCATGGGGTAGCAAAGGTAGTGCCGAACACAATCCAATCAATCTGTTTTCAGATTTTGTTTTTCTGACTCCAAATATACTTTTGCCATTTCTCCACATTGCACGGGACCAGTGGTAATAACAACCAATGACATCTATATCAGCAAACACATCTAAAATGGCATTCAACGCAGCAAGCTCATAATCACAATGGTAAATTTGCGGTTTCCAATCCGGAAATTGACTTTTTATTACATAACCTAAACTATTACTGAGTAAAGCATACAGTAACGGCTTTACATGTGTGGTACTATTTGTACTACCAAAATCACCATGTATGATAAACACCTGAGCAAATGGATATGGAGTGCATTTAAAAGTCGAGTCACCAAAAACTTCCTTAATATCATTAATGAAGGCTACTTTTTTTATATTCTTTGTGTTTATAATATTGTTTACCATTATATAGCATTACGAAACCATTTTTTCTTTTAATGATATTAATTTCGTCACCCATATTATTTCTTTTAAAATATCTACACCAAATTAAATGATGAAAACATAATTAGAAATGAACCTACGAGTCAAAGTGACACAGAGGAAAATAACAACAGGAAAATGCAAAGAGGTAAGTATGTTAATATTAAACTCTTTGCGGCACATCTCTACAGCAGTGGGACTATGGGTAATTATTTTTCCCCATAGTACCACCACAAGGCAGTGGGACTACGGGTAAAAAAAATTCCCCGTGGACCCACCAGTGGGACGTTCCGGTGGGACCACGGGTAATAGGGGTTATCTATCTGATTTTCCTTAAATTATGTTATTTGTCACTAATATGCTATTCAATTAGCTTCTTTATTGTGTAAACATGTTCTTCTGGTCGTTATTCTTCTTTTTCTTTTCAGCTTATCTCTTCCCCCTTGACTTCAACCTACTTTCTCTCTCTCTCTCTCTCTTTCTTTCTTTTGTATTATTACACCTCTACAGCAGTGTATCGTTTGTACAACTAGTTGAACTAGATAGTTGTACTTCAGTACCAGAGGGCTTTGTATACTTTTGTATTATATTGTTTATATAATAACTACACCATATCTTTTGTGCTGTCTCATCACTGTCCATCCCAAGGTTGCCTGGAAGAAATCGCTTCCAGCGATAAGGCCGCCCATTGTACATTAAACTGTATACATGCTACCTACTTGTCTATACTATAAATCTATTGGTGTACAATAAAGTATTATCTATCTATCTATCTACTCTGGACATGGTTCTTCTTCTCATTGAAGCTTTCATGTTAAACAATCTCTCTTTCATCTCCTTTTAGATTATTCATTTGGTTAGCTGACCATGAGTGATTTACTTTGCGGGAATAGTCAGTAATATAGAATTTGTACCTTCAATAATTTACTTAATTTTATAGTAGGTTAATCTTTGTGAAATAAATACATATGGGCTAGGTAAAGTACTATTGGGTTTTGTCGGTTAAGAAATTTTCAGTAGTAAAAATTTTTTGTAGACAGCAATTGGATCGACTCCTGTTTCGCCGACATAAAAATACCTGTCACACGATAGCCTTCGGGGAATATAAAGGCGTGTGTAAATAGCAAATACCTAACTGTAATTTGACAAAAGCTTTTGGGCATTTTCAGTAATTTAATATTGTGGAATTAAAATATGTAACTGAGTTTTTTTCGGTCGTTGTGTAAGCTAACACGGCTTCGTAAGAGGTTAATGGACCCCAAGAGCTTGCGTCAGTCCCCCAACCTCCGGTAAATTAATGGTGACAAGTTTCAACGACAGAGTTTGTTTTGTTTCAGCATTATCCAAATTATTTTGTCTTAAAATGTCATATTCTAGTTAAGTAGTAAAAACGGACACAACTTGTTTTTTTTTTTACTGAAGAAGATAAAATAGTGACATTCTTCAGCAAGCCCACTTTGCCATGGCTTTAAGTAGCACACTATTCAATATAACTTTCATATCGTTAGTTCTTTGAAGTTTTTATGTAATTAATGCTGTAATTAAGACTATGCCTTAGTCTACCTTTTCTTTTTCAGTCAGATCATCTCAACTACTTTAAGTATAATCACTTTGACTGGGGGTCATCATTTCTTTTATATCTGCTGTTATGTTCGCAGATTCACGATCGATTTATTTGTATTTTCCATTTTATTGTTCTCAATTTCGATAAATGAGCAAGATTCAGAATAGAAACATGAAACAATACCTATATTACATCTAATACGATTTACAAAATTTTACAATGATTACCTTACCTTCAAATGTTTATTTAAATCATAAAACCAACTAGTTTGATCATAAATAATAATATAACAAGCATTGGCTGCAACTTAATAACAGTTATGAATGTATTTACTGTTATAAATTCATTTAAAACATTGTAACGGTTGATGCGAAGTTATTTCAGTGTATAGTCACAACTTTTTGAACAAAGTTTTGTATTTGTTAATTTAATGTTTGTGTGTACAATAAAGAATATGAATATGATTAAAGTTATGATGTTATTTAAATTGAGTGCAAATAAGCGTTACTGTACGGTAATGTATTTATCATATAGATTAAGTGACCGCTCGCGACTTCGTACACGTGGACTTCATTTTACCCCCATATTTCTTCAAATCCGTTCTTAGGTTAAAAAATCTGATTGCTTTAGGTTTACTAGCATCGGTTATACATTTTGTATTTATTTTGTTTTCTAATAATTAAATTTAGGACTTAGTTGCCTTGTAAATTGTACTACACCCACGAGTAAAGAATGATTGGGTAGCATTATTATTTCTGTTTGAAATATGATATCTAGGTAAATTCCATTCCAAGGTTGTCTGGTACAAAACGATCTCAATGATAAGATCCATCGAACTCTTACAAATTTATAATGTTCAAATAGCATAATATACTATTTTAGGGAGTACAATGTGGGATATTCTACCTACACCATCGCTATTTACTATCGGAGACAAGATGAAAAACGTGGTGTTGTACAAAAAATCTTTTAACTATTTTACTACAATAGCTACCTACAATATTTTTTTAACAGTACATTTTCTTTTGTCACAGTTCCAACGGCCCACGCACAAGGAGTGCTAGGCAAGAAAGCAGCTCTGCCGTGTGACATCCAGCCACTGGCTGCAGAAGACCATGTCTCCATGGTACTGTGGTTCAAGGAAACGGATGGTGAACCACTGTACAGGTAAGGAGTTGGTATTACTAGATTTTTTTGCATGTTTATCCTAACCAAAATATTCAGATTCAAATCAGAAATCTAAAAAAAATGCCGTTAAGGTGATCAGTAATGACGTAAATATATAAATGCCTAAAGTACTAAGGTTGCCTGGAAGAAATCGCGTCTAGCGATAAGGCCGCCCATTGTACATTGAACCGTAACATGCTACCTACTTGTATTTCTGTAAATCTATTGGTGTACAATAAAGAATTGTCTATCTATCTATCTAAGGGTATCACAGCTTACAACATGCCACTGCCACACCTTTTTAATAGTTTATACTTACTATATTTATGATGAAATCACGAACAGTAAGTTGATTTCTACATAATTTAAGTATCTTTAAAGATGTTCTTCAATCGTAACATAAACGATCTGATACTAAAGTGAGACAGAAAGGGTGCCTGCCCTTAGTACAATGGTATAAAGAAGCCGTATTACAAAAAGACCCCCATGAACATAGACATAGACAATTGGATATTTCCGAGTGTAAGCGTAATTTTTTTTTACTACGTCTTTATGCAGTACAAGTAGAACAATATTATGAAACTACTACGGGGTGGTTATACCAGTATCGTACCACAGAGGTTACACTGAGAGCAAAATTCTCTCCGCTCTCTACACGTCTTGAAAATTATGGTTATTGAAACCAGTAACTTATACTGCAACGCTGTCACTATCATTTCATATAATTCTAAGTTACAGTCTCTTAATCGTGTAGCAAATGGTTCAGCATTACCGTATCATTACTATCATTAGTCAAGATAAAGAAATACATTTCTTTCACGAGAGCGTTCCCTTTTGTAAATGATAATAATGGCAACATTCGCTCGCTTCCTTTAATTCATAAATCATTAACATTAAGTTTAGCGTCTCTCTCAGACGATATATTGCCTCTTGCTTCTAGTGGATAACATTTCATACTGTCACTGATTTCTGAACGTTCCACTAGAAAATAGCTCACTTGTTGTTTAAAAGTGGTTTAGGAATTTCTATGTTCGTAAAGAGGTTATCAGCTATACAGACTGGGCGAACAGCTTCGCTTAACCAAATTGTTGCTGGATTGAACGTGGCTAAGTCAATTCATGGTGCCTATGGGGTAATTAGGTGGTACAGAAAAACAAAATATAAAATCCTAGTGGAGCAACCACCATAAAGGTTGACTTCATCCTACTTTTCGTTAAACAATCACGACTACGCGATGCTAAGTAACTCTTTAAAAAAAAAAAAAAATCGTAACTCCATTCTAAATACACTTATCAGTAATCTTGGTTCTCAGTTCAAAAACCATAGCACTTTGCTCTTTATTTCAGATTGCTCAAAAATAAGCGTTTTTACTGATAATATTGGTTGTATGGTTGTGACCCTTCCCTCTCTTCTCATCTCTTCCTTATTTACTTTTGAAGAGTTTGTAGCAGTTGTATGAAATTCTCGAATAGTTATAACACATCCATCCACAAGCTCAAATACTTCTATATCTACTTTGTTAGTATCCTTCTCTATCTGTCTATCTTTTTAATAATTTTACGCCTCGCAGTCCTATAGAATTTTCGGGCATATAATGAAATTGTATCGTTCCATTTCATAGATATACATCCAGATATCCATTCGTGAGTAGCATTTTCATTTTTATAAAATATGTAGGTACAGCTTTTAAATTCCTTGTCTGAATCCCTCGTTTCATTGATCCAAGTGCCTTAGATATTTGTAGTAGGAAACACGTTCCAATGCTATGCTGGTGACACAGACGGTAAGATTTAAGGCACTATTACGTGAGACAAATACCTAGGAACTTCTGTCCAGTATGTAGTCGAGCCCATATTGTGACTTTTTTAGTATATTATTTCGCTAGAGGAAGATAGATTAATAGTTAATTTGGTGTAGACACGCACACTCAGTAAAGTGAGCATGGTAAATGAAACGTAAGAACTATCATCAATTCAATAGTTCAACTTATGTGTCCGTGTTATAAATCTATACTACCTAATATTATAAAGCCGAGGAATTTGTTTGGTTGGACGCGGTAATCTCAGGAACTATTGGTTCAATTGTTTGGGCGGAGTATGAATGAATGAATGAATCAATGAATGAAGGAATGAATGAATGAATGAATGAATGAATGAATGAATGAATGATAATTTATTCGCACGAAATACGGTACATTATAGTTACAATGGTATTCGGTATAACAATAGGTAGCTTAACGTATTTCACCAAAATTGGCATGCAAAAATTTCAAAGAATATCAATTTACAGGAAATGCCAAATGAATATCAATTATATAACAATGACAAATGAATATAAATATATGAAAACCATATCATTGAATTGATGAAAATAGTAAAAATATTATATTGTAATTATTAATTAAAAGGGAATATCAAGGGTACATATTATTTCATGGTCATAATCAATAAATAATTAGAAATAACAAAATAAAATAAAATAATAAAATCATAATAAAATAATAGCAGAATAATTACAAATTTCCATTCTCCCTGTAGGAAAAGTATTCTTGCATAGAGTAGGAACACCTACCCTGCAACCATGCCTTGAGCTTGGACCCAAAAGCTCTAGGAGGGAGCTCTCGTATTACGTGTGGTATTTTATCATAAACCTTCGTACACATGAACAATCAATGTTTAAAAATGATTGTACTCGTAACATCATTCATTGGTTCCGATAGCTCGTTGAATATCTGTAGATTGCTCCCATCGTATACGAAAAGGACGGATGTTAGGAAAATTCACGATAAATTTCTGAGCTTCCCCGAACCTAATCCAAATTTTCCTAACATCCGTCATGTTAGGAAAATTTGGATTAGGTTCGGGGAAGCTCAGAAATTATATCGTGAATATAATACTTATTTTGCTTTATGTGTAGATATTTGTACAGGCTATTAATATGCGTGATTAGTTCTATCGAATATTTTTACCAAATAATAGCTTCATTTGCTTTATTTGTTAATACAAACGATCACGTAGACTTTATAATTGAAGTACTCGTATGAAACTAATGTCACATGGATGGTACCTATTATGTGTTTTTTTTTTATAAATACATACATAATTTATACATAGTAACACTAAATCACAACAAAGAAGAAAAAAAGACAAAAAATGACAGTACTTTTTTATATAGGACACGTCAATTTGACTTCATCTCGCCTGATGGTAAGCTGAAGGCAAAGTCTCGGGAAAGAGGGTCGCCATTACAGACACGTACATGTTGTTGCTGTTGTTCATTACTTTTTCTGAATATATAAAATATGAACATTGTGTAGGTTTGACTTCAATTTCACATTTCATAGATAATTCAATAATAAGACTGAAAATTATCAATAAACTACACAAACCTGTTTAGTACCATAGTGAATGTTCTGATGAGCTCTTCCAATGAAATTAATCCCACCCTCTCCTTTCCTATATAGGACAACACGTGCAGGGCTTAGATGCCAACCCGCATTCGGTGCATTTAATATTCCATCAAGAACCAAGCGGTTCGGCAACTCCTTCTTCTGCCGCACCATTAAGTTTTGGAATTCCTTACCAGTTCACGTGTTTCCCTCTTTCTACAGTCCCGGGTTCTTTAAGCGGGGCGTGAAACAGCATCTGATGAGGCCGTCAAGCTGAGTGCCACCATTGTAACATGATACGTGTCTGTAATGTTGACCCTCTTTCAGAGACTTTGCCTTCAGCTTACCATCAGGCGAGGCGAAGTCAAATTGACGTATCCTATATAAAAAAAATAGTTCATTGAAATCATTGCTAAAGTATAACTCAATTAATTTAAAACACATTCTTTGATTAAATCACTCCATTGATAGTTTCAATACTCAACTTGTATCTCAATAAATCAAATGAACATGTGGGTGAGCTGTTGGCTCCGGAACTAACAAGCTCTCTCTTCGATTACATGCTAAAAGCTAACAGAATTGATAGCCACACTGCAGTGTCACTACTCAAGGAAACCACCAGGGTTACACTTGATATTTATGGTGTAATCCACGAAGTGGTGTATGTTGGCAAGGATTTAGATCACATTGCTGAAGATGGATTGAAGTTTTGCTATATATTATGATACTAGAGTACTTAATATATAGTTTTTTTAGTGTTGTATGAATATAAAGGCAGAAAAAAAATTAGATAACATTGTACAAAATTGTGATAAATGTATGTAGTTGCCTCCTTTTTTGTGCATCTAAGTATGTCTCTGACTTCTATCGTAGTTCGTATCAATTGATCTGAGGGTATTTTCTTCTGTCCTATTACTCGGTTTGCAGTGGGTACGTGTTTATGGTACAATGCACTGGTTGTGCTAATGGCGATTATGAGGTGTGCTTGGCACCTTCTTATAAAGCACTTTGTGACGACTATGAGTTACAAAATTTTAGTTATATTTGGACTGTAACATATTCTACAAACATACTTACAAAATGTGAAGCAACGATGATAATACAAATTATATATAAAGGTTTTGTACAGACATACATCACTAGCGCATTTCAGAATGCAACAGTGCCATCTAGCGAGCAGTATTCGAAACACATATCGTCATAAACGGTACGAATGTATCAGAGGCTTCATTCATGCATAATGGAAAATAATGTGAAGAGCGAGTCCAAAAATTAGTGACATGCAGATACATTACATGTGAATAAAATTAAACTAGTTTATTGAGTGGGGGACCTTTAATTAGAGGAATACCTGCATGAAATTGCGCAAGAATGACTTTAGTAGAGTTTTTTTTTTCTTTTATACACGAATATTTTTTAATTACCAGAGAAATTTTGGCAAAGTGATAGGTATTCGATACTGAACCCATCCATGCCATAAAAAAAGAATAAAGTATTTATGTCAATTTTATCCCTAAAACCACCTAATATTTGTTCACGACGTACAAAATTTTACTCAATAGAATATGAAGTAGATAATACTAATTCACGAACAAAATCACTCAAAGAAGTCATTGATAAAATACGCGCTCTCTTTCTCTACTTTAATCCCCTACCCCCCACGTACCCCGCACTACACGTGCCGCGAAACGAGCGACCCGGCGGCATCTCTTTGATGCAAATGACCTTCAGTTTTAATAAAATTCAAATCATAAAAGCAATGCAGTTCCGGTTATGACGTCTTGATGCGCGCACGTTTCCTTAAACAATCGATAAATTATCGAGATGGATGGCGTACCAAATTATCAATCGCGAATGTGCAATAATAATTATGTTACGTACCTACTTACTTTACACTCGGTGAAAATGTGAGTGCCGTTTTACGGATGTGCGGTAAGATACTACCTCAATACGCAATTTGAAGGCAGGTGAATTGGACGGAGGACCCCGGATCTGAGGCCAATTTACATGTGTAGTGAAGTGAAATGTGTATGTCAGTGAACCTATCAACCTACTCGTAATACCCCTTCAGACGGTCCTCAGTCCTCAGTTTGAAATTGAACTTATTAAATCGGGCTCGTTTATGCATCTACTTGTAGTGGTAAGTCTTGCACGTTTCGTAATACATCAATCAATCATTAATTTTGATTTTGATTAGTGTTTGACCTTGAAAATCGCTCGCGTCTGTCGTAGGTACGTAGGTACATTGTCGGTCGTTCTCGGAACTCATCGGCTTTTTTACGACGAAAGTTCATTGATATGATAGGTACCTATTTACTATTCACACATAGTACGTAAAATGAAACGGTGTCTTTGCGTGTATGCACGTATTTTGAGATTTTAAAAACGTCAATAACTTTGTTTTTTTGTATGGTTGGCTATTTGTATTATTCCATATATGTTGAATTATATATGTTCCCTATCAGCCCCTGCAGTTTCTCTGGTAATTAAAAAATAAGGGTGTATATACTTATTTATTGTTCAATTACTCTTTTTTCCGCAGTTACGACGTCCGCGGCCGTCTAGCTTCTCAACCCAAGCTCTGGTCATCACCCTCAGGCTTCGGGACAAGAGCCTACTTCAGAGCAGCTGCTAATCCAGCAGTCTTGTTCGTGGACAGCGTGGTGTCTACAGACGCTGGAGTGTACAGATGTAGGGTGGACTTCAAGAACAGCCCCACCAGGAATTTGAAGGTCAACTTTACCGTTATAAGTGAGTATATACAAATTTAATATAAACAGTTTGGTAGATGGAAATGACTCATAATACAGATAAATAAGAAAGTAATCTGTTTCAAGAATCTGTAAATTCTATTTGATACTAATTCAATATGTTGAAATACCTGTGGTTTCTTTAAAATACATTTTGCCATAGATTTGAATAAACAGTGTGCAGCCTACGTATCTACATACCTACAAAGTCAAAATGACTGAAAACATCAAACCAATATTTAAATATCACCTCACGTTGAGATCATACCACGTTTTCCAAGCGACTTCAATATGGAATTCTTCAAGAAGACCATCAGGTTCTTTCAGGGTTGACACGAGTGTGACACCCCTGGAGTTGCACGCGTCCATAGGCTATAGTAACGACTTACCAGCAGGTGGGCCGTATACCTGTCTACCACCTAAGTAGTATCAAAAATTATCACTTATTTGGCAAATTTAAGCACCACTTAAGTGGCAGTGGTTACGGTGGCCTATGGACGAGTGTAACACCAGGAGAGTCATCTAGCTGTCTCCTACCTTATCTTGATATACTACATGTTGATTTAAACGGTACAAAGACTCCCAGTTCATCTGTCAGTATGGGGGCGTGTCGCAGAGATCTGATCTGGATCCTTTTTCTTTCTTGACATATATTAATTTATCACTGTATGTACAGAACTTTGTGATATTGGGCTTTTTGCCAGTTACATGTCTCTTATTTTTAAAGTAGACCGATAAGAATATGTTACGAATTCTGTGTCGCATGCAAAGCCTTTACTGATTTTCAATGAGCTTACTTTTTGAGGTTATAAGATAAAATTATATTGAGTTTAGAATTTAATGAAATTTTAAAGCAATTAGTATGCTAACTATTCAAATCTATTCGGGTTAGAAGTGAAAGATGAATTTCGAATACCCAAGGCGTGACTCGGTAGCTCAGTGGCCAGAACAAACCCCCTGTAAGGTACTGGTCCCGGGTTCAAGTCCCACCTAAGCATTCACTTTTTCCAATATGAATCGATAAGTGCTGTTTGTTCGTATTGTTGTTGTGTTGTTTCTTCGTAACGAAAGATGGATCCTTTGATCAGGATAGGTGATCAATGATTAGGTCTGGGGGTAGCGGCCGCTTACTGTTATTATTGGAGTATTGTAAATAATGTTAACCTGTGTGAGAACTGTCATTGAACAATGCATTATACCTCTGCTTAACCCTCCGCGGATAAAGGTTTGATTATATGTATGTATGTATATAATAATTATAAAGAGGAAAAATTTGCTTTTTTACAATCTATAAATTTAAAAACAATCCGATTCTCAAAATCGTTTCACCTAAAATACCATATTATCCCCACGTAACATAGGCTACTTTTTATCCCTATATTCCCACAGAATTTAGTCACCACTTTACTTTTGAGAATAATTTTAAATGAAAATGCAAATTTTGATCATTATAAGTTTAAGTTTACCTTTGAGACATGAGCATATTTTTTATTGCCTAACTCGACACAAGTATTAGCGCTTGACATTGCTGGCCTTATAAAAATATCCGTGCATTTCTTCGTGCATAATAACCAATAAGTTCGAGAGGTCGATGTCATCAACAGCTTCTTATAAAAAGAATTAATTTATTCATAATATAAGAGACTTATTTTCTTAGAAATATTTTTCGCAGCGAGTCATTTTGTAGCTGGAAGGTGTTCATTAGTTCCCTTTTATAACTGAATGAGAGTATTTTTTGTGAAAAGCATCTCTCGTCTTAGGTCGAGTGTTTATTTTTTCTCACACTTTTTTATAGGTACTCGTAGGTCCCTCTCCCGTTGGTTATAATGCCTTTAAGGCCCTCCGCCTTCAAGGCATTATAACTTCAAAATTTCAACAGCTATGCTATGAGATATGATTGATGGATAGACGATTGACGGGATGTTTTGAAAGATTGTATTGCACATTTTGACATGTAGATGTTTTGCAAATTGAAGGGTTTATGAGATTTGAAACATTTGCAACTAAGTTCTTATTTTGAGACATTTTAAGACTAAGGCTGTCATTTTTTGATTGCACCATGGCTACTCTATAGTCTTATAGAGGGTGTGAACGACACGTTAAAATTAAATATAGATATTCCTTTGTATGTTCCTACAGAATACCGCGGGTATAACAACCTAGTGTTGTATTTCCAACGATGTGTAGGATAGCCAGAGCTCACTGGAGAGGTTTTTGCTGTCAGTGGCAAGACCAAAGGCTTTTCCTGCCTATCTTCTTCGTTGACAGCACAGTCTCTCTATGTTCTTAGAGGGTTGGCAACATGAATGAGACTCTCCTTATGTTTTGTGGCACTTGTTCATAGGCCACTTTCAATCAGGTGGGCCGTGTGCTTATCTACGAACTAAGTGATATAAAAAAATGTATGGCGACCCATCAAGTTCGTCGTGATCCAACCCTATTTGCCGATTGACAGATTAAACTTTTGTGCAGGCTTTCCTATAGGTTTCAAATGCATAAAAGTTAAAACAAAATAAAAATGGAGGAGTGGAAATGCGGACAACATGCCTGAAAATACAAGCTTTGCTTGCGATTGAAATTGGCGATTTGAATGCCAAATGAAATATAAGAAATATATTTATTTTTTCGCTATGCTAGGTTAACTAATAGGTACTCATTTGTATACTGTTGTCATTTTATGCTGTTTTAACAAAACAAACAGACATTAAAGCAGATTATTAGGCATTCATACATTGTTCACCCCAAAACCAACATCAATAAGTAATTACTTCACGTGTTACGAATTACACGTGCAAGCCCATTAAAAGCTATAGGTACGGGTATTTAACGAAGAACGTTAGGTATAATAATAATTCTTATGTACTTAAAACGTGTTGGCTCCATAAATAGATATTTAGACATTACTAGCTGACCAGGCAAACGTTATTTTCGTGCATTTTTAAAAATAGAGGGTTGTTAGTAGAAGGGAGAAAACTTAGGGTTGTATTTTTGAATGCCAATTATGAAAATGAACAGAGTAGGGATGTCAGAACTCACTGGAAACTTTTTGTGCTGTCAGTGGAAGGATGAAAGGCTTGTCCTGCTTTGTCTTCTGCACTGACAGCACAGAAAATCTCTGTTCCTACAGTGTCGGCATCACTCGTCCATAAGCTACGGTAAATACTTTCCATCAGGTGCGCCGTGTGGTTGTCTGCCACCTAAGTTGTATGAAAAATGAAAAGAAATTGGGGTGGGCCTCTCTTATATCTAAAGGGTTTGTAAAATATTTTACAACCGATGAAATTTTCATAAGAGTCAAGTCGTTTTGGAGGAGTTTGCGACAAACAATTGTGACATGAGAATTTTATATAAGTACCTATTAGATTTACTTAAGATTCACGAACTTCATGAATACTTTTAAGTTTTTGTAATTTCCACAAGAAACAATATACAACTGACACAACGTACCCTGATTATAATAAAGGGTATGATATCCTTTGTTTTTCTGACGTTTTAATTGAATTGCGAGGTAGTTGGAAAAGGAAAATAATCAAGGAAAATGGGTGAAACGCAAGGAAGTTTAGGCTCCCGGTACTTTCACAAATCTTCTACTTCAAGTCGATCAGAGAATGGTACTTATAGGAGTAAAAAAGTAAATAAAAAAGTTGGTCAGGTGCGAGCCGGACTCGCGCGCTGAGGGTTCCGTACGAAATTGGATTCAGGGACGAACTTAAGCTACATAAACCGCAATATATTTTGATTGGGTTGACATAAAAGTTTGATTTTTGCACCGTTTCAAGACGTTACAGACCTGAGTATTTGATATGAATTTCAACTTGATGCCTCTACTCATTCCTGAGAAACAGGTCTTGACATCAGACGGACAACGAAGTAATCCTACAAAAGGTTCCGATTTTTTTCCTTTTGAGGTAAGGGACCCTAAAAACGGACTAAATGTAGCTCATATACGTCCTTCACTTGTACAGTCAATAAAGAAGATACGGTTGCACCTTTTCATATAACTTTATATGAAAAAGTGCAACCGTAACTCCTTTGTCGACTGTACATAAAAACGTAGAGCTTATATATATATACTCAAAATATTTTTCTAGAGCAGGTGCTCAAGATGGGATCGAAAAAAAAAACAGGACATTCAAGTTTCATTTCTTAGCAAAATAGGAACTTTGTTGGCTCGATTTCCTATCTATTACCTATTCATAGAATGTTATCCTATTGGCTATTACAATTCTTTAGACTGACAAACGAAGGGTGATGTAGTACCTCAATTATATTTCACAAAGGATTTCTGCGAAATGACGTTCGCTTTCCTTCATTAGTTTGGCAATTATTTTTATATTTACTGTACGTAGCTCTGCAAGGGTAGGTAGAGGAGTATGGCAGGCAGGCATTTATAGAAGGTAATTGTAAAAGTGTAAATAATGATGTTATTTACTAGGAAATCACGTTCTCTGCCGTAACAAGAATAATGCAAGTCAGCGAGAACATAGGAAATGACAACGAGAGCCGCTCCTACTCCACTAATAGTGGAACATCCTAGTTTATAAGAACTGTTTTGTATGTAAGATATTGATATTATTGAGTCGGAATAAATACAACATTGGCCGTTTTCT
This sequence comes from Eilema depressum, assembly GCA_914767945.1. NCBI lineage: Eukaryota > Metazoa > Arthropoda > Insecta > Lepidoptera > Erebidae > Eilema > Eilema depressum. Next base: position 18,874,136 of record OU612031.1, on the reverse strand, counting down.
GTGTCATGTAGGCGTATTGTAGCAAATAAAGATAAATTTTGACCTATTTTCGACAGTTAGATCCGATTCTCAGCACTCCATGGATTCACCGTGCGGTCGCCGGGTCCTTAGCGTGATACAGAGAGGAACACCGTGACGGCGACTGGGACTTGCGACCCAGATGTAGGTTTAGGGTGGCCACCGCGTGATGCATCAGCGCTCACCTCCACCGTCAGTAGCATACACTGTGTTATACACATAGCATAGTGTGCATAACACTGTCAAAAATCCAGTAGCTATAACGAAGCGAATATAGATTGAATTGTTTAGTGATTATTTGACAGAATAATATAGTACAATATTATGGTAATTCCACGATTCTTGTGTAAGAAATCTCCATATCCTAGCCGTAGTTCCTTCATCTTTGTATTAAAATAAAAACGCTTTTTATTATTATAACATCGCTTAATATCATTTCTCCAAGCCTGACGAGATCAAAATAAGCTAACTTAGCTAACTTAACTTGTCTCTCAAGAGAGTCGTATCCTCCTTTGTATTTGAATTAAATAACAAACAAACACATTCTAACAAGAGTCACTTTTTATTATAAGACTTATGAAACGACCAAACATAATTTAGCATCGCCAACCGTGCGATTTAGCCACTGCATTGAATACTGTATCTCCATTTGGCACTTTCCAAATTCGACTGTTGCGTCTAAATCGTGACTAAATGGTAGGTACTAGGTCGCCGTGACTGGCTTTTGTGCTTGCCGATAAAAAACAGTGACCATGGATGCTGAAAATAGTGTAATACTCTCTCTGGCTCTCCAACCAAGCTTACTAAGCTGCCAGAAAGGGGCTCAGCTTACAATACAAACCACTTCTCTTCTTTCATGCTAGCGTTAATTCCGTTCGTCGATTCAGCTTGGAGTCCAGGGTTCGCTTTTTTTAGTGTAAGCCATACACACATGGCTGAAATTCAATGTTTTCCGTGAAGCCACAAGAACCATCATATTAAACTTGACATCAGAATGAATTTTTCAACCGTTTAATAATTGAGTTTTCCTTTTACGTTTCATATCAATATTTGAATTTGATCGTCTGTTGAGGTTTTTATGTCTGTAATAAAACTTGTAAAGTGGCATATGGTTGAGGCTTTAAGAGGTCTGATGCCAAAAATGTATAAAAAATATTGAAAGAGATAAACTTTAAACTATTATTTACTGTATCTCGATATTTCAATCGACTTTAAAAACCTAGAGATTTTTTTTTTACAAATTTTTACTTTATAAACAAATAAAATCGGCCAAGTGCGAGTCGGACTCGCCCATGAAGGGTTCCGTAGTAGCAAATCCGAAAATTGCGGTTTATGACGTATTAAAAAAAAACTACTGACTGGATCTCGTTCGAACCAATTTTTAGTGGTAGTTTGCATGGCAATTTACATCATATATTTTTTTAGATTTATCATTCTCTTATTTTAGAAGTTAGAGGGGGGGGGGGGACACATTTTTCCACTTTGGAAGTGTCTGTCGCGCAAACTATTCAGTTAAGAAAAAAAATATGTTAGAAACCTCAATAGCATTTTTAAAGACCTATCTATAGAGACCCCACACGTATGGGTTTGAAGAAAAAAAAAATTAGAGTTTCAGTTATAAGTATGGGGACCCCCAAAGTTTAATGCTTTTATTAAATTTTTGTGTGAAATTCTTAATGCGGTTCACAGAATACATCTACTTGCCAAGTTTCAACAGCATAGCCTTTATAGTTTCGGAGAAAAGTGGCTGTGACATACGGACGGACAGACAGACAGACAGACAGACAGACAGACGGACAGACATGACGAATCTATAAGGGTTCCGTTTCTTTGCCATTTGGCTACGGAACCCTAAAAATGTGCACATTGTAGTGTAGTGTCAATATTGTATTGTATCAACATTTTACTTAATTACCTTATTTTTTTTTTATTATGGGTTTCTTTAGGGAAGCAAAATACATTTTTTATTACTACTTGTAATGTAATGATATTGAAAGAAATAAAAAACAGTTTTTTACTTGTAGATTACAATCCTATAAGAAATATGTTACATTTTTAAATTCACTATAGGTACGGGACTCATTCCACGCGAGTTCTGCTCAGAGATTTCAGTAATTTTTTTCAAGGATTGTCCCACTTATGTAAAAATGTTTTAAAAATATCCAGCAGTAGTCCCAGTGGGACCACTGCTTGATGGAAAATAATAATAAAATTTAAAGCGTAATTTTAAAATTATGGACATGTCATGACCTGATTTATTTATAAATTAAACTCGTAACACACTTCGTACTGAATAAAGTCTGTAGGCCGACAGGTTTGATTTAAACGGGAATGACGTTGAATGAGTTATGATTAAAAAAAAAAATACTAGGTACTTCAATATTTTTCACCCACACTTTAGTATTTCATAAAATTATTACTACTTCGATATTTTTCACTCACACTTTTGTATTTCATAAAATTATTACTAATTCAATATTTTTCAACCACACTTTTGTATTTCATAAAATTATTCTGTTCCATTTGAATGACGTAATATTATTATCAGAGCTGCTTCCGATATTATCCTTAAAAGGCCATTAAAACGAAATTCCTTATAATAGGTAATAATGACCATTATCGATAATTATCGGTTTATTATATCGGGCGACGTAATAGGATGAGACCCTCTTCACGTTATTAGGTGATTGAGTTTGTTCGAAACTCGATATGACGTGATTATCACTCACGGGTGGCTTGGAGGAAACCATGATGACACTTCAATGAGGAAACTCAGAATACTTGTACACGTTTTCGCTCTGCCGTAATTATTAGCTAAAGTAGTCAGATGAGCCCGATAATGGTGTAAAATAATCATTATTGTTATCCATAAATGTTTCTGAATGCGGAAGGTGGAGGATCGGGAGCAATGGCCCATATTAAGAAAGGCATAGGCATATGTCAAGCAACGGCCGCATTGATGAATAATGAAAAAAAAAAGAATAATATTATGTAGATGGGTGTCAAAATTAGAATTTAATTGATTTCCACTTCAAAGATGTGTGTACTTAATTATAATTATTATTTTATTTACAAAAATTAAACTACCTTATTATAAAAATATGGAAAAAATATATACAATTACTTACAAAATATATACAAAACTATACTGTACCTATAAGTATACAAAAAAAAAAGAAAGGAAGTGACTAAAGTTAGGCATCGAAAAATTCCTCCCCATCGATCATTATAATTTTACGATTTATAAGTACGCTGGAGACCTTAAATATCTTTCTTTCCTATTGTCCATTTTGTTTTCTTTTTCTATATTCCGATTAATTACCGACATTCTAAGCATTAGAAGGTAAAGGTAACAGTTTACCATTAACTACGCCACATACTCGGTTACTTTAAAGTCTCATAAACTATGGTACTTTAGGAAACTTGCCGAGTCATACTAAAAGCCGCTACAGTTTGAAGTGACAATGACAGCGGCGAGCAATACACAAGAAATTTAGGGTATAGGAAATCCCTACTCAAGCTAGGGCTAATTAATATCCGCAATATAACTGACCAACCCTATTGGAGGCGCCCTTTCCTCCCTCAATCTCCGGGTGAAGTTTCACAATGAATACCTTTGTCTTTATGGCACGTTGTAATTAACGGGTGCTCATATTATGTATCAAATTAAATTCCACTATTTGTGGCACAGTATAAAGGGTGATCTATTGGTGAGCTAGCTGTTTTTTGCAGGACTTGAACACGCATGGAATGACAATGGTTAAAACTGTCGGATTTGAAACGGTGATTTTAGAGGTGGTTCTTGACGAGCTTTAGCTTTTAACATTAATGTATCACCTTATTCATGCTTAGTAGAGGCATGCCTCGTATACGCTATTTTGAACTATTTCGCCAACGACCATAACTGTGGTGCATAATATTCTTGACAGAGCCAAGTAGCTCCAAAGTAAGAAGTAATAATAACTATATACTTAATCGATTCTGCCATAATTATTGGCACGCTGTGGCCAATGACATGAACAAGTAGGTTAATATCTTATTTATAAACATAGGACAGAAGATAACCAGATAAATTGAGATTTTTCGTTTCGTAAAAATTTCCATTAACAAACTGGTCATTGTGGAAAACATAGAAATATGTCGACATATTGTGACACTTTCTCGATAATAATATGTCGACAAACTGTTAACTACCAAAGTCCATTTAAGCGTCGTCGTTTCTAAATCCTTTCTAAATCGATCCATTTAAGCGATTCCCTACCATTCCCAAAATACCGCGTGGTTCCGCGTTCAGAGTAAAATTTAGACCACCCCATCTCTGTTCACTCCCTTAGTCGTACAAGGCGACTAAGGGATAGGGTTGTTTAACATCAGACAGATAATATACAACCCAGACTCAGCCTCAGATGCTCGAGTCAATAAAAGTCCCCAGAATTAGGCAATGGGCTCATCCTCTATTACGTGGGGCCGAATACAATGATTGGTCAAATGTGGGTGTTAATTTAGTTCTGCCTAACTCTCTGGGGATAAAGGCGTAATTATATTATGTACTAGCTGTTGCCCGCGACTTCGTTCGCGTTGAGTTCGGAATGGCTCGAACAAATGTATTAAGTTAATTCATCGTTATATTCTTAATTATTTATTATGAAAAAAATCTTCTTCGAGTGACTGACTAATACATACAGGGCTAAACTACCGAAAACTACGAAATTAGACAGACTTCTTCTATGGGCTAGGCAAACGCTGCGAAAGGGTTTTGAAAACTTCAACTTTTTGGTGACCAAACTTTTTGTATCCACATTTAGCAATGTTCAATGTTCAATTATAATAAAATTGTTTAAACATCCTTCCTTCCTCCCAACTCCTCAGAACACACTTCTACCACTTACTAATTGAACAGATAAAACTACATTGAGAGCGTCACGAAAAAACTTCACGAAAACTCAGAACCCTGCATAAAGATGTCTTTTCACATCGAAGCAGTGGTTCAATGGCTGATTATTTTGTTTTTATGTAAAATTTTACCGACCACAGCCACATCGTTGTTCGTTGCCTTTACACACAGGTGAATGGGTAGTTCGTTGCCTTACACGCAGGCTAATTGCTACTGGTCAATATTTTTTCATTTCGCCATATTTCCCTTGCAGCGGCCAACTTGTGTCAGCAGGTGATACTTCTATCTTGGTAACTGGAGTTAAGACTGGACGGTGGTGAGACTTCTTTTGATCTTATGAAATCTACCGGAACTGGATGTTTCTCTGTCCACATCTGCTCTCTTTCCTTGAATAGGAACAGCGGTATCTTTTTATTATACATGGGTTGGCTCCTTGTGACACACTGTTCTCATCTCTGGGATGGCTTTACGCGGTTCTTCTATGAAGCAATCGATAAGATTGCAGAGACATGCATTGGTAGTCTTCAGGTTACTAATATTTTAGAATCTCTGCAGTTGTGTAGAGACGTTGCCTCTCTGGCTGTATTTTACTAATTGCACCGTACTACGGCGAGTGTCCTAATGAGCTCTTTCTACTAATCCCTTTTTCTTTCTTCATATCCAAAATGGCACGTGCTAAGCTGCGGTGTCCAAGAACCAAGTGTTTCGGATCTTCATTTCTTTATTACACGGTAAAAAACTGTATTGCTCTGCCCACATCCATGTTTTCTTCTTCTTATGATCTCGGATTCTTTCACACCTCGCTTGGGTATGTAAATGCAAGGCCGTCAAAGTTGGAACTGCTATTTCGGTATCACCAGCCTCTTGAGTGGTGGCCTTATGGTTTGGTACATGGTGCACCCGCTTCATATTGTGAGGTGATAATGAAGGCAAAGGACGCGACGAAAGGGTACGGGAGACGGTCACTATTCGGGCACTCCCCAGAATACGCAACGGGCATTAAAGAACATGCAATGAACTCCGTGCTCCATGAACGCGGATTGGATGGCGATGAGATGGGCTACTCGTCACCCTAGCCCAATCAGGGCCGCGACGGTGGTGCAAAGTGTTACACACGCAAGGTTCACACTCACCACGTTAAGACTGCCTATTTATGATAAGTATTCTGTAGTAGTTCCACCTCCTCTGCGTATTTTAATCGGTTCGATTCCGACATAGACACGTCTGCGCTAGCCCCGGTGTGGTGGTACCCATGGGAGATACCGGATACAGACCATTGATGAATAAATAAAAAAAGAAAAATAATAAAAATAAATAAATAAAGAGACGGATTGAGTAATTATGTATAAAAAAATATACGCGCACCGAGGGTTCCATAACTTAAGCTACATAAACCGCAATATATTTTGATTGCTTTGACTTTGAAGCTCTATTTTTGCACAGTTTCAAGACGATATAAACCTGAGTAGAGTATAGCTCATCAAGACATTCACCATAGTAGAGACGGTAAAATACCACCAAGGACGCTACATCTCTACGCATATGTAAAGGCTCGAGGGTGTTGGTGACCTCAGGATTAATTCATTTAAAACAAAACTAACACATAAAAATAAAATAATATAAATAAGTCAAACAAAATAAATTGATAGGCTGTAAAAAAAAAATTGCATTTTAGTAGGGTTCGAACCTGGATCAGCGAGATTGGATGTCCAGCGCAAACCCACTAAACCACAAACACCATGGGATTAGTTTGCGAAATAGATGTTTATATTATAATTTATTATTACATTCTAGTTTAAAATACATTCTGCCTCGTTCCTCATTAAAATAGCGTGGTGATATTAATTATGAACCAAAAATATTACCAAACCGGCTACTCACTATTGTGTCGGATTCGAGAGAACATCGTATAAGAACAATGTGAACTCTGTCGAGACTCTTGCTGTGCCGAAGATTCCGCAGTTACTTTTTTTTTACTCTTGCCTCTCGAAGTTCTTCAGACTTCTATGATCGAAAATAATCTCTTCTTTTCAGCATTTTGCTACTTCTATTGTTCCGATATATTCACACAATTCACAATTTTTAGGTGCGATTTACTATTATTGACACAACTTTTTTATTTATGAACCGATTTCAATAAAAAATACACTAAATTTTAAGTGAAGCCTACCACAATCAATTAGTGAAAACCGCAACCAAATCGGTTCAGCCGATTCTGAGATTAGCGTGCACAAACGCACAGACAAACAGATAAACAGACAAACAGACAAACAGATAAACAGACAAAAATTCTAACAAACGTTGTTTTGGCTTCTATTACGTTAATAAAGTCCCCCTATAATAGTTTTTCTTATTTCCATGCCATGTACAGACACCGATCGGTTACAATTTTATTATATGTATAGAATAGATATAGATGTATAGATGTATGCATGTATGTGTACTTTAAAAAACAAAGTCGCAAAACTAGAAACTTGGTACCTATATACGTTTTCGTTTGCGCGCCTCCCCATACCCGGGGGCGAGCTGGGGACTCCGTGGTCCCCACACCAGCATCGGCAGTTCGAGAAAAATGGCCCTGGATCGGCTGAGGTGCGAGGGATATGTCTACGATAATCTCACCTCCGGCAACCGACAGCCCACAGACGGTGTGCGTTTTAGTTGGTTCGAGTCCGGCATAACCCCCCACCGGCTCCGGTGGGGGAGGTATCCGTGGGGATTTTTCGCACCATAAAAAAATAGTAAAAAAGGTATACATATTCGTTTTAGTCAATTGAGAATTGATTTTATTCTAGTACCTTTTATTATTTTCTATTGTGTGATAATAAATATTTCAGAATATTAATATCGCCACGAGTACCTATATCAATATTCATAGAAATTGTAGAGGCCTAACCAGTGGAATATTATTTCGAGTAGAAGAACATTTCAAATTGGAAATAGGAGAACAGCCTTTCCGCCGTATTTATAATGTAATAGATTTCTTCCCTTTTCAAATATAAGCTTCCGAAATTATTGTACATCTCAAGGAAATACCGAGACGTATAGATTCATCGGAGTCTTGTCGTTACTCAATCGTCTGACGTAACTTTTATTTACGATGTGTCAGCTTTGTATGTCAATGGAGACTGAGAAATTTATGACTCGAAGGACCCTCACAAGTAAATGGAATATCATTTATTACACTACCGCTGAGTAAAAAAAATGTGTTTAGTTGAACATCTTGTCAAATTGTCCTTTTATTACACACAAGATTTACAAGCAAAATATTTCTCGGATGAGGATGCTTATCCTTTGGGTATGCTAATATATGAGGGTCTTGCGATGTGGTCTTCGGTTGAGGTAATCTTGATGGAAGACCCCACATTACCGTGGAAGGTTAAAATTAAATTCGTTGTAGCGTTTATTTCTAGTGATTTGTTTACTTTAAATTTACGTTTTATTACGCTGTTTATTCATTTTCGAAGAATCTGACTTCATTATAAGATATCTTTTCTTTTGTTCTTCTGAATTATTAACCAGTTCCGGCTGTATATGATTCTTGCAGAAACTTTGAAATAGCTTCTCTGTTAATATTTTCTTTAACAACAAAGTGAGTTCATTATTTCAATCATAGAATTCTCAAGCCTTTTTTTATTCACGTTATGATTTCAGATGTAGAATCCTAATACTTATGTTTTAAAAGGTATACAGAAGTGTATAATATACACATAATATGCTAACAAAATTCTTTCAAACTCCGTGTCGTTACTGAGAATATCTTTACAAAGAACGTATAGTTCTCTCGACCATTACACAACCAATTCAGAACAAGTATTTATTTTTATTTTGCGTATCTTCATGTGAAATGTATCGCCATTGTTTCAGCCTTGGGTATAAAACCTTCCACTTAAGCCTCTGGGAGTAGAGGCATTTATTACGACCTAAACTATTGTCCAAACAATAGATATCGCAAGAGAAATCGATTTTATTTGTTTCCCCGACCTCCTAAATAGCAATCTCTAAGTTTGTATCGTTTATCTTGAAGTAAAAGCTAGGGTTGTAAACAACAGTGTAGGACCCTCATTTTAATGTTTCTAACTTTCTGATACTAAACCATCTAGGTTTATCTACACTGACTTTCATTCACAATGTGTTATGTATGACACGGTAGTCTGGAGTCTCATAATATTAATAAATTGTTCTTAAAGTGCTAGTAGGTAGAGTTAGTGTGCTAACACTACACTTTTATAATACATCTTGATACTTTATAATATGCAGTGTTAAGTGTTAAAATATACTAAATTTTGCCTCGCTCATACTCATATGATACTCAGTTATATGAATGCTAAATTTAGTCTTCAATTTCAAACTTCAACAATAACTCCATAAATCTTTTAGCTTAAAATTTAATTAAATAAGAAAATTTTACGAAAGTGCCCCGGAAAAATTCTATGTATATAAATGAGAGAGGTTCACAAGAAATTTGAATATGCGATGAGGGATGGACATCAGCACAACCAGGACTTTTTTTTATAAAAAAATCATTCAAATTCACGACTATGCATAAAGTAGCACGATGACGACAAATTATGGTGATCCCCTGGCAAACATTTCGATGGTGACGTATTTTCATGGGAATAACTGAACCATGACAAAGCCGATTATGCTTTCGTCCGTATGTCTGTGTTTTTTCCAGCCTAGAGTACGCATTTTCAACCGATTTTCACCACATTTGACACGTGTTCTTTCGTGCACGAGGGGGCCAAGAATAAAATTTGCGGTCGCGATATTTATAGCCTTCTAACCATTGATTTGTATTGTTACTAAAGCTTCTAACCAAATATATCCAAGTCTAATGGCGCGTTGTGGACACTGCGCGCCCTAACATGTAAAGATATAGGTTAGAAGGCTAATGTGGGCGCTCTGCTCCTGCCTGGTTCGTGGTTATTTTTATTATAACTACCATTTATGTTTTGAGATAACATTTCATACATTACCAGCTGCGCACTCGGTGTTTTATATATTGCCTAGGCATTCTATAGAATACTGGATTGTACATATTGTAGGTGACATTTAAATTGGTTTATTGATATATTGGTTAGATTTAGATATTATATTCTAAGAGAAAACCAGTTTCGCCTTGTAGTTGTTGTGGGTGTAAGGTTACACAAACATGATTATTAATTCTATTATTTACATGTTTACGACTAACTCTTCTTGTTACTTCGATATCAGTCTTATGATGAGGGGAACAAAGCTCACATTTATTTATCCGTATTCCTTACCTAATAAATAAAGATTATCTTACCTAGAAATTCATCCTGTATAACTTACGACACTTGCCGAAGTCCTTCGCAACCACAGAGTGGTTTGTTCACGTTTAGACACGTATTTCAAGATACTTACGTCATTTGAAGATACTTATAGACGAATAAGATTTTCTTGGTCGAACGCTGGTTCTCTTCTGCATGAAATACTATTAAGGGATCTGCTCTCCTAGTCCTCTTTTCCATGGTTTTTGTAGGAGTGACTGCTGTCTGACCCTCAAGCCCAAGAGGTCTCAAGTCTATGCCAGATCCTCGTCCATCAATCAGCAATTGTACCGAACCGCCTTGTATGTAGGTGAGATTCGCTTCGATCACGAATTTTGATGGGGCTTCATCTGCTTCATACATCCAGTGGTGTATTTTACCATTTGACAGAATTGGATGACAGTACCTTTATAATTTTCATACATTTGAGTTGATATAACGATAAGGGAAGTAGGATTTGAACAGTGGATTTCTGCAAGTCAACCTAGTTTTTTCAACGAGCAAACTTCTTCAGTCACCTGCACAGTCTCAATGTTTTTAAGCTATTGCATAGGTTCTATCGCGGGCCTTGAGCGTGGAGACCGAATCCAGAAATTCCGTAACGAAAAAAACCTAACACCTCGAAGCTCGCATGAATCGAGCCGAGCTGCTCCGAAGTAGCTCCGCTTAACGTAAGTAATTATAATTGCATAAGTTGACAAAAAATGCTATGCAATAGTTTTACCGCGGCAGTCCCCGAGTGCCACACGTCTTTTTTATTTCTATTTCAGCCTGTACCGTTACATACCACACTGTGTTCATATTCTCTTAGTAAACTGTCTGATGTCTATCCGACTATGCAGAAAAGTGAGATAGCACATTTTTTTCTGCTTCTACCCAATAATATTACGTCATTCACAATTGAACGGATTTCCTTTTCACGAAACTTTCAGCTTTTCCTTACGATGATACGTACATTATATACAGTTGAAATTTCCCCAGAGCCGTAACGGAAAAAGGAAAAACAACGGCCCAATTAATCAAACTATCCATAAATATATACAGAAATTGTGAGCTAACACATTGGGGACAATAAATATAATTTATTTGTAACTGTTGGCGTGTTTGTCATAGTCATGACGGACGACTAATCATGATCTGTACAGCCAACAATAGGAGCTGACGAAGCAATTCCGATACGATTAATAAAACAATGTAATGCCGTTTTGTGTAAAGCATGGAGTAATTTATTGCTGAAGAGCTTTGTTTACAATTTCTACAGTTGTCTTCACACTATCATTTGTAATTATTTTTCTCAATGTTAAAAAATAACTTACCATGGACCTTCTATTTCTGTTCGGTCCCAAAATGACCCGGAAAGTAATATCGTTGTTATTTAAAATCCATCCATACTTCCATACTAATATTATAAATGCGAAAGTTACTCTGTCTGTCTGTCTGTTTGGCTGTCTCTCGGTCTGTTACGCTTTCAGGCCTAAACCACAAAACCGATTTTGACGAAATTTGGTACAGAGATAGATTAGACCTTGGTAAAGGACATAGGCTATATTCGGTCGCGATAACCATCCACGCGGGGGAAGCCGCGGGCAAAAGCTAGTTTTAAATAAAAAATCAAAATCTTTGCAAATTATTGAGAGTAACTTTCTATTTCAGCCGTCTTCAGTCGACGCTATATTTTTAAGAACCTTTTTTCTTTTATTAAATAAATGGCAGGGAATTTAATAGAGGTTATACTTAAGTACCCAAGAAGATAACCTTAAAAGTATACGAGTATGAGTATCTGATACTATACCACTCAGTCCTTAGTCCATAGATACGTAGAACAAAATAGTGCTCACAAAATTACATTATTGTATGAATATATTGTGAAGAAAGTGTATATATTTTGAATTAATTTCTCGTCAGGGTACAACACAACCCAGTTATGAAATTTGTAAGCTCATTATCGGAAATAATTCACCAGGAATGTTTAATGACCTGTGTTGTTTGGGTAAAATGACGTCACGCGTGACAGCGTTCAGCGGCAAATTGGAAATTGCAATATATTTGAATTTTATTTTCAAATAACTCAAAAATACTCAGTTATGGTATTTTCATCTTATTAAGATCATTTTAAGTGCTTTGCTTGTCAAGATTTATCTGATGCTGACTGTACCTACTAAGGTATAACGTGCTTCCTTTTTTGAGACTTCAATTTCGTCGTAAATTTTATTAGATCGATAGTTAGATTATTTTATTTCAAGAACAGTTTATAGTTGTTCTTAGTACAAAAGTTACATTACAATGATTTATAAAACATTAGACACCTAACGTAATTTGCTGTAATTTAAATTGAGTTTTGTACCATCAAAATTAGGTCAAAAACGTCGATATTAAAAACGTTATAATGTATGACTTACAGTGAATTCATTAATTGCATAAAATCCTTTGAAATTTGTTTATTCAATTTTATTTTAAAACGACGAAAATGACATTACATTTTGAAACCGCTAGCTTCAAAACCTTACAAAAATGAAAAAAGAAACAGTACGAAAAACGTAGTTTTTAGCTGCTAAAGCATACCTATAGATCAGGTCGCTCTGGGTTAATAGCTGGTATCGGTAACGAGCTAGGAGTAGTCAGTGGCAGGAGCCTCGTATAACAATTAGCCATATTGGAAGCATTCCAACACAATACAATTTTATCAGCCGGAAAACGTTCAACTGCTTGGTTTTAGAAGCTTTATTTTTGAATTGTGAGATTCGCTGCGACTTCAACATTGTAGGAATTTTAACGTCGTCAAATTAAAAAGTCGTTAACGTATGGTCTTAAACATCAAATCCCATACATTCATCATTCTATTCCACAATATGCCGACCGACAAATTGTCACTTGTCTAAAAACTAATGTAAAATTCCAACAATTTAATAGTCTGAGCGAATCTCACAATTCAAAAATAAAGCCTCTAAAACTAAGCAGTTGAACATTTTCCCCCAATGAATTCCGAAAGAAAATTGCTACTAGAATTTTTTGTTGCTTCTTTTTGAACTAATTCTACTGGGCTACTTTATTAGTTAATACTGTTTTATTTTATAAGTAAATATCAAGGTCCAGCGGACCCCAGACTCCGAGGTGAAAGCTTTGGATGCAACTGGGAACTAACGCTAGGATGAAGAAGAATATTGTTTTATAAGTTTTATTTTAATCTCGTTCCATTATAAGAAACGTAAATTTTTTAAATAATATATCGGGAATTTATCAGGTAGGTATCTATCAATGTTTATGTTTCCCGAATCAATCGAGCGTATAAGCATAAATAACGTATTATGTTTACCCTCATGCTCACGAGTGAAAGCTGCCTCTGATAATAATAATTATCAATGACAGCTCTCGGTCGTGAGCACAGGTAACAATATTGATTCATGTTCGTAAGATAAACATGATATAATTTCATTTCGACACATCTTCATAACGATTTCCAGGTTGCGTCCAAAATTCCGTCGCTTATTATTTTTAAATTTTACTCTTTTTTGGGAGAAACTGTCGTTTGATCGCCCAACCCTAAGAGAAAGGCTTGCGCTAAAACTTCGACCATTATTTAAGAGGTACATCGACCAGCAGATGAAGCTAACTTGGGCCCTGTACACCCTACACACACACTACATCTATATTGTAGATAATTATATTATTTACCTACTAGCTTATGCCCGTGGGTCTGCTCACATGGATGTCGTTTATGGTTATATCCCATTCTACACAAATTGCGATCGAACAAACATATTAAAGAGATTTTTTTTTGGTTAACCAGCTGTGTTAACCGATATGATGATCAAATTAAACTATGTAACCATGTTTCTAGCAACCCAATTGCTACTTGACAAGAGATTTAACAGTCGATTAGTTAATTTGACGTTGATCAGCCTTTCAGAAACTGGGTGTAAGACTTTTTAAGCAAAAAAAGTCGCATGAAAATCCGTTCAATTGTTTTTGCGTCCATCGCGAAAAAAAAAAAAGAATTCCATACAAAAATTGTCTTCAGTATCGTTGATATAATTTAATTGCCGTATTGTTTTATCATCTCCAATGTATAGACACTACCACTTTACAATTTTATTATGTGTAGATAGTCAGCTATGGTCACAACTTAATAATATAATATTTTTCCACAGCCAGTAAAATTATTATTCAAAGTTTAATAAAACTATAACTTTCAAATGAAGTATTAAATATTTGGTGAAGAAAAGCTATTATCATATTTTACAAGACTTCTTTGATTTAGAAATAGCCTCATATTTTCAAATTCATAAAAGTTTCATAAGTTTTCAACTCGAAATATTCGTAGTAATTCTTGAACTGGATTTTTTATTTCAAGTATCTTTCATAATTTAAGTAACTTTTGTGATTCAGTAGTGAACGACATTCAACAATTTGACGTTCCAATTACTGTCAAAAGGTTATTGTGCCATTGTTTGAGGAAGGTTGGACGGTTTTTTCATTGAAATTATTTTTACTAAGTAACTGTACCACTATTTCCAAGTTTTGAATACGTATATACAGTTAAGTTCAGTATGCTTCTTTTCCATCAAGCAGAGCAGATACAATATTTTTCTACACGTTACGATCTTGCCTCACACCTTAATTAACAGTTACTGATTAAATCTTAATAAGACAGTTTTTAAGTTCTTAAACTTCCAAAAAATTTGGAATTTGGGTGGATAATACAATAATTTACACTTCCCTGCTGGCATTTTAGCAGTTAATTCGGATAGCGGACTCCATACCGAAGTAAAGGCCCCCGATACAACTGAGACCCAACATTGAGACGATGACAGTGAAGCAGCAAACCCTCTCACAAAGTAAGGAAGAATGCCATTGCCACATGCAAAACTCTTTACCAGGAGGAAATTTTCTAGGCCAGAACCTGTAACCCTAATTACTTGGCATTTTTCGCTAAAAGCATTGCAAAAAGTAATGCATCATGTTATTTTACGCTATATTCAATATAAAAACGACACAACTCGTGGAACACTCTCTTACATTTTAAAAGCACCGCTGTTAATAAAGTAATTGCTTCTTTTATTTGTAGGCAATATCACCATTAAATCGATACTAATATATATATGTATATTTCCCATTCAACGTCCCGAAATATATAATTTCATAAAAATCCACAAACTTCCCAGAAAATGGAAGTAGAATTCTTAATATTTCATATAACGCTTCTTTTTCTCATAAAAGAGACACGTACAGCCTTTGTATTTCATTAACGTGTGCGATCAAAGTACTTTTCAATTTCTATAAACGTCCGAAATACCATTACGGACATTTTCAATAATTCAGAAACGAAATTAGTTCCGGAGACGGTCCGGGGGTCCATTCGACATTCTGGGGAGGAATAATGCGATATTAAAAAAATTCACGCCGGCGTCTTCTTTTTTTTGCATTTTTAATTTTATCTCCAGTTTGTGCTTTGGAGTCCTGAGAATGAAAGAACTTCTGAAGTGGTATATTTCGTGAACAATTGTAAATATTCATAACGGTGGCTTTTTTCTTTTAAACGAAGTATACAAAGTTTGGTCAAATAAAATGTATATCGTAACGATTGAAGTTTGACTTCGAATGTCACGGAGGAAAAAAGTTTGTAACATTGGTTTAATGATGCTTTATTATACTTGGAGAGGTTTCGAATATAATTATGACAGTTTCACAAAGTCACAGGCTTTAGTTGGAAAGTTTTCTGGAAGTAAAATAAAACAGAAAGAAATGTTTAATAATATTGTGTGTGGTTCAGTCGCTATGCTGAACGATAAGGTGTAAATATTCGTGATAATAATTTAATTATGTTTGATTCTCTTTGATTCGGGTGTATGGAGCAAGCAAACCTCACCTGCTAGCTATCTGCTGATTACTATTAGGACTATCGAGATATTTACTATGTATAGTTTTTAGTATCAATACATAAAATATTTGCAAAAGGCAAGCACCACGATCACGGAGGAACTGGAGTACTTAAAGACCATAAAAGTTTTAATACCTATATCTGCAGCTGATTATTAATACCTATACCTATCTGGCGTAGGGTTTCCATTCTAGGATAGGGTCAAATGGCAGTCACTTCCAGAGAAAGTGTAGGAGAATGGCCTGAGGGAATGTAACCAGACTAAACGCTATAATGACGTTGAAGAAATGTCTCCTTAATTCGTTTTGCTATCGTTGAACCATAACATCACTCGTTTAAAATTTATTAAATTTTTGGTAGTTCATTTCACTGTTATATCGGGCGTTCTTCTGTAACCAACTAGTACTTAACATAGAAGTTTTTGCACCTTCTTCTTCTTCTTTCGAGTCAATGATCCTCTTTTTCATTGCTTTAAATTATATTTTGCACCTATTTATCGATATTCTAACTAATACATAACTACAGAAAAACTCTTCATACATTTTTTACACCATTTTAACTAGGAACAAAGCTTCATGCAAAAAGTAGATTTAAAAGCCCTGTGGTAAAATTGGAAAATTTTAAGACTTGCAATATAAATGACAGCTTGTCAGGTGCAATACGTGTACTTTGAAGTTATAAAAGGCTTTTGTTGTGATTTCGTGCACCAAAGGTTGAACACGCGACTGCGTCATGCGAAAGTGTAAAAACCAGTGTACTTTGTTACATTTTCGATATTTAATTACTGTATTTATGTTATACAGAAATAACTCGGATCTTTAAACATAAATAATTTTGTTATTTATTTAAACTATAGGCGGTCTTAATACCACAGGGAATAAAAAAGTACCTAAATAAAAGAAAGATGACCAAAGATACCAAATAACCTGTGAAGTAGGTATTCATACATTACATACCTACCTCACAGTAGGTACTAATATACGCTCTCTAAAAACATATTGTCAGAAAACAAAAGTCCGACTAGACTACAGAACTACGATATCGTCAATTGGTTGTGGAGATCGCAGAGGAAGTCGCCCCAGAAATCTGAATTGGGAATAGACTAAGAGAGAATGATGATGATGAATACACATTGATTTAAAAAAGTCATCATCCAGGTTGAAATTAGAACAGAATGCCCACGCTAACACACAGAGAACACACGAAAACTATATTGCCCCTGTTCAAAATACATAATTTTTCACAGCACATAAACGTTATAGTATGAATAGGTTATTTCAAAGGGACAATTTCCTCCGTCCTTCCATTCGTTGCAAATATACGTGCCCACTCTTTGTAACTAGTTGCACGATTAAATTTAACTTCTGCGGACGTTTTTTGGACATATACGTGATCAAATTTCTTATAGGCAACATCTTGGGTTGGTTACTGAAATTCGAGACACGAATTTAGTTTACCTTTGTTGGTTTGCGCCTACCTGTACTGTACATTCGCACGTGTCTTGGGGGTAGATTTCTTATCTGCACACGTGTGTCTGGTTTTGTTAGGCATTCTACCTTCTTGATGTTTTATTTAGTAGTGCAGGATGGGTTAAAACAGAAACGATAACGACGGAATTGTTTGTAGTGATATACACATAGATTTTTTTCTTAAGCTCGTCAATTATTTTGTAATGTAATTGACGTTATTTAACAGCCCGTTCATCATCGTATTCATGATCTGTTTTGTCAATCTTCCTTCTTCTATCTTTTATACTGTGACCATCATGTCACAATTAATAATCCCTATTTTTGTCTGCTTTTTTGGCAGATGTCAAAAATTAGAATTTTCTCAGCTAGTTGCTATGGTGCAGTGTTTTTTGAGGAACTGAAGAACAATTCCATACCAAGCGTTGTTATTCATTCACGAGCGTTTATGTATTGATTAAATCAATAATTTTAAAGGTTACTTCAATGACAATTAAATAATTTCACAATTGATTAACTAATTCAATAATTATTTACACGTTCAAAATAATACTAAATTAAATTACACTTCAACCTATTATTACTAAAATAAACTAAAATAGCGTTTAAATATTGGATGCTCTTTTGAAGAACGTCATAGACGTCTCCCGCGAATACCATATCAGGGCGCAATATTCTATAATTTAAACGTCTGCAGCAGAAAATTCTTCTCGAACCTCGCAGTACGTGACTATTAAGTGTGAAGTGACCCTTCTAGCAGGCGATGCGATGGTAGAACTCAATAGAATATGTAAAATTGATTCTACGTATATTATGTGTGTCGTAACACTTGCAATCTTGAAAATGTCGGTCTTATTTTTTTTGGACAGGCACGTTTCCAAGTAATATAAGTTACCAAATTATGATAATCTTTTCCAAGTCTTAGACCGTAGGCTTCCACATATTCCGCTATTACGCGCGACTAAAAACATAGTTTAATGTGGGTGTTAATGCCCATCCCCCTACCCCGTCTAAGGGTAGTCAAAGATGTATGGGTGAAATACATCTTTGTTTACCCTTTCGAGTTCGAGTCGTATTTGTATCGTATCGTTGTACACTCGTGCATAGTTTAAATCAATCAGACGGCCTCCTAACAGATCGAATTAATTGATCAAGTAATGGCTGCCTGGCTGTCCCGTGAGACTAAGATGCATTTACGTCAGCGTGTGTTTGGTTTCTATGTTAGGCAAGTCTCGGCTGCAATTAGGACAAGACTGACTGCTAGTCATTGATTTATATTGTTACTTAAATTGTTACCAGTCTTAATTGTTATGTGACAAAAAAAACCTTTGTTTGCCGGAGTGAGAATATTAAATTTAAATTAGATAATTTTAAATAAAAATATTAAGGTATATTATCTAGTTTTACTTGAAATGTGGTGCGATATGGCTGTGCTATGTACCTATTTTTTTAGGAAGATGACATAATATTGATTTTAGCCATGCCATAAAATGTACGTATTCAATAAAATTATAACTGAACAACAAAGACAAGATTTTGATCGAGCTAAGTATAGGTACACTATAATATACGGATGAAGCATCTATCGAGATTGAGACCTTTAGACTAAATATACTTCACTCAAGCTTACTATAAGGTAGGGTTTAGTTCAGTTACTACACAAAAAGTATAGAAAACGATAAATTATTCACTGATTGAATCATCAAAAGCATGTTTTATTGCCGAGACAAAACGTTTGACATCAAAGGGTTAAAGAAATTCCACACAATGTTCTCGGCCCTGAGTATCCCAAGTTACTAGACCATTAACATTACATTAAATAACCCGTCGCTCCTCGTACCCGTCGGGGCCTAAATCTAAGTGCGTTTGGATCCCGTTATTCATTTATGCGGGTGATTACAGTCGATGTTGCTTGTTCTTAGGGTAGAATAAGGGCCGAGATTTATGTCTGCATTGATGGATGTAGACTCACGGAGTGAGTGGCTACAAAGGAAAAGTGCTTCAGTAATATTTATATAGTTTCATGTCTATTTATTGTAATATCTATGTCAGCTTGGTTCATTTCGCTGTCTTATATTCATGACAATTGTGTTGTAAATTTTTTATAGATAATTTATTGAGCAACAATGCTTTCGTCGTTTTTATACAGCTATATTATTATTTCCGGGGTGGGTGTGTATGTGGTCCTAATTAGAATCTTGAGTGTCCGGGCATCAACTAATAAACTTAAGTATAAGATTTTCCAATAATAAGAATACTGTTGATGAAATATTTATCTGTATCAAGTTACAATGGCAAACGTGAAGCTACCGTTTTGATTTAAAAAAAATATTAAGCTTAGTTTTACTCCACCGGGAACTGGGAGTAAAATGGGGGAGTCCATCTCTTCTCGTGGGCGTCGGAGAAGGTTACTAAGGGATAGGACCTTAGAGTATACATTTATAGAGCGCGCCTATCACTCAGGTCTTTGGCGCCGAGTGTTAGCAGATACTTTGCGATGGGATAGGCTAGGCAGTGCACCTATAGTGACGTTTCATGCATAAAAATATCAATAGATGCACTTATTAATGTAGTTTGTTGTTATGAAGTTTTTTGTTCGATTTGATATGCATGAATAAAATTAAAGCCAAAATACAAAAAAAGGTGTCATTTTGCGGTATTTTTGCGTCATAATTACTACAAATATACGATGTTGTATAAAATTTTGATTTAACATATCGAATTAAATATTATTTGTGAAGTCATTTTGACGGGTATTGTTATGCTACTGATTGAGTTTGAACCAGGAGCCTCGGTACTGTTCATACCCGTGATAGCAGTTCATACTTGTAAGGTGCGCTCTATAGCAATGTATACTCTAAGGATAGGACTGTTCCCCATCCGACAGTAAGCATACAGCCCGTGAAAAAGTATCTGCTTGATGGTAATAGACTCACCCCCTTTTGCGTGGGACCAAAATCGTATTTGGCTAAATGTGGCAGTAAATATACCCCTGCCTGCCAATTCGGGCGTGATCGAAAATTTCCATAATAATTATGTATATACATTTTGATGTTGGTGTTTAAGTTCAAAGCAGACCCATTTAATTAATTCACTGTTATAACGTTTCCCAGAACTACGTATTTGCAAATTATAAAGCTTTGATAACATTATAATACGATAATTGTTAATTTATTTCATTAAAAAATTTAACGTTCACGAGTGTTTTCATTTTTGGAATGTGACTAGTTTTAGCATATGATTTTTGGCGTTCTGTATCTCAAACGGAAACCAAAATTATTTTCGTTGTCTGTCGGTTAAAACCTTTTTCTCGGGGATGCGTGAATGTACACTAGTACTTACTAATGACCGCCTGCGATCTCGTACGCATGGAGTTCGTTTTACCCCCTTAGGGGTCGAGTTCATAAAAGCTGTTCTTAGCGGATATCCACCCTATAAGGAGCCTATCTGCCAAATTTCAAGGTTGTTGGTGTTATAGCTTCTGAGATCTCGTGATTAATTGTGTGTGAGTGGTATTTCGCTTTTACATAATATTATGGATTAATTTGACTTGTATCTATCTTACTATACTTTGTATGTAAATAAAATTCATAAGTCATATTTAAGTATCTAAGTATCGAGTATCGAATTTAACTCTACGAGAAAATGAAAATCGAACTACAATACATTAATTTGACATAACACAAGGCATCTCATATTAGAGGTTTATTTGGTTGACTAGTAGGCTACGACTATTACACGTCAATATATTAAGTGAGATAGTACTTTCTCGATCGCGGCCCCTTCACACTGAAAAAACTCTGGGCTCGCACAAACTTACGATATTCCACAATATGTTATCCTACCTTATTTACCAGTCGAAGCACTCGAACAGTAAATCCCTCAGGGCTTAATGTGTGTTCAGTTACTGAGTATAAATATAGTTGATTGCTTACCTAAAGTGCGATTCAGAACTTATCACGTTGAATTGCGATGTTTCGGTGGATAGAACAGATTACCAGCCGTAGATTTGTATACCTACCGTAATTGTAATCGAATTTATACGCACTTGTGTACTCGTAGGTATGTTATCTATGAGTACAGTCGCCTTCAGAAGTTGCTGAACACAAAATTTTTAAACGATCTTTACATTGATATAAATGTGTAAAATATAATTAATATTGTTAATTATTCAGTTATTATTGTACTTATTTGACATTGGTCCAATTACACTTTTATTTTTTTTGCATAAAAGTCAAAAATCATTTATTCTGTATAGACCATCAAAACGGCACTTACACAACGTCAAAATTAACAAAAAACTAATATATACTAAAGACTAGCTTAGCAAATGAACCACACCGGTTCGAACGCGGCCCCGGCCTGAGAAGACTCCGGCAAGAAACTCATTATTTTATCTACAGTGGGCTGCAGATTTTCGTGTACAATTTGTAAGCAAAATTGTATTCAGTGACGCCCACGGCATCTAGTATGTAAGTATTACACGGTCAACCTACTACTATTGCGACTCTCCCGTTCGTGTTCGGCCACAGCGACTGGCTTCTGTTTAATGACAGCTCCGTTGGTGAGCTCTCAGATGAATGAAGCAATTGTACGACCGCACACGCTACCTGTCAACACCCCTATAGACTTTTGTAGCTCACTGTACAGTTTTAGAGCTGATTGGGAGCTAGGAATGTGTTAAGTTAACACCGTTAGCGACTGTACACGATCGTGATGTGTGTAGGTATGTAACATTGTGAATACCAACAGCCTAAAACGATGTACGGCATGAACATAATACCAGCGTTGAGAGCCTTTATGACTTTGCTGTACACAGTGTAGGCTTGTTCCCAGACCTCCAAAATTTTATTACCACCACCTCCAAGACTTTTATTTGTGTACAAATATAATTCTCAGGACATCCAAGAAATAAATAGTACCGTCAACATGTACAAGGTTTTATGATTTAGATTAGATGAATCGCGAAGATAATTTTGAATAGATCTCGATTTAGGTACCTACTAAGAATCATCTTCCATTTATTTTGACTTTCTTTTTTGTTTTAAAAGCTCTTGTTTAATGAATAATAATGAATGAATAACTTTCTTTATTTGTTTAATTCATACGACAACAAGCACAATTCGTTACAATCTATAGTTAATACAATATTTCATTTGCGGTATTCATGATTTGCCATTGAGAGGAAAAGAAAAAGATGAAGGCGTTTTTCAGAATTTGCTGAAATTAAAAATTGATACTGGTGATGAAATCTTGCGAAAACACTTGGAAAAAAAATGCTCAATATACATCCCCACAAATACAAAATGAGATTTTAAATATATGCGGAGTTCTAATTAGAGAAAAACTGGTCGCAGATGTCAAAGCAATTTTATAGGCTTTCTCCAGTTGCAAAAAATGGATGCTCAATGATTGATGTTAACAAATGCGTGGGATAAGGCTAAGACGGGTGTGCTACGATGGCGGTGTCCAAAAAATATTGAGAGAAACGTATAAAAAAAATTACATTTTCGCTATGCCTGCCACAAGTTAAACTTATTAGTATAGTAAACGACTTGAATGATGTTCCGGAAATCAGAAACTGCATCGGAACGGTAAAAGACACCGTTAATTTTTTTAGGGGATCGGTTTTACGCCAGCAATATGTCCCTGAAATATCACTATTATGTGAAACAAGATGGTCACATAAATATAAGAGCATGTCTATGTTTAAAAATCATTTTATACAAATAGTCGAGGGTTTGGAAAAGCTTTTTAAAGAAGGGAATTCTGGAACGAGAAAGATTGCTTTCCAATTATTATCAGCAGGCTGTAGGACAAACGCAATTCATATTAGCGTTATGTGTCATTGATAAATATAATGCACTGCTGCAACCCTTAGCAAATACTTTACAATCCAAAAGTTTATATATAATTAAGTGTGCAGAGCACATTCAAATTATTGAAGCAACCATTACGGAACACAGAGTGTCAGCTGAAGAAGGCGCTGAAGATTTATTAAAAGCAGGCAATGAAATTGCAGAAACTTTGAAACTTGAGCTGCGGCTTCCAAGGACAGTAAGTCGCCAACAATATAGGGCAAAAAATCCAGCTGGTACGCTATCTGGATTCGTTATTCAGTAACGATCACTCACCAGAGCGTTTACTCTATCCTTATTACACCCTGCTCAAATGACAAAAACGACAGCTTCAAAACTACGTGAATATATAAGTATCCAAATTTTATGAGTTAGAAGGGATAAACAAGCAGGGCAGTTTTTGGATAAACAAGCAGGAGGACCTCGAAAATTCGGAAGTAGAATAACAAGAATCTTATTATCCGAAAGTGGATAAGTCAGTCCACCTGGCTTGGAGGTGTCCCACCTTTCGTTTTCCTTCTCGCGGTCTCCACTCTAGGACCCGTCTGCTCCAACGGCCATCAGTCTTTCGACAGATGTGGCCAGCCCACTGCCACTTCAGCCTGCTTATTCTGCGAGCTATGTCGGTAACTTTAGTTCTATGTTGCATGATCTCGTTGTGAATTTTATCCTTCAAAGAAACTCCAAGCATAGCACGCTCCATAGCCCGCTGCGCAACTTTCAGGTCGTGGATTAACCCCACCTTCAGTGGCCACGTTTCGGCACCGTAAGTCATAACAGGTAGGATGCACTGGTCGAAAACCTTTGTTTTGAGGCATTGCGGTAGGGGCGAGGAGAAACCCGACGTAATTTGGCAAATGCTGCCCAACCCAGTTGGATCCTTTTGGCCATTTCTTTTTCGAAGTTGTTTTTACCAAGCTGGATGACCTGCCCCAGTTAGACATATTTTTGAACAACTTCGAGTGTCGCCCCTTCGATGGAAATCGGTCTCGGTGCAACATGTTCGTTGAACATAATCTTGGTTTTCTTCGAGGCCGACTCGTCGAGAAGCTCCATTCAGGCTGTGCAGCATTTCGCCCAATTGTTCCAGCGATTCCGCAAATATTACGATGTCGTCGGCAAACCGGCGGTGCGAGATGTACTCACCGTTGATGTTGATGCCTCGTTCAGTCCAATCCAGAGTCTTGAAGACGTCCTCCAATACGTTGGTAAATAGCTTGGGAGATAAAACATCTCCCTGTCTCACTCCACGCTGGAGGCTAATGGGTTCGAGTCGAAGGCTTTTTCGTAGTCCACAAACGCCATACACAGCGGCTGATTGAATTCTTGCGTCTTGAACTTACTTAATGGTAATACCTTATTCCACGGCCACTATCTACATCTACACTAATATTATAAAGAGGAAAGATTTGTTTTTTTGTTTGTTTGTTTGTAACGAATAGGCTCCGAAACTACTGGACCGATTTCAATAATTCTTTCACCTATAGAAAGCTACAATATCTGGGAGTAACATAGGCTATATAACATCACGCTACTACAAAAGGGAGCGGAGTAGTGAGCATAAATGTCAATAAATCCGGCAGATTTCCATACATCTTTACTTATTTGTATTTTTGTATACGAGTAAACTCAAGAACTACTGAACCGATTTCAAAAATTCTTTTACCATTAAAAAGCTGCACTATTACTGACTAACATAGGCTTAATTTTTTTTCTTTTTAAATTAGAGATCTTTACTAAAACTTCAATAATGTAACCCAAGGTGTAAAAAAAAACCTAAAAAATTCCTTACATTGCGTGCGCTGCGAAAACTATTGAATATATAACAAAATAATGTACTGTGGAAATGTATAACTTGAAAAGGTCTATATAAAAGTCCGCGATAGCATATGTATAATAAGGATAGCCCACAGTAACCATTTTTATCTTTTACAAATTACAAAAAATATATATGTCATTTTCGAAGCTATTTTTAACAATACGGTGTTATTACTTATTCAATTAAATACGTTAGATACGTTGTATATTTAATATAAGGTAAACGCTTCTAATTCCGTGGTATTTTCACCAAATCTCGAAAGAGCCTCAAAAATTAAGTATTCATTGTAACTTTTTCTACATAAGGCTATTTTTATTAGAAGTGTAATCTATCTTATTTTTGAAAAATACCATCAATTTGACTCTAAAAGTTCATTAAAACTGTTAAATTAATAAAAAAATAAAAAAAAGTCAGATGCGACTAATTCCGTGGTAAATATTCTAATTCCGTGGTATTTGGTTTCTAATTCCGTGTGTAAACAGTATAAACGTAATGACGTGGAGAGAATGATACATGGTGTTCAAAAATGGAATGTCCGTGACGTTTGACTTTCTGTTGTCCCCATACTGGGGACAACGACAATGGGGACAATAGGAATAGTAGGTACCTATAACCCGCGCCACGTATATTGGATCTAAA
The DNA here is from genome assembly GCA_914767945.1 of Eilema depressum. Lineage (NCBI taxonomy): Eukaryota > Metazoa > Arthropoda > Insecta > Lepidoptera > Erebidae > Eilema > Eilema depressum. The sequence goes on along the minus strand of OU612031.1, from coordinate 18,848,270 downwards.
TCGTAAAACATGCAAGGCTCTGGCGCCCGCGGATTGCTTTGTAAAAGTTTATGCTTGGTGAATTGAGTTCGTCCGCCGCAGTAGCACCCCGTGCTATCCTCAAAAGACACCCAAGAAATGTGTACTGCGCGTATAGGGCACATTTTGAGCACATTTTAGGTCCAAGATACGTGGCTCGGGTTATACCTATATCGTGAGTTAGCGAGTTCGAATGCGAGTTTCGTGTTCTAATTAGGTATTTAGTTTAGAGGTTCATAAACTTATTGTATATAATAGTATATATATAATATAGAAACGGTAGCTTATCCAAGTCTATACTTAGGTAAGCTACCGTTTTAAATACCCACTAGCCACCGCTAGTGGTAGTAATATCTTTACAATTTACTAATAATACTAACACGTCGAGTAAAATAAAGAACAGGCTGTATATAACAGGTGTCAATACCACGGAATTGGTCCCCATGTAATCTAATTACCGTTGTAAATACCACGGAATTAGTTTTTATGACACAAAATCAAGTTTTCTAATTCCGAGGTATAAAAACTATAAGATTTTTTAATATTATACATCTAAGTTAACGTTTAATTGCGATATCATCGACATAATATATAAAACATACTCAAGGAAATATCAGAACACATCAAAAATCTCGTTTTCTGTACTTAGTTTCTCCATACAAGAAATTAAGAAAGTACCTAAGTATACAATGTTTGACCGGCTATAATTAGTAAATGCGACTTCAAAGTATGCCACGGAATTAGTTTTTTGTATTTATTGGTTATTCAAGTTATCAGAACTGAAATATGAAGTTTGTAATAGAAAAACTACCACTAAAATTTTCAAATAAGATAAACTCTATAAAATTGTAATTCCGTGGTATACAACGGTAATTAGAAACACACAAAAATATTTGACATCTAATGCCGTGGTATTTTTAACACTTATTTTCTCCTCAATTTGTTAATAAAATACTCCAATGTTAAGTGTATTCGATACAACGTATTACCCTTTCAATATTTTACCCAAAACCGAATCTCTTGTAGTATAAAAATATCGTTTAAAATACTATTTAGCAAATGGTAGTACTTACGCGCATAAGGTCCGAAATGTATGGAGCGTGTGTTCGACTCAGGTGGCAGTGGCAAACTAATCGATTATTTTAAAATATACACACACCAAGGTACTTTTGTCTTCACATAAATATGAACAGATAAATTATTATTTGATTAATGGGTCTTGCAGTCAAAAATAATTAGTAATTTGCTTTATAAAGCTGTTTTTCTAAATACCACGTAATTAGTAGCGGATTTCTGCACCCCACGGAATTAGACGCGTTTACCTTAGATCAAAATTAACATTTACACTATATAATTACAACGAATATTTTAAGAGTTATCGCGATATGAAAAAAAAAACGCAGCGAAATAAATTCAAGCTGAAATGCCGATCAAAGTCAGACCACGGAATCTATACCTTTGTATTAATTCTTATCTAAATAAATTGTTTGGTATTAAAGATTATTTCGATACCTATTGATAACTTTTTGAATTATTGAAATCAGACGTTTAATTCAAAAGATATTACGAAATTTTATTATAAATGGCATTAAATCCGGTACATTCCCATACATTATAATAATTATGTATATGAAAACTATTTAATTTTATTACGGGCATGGGCTTAAAGGGTGCAACGGGCGTTCGAAGTATCTATGTCACGAGTACTCAGCGATCGAGGACGGGGAGGGTCAGCTGAACAGAAGATACAACGGGAACGGGATCCGAATGCGGGGTCGGAACCTCCATACGATACATCATGGGCAACGGAGGCGGTAGCACCTCTCACCCACGGGAGGCGCTGCCGCCTACGGCAAATACCAGCCGTAACGGGAGCAGCTCTGTAGAGGGCTGCTCAGAGGCTTCCCACAAGCCTCTCTCACTACTGAGGGCACAGTGGAGAGCAGGCAATGGGAGGACTGGTCACCGAGCGTAGGCGTGAGGTTTACAGGTTTCCGGGATTCAATAGGGACACCGATCTTACCACTCCTGAGTGGGCCATCTTAAAATTGTAGATGGCCCAGGGTTTGTCGGGGAGCGCGCAATATGCCCCAGGCAATCTTACACCCTAGCCACTGAAGATAGGCGACGGCATGCGTTTTAGTGGGTCCGAGTCCGACATAATCACTCCTGATGGCCGACGGGGGTGGTGTCCGAACTTTAGCACGAAATAAAAGTTAGAACGGAATCCGAATTCCACGCGGGCGGAGCCGCGGGCAACAGCTAGTAGATAATAAGATCCTCCAATACACTCAGACGCGTTAAAACGTGGCTTAGATCAACAATGATCAAAGGCAGATTAAACTGTCTTTGTATGCTCAGTGTGCATAAAACTTGTAACTAGTATGGGCGATGCTTTCACGGAAGACGTTATAAACCGTTTTGAGGAAGATCCTCGAAAGTTACTTATAAAGTAATAGTTCTACTCGTGAAAGATCTGCCATACTATTAATTGTACCTTAATAACCTTTACCTAAACCTAAATGTACCTTAATAAAAAATTCTAAGTCAAATTTATTTTTATTTAACTACCCCCACCGCCCCACCCCACTAGATCCGGCGGAAAAAATCTGACTTGCCCCCCTCTAGGAAAGAAGCTGTCTACGCCCTGCATAATATTTTTCTCCCCAATTTTCTTCCTGACCATACTTGAAAACTTGTGTATGGATGTCGTGGGAAAGAAAATAATATTTCATATTTTAAATTTAATTGTCGTGGAAGTAGAGGGAACTAATATATGAAAGTTTATTTTTCGAGAACAATGGGTTGTGGATGTCTGGGAATAAGCCACAGTGTACACGCTCAACATTTGCTGCATTTCAAAATGAAAAATGAAGTACATTTTGACCGCTTTGTTAACATTGTGAGGCAATTAATAGTTTATCATTATTTATATCATTATCCTCGAACAGGTGCAGATGAATTTCTAATCAATAAATTGTCTTTAGTAATTAAGGTCACGTAATTTTTTTTTTTACAACACACCTGCTCATAAAAGTGATATTATTTTACCGCAATTAGGCACGTATTGACACCTATTATTATCAAACTGTGACTTTTTCTTTGCTATTATTCACAAAAGTGAGTTATAGATTCTTTTTTAAATTTTATAGGAAGTGTCTATAATTGTCTATGTTCTTAAAAAAGTTTTGATACAAAAAATAACGTGTTTAATACCTAGTACGAATAAATTAATACGCCTATTGTATGGTCATTTGATGCATTTTCATATTTAAATAAATAATTTCAACTTGTAATACTTGTATAAGTAATAAACAAAATTTTCACTCAAATTTAACTTTTTTTTTCTCTAAGTACAGAAAAAAAAACAGAGTAAAAAAAGTTAAATTCAAACCTCATTTTTTTTTAAATATGATCGACCGCCATTGTTAAATGCGCGCGCATAGGAAAACTAATTAATTTGTAGTATTGTTTATTTACTATTTGTAGTATTATTTTATTCGCAAGTGTGTTGTAAAACGTCGTATGGCACGCGTGAGCATGATGATTACCGTCCTCGGCTCTCTTAAGACCCTCACCTGGCGGCTCGGGTCTCAAATGCGCCTCGGCGGTAATCACCAACTTTGCTCAGTTGTACCATAATGTACTATTGTAAAACTTTTCATATGATGCACATTATATAAGTATCATAGCATTCGATTGTCCACTACTGGTATTCAGTGTTGGAGCTAAAATTTACTTAATAATATAGTCTAATCTGCTTTTTTTTGACTTATTTTCTCCAAACGTATCGTTAACGGTCTACGTACACGAAATACACAATTATTACGAGAAAGAAACAAAAGAAAGAATTATTACACTAAATTCGTGTTAGTTATTAAATAGATCACAACGTGTTTGCCTATAATAAGAATGTAATTAATGTGAGACAAAGAGGCAAATAGTGAGCGTGAACAAAGGGAGCGCAACGTGGTGTCGACATCCTGGGATTATAGGCGGAGTCACAGTACAGATGATACAACAGTAGGTTGACTCTGTTCTGTTTGTACTGGAGATTGATGGCACTTGACTTGCTACACGATATTGAATACAGCTTGTACTTTTCCACATATTTTTTATTTTTGATCCTGGCCGGTTTCACCTCACGGCTTTCTTAAAGCTTGTTCTTAAATCTTTGAGAATGCCGTGAGGTGAAATCGGTCAGGTTCAAAAATAAAAAAAATATGTTAACTCTGTTCATACATAGAATTGGATACATAGAAACATCCGATCAATTCCAATAAACATAGTCATGAAGAAAATATTTGCCTGATAGAGAATAAAACCTGCAACCTCCATCGTAAGAGGTGAACGCTCTACCACCGTGTCATGATAAAGTTTTGGGGTTCCGTACCTAAAGGGTAAAACGAAACCCTTTAACTGAGACTGTCCGTCTATTTGTCTGTCCTTCTGTAACCAGGCTGTATTCCATCAATCGTGATAGCTAGACAGGTCTTTTACAATTTGTTGGAAAAAATAATATTTAGTTGCTACTGCATTGTTTAGAGTAGGTATATAATGTATACTCTAAGCTGCATTGTCATGAAGTCCAATGTAGTTCACTTCTGGTAATAGAACAATATTGTCTTCAGGTCATTATTAAATCTAGCCAAAATTTTTATTACAGATAAAAGCATGAATTAAACAGAAAAGAAATAAGGCGTAATATGCTCCGCGATCACTTCGATACGTACGATTTTGCCTTTGCTTGACGTAGGCATCTCCCAATATTTGGAGGGTATGGCCTACTCCTTCCACGCTGGCCAGACGGGTTGGTACAGGGTTATATTTCGAGATTTCCATATCTTCTTCTTATACTAAAACAATATCACTTATACTCTGCGTATTTTTACGTTAGTTACCTCTTACGATACCCTTTTTAGATGAGATGGGATGGTGATACTTATATGCTTTCTCCATCACCACACAGATAGCATTACTTATGCGACACAAAATTCCTCACTTATGTAAATTCATGGTTTACGTTTACGCAATGCGCAGTCTCTCACAATGTGTCTCGTTAGCGTTCATTATTAAATAAATACTATTACGTTCTCATTTGTATCAACTGCAATTCAGTCCATAATAAAAAGAGTTAAGGATAAACTTGATCCTCTGTTTTCACTGTACGTAATTACATATCAGACGACGGCTCCCAATTAATTGAGTTTCGCACATGAAAACATTTCAAATTAAAATACCCGACAAATGCTTAACGCCTTGTAACGCGATTCTTTTGACGAGCACATAGGTACCACATTAACATATAGCCACAGATATAGCGTTCGATTTCAGATTGATATGTAGTTTTTGTAATATTATACAAGTACGGAATTTTGTATCAAGAACCAAGCGGTTCGGTGACTCTTTTTTTGCCGCACCTTATAGTGTTGGATTTTTTTTTATACCACTTAGGTGGCAGACAAGCACACGGCCCACCTGATGGGAAGTGGTCACCGTCGCCTATGGACGTATGCAACACCAAGGGCGTCACACTCGCGCTGCCGACCCTGAAGAAACCTTCTAATGCCCTTCTTGAAGAACCCCATATTGTAGTCGCTTGGGAAAACCACCGCGGGGAGTTCATTCCACAGCCTGAGTGTGCGTGGGATGAAGTGCCTTTCATACCGCACAGTGCGCACCATACACGTGTTTCCTTCTTCAGTCCCGAGTTCTTCAAGCGGGCTGTGAAAAAGCATCTGATGAAGCCGTCAAGCTGGCCACCATCGTAGATATCTGTAATGGTGACCCCCTTTCCTGAGACTTTACCTTCAGCTTAGCGTTAGGCTAGATGAAGTCAAATTGGCGTGTCCTATACAAAAACATACCATACATCGCACCTCTCGCCACAGGCAGGGAATTTATCCTCACACATTGCGTCCGGAAACGGTGCGCACTGTGCGGTTTGAAAGGCACTTCATCCCACGCACACTCAGGCTGTGGAATGAACTCCCTGCGGTGGTTTTCCCAAGCGACTACAAACAATATGGGGTTCTTCAAGAAGGGCATTAGAAGGTTTCTTCAAGGTCGGCAGCGCGAGTGTGACGCCCCTGGTGTTGCATACGTCCATAAGCCACGGTGACCACTTCCCATCAGGTGGACCATGTGCTTGTCTGCCAACTAAGTGGTATAAAAAAAATACTATATTTTTCCCTCCGGGTAGCCAGAGACAACAGCCTGCCACTAGCTTCTATCCTTACTTCACGAACTCCTCTACTGTTATTAAACCTTTCATACAAACCCGGTTTAAGTGCTATTTAATAAGTAATCTGTTATTGTAGAAAGTTCACCCGGCTGTTGCCTGTGGCTTTGTCCGAGTTAAGTATGGATCCCATAGGGACCTATTCCCGAGATATAAAGTAACCTATGTGATATTCTAAACTATGAGTAGGTATAATCTATCACTTGATCCGTTCTGCACCTCTAGACAAGTGCCAATTCGTTGCTCGGCGTATGATGGAATAGAATGCCAAATGTATGGGATATGACGTTTTTGACATTCGTTGACGCCTGTCATACACATCAAATCCCATACATTTGGCATTCTAATCCATCATACGCCGAGCAACGAATTGCCACTTGTCTAGAGGGGCTGGCACTATTACGTACCTAACAGAATACTCAGGCTTGTTTGTCGTATATTACCTTGCAGTTGAAGTTGGCTTCGCCCCGTAAGCCTTCGTGTGGCCGCTAATACAAAGTTTCTAATATTTTGTTATCGTCTACTGATATACAAAACTGATTATTCTGTTATGGACATTTTTCCAAAGTGGTGTCATTAGAGGTAAATTATTTAGTTTTTGTCACTGTCTGAACTATTATTATCTAGCCAGTTTATCGCTAGATATCTACGCAACTTTGTCTGTTCATTTAGACTGTTTCAACTCGTCACAACAACTTGTCGAATTAAATCTGGTACAAGTTTTACTTAAATGTTTCTCGTAGTTTCTCAACTACTAGATAGACTGAACCACAGATTAAGAATACGCTAGATACCACAGGCTGTCCGACACAGCGTGTCTCCAAAATATCCTCCTAGTTTAGTCTACGTTAATCCTTGCTAGTCGATAGGCAACATAAACATCATGCTGTGTTGTGACTGAAACGTTTTTTTTTATAGGACACGTTCAATTTGACTTCACCTCTCCTGATGATAAGCTGAAGGCAAAGTCTCGGCAAATGACGATGAATCATCGTCGTCATCATTATTAACTTGGACTACCATATAACCGCCCAACTCCGATAGGAAAACCTACGCTAGGGTACCCGCTTGCATGAGAATTTGACTATACCGTGAAGGTCTTGGTGGAGCGATATATACACCTTTACAGGGAGTGTTATGGCTAAATGCCTGGCGTGACGTCATTACATAGTTGTACCAAAAACATAATCTTATTAGGTTTTCAAACTATTTAACGCCCATATCTAGCATACTCTAAATCTGTGGACCGAACAATTAATTCTGTTGCTACTTTTTATGGGTTGCTTCTGGCATTTATATAGATGAACTTTCGCGTTTTAAACTGAGATTGAAGAGCTAATGGTTTGAACTGTTTCAACTTGCGCGTTCCACGATCATCATCATCCTTCTTACAATTTTCCTAGTTAACTGGCTTTCGTTTTAACTAAGAGACAGCTTAACTTCGATCCTGTACGTGAAAATGAAGTACTGTCCATTTGTTTGTCTCATTTCATTTTCATCAGATCTCCACATTCTCCACGACGCATAGCGAAGTCGGAGTTCTATAGTCAGTCAGTTGTTGGACCTTTTAGGGTCCAAATGCCACAGATGTTCGTATAAAACCTGGAACCGACGGTTTAACGTACTTTCTTTTATATATATATGGTTCGTCAATTTACCCACGCTAGATGGTAAAAAGCTGAAATGCAGTCCAGAAGATACAGACCACCATTTCTGATGCTATTGGCCTTAAAATGGTGTTCCCTAACATGACGGCCTTGATAGATGCTTCTTCACGCCCCGCTTGAAGATCCCGGGACTGTCTGTAGGAAGAAGGAACACGCTCACGTGTTGTGTAGGCAAGGCATTTCAGCTCTTTATCGTGAGGCAGAGGAAAAAGGCCTCTAATCGTTTCATGCGAAACGAAATGGATTCCACCGCATGTGGGTGACACCGCAGGCCTGCCCAAGTTGTTCTGAACAGGAAGGGAGAGGGTTAAATTAGTTGCTAGTTGTTAATAGCTCCTCAAAACACTTGCCATTGTAGAGGCGGTAGAATACGTCCAGGTATTCCACAAGGCACGCTTTCCTCTCGAAATTGAGAGGCCAGATGGCAGGAACTCTCATAAAACTTTAAGGAGAAAGAGCCATGAAATCGAGATTGACGATAAAAGGATGATGATGAGATGGCACCTGAAAGGTTTATCCACGAAAAAATAAAGCCTCCGCAACTAAGATAACCGCTAATGTTTAAACCAATATCCGGTCGATGGGAAAGCCGATGCCATTAAAGCCGTAATGGCCACCATTACGATACCAGAGCTTAGTTCACATGACGAGCCACAATAGGAAGTTAGCACTCCCAACGAGAATATCTGTAGCATAAAATAATACTACTAGTTGTCGATTATACATTAGCTACCTATTGAAATAATAAAGAGTTTGTTGGTTATACACATTTTATCCTCCGTGGTGATATTTCTGAAAGTACTGGTACGATTTGCGAATCATAATGTCGCGAGTGGAAGGCCGCTCTAATATAATTGAGTACCTACGCCGTAGCTGGGGGCAACCACGGAGCACAACTAGATCTTACTAATAAGTATTCTCGTCAGCCTTTCTAATTTCTGTTCGTTTCAAAAGATCATGACTAATATCGAAATTGACAAAACTGAGTAGGTATATAAATTTAACGGGTGTGAGGTGGAACGTGTGCTTATCTGCCACCTAAGCGTTATCAATCAATCAATCAATTAGCCTACTGCAGTCCACTGCTGGACATAGGCCTCTCCCAGTGCGCGCCACGTTTGCCGATCCTCCGCCTTCCGCATCCAGTCCGTCCCAGCCACTTTTCGCAGGTCATCAGTCCACCTAGCTAGGGGGTATAAAAAATAGGTATATACCTACATTGATTAAAAGTGAATACCGGTTATGCTATGAGAACTCTGATAGACAACTATTTTGACTAGGTACCGACTACTAGCTATAAATAATATCTACCCACCCTTTCCTAATCTCTTCAACTTTTGTAGTATTTAGATTAGACTGAATTCTGATATTACAGAATTTGGGATACCCTCGAAAATACACGAAATACCTTTATTTAAAGTAAATAAAGGTATTTCGCAATACGACCAGTGCCTCGTAATGAAAATATATTCTACTTACTGAAACTTTTACTACGAAAACCATTATTTTACCAAATAAAATTTACGTGCGATGATATAGGTATGTTGGCTGGTTTATTTTTTACTGACGAATAGCAGTGTTATGAAAAATAGATGGAAAAATATTCGTTCAATAAAATAAACTTTTAGCTGACCAATGTTAGCGGCAATCGACCCAAATTCGGATTCTACCAACATTTGAAATGTTTTCTTATTATTCGAAAGTATTGAAAAAGTAGCCTGTGTTATTCCAGACTTTAATCTGTCCTTGTATCATTGTTTTTTTTTTTTTTTTTATACCACTTAGGTGGCAGACAAGCACACGGCCCACTTGATGGAAAGTGGTTACCGTGGCCTATGGACGTATGCAACACCAGGGGCGTCACACTCGTGCTGCCGACCCTGAAGAAACCTTCTAATGCCCTTCTTGAAGAACCCCATATTGTAGTCGCTTGGGAAAACCGTTGCGGGGAGTTCATTCCACAGCTTGAGTGTGCGAGGGATGAAGTACCGAATTTCAGGCCGATTGCATAACAAACGTGATAGTCCGTGCCGGTCACCACGACTGTAGGCAATGCCGTCCTTGGGTCGTAGGTGCCCGGAGGTGAGATTGCCGGAAACATATCCCTCACACCCCGCCCGACCCAGCGCCATCTTTTTCAGCTGGCCCTCTTCTAGTCTAAACGTATTCACAAACTGTAACATTTATAACATACTACGAAGTAGGATTAAGTAACTATACTTACCTTTTTGTTTGAAATGCGCATAAAGTTATAGATGATTCAAGTTTCATCGCAAGATCACAAAGTTTTGTTGACCCGCAAGTGTTGAAGAGTTCATTATAATGGACCTTCGACGAGTTTCATCAAAGTTAGTGAATCAACAGACTTATATAAGATAAACTTAAAGGTGCTTTACCTCTGTACGTGGTTCACCTTCCTACTTGAAGAAATATTTTACTGGTTTCAAATATTTTTGTACAATTTTTTAGGGTACTTCGTCGATTCACACCACAAGCTGTTCGGACCAGTGGTGTGAATCGACGAATGTCTATTTTGTACTTCGTCGTTTCGCACCACGCCACGGTACCACGGTAATACTATCATACAGTAGCGTGACTTCATATAAACGGACGAAACGCGAGATATACCTACGCGCCTCGATCTCGGCATGCAACCGGTCTGAGCCAGTCAGGAAGGTCGCGCAGAGACAAATATCCCTAGATTTAATTTAGAAGATTTTTGAGTGAATAAGTTTACAAAATACATATTATTCTCATTTACCTCTCCAGATAATCTAAATTATTTCTATAGCAGGTTCACGTTGGTAGAGTCAACACCATCGAACTCCCATTCGCAAGTCAGACACCTCAGCCACTTAGCTGTAGAACATAATATCAAGGAACAGAATAACAAAGGGTTTATTTATGATACTGCTTAGCTCCTTTGGGTAGTAGCGTGATGCTACTTAACCTATAACCGTCCCGGATAAATGGACTATTCAACTTAAAAATAATTTATCATTTCGAACCAGTACCTGAGATTAGCGCGTTCAATCAAACAAACGAAAACAGATACTCTTCAGCTTTGTAATATTAGTTTAGTATCTACCATTTCGTCTTTAGTGCAGATAAAAGTTCTCGGAAAAACATAGTTGGTTTTAAATTTACAGGTATTCGGGTCTTTGATGCACTGGCTATGCTACTAATAATGTATGTCTAACTATCGCTTCAAAGTGATTTTTGTCAAAAATATTTTGATTAAACTATGTTTCTTGTCCCCAGCGCCACCAAACAGACCTACCATAATTGACGCGAAGACCCGCAGCCACACGAGGCTGCTGGAGCCGTACAACGAAGGAGACAGCTTGGAACTCATTTGTGAATGCTTTGGAGGTGAGACTTTGTAATACTTTTATTGACGACCTCTGCCCCTCTAGACAAGTGGCAATTCATTGCTCGGCGTATGATGGAATAGAATGACAAATGTATAGGATTTGACGTTTTTGACATTCGTTGACGCCTGTCATATACGTCAAATCCCATACATTTGGCATTATAATCCATCAGCAACGAATTGCCACTTGTCTAGGGGGCTGGTATAGCAGTAGGATCGTTTTGATACATACGATAACCAAATCAATAGTGTAGGTATTGAAAAAAGAGAGGGCAGAAGCATTCGAAATCAGCGGGCTTGCATGAAAGGTTTAATGAAAGTAGAAGAAGCTCGTGTAGTGTGTAAAGATGAAGCAGTAACAGCAGAAGCAGATGGCGAACAGTTGTCAATACCTACCCCATACAAAAATAGACGTGAGCATTCTGTACGTATGTATAAAATTAAATTTGACATCTTTAGCCTTATCATCCACCATTTACCATGAATCTGTCCGTACGTTTACCATAGTATAAATAAAAGGACATCTCGACCGTGACTCTCGAATCCCACCGATTGAATAATCTGCGAATCCTTTCCCCTTCCCACTGCTCGCTTACATCAAACGCACAGATCAGATAAAAGTTCAATAAAAGTTACGACTGTTTTTGTTATCCACCAACGGTTGATCTATTAAGATTCAGGGTATTAATTGCATCCCTGAATTATTCATTGGGCTCCAATCTTGAATCTTATAATTTATTTTATTCTATTAATCAAATTGTTAAAGTTGAAAATTTTGAGGCGATAAAGTGGATTAAAACATGTTTAATATAAGATCAAACAAACTTCCTAAGTGAAGTTCGATCGATATTATATGAGTCGCTTCATTCGAAGATATAAAGATCATTTACAAGGTAGTCCCTTTAACCTACAAGGTAGCATCGCACGTTATTTTAAAGTTAACTCGATTTCACTTTTTATTTTCAAATCGATTATCGGTATCGATACCGGCACCGCCATCTTAGTTCCTCATTTTTTCAGAGTGATTAGCAAAGTATGCCACAAACCATTCTTATGGGATAATGGGCGGGCGGGTCTTTATATCTTCGAATGAAGCGACTCATATAATATCGATCGAACTTCACTTAGGAAGTTCGTTTGATCTTATATTATATTTCGTCGCTTCATTCTCGATATAAAGATCATTTACAAGGTAGATGTTCAGAGTGAAGAATGGTTTGCTGTTAAATAAAAAACTTACTTTAAAGGTGAGTTTTAATATTAATTGTATTAATGAACAAAGGATGTAAGTTTACATTCAGCTGCAATGTAACATAACAAAAAGAATCAGTATTTATTTATTGTTTTGATTGTAGGCAAACAGATCTAACGAACTGGCCTTCGTCGATCACTGGCCTATTGTAAAATTTGCCAAAGACACAAGATGATGCGGACCATCCTGCTGCCTTTCGAATGGTATCAATGCCATCCCCTGCAACACTATCCACTGACGTGGAAGCATGATGAGTGCTCGCTTTGAACATAGATACCTACATCTATGCCGCTCTCTAACAACACCACTTTTTTAGTAAGTTTATCTAATGAAATATCTTGATTTGGAACCCAAGTCGAAACGAGGTTCAAAACTAATTTGAGGGTCCCACGTAGAACTGTTATTAGAGAGAGACGCCAGTATCAAGTCCAACGCTTCTGCCGGTGAGCCGTGCCTTATGAACGCCGTCCGCAGAAACTCGCGGCACCCAAGGTAAGTTGCCGGTGGAGCGGGTGGTATTCTTTGAAAGGAGAACACAAGAGGTTCTTATTCGGAGAAAAATACAAAATTTCGGATTGTATTAATTCTTTCATGATAGGAAACCACGGCTGTGATGGCCAGCATGGGAAAACTACTATTCCGGTTGCCTCATCATCAATTATTTTTCTGAGGCATTTTAGTAAGAGGGAAAAAGGAGGGAATGCGTAAAAATAGTATTCACTCCAATCAACAGTGAACGCATCCACTGTCATGGCCTCAGGATCCGGTTTCCAGGAAATGTAGCGTTGAGATTTTGCATTGGTACGAGAAGCAAAGAGATCAATTTCAGGCTGGTTAAATTTTTCTATAATTTGCTGATAAGCTGACGGTGAGAGTTCCCATTCGATATCGGGGTTAATTCTCCTCGATTCCTCGTCAGCTTCCTTATTGTTTTTGGAATTAATGTAGGATGCGAATAACCAAATTTTACGTTTCTCGCACCACTGCCAAATCTCTCTTGCTACCCCATTCAAATGTGGATATTGTATGCCTCCCTGACGGTTTACATAGCTGATGGCCGTAGTATTGTCAACCCTTAGCAATATTGCACAATCATGGTCATCTCGAGCAAAACTCTTTAATCCAAAAAGAACAGCTAGTAATTCCAGGAAATTAATGTGAAGATTACGTTCATGCTCTTTCCAGTTGCCGTTAGTCCGTTTTCCCTCGCAAAACGCACCCCAGCCAGTTAAAGATGCGTCAGTGTATATGACTTTTTTATAACTTAAAGTTCTCATAGGACAAGAAGCTGTGTAAATATTTTGGGACCACCAAACTAAATCGTCTAATATGACCTCGGGAAGATGAATTTTGGATTCATAACCGTCATTCTTCAGCAGAAAAAGATACTTTTGTCGTTCCAGGATTTTGGTGTATAACCAGCCATATCGCACTGCTGGGCAGGCCGCTACAAGAACACCAATTAACTGTGAAAATTCTCTAATGGTACAACGAGGCAAATGAGAAAATTTCGCGACTAATTGTGCAATATTGTCTTTCTTTTCGAGAGGTAATGATAGGGTTAGACTCTCAGTATTGAACAGAAAACCCAAAAACTTGCAAATTTTTTGAGGTTCCAAGTTGCTTTTATTATAATTGATTGTAAATCCGAGGCGTTCAAGTAAGTTAAGGGTTTCCTGTACATTACTTTCACACTCGTTAATGTCGTTGCCTATACATAGGATATCATCTAAATATATGACGGACTGCCAGTCACGTGATCGCAAGAATGTAATGATTTCTCTCATTATTTTACTGAAAACCCTTGGTGCTATGGATAAACCATAGGGCATAGCTGTAAATTCATAAGTTTTGCCTTCAAAATAGAACCTCAAGTACTTTCTGTGAGCTGGATGTATAGGTATAGACAGGTACGCTTCTTTTAAATCGATCGTGGCTAGAACTCCGTCTTTAGGAATTAGTTTTGAAGCAGTTCTGTGATCTTCCATCTTAAAATGGGTAGTATTTATGAACTTGTTAAGGCCTTTAAGGTTCAATATAAATCTTTTCTCGCCATTGGGCTTAGGAGCTAGGAAAATTTTAGATACAAATTGTTCCGGTGAATCTAGGCATGTCGATACAGCGCCTAAGTCTATCAGTTTTTGTATGGCAAGATGCATATCACGCTTCTCATTAATTGTAAATGAAGAGTGAGGAACATACTGTTGCACGACTTTCTCATTAAACGGAATATCTAAACCTTCACGGATCCACTTCAAAACTAATGTGTTATCGGTAACTTGTTCCCAACAATTGTAATACAGCTGAACACGGCCTGCATGCCGTACCCGAGCTAGTGCTGCGGTTGAGCTCGTGCTTGCTGGTGCTTGGTGGCTTGGCGAGTTTGCGGCGGTGGGTGCGCATGGACCGCTGGTTCCCGCGCCGAAGCTGCTCTCTTGTTCCTTCCCCGCCCACTCTTGTTGGAGGGGCAGCGGGGAGGTCCCGATCACATTCTGAGCTGGACGTGATGTCAATGCACTGGGAGCGAGAGTGGTAGCTACCACCTTTTTTATTCGAAGTCCTTGCTTCACGATCGTTTTAGACGATTTAATTTTTTCGGATAATTTATCCCCGAATAATGAGTCATCTCGATGACAATCTTGGACCAAATTTAAAAAGGATTTATCCAAGCTAGGGGTTATTAATTTTACTCGAACTTGAGAGTTAGCGTAATGGAGGTCGCACAAAATACGACATGCATTACTGAGGTGCTTTATGGCGTCTAATTTACCATCACATTCTTTATTTAGCAATAGGTTCATTGCTCTACTAATGGCCGTAATACTCTGACCTAACTGTTGCTGGTATACCACCAACTTTTTGTCTTTGATAAGGGCGCTGTCAGTTAGTGCCGCCGAAATTTCCAAATTCAGCTTTGGAGCCTGTAGCAATGTACAGTTTTGGGGTATCAAATACTGTTTAAGGATTGTTTCTTTGTCTTCCTTAGACATACCCTTTTTTAGCAATGGCAACCACAGCTGAGGTAAATTGTCGTGGATTTTACCTCCATATACAGGATCATCTCCGGTATTAGCTCCTAAAGCTTGTAAAATTTCGGGATCTAGGTCTAGCGCGGCCGTCACGTCATCTTCTCTAGGCGCACCAGTGAGTGGAGGTGCCGTAGCTGGAGTCTCCGGCGACGTTTCCGCATTACCTGGCTGCGAATGCTGCGATCGATTCGTTGCCATTTCGATGTGTGCCGGGAATATATTATCGCATGGTAAAAATCCGATACCTGCAAGCAAAATTTATTGCTTCAAATATCGAAATATTTATTCATATCACTCATACGATCATACCTAATCCCCCTATCCCCTATGTATAAAGTACTTAGACTAATCAATGTTGGTTTTTAGTAGGTAATTGTTTAAAACGTACGTTGAGTGTTCTAAAATTGTATGTATATAGGAAACTAATACTTTTATGTCGATTCTCGATCGACAGGTAAGTATAGGTTTTTATAATAATGCACACGGTTGATTCTCGACCAACTCTTGCATTATTTATAGAATTAGGCCTTTGTGTTGATTCTCGATCAACCTCCAGGCTAAAATTGTATGTATATAGGAAACTAATACTTTTATGTCGATTCTCGATCGACAGGTAAGTATAGGTTTTTATAATAATGTACATGTATTGATTCTCGACCAACTCTTGCATTATTTATACAATTATGCCTTTGTGTTGATTCACGATCAACCTCCAGGCGTGTGTGGAAAGAATAGAAGCCGGTACGTGTTGATTCTCGACCAACGACCGGTGATTATTCTCAATTAGTACCTTTGTGTTAGTTCTCGACTAACCTCCAGGTATTGTAAAATTATGTAGGTAGGTATGCAAAAATTTTTGCCATCGTGTTGACTCGCGGCCAACCCCCCGGTAAAAATTATATACCGATTTTCTAATGGTGTTTGAAAGCTAATTACACTTCTATTTTATCACCACAAATACAAATAATTAGTACTTACTTGCATTTTCTTCGGAATCTGATGAATCCGACAATAATACTCGTAATCGACGCTGTATTTTCTTATTTTCTTTTTCTTGAATCTTTCTAATTTTTTCACGATAATAAGCTAACTTTTCATCTGATTTGCGTTTAGGCATTTTTCTAACTAAAATTAATGGTAATGTAATATTTTAGTGTAAGACGTCCGTTCGCTACCTCGCACGAAAAAGGAATGAGGAACTAAGATGGCGGTGCCGGTATCGATACCGATAATCGATTTGAAAATAAAAAGTGAAATCGAGTTAACTTTAAAATAACGTGCGATGCTACCTTGTAGGTTAAAGGGACTACCTTGTAAATGATCTTTATATCGAGAATGAAGCGACGAAATATAATTATTTATGTAACGAAGGTAACGAAGCAGCGCATTTGATTAAACCGATTTTTAATTTTAAAGCTGACTCCGTTGAAAGTTCTGTGAACTTTTGATTGTTTAACCTGAAAGGGTTTTAGTGTTCACATCTGGAGTGGTTTCATGGTGGCTTTAAATTAGTGGTGCAAACGAAAAAAAATGTATATTGCCTAATTTAAGTCCTCACCTATCTCAACATGTTTATTAGTGAATATAAGGTACCTATAAGTAAAGTGGTGATGTATAAAATATGTGACAACTATACCATCTTCAATCACAATAGCCGAAATGTCGGTTCAAGTGTAAATAATACCAAATAAATTACGATAGAATTCATTAAAAGTAGTTTTATGTCAGTGATTGACATTCGCGTAAACTTCCGCTAGTATTAAAGTTACCGGTAATTTTATAAAATTCGTCCTGCAAAAAAAGTTTCCTATTATCGTGGGGCCGCTTCATAAAGAAGGAAATTTACCGATTTCCTTCTTAATTATTAGGTTTTGGAATCATGGTACTTAAAATTATATTATTACTTCAACTGGCAGAAATGTCCAGTTGCCGATTTTTTATGTGAAATTTCTTATTTTTGAATCGGTAGAGTTGGTGTTCATCAACTTTTGCGAATGACGACGGAATGACACTGATATACTATTATGTATGAAAATATTTCATACATGTGTTTCAAAACATATCATTGTTTAGCAAAGTAAATGGATACAACGATAAAAACCAATGAAATGAAACATTTCAGTTATTACTTGTTTAACATAGATAGATGAAAATTCAGCAAAACCCAGCAAAAACAAAAAATGACAAATATTATTATGACTTAAATTAGATTTGTTCGAAATGAAACGTTTCTGCAGATAATATTTTATTCAGATACACACAGATATTGCCGTAGAAATATGATGACAAATGTCTTACAGTTTGATGAATCGTTATTGCTCAGTCTAGCCAAACTTATTAGACACACAAACAATACTGAGTACCTATTCCAGCAATAATTTGAATAATAATTTCAAATATTAATTTCTGCTCTTACTCTTAACAAAGTATAGCGTGTTTTGTTACCTAGTAAACGGTCACAAGTACTTACCTACAAAATTAATGACCTCCTCATTAATAAGTTTAAGTATTCGATCAAAGTCAAGACTTGAACTTACTAAACATAATAGCCATATTTACACAGCCAAAACAACATTTCCCTCAAGTAGGTAATTGAAAATGAAAAATGACTTTCTCAAAATGAATGTTGATATTTACCAACTTTCATGCTGTCCAGTAATTAATCTTGTCTTTGCGATCTCATAATGAGACGTCTCATACATTCCTGGAGATAAAAGAAGCAAAAAATCCTCCATCTTAAGATACTAAGGCCTTAATCTACATAAGACGAGGGACACACTGGGAATACAATGTCACGTAACATTGCACAGGATACTTAGCCACTTTAGTTTTCAAATAGGTACAAACCTTTTTGAAGACGTTAACAATTCAAGGGCTTTATTGAAAAACAAATACTCAAGCTATAGGTTGAGCATTTTTTTATGAATGAGAAAGGCTTGAGAGCGTTTTCACATTATCCGATCCGATATAGGTGTCGAACGACGATAGCCAATAACTGACAAAACAGCGGTGTCGGCTCCGATATCCGATATTGGGCCGAACAATGTGAAAGACAGATGCATATTTCAAATAATTATGTTACGTCCTCCGATATCGGATTGGCGTCCTACTCCTACATCGGATCGGATAATGTGAAAACGCCCTTTAATACGGTATTTTTGTCCTTGCAATCATCATGGCTGCAAGTTAATCGGTCTTTACTGTCTATCCACAGGCCCAATGTTGTGGAGACAGGCTTAGTGTACAGTACATCCTAAAAAACATTCTTACTAAATTGGATCCAAATCGGTATTTCACAAAACGGACGAATTTTAACAAGATTAAATCTTCGCTCAACCTGTGAAAGTTAACTTATTCAGTTTTTGCTATATATATTTATGAGTTAATATTATGCGGACGATTTTTCCTCAATCTTCTGAAGTAGGTCAACTAATAATTTTACTGGGCCCGGAAAATCTAATTCAAAGTATTGTGTTTTTGTGAAACTGCCAAAAAATCAGGAATTACTTTGATGTCTTGTACTTACATTAATATTTACTAACTATACTAACTTAATAATCAGCACAATATTTATATTATAAGGTTTTTTTTCCTTTTTTTAAAGCACTATAATATACATAAAGTACTATAAAACATAGCATTACAAAATTTTCATGATATTATTATTTCTGTATAATGTGACATACAAAAATAACGTAGAAATATAGCGTTATGAGAGATGAGTGAAATTGATCGTAATGATGAATGACTTAGGTGAAGTACGAAAAGGCTGAGAGTGAATGATATAAAAAAGGAAAGAACCGGTACATGATGAAATAAAGAATGACAGACGACGGATTTATCCGGACTCTCCTGCAGAGAAGTATAAATGAAGATTATCAAAGTATTTTCAAAAACCCCAAGTACTAAAATGTTGAACCTAACCTCGATAGCATTTTCGATGCGCTTACTTTGTTCAACTTAGCTATTCTTTCATATTCAAGTGTTTAATGCTTTTTAATAGATTTATTAACTCAATTACTGAAACAAATTAACAAGGTATTTCTAAAATATGTAGTACTGAATCGTCTTTTTGATACATGTATTGTATCGTTTATAATCAAGTACTAGTAGCATTATCCAATACAATTCTTCTGTGTAATAATACAACTTTAATCATAATGAACCATTTAATGTGCGTATATAATGTTCACGTTACAATTAATAAATTACACGGTAGATTTAACTAAAACATGAACATTTTCATGATTTATAAGATGTGTAAACGAGTAAGCTGTAGCTCGTTAACTTAAATTACCATTTATGTGAGTAGATAAGAAAGAATTACCATAAAACAAAGATTGTAACAATTAAATTGTTATGATGATTTAAGAAGTACGAAGTTTTATCAGTGATGTCTATTTTAACTTCCAATTGACTGAATTTTATAAATTCGTCATGTGGAAAATATTTAGATACTGAGAATTAATAAGTGGGGTTAGCTGTAGTTTATGAATCATGACATGGTATTTTATCGTCGTATCATTAATAAGCTTTACGCAGTCCACTGCTAGACATAGACCTCCCTTAATTTGCACTATAGCTCCCGATCCTTTACCTTCCAACGTAGATAAAATTGACAATAAATTACTGCGCTCAAATTCTAGCACTAATGCACTAAATTTCAAGACAAATTCTGGAGTTGAACGGGTCGTTCGTCTGGAGTTGACAGTTGAAAAATCGAAGGTTTATGTGGTTTTGATTTATCGGTATTTGAGAGAGAATATCTGGTGGGTAGTCCTATAATAATATGGTCAAGATTTGTTGAAGGGATTCGAAAAAGAAACAAAACTCTCATATATGAAATCTGTCACTATGGGCACTTTTGTCAGATTCCGTGCTCGTACTAATTCAACAACACCACCACAACCAAGAATCGATCTCAGGATCTTCAAATTCCAAATTCCATGATGAAAAACAGCAAATTCATTAAGTATACGTATCTAAAGGTGCGTACAAATTATATAGCATAACATGTTATAAAACAATGTTATATAACATGTTTCAGTAATGTAGACACTGAAGTTAGTAGTACAATGTTGCAAAGTTATAAAACAATGTTAGATAATGTGGACGTGTTATAAAACACAAGTTATACAACATGTTACATAATCTGTACGCACCTTTACATTATCACCAATTGTAAAAGTTACTTGTTTTGTGGCCTCCAGAAACATTAAATTTATTTAGAACTTAGTAGCCCTGGAGCCCATAAATAAGTTAAAAACTACCTACTTTTATTATAGCACAAAGTAAATGTAAAAGTAAATAAGAATTGTTAAAATTGCCAGGAAGTTGAAAGAGTAAATCTGTTATGAATTTTTAAATTTCTTAAGTGACGACCTCTCCCGGGGGCTGACAGAGATAAGAGTGTCGAAGCAAAGCTTGACATTTAACAAGATAAACATTTTATCTCACATTTTATATTCCTTAGAATTTGCTTTGAGAAACAAAAATGTGCTTTAGAGCGCTTTAACACCGTGATACTTAATGATTATTGACATTAATGTCTACTGAATGAATTTTGTAGCATTTGCTAAAAAAAAAGGTAAAAAGTTTACTTCCAGATAATTATGTAGTAGACAGATAGATAGATAATATATTTATTATTGTACATACCTTTAATGTTCCTCAATTAACTAGAACTGTGCAGATTTGTTGTAAATCTCATTTATTAATATAAATAAAATTGTATTGTATGGTCATAGCTAATAATACACATAGTATTAGGTATAAACGATACAATATCGTTAGTGTGGTCAGAGCTATCAAAAAAAAAAAATTGTTCTAGAATTGAAAAGTATGTAAATGATAAAGTTAACCAATTATTTAGTGGGAGAGTGAGAGAGAGAGAGAAAAAGACTGCTGTGGTTTCAAATCCTGTCTATGATATGAAATTTATAAAAGATGTGAAACTAAAATAACTATTTGCGAACATTTTAGATTGTTTAGTAAGTTAAGTTTCTATTTATACAATTAAGGGAACAAATAAGCACTGTCTACCTGAAATAGCGTTTACTGTTGCTAATTAAGACTAAGCTAGACTTTATGTCTTAAATAGGTGCTAGTTACACCTATTTAAGTAAAACATTAGTGGTAACAAAATAATACTTAATGAATAACTTAATGAAGTAAGTATAATATATCTATTTTACTCCACAGGAGATCCTCGACCTCGGCTCACCTGGTACCACGAGAATACCGTCATAGATGACTCATATGAACAGAAGCCGGACGGAGTCACAGTGAATACGCTGACGTTTCCCAATGTTGGCCGCCAACATCTGAACTCCAGGCTCATCTGCCAAGCTTCCAACACCAACCTTGCGGCTCCTGAATCAAAACTAGTAATATTGGATATAAATTGTAAGTTCATTTGACCAATTAGAGTAGGAATACATACTCAGTCTTGTTATTTTTTTAGGAATATCAAGTACGAGATATGGGGCAAAAAGTAAATCTCTACAAAAACCTGACATAAAAGTGATACGAGTATTATATTTTTATTACACAATATTTTTTTTCTGTTTTTAATCCAAAATACTAAGTTGACGGCAAAGGCTCGTTTTTTATTACATTTTATTTAAATATAGCTGTCGAAGTATGGACCAAGTTCCAGCAATACCGCTCTTGAATTTAATTGAGAGTATTCTTGGTATTATAAAAAGCTTTTGTGATTTAGTCTTTTGTAATAATATTTCCATCAATGGTGACTGATATAATTCCACAATTTAATAACTCTTTATATTAAGCTTAATTTAAGAATAGTGCTATTTAGCTAGAATGAAGAAACCTAGCTATAGCAGTAATAATAATAATAATAATAATAATAAAAGCCTTTATTAACAATCTTATATGTTACACTTCATCTTAGAACTACTTAGGCACTACTAATATTAATCACGATTCTTGATGAAAGCAACTTAACTAGATTAATGTTTTTATTTTTACTAGACACCGGTTTCTTGATTGTCTTGCTCTTTGGCATAGGCCTCCCCAAATGTTCTCCATAATGATCTATCCCTTGCTATCCTCATCCAGCATGGTCCTGCTAACTTCTTTATGTCATCTTCCCATCTTCGAAACTGCCCTCCTCGTCTTCTCTTTCTATATCTAGGACACCATTCCGTCAATTCCTTTGTCCACTTTTCTGTGGTACTTCTTGTTAAATGTCCTGCCCATTTCCATTTCAGTTGTTTAATTTTGTATTTTATATCTATAAGCTTGGTTTGTTTCCTTATTGTTTTTAACCTAATTTTATCTTTTAATTTTATATTGAGTATGCTTCTTTCCATTCGGTGTTGACAAGTTTCTAGGGAATTATTATTTTTCTTTGTACAGCTCCATGTCTGACATCCGTAGGTCATGCTTGGTAGAATGCATGAATCAAAAATTTTCTTCTTTCCTTCTATTGGTATATCCGAGTTTTTCATTACATCTTTTAGGGCCCAATATCTCCTCCATCCTAGGTTTATTCTGTTTTGAATTTCTTTCGTTGTGATGTCTGTTGGAGATATTATTTGGCCTAAGTATGTATATTCGTTTACGTATTCTAGTTCAGCCATGTTTTCAGGTTTAATTGAGGTTTGGACGTAATTTGTCATTAACTTTGTTTTACTGGTATTTATTGATAGTCCTACCTTTTCGCTTTAGTTTATCAGTTGTTCAATCATAACCTTCAAAGTGTTTGGATCATCACATATTAGTACAAGATCATCTGCGAATCTTAGATGGTTGAGTAGTACTCCATTAATATTTATACCATATTCATTCCATTCCAGTTGTCGAAATATATGTTCCAGGGTTGCCAAGAACAGTTTTGGTGATAAGGGATCGCCCTGTCGAACTCCCCTCTTAACGGGGAAACATTCTCCTACCTTTTCTGTGCGTATTTTAGCTGTCATATTTAAGTATATGTTCCTTATTATGTTAGTATATTTACTGTGGACTCTTTGTGCGGTGAGAGCCTCCCATATTTTTTCATGTTTTAGCGAGTCAAATGCCTTATTGTAATCTATAAATGCTAAGTAGTAGTTCATTCCATATTCATTGCATTTCTGGATCATTTGTTTGATGGTATGGATGTGATCGATGGTTGAAAAGCCACTTCGAAACCCTGCCTGCTCTTTAGGCTGATTCTCGTCTATGGTCCTTGTTATCCGGTCCAGTATTATCTTGGAGAAAATTTTGTATACATTTGACATCAGCGAAATGGGTCTGTAGTTCGATATATCATCTGTTCTACCTTTTTTATGAAGCAGTATTATTGTAGATGTGGTCCATTGAAGAGGCACATATTCGGTTCTTAAAATTTCATTAAAAAGGTTTGTTATTGTGTCTAAAACAGCCTCTGATACTCCTTTTAAGAGTTCATTAGAAATATTGTCCTCGCCAGGTGCTTTTCCCTTTTTCTGTGATTTGATGGCTTTGGTGACTTCATCTCTCAATATATTGGGAACTGGTTCTTCTTCGGTACATAAAACTGTTTCGCTTCTTGTAATCAATGTACTTGGTTCGTCATGATAAAGATCACGATAGAAATCAGTTGCTGTATTCAATATTTCGCGTCTTTTAGATTTTTGTTTTCGAGATTTGTGATGTGTTATGTTTGTAATCCAGTTTGTGTGGTCTTGAAGTTCCTTCCACGCACTCTTGATTCCACCAAATTTTACTATATTTAGTTGAATTAATTCAGTTTTTTGTGTATATCTGTATTTCCTTATTTCAGTATTTATTTCTTTACTTATTTCAGTTATGTTTTGTCTATTATTCTTCCTGTTCTTAAATAAAAGTACTCTTTGTTTTAATAATCTTCTAGCTACAGGTCCTATTCTATCTTTAACTTGTTTGAGTTTTTCTAAGATTTTATTAGTTCCTTTTATTTCTTCTTCTAAGATATCATATTTTTCCTGGACTGATCTTAGTTCACTTATTGGTATTAATTTAGTTTTTAGGGATTCTAGAATATGGCTTGGTAATGGTAATGTGATTGGTTTTTTAGTATTTTTTATATGTTTCCTAGAATGTTTAGGTTCATTTAGATGTAATTGACCTCGGAGTAATCTGTGATCGGTATAAAAGTTGAAATTGTTGAGAACTTCCACGTTTAAGAAAAGCTTCGGTTTATTGGTAGTTATGAAATCTATCTCATTTCTTATTTTGCCGTCGGGAGATTCCCACGTCCATTTTCTTTTTTGTTTTCTTTTATAAAATGTATTCATAATATGTAAGTTATGTTCTAACGCGTAGTTTATCAATCTTTGTCCGTTATCGTTTCGCTTGCCAGTTGTATAGGGTCCAAGTATTTTATCTTCGTACTTTACTCGTTGGCCAATTTGGCTATTAAAATCTCCCATCACAATAATGGTGCTATACAGGGTCTCCATTATCTCATTTAAGTTTTCGTTTAAGCTATTTTTTATTTCCTTTTTCGATACCTCAGTAGGAGCGTATGCTTGTACAATTGACATCGGGTGTTTGTGACCAGGAAGTATAATGTTCAAGACAGCTATCCTGTCTGAGACTCCTTTAAATTCTAGTATGTAATTTTTCAGATATTTTTTGACTAGGAAGCCTACGCCGTATGTTCCTGGTATTTCATTTTTATAGTATATTATGTATTCTTTATGCTCTTCAATATTTTCTTTCGACCTCCGTACATCACTTATACCAAGAATATCCCAATTAATGTTGTTTAGCGCTTGTTCAAGTTCTGTTAAACGTTCTATTGACTTTAATGATCTTGTATTTAATGTTGCTATGTGGAGTCTCCTTTTCTCGTTATTCATTAATGGTTTGTTGTCCATTTCGAGTGTAGTAATTTGGGGGGTTTGGTCGATAACCCCGCGGTGACCAACCGTGTTGGGGTTTTTCTCGTTTTTTTCTTTGTTCTTGCCTATATAATTCGTTTTGAGTTCGTTGCCGGTGTCTGACATTTCCTATGCATTATGTTTTTGGGATGGTTTTTCAGTAACAGATGCAGATCTTGCCCTCATATACTCAAACGCATTTGTTTTGTGTAGTTTGGAGGGTGCAATCATGTTTTTCGAACCACTGGAAAGTGATGTGCTTGTGTTGTTAGGT
Organism: Eilema depressum; assembly: GCA_914767945.1. Classification (NCBI taxonomy): domain Eukaryota; kingdom Metazoa; phylum Arthropoda; class Insecta; order Lepidoptera; family Erebidae; genus Eilema; species Eilema depressum. Next base: position 18,822,568 of record OU612031.1, on the reverse strand, counting down.
GATATCGAAGCCTCTCTCTTTCTTTTTTCTGTATCTGTTGTCCTTATAACTATCTTATTGTTTCTAATGAATGCGTCTTTTCCATTTTGTTTTTCTTGTTTAAGTTTATCCTGCAGATTCTTCCGCATTTCCATCGTTTCTTTCGAAAAATCCTCAGTAACATAAGTTTGTTTCGGCATTTTCATTTTATTTTTTAGTATTGTTAATTTATGGATAGCAGTAATCCCTGTTGAACTCTTTGGAAATGCGAGCAGGCCATTTACATCTCGACACGATCAAAGTACCAGTCCTATATTATATGAGGTGTATTATGTCTTTTAATCCTATTATTGAAATTGTCCTAATAGATTAGCATGATAGTGACAAACACCTTGTCTCGTGTTGAAAATAGATGATATAAGTCCTAATATCCAATATTTCAGTACCTATTATGTATGATTTTGACGCATCTGAAGTAATTATAATGTTTGTCGTGATTAGATAAAATAACTATTGATAATATTGACACATAGTCCTCGGTAAATTCATAATATGTTTAAATTACTCCCTTCAAATCGTACACATTAAATGTTTATAAATATTCACTTAAAAGAGATAAGTCTACAAACGGTTTTATATGCAGCTAAGTTCTTGTATCTGTTTTGCAAACATATTTAATTTCATACGATAAAGTGTCTCGTACCTATTTCTGAGCTTGAATTTCTTAATCTTACTGACGGCTCACAAAATAAAGTACCGTAAGATTAACTTGACGCAAAGACTTCTTTAATCATTTCTTTTGCCGAGAGAAATATTATTACTACAAAAATAAGCAGTACTTATATAGGCAGTTATTCCAACAATATTAACTTTAGTAAAGTATTATCCCTACTAATATTATAAATGCGAAAGTAACTCTGTCTGTCTGTCTGTCTCACTTTTACGACTAAACCGCTATTTACTGTTAGAGCTATCGGGATCCTATTCACCATGCATTGTTTGGAGTTGTGGTATGGTATGGTAAATATCCCGATAGCTCTAATGGTAATGTGAACGACCATGATAGTTTAAATAGTGACAAATAATTAGTTGTTGAAAATGGTGCGATTTCCAAATTTAAAAAATAATCATCCACTACCTTCTGCCAATCAATCCAGTTTGTTGCAGTAAGGCCACTGAGCGTGCAGATCTTGAACAAGCGGCAGCAACTGTCAGCAGACAGGAACTACGTTGTTGAGTGCCGGACAGTGGGATCCAGACCAGAGGCTCTAGTTACCTGGTGGAAGGGCGGGAAGCAGTTACGGAGGAACGCAAAAATTGTGAGTAGCACTTTACAGTCTAGGGCATGGAAGGAACCTTCAAAAATTTTCAGGTCCAAACGTAGGATACCATCATCCTTGCTTGAAATTATCATTGTCGATAGAATGTCGGTTATCTAAACATCATAATAAAAAAAAATTTTTTTGATAATAATGATTATATTGAAACCAATTTGTTTTGTAACTAACAAACCTCATGTATTCGATTCGCCTCTATCTTGAACTCACTTCTAACGACTTCCGTGGTACACCTTGATAATACATAAACATATTTTAATATTAACGGCAGCGAAGTTGGAACTTCTAAGAATTGCGTGATACATAAAATAACATCTGACAACTTTAAGTTCTAAGCAAACGATAACGAAGTTGAGGAACGTGATACTACACAAAGTGTTTTGAATAGAGATGAGAATCGGATCACATTAAAGTTGTAGGCAAAGAGAAAAGTTGATCAGTTTGGAGTTAAAAAGGTGGTATTTAAAAACGAAATTGTCTCCACTTCAAAGTTATAAATCCTTAATTTAAACATTTTAAGTGCATACATACATCATAACATAATATGTATACTCACGCCTCCATGGTAAGCAAAGACAGTAAACTGCCATAATGTGACTTTATCCTTACTCGTACATATTTCGAGTATAACTTAAGTTTCAACCAGAATTTTCGAAAGTTGAAGAATTTCGTTTGTCGAGAAGGTATAAATAGGCTAGTCCTAGCTTGTAAAAAAATGCGCTTCACTAACTTGCATCCTGTTTGTCCAAGCTCCAGTCACCAGTCCAGTGTATGAATACAGCATGAACTCCCAACTTCTAATTAAGTTCAATGGAAAATTGGTGACATATTGCGGTTCTATCATTCAAGAACTGATTACTGCTCTAAGCCACGCTTAAGCCCAGTTGATTGAACAGCCACATGACAAATATATGCTCAGCATTAATAACCTGCTAGCAATAATAATCTGCTATTTGCTTTCTGCCAAAATCAAATACACTTTGAATGGCTGAGGTTTTTAATTAAATTGGCACACATAGTATCCCGTTATCGATGTTCACTCCTGAGTCAATAAAATACAACCACGTTTGTTAAAATTAGTTTCGGTGATATGTGACGTCATTTGAACTCACTTCATACTTGATTAATAGACAGAGTTTTTACTTGCAACTTTATTGAAAATGGTAAGATAATCAGTATTTTTTTAAACTTTACTCATTGTTCAAAGATCAATCTCTTCTTATTAACTTTCACTAGAGTTAAGTTTGAATGAATGAATACTAATTTTATCTTCAGAAGCCTTAACATAAAGGTCAATACTTCGTTTATTGTCAGCTTCCGGTCGCAAATTAACTGCCGCTGTGGAAATTCTGATTTGACCTCTTTTGGCAGTTTGATCAAATTTGCTTGGGACTATCTAGTGACAAACGACAAAGAACAAAGTTTCTACTTTTGTATCAAATTAAAGAAATAGATGGAGTTCAGACAGAACTCTGTGAAAATAATATTATGGCGTGTATGAAATGCCAGCACAAACAACGATGTGATTAACTATGAAAAACTGCTAAATTAGAAGGAACACGCTGCAGGTAATCATATTATACCTACGTGAGCAATCAAAATTTGTCGTATGTAGTAGTTTCTATTGCAAAAAAAGGCAATTCGGGCAAACTTTGATTTATTAAAACACTTTCAGTGAATCGTGGTTTAAGTGAATCATTTCAGAGAAGTAACAATATCACATTGTCGGATACAATATTTCAAAAACAATTTAGTTGTCACATTGAAATATAATGATTAAATTAAATTTATGCATGGATTGTTATACAATCAAATACAGTATCAACTATACTGAGCGTAAACGCCTCAGGCGCTTACTGCTTGCCTCAGGCAATTGTCGATATTATTTACTTCAATATCATTTACAGCTATAGGGTTTCAAACAAATTAATTTCTACCTTTTTTTTTTTTTTTTTTTTTTATCGTGCGAAAAATCCCCACGGATACCTCCCCCGCCGGAACCGGAGGAAGAGGTTATGTCGGACTCGAACCGACTAAAACGCACGCCATCTGTGGGTCGTCAGTTGCCGGAGGTGAGATTGTCGTAGCCATATCCCTCGCACCCCGGCCGACCCAGGGCCAAATCTCTCGATCTGGCCCTCTTCCGGTGTAGGGACCACAGAGTCCCCAACTCGCCCCCGGGTGTGGGAAGGCACGCAATGCGCGCTGCCGCCGCGGCCTGCTTCTGCTAGGGTGACAGGCGGCTCCACCCGTCACCCCCAGGCCCGCGCTCATGGGGGACGGAGGTCATTCTGCGACCTCCGACGCCCGAGTTGCCGCCGCTCTTCGCGGGAATTAATTTCTACCTTGAAATAAAACAAGTGCGGTAGATAATGTTTATTTTTAGCTAAAAATATAACTAAGTTTTTTTATTAACTTATAATCATAGGGAAAATTGTATCATTCCAGCGTTAATACCGATTTCATTCAAAGCGTTCACTTTTGATTCTGTGGTTTGCTTTTCTGCTTCTATAGAAAAATCTTTACAAATTAATACTCTGGTCACTGGATGTTTGTTATTAGGTTTTTATATACTCGTAGTATCTTAAATAATTTTGATATTATATTGAACTAGAAAAAAACTTATATACCTATATGATTACAAATCTTGATCCACCTCTATAAACAGTTACGTGCTATAGATAATCATGTCCTTCTTATAATATGTTTCTATATTTTCGTTCTGTTAATGCAAAGTTTATGTACCTACCTACTCATTTATACAAGGCTGTTATTAGAGTTAATCGACCGAATGTATTATTGCTATGACATTTTCTTTTTATAGCCTACCACTGATCGTTCTTCGGCTTATAGTAATTAATACATTACTCATTACGGAGGACATGATAAAATATTTACATTGTCAGTGTCTGTCATTTCTGGGTCGGTAATATTCTTTTGTTCACCTAATGGATTGTCAATATTGTTTTTTTCTTCTATATCATTTGTGGACGCTAGATTACCTAGCGTTATTCATTTTGTAACGGGGTTATTGTTTTAGGTAATTAGACTAAAAGACTTATTAAAAAGACAGAAAATTTTACTAAGGAACTTACTAACAGAATATTGCTAAACTAAAAAGTAAATAATAAGGGTACTTAAGTTTAAGACTAATGAGATTGCATCAAAGGTTTAATAAGAGTAGAGGAAGCTCGAAGTATGTTAAGATAGAAGAAGATAGCGCTCCGTTGTCTCTACCTACCTTGTTACTAATAACTTGCATGTTTGTATAATACATAGTGGCCCACCCATGTTTTTATTATCAGATCCCAGATAGTTCTCGAAATAAACTGCCCGCAAAATATAACGTCAAATAACATTTTTCATTTTATATTGCCGAACAATGACGGCTTGTTGACTAATTATACCTAGTTATTAATTATAGTTTGTACGTCACATGGGGGAACAATAAGGGTAGTTTCTTTGTTCATTTACTTGTTCTTTGTTTCATTACACCCACTACTAAAATGTCAAGTTGACGGCGAACAAATTTGTGCTCTATTTCACCACAACTCGTGTTTCTTTTGTAATTGGATTTTGGTTTGTTAGCGTTTTTTAACTTTTTAGGTTTTAATGAAAATTTTTATTGGATTGGTTTGGCGTGAAGTGGTGTTGTCGTATTGGGTCCCGCTGGAGTAGAGTACGGTGAACATAATAATTATTTAACCCGTGGGTGTCATAGAGAGCTACTAAGGTTGTTTAATGTCGGATGGGACATTAAATGTTTTCATGATTCTTTTTATTATTCAGATGACTTATCATTGCAAATCATCTTGTTTAAGGCTTTCCTCGGATGCAACCGGGAACTATATTTTTATAGCGTAACCCGAAAATCGAAATCTGTACCTTATTTACTACAATAATTGTACTTGCTACCTCTGTACTACATACGCAATTTGATTTTTTATTTTTTTCCTTATGAGTTAAGTAAATTTCTATTACCGTTCTGTTTACTGACACCGGTTGATCAAGGAAAATGTTATGTTAGGATCCCAAAAACACCTATTAGTCGTGTACACATTCATGATTGATGTAATAAAGCTTATAGAAAACCGAAGCACAAGATACACAAGAAAACTGTAAGCAAAATAAACGAGGAATTCGCACCCTTTCTCGTTCACTTTTGCTCAAGACTCGCCAACGTTCGCCACAGTGTACTCAAAACATTATCAGAACATTGAACTACCGTCGTTTGCGTAAACTTACCGTTGTAATATAGACATTCTGTGGGCAATATTGGTGCATGTTGGGCCAATTTTAGGCTAAGGCGGTGTTGCGTGACACCTCACGGCACGGATGTAATTACGTACATACATACGCACCTCTATATATTCCCGAATAGGTAGACAAAGGTTTATTAACATTTACGCTTCATAAACTATTTTTTTTTATCCACGTAATAGGAAATAACCCTTTTGTCAATAACCGGGCACTTTGTCGTGCGCTGTTTTATAATGAATAGAGAACTATTATATGGGGTTGTTCGGTCTTCGAAATCTTCGAGGCCTAACCCAATTTCATCTGAAAGCCGATACATCTGCTGCTTGATAGATGAGGTTCCAGCGCAGGCCTTCCTCTCGAGGTTGGTAGTCAGATGGCAGTCCCTCCTGTAGAAATTAAAATAAGAAATTCGGAAGCAGAATATAAGAATCTGGATGTGCAACTGGATTTGTGCTCGGAAACAAATGATATAACTTTAGAATCAAAATGACCAAAGCATTTTAGTATACATAAGCTTTTAACACTTTTTACAAATGAAGCTCATACAATAAACGCGTATAACTATCTAAACAAACATTGTTTCCCTCAAGCCACGGGAAGTGGTACAGCTGTCGCAACGACAGAACTATGAGCTCTTAACAAAGACCCTCTTGAATGGGCTCTGCGATGCTCAGTCGAGCACACAAGCTGTTGGTGCCAATTGTCCTCTTATGTCGAATGCAACGTGTTGTAGCCTTGAAGAGGTAAGATTGTTGCAGTTTTACTTTCATTAAACTCTATATTCTGCAGGCTTTGTACATAATATATTATATAATAAATTATTATAGAACAATGAAATACTTACATCGAATTTAATACCAGAATACATACAATTAAAGTAGGTTAAGTAAAGTGTAGGTTTATGTAATTGTACTTGCACTTGTATTTGTCTTAATATGGTTATTGTCCTGTTGATTTTCTTAATACAGATGATTAATTTATTAATAAAAAAAATAGGGTACGACTTGAGAATCTCCTTTTTTGAAGTCGGTTAAAAATTCAAAATACCTACGAACCTTTAAACGATAAGCCCTTTTTGGATATTTGAAAGAATATTATCTGTATGAATGTTACATGTTTTGTCTTTATTACGCAAGATTTCATACACTTTCATTAGATACGTGACTGAAAACGAAGTTTAAGATTTCCAACTTCCTTTTCTATAGAATCTCACAATAAAAATCTTATTCAAACTATTCTGGAACTCAAGCTTGAAATATGAAAAAAACCCAACGCATTTGAAACCAATAAACAAGCATGTAATATGGAACGGCCGCCTGTGGCCGTCTGCGTGGAATTGAACTAACAGTTTGGTTAACAATTGAGCGACTAACAATATTTGGCGTTGGAAATCTTAGGAGTGGAATGAAATTTAATAACATTGTAGGAAATGCATGAAGAAATTTTACTATTTTTGGCCAACTTACTGTACCAAAAGAAGAATCGAGAGGATGCAATGTAAGGATTTCAGCACGTTTATAAGTTTGGTATCACTGTTAAAAAAGCTTTGATGTAATTTTTTTTGGAGAAATTTCAAGGTTTTCTTATCCTTTTCATGATTCATGATTTTCACTCAAATTTGAGATAGGTCACAAATATTTAGTCAAGGATAACGAAAAAAAAAAGGTTTTTCCTTCACGGTTTGCGTTTTAGACGTTATGTTCATGACTACCTCAATGAGCACTAGGGTGGCATCCGGAGGTTTTCTAATGAAACTTTCAATATAACAAAAACACAAGGTAAAATATACACGTCTCCACAAAATCCATCAAAATGACTCAACACAAAAATGGAATGTCGATCCATTATCGTTAACACGGATAAAAATATTGAAATAAAATAAATATTGACCAATTTTTTAATTAAGACATCTACCGGGACGTGGAACCTTTCAACAAAATTCAATCAATACAGACGGACAGTCCTGTTGTTATAAAATGACAAGTTGTATACGTTTATCGATATTGCTTGTCTGAGCAGACATCTTGGGCATGATTTTTTTTGATGGATAGTCTAAGACTATTTGGATAGGTGTCAGAGATAAATGTATTCTCGCCTGGTTATTTCCGAAGGGCAAAGACGTATTTCATTCGGGCTTAGCCAGTAATATTATTTTTTTAGCTCAGGAACGGAACAATTTCAGTTTCTATATTGTTGCTGAGTATTTTCAAACAGAAAACCCTAATATGTTGCCCGTTACGAGAATCGAATCCAGGAATTTATGATCGTATAAAACATAAGTAACGAGGTGGTCAAAGGCTAAAGGGGTGGGCAGAAATATTTTACGCCCAGATGTCACCCAAGCTTGAGCTTCTGAATAATAAATTTGTATTTGTAATCAAACAATTTCTCTCTTTGTTTGTAAGATTAGTTGATACGGTTTTTGCACGTAAAGTAAAGCATCTATGGCACATCTATCCCTACTAATATTATAAATGCGAAAGTAACTCTGTCTGTCTGTCTGTCTGTCTGTCTCGCTTTTACGACTGAACCGCTGAACCGATTTTGATGAAATTTGGTATAGGGGTAGATTAGACCTTGAGAAAGGACATAGGGCGATAACCGACATCCACGCAGGCGGAGCCGCGGGCAAAAGCTAGTACTATTATATAATTGTAAAGTGGTCGTGTCTGTTCATTGGAGATATTTAAAAAAAAATACTTGGGTTATGTTAAGTTAACGATACTGAACACGAAAATATTTTTTTTGAATTTCCTGTCTGTTTGTCCGCGATGGACGTAACAACTACTGGACGGATTTCGATGCGGTTTTTTTTGTTAGAAAAGGCTTACTCAGACTCAGAGGCGATCAAACAAACGTAAAATTTTATCTTACGTTTGTTTGATCGCAATCGGTTGAGTAGAACCGAAGATATGAGCAAAGGTTGCGTTAACCGAGATGCACGCGGGCGGAGCCGCGGGCGGAAGGCTAGTAACAGAATATAATAGTACTAGCGTATCATTGGTCACTTTCAATAATAATGGATGGTTTCCTCTCAGAGTTGGATGATCAAGGGGTAGTTGCTCCAATACAAGTCAAAATAAACCACATCACAGGAAATGAAGAAAACCTGTTTATTAAGGACACGTAAATTATTGTACACAGTTATACCAAATATAAACATAGTATTGCCGGCCTCTACATGTAGCAATTTCAGCATAAATGGTGCAGATAATAATATAATGATGTGCAGCACTGGTTTCCTGATCGGAAGTGGCAGTAAATTTCCAAAGTACAAGCTAAGGGTGCAACCTTAATCATATTCTGTCCTCCGTGGATGCAACCAATATTGGTGCTCTAATAAAGAAGATGATACAGTTTACTAAGCGAAAATACTATTAGAAGAAAGACCCAAAACGAAGGAAAGAAAAAACATAGATCTGAAAAATCACAAAAACACAAATTAAAAAGATATATAAGCTTGGTGCTTCGCCCTTCTTTTCAGCTCCTTAGGCAAGTGGCAATTTGTTAAACGGCATATTGTGGAACAGATTGATGAATATATATGGAACTAGCTGTTGCCCGCGGCTCCGCCCGCGTGGAATTCGGATTCCGGTCCAACTTTAATGTATGGAAATCTACCCGATTTATTGACATTTATGCTCACTGCTCCGCTCCCTTTAGTAGTAGCGTGATGTTATATAGCCTATGTTACTCCCAGATAGTGTAGCTTTCTATAGGTGAAAGAATTATTGAAATCGGTACAGTAGTTCCGGAGCCTATTTATTACAAACATACAAAAATAGGTACAAATCTTTCCTCTTTATAATATTAAGTGTAGATGTAGATGTAGATTAATACATATTTTGCCGTTATTGACGTTTATGAAACACGTCAACGTATCTCCAACCCATACATTGATCAATTTATTCTATCCTACAAACATAATATTGTCACTTGTCTAGAGAACTTTTTTTTTTTTTTTTTTTTTTTTTTTTTTTTATATAGGACACGTCAATCTGACTTCGCCTCGCCTGATGGTAAGCTGAAGGCAAAGTCTCTGAAAAGAGGGCCACCATTACAACACGTACCATGTTACAATGGTGGCACTCAGCTTGACGGCCTCATCAGATGCTTTTTCACGCCCCGCTTAAAGGACCCGGGACTATAGGAGGAAGGAAACACGTGAGCTGGCAAGGAATTCCAAGTCTTAATAGTGCGGCAGAAGAAGGAGTCGCCGAATCGCTTGGTTCTTGATGGAATATTCTGCACCGTATGCGGGTGGCATCTAAGTTCTGCACGTGTTGTCCTATATAGGAAAGGAGAGGGTGGGATTACTTGGAAGAGCTCATCAGAACATTCACCATGGTAGAGACGGTAGAAAACCGCCAAAGATGCCACATCTCTACGCAACTGCAAAGGCTCGAGGGTGTTAGTGACCTCAGGATTCCCAATAATGCGGACCGCACGTCGCTGCAACCTGTCGAGAGCATCTAGTAAGTACTTTGCGGAGCCATCCCAGAGATGCGAGCAGTATTCCACGCAAGAGCGAATTTGTGTCTTGTAGAGAAGACACCGCTGCTCCGGCGTGAAAAAACTTCTGGAAATCAGCAATGTCACGCGACGATGGCGTAAGTTTTTATACTGGGTATCTATGTTAGTTATTGACTTATCTGCGCTACTCATGTTTACATAACATTGAACTAAGTATTTCTTTTCTGAGCGCTCTTTCAAGATGCAACATGTTGTAATCAATCAAACCCTTTGAATAATGGGTATGACTCTTACTTTCTGATATGAAATACTCGTTTGCTCCTTTATTTACAGCAAAAATTCATGTCTTTGTATAGGTAGATATACAATCAGAATTTAACAAGCTTGGCAATGGACAAAAATAATGTCACAGGTCGTCGGCACCAATTACTGACTTTTTCTTCATTAAATTTGTTTTTGGATTTGGAAGGTGGATTATCTAACATTAATTAGTCGACGTAAATGAACAGCAATTTATTCGACTTAGATTGGAAAAAATTAATGCTCACACGGGAGATGACTTGAACTGGGATTTGAACATGGGAATAAGTCACTAAGCTACTGAGAAACGCCTTAAGCATTCGAAACTCTCCTATACAACCATCTTCGGCCATGGTGGGAGACATCTATCAATAAATCATACGAATGATATTTTTTTCTGTTGTACTACTTACTTATACTCGAAATACGAGTAGGAATCAAACCCAAAATACATTTAGGTTTACCACATTTACGCCAATTCATGTTGATACGTTCGTTAATTAATTGTGGAAGTAATTATTAGCCTGATTATTATGTTGAAAACTATTTCGCAATAATTGGTATTATAGTTGTTGTATTTGACTGTTATATTTTCAGTGTTACCTATAATATTGGGTATTAATTATAGTGCAGATTCATTTCTGTATATGTTAATCTATTTATATCTCCACAATTATCCAAATATCTAAATGTAACCAAACAAACAACTAAATAGGAGAGGGATATTAAAGTTTGTGAAAATGTTCAAATGTTTGGACATTTGTTACTTAATCATGCTCAAATAGCTGACCGGATCTGGTTGGAATGGTTTTTTTTTAATGGCAGATAGGCTCGCGTTTGACCACTATCTCACCAGGTAAGTGATGGTGTGACCGACGGTAAAGTACGCTTGTCTAGATGTAACCTATTCACTCTAGTCTTGGAAAAACCCAAGTTATAACTATAACTTGGGTTTTTTCAAGACTAGAGTGAACTAACTATCCGGAAACATAGATGGCGGGCAAGGCATTCCACTGCATGGCGGTACACATGATAAATGTATCTCTGGTCGCCGTGCCTCTGGTCGTTCGATGGTGGAAGGGGCTTGGCGGAATTAGGTTGTGCAAGTCCTACGTACGCTCTCCGAAGTGCATCTGATAAAATACCGAGAGACATGCAACTCTTCGCCGATGTTTTAGACTCTGAAACCTATTCTCAACTAGAGCATTGTTGTTGATGAGCCTCTTGACTCGTTTAACGACTCAAGTGCTTCAAGGGTAGAAGGATAATTAAAGTCTGGAGTTTAAAAATATCAGTTACGGGAACGGCATCATAATTCCAACATCTAGTTTATAAAATTAAACAAAAACGCACGCAATAAATACAAAAAAGTTTAACCGACTTCAAGAAACGAAAAAGAGGCACTGAAAAGCGAAAAATAACTTAATTTACAGACTTACTAATTTATTAGAAGTCGGTGCCTAGCCCAAGGGAGGCCATATTTCAATTGATTGCATCATAGTAATGTAGTTCAGACACAACAAACAAAGTTGGCTGGCTTACAAACTTTTTTGTTAAAAATGAATTTATTTTTCTCTTTTTAGTGAGTTTGTACAGTCTCACGACTGTACATCGTATGTATAGTGACCTGACTGTACATGCGCTGCTGACGCTACACCACATATCGAACCGGCTACGCTAAATAAAAAAAATATTAAAGCATTATTCAAAAATAATTTTTAAAATCAATGCATATACAACGAGAATATAGCTGAATATTCTGAACACTTCTGCGTACCCCTTCAAAGGACTCAGGCGTGATGTTATGATGTGTAATGGCAGAAACATTGCAATAATATGCCATTGCAGCAATCGCGGCTGATTTCCTGATACTTTTTGAAGAGTTCCTTGGTCTAATCTCGGAAACCCATCATCAGATCTTTACGAAATTTAAATGGGACCACTTCGGAATAATCTACTTACGAACAGAAAAATAATTTTCAAAATCCGTCTAGAATTGGCTTCACAATCGCGTAACAAACATACAAAAAAAAAAAAAAAATTGCGTACGAATTGAGAACCTCCTTTTTTGAAGTCGGTTAAAAACTAAACGTCAATACACATTTTCTTTCTTCAGTCTGTTATAAAACGCACCACAGAACTTTTCTAAGCAACTAGGGTAAATGTGAACGTAATAGGTTTTTAAATGTATGGAGGTGATGGAAGAATCTGAGCTCGTTGTCGTATTTCAGTCTTAGGACGGTGGCTGCACGCCAAATGGCCGGGCGATAATATCGAGAAGTCAATACCATCTTAAAACTGTAAACGTAGGTATTTGGATAGCGTTCGCCAATCTTGGCGAGTTCGCTTTGGAAGAATATTTTAGCATTTTTGTAGTTGAAAATGATAGTAATCCTAGCTGATAGCTACTGTTATAAATGGAAAGTTTGGTTGATACTTAAATATGCAAAAACGCCTGGACAGAGCAGTACAGCCGCTTTGGTTATTATGCCGTTACAAAGAGACAGGCAGAGAGACACAAAAAATTGAAAACATCGTTTTTTGTTATAGGCATAAAAGTTGTTTTTTTTTTATTGTTACTAGAAGGATATTACCTACAATAAAAAAAGTTTTTTTTTAAATTTTTGACTAGATCTGCCTGTCCTTTTGTAACGTGATAATAATATATATTATCCAAAGTTTTTACTATAGATAGATAGCTGCTTACTGCTTTTTAATATAGATAGCTATTAATAAATAAAAAAAAATTAAATCCAGATTGATTTAACGCGGGTGACGTCGCGGGCACTACGAGACTAGTAAATAACAATAACCTTTTACTATATTACGAAGATTCAACTACAGCATTGTATCAGTTTGACTTCATTTGCATATTGTCCATCTACTCTTACTACGATGTGCAGTACAATCAAGCTAACTCCACAAAGCGGCGAGGATACGAGGAGTTGCACTAATTGACTCGCCCTTTGTGTACCAGTGGCTATGGTGTGGTGATGGATATCGCGTGTCGATCGCACCGCGAGAATTTCCGCACCTCGTGCTGCAATCCGCCCCAATATATTGAACACGGCCTGAACTAAAAACTTTGAGCGCATTTGAAGCTACGAAAAGAGGAATAATTAACTTTTGCTAAAATGAATCACTATTATTTTGATGAAAAGTGTCATGAGACAAAGCAAAGGCTAACTACAGAAAAAGACTGTTCGCCATTTTTCGGAGTAATTTTTTATCAGCTCCCCCTAGACAAGCACCACTTGTTTAGGGGGGCAGTTCCAATATCGTTTCAAATTAGGCCAATATCGGATTCACGATATTGCGTCAATATAGCGTTTCAAAAACTATTATACAATTTGTGTCGCTCACTTCTAGTCAGGATATGGCCTGTGGGTAGAGGAAGGTATTTTTTATCAAGATTAAAATTGAGTGAAATTATAATGTATGCGAACTATATAAATCAATTAGATATTAAAAAAAGGAACGAGGTGAAACTCGAACCCGTAATCAGTCCCTTACAGGGGGAGTTCTATGACCACTGAACATATTAATCGACTTGAATAGCATACTTGTTATTTATACTTATGACTAAAGCTTAATTTTGATTTTGATTTATTTGTACAGATTAAATAGCTTGCATAATATAATAGTCAAATTAAAATATTTAATTAAGTAAATGATTTTTAAAGCGCTTTTGAAAACCACCCTAAGGCACAATAGTCAAGGAATAATTGCAGCTATCGGGACGGCTCTCATTAGCTCAAATGACTCAGTATTCTCCAAGGATTCTGGATACTGGCAGCGCATTAAAGCAGCGCAGCGGAGTTTGTTGCGCCGTTTCTTCTCCACTAGCGCCTACGAAGCGGCGGTGAACATAGCTTAGTAGAATAAAATTGACGTCATTATGTTAACTTGCTTTTCCACCAAAGATGTGTTATGCAGCTATGCTACGAAGATGTAAAAGCTAAGCTATGAAACTATATAACCGTTTACACTGTGCTATGTAATGTAGCGTAACGAGTAAGATGGGCTACAAAATTTCATTAAATTATTCAAAATTCGAATATATTCTCCATCCATAGCACACATTCATAGCACGCATTTTTCTATATAAAAAAACATAGTTTAGCTGAACCCCTTTCCACCAGTGCTATGTGGACCAATGAATACGATTGGTGAATATCATCCAGTAGCTTATCACTTATTATATGTAGAAAGGCAGCCTTCTTATAACTGTATTACTCGTATATCATGTCGAATATATAAAATGACGTTGACTTTGACTATGATCAATGGATTCATTACAATTTAATGAAATTCAAGTACATAAAATACAGAAATATGTATGCCTATAAACCTTTTTCATTTCACGAAGCAATAAACAAATCAAATAAGCACAACAAAGTAACCGCATTAAAAATGTTTCCTTTTTTATCTTTTTGAGCGCCTGATCAATTTAGGATTACATTATTACCAGGAATTGCTCCGACGAAATAAAACAAGCGTTCGTGCTTATACGCGAATGGAAAAAGCTGCGTTACAATGTTTCAATAGAATTTTTTTGTCACTTTATTTCCATAGAATTCTTAATCCTCTTACATTATAATTATAAACTCATCAATTAATAAGCCTATTGCAGTCCACTGCTAGACAAAGGCCTCTCCCAATGTGCGTCATGTCTGCCAATCCTCCACTTTGCGCATACAGTCTGTCCCAGCCACCTTTTGCAGGTCGTCAGTCCATCTAGTTAGGTTAATAATTGTTTATAATATTACTAATATGACAGTTTGTGAAAATGTTTGTATGTTTTGGTTGTTTGTGATTCTATTATGCTTTGCTTAAAGTGCAGAGCGGATCTGATTGAAATTTGCACTGGGATAAATTGCGATCAAAAAGCGAGAAGAATCTTTGAATATTTTTCTCATTTACTGTTCCTTGATACCAACCCTAACTTATTCTAAACTCATGAAAAACATCGGCTCTATTCAAGAAGAAAAACTACAGATGTTTCTTATTATTCTATTCTAATATTATAAAGAAAAAAAAATCGTTTGTTTGTAATCGATAAACTTAAAAAATACTGAACCAATTTCAAGAATTCTTTTACCATTAGAATGCTACGTTATTCCAAAGTAACATAGGCTACTTTCTATCTTAATATTCTTATGGGACCAGGACTTACGCGGGTGAAACTTCGAGGCTATGCTAGTAATGAGATAAATACATGACATCTCCACTATTCCATGAAGCCATTCTCATGTATTGTGGAGTTCTAATATGAATATTACAACTTATTGTTCCTCACAAGACTAGTTCACAACAGGTGTTCATGATGCTGTATCGCAGAACAAATTCGGACCAACTCTCTCCGCCATGTTACAGGATATTCCCTGGCTCATTATAACTGGCGAGTATTGTGTGAATTGGATTGATGGATTGTATGAACTAGCACTTTGAAATTTTCGCTGGTACCTTAACTTGAGCTAAATTAATAGTAAGAAGAATTTAATGAATCATATTTCATTTTATCTAATTTTTAACCCTCGACGCAAAAATATATAAGTTTGAAGTGTGTATGGGTATGTCTGAGTATCTGTCTGTCGCATCGTAGCTCCCAAACGGATCAACCGATTTCGATTCTGTTTCTTTTGTGTGAAAAATGGGTTAGTAAGAACACTCGGTTCTTAACTATGTTTTTAAATATATTTCTGGTAGACAAGATTTACTCTTGCTTGACCAAAGTTACGATTAGGAGTTCTATGAATTCATAAATTTTTGTCTATAATTTGGCACAATATGGGCTTCAAAAGATCCTTTTTTATAGAGATACGTTATACGGGTTGCTTTTTATAATTACAGAAATTCCTCGGATTCCATCGCGATATTACTTTGCATGCCCATCTTTCGATCTGCCTGGCTGGAAGGTACAAAGAACCATGTGCTTCTGTACGTGCCTTTGTCTTCTTTTCTATCTGCCTGTCATTAAAGAAATATCCATTATATTAGGCGATTGCGAAAAAATAAAACATGCCGTTCACACTAATATAAGATCGACGGTTTGTCTGAAATGTGAACTATGTACAAAAATATCGACAAAGCAGATTCGGGGTGGGAGATTCCCACATTTTCCGGGATTCGAACGTTGAATTGATACTGTCTCTTTTGAAATCGACGTTAGTACAAAAAAGGTATAAAAAAGTATAAAAATAAGTAGAGGCAATATACCTAAGCTAAGCATTTTTTGTAAATAGACCAAAAAAAAAGCCCGCTGAGTTTCTTGCCGGAGTCTTCTCAGGCCGGGGCCGCGTTTCGAACCGGTGCACGGTGGTCCATTTGTTAAGCTAGTCTTTAGTACATTGTATATTTTTGACGTTTTGCAAGTGCAGTTTTGATGGTCTATACAGAATAAATGATTCTTGACTTTTGACTTTTATAGTACGAATTTTTTTAAAGGCGTTATCAAAATGACGTAAATATTTATCAAGTATTTTTTATCATGTATTTCACTTGTACAGTTTTCGGACAACAATGCGACGGTTAGCACTCTCAATCTGGTGCCCATGGCTGAAGATCACGAGAAGTACTTGGTGTGCAGAGCAGAGAATGCGAGAGTGAAGATGCCCAATGCTGTGATTGAGGACAGGTGGCTTCTTAACGTACACTGTAAGTAGTTCCACATTCATACTGACATATTATTTTAATTAGAACTGAATAGCATGAAAAATTTTTATATTTTTGTACGGTGCCGATACTTTGAAAAGTGCCAAAATATAAGAAGTGTACAAAAAGAAACCAAAAAAATGGACAAAATATCAATCATTTATTTATTTAATCTTTATGCACAAATATAAAATAAGATTACAAAGGCGTACTTAATGCCATATAAATTCATAATTTCTGAAATCCATAGCCCCATCTCTTCCCATGCGGTATCTTACAAGGCAACTAAGAGATAAGGCTTTTAACATCACACAAATAACAGAGAAGACTCAGCCTCAGATGCATGACTCGATTCAACCAACAAAAGTGCCCGGAATACGGTAATAGGCTCATCCTATTACGTGGATCCGAAGACAATGATTGGTGAAATGTGTGTGTTAATTTTATTCACCTCTGCTGGGGTGATGGGGATAAAAGCGTGATTATTATATATATATTACATTACATTTATATGTTTTACCTATTACATTAAATATGTAGGTATATTACATTTATATGTTGGAAATCCTGACTTAAAAACCGACTTCGAAAAATTATGAGAAATAAAAGAATACGAAGGGATTATAGAAACTTTTAGAAAACAGTTATAGTCCAATCACAGCATCAATAATACCTACTTATACCCTACACAATCGTTTCAAATTAGTCAATTGAAACTCATTAAATCAGCATAATCATTTGTTCATTAATTGCAAATACATGTTCATCAATAAATATCATTAACATACAATAATTACACTGTCCACTCAACTGCATAGTTGAACTAATCAATATGTCATTATTAATTATATTATTGAGAGCGGCTAGTAATTATCACTTCCTTGATGGTAAAGCTATACATACATATACTCACGCCTGTAGAAACCTTCAGGTAGACAGAGGTGTATTAGCACCCACATTTCGCCAACAATGATTTTCGGTCCTACGTAATAGGGGGTGAGCCTACTGCCGTCTAGCGGATACTTTACCATGTATGTTTGTTTTACTGTATATTTACTGTCGGATGGAAAACAGCCCTATCCCTTAGTCACCTTTTACGACACCCATGGGAAGAGATGGGGTGACCCTTTTCTATTTCATCGGGAACCCATGTAAATCATAAATAGGCTTTGATGATAAAAGAATCAACGCAGAATCTTGCCATACTAAGATTAGGCAGTGTTTTTTTTTATACCACTTAGGTGGCAGACAAGCACACGGCCCACCTGATGGAAAGTGGAAATATGTCCCTTGGTAATATTATAACATTCTCCTAAGGTGTTGGAGACACTTAAAACACCACAAGAACATGTTTGAAAACAGTGAATCACATTTGCAATGGATAACGTACATTAAAAGTAATTTTGGGTTAGTTCCCCCATTCTCGATTCCCCCCGATTTTTGTCTTATTGCGTAATAAACGCGGGGGCGCCGGTTCGATTCCCGCTCAGTGCAAATATTTATAATATAAACCAGACCAATGCAAGTAGCCACATTCTTGCATATTATGCAAGAATGTGGCTACTTGCATTGGTCTGGTCATGCCTCGGAGAGCACGTTAAGCCGTCGTCGGTCCCAGTTGTTGTACGAGTTGTCATCTTTGGCAGTCGTTATGGGTAGTTGGAGCCCTAAAAAGTTCAACAACTGGTCTAATTGCAATACTAATATATCGCCAGTGGGTTGTGGAGGTCAGATGGCTATCACTTCCTGGAAAATGTCGAAGATCAGCCAATTGCGCTATTGGACTGGAAAAAGCAGACCCCAGACTCCGAGGCGAAAGCTTTGAATGCGATTAGGACTAACGTTAGGAGAAGAAGATTATTTTTATATCATACACTAGCTGTCCCGGTGAACTTCGTACCGCCATATTTTTTTCAGCCCGTGTGAATTTTTGATCCCATTCCCACTGCACCTACTTTCTAACCGTTTAAACCTTCCCTGGACATCCACGAATATTTCAAGACTAAAATTAGCTAAATCGGTTCAAAATTACAACGAAAAGTGGTTGATTTTGATTGATGATGATTAATTTTGTCAACAGATGTGCCCATAGTCGCCTTAAAGCTGGGTTCGAACTTAAATCCAAGTTATATCAAAGAAGGAGACGACGTGTACTTCGAGTGCAGCGTCAAAGCTAATCCCAAGTCGAAGAAATTAACTTGGTACAAAGGGGTAAGTGGTATCTTATGCAAATAAGAGAGGAATGAGTGGAGGGCAATTGTTTGAACTGACTACTGTATAGTTTGTAAGCCTTTTGAATGTTTCCGTAAAAGAGTAAACATACTAAACATTTGGAATAATATTTAATAACGTTTCTCTTTTTCTCTTCTTTCCTTTTTCTCTCTTTTCCTTCGCTTTTCCTCTCTCTAATACCAGAAAAATGTTTTTTTTTTATATGAGAACACCTAACTGAAATTACTAGTATTCAATTAAATTCAAAAAGGGCATTAAAAGGTTTCTTCGGGGTCGACAGCACCAGTGTAACGCCTCTGTTGTTACATAGGTCCATAGGCCACGGTAACCGTAACAATTTTCTATCAATAGTCTGCCACGTAAGTGGTAAAAAAATCTCTCTAATCTCTCCAAATAAGTTAATACTTGTGCTAGGAGTGGGTTCACGTTGGTAGTCTAAAAGCCAGGACTCGAACTCGAGACTTCTCGATAAGGTCGACTCGAAGTTACAACTACGTGGTTATAACTATTTGAACTTGCTAGTCGCTACACTAGCGAGTTCAAATAGGTGGGTGAGGTCTCGGAATAAAGTCCTTGGTCCGGCAAAGTATTTTACAAGTAAGCAACACATGTCTGTCTCGGTATATTCATTTTGTAAAGATTTAGAAAACTAATACAGTAGTGGTGTTTCAGGCAAAAGAAATCCAGCACAATGCAAGCGCTGGAGTGATCCTGAGCGACCAGAGCCTGGTGCTGCAGAGCGTGACGCGCGCCGCGGCGGGGGACTACAGCTGTCTTGCGTACAACAACGAAGGCAGCGCGACCAGCAATCCTGTGTCTCTACAAGTTAACTGTGAGTTTAGATAGATAGATAACTGTTTTTTTTATCGTGTGAAAAATTCGTGAAATGTCGGAGGAGAGGTAGTCGTAGACATATCCCTCGCACTCCGGCCGACCCAGGTACCACCCGAAGCACCCGTGCCCGTGCGTCAGCCAGAACGAGAGGCCGCCGTGTGGCCTCTCTAGCCACTCCCCCATGATGGGTTTTACCGCCGCTACTACGGCGCGCCCTGCGCGTGGTCACCCAGTTTGTAGCTCCCACTCAGCCACCATGTCCCTGTGGAACCGGGATGGTACGAGCCGAATTTCTTCAAGCTCGGAATCGTGTCCCCGCTCCCGCGCCGCCTTTCAGAACCGATATAGCGCCGAAAGGGTTTCCACTTCCAGGATCCGCGTTGGCAATCCGGCGAGAAGACTCGCTGCTTCAAAGGATGATAGATAACCGTCTGAAGTTAACGCAAATCTCACTCATTGATCTCTAGTCACCCCGCGACCATAGCTGCTAAAATGTACCTAGCCGAAACGTCGGTCGGTAAAAGTGAAAGAAGTATTACAAATATATCGCGATAGAATCCGTTAAAAAGTAGTTTTATTTCAAAGATAGATAACTTTTTATTTACATACATCAATAGATTTACAATAGAAACAAGTAGTAAGTACAGTCGCAGAATGACCTCCGTCCCCCATGAGCGCGGGCCTGGGGGTGACGGGTGGGGCCGCCTGTCACCCTAGCAGAAGCAGGCCACGGCGGTGGCGCGCATTGCGTGCCCCCCCAATACCCGGGGGCGAGTTGGGGACTCCGCGGTCCCCACACCGGAAGAGGGCCAGATCGAGAGATATGGCCCTGGGTCGGCCGGGGTGCGAGAGATATGGCTATGACAATCTCACCTCCGGCAACTGACGGCCCACAGAAGGCGTGCGTTTTAGTCGGTTCGAGTCCGACATAACCTCCTCCTCCGGCCCCGGCGGAGGAGGTATCCGTGGGGAATTTCCCACGATAAAAAAAAATAAAAAAAAAATAATAAAAAAAAAGTAGTAAGTACAGTTGTATGTACAAATGGGCGCCTTATCACTGGAAGCTATTTCTTCCAGGCAACCTTGGGATGGACAGTAATGTGAGAAAACAATAAATATGGTATCACTTTACTTTTTGCAACTTTCAAGCGCTGCTGCCACCACTTTTGCCTGTGCTTTCGAATTGCAGCAGTGGTTTTTCATACACAGAATTTGACGATCTTTCAGATGAGATAGGTTTTTTCTGGTAATATTATAATATTACATACCGACTTCTTTCGGTTTTTCAAAATGGATTTTTAGTATCACCACCAGGTTTTTAGCTTTGCAGCATAAACATTCCGTGTTCTCCAATTAATCCAATTAAGTTAATGTCATCAGCTCTCACGCTAACAGTTGAATATCAAATAAATACATTAAACTCCCGTTTCCATGTAATAAGTAACACAATTGAATTCAAATCACATCGACTCTCGACATTTGTGCGTACTACACATATTGAATACTCGGCATATGCCTTGTATTGTGTGTGGTGTAATCATCGACTACCTACGTGACGATCGCTGGCTTCACCATCGTCACGAGAACACAAATAAAACCGCCAACAAAATATGGTTTAAAATTTTATTCACAGCTGAATAAATGTGCATCGAAGCGATTTCGCAATTCGTCCTGCATTTATGATATCGTTGATCTAGAAACTTGACACGTTCCCGGTCAATTAAAAAAAATGAAACTTTTTATAGTTTATAGGTAGGAATAGTAATAGAAAGATTTCTTTACCTCACCGAATGATTGGGTTAAGGCCTGTTCAAACATAAGCGGTATTCGCTGCTGCTGCGGGTATCTATAGGGGCGTTCTATAGCGTGCGGGTTTCGCTCAGGAATTTAGTATTAAGTTCCACGGCTAGAGCGGAATCGTTGGTACCACAGTACTACCGCGTAGGTAAATTTCGCTTGATGGGCGAAACATTATTCCGCCAGTCGACGCGGTGCGGGAGCAGCGGCATGCATCCCGCCCCTCCCTCAGGAAGTTAAGGTGATTACATACGCGAATGACTTTGACCATACAAATGCTCAAGGTCATTCGCTCGTTTTTCAGCCATAAAAATCAGTAAAACTAATTTTAATAGATAATTTTATAGGGGACGATTACAAACTAAGAAGGTCACGTCATGCTAATACATTTATTTAACATACATGTGAAATTTTAGATTAATTGGATACATATTGTAGAAAATATTTGGTTTCATAAGAAAGAGTAGAGTGATGTTCAGAGCCTCTTTTCAACTATTTCCTCCTTTTTTACTTAATTTATGAAAAGGAGAAGTTACTCTGTATATCCTGTAGTATGCAGGCATGTAAATTCCAGATCTGTAAGTTTTATAGTTAAAAAGAAAAACGGTTTCGAAAATAGGTACCGATTTTTCGATGCTAATCTGATTCGGGGCCTTAAAGTCATAAATCATTTATTCTGTATAGATCATCAAAACGGCACTTACAAAATGTCAAAGATAACAAAAAATAAATAAATATATGTACTAAAGAAATTAGTAACTGGCGAAAACTTCCTGAGCATTCTACCCAGAAGGATAGCGAAATTCGCTTTGGTGTGAACCGTAATATTACCGGATACCCACTCGGTTTTCTGTACCGCAGGCGGCAGCGAATACCGCTTATGTTTGAACAGGCCTTTAGTCGAGACTGTTTTTTGAGAGAGATCGTGACTAACCTAAAATTTTCCGTGATTAGTTTTAATGGGTTGCAAAGATTTCACTTTTTCAAGTTCGGCAAATATAGATAGGGCTGCGAGTATGAAATCATTATAACCTGTTACTGACTGGATAAAATCGACATAAAAGTCAGTTTACGATATTTAAATGGAAAGGGAAGCTGTTCTTATTTTATCACAGAAAATTCTGCCTCTCATCCACTCTCGCGAAATACTACTCCTTAATTCCGGCACCCACCCGAATAGGTGCCAAATTGTAATCTATCTCTGTGCCTAATTTTACTCAAATTTGTAAGCTGTTCTTGCGTTAAGTAGTAACAAACATCCATCCAGTCCTACCAATAATTATTAGATAGATACTTAATTCTGAAAACTTGTATGGAGAAATAATCAATTTAGTTTTCCGCTCATGTGACCAGGGGAATTACACATTTGATAACTCCCCTATAAATTTACATAAGGCGGCAACTGTTGCATAATTTACATAACTTACCACTTTACAAGACGTGTAATTACCTACAAAATGTTATTCAAGCCTGAGATATTGCGTTAGAAATTATTTCAATTTCATGCTTTTATTACTTGCCAAACTATTGCTGCTATAATTTTCTGAACTATGTGGAACTATTTCAGAACTGTGTTGAACAATGTCTGATCTATGGTCTGTTTTTGGATTTACACGTGGTCAATGTATGGACATTCTTGTGGCTAATGTGAAAAAATGTTTTTTTTTGTCTTTATTGGATAAACAAACAACATCACAATAATAGTACATGCTTAAAAGATTTATAACAATAATAAATTGTGACATCCACGGCGTTTGCCACAGGTATCATAAACACATAATAATCTTAAAGGTTAAGAGTAATACAACTGTTTCATCAATCATGTTGCACATGATCTACCCAGGTCGACTATGTAGTTGGACCATGGATAATGACATGTGGAATGATCTTCCTGCAGTGGTTTTTCCAAGCGACTATAATATGGGGTTCTTCAAAAGGGGCATTATAAGGTTCTTTCAGGGTTGTCAGCGCTAGTGTGTATCGCCCCT
Organism: Eilema depressum; assembly: GCA_914767945.1. Classification (NCBI taxonomy): domain Eukaryota; kingdom Metazoa; phylum Arthropoda; class Insecta; order Lepidoptera; family Erebidae; genus Eilema; species Eilema depressum. The sequence continues at coordinate 18,798,714 of OU612031.1, read as the reverse complement.
AATGTTACACACGTCCATAGTACACTTCGCATAAAGTGGGCTATGGACGTGTGTAACATTGTCTGTCACCTAAGTGTATAAAAAGGAATTATTTATTTTTCTCAACACAGATGTTCCCCTGTGCAAGTCTGTGAATGAAGGAGAAATATACGGAGCTCTTAAAATGGAGACCGTTGTGCTGCAATGCGTGGTAGACTCCAGCCCCCCACCCACTTACTTCAGCTGGTTCTTCAATAGCTCTGGGGAACAGACAGAGATATCGCCAAGGTAAGATTTGATAATTATATTTATGTAGAAATAATTCAGGAATTTTGCGAAAACTGGGACTTTCATAAAAGAGAGAGAATTTTGTACATAAAATGAATTAAGGCGTACCTAGTTCATATTTAACCATACCAATAAGAATTACTATTTCGGCAATTCAGCCTCTAGGGCCTCTAGGGCATGGGTACGATTCCCGCTCTGTGCAAATATTTGTACGCATATGGTTACGTGCATTGGTCTGGTTTCCGTACCTCGGAGAGCACATTAAGCCGTCGTGGCAAACCATACGAACATCAATAGCAGTCGTTAAGGGTAGTTGGAGCCCACTTTGCTCGCAGCGATGGTTCGCTGCGCAGATTCGTGGGCCGCCGGCGACTCCTTCTGCGAGCAATTAATGCTCGTGAAGGAGGCGGCGGAGCGGGAGCGCGAGGAGCGAAGGAGAATCGCAAACCGCGCGGCCCGCAACGAGCAGCGGCAACTCGGGCGTCGGAGGTCGCAGAATGACCTCCGTCCCCCATGAGCGCGGGCCTGGGGGTGACGGGTAGAGCCGCCTGTCACCCTAGCAGAAGCAGGCCGCGGCGGCGGCACGTATTGCGTGCTTCCCCATACCCGGGGGCGGGTTGGGGACTCTGTGGTCCCCTCACCGGAAGAGGGCCAGATCGAGAGATATGGTCCTGGGTCGGCCGGGGTGCGAGGGATATGGCTACGACAATCTCACCTCCGGCAACTGACGACCCACAGACGGCGTGCGTTTTAGTCGGTTCGAGTCCGACATAACCTTCTCCTCCGGCTACGGTGGGGGAGGTATCCGTGGGGATTTTGCGCACGATAAAAAAAAAAAAGAAGGGTAGTTGGAGCCCTTAAAAAACCAATTAGTCTAACTACAGAACTTGGATATCGCCAATTTGTTGTGGAAGTGAGATGGCAGTTCACAGAAGATCGAAGTTCAGAAAGCCGACCCGAACTGAGTTGGGAAATGGCTCAGAGAATGATGACCTATTAGTTCCGAAATTCAGAAGTTCCAAATAACAATGTATTGAAAAAAGATATATCTGGATTACGTCTAAAAATACTCTCAGCTTTAAGTAGGCAAACGATAGCGAATAAACTAAATGTATAGACTTAACAGATCATTAAAAGTTATCTCGATTTATCTACTAAGTTAAAACTTAGACAAAATGAAATAACGAATAAGACCTGCGTCAAGACTAAGCACCTAAAGCTCTTACTTACCTTCATTAAAAACAAAAAGAGAAAAACTTTAGCAATTCGAAGCTTATATTGCGAAACAATTCACTGGTATTGAGCTTTTTATAGTAAGTTCATTTAGAAGATTTACGTTAATTCGTTATAATGTTATAGATTAATCATATGTTAAGCAATTACAATTTGACATTGTTAATGATTAAATAAATAAATTAATAAAATAAGATCAAACCTAGCTTTTAGTTACAACAATGAAAATTCACGTAGAAGGAAAAAGCAATGTAACCGCTTGGTGGTGCAATTAAGTCTAACCATAGCACAAAACTAAAAAAACAAACAAAATATCTGAAATATATACCTATAGACCTATTTGATAGATTTAGTAACAATATTGGAGAGATCTATTTTAGCTTTTAGTTTTTCAACTCAAGAACCGCCCCCATAATAATGAAATCTTGTTTTTTTAACAGTTTATATACAAACTACGGGAACACTTCAACTCTTCGCTACACCCCGAGCCACGACATGGACTTCGGGACCATACTGTGTTCCGCCACTAACACTGTTGGCAGGCAAGAAGCGCCTTGCCTTTACAAACTGGTTGCTGCAGGTAAGAAAACATCAGGCAGGTCGCTTTTATCTATTGTAAAATGAATGAATGATAAAGATGAATGATTGAGATATAAAATAGTACCAAAAAAAGAAATAGCGGGCTCCGGACCCTGAGGTAAAGACGTGGATAAAATCGGGACTGACGCAAGATGACTATGACTAGATTTACGATAACTCACACCTATTTTCTAGAAATGGTTCTTAATTCTTTATTGTACACTGAAAATAGTTCATACATAATTCCAACAATTATATTCTTGATGTACAAAGGCTTAACTCAATATTGAGTTTTCTCCCAGCAAGCCTTTGGGGGATAAAGGAAAAAACGCAACAAAAGGGTACAAAACAAGTGTACAATTGCAGAAATAAATAAATAGAATACAGAAATAAGTAGGTACTAAGCAGGAAGAAGACTCAAGGTTCACTAAATGCAGTCAAATATTTCAAAGTAATACAGTGTATTGTTCTTCAAAAGATTTAGGTCGACATCCCTCCAATTTTCTTAGCAGATTGATCTAGTAGAACTACTAGCATACTTAGAATACAAGATCATATAATTTTTACTTTTAATTTATGGGAATTGATTATAACCCCGAAAGTTGCACTACCTTGATGTGTATATGACTCAATAGCGTCAGTCACGTCTCGTTTTTCTTAGCCACTTACATTGAGTTCCTGACCTGACCCATGTCAAAAATTCGTTATAACCTCAGATACAAATGGAGTAATACTTTGAAGAAAGGGTTGACCGAGTGTGTGATTGATAGGGTTATTTGGCATTTTAAGTGACGTATTTTTATATTTTTTGCGAAACTAGCTTCGAAATATCTTAAAAATAAATCCCAAAGTGGCGTACACATATCAAAATAATTTTTATTATATCACCTGCTAGTGGGTTGTAGGACGCTATTAGACCGGGGTCATTACTCGCGCCGACATGATAAGGTATTAGAAATCATACGTGAGGCTGTAAGTTTGGCGGTAGCTAGAGCGAAAAAAGGATTAACCACAAACCAAAGAAATGACATTGTGTTTGTAAAGGAAGGCTGCTCAAAGAAATCACCTCAAAAGCCATATTCAATTTTGATAGCTGCCGTTGACTGGACAATACTCGTAGACACGTATGAGAAGCACTATAAAATACCGGAGGATATATGTGCCTCATCATCCAGACCCGACATATTCCTTTTTTCACGATCGCATAGGCGTGCAGTGCTTGTAGAACTCACAGTACCGTGGGAAACTAATATACCTAAAGACCACGCTATAAAGACAAACAAATACTTTGACTTGACTAACGAGTTAACCAAGAACGGCTACGTGGTTAAACTCTACGCCGTAGAAGTAGGAGCAAGGGGAATTCCAGCTAAATCCCTGTACAACTTACTTAAAGACCTCGGATTGCCAAGAGCTTCAGTAAGCTCTTTACTAAATCGAATATCAAAAGCGGCATTGATAGGATCTTACCAAATTTGGATAGGTAGGGGGGGGAACACTACTGACGGTGGAGGTGAGCGCTGATGCATCACAAGGTGGCCACCCTAAACCTACATCTGGGTCGCAAGTCCCAGTCGCCGTCACGGTGTTCCTCTCTGTATCACGCTATGGACCCGGCGACCGCACGGTGAATCCATGGAGTGCTGAGAATCGGATCTCTGTCCTCCATTCTTACATACAACATACAATCACGCCTTTATCCCCGGAGGGTTAGGCAGAGGTGAATTAACACCCACATTTCACCAACCATTGTATTAGGTCCCACGTAATAGGGTGTGAGCCTTTTGCCGTTTTCCGGGCACTATTGTTGGCTCGAGCCATGTATGACATTACATGGGAGGAAATGGGGTTTGGGATAAGGATAATAAAAAATATCTGTAATAGTGATCAGTTACTACATACGTCTTTATTATCATTTGAAGGACAATGAGGCAATTCATTGTAATAATATAAAAGTCAATCCATCCATTCCTCGTTTTCTGATCATCAATCTTCAGAATAGTGCCAATACAAACAATACAATACAACAATACAATAACTTAGAATCCGAAAAAGTTTAATTTACCTTGCTCGTTGGTTAGTCAAACTCTGTTGAACTAATTGATCAGATATTTTGTACACACCTTTTTTTGTCGGATAACATAACAATTCAAAATTATCTATTTTTTTTTAAGTATTACTTGTTTCAAAATATTCTAATTTTGGTGGTCCCGCTAACTTTATTTTTTATTGCAATTTTTTTCGAAGTAACATTAGTTTTTACATGCAATATGCAATGCTTGAAAACTTTTCACTGGCTATCATCATCTTTAAATTTTCCAACGGTTTAGCAGGTATCCCGTCTGCCCTGCAGAACTGCTCCGTAGTGAACCAGAGCGTCACCCTCCTAGTGGAATGCATGGAAGGCTTCGACGGGGGCCTGCCACAAGTGTTCTACATGGAAGTGCTGGAGCTACCTTCTTTAATGGTTAGTACGATTTCACAGACTGAGAAGACTTATACTGCAATTTTAATTTGGCTATCTATGTTATTGATGACAATAACTTCATTCACAATTTTTATTGTTTTAATTTCTTTATTTTATTTTAATTTCATTTCATCAAATTAATTCAAATAGAATTTAAATTACGCATTATCACTAGATTTGTCAATCAATCAATCAATTAGCCTATCGCAGTTCACCGTTGGACATAAGCCTCTCCCAATGTTGGGAGATTTAATATTGCTAGATTAGTGACAAAAATCAATTGTATTCTTAAACTTTTTTCTATAATATTACTAGCTGCCCCGGCGAACTTCGTACCGCCATATTTTCGGCCCGCGTGGTATTCAAATCCCGTTCCCGCTGAACCCTTATCACTTAGGGGGATGAAAAATAGATTAACTTTTAAACTCTCGCGTTCCATGATATACAATAATGTTAACGGGAATTAACGCGATCATGGTATAGGTACATACATACCTTTGATTTGCCTGACGTTTCGACCAGGTTACACCGGCCGTGGTCACAGGCTGACTGGCTCAGCGGTGCACGCCCGCCGTCTTCGAATCCGTGAGGTAGTAGGTTCTTCATCTACCCGCACATCTTCGAGATTTTTCACATTTTGTTTTCGCCATGTACCGTCACATACTACACTGACTGTGTCCCTATTCCGCAAGCCAACTGTCCGGTGTCTATCCGACTGCGCAGAAAAGCGAGGTTGCATGTTGTTTATCACTGGATTCCATGTTGCTGATAATTTAAACCCATCTTCCCGATTGAAATTTTTATGTTTCTTAATTTCAATCGCTTCACGTACAGCTCTTGAATAAAAGTGACCTATACCATGATCGCGTTAATTCCCGTTAACATTATTGTATGAAAAATAGATGTTGGCCGATTCTCATAGATACCGGATAAGCACAAAAAATTTCATCAAAATCGGTCAAGCCGTTTCGGAGGAGTATGGCAACGAAACCTGTGACACGAGAATTTTATATATTAGATAATTCATCTCATAATAGAAAATAACGTAACTATTGTTTCATTATTTTGAAATAATTTTCTATTCATTATTTATTTACCTTTTATGTCATTGATTTTCAACCATACATTATTTTCATGTAATAAGCTTTTATTCAAACTAATTTTCATTAGGTCAGAGATAACATCACGTCCAATCACACTCCGACCTTCGAGATCCACAACTGGGACAGTAGATCCAGCTGCGCCCTGATCCTGTACGCAGCCAATGCCAAGGGCCGCAGCGAGGAAGTGACCCTGTATACCGTGGCTATAAGGCCCCCAGATAAGTATACTGGTCAGTTGTTAATAATATGTAATAATATTAGGGTCAATTCAGATTGGGCGGAAAATTCTAGAGCACTTTATAAGTGCTAATTAATTGTGAATTAAATCAAATTTATTTAATACTTGAGATAATTTTAAAGCAATTAGTTTGCTAGAGATCGCCGTAAGATGGATGTATTGGAAAAATTGGGTCACTCTCGGGCGAAGCTCGGTGGCTCAGTGGTCAGAGCGTTCCCCCTGTAAGGGAAAGATCGCGGGTTCGAGTCCCGCCCGAGAATTGATTTCGCTTTTTCCAATTTATTATAATTTATTTAATACGTTGAACAGTATTTTGCATGGGTAATCTATCGTGCGTTGTTACTTTGTGCAGAGATTTAGGTTTGAGAATATTATACACATTTGTGCTTAGGGATATTATCTAAGTTGTGCCTGTTTCCTTTTCAACAAATTATCAGCCTTATGCCATTTAAACAATGTTGAAAATAATACGCCACATTAAATCATATCGAGTAAGAGAGTAGCGCCTTATTGCTTACTATATTAAGCTTTGTCGCTATGGAATCAAGTTAACCTTCTCCTAGCGATTTCCCAGCTGCGTCCAAAGTTTTCACCTCGTAGTCTTTATGAGAACGACTGTCACCTGACCTCTCAACGCTCTCAAGCCTGTTCTGTTTCAACGCTCTCGAGTTGAAATTGGGACATGAGGGCGTTGGTTTGGCCCTATACACCCAATCATCATTATAAGTTTGATTGGTCATTAGTACAACTTATCGCATGTGATAATATTATGGTCTACACAACCAATAATTGCTTCGAAGATAATGATCTATTGATTTGATGGCTCACATATTTAGGTATTCAGAGCACAATTTTGGTGAAGTAGTAACTTATGTGTGTGCATTGTGAGTGGAATACGATAATATCCATTCTGTGGTTTTTTGTGGGTTTCGATAGTGCAATCGGAATTAATTTGTGCTCGGTACTATCATAAGTCCATTAATGGTATTGGTTAATTTCTAGCATTAAAGTATGGTTTCAGTGGTTTTGATAACGTAGATAGGATTATAATATTATAGATATGTAAAACCAGGGTTGGGCGGTGAGAGGCGGGGGCAGGAAAATCTGTGGTTTTCACATCCGAGGCGGTTATTTCGAAAACGGAGATGGCCATGGGTCAACCGGGGTGCGAGGAATATGTCTTAGGCAAGCTCACACCCTGGCTTCCGAAGACCCAGGACGGCCTCCAGTTCTAGTCGATTCGAGTCCAACATATATTCCGACACATTCATCTGCCCGGCGGGAGCAGTTACACCCGCCGGGCAGTGTGGAGTATCCGAGGGGATTACCACACAATATAAAACTGATAGGTAACATAAGGAGTGCTTGGTCGAGAACCTCCATGTGGTGCATCCTGGGCAACTGAGACGGCAGTGCTTGCCTCTCTCAAACGAAGACGAAGACACGCGGCTAACATTGATAACATTGAAATACGGCTATGAACCACATAATTATTTAAACCACACCAGTTAAATGCACAATACTGCCGAGCTAAATAACCAGTCGTAATTTATCCTGAATGCAATATTCATCGGTGCAGGGGAATGTAATACACTGTAGCTTCCAAGAAACGGCAATTAGGCCGTATGATTGCAGTGTATTACACTTGAAACACCACTTGAGGTCGTTTTATTGTTGTGCCTTATTATGAAATGGATCGTTTTCATCGTAATCGATTGCTATGCAACAATTAATTTAGGAATAGTCAGTTTTGGTGGCGATTTCAGTATCAATTTGGATGCACTTTGCGAATTAGTGCTGTATCGGATTTGCACATTAATTTCTAAATGGAACAATAAAGCATTACGCACTACACATTGAAGCTTTCCCTGCCTTTTCGTGCTTCTATTTCCATTTCCAGCCATGCCGGCCAGCAGTCAACATGAAATTTGTGCCGATACTTTTGGCTCTTTTTAATTCTTCGTAATAAGGTCTTAGTAATTATCTTCAATACTTTCAAAGATTGGGTTATTAAAAGTTTCTTAGCAGAAAAATCTAGAATGGATGAACTTACTAGATTTTTCTGTGTAGTAGAAACTTTTATAAGTATTGCTGTTACACGCGGTTTTGCCCGTGAGAACCTATTTCCAGGATAAGGAATAAGTCATGAGCCTATGTGTTATTCCTGACTATAATCTTTTCCTCTACGAAACAGTCCGCTCATCCGTTAAAATGTGATTGAATAACAAACATCCAAAAAAACATCGTGACAAACTTTCAAAATAATAATACTAACTGTTGCCCGCGCCTCCGCCCCCGTGTATGTCGGTTATCGCGACCGAACATATCCCATTATCCTTTCACAGTACGTACTAAATTACATCAAAATCGGTTCAGTGGTTTAGGCGTGAAAGCATAACAGACAGAGTTACTATCGCATTTATAATATTAGAAGTAGGCATCTGGATGGAATTTTAAACCATTTTTCTACGGCAAACCAAACAAAACAGCTCAGTATTTCAACAGTATAATATAAACGTGGCATTTTTACATTACGAAAACCCTACACGTAATGTTGCTACATTTTTCTCAACTCTAAATTCCTACAAAAACACACTTAGCCTCCGCTGCGATTATCACAATGTAATGTTACCAACACTAAACGTAATACTCCTTCAACTACTATAAAATACTTGCTCATTTTATACGAGAGCCATGCAGAATTACGAGGTAATTTATTCTTGAGTAAGAACCTAATATAAAACTAAAACGTTTAATCCTTGCTGCACATTATCTCCAAATACCTACTTTAAATACCGTGACTGCATTGTTATCACTTTTTTTTTGTTCTGGGCCATTATTTTAATTTTTCATGCATAACCAGAATGACGAACCTTTTTCGTCAGCCCTTGGTCTGACGTCAGGAATGATCAGGGCCCATATCATGAACTCTTAAAACAGGTCAATAATTGAACTGCTGTCATTCTACCAACTGCAAATGTCACTTTGGAATCCCTTTGTAATCCTATATAATATTTATATGACAGTACAAAGTGATATTTGCAGTTGGTAGAATGACAGCAGTTCAATTATTGACCTGTTTTAAGGTTAATGGTAAGGCCGCAGGCTGGTATAAGTAGGGCAGAAAGTGTTTCATTAGTTAGCTATCCTACATACTAAAAAAATAGCATGATGTGCAGACTTATCTCGGGTACAAAAACGCTATACACGCAGTAATTCAGAGTTTGTGTGAGAGGGAGACTTTAGTACTGAAATTTTATGCACATACAAATAATAGGTATGAAGAAGACAACAAGTAACTGAAGAAAAATATTTCAACAAAAAACAGAAAGATAGTTTTCACGGTCTGGGTACAAGTAACGATACAAATATACTAATCTACGAGTAGTACCCAAAAAAGAAGGGTACTACTCGTAGATAAGTATCATTTGTATAGTATGATTATGATATTTCGAAGGAATTAAAACTTTTTATTTGGTAGTTTCAAACGATTGCTTGGTGTACGATATATTCGTGTATTAAGCAGATAGTTTAGCAAATGCGGCTTTTAAATCTGTTTGGTCAATCTTTCACGCCCTCGATTCTGCTAAACCAAAACCACTGTCATACCACGAACACTGCAAAAATCCATTTAATTTTAGTCTTTAAAATAATGACCTTAAAGTCTTAAAGGGGGTTGGGTAATGTTGGCGTCGTGTTGGAATTGAGCGGCCATCAATGAAATTGGTATAATATGAAAGTACAGTATAAAGTGATCAAAAGTTACTATGGACAAACTTCTCTAAACTATATCGGGACTTAGCTATACAGGGTGGTATTTTTCAACTTTACTTAGATGAAAGTACTCTAAATACTAGAGATAGCGAATTCCACTGAAAGGAAACATTCCCTTATTTTTTAAAAGAACCGACTAAAATTATAAAAAATAACACTAAATGCACTCGTAAGGTGGTGTCACGATGCTGGCTTAGTGCTAAATGCAAGCAAAACTAAATTAATGGTCATAAAATCCCCTTATACTAGACAAGAACAGATTCAATCACTAGTAGCCCATGATCACCATTGTCTACATGCCAACAGTGTGATAAACTGTAAGTGTCCGTCTATAGATATTGTCACAAATATTAAATATCTTGGCTTAATAATAGACGAAAAGTTTAGCTGGGGTCCTCATATTGAAAGAATCTGTAATAAATTAAGGCAATTCCTAGCTAATATTACAATACTAAAAAACCGCATCCCATTCAAAGTGAAGATTATGCTTTATCACGCACTCGCAGAATCACACATACAATACGGTCTTAGTAGCTACGGTCGAACCTACAAAACATATTTAAACGACATATATAAACTACAATATCGAATTTTAAAAACCCTAGTTTCTAACAACATAAAAAACCGTTTTTATGACAATGATAGTGGTCTGTTCAAGCACTGTGGGATTCTTCCAGTGCACACCCAAGTCCTGTTTTCAATATTAAAGGAACAATTTTTTAATAAAACTTTAAAAAACAAAATAGAACATCCTGTGCGCACTCGGTCAGTCTCTGAGAATCGGTTACGCACACAGCGTGCGCATAATATGTATGGTGAGCGCACCACCGGCTATATTGTACCTCGCCTTATTAACCATCTACCCTCGTATATTAAGTTGTGCAACAGTACATTTGGTTTTGCACGTAAACTAAAAGAATACTTCGTCAACTCATTGTAGACGGATAATGACTTTGTTTGTTGTTGCTTTTTGTGATTGATGTAGTACAAATGGTAATGGTTGTAATAATGTTTTATAATTTTTGTTTTGTTACATTGTGGGTAGGTAGAGATTTGGTCTTGTTGAATATTATTCTAATTTACCTATATTTATTTTAATATTCTATTATGTAATTATTATTGCATTAGCACAAATATAAACCTTCGTGGTTTCTTTGTTGCTAAATAACTTAAACCAATTTGTTATGTTTTATTTTGATAATAAATAAAAAAAAAATAAAAAAAAAAATTATTGCATCAATCGAAAGAGTCGATCACAACGATCAAATGTCTTTAACAAACTTGGTAAATTAAATAAAAGGAAATCCATGAAATAGAAGATTTAGAAAGATTTTAGTCGGTTCGACTACCGGGTATGGCATTTTCAGAAAACTTTCAATACAGTTTAGTGTATTTTAAGAAAAGAAACAGCACTGCATTTAAGGAATGCTGAAAAATCGTTTGCCACGCCTTATAATCGAACCGACTACAATTCGAAAAAATAACACCCTGTATTTTTATTGCATCAATCGATAGGGTCGATCATAAGGATCAAATCTCTCTAAAAACATGGTAAATTAAATAAAAGGAAATCCATAAAAGAGAAGGTTTTGTAAGATATTAGTCGGTTCGACTACCGGGTGTGGCATTTTCAAAAGTCTTTGAATGCAGTTTTGTTTCTTTTTAAAAATAAGGTAATGTTTCCTTTAAGTAAAATTCGCTATCTTTAGTATGAGGGTACTTTCCTTCAAGGTAAAGTCGAAATGTTGCACCCTGTATATCGTAGCTCCGATATTACTTACAATGAAAATAATGACATTTGTACGTGTGTTTAACACAGTACAATGAAGTGGTATCAAAATTATTGATGGCCGCTGAAAAAATTAAGGACGCCACTGTCCATACTAGATTACCCAATCCCCTTTAATGGCTTATTGTAGAGTAAATGAAGAAATGTTATGTAACTTTTTTTTATTTAATTTTGAACTTTAAGCCTATAGCAATAAAGTCTAAAATTTAATGCAATATTTTGCAGTATCTGTGGTGTGACAGTTTTACTTTAGCAGAATCGGGGCCCAGTCAAACAGTAGAAGGGCCTGTAGTGTACTTTTGTGCGATTTTGATCATAATGTTACGGATTTATTTTAAACTCCACATAGATTCATAACACTCACATCAATCACTCAATAACTTCCTTCCCCAGGAGTGAGTAACTCCATCCCGCTGTCTCCCATGCTGGTGTCATTGCTGTCCATCGCAGCACTGCTCTGCACCGGTGTATGTGGAGTCATCACGGCGCTGTACCGCCGCCATGCCGCTAGAAGACACGACATGGATAAACATCCGCCATCAAGGTTTGCATTAAGTAGCTTTTTATAGAATATAGCCTTAAGTTTTACAGTATGTAAGAATTGAGAGAGAGAGAGAGAGAGAGTATTTGTTCAATCATTTTTGTAGCCTCTAGCTTTTACCAATTTTTCTTTGGGATAAAAGAGAATACCCCATTTACATAATTCAATTATTGACGCTGATGAACCAAAAGCGGGGAATATCGTGATAAGGAAACGTTGGCGTAAGGTAAATTTCGCGAGCAAGATAGAGAAAGAGATGCTTAGAATATTTGGACACGTAGAAAAACAGCTTCATGAGGCGAGGTTATATAATGGTTGTTTTTTCTAGAGGTATAGAACTTTAAATTGCAATAAAACAACGATGGATTATTCGATTGACATGAATTTTATTTATCCGCAAGATAATCTTGTGGCATTACATTTTAAATATGATTTCTGGCATATGACCGCCACGGCTGGCTCGGATGTAGTCCAATCAGGACGTCCAATTTTCGATGACTTTTTCCAACATTTGTGGCCGTATATCGGCAATAACACGGCGAATGTTGTCTTCCAAATGGTCAAGGGTTTGTGGCTTATCCGCATAGACCAATGACTTTACATAGCCCCACAGAAAGTAGTCTAGCGGTGTTAAATCACAAGATCTTGGAGGCCAATTCACAGGTCCAAAACGTGAAATTAGGCGGTCACCAAACGTGTCTTTTTTGTGATTGGACTACATCCGAGCCAGCCGTGGCGGTCATATGCCAGAAATCATATTTTAAATGTAATGCCACAAGATTATCTTGCGGATAAATAAAATTCATGACAATCGAATAATCCATCGTTGTTTTATTGCAATTTAAAGCTCCATACCTCTAGAAAAAACACCCTTTACAATACGGTAAAGATTGGCTTAGGTGTAATGTCATGTATGTCAATCAATTTTAGGGCACTAGATAACTTCAGACCAACCTTTCGGTCTCTTAGGTCCAGTTCCTGTCATAGTACCCGTAACTACGTAACACTAGTTGTGGTTATTCGAACGCGAGCGGATACTCGCACGAATAAAGTTTTTTTTTATTTGCTACAATCCTACGCTACGCCAGGATTGTAGTAAGTTCAAAGATGTTACCTGCCTGCCTCTTGCGTCCTCTATGATAATAATTTTCTGTTAGCGCTATTATTAATACCTACATAACCAAAGTCTAACTAGATCAGAGTTCTTTTAAGAATGTGATAAGTATTTATTTTGAGCTTTTCCTTGAAACAGTCTCCATATTTTTCGAAAGCATAATCTATTTATAGGGCGTCTCAAACTTCCATAGGTACTATAAATAAGTTCGCAGAATTATTTTCTAACTTTTCTCGGTACCGGTAAGTTTTTCAGATAGATTGTCATTCGGGATTGCTCGCAGTACGTATGATGAGTATATATTTATATCTCAGGATAGGCGCTTTTTAACTTTTTACAGACATCAATTTTACACGGCCAGGGTGCGAGGGGTATGTCTACGATAACCTTGCCTCCGGCAACCGACGGCCCACAGACGGCGTGCGTTTTAGTCGGTTCAAGTCCGACATAACCTTCTCCATCGGCTTCGGCGAGGGGGTATCCGTGGGGATTTTTCTAACGATAAAAAAAGATATCAATTTTACAATGATGGCCCTCAGCTTGATGGCCTTATCGGATTCTTTTTCACGCACCGCTTGTTAGACCCGGTTCTGTAGGAATCAGAAAACACGTATGCTGGTAGAGAATTCCAAGTCGTTATGGTGCAGCAAAGAAAAGAGACGTGGAATTACTTGGTTCTCGGTGGAACTGTTTACTAATTATTATAGTATTATCAGAACACAATGTTACAAAAATGTGTGTGCATAAGGATCATCTAAGCGTCAAAAAATAAGTAAGAATATTTTTTTTAATGGCGTAATTAATTCCTCACAGTAACGCTCTCTACATGCAACAGAGCGTAGAATCGCTCTCCAAGCAAGATAATCTAAACACATACTGTGCATCACCAAAGCTGGACTACTGCAGCCAGTACGAACTGAAGATGGAGGGCAGCGGGGAGGATACAGACCCCGACATTATACCTTGTCATTATGGTGAGATTTTTTCCCTTTTGAATACTAATTATGACCTTGACCTAGAATAAGAATCCTCAGGTGATTTTTGACTGACTCCATTGACTGACTCCCTGTTACTTCAACTTGTCTCTGGTCTTTAGACCATCATACTACTTCAACTTTTTACCATTAATTCAATAGATTTTAATTAGATTCCTTCCAAGACAACTTAACGGAGGTCAAACGCAAAGAGTCTATTTTTTTAGTACAAACATTCCTATGACTATCTACCGTCTCCAACTTCAGACCTTGGACATCATGCAGCTCATGTGTACCAAGGTTTACCTTATTTGGTTCAGGAGTTCCTATGGCCACCTTCCTACTTCTAACTTTAACATCTTCCTACTTTACACATCATACCAGCTCCATTGTCATTCAAACCAAACAAAATCAATCGATTGTAGATAACCGCTTTAAAATTTATTTTCAAGATTTAAAGTTAAATAATATCGGAAGTTATATAGCCGTGTTGGTTCCCAGTGGAGTCGAATAGGGCTACCCCATCTCTTCCTGTGGGTGTCGTAGAAGGCGACTAAAGAGCTGTTCTCCAGCCGACAGCCATACAGCCCATGACAAATTGCCCGCTAGACGGCAATAGGCTCGCCCACTGTTACATGGGACCAAAATCATAGTTGGCGAAATGTGGATGTTAATACACCTCTGCCTACCCCTTCGGGGGTTTACATTCGTGAGTATAATGTATGTGTATGTGTATGTATGTTAAATAAAAATTTGAAAAAGAAACCGTTGAGTAGATTCAACTTCCGTGAATATAATATTATGTTACTATGTAGGTATGTATGTCTTACTCATTGAAAGGCGACTCCACCACTAGTGAGAGAGGGACAACCATGATTACAGCACATATTGTGTTACAGAGACAAGTCCCTCATTTAATCACATTAGGTTCCTCTATGATTATATTGTAGTTAATTGGACTTAGCGGTGATGAGGGTCTGTAATAAACGACATGCTAATAGAGACAAATGTGGTTTTAAAAGGATATACCTACATACAAATTTAATGTTTGCAAGTAATATTGTCCAGTGTCTGAAGAATTTGTTCTCAATAAACGTGTTTTGTTTACAATGTTTTGTAAACGCATCCATTAGCTGAGCCGTGAGCTTTTCTGCCTAAGTGGTTTAAACAAAACATCCACAATACTTTGTAACTATGTTATAACACTTGTTTGTACTGCTCCTGTTTTCTTAATTTCTGTATCACAATATTGTAATTTGGCGTACAATAAAGTATAATAAATAAATAAATATACACTTCTAATATAGTTTCATTGTCTTCAGATAAAACTGTTTATTCATATTATTAAAATAATATTGTTGCAGATAAGAAACCTATTAGTGATTTTTGTAAGCTACCATCTCCTGGGTTGGACAACGATCCACACAGGATGTTCAGCGACAGAACTATTGTACCTGCTAGCGCTGTAAGTATCATTTAGCTGAATAATATTTAGATCTATCAGTACTTACTCTCACCAAAGATAAAAGGTTTTGCCATTTCTATTCGTCTGGATACACGATATAAGGAGTTTGTTTCTAACCAGCCCCCTAGACAAGTGGCAATTCGTTGCTCGGCGTATGATGGAATAGAATGACAAATGTATATGATTTGACATTTTTGACATTCGTTGACGCCTGTCATATACGTCAAATCCCATACATTTGGCATTCTATTCCATCATAAGCCGAGCAACGAATTGCCACTTGTCTAGAAGGGCAACTCCCTTAGACAAGTGGCGATTCGTTGTATTGTAGAATAAAATGAAGAATGTATGGAATTTGATGTATGTGAATGTCGTCATAGATATCAATAAAGGTATGATTCCTTGCCGACCACATACGACAACTGCCGACGCATGCAGCAGATACAGCGTACCCATTACTTGTTAAACTCCGATACATATAAAGGGGACCATTGAGAAGCCGCAATGAACTACGCGCATGTGATGCGCATATTAATCATATCTCATATCTTTAGTCTTTCTTTCATGTTTCGTGCGGGCCCCCCTAGACAAGTGGCAAATCGTTGCTCGGCGTATGATGGAATAGAATGACAAATGTATAGGATTTGACGTTTTTGACATTCGTTGACGCCTGTCATATACGTCAAATCCCTACATTTGTCATTCTATTCCATCATACGCCGAGCAACGAATTGCCACTTTTCTAGAGGGGCAGTTTTCATGCTCCTTTAACATTTTTTTTCCTCTACAGTCATCTGTAAGCATATGCGTAGTTAACCGAGGGGTTACAGCCCGTAGTGCAGATATAGCAGCCGCGAGAAGACCAGAAGTCGTGACCACTGCACGGAAGGTTCGAGAAAGCTGCATATAAGTGCGTTATCTATAATAGTGATAAAAATGTGATTGATAGTAGAAAGACTCTGAAAGAGTGAAACGACGAACGTATTAGGTCCAGGTGCACATAATTAAGGTGTTGTTAAGAAAATAATTGAATATTTATTGTTAGTGACTTTCGAAGGATATGGTGGTGACTATTATTGAAAGTTAGCTTATGTTTTAGATAGCGGTGAGATAGTAGGATACTGTTGAGTGTACATATAAACTTTGAGGTGTCATTTGAACAATGCGAACACTGGTGATGGAATAAAATTTCGTTAAGATATACTATCATGTATCAAGTTGTGATGTGTGATGATGATATCGGGAAAATTATTATTTGAATCATGCAGGCCTCGTATAATTTAGTGCTAATACATCACATTTGATTGAAATATAAATATGTTTTCAAATAAATAAAATTACAATAAATTGTATGTTGTCATAATATTTTTTTAATTAACATAGCACACCCTAATTGACATAATTATAAAAAATTATTTGTAATTCATAAATAAATAAGCATAATTTTAATGATGAATACGCATGATTTATTTATTTTTGGAAATCTTGGTATTGTTATTGTTGAAATTAAAAACAGGTAGTTATACATATTTTCTTATAATTGTTTTTATCATCAATTAACAAATTCATTCTAATTTTCCACTTTAAAAAGTTATCAGGAAATTGTTATACATATATTGAATACTTTTTAATTAGTAACGATGAAAAAATTATATAAATTGAAAACATCCGCCCAACCCTTCGAGTTATTATTTATTACTCCTTAGCCATTTCAAATTCCTCGTTTTTGTTTAGTTGGTACACTGTAAGAAATATTCACACAAGTGCCAACAACCATTGTAAAAAGGTCCATATATAATTTAAAAATATTATAAGATTTTAACATTGAATGTAAAAATGTTTCAGAAACTGCTAGAACACTGAAGTTCGTTAATTAATTTTCTTGAGTACGATCAAATTACAGAACAAATTTTCACTAATTGCTTGAGATGAATGAATCAATTCTTTAAATAAATTGATGCTATAAATAATGTGAAAAGAGCCTTTCATGTCCATTTTTTTGGTGAACAATGTGGGGGATAAAAATTGTGTTAGAGATATTTATTAAAACCATATTTTCTTTACACTTTCCAACCGACTTCAAAAAAGAGATTCTACGAATGTAGAACTTCTCACAAGTTATTGACTTAATTCTTATTATACGTTCCCTGATGCAATCTACATGCGTTAAGCAAAGTTTTACTAGTAATAAATACCTAAATTATATTCTTATAATTTTCATTTTTCAATTCTAATCATTCCAACCATTTTTTATTAAAATCAGGATTCTTTGATTTAAACAGCCTTACGATTCATCCTGTGTATGAATTTCATGACTCTTATAATAACCTTGGAAGCAATCTCCTAACATTATTCTCATCACTTTTCCTTAATAAAGCATAATTACTAGTTTTGATGTTCTAAATATGAAGCGTGATATAGATTCACCCTTCATACATAGATTACAGGTCGTAAATGGCTTTGAGATCGTTGGTGTGGGTCACTACACAAGAACGATCTCAAAGCCATTTGCGACACGATCCGTTCGGTCTGCTTGACACAGAGATGACTCTGATTGAGGCGAGCTGTCCTCGCCACACAAGTTACAGATCAAATAAAATTGTATTCACATTAACGTTATTAACGCGAACGGAACGCAAGATTTCTTTGGCAAAGGCAAATATGACTGCCTCTGTGGCGTAGCGGTAGTGAACGCGGCCACTACGCAGGAGGCACGGGTTCGATCCCCGCTCAGTGCAAATATTTTTATGTATTAATATGAATATTTGCATTGGTCTGGGTGTTTCTATGTATAATTATGTATGTATTTACGAAAAAAAATGTATCTAAATATGTTTATCCGCATTCTAGAACCCATAAGCTAGTTAAGCTATGCTTACTTTGGGTCTAGATAGCGTTGTGTAGAATGTCCTACAATATTTATTTATTTATTACAATTAAATGCAAGTTTATGAAGATTTTTGGATATTTGTTACTCAATTACACACAAACTGCTAAACGAATCTGACTAAAATTTGATACCGGGATAGATTACAGTCGGGAGTAATAGCTCTCTTCTATCCCTGGTATAGGTTCCTATGGGTTTCGGCAGCGGTTTGTATATACTTTGATATTCTGAACTTACGAATGATATAATATCATCGTTATATTTTCAACAGGTATACTTCTACCATATTTTTTATACGGACCTCAATTTTTCCGCTGCGTTACCCTACCAAATTGAAGCTCATATAAAAGTTAATACGAGCGATACAGAAGATACGAGAGTGTATGTTCCCATAACACCATAGCATTAAAAATAAGATATGTATCTACTTAATTGTGTGATTAAAATGATGTAATAAATCAAGAAGTTACTATTTCAATATTATTGGAGGCACAAACCGCAATTAAAATAATAATAGGAAAAATTAAGTTTAAAACTAAAACCCGACTACCTACTGCAAAATCACGCTTTAATAAAAAGGATTAAACAAGAAAATATCAAGAATAGCCGTGGTCGTATGCCACTCTAAAAAAACAATATTCTAGGGAACAGTAATTTTTATTTATATTATTTTGGGGCAAGCAACACCCAATAATTTATACATATTTGGAATGTGCTAATTGAGCCCTTTAATTTGATACCAAACACGGTCTATTTATCGCAAGTTTATTTTTTAATGCAATACTAAAGTATTGTCCGCTAGAGGGCGCCACATTAGAGTCAGTGACACGTCATATAGCCTATAACCAGCGGACGATCAAGACGCTTCTAACGATACCTCAATTGTCCAGTTCTAATAAGTAGTTGAAGAGCTATGAGGGAACAAACGAACATACATACATACATACATAGCCTGTCAAAATCATAACCCTCCTTTGGCTTCGCCGTAGTCGGGTAAAAAATAGTTAAAAAAATACATAAGTATGCGGTGGTGTAGGTACCCTCGATTCTGCTAAAGCAAAATCGCTCTCATACCACAGATATTACAAAATTGGCATTAAATAGACTTTATTGCTATAGAATTAACCTCCAAAATTAAATGAAAGACTCTCATTAAATTTTTCGTACACTTGTTTTACTTTAGCAGAATCGAGGGCCAGAACTGTCACGTCACAATTGTAAGCACCGCACACTTTTAAATCATTTTTCATGATAATTTCATGATGCTATTGGAAATCTAGCAACCTGAAATCCAAAAGAAAATTCAGTAGAACAATTAAATATATATATATTTGGTTTTGTGTCCTTTTTCCCTGTCCTTATCAAATTCCACCAAAATTGATTATGTGTTTAAACGTGAAAGCGTAACAGACAGACCGATATCTATAATTACTTTAGTATTCATAGCATTAGTATGGATTAGTAAGAAAATCTATTCTAAAAGAAATCAATCATTATTATCGTATCTTCCTTCGTATTATTACCCTTAATTCAAAATGTCGAACCTAATAATAATATAATCATAAAACATTGTCAAACAATGAAACATACTGTCTAAAAACTTTTACAATTAATATTTTAGATAGGTCCTGGGCGTGTGAGCTGCTGTGCTCCAATGATTGATTAAATTTAAACTTTCCGTGTCAGGCCGACCTACCTCCATGTTCCCGTAAACATTTGTCTTTATATATTCCCATTACGTTATTAATCATGTCATTAGTCATATTATTATAATGTATAATGTCTTCTACTTTTGTACAAAAAAATTGCAATTTATTTTCTGAAAAGCTTCATTTATTGCGAATCTGACTGTAAATGTTGAAATATTTATTTTAAATGATGGTTATTGTGATTTGAATGAATAAAGATATTTGATTTGATTTTTTTCTTTGGAACATACTCAATGAAAATAAGAAGTAGGTATTTGGTTACTTTATGTAATTATTATCTCGGTAATTATATTAACAAGGATACAATGAGATTACGTTTTGAGACAGGCATCATATATGTTTTTTATTGATGATATTTTCTATAAACTATGTATTTATATAATGACACTGTGTGTATGTTAATCTAATGTATACTAAGTCATGATTGTTTACAAACTCTTACAAAACTTTACATTTACTTGACATGTGAATTTAATAATTTAATTGTAAATAGTTATCGCAGTTATTATTCCAATTAAATGTTAAGTTAGTAAGAGTTTTACTTAACCTACTAATTATTAAATCACTTCACAATTTTGATATTGTACAGTCAGCAAAGTCAATATTATAAATATAAATAATTAATAGTATAAAATTTCGTCATAATTAAAATTAAATGTACATTAAATATAAGTAACTGTAACATAAGACAATGAACATACGTAGTTACAAATTAATTTCTAAAATGCTAGAGACATTTTGCTAGCACATTTTGGTACCGTAATTTTAGTCAGAGTATTAAAGTCGACATGACAAGGTACGACTTACAATGAACATTGTATGAAATATGTATTTAGGTAATTTAATCTGTCAACGGACATTATTATGGGTTATCAAAGATACTCATACTAAATGTGTATTGAATGATTATAGGGTTCTATGAAGGTTCAAAATCTTGCTTGCATGATGTGATTGCCATCTATGATGTTAAATGTTGTTGCTATTCAGTTAAGGCGTTGCAAACGGTGACTTTGCTTGAGACCATGCGAACAACACACTTAGCTCGAGACGAGGCGTATGGCTCACTTTGCTTGAAACGAGGCTGCCTCGAAATGAGCAACTTACAAAGTGACTATTCTATAAGTTAAAATAATTGTTACATTGTGGTATTATGAATATAATACAATTATATGAACTACAAAAATTAATTTACTATGTTGCAAGCAATTAAAAAACTTTTATTAGTATTATTTATTAGTGATTTTTTATATCAATATTTTTTTAATTGTATGCAACACAATCTTTGTTTATAAATTGGATGAAAAAGTTGAAATAATAAACCAAAAATCCTATTTATCGTTAAAATTTAAAAAAAAATGTTTTATTATTAGGTGAACCCGACTGACACTACCTATAGTGATATAATGTAAACGATGATTGTGAATGTTTTAATAAAAACAATTACTAAAATGCTTTGCTTAGTTTTATTTATTATGCTTCATTTTATTTTATTCACATCGATGATGTACTTATTCAAAAAAGGTACCTTACTTAGTAGCATTCTAACTCAGAAGCATTAGTTATAACCTTCACTGGTTTACAATGCTTCTTTTAGCTGGTAGTAGTACGAAGTCCAAGATGACTGCTTACCATCAGGTTATAACGAAAGTTCTTGAGGGTAAACACGGATATCAGACCCACTTACCGAAATATATCTTGACCCCAATTCTCGAAAGAGAATTCTCGACCGAGATGACGAATAAACAAATTCACAAAAATGAGTTGTATTGACTCGACCGCGTAGTAAATATGCCTACGGCCAAGATGCATAATAAAATAATAGGTATAATTAAATCTTCCCGACTCGGCCGCGCGGCCGAGATTTTCGCGGCCGAGTTGGCTAATAAGTCTAAAAAACGCATACTTAGTATATTTTGTGACGTGATTGGGGTCAAGATACATGCCGCTAATGATACTACATCAATCTGTCATTAAGTATATTGACTGATATCATGATCATAGCAGTCCCACGAAGACCTTTTCCATGCGACTAATACATAGAGTTCTTCAAGGACATTAGAAGATTCCTACAGGTTCCGCAGCACGAATGTAACGATTCTATAAGTGTTACACACGATACTACCTACCTACGGTAACCACTTTCCATCAGGTGGGCAGTCTGTCACTTAAATGGTATAAAAAAGAAACTGTTTAGGTGGAAACGGTGTAACACGAGCTTTTTTGTACTTTATAGTTTTTGGGGAAGATTATAAAAAAAAATCGTATCCATTAGACTACCAAATCACTTTCAGAGTTAAAAGCCTAACAAGTAGACAATCTTTATTATCAAAGTTTAAAATACGAAAACAGCAGGACGTCGAAGAGACTAACAATGAGATAACCTTGCATTTTTAAATAAGAAAACATGCAAGAGAACTTAACTTTGCTAAAGACATAAAGCTTACAATGTATGCAGCAAGTCCTGACACATTTTGGTACCAACACTACACTAACACTACAGAATGTGTAGAGAAGTTTCTCTACAAATTCTGTCTTAATATAGTTATATTAAGTGCGAGGCATAAACTGTTTACAACCAACTTTGTTCCTGGCGATGCTTTTATGGCAGGTGAGTATAATTTGGTATTATCTTCCGGAGATCGTTACAAGTTAAACGTATGTATATGAGACAACTGTTTGAGTGCTAATGTTTTAAGTGCTTATAAGAACAAAGTTGGTACTTGCTGAGTATCCAAAATGCGGGTACGACTGGTGCAGTTTATAGCTATATACAAATTCATTTTAAGGTGCCCATTACACGGTAGGTTTTGCTCGTCAGTTTAACCACAATCACGGCTATCAGATGATATGTTATTGGTCAATCACAGCGTGATTGTGGTTAAACTGACAGCAAAACCTACCGTGTAACGGGCACTTAAGTGTGGAAAATACGTTAGACGCCCTCTGTGGCAGAGCTGTAGACTGTACGAGTACTAAGTCAGAGTCAGGGTTCGATTCCCGCTCAGTGCCAAAGATTTTACTCGCAAAATGTATATAATTTTGTACGAGTATATAAAGTACTCAATAAATAAATATCTAAGTATTTTTATTAGCATTTTAGAATCCATAATACGATATTCTATATATACGAAGTCGTAGAATATTTATTTATATACATTTACGTAGATAAAAACTTGTGACCGAGTTTGCTTTTACAAACTATAAAATAAAATAAACTTCACACAACGAGCGAAAACGCACGTACACGCAGTCACTCACTTATAGCGACAAACGCGAGAACTCGCACGATTGAAGCGAGTTAAGATTCTTGTAAGTACATGTGTCAGGGTCCTTATACAAAACGATAACGCGATCCTCTCATGGTCGTGTGAATGTTACTGTATGAGAATCAAAGTACATAATGGTTTCGCATTGGTGTCGTCATGCGACTTCGATGCTAATGCCTGAATTAACTATTTATATAGACATTGCAGACTTAAGGCGTTGAAAATTGCCAACTCGCACCCGCTAGCGAGTTTCGGATTAGCGAGTTGATGAATGACCCGGCTTTTTTTCACACTTTCTTGATGCTATCTAGACGCAATTAAGACGCTATCGAGATGCCATCTAGACGCTATATAGACCCAAATTAAACACAACTTAACTAGCTTGTTTTATACGTTTTAGAATGCACTCCGATAAATGCAAATAGACAGATTTATTCACACACACACAATTCATGCCTCTCTAACTTAGCAAGGCGTGCATCACTGGTTCACGCGATACTCGCATGAAGACTTTTTATTCAATACGCTCTCGCTAATTGTGCCGTAGGCTGCAGAATTCTGAACACAATATGAAGCTATAATTATAAATAAATAATATACTGCTTTGACTGTGACCACCAATGTATTAACTGTGAATAAAAGCATTTCCTTTTTTTCTTCTTATTCTTCCGTCTGTAAAAGGGGTTTTTAAGTTAAAATCTGATTCACAAACTTTGAACGGCTCTCTTGTAAAATTTGCTTCATTCACTTACGCCCATATACGCAGGACCAATGACAATGACAATTTATATAATATCTTTGCGCAGGACCCATCGATTTAACCTCCTCCTTTTTAAGTTGGTTAAAATTTCATTAGTTTTTTTTTTATTTCACCTAGATTTAGGGCTAAAAGACTTTTATTTCATTAAATTACTTTATTCATTTTACCCTTTGACACCACCGGTAGTGCTATGGGGAAATAATTTTCCCCTTGACCCTACCAGCTGTGCCATTAGGTAGTACCACGGGGTAGTCACCGAGGTAACGTCATCTATATCTGTATCGTGTGTGTGTTAAATTACTTAAATGAATATATTAAAGATCTTAAGCTGTATACGAACTTCTGTAACACACTGAACCTATAAAGTTAGCACTGTGTGACAAGTTAACCTTCTGTTAATATTTCGTGTTGTTATTCGCAGCGGTGATTGCGTCACCGTTGTCGACAGGTCCGAACCATCAGTGTTGCGTGACGCAGTGCAAACTGTGCAACGTGCAACGTACACAGTCATTTGCGAATGCTGCTAGATAATAGTGTTACGCAGAAATTGAGAAAACCATAAATCAGAATAACGAATGGGCTGGGCATGGTACAGTCGAGTTCAATAATATATTGGCACTGCCAAGGATTCAATATATTGTGAGCGTTGGAAAGTTCAATAAATTCTATAGAACCTATAGATCAAAAATATGTGCTCATGTGAACGTTTCAATAATACATGCTATGTATTAAGCAATAATTTGTGATCACGCTTTTCAACAAAAAATTCTAATCTATATTGGCTTCAATAATATCTGAGCAGGCTAAGATTCTTAATTATCTCTAATATCCCGGAACAAATAAGATCTAGTTTACATTGTTACAGAAATGACAGTAGCTTCCATTGTTTTCTATTTTTTGAAATGAGTGTCTTTCAATGTTCTTTTCGACAACTTGTGTTTATATGAATACCGGAGGGATTACATCCAAACATAAATATATACTAGCTTTGCCCGCGGATGGGGTTAAGGTCAGGGCTTCGGTGGAATTTTTATTAATTCCAAGTTTCTTGCTCAGTTATCCAATTTTGAACTCGTCTGGCATTGTGAACGGAACTATTATCTTGTTGTATAAAAGTTATTCGGTGATTATAAGGATACACAATTTTTGCACTTGGTAAAAACACGTCTTTTAGAATATCAAAATCGTCATCACTGTTCATTCGGTCAGATATTTCGCACAATTCTATTGATCCACCCGAATTTATCCACCCCCAAAATCCGAATGTAATGCGTCCACTACGTCTATTTGGCAATACATTCCCTTCATCATATCGTTTATTGGCTGCACGATACAAAAAGATCCGCCCGTGCGCCGATGAAACAAAAACTTTACAATTTAAAATTTAAAAAAATACCCAAAATTATAATTAGAATCTGCTTAGTTCAGATATTATTGTTTTCATGTGTGTATACATAATTATGATTTCTACAGTCTTCACATAATAATAATTATGTTCCAATTGTTGTATCCATATAATAATGTGCCTTTGGCTGTATACATGTTATTGAGACAAAGCAGTCACATGTTATTGAATCTAAATCGTGAACACAATTTAATGATGCTTATAGTTGTCACAATATTATTAACTTTTTTAACGTTCATATATTTATGAAGCTTGGAGGTGTCAATATATTATTGAACTCGACTGTACAGTCGAATCAGGCATCCAATTCAGTATCAAACCACGTTTTCGAAATGTATGATTTGATTTCGAGTAGAAATAATATAGACAAAACACTTTGTTAATCTGTATTATCTATGTAGATTTTCTTGAGGCTAATAGACCTTCAGAGTCACTGTGACGTTGTTTTAATTGGATTTTGAAACCACTCTCTATGATTTTTCATGAGTTTTGAAATTACACGTTTTATAACGTTATTTTAGTGAATGGAGCCTCAGAGGATTAGGAATATTTAATAAATAAAACGGTTAAAGTGTCGTTGAATCTCAGGGGCATTATAATATTCTGGATCTCATCGAGTTTCAATCGCAGTCATGACGTGAGAAGACAATCGATTACATTATAAAACTAGTGAAATGTTTACAAATAGAAGAAAGATATGGTGTACCTAAAACTAGATCAACTTAAACACTTTATTACTTAGAGTAAGGGGCTAGGAAGCTTGGAGCTGTAGACTGAAATATGGTATTTTTATTACTGTGCATAACTGCTATATGTATTTTATACGTGCATCTTCACTCTGATTTATAAAATCAATTATTAATTAATAAAATCATCAAAAAATTTTGCGATAGAAAGCATTGAAATATTTCATTTCAATCATAAATTCTTGCTGCGACAGTTCATTGAAAAGTAGCTCCCCTATTTGTAGCAAGCTCCACGGTGGCCTCTCGTCCGCACTGTGTTCACTTTGCCTTTGCTCTTAGCTTCACTGCGGAACATAATTATTACAAGTAATTTCTCCCACTTTTAATTGCAGGTAAGTGAAAAGATATGCCAACAAAGGCACACCATTAAGCTCTCATTTAAAAATGCAAAAATAGCCTTAATAGTTACCGAATGATTAATGTGGATCGTCTTTGAAATATGATAGTAATTGTACCTATATTTTTAACTAAGTTAATTTAATTTAGTTACTATTTTGAAAGTGTTTGTTATATTAATACTTCAATCAAGTTTTTATCAAACAAGTTCAAAAATGAAAGAAGTTTTCAATTTGTATAATGGTGTCTGTAATGGTGTCCCCCTTTCCTGAGACTTTTTCTTCAGCTTCAGGCGAGGCAAAGTGATGTGAAATCATGTCGTGTTCTATTTTTAACCGACTTCAAAAAAGGAGGTTCTTAATTCGTACCCAATTTTTTTTTTATTTTTTTTTATTTTTTTGTATGTTTGTTACGCGATTGTGAAGCCAATTCTAGACGGATTTTGAAAATTCTTCTTGTGTTCGTAAGTAGATTATTCCGAAGTGGTCCCATTTAAATTTCGTAAAGATCTGATGATGGGTTTCCGAGATTAGACCAAGGAACTCTTCAAAAAGTACCAGGAAATCAGCCGCGATTGCTGCAATGGCATATTATTGCAATGTTTCTGCCATTACACATCATAACATTACGCCTGAGTCCTTTGAAGGGGTACGCAGAAGTGTTCAGAATATTCAGCTATATTTCCGGTGTATATGCATTGATTTTAAAAATTATTTTTGAATAATGATTTAATAATTTTTTTGTAGCGTGGCCAGTTCGATCTGTATTGCAGCGTTAGCAGCGCATGTACAGTCAGGTCACTATACATGCGATGTACAGTCGTCAGACTGTAAAAACTCACTAAAAAGAGAAAAATAAAATTAAATTCATTTTTAACAAAAAGTTTAACCGACTTCAAGAAACGAAAAAGAGCCTCTTTTCAGTGCCTCTTTTAAAGAGGCACTGAAAAGCGAAAAATAACTTAATTTACAGACTTACTGATTTATTAGAAGTCGGTGCCAGCCAACTTTGTTTGTTGTGTCTGAACTACTATGATGCAATCCATTGAAATATGGCCTCTCTAGGGCTAGGTACCGACTTCTAATAAATCAGTAAGTCTGTAAATTAAGTTATTTTTCGCTTTTCAGTGCCTCTTTAAAAGAGGCACTGAAAAGAGGCTCTTTTTCGTTTCTTGAAGTCGGTTAAACTTTTTTGTTAAAAATGAATTTTTTTTATGTGCCTATGTTCGGGCATAACTCTATCATACTTATACCTATAGACAGATTTTCAAAATCATGTCTAACCCAGTTCATGCCGGTGTTTTGAATAAACATAACACTCGTCTCGAGGAGTCCACAGTCTTATTCCATTATTATAGGGGTCAAACTTTGAAACCTTAAGTTCATTTTATCCGTCTCATAACATCTAAATGGTTTAACTAAACAATCAAATCAAAAATTGTTTTACAATATAGTAATTGTGAAATTTTGTGAATGATCGTACATGTATGTTACTCTTTTTTATATTTGGTCCGTCAATTGACTGCACCCCGCTAGATGGTAAAAAGCTGAGGTGCAATCCAGGTTATCCGAGAGATACGGACCACCATTACCGATGCTATTGGCCTGAAAATGGTGCCCACAACTTGACGGCCTTGATAGAAGCTTTTTCACACCCCGCTTGTAGGACTCGGGACTGTAATCTGGACGGACTCTTAAACATTAAATAATAAAAAGATTAAATAACTTTGGATTTAGGGCAGCTTATCCTGGATTAACAGCTTTTATTTTTATAAAACAAGGTTCTCAAATCCTTTCGTCTCAGCTAGTGTTAACAAAGCTAAAATAATGATAGGTAATAATAATAAATAATGAGAGTAATTTTTCTAGAAGGCATCGATAACAATAATCGGGTGCGGGCTGGTTACAAATTACTATCGTACTTTACGTACTTCAATAATGTGTTAGACATTTATCTATTGTCACTTTTCTTTTAATATTCAAGACAGTGAAATATCAATTTTACTTGCTATATTTCATTTGAGGCCGAAAAATCTTGTAAGGAGCGAATACTTGAACAAGGACAAGTTTAAAAAAAATGTTTTGTAAGGTAAGATTTCATATTCGGGAGTATTACAGTTAATCTGTGAATATTATTACAGTGCCCGGAATACGGCAATAGGCTCACCCCCTATTGCGTGGGACCGAATACAATGATTGGTGAAATGTGGGTGTTAATTCACCTCTGCCTAACCCTCCATACAATCACACCTTTATCCCCAAAATCCCCATAAAGGCGTGATTATAATGTATGTACGTATGTATGACTTCGAAATTGGTTTGGACTTCGAAAATCCTAATATGACCTCCATAAGATAATAATTATTAAGTCGCGCATTTTTTTTTCTTAAAAAGTATGTAATATTTGTTGTAACCAAAGAAGTAAATCTAAATCTTATAGCATTGTAACATTCTTAATTTAATATTTCACAGATTATGCGGAGATTATAATTATTTCATTTCTTTTGTAAAACAAAAGTATTATCTCCAGTCGTGCAAGTGTACAAAAAAACATTTTATTGTTGACAACAACACAGATTAAGCACACTAATTTATTATTTCTGAGAAAAACAAAAAACTTAGTCATTTTGACTGATGACCACAAAAAGTCACCCTCGAATCATATCCTCACAATTCTTCCGCATTTTTTGAGCAAGCAATCAAGGGTTAATTTTGAGCCGCTGTCACCCGAGGCCGTGCGCTCTGGCGCGAGGCATTAACGAGGCATTTCCGCCAGAGGGCCCCGGCGGGGTGGGGCCCCGGCGGGGCGGGCGGGGTCAAGGCTCATGTGGATTTTAATGATGTGTCTAATAGATTCGGATAATTATATCGAATGTGTTTTTCTTTTATTATTTTGTTATGTTAATGTGTTATTTAGCTACGTGACGATGTACGATTGGAGCTTGGTGTACGAATATTGCAATCAAGTTTAATTAAGTACGTGATATTTTGTACATACATACATATGTACTCACGCATGTAAATCCCCGAAGGGGTAGGCAGAGGTGTATTTATCTTATCACCCACATTTCGCCAACTGTGATTTCCCACGTAATAGAGGGCGAGCCTATTGCTGTCAAGCGGACGCTTATTCATGGGCTGTATGTGTACTGTCGGATGGAGAACAGCCCTATTGTTTGCGATGCAAATATAGGAATCAGTAATTTTTTTAAGACTTTTGCTAAATGTATCTGTAGTTGCTTCTGGAAAACAGTAAGCAGGTTCCAAACTCTAATGTGCAAATTTTGGACGCATTATGGGAAATCAATATGAAATCATCCTTACATATATGACAATTAGTGTTCAAGTACTTAATATTATTAAGGTGCGTACAGATCATGTAACATGTTGTATAACTTGTGTTATATAACACGTCCACATTATCTAATATTGTTTTATAACTTTGCAACATTGTACTAACTTCAGTGTCTACATTACTGAAACATGTTATATAACATAATGATAATGTGGACGTGTTATATAATACAAGATATACAACATGTTACATGATATGTACGCACCTTAACACTGAATATCCAAGAAGTCAAAAAATAATTGAAAAAATTGTTTCCATGACACTAAAGTGTTGAACTTATTTCTGATCCAAGGATACGTATAAAATCATAAAGAAGGATGTTTTCATCCAATTCATGTTATGATAAACGCTAAAGAAAAATTAATTCGATTCCGCCTTATCTGGCTTCGTATTGATACGAATATTGAGTAGTTATAGATAAGTAGTCTTTTTGCTTTTCAAGTCAGTTGATTATACAATGAAAATATGTAAAAATAACCTACTATTTTTAGATACCATCAATATAGATATTGCCAATGATAGTAAATATTGCTAAGGTATTTTCAATAAAGGAACCTTTTGTCGTTTTAATAGGACATTTTTTACATTTGAACTTATTTATTTAAAAATTTTGAAGCCGTGTGGCTCCCAGCAGAGTAGAATTTGGGCCACCCCATCCCCCCCATGTGGTGTCGTACAAGGCGGCTAAGGGATAGGGCTATTTAATATCAGACAGATGTATATGCAGCCCAGTCTAGCCTCAGTTGCATGGTTAGAGTCAACTCTTGCCCGGAAAACTGCATTAGGCTCACCCCCTATTACGTGGAACCGAATACAGTGATTGGTGAAATTTGGGTGTTAATTCACCTCTGCTTAACCCTCCGGGAATAAGGGCGTGGTTATTTGTATGTATGCAAAATATTAAAAATTATTTTGAAAATGGATATACCGTATCAGTATTCGACGTAGGTGGAACCGTGGCGAGGGCACAGGTCCTGGCCCAATAGTACTCAGCATGTTGATAAGAGAGTTAAAAAAGATTACAATATATTTTTGGAGACACAGGTATATCACCGCCAATGGCTATCAAACAAACATAAGATTATAAGTCTCAATCAATCAATTAGCCTACTGCAGTCCACTGCTGGAAATAGGCCTCTCCCAATGTGCGCCACGTTTGCCGATCCTCCGCCTTCCGCATCCAATCCGTCCCAGCCACCTTTCGCAGGTCGTCGGTCCACCTGGCTAGGGAATGTCCCACCTTCCGTTTTCCTACGCGCGGTCTCCACTCTAGAACTCGTTTGTCCGATAAGTCTGACCAAGATCTTTAAAAAAACTGCATCAAAATCTGTTTAAATCTATAGCAGTCGTCACGGGTAGTTGGAAGCCTAATAATTTCGATTAGTGTAACTACTAAACCTCAATATCGCCACTTGGTTATGGAGGTCAGATGGCAGTCGCTTCACGGAAGATATCGAAGTTCAACAGCATAACCGTTAGACCGGAAAGCCGACCCCAGCTGAGTATAGTATAGTATGGTATGGTGTGGTGTGGTGTGGTGTGGTTTGGTGTGGCGTGGTGTGGTGTGGTGTGGTGTCGCGTGGCGTGGCGTGGCGTGGCGTGGCGTGGCGTGGCGTGGCGTGGCGTGGCGTGGCGTCGTGTGGCGTGGCGTGGCGTGGCGTGGCGTGGCGTGGAGTGGCATGGCATGGTATGGTATGGTATAGTATAGTATAGTATAGCGGAAAAGGCTGAGAGAATGATGATCCAAATCCGTTTAGTAGCTTTTGCCTCCATCGCAGACACATAGATGAACAGAAAAGATTGAATTTTTTTGTGTTCAGTATCGTTAGTCTAACATAGCCCTAGTTTTTTCGGCCCCAATGTACAGACACGACTGTTTTACTATTAGAATATGAAATAATATGCAAACTACCACAGTGACATTTAATTACCCCAGCTTACAAAGGTTTCTTTACAGTATCACACCCCAGGGCGAACTAAATTACTTAGCCCAATGCCTTTTGCTTGTTTTATCAAGTAATAGAGCTCCTAGGGTCAGAGGGAACACGGGATAAGTTGGGGAAAGTACATTGTGTTTCAGATGTCGTAATCCGGGAGCATTTGTTGTACATTTTGTTAGGAATGGATATTTTTGTGTTACTGTAATGTTAACATATTATTTTAAGTGTTGTTATATTTGTTACTAGCCTTCCGCCCGCGGCTCCACCCGCGTGCATCTCGGTTAACGCGACCTTTGCTCATATCTTCGGTTCTACTCAACCGATTGCGATCAAACAAACGTAAGATTTTAAGTCTGAGCAAGCCCTTTCTAACAAAAGAAACCGCATCAAAATCCGTCCATTAGTTTTTGCGTACATTGCGGACAAACAGACAGGAAATTCAAAAAAAAATATTTTCGTGTTCAGTATCGTTAACATACATAACCCAAGATATATTTTTTTAAATATCTCCAATGTACAGACACGACCACTTTACAATCATATAATAGTATAGATAGATAGAAGATGTGTTCAAATACTTCAAATATTAAAAAAATAAATAGGTATATCATTATGGGACAATTAGGTTTTGAATCTATACGTACTCACGCCTCTAAATCCCTGAAGGGGTAGGCAGAAATGCTGAACATCCACATTTCGCCACATAGGTACATGTCCGGTCCTCGTAAGAGCCTGTTGCAATTTACACAATTTATTATAATTAAGTCAATGGTATTCAGTAGGTCTTAGGCTTTTTTTATACCACTTAGGTGCCAGACAAGTACATGGCCCACTTGATGGAAAGTGGTTACCGTGGCCTATGGACGTATGCAACACCAGGGGCGTTATACTGCACACAATTACTATAAAGAATGTGGTTGATATTAGTTATCCATACTTCCATACTAATATTATAAATGCGAAAGTAACTCTGTCTGTCTGTCTGTTACGCTTTCACGCCTAAACCGCTGAACCGATTTTGATGAAATTTGGTATAGGGGTAGTTTAGACCTTGAGAAAGGACATAGGCTATGTTTGGTCGCGATAACCGATATCCACGCGGGCGGTGCCGCGGGCAAAAGCTAGTTATACATAAAACATATATTTTCCTTTCTTCACTTTCAACATGGATAGAAGCGTCTTTGTCCCTGACATGGCACATGGCACACCATTGTTTGTAAGCTAAGAAAAGTTTGCGATCTATTTTCCTATTCAGAGTGTAATTTCATGTTTCATTTATATGACTTCTCTGTAATATTCATCGAGTATAATAATCGATTTTACTATGTCATCTATATTTACAACTACATACAGGTTTTCAAACTTTCAAGATAGGTAAGTTACTAGAAGTCTCTCGATCCTTTGAAAACTATTAATTCAATAACTTGTTTAGGTTTCATTTCAATTCAGTAGTTTGTTACTCAAAAGAGCCTGGAGACTTCTATGAGTTCTCAATTGGATTTATCTTATTTTTGTACATATTGAGTCTTTTCGGATTGCGAACCAGTATAAAATATTGTATACTAGCTGTTGCCCACGACTCCGCCCGCGTGGATGTCGGTTATTGCGATGAACCAGAGCCTATGGCCTTTCCCAAGGTCTAATCTATCTCTGTACTCAATTTCATCAAAATGGATTCAGTGCTTTCGGTGTGAAAGCGTAACAGATAGACAGAATTATACATTATTGATAACACACTTGTACTTTTCCACAATATTTATTGTTCTCCTAACCGGTTTCACCTCACGGCATTCTCAAAGGATTACATTGATGATTAAAAACATTTGGCTTGTTAAAAAATTACGATATACTAATATTTCATATGTAGGTAGTTTTTAAAATGATGTATACCAGAAACAACTTTTTCCCCAAAATTTGGGGAAATAATTCTTAGTTCAGCCTTATATTATTTTTGTAAAATTAACATATTAAACATAACACAATGTCACAATTACATTGACTTTGACTTTGAAATGTCAAATACAAATGGATCCTATATTATGTCAAATAACAATGTCAAGTTAGTATTATAAAAATAAATAAATTAAATTTAGAGATAAAATAAATTAATTTTAACATAAGCGTTAAAATAAATTAAAAAATTAAAAATTAATAATGTCAAATAAAAGTGGTAATGTCAAATGAAATTCACAATGTCAAATTTATAATATAAACGATAGATTAATACATTTTTAATTAAGTATTAAATGAATTAAATTAGATAATTGGCTATGTAGATGACATCATCTATTGCAATAACGGTGAGCGACTTAAATCCAACTGCTGGTTCAGTATTATGGTTTTATCTATGTTTAGTAACCTATTTATTTCCAGAGTTTCCAGGGCATTCATTTTTCTACCTTTGTCACAAAGTTGCAGAGCTCTAAAGTTAGCTTTTGGATCAAAAGAGTGATTTTCATTAAGAAGGTGCTCTGCGAAATTAGAATCGGTTTTTTCTAGTCTCCAACCCCTTACATGTTCTGCGATCCTAGTTGCAAAGGATCGGCCTGTTTGTCCAATGTATTTTTTCTTACACGTGGAACATGTTAATTCATATATGCCACTTTTTTGTTCAATAGGGGTTATATCTTTACTGTTACATAATAATTTTTGTAGGTTGTAAGTTGTATAAAAGGCAGCTTTGCTTTCAGACAGATGTCTAGCACACTTATAAGAAACTTGGCCAATATAAGGCACCCGAGCCCATCTTTTTTTGTCTGTTTTTGGACTACTAGGTGTACCCCCTTTGTAGGCTAGATTTGTGACTGCCCTGGATCTCTTACGAGCTATTATACCATCTATCAGCTCTGGTGAAAAGCCGTTATTTGTAGCTATTAGCTTGATCACCGACAGCTCTTCCTCAAAGTCCGGCTGTGACATTGGAATTGACACTAAACGATGCACCATTGAGTGAAAGGCTGCATGTTTGTGGCTCAGTGGGTGTTTAGAGCTTACATGTATTATATTGTCTGAAAAGGTAGGTTTTCTATAGATTTTGAATATATGTCTGTTATTGATCAAGCCAATAGTTATGTCAAGAAAATTAATTTCATTATGTCCTATTTCTATTGTAAATTGTATCCGCGAATTAATTCCATTTATAAATGTCATAAAATTATTTAGAGTGTCTATATTTCCGTTCCACAAACAAATAATGTCATCTACATATCTATACCAATAGGTAATAAACGGTTTATACATATTGTTGCTCAGAATTTGTTCCTCAATACCATTCATAAAAATGTCTGCACAAAGTGGTGAGAGTGGACTACCCATAGCGAGGCCATCAATTTGTTTGTAAAACATATTAGAAAACTTAAAGTAATTTTGATCAAGGCACATTGATATGGTATGTTCTAAATCTATTGCGATTTGTGGGTCAACTACAGATTTTGTTAAAATGTCGTTAATTGCACTCTTGCATTCATGTACCGGAATGCTTGGGAACAAATTTTTTACATCAAACGAGACTAAAATGGCTTTATTAGGTACATTAATGTTTTCGAGCTTTTTTACCAGGTCAATGCTATTTTTTATAGTGTTAGTGGGTATGAAATTCGTATGCTGTTTGAACAATCGATGAGCCTCTGCTGCTAACTTATATGCTGGTGCACCAGTGTATGATACTACTGGGCGAATAGGTATTTCTGGTTTGTGCAGCTTATAGTAGGCGTGTAGTTTTGGAGGCTGAGGGTTCATCTGTTTCAATTTGTAGGCATTTTTTTGGAAAATACTATTTGCAGATTGTAGCGTCTCTTTCACAGCATTGTTGAATTTTTTGGTTGGGTCTTTCTGTACTTTAATAAACGACGAATCATTCAGGAACGACTTCACTTTGGCTACATACTCTTGTTGTGTTGTAACCACTACCGTGTTGCCTTTGTCCGCTTTTGTTATGACCAGACTGTGTTCCAGAATTTTGGATCGAATATTTGATATAGTTTTAAGGTCCCCTGATGTATTGCCATTCTTTTTTACTGAAGCCTGTTGTTTTAGTGTTTTACTGAGTATGTGTTTCCCTGTGAAGTCAGACTCCGCTAAATCTAGGTCTACCGCTAAATTGTCCAAGTCTCTTTGGGACAAAGGGATATTTGGGCAATACTTTAGCCCTTTCTCCAATAGCTGTTTTTCTTTTTCCTCAAATTTAACACTGGTGAAGTTCTTTAGTTTGGGGTAAAACTCTTTTTCTAGACAAGGGGGCAGAAATGGGATTTTAGAGTTGTAACCCTGTCTAGACCTTAGCGTTATGAGCTTTTTTATGTGCCTCTTATGAATAATGGCCGATAGGCAGCGCATTTCATCGAGGGTATCGTATTGTAGGATATCAAGTTCCAGGTTATGTAATCTCATACACAACTCAGAATGGCATATTTTTAAGTGGAGACTTAAGTGGTCACGTTGGCAATACAGATTTTTTATCTCTTTTTTTAGCCAGCCAGCAATAGATGATGTCATCTACATAGCCAATTATCTAATTTAATTCATTTAATACTTAATTAAAAATGTATTAATCTATCGTTTATATTATAAATTTGACATTGTGAATTTCATTTGACATTACCACTTTTATTTGACATTATTAATTTTTAATTTTTTAATTTATTTTAACGCTTATGTTAAAATTAATTTATTTTATCTCTAAATTTAATTTATTTATTTTTATAATACTAACTTGACATTGTTATTTGACATAATATAGGATCCATTTGTATTTGACATTTCAAAGTCAAAGTCAATGTAATTGTGACATTGTGTTATGTTTAATATGTTAATTTTACAAAAATAATATAAGGCTGAACTAAGAATTATTTCCCCAAATTTTGGGGAAAAAGTTGTTTCTGGTATACATCATTTTAAAAACTACCTACATATGAAATATTAGTATATCGTAATTTTTTAACAAGCCAAATGTTTTTAATCATCAATGTAATCCTTTGAGAATGCCGTGAGGTGAAACCGGTTAGGAGAACAATAAATATTGTGGAAAAGTACAAGTGTGTTATCAATAATGTATAAGAATAACTTCCACCAAGTGCCATCAATCAACAGTATAAATAGACAGAATTACTTTTACATTTATAAAATACTAGCTTTTGCCCGCGGCTCCGCCCGCGTGGATGTCGGTTATCGCAAAAAACATAGCCTATGTCCTTTCTCAAGGTCAAATCTACCCTTATACCAAATTTCATCAAAATCGGTTCAGTGGTTTAGACGTGAAAGCGTAACAGACAGACAGACAGACAGAGTTACTTTCGCATTTATAATATTAGTATGGATATGGATATTAGTATGGAATATAATTATGTAGTATGGATATGGAAGTATGGATTATGCCAGTACACAACAACAAGACAAGTTTTAAAAATTATCCTGAAAATATTCAGAATTTTTTTACAGTTTACGTAAGGCGGTTCAACGTATAGTAAGGTGGACTGACAGCTCAGGATTAAAGAAAAAAACTATTTTTTTTGTCTGGAAACTTAAAAATACTACACTTTACCAATATATAGGATATAATATAACAACGTAACAATACCATGAACTCGTATGAATTGTAGTAACAAAAATTATCTGATAAAAATATTCTTCCTAAAAACCTCAACCCCGAACCCCGACGTCTTCATTCATCGAAGCCAGAGTCTAATCCTCACACTCCAGGGTGTCAAAACGACATGACAAATGGTTGTCATCCGTGACATCACATTGAAATAATATATTACTGTGAATGAAGAAAAATGCTCCAGAATAAGCCTTTAATGGTCTGGGCTAGAGATAGGGCTGCCAACAAACGATTTTTGGACCAGAGACTGGAATTTTGCTTAACTAATAATTTGGTACTCTCAACCCCAGAGGTAATATTTTTGATAATGACGGCAGCATTATGCGGGTTAAACACTTTTATACATAACTAACCTTCCACCCGCGGCTCTGCCCGCGTGCATTTCGGTTAACACGACCTTTGCTCATGTTTCCGGTTCTACTCAACCGATTGCGATCAAACAAACGTAAGATTTTAAGTCTGACCAAGCCCTTTCTAACAAAAAAACCGCATGAAAATCCATTCAGTAGTTTTGCGTCCATCGCGAACAAACAGACAAGAAATTCCTTTCCTTTTTACTTGTTTGATTTCTATTTACATTCTGATTTTTAAAGAGTGGCAACCTTAGCAATAGTGAAGAGCGATGTTGTGGAGTAATACTTGAAGAACACCATTTTTGCTCTGCAGTTCAGATAATGGTTGGCTCATGTCATTATTATGCCGTGCACTATATTTTCTCAATAGCATATTTTAGGAGGTAATTTGATTCATTATTTTCACGTCGAGTCGGTGTTAAAAGAAAAAAAACGAAAGTTTATTTTGATGGAAAACCATAACACTTAAACGGTTTTATTTAGATTGCTTTAAATAAAGAAATATATATTATTATTCGCAAATAAAGATTTATTATTATTATTATTATTATTTGTTTGTCTTTTGTGGACGATTTATTAATTGAAAGTTAACGCCCTTCTTGCTGGTGTTTTGGTCTAAAATAGACAGGAGCGAGATTTTTTTTCTCCTCTCCAAAAATCTCTATGGGAGATTTTTGGTAATAAGTGCCACTAGTTGTGCCAGAGAGACGATACTGTATCACTTGTACTAGGTACCAGTTGAACTAGTACCTAGTACTAGATCCGGATTATACGCAACACCTATTGCCTATTTTTCTTTTTTATGACAAACTCATGTTTGACTGGATGTCAGTTATCGCGACCAAACATAGCCTATGTCCTTTCCCAAGGTCTAATCTATCTCTGTACCAAATTTCATCAAAATCGGTACAGTAGTTTAGGCGTGAAAGCATAACAGACAGACAGACAGACAGATAGAGTTACTTCCACATTTATAATATTAGTATGGATTAAACACACATACTGTTTAAGTCCATTCCTATCGGCCGATAATATCCAATAATACTACTAACAATATCAGTCTCATATTTTATCCAGGGACACGTTGCAGAATCAAACTTTTAGTTTAAATATAAATCTTGTGTACCGATATTTTCTTTTCCAATGCCCACCTCGTTATCATAAACCAAGTTTATCGCATCTTATTTGGGGCCGCCCCTCTAACCATATTATGCCAGGGCAATCCATTCCGGGTCGGCGCTCTTTTAATTTCATGGATTTTAATTTTTTGCCCCAAAAACAGATATTTTGCTGTTCAAATGTTCAGAATTTTTGATGAATTTATTGAAAGTTTCTGTCTAACTTTAAGCGGTTGATATCCAGTTACTACTAAAATAGATTTAACGAAAGTATTTAGCTTATTTTTACACTTACGACTAAATAAACTTACAAATACATAGCTCACTTGATAAGTTACTGGTAAAGGATATAGGTACCAGGGATGAAATGCGAATATTTTCAAAATAGAAGCCGGTGGAAAAAAAGTTCTTACCTCGATCTTCTTTATTATAAATATCTCTACCATCTATGCAAAGGGAATCCGCCAGAAATCGTGTCATAGGGACCCCTCGCCACTGATTGGTTCAGTAGAGTTTAGTAAAGAAGATATATAAGGAAGAGATTATATAAAAAAAAAAAAAAAAATATAAGTATAAAACCCGTCTACATTATTAGACCAAGGATCAAAAAGTCTTTGTTTTTTCTTTACACGTAAAAGGTACTTTAAAAACCGTTACTCCACCATTACCCAGCAATTCCCTAAATGGAATAACTATTAGTTTAAATTTACCATTTTATAAAATACAGAATTAAATTATTCACGAAACGAATAGCTCCCTTAGGACCACTTCAGCCGATCAATGATAAAATTAATGATTGTACAATCACAAAGGAATCGTATGAATGCAACGGATAAACGAATTTTAAATTTATATGTTCGTATAAATAAAATGAGCAGTCGGGAAATGCTTGTGGCTTACTGATATTGGATACATGAAACAAATCTGATAACACATACATCGGAATCCTATGCTCATTGGTCCAACTTACTCTGTTGTTTTATAAATTGTTGACTTTAAAGGTATGATTCTGAAGCAGGCTGCATACGACACAACTGTAGACGCATGCAGCAGATACTACCTTATACCTAGAATTCCACAAAAACGAATTTGCTCAATACTCAATCTCTAAATACTACAAACTGTCAAAGTAAAGGTATGATGCCGAAGTCAACCGCATACGACAACTTTATACGCATGCAGCAGATACAGTGTATCCATTACTTGTTAAACTCCGATATGAATAAAGGGGACCATTGAGAAGCCGCAATGAATTATGCATAAGTGCTGCGTGCGTCAGCTGAGGTGTCGTATGCGGTGGGCTACTTTGGTATGATTCAATATAGCCGACCGCATACGACAACACATCAACAACAAACAAATAATTTCTTCCACATACTTCTAAAAAAGTTAATTTTCAGAAATATTACTCCATTGGGACAATAAAAGCTAAACAAAATTTTGTATATTATTCTCGAAGTTGTCATGAGCACATCATTATTTCGTAGCGTTACTTCTTTAATGTTGCCAACAAGTTTTCCTCTAATTTTGTTTTGTCTACTTGTAAGCGAGATACATCTGTAACAAAGAGAGAAATATACGAAAATATCATTACGGCTCGTCTAATAGCAGATATATTTACTTGATATTAGATTAGAATAAGAAATAAGAGAATAATAATTGACAGTTAGGTACACGCGAATGACTCTCAGTCTCAGGAGAGACTTTGCCTCACTGTGTGTGACTGTGTGTTCTACCGCCTATACAATGGTTTGTGCTCAGATGAATTGTTTGATATGATGCCCACAGCTACATTCTATCA
Source organism: Eilema depressum (assembly GCA_914767945.1). Taxonomy (NCBI): domain Eukaryota; kingdom Metazoa; phylum Arthropoda; class Insecta; order Lepidoptera; family Erebidae; genus Eilema; species Eilema depressum. The sequence goes on along the minus strand of OU612031.1, from coordinate 18,757,896 downwards.
TCGCACCTCTCGCCATAGGCGGGGAATCCATCCTCACACATTGCGACTGGAAACGGTGCGCACTGTGCGGTATGAAAGGAACTTCATCCCTCGCACACTCAAGCTGTGGAATGAACTCCCCGCGATGGTTTTCCCATGCGACTACAATATGGGGTTCTTCAAGAAGGGTATTAGAAGGTTTCTTCAGAGTCGGCAGCACGAGTGTGACGCCCTTGGTGTTGCATACGTCCATAGGCCACTGTAACCACTTTCCATCAGGTGGGCCGTGTGCTTGTCAGCCACCTAAGTGGTATAAAAAAAACAAAAGAAAAAAATGTTATTGAAGTTAGCGTATTTTACTTTAACTCTAAATTCCGTCCATTCTTTGTTGATCAGCTTGCGGATTATATTTACGCTCGAGCGCAAAGACCCGGGTTTGTTCTCGCTCTTCTCCAAAAAGAGAGGGTTACCAATAATGATGGTTAAGATTTGTCAGTGTTGGTGTCACCTACTTGATAAGTACTCCATCCACTGCAATAGACCTGATGTCTACGGCACAGTGTGGATTTTACACTGACGTTAACAAATGATGACACACATTTTGAAGTTAAACCTGGTTTACCTGAAAGTAAACCTAGTGAAGTACGAGTCGGAAACACCCTGAGGTTTCCATACAGACATATAAAACTGTCATACTTAACGTTGCTGCAATAAAACTGGATTCACCAATTTGTCTTGCAGAATACCACAAAAAGAATAGAATAAGGTCTTGACAGACAGATCCTAAGTATATGGGTTCCGTTTCTTTTTCCTTTTGTGGTACATAATGTACAGGATGACCTGTATTTCTTACCTGAACAATGATTAACATGTAATTGATGCTCAGATCGAGGAGCAGTACTGGTGTGCCCAGACCTATGCTCAGTATAGAACCGCTGATGTATCGTGGTTGCTGAGTTACGAGCACAGAGTACCAGCGACGTATTATCTTGTATTGACTTGGATTCTTTTCTGAAACGTAGGTACACCATATAATGAATTTAGAGAAAATGTGTATAGTAGAGAAACATACATATAACATAGCTCACTGGAGAGGTTTTGTGCTGTCAGTGGGAAACGCAAAGGCTTGTCCTACTTGTCTTATTCGCTGACGGCACAGAATCCCTCTGTTCTTACAAGGACGGCACCACGAGTGTGACTCCCCTGGTGTTGCACTCGTCCAATAGGCCACGGTTACCACTTTCCATCAGGTGGCCCGTGTGTTTGTCTGCGAATGTGTTCGTCTAAGTGGTATAAAAAATTGGTAAAGAAGTTGCTTCCTTATTTATTACAGAACCGGTGAATTTACTACTCTACCAGACTCGTCGTCATAATTGACATAAAATCTAAAAGAAATATCTATACAAATAGAAAGAACTATGGACTCAATTCTAATAGGACCTAAGTATACAATATTTGATTTTAATACATATACCTAGCAGATGTACCAAAATTCAATAAAGTTGATACAAGATATAAATGTTGCTTTATAAATGTTGCCTGTCAACGATTTTGCGTCTTATTTATTATACCAACTGCGGCCTTACCATAAACCTTAAAACAGGTCAATAATTGAACTGCTGTCATCCTGCCAACTGCAAATGTCACTTTGTAATGTCATATAAACATATAGGATTACAAAGTGACATTTGCAGTTGGTAGAATGACAGCAGTTCAATTATTGACCTATTTTAAAAGTTCATGGTATGGGTCCTGTGGCAAATACTATGAACATAGGTACCTTTACTTATATTCTTGTCAACCGTAAGCTTCCCAATGAGATGCATCGACAGATTCTTACATATGGTATCACTTTTCGCTACTGCTGTGCACATCATCCATAGAAAATAGATCGACCTCGTCTCACGCCATATCAAATACAGAGACAAGTGAATAATCTAAAAAAATAAACTTGATGAAACGTAAGTTTTCGATTTTATAACATCTTCATACATTTCCGGCGTATTTTTTAGGATATCCTACTAATATTATAAATGTGAAAGTTTGTGTTGATAATTAATGATTGTTATTCAACCAACAAAGCGAATGGAGCCACGAGTAATAGCTAGTGAATAATAAAAGGGAAATACAATTAGGTACTGTATTTCAAAATTTTTATAATGGTCTTCTAGGACACATAGGACATAAAGATAAATAAAGATATGACATAAAGATATGAATATGCCAATATAATTTTATTATAAAAATATTAATAGCATAAATTGCTCATACCAGAGTTCACTGTCGAATAAATTCTCTGCAATGCTGTAGACTGGTAATGTGCTAATAAATTATAATAACAATTTAGAACTCAGTTAAAATGACAGATCCCATAAAATAAAAATTATTACTCCATGAAGAATAGGGAACGAGATTGATGGGATACGACAAAAAGAACCTTCAGTCGGCTTTATCTAAGTCTCGCCCACGCAACTTACATTCCGACGGCCAACAATAGGAAAAGCATTGAGTGCTACTCTCCACGTGCGAATAAGAGATCCGATCAGAAACTAAAAGATTAAAGCGAGATAGAAAGATAAATTGAGTAAAACATAGCTAAAGGACCATGGGCAAAAATGTATGGACCCTGGTCCAATATACCAACAGCGTTAAAACCTATGCTAAATGAAAGTATTGAAGAGTAGGAATATTTAATACTACAACATCAAGCCGAAATTGAGCGCGAACATGGTGTTTAAAACCTAACCTTATTACATTATTTTAATAAAAATGGTCGCAATTGATCATAGTTTCGCGTGGTACTTAGAGGTGATGTTTACGAGATTACCTGTATATTACATCATTTTTAGGGTTCCGTATTATATTACATCATTTTAGGGTTCCGTATTTTTGCACCAAAGCAAATGGGTATATCTTTTTATATAAAAAAAAACAACAAATATTACATTGTACATTTATTAACAGTTTTGTATTCTACAAAATGATTTAGTAGGTACTTTAAGAACTACAGTTGAAGCCGCATATTATCTCCTTTAAATAATGGTTGTCTTACATGCATAAAAATATTTTAAAGATCAACAAAAATCTCATCTAAATGTAGTGCGGGTCTATGAAATCCTTCCCGTCTACCCAGTCCCAAATACCATATAATGGAGATAACATGGGCACAACTCCCTACCGTGCGTCTACCCGTAAGACAAGTACAATAATAATGTATTATCGCATCTCGGCCTACTTGATCGCGATCAATTAATGTATAAGTGTAATATATTCTTGACCTAACGTGTCGAGATTGTACTCGTCCTCTGAGTAGCCATACATTATTTTGTATAATATTACATTGCTGCAAGTCTTGCAAGTTATTTTGCCTATATATTTAATTGTATAGAGACCGTTTTCACGCAAGTGTTCGCTAGCATACGATCGTGCAAGCTTAAGCTGATAAGAGCCAAGGGAAATGAGAATCAAATCATCAATGGTTAATATGGGAAAGTCTTGCAACTGAGAAAGATTTGCATCCATTGTTTCAAACGCAACTCGTTGTCTGTTAAGATTTTTTAATGTTACGTAATCATATAACAGATTTGGAGAGTTAATCTTTATGTTTATTATGCTCAAAATATCTCGGGCAAGTCTATTATCAGTAGCTACTTTATAAAATGCATTAATAAGAGCAGCTGCAATTTTAAAATCAACAAACATGTGAGGCAATGCTCTATTAAAATAATCTTGGCGTAACAATTTGAACCTGTTCTTAAACTTGCCATTAACTACTTCCACAAGGAGCGTAAACAACGTGCGAGCAACGACTGACTTCACATCCTTTTGTTAGGACCGCAAGGGCGGGCGAGGGGTAGGAGAGAGGGGACAACGTGTGACGGCGTACGCGCAGATACACAAAAAATAGAAAAAAAAGCTTCTGTTTACAGTTCACGATATTAAGAATTTTTATGATTTCTTAGTTTAGAAAATGTATCAAAACACCATGTTCGCGTTAGATATTGACTTAGCCGTCATAATATAAAATGAAGTGTACTCCAAAACCGTTCATTTGGAATCACATCCAAGGTTGTTGAGGGGTTGGACCAAAATTACCCAACCTCCTTTAGATTTGCTTTCATCCATGTTTCATACTAGTCGACCCGCCTGACCTCGCCTGTGGTATATTTCGCTACCCTGCAGCCATATGCCCACAATTTATTAATTTTCAAATAATGTATGGGAATCTGCTGGATTTGTTGACTTATATGATTACTGCAGGTCTAAAAAGGTCACTTTATTGGAATCGTATTAGGATTATAATATTTTGTCATGCGGCGATATTTACACGAAATTGGAACCTGCTTAGTAAATGAATTAGGTACTGTGATTTTTTTTTTTGATTCTGCGTACTATGAGTGACCATTTTACGAATTTTATAGGAATCAAACTCGTTTTTATCGGAATCGCTCAGTGTGACCTTTTTAGACCCTCTGCTCCGCTGCCTTAAGTAGTAGCGTGATGATTCATAGCCTATAACCTTCCTCGATAAACGAGCTTTTAATGCAAAAAGATTTTTTCAATTCGCAGCAATAGTTTCTGAGATTAGCGAGTTCAGCCAACCAAACAAACAAACTCTTCAGCTTTATAATATTTCGTATAGACTCATTTTCAGATCACAGGTAAGTATCCAAATAATATAGTCAGTGTAATAAGTTCAGCATAAACAGCTTATTTTCAATTTGAAGTTGGCGTCGGTCTCGCTTAATGGCTTCATACAACCATTACCATGTGAGTTATTGTGTTATTACGAATACCCCATGAGGAATTTTCCAGAAAAGATCAAGCCGTTTGGGAATGTGTGAATGTGATATCCATACTTCGAAGAAAACACTACTCGCCACTGTTTACATATAACTAGGAATGTTGACAGTGGCACAATTTACACCCATGATACTGGGTATACCTAAATAAAATTAGTCGTCTGCGTGCCCGGCAGAGTAAAATTAGGGCCACCCCATCTCCTCCCATGTGGTGTCGTACAAGGTGACTAAGGGATAGGGCTGTTTAACATCAGACAGATATATACAGCCCAGACTTAGCCTCAGATGCACGGCTCGAGTCAATAGTGCCCGGCATACGGAAATAGGCTTACCCCATATTACGTGGGACTGAATACAATGATTGGTGAAATGTGGGTGTTAAGTTACCTCTGCCTATATGTATGTATTTTCTGTATATATAATGTGGAATATTATTAAAAAATATCGAGGTCTGGCCAAATCTGTAGCTATGACTGGTAAAAGCGGACCCCAGACTCCGAGCTGAAAGCTTCGGATGCGACTGGGAATTAACGCTAGGAGGAAGAAGATTATTAAAAAATATTTTATGTGTACTTACTGTTTCGGTATCGGCGAGGACCAAAAAGAATTGATAACTCACAGTCGTAAATAAAGTTGATCCTAGTAGCAAAAATAACTGAAAAAAAAAATTACAAACAAATATAAAAATATATATATAAAAAGGTATATTCAAAAATGTTATCATTTAAACTTGATATTTCTAGGTATTCAAATTACTTCATTACTTATTTTAATATTACATCAATTCTATAAAAATAAATTATGTTTGCTCATTAAACTAATTGCTCTCAGACATAGCAAAAACAATGACAGGTTTTAATAATAGTAAATTCAAACATATAAATATAATAATTTGATCTTCTCGAATAACATAATTATTATGATTTTATCCATATCAAACCTTTCATTATTTCTAGAAATAATTTAACATTCAGGAGGCAAGTATTGTAAACCCTTTGTTTTTAAGATAGAAATAAATCTATTCGTGGGCACGTCAAAACAGCTATGCCAATGTTGAACCGAGTAAAATATACTGTGACTCTGGCATAGGACCTATGGCGGGAGAGAAGGAGTCTGGATACCTGGAGCTATATGCCCATCAGCCCCAGCATCAGCCCAGTGACCAGGTGAAGACTTGTTTTGAAGGAGATAAAGCGTACGAATATCAATCTTAAGGTTGAAAATCAGGTGAACATAGGATCTTGGACATAGGAAGGTAGATTATTAAAACGTCTATACTCTATGCAATAAAGAATTTATCAAAATTTCTGCCTTACCAGTGGTGTGCACAGTTCACTCAAATGCGTTGCTGCTATTAGTAAATAACCATAACGTTTCGAACCAACATTGGGGGTAGCTTCCTTTAACATCCCAAGTCTAGCATTCATGGTTTCAAATAAGAGAGCAAAGTAACCTAATTCTGCATCATGAGCCGCAAATACTACGCTTAAGAATATAATTGTAGTGGTATCTATGTTTAATAGTTTTAAACTTATTATATCGATTATGAATGATACTAGTGATGTTATACCAATTTCAATAGCTTTAGCATTTAGTTTAGAAAGACGAGCCTCATTCAGTTGACATGTTACTTCTAGTCTTTCAATGCTTTCAGACATAATTTTATTGAATCTACCGGAGATTGCAAGACATAATAGTTCAAGACCTGTCATGCCTTCGAAAATTTTATATCCCATGGTACTATCAGAAAAAATATCAATTATTATGATTGCCATAACAACGAAAAGTACTAGTAATGTGATAAAATCGCATGCTAGTCGAATCTTTCTATCTTGTATAAGATAAGACCGACTGATGCAATACAAGCTTTCTAAGATAACGTAATTTTTGAAAATATATTCTACTTTAGCAGGCATATTTTTTAATATTTAGAAACTTCTGTTTTGTCTTCGTGTTTTTCTGGTGATATTCGTTTGAATCCTTATCATATGGTAATTATTATTTCACTATATAATATACAGGTTTAATAAATATTGTGAACTCTGTTTCGTAGCTCTGTAGAAAGTGGTTTCACTTCACTTGTTAATGTTTGAAAACCTTTGAATTGTATTATAACATTTTCTTTCTCATATTTTTGTATTTTTTATTAAAATTCGTAATAAGTGGTAACCGGAGAGTGCCTCGAACAACTGACTACACAATAATGAAATTAGACATCCATGTTAAGGCACCACTGGGAATTATATTTCAATTGAAGTTATTATTTTCATTTGAGTAATGTTATTATCGCTAAGGGAATAAGCAGTTTAATCATGTTGTAGTTTGAAACTTCTTTAAAATATTCTTCTTCTGTGTTCATTATTACTACTATTATTATTTTTTCATCATCATCATCATCATTATTTCCAGAGGCCTTCACCTCGGAGTCCAGGGTTCGCTCTCAAGCTTTTACTTCTCCACTCTTCGCGATCTTTTGCATCCTTAGTAGGGAAACCTTCGTGTGAAGGAGTAGTAGTGAAGTCTTCATGATGATAATGTTTTTCTAGGTACGAATGTTGAATATACTTTACCACTGAATACACTCGTAGTTACAAAATGCCATAGTTCTAGGATTCAAAGCGTCCATTAGCTTCGATAACCGCTAGCCCTTCCTCCGAAAACACATTTTAATTTCTACTGAACTGTACACAGTATCAAGTTTTAAAAAAATATGCAATGAATCCAACCAACTTTGAAAGTATGCCATGTACTCTCAAGTTGGTCTCAAGGCACGTCTCGCGACATCGTCCAACTAATTTAAACTTACTTGGAAATGAAAAAAGTTGAGGATTTTTTTGTGAAAAATTTCATATTCGATCTGTTATCAGATAAATATAAGTTTATCCTTATTAAAATCTCTAGCAGCGACCTTTTTTCTGTAGTTCGTAATTTTTTGAAATAACTGCTTTATTTAAGTACGTTTTTGGTCGTATGTGGAAAACTTTTTTGGCTATTGAAACTAAAGGTAAGAAAATAAAATTCAGTAATAATATAGAAATGCAAAAGTAGCTCTATACACAAAATAAGATTATTAGTTACTTGTTAGTAGTCGTGGGTACCATCATCACTATCTTGGCGTTGTTACTGTCTCCATCCAAGGCTTTTACCTCGGAGCCTGGAGATCCACTTACATCCTCCCTTTGGTTTGGTGTGGACGCAGGTAAACATACTTGTATACTAATTTATTCTCTACTAGCTGTTGCCCGCGGCTCCGCCCGCGTGGAATTCTGATCCCGTTCATCGCTGATATATAGCCTATAAGTTAATCCAGGGTATAACCTATATACATACCAAATTTCAACCAAATCGGTCCAGCCGTTTATGCGTGAAAGAGTAACAAACATCCACACATCCACACATCCATTCTCACAAACTTTCACATTTATAATATACTAGCTGTTGCCCGCGGCTCCGCCCGCGTGGATGTCGTTTATCGCGTGGTGTTATAAATTGTAGTGCAGAGAGTTGCGCGTTGAACTCTGATTAGAGGAGCTTTATTTTTAGAGGAGGTAGGAAACGACGGTATATCCGTCCCAATCGCGCGGACTGCTCGATTGGGACGGATATACCGTTTAGGCGACTGGCCCTACAGAAGTTCGCGACTTACCTAATAACCTCGTGTGGTGTTTCTGACGGTGAGTAGAGTTGCCAGAGATTTTTTGCTGTCAGTAGGAAAACCAAAGGCTTTGCCCTACTTATCTTTTGCGCTGACGGCACAGAATCCCTCTGTTCTTACAGCATAGCACGGGTGTGACGCCCCTGGTGTTGCACTCGCCCATAGGCCACGGTAACCTCTTAACATCAGGAGGGCCGTGTGCTTGTCTGCGACCTAAGTATGTAGTATATATAAAAAGATTAGACACTGTACTCGCCTCTCTATTCAGCTCCTACTTGACTCTGTACTCCACGTAGTAGGTACGAGTACTCCACTCTGTATTCACGTCTCTACTCGATGCCACTATACTCGACTTCACTATTACAGGAGGCTTCCGGCGACTGGGACCGCAATTAAATTTATTTTAAATTTAATATTTTTCTTCCGGCGACTGGGACCACCCATAAAAAAGAACAAAAAATTATAGTTAAAACCAAAAACAGTACAGTCAAACAAAAAGACATTTCAAGTAATAATTAAAGTAAAATCTGATCAATTCAAAAATATCATTGGCTTTAGTAATTTCTTTAATGTACACCAATAAAACAAATTAAAACTACAGTAATATGTCACCTTAAATACTAAATTCGAACATCATGTCAAAATTAATCAACTGACTCGCCCCGCCGCCTGTCACCGTAACAGGGGGAAAGCATGACACTAGCAGCATTGCCCCGCTGTATAGCAACGGCCAACCTCTGCCCCAGGTACGAGGCGAAGCGAATGTCACCGGTTCTCTTGCAGCGGTTACTGGAGACAGGACGGTACGGCACACGTGGTTGGGGTATCAGGCGATACAAAGGCTCTCCGGAGTATGTCGTTGAGAGCATGGTGACGCGGAAACCTACCCGCGCTTCTTCGACAACTCCATGGAGCCGCAGGTGCATTTATGGGGTTCACAAACCTTGCAGCCCAGGTGGAGGGCCACTGCCACCCGCAATGAATTGTCGTCCAATAAGGTGCCCAGGTGAGGTGAAGGCAGCGCGTGCAGCCATGCTCCCGATTCCAGCTGCGACACCGCCCGAAGCCTCACCAGATCGGATTCGGCCCCCGTGGCATCTCCACCAGCCCCTCCTAAGCCTTCCAGCAGTGCCATCGTCCCAAGCGCGCTGGACATGAGGCGTGACAGGGCCCGACGCCGCCGAACTGCGGGCAAGCCACGCAAAGGGCACGGTTACTCTGCCACCATTATTATTATTATGGAGGATGGCAGTAACAAGGTCCGCAGCGCCATGTGCCGATGCCAGCATAGCCGGCAAATCCACATCCCGCGCGCGTTTCACTCAATACCCCCGTGATGGTTGGGGAGAGTCGCCTGTACCCATTGGTTTTCGTTGAGCCATACATTGAGGATCGACTCAACTGTGGACTTGAGGATGTCATCGAAAGCCGCGACGTCTGCCGGACAAACCCAGGTTAGCGCGGTCTGCAGCAGGTACGTCAGCTTAGGGAGGGCAAAGCACATGCACAAAAGCACCAATGCCACATGCGCAGAAAGATTACTTATTCTAGGCATGAGTTTATTGCCTGCAATTTCAAAAAGATAGATTTTCCTAGCAGTAACTTTTCCATAGATTTTCTTACCCGTGTTTTCGTTCTGAAAATCCCTCTACTACTACCAGACAAATTTGAAAAAGAAATGACAGATAGGTACCGGGATACGCTATTTCTTAATAAAACGGTGTCAAAAATATTTCAATGGGCTGTTTTACGAAACCTCGATTTTAGCAAAAAAATTGTGTTGAAATCGGTCTGAGCTGCGGCTATCCTTATATGGGGGGAGGGGGGGTTGGATATACCTACACATACCTTCATGACTATTACATACACATATTCACGCCTGAAAGCCCATATTTCACTATGTTTTCGGTCCCGTGTAACCAGTCTCAGGGGGCGAGCCTATAGCCGTCAAGTGGGCACTGTGTCTTAGGCTGTAGGTAGGTATATTTACTGACGGATGAAGAACAGCCCAGACATGACAGATGGAGTTCCCGTAGTCGAAGGCGACTACGGGATAGGCTGTTCTCCATCCGTTCGCCCTATCCACCGCAAACCAACACTGTCTAGGAACAAATTGATACTCTAGTGTCATACATTGACACTAGAGTTCCGCGTTTTTTCGCATAACTTTTAAGTTATTTTAAGGGAAGCCTGAATATGTTTCTAATACCTACCATTGATCCATTCCCTGAGCCTTTATCCAACTCAGTTAGGATCGAACTTTAATACTTACCGTGAAGCGACTGCTACCTGACCTCCACTCCTATTTGAAGCTATGGCGCTAATTTTAAACTAATAGTGAATGTTGACTATCACTATGATATTTTAAGTAACAGAGGTGATAACTTAGAATACCATCCAGGGTGCCACCAAATCGCATACAAAAAAAAATCATTCAAATCGATCCAGCCGTTTAAGAGGAGTTGATGAGTGACATATACGATAGATGACATTTTTCAATCAAAGAGTATTTTCTTCAAATTAAAACTAACCTTTTTTGGTTTGACTGTACTGTTTTGGCTAAAACAATAGATTTTTTGATACATTTATAGGTGGTCCCAGTCGATGGAAGAAAAATATTAAATTTAAATGAATCCGGCAACTGGGACCGCGGTCCGAGTTAATTGTGGTCCCAGTCGCCGGAAGCCTCATTATAGTACGACTCACGACAATAGTATTGGGATGGGGTACTTCAAGAAGGGCGAGTGTGACGCCTCTGGAGTTGCATACGTCCATAGGCCACAGTAACCACTTTCCATCAGGTGGGCCGGGTGCTTGTTTGCCACTTAAGTGGTATATAAGAATGTTCCTACCTGGATATCTACTCGACTCTCTATTGTAGTCCCCATTCCTTTGCCCTTCTCGCACTACCTGTACCTTTCCTATCTAGTCTACTCAACTATAATAGGTACTTCGTCTTCGCCAAGCTCTAATCTGTCTTTGCGAGAAAAACGATTTTGTAACGGATCTTAAGACTGTACCAAAATCAATATCACAAATTGACAAATTAGAAATTAAATAAAGTAATACTAAATACTGGTTCGCGTATATCGGTAGTTTGAAACCAAACGATAGCTTGAATTTAAACGCGAGAACGCCATCTAGTTATGATTCTGTTACTAAATCTTAAAAATTCAAATTTTTATTTCATGATTAAAAACGTATTAGTTTACACAATTGTGTATGTAAAAATAAAGTCTATTTATTTACATACTTGCTCGGATGTAATAAGATATAAAATTTCATCCATAAGAATAAAAAAACGCCATCTATATTTCCGCTCATATTCTGTATAATATCAATATTGTTCACAACTCCGGTTCTACTCAACCGATTGCGATCAAACAAACGTAAGATTTTAAGTCTGACCAAGCCCTTTCTAACAAAAAAAACCGCATCAAAATCCGTTCAGTAGTTTTTGCGTCCATCGCGGACAAACAGACAAACAGACAAACAGACAAACAGACAAACAGACAAACAGACAAACAGACAAACAGACAAACAGACAAACAGACAAACAGACAAACAGACAAACAGACAAACAGACAAACAGACAAACAGACAAACAGACAAACAGACAAACAGACAAACAGACAAACAGACAAACAGACAAACAGACAGGAAATGAAAAAAATATATTTTCGTGTTCAGTATCGTTAATATAACATAACCCAAGTATTTTTTTTTAAATATTATCTCCAATGTACAGACACGACCACTTTACAATTTTATAATAGTATAGATTATAGTAGGATAGGATTAGTAGGATTAGTAGGATAGGATGGAACCATAACGCATAGACCAATGCAACGCAAGCGTAATCAGGCATTCAAATATTTGCACTGAGCGGACATCGAACCCGCGAATCATCTTCGAATACTCCACCGCACCACATAAGTCGTAAACTAATAGAACACAGAGGTATAATGAAATCTAATCAATCAAAAACTCTAACAGAATTTCCCGTACAAGTTTTTGATTGATTGGACAGAATTGGAGCGACTAGACGTAGAAACTGCTGCCATCCTATAAAAATTGAATAAAGGTCGCGGCATACGTAACGGGATAAAACCCCGGGCGGGACGTGGACGGGACGGGCATGTGGCTGCCCCGTTGACAACGGGGACGTGGTGTTAATGCATACGAACAGGGGCAGTGACGGTGATCCAACGTGCTAGTGTTGTAACCAAGGAAAGATAGATTGTTCATTTCAAGAATTGGCTTTAATTGTTATTGCTCTAGACGATGGAGAAGCTACGACCGTAAAAAGAAAAGGAGATTTTCTGAATACCACACTCTCTACAAACCACTTCTGGATGATGAGACACAGTTTTATCAGCATTTTCGTATATCAAAAGAATGTTTTGCTGGAAAATAAGCTAAGCCTTCATTTAATTAAATAAAAAAGACATACATAACTCGGCACAGCTACCTAACTCTTGTATTTGATGTCTAAGTACTTTGAGTTAGATAAATTGTGTATTGCTGGATGTTGCCGTATACATCGATAAGTTTTTCGTCATACATTTTTCGACAACACTACTTCTCTCTCCGCAACGAACGGAGTGACTGTGCATACGTCGCGGGAACACGGACGGGACGTGGCACGCACGGGGCGGGCGTGCTAAACAACGTCGAAGACGATAATTTTCCCGCCCCGTGCGTGCTACGTTCCCGTCCCGTTCGTGTCCCCGTGACATAATTATGCACTTCGGCATACATTTTGTATGAAACGATATTTTCAAAATTTCCCGTCCCGTCCCGTCCGTGCCAAATCCCGTTACGTACGAGTATGCAACGGCCTTAACACTATTTAGTTTGTATTCCTGCTGGTTAGTAGGCGGCATTAGTGCTCAGTGCAAATATTTGTATGCATGAATATTTGCATTGGTCTGGGTGTTTTCTATGTATAATATGTATGTACCTATTTACAAAAAAAAATGTATCTATGTATGTTTATCCGCATTCTAGAACCCATAACACAAGCTAGTTAAGCTATGCTTACTTTGGGTCTAGATAGCGTTGTGAAGATTGTCGTACAATATTTATATATTTATATTTATTTATTTATATTATACATTTTCGGGCTTGTGAGGATAGGCAGCAGTCACTTTCATAAAAGTCAAACAAAAACCGGTCGCATTTGAGGCTGCCCGGTTACATGACAATCGAAGAAGTAGTTCTTGGTTGGAAATAACACTGAGATGCTGATGATGATGATGAGACTAAGATAGCCACATAATTACCAGTCATCCTGTTTTATATGTCCAATGAAGTACTTCGATTAGTTAATAACAATAAATCGTAGGAATAAAATATTTTGCAAAAGATACTGAAAGGTTTGCCAAACTTGGAAAAATATTATAGCTTTATCAATAAGGAAAATGAAAATAAATTTTACTGTCTTAGGAAAAATAAATTCATTTATTTTCTAAATGGTAATGGGTGTCGGGGTACGATCATGTACTCACCTGCACCGCTCACAAGTGACGTCATTGGGCTGTGACTTACGAGTATTTTTTCTGTTAGTTTCTGTTAGTTAGCAGCAGTTAGTAGACTTATTTCACGGTAGACCATTTCACAGGGTTTTTTTATTCAAGGGCTTTTAGTCTGGATCCTACTAATCTTTTTATTTTAATATTATAATGTGAAAGTTTGTGCTGATTTTTTAATGTTTGGATATTTGTTAAGAAGCCCAATGGGCCCCTCCGAATTTCCCTTATTCCAGGCACTTCCTCCAACAACATATTAACACTTTCTTTTGTACAACCTATCCAATATTGAATAAGTTTTCCATCCGACTCGACTGTACAAAACTACCGTTTTATATTGGTGTCCGTAACGTCTTCGAAAAAATAAAGAAAAAAAATACAATATTCGGTTAGAGCTTGTTCTTACTAACATTTTTTATTAATGCGTCAAAGTTGAGGGACCACTTCCAATGGTTTTATTAGAGTTTAAAAATCTTAAAAATATACACTTTTTATGATACGAACTATTCAAAATAAATGAAAAATATTGTTATACATTGGAAGAATAGTTAATAAAAGCAATAAAAAATAAACCCCATACTGCATATTGTTGTTTTTCGTCCATTTATTTACGGCTAAAATTAAAAGTGTCGATTAAAGAAAATAAAATCCGCTAGAATTTTTCCTTATTAGCATTTTTTATTATGGCGTCAAAGCTGAGGGACCACTTCCCTCGGTTTTATTTATATTCAAAAATCTTGAAAACATACATTTTTTATGATACGAACTATTGAAAATGAATTAAAAATATTGTTCTATATTGGAAGAGTAGTTCATATAAGTAATAAAAAATAAACCGCATATTACATATCGTTGTTTTTCATCCATTTATCTAGGTTAAAAATTGAAAGTGCCAGTCAAAGAAAACAAATGTGATATTCCGCTAGAGCTTGTACGCGTTTGCATTTTTATTATGGTGTCAAAGCTGAAGGACAACTTCCCTTGGTTTTTTTTTTGAGTTCAAAAATCTTGGAATTATACATTTTTTATACGTATTATGTATTGAAAATGAACGAGAAATATTGATTTATATTGGTTAAAGGTGCATTTCCAATTATTGAACTTAGTAAATGTGTTGATCATATTCCACAGTTACAAGGCACTAATGGCAATGCCATAAGGTAGATTCGTGGACGATAGCAATCACGTCATGTCCAGGTTCGTCAACATTATATATACATTATCATAGATAAAACAAACAGGGTTGAGTGCAATGAAACAGTGTTATTGCTCGTGTATCTTATTTTTAATTGCTTATTTTTATTGCTTTATTGCTTTTATCAACTATTCTTCCAATATAATACAACATAATTTATTATTCCTTTTCAATTATTTATATTATTTAAAATATACGTTTCCGAGATTTTTGAACTCAAATAAAACCGAGAGCAGTATTCCCTCAGCTATGATGCTATAGTAAAAATGTCAATGAAGACAAGCTCTAACGGAATATCATATTATTTTTCTTTGGCTTCACTTTCAATTTTTGGACCTAATTAACGAAAAACAGCGATATGCAGTATGGGATTTATTTTTTATTGCGTTAAACAACTATTCTTCCAATATAGAACAATATTTTTCATTCATTTTCAATATATAATATCATAAAAATTATATGTTTCTAAGATTTTTGAACACCAATAAAACTGAGGGCAGTGGTCTCTCAGCTTTGACATAGTAATAAAAAGTGCTAATAAGGACAAGCTCTAGCGGAATATCATATTTGTTTTCTCTGACCGGCACTTTCAACTTTGGATCTCAATAAATGGACGAAAAACAACAATATAAAGTACAGGGTTTATTTTTTATTGCTTTTATTAACTATTCTTCCAATGTATAGCAATATTTTTCATTTATTTTCAATAGTTCGTATCATAAAAAGTGTATATTTTAAGATTTTTAAACTCTAATAAAACCGTTGGAAGTGGTCTCTCAACTTTGACGCCGTAATAAAAAATGTTAGTAAGAACGAGTTCTAACGGAATATCGTATTTTTTTCCTTTGGCCGGCACTTTCAAAACTAGCCCAGATTTGTATGGAGAGTGAATGTTGTCCTTTGAAAGTACACTTAGGGACACAGTGTCCGTAGAATTTGTGTCCCAAACGTCTTCGACTCAACTTTCTAACGACTGAATGGATCTAGCTTTGTACAAAGATAGGTGTTATAGTAGGTATAGGATAACACCATGGACTTTTTTTTCGGGAACATCAACACAGGCTGAACCGCGGGCAAGAACCTCTGATTCTTTTTAATCAAGTCAATTCATGAAAAAATAATCCCCACAAATAAATTTGATGCTACCAGCATTAAAAACGTCAATCAAAGTCGTGTAACTACAATTAATTAAACAGAAAGTCAGAGAATCAGCTATTCTTCTCCACTAGAGGTGCTCTTCAAAACTGAGATAAATTAAATTTAAGATTTACTTGGTGGAAACCCATTATTTTCTGACGTTCATTTCCCTTAAATAATCGTATTTACACAGTACGGTACGACTACCAACACGACCTGTGCGATTATGTCCAGCAAAGTTTTATAAACCGATTCCAGCACAAAACTTTTGGACTCTTTTCATTTGGCCGCCAATCCTGAGAAGCAATTTTATTCTTCTTGTACTCTGTTTGAAATTGTAAAACTGTCAAAAACGGTATTCTCATATCACAGTTTTCAAGAAAATATATCTACCTCGTGATCGTTTTGTTTATGTTAATAAAAAATCAAATTATATAATTACGAGTTGTAGCCCATAACTCCGCCTATGGGGTTGTCAGTACTCAGGACCAAATACAGCCCATCTACTTTTGTAAGCTTCAGTCTATCTCTGTACTAAATTCCATGCAATTCGGGTGACTGGTTTAGGCGTGAAACGTAACGGATAAACGGACATACAGGGTTACTTTCGCATCTATAATATCCGTATGGATTTGAGTCACGAAGAACTTAAAGAACATTGTGATTTAGTAATATATACATCAACGCTTGTGAATATAAGAATTTACATCTATCTGCCTCACAAAGGCTATAAAAACTCATATTCCCTCTTTCTAATGCAAATTCTCGACTAACAAGTTGGAAAACAAACTGTTCTCGAACTAGTTACAGCTAAGGTGTAATATGTAATACGTAATACTAAGGAGGGATGTAGCTTTGAAAGTTATAAAATATTTCTTTAGTAAATTATGAATATACTTAATACATACTTACATAATATAATCACGTCTTTATACCCGGAGGATTAGGCAGAGTTGAAATAACAATCACATTTCACTAATATAATTGTATCAGGTCCCACGTAATAGAGGTTAAGCCTATTGCCGTATTGTTGACTCGAGCCATGCATATGAAGCTGAATGTGAGCTGTATATATCAAACAACCCTATCCCTTAGTCGCCTTGCACAACACCGCCTGGGAGGAGATGGGGTGGCCCAAATTCTACTATGCCGGGGAGCACGCTGCTAGACCTAATATAGAAATAAATAATCTGCAAGTCTATAATATAGTGTTTAACACACTGTTTTAGTATATTCACCATCCGATAGTAAACATAGAGGGTTCATACCCTCTATGTATGCTATGTAGAAGCGGGTACGTTGTCATCAACGTACCCGCTTGACGGCAATAGGCTCGACCCCTGTTACTTGGAACCGAGAATAACACCCGTATTCACAAACAACACTGTGAGGTCTCATAGTGTGCTCGAGCGCATAGGGCTGGTAAAATTAATTCACAAACATCACGGAGCAGTATCTAACGCAGTGCGTTCCCTCAACGAAGTATTACTTAAGTGTTGTCTATGAATAAAAAGGCTTGCCAAAACGAAAGCACTGAGAATTTGTCGTTCTTTGCACAGTTTTTATAGTACGCATAGCTAAGTATTGTTTGTGAATACGGGTGTAATAGTGGAAGTCTCCGCTAATCTTTTCTAAACTATTGTCAATTAGTCTACTGTGTCGGGGTGCGCGGTATCGTATTCTGCGGACAGTTAATCGATATACGTATTTGGCGATAGAGCGATATAGGTAGATATTTGGGGACAGATTTAGCATTTTCAGTACCAACTTTTCTTGACAAAAAATATAATATTTCCCTTATTATATCTTATGGGGTAACAGTATACAAAATCCGATTGTAGTAATATTTAATCAGTGACCCAACCTAATATAATCGACTTCGTGGATGTGTCCGTTCTTTATACCCAAAGGTAACGGTGTAATATCACGCATGTGATTATAATCCCTTTGCTATTTACCCGGCCTATCGCAGCCAGACTTCCCAGAGCCCTTATTATGCTTGACCAACCGTAAAATAACTACACTCGTTCGTATTAATCGGCACATTTTAGATGGTTTCATTTTACACCAGTTCCATCTTCTGTGGTAACCAATGAAAATCTACCGTCTAATCACGTTATTACTGCGTTTGACAGTGTCAAGTGGAATAATACGCCAGTCGGAATATTGGATCCTCAAACTCATAAACATTAGCGGTTGGGGACCAATGTTTGTTATTATTGAACCCTTTTTATTTAAATCAGTATGTGACACGTTATTAAAATACCTATGTAAATTGATATGTATACCTTGTAATTTTTGTAATTTGTTTAGGGTATGTGTGCTTTAGTTGCAAAATGTTGTAACATCAGCGTTGTATCTTCAAAGGTTTGTTGACACTTCATTGACACTTAATTCAGAAAGAGAATATTACGAGTATACTCGTAGAATGACCACGACCGCTGTACCGCGCCCTAGGAAAGCGCGGCGTAGCGGGGGACGGGGTAAACAAAGAGAAAAAAGTTGCATTAGTCGTGAGAAGATGCTGCCGTGAGCGGTGTCGGTGGACTGACCAAATCTGACGGTGGAGTACCGCCAGCGGTGCGTTTAGCCTTTAAGAGAGAAAAAGAGAGAGGACAAATTCTCTTTGGCTTGCCACGCCGTCGCCGCCTGCTGCCGTGTCGTTCGCTGCTAAGTTCGTGACTTTGGTCTTATAGGGGCTAAAGTATTTCGTAACAGTTTTCGAATTTCTAGAGGTGTTTACTTAGGAAGAAGGAGTATAATAGGATGTAGTTATACGCTGATTACTAAAACAACCGTAGTTTGAGTAATTGTAATAAAGTAACCGATGCTCGCGGTTTCGTTTGAGCGGATATCGATTTTGGTTTTGGTCATATCTCCTGTTCTATTGAAACGATTGAGAACAAACATACCTAAGATTTTATGCCTGACCAAGCCCTTCAAAGAAAACTTCTGTTTTTACTGAAAACTGTAGTTTTTGCTCCATTGCCGACAAACAGACGAGGTTTCCAAATAAAAATATTTTTGTGTTCAGAATCGAATACACCCCAATTTTTTTTAAATATCTCTAATATACCTAAAAGTTGTATATTTAATAGAACCTATAGATAAACAGGTAGAAGATTATTTCGGTTACATAAGACAAAACCAAAAAAATACAAAAGAAATAAGCAATCGCACCATACCGAAATACCTATAGTTAAAAGTAGTTACTATAGCAGCATAATATTTTATGTTACTGTAACAGTTTAATTGCAGTGCTTGTTACAAATTATTGTACCTAAGTAGTTATATAGTTGCCCTACTCATAAGCAGTTTACTGCGACAGATGGAGACAGATATTACTCTCATGTTGGAGACAGTTTGCGAACTTCTACTTCCGATCTTATTGGAACTATTCACGTAGTGTTAGCAATTATATTATTGGAAAAAGTAAATTTATGTATTAGTGAATATGAGTGACCGGCTCCGGCGGGGAGGGGGGAGCAAGGGGGATTCGTGGGATTTTTTCGCACGATAAATTTTACATAGATTTAAACCAATATATATTTAATTTAGTTGCAATCTATTAAAGATCGCAACTAAATTATGTATCTATTGGGATAACCACTCTGCACATTTTTTTCCACTGCTTTGCCAAGGCCTTCTTTAAATATTTCCACTTCTCTCTCTGCTTGCCTACAATGTGGGGCAAAGCAGTCAAAGTCCTCTCGCCAACATTGCCAAGGCAGACCGGGCATTCTGAATTTTTCTACATTCCCTGGAAAAACAAAAATAAAATAAATATAATTATTATTTAAAATCCTAAGGTAGCGGATAAGCATACTGCTCGCTTGATGACTTTAATATGAAATATGAGCCCTTGGAATATCACAGGTGTTTTGCCTGATATCTTTCGATAGGGGCGATGAACTGAAAATGAGGAAAGAATGTGGTCTGCTGGTCGATATGCCTACTACAACGGACTAGGCTCAGGCGCACGATTTCCTTTCAGGTTTCAAACATACATAGCTATATTCACGCCTTTATCCCCGGAGGGTTAGGCAAAGGTGAATTAGACCCACATTTCACCATTCATTGTATTAGGTCCCACGTAATGGGGGTGACCCTACTGATTCTGGGCACTATTGTCGACTCTAGTCATGCATCTGATTCTGGGCTGTAAATAGGTATCTATCTGATGCTAAACAGTCTGGTTTCATACTCTCGTAAAAACCAATAAAAACGATATTCAAAAAGTTGCAATAAATTGGTAAATAAATTGAAGTTATGGAAATATGTCGTTTGTATTAAAGGAGCCAGTTTTTACATTACTTGTGATTAAATTTAAGTCACTGCTGTACAGTCGAGCGGTGCCATGCAATTTTCACCTGAAAAGCCTTAATTTTCCATAAGAAATTGCTGAAGGAACGGACTCGTGAATTTTGAGCAATTACTGAGTTAATTCGCTGTGGCGTTTTTTGACGCGCTCCTTTCAGAGATTGAGTGTTCGAGTCTAATTTGAGTTGAGTGAGTTATGCGCGTTCGGTCACTTGTCCTCGAGATAGTAATATTTTGGAAAAGTTATTTTGAATGAATCGGTGTGATCCCCGGTGGAGAATATAACGATCAACCTATTTCGTTTTTGCCTGTGTGTCATACAAAGTGATTAAAGGTTAGGGCAGGATTAATTCTATAAGCTACAATATAGATATATGTATAATATAAATTCTAATGTAGTTACAGTCCAGATTTCGCCTGTAAATCTAATTAAAAAGCCTTCAAAATATTTATATTCATTGGACGCTCCTTCTGCATAAATTGTAACACTAACAATTATTGATCATGATAAGGGTATTTTGAGATAACTTTCACTCCAAAATATGTGATAACTAAGTACCATCTTTAGTCACCCGGAGATCTTGGCTGCTAAAAAATAGCCAAAACGTGATTCAAAATGTGAATAATACCAAATATCTCGCGATAGAATCACTTAAAAAGTTGTTTTATTTCAATCAGTGACATTTTCGTAAACATCAGACAGTATCATTTTTATATCCAACTAGCCTTACGCCCGCGGCTCCGCCCGCGTGCATCTCGGTTTACGCGACCTTTGCTCATATCTTCGGTACTACTCAACCGATTGCGATCAAACAAACGTAAGATTTTAAGTCTGACCAAGCCCTTTCTAACAAAAAAACCGCATCAAAATCCGTCCAGTAGTTTTTGTGTCCATCGCGAACAAACAGACAAACAGACAAACAGACAGGAAATTAAAAAAAAATATTTTCGTGTTCAGTTTCGTTAACATAACATAATCCAAGTATTTTTTTAAATATCTCCAATGTACAGACACGACCACTTTACAATTATATGATAGTATAGACTATAAATATAACAAATAAGCCCTGTATCGATAGGTTTTCTAGTAGTCATAAAGATAGTAGATGTAAAGGTTATCCACGTTATTGGATCCATCATTGAAACAGCCCGAAATATATAATATTGTTCCAAATGTTCCGGTGGGTAGTGTTTTTGGAGCCTCAAGTCTCTAGGGTCCAAGCTTACCTCATTTGTAAGCCGGTACATCTGTTGATTGACGGATGAGGCTTTGGTAGGGTTTTTCATCGGGGTTGGTAGGTCAGTTAACAGCCTCTCCCAGAAAAACCGAATAAGTCAAAGCAAGGAGTAAACGGATCACGGAATAAAATATAAAGGCCTTTGATGTAACCGAAAACAATGCTAAGATATTGATGATGACGAAGTCATTGCGAATTTCACATATCGATAAAATATTAGATCAATACGACAAAATAATCAGTAGTTGGTTAAACTTGACTTTCAAGATTGTTAGTTATTCACAGGTGAAGTTATATTAACGTTTTGAAAACAAAGATCATAAGTTTTTATAGCCTCGTTGTTCCTTCGTTGGCTCAATCGATGGAATTGCGAAAGCAATCAAGACGCTAAATCCATACTTTAGTATAGTTTCAGACTTTTATAAGTCCTGTCTATAACTTTGATGAATTAAATATTATCGATTTTTGAGAAAATTTGATCACGAAAGTAATTGAAAGTGTAAATACCTAAGTAGGTACTTACCTACTTTATAATTGGGACAAATCGAAAATAGTCAAATATTTGCAACACACTGTTACTGATACACTAATACTATAATCTGAAATAAATGATTAGTTATTTATTATTATTAGTGTGCATTTACAAAAAGAAAAAAAGGCTTATTTAGCAAATGCACCACCGCCGCCGCCGCCGCGGGTTCAAAACACGGCTTCGACTAAAAGACTCCGGCAAGAGACTTAGCAGGCTTTTTAGATCTATTTATGAACATATTTACATAACCTAAATACAATAATTTGTTTGCGTTGCTAGGCAAAGTTTCCAAGCTTTTCCTAAATATTCTTGAATTTTATAACAGTTAAAAAACAAATCTAAAAGTTTGAACTCACAATCTTGTTTCACACGTAAGATAATGTAGCCGTTCTTTGAAAAACTGCACAAACAGCCCTCTTCCCAAGGAGAGAGGGCAAACGGATAAACAGTGGAGCTTTGTGATGCAAATCTAGCACTTCAGCTGAAAATTCACGCCTTGCTTGAAACGCCTGAACGCTGAAAAAGACGCTCTCGTTCACGCACGCAGAATTTTGAGCAGCCCCCTGATATATAACCGTTTTTATCTCTATGTGTTTTAGATAACTACGAACACGTACGGGATAGGTGTTCGTCTGAATAGGCTTGTGTATTTTTTTCTCATTAGGCCTACTTTTATCCTGAAGCGAGAAATCTCTTCTTTTTCTTTTGGGTTTTGACTTTATTAATACTAATGTTAGGTCTTGCCAGACGGTGATTAGACCCAGGCTACTTTTCACTTATTGGCTTGCTAAAAGTTAATCTAGTTTTTTTGCCGTTTCTTAAGTACCGTTTTAATGATCTTTACAGAAAAAAAAAACACTTTGTTTACTACGAAGATCTCCGTAATATGGGTGCTACGTTAGTTGGGCGAGGAACAAACCCACTGGTCTCCCTAAATTCGTCCCCGGGAATGATTCGTACGTAATTATAGGGTCCCATTCGTCTCCTCAAAATTAAATCATTTCAAAGGTACCTATTCCCTCATCAGTACACTCCATTCTTCTCAATAAAGTAAACCTGGACGTTCCGAGACGCCTGTCAAATGTGAAACTTTGAATTAATATTTTCTGTCTAAGGAACAGCCTGCCACACGATTATTGCTGCGTCATAATTATCCCACGACTCTTAGTGAGGGATGAAACTTACTATTTAGTATACCAAAACCGTCCGCTTTATAATATAACATGTTGTCACTCTCTAAATATACCCAAAATGAATGTCTCGGGTCCAATACGACGCCTCCCCTCACGTACCAGGCAGACACGTGCAAAAACTGAAGGGACTAGATTTATGGACCAAGACCGGCCACAAAAATTCGCTTTTATAAATTATAACTTGTGATACTTTGATTTTATTAAATACTAGCTGTTGCCCGCGGCTCCGCCCGCGTGGATGTCGTTTATCGCGTGGTGTTGTAAATAGTGCTGAAAGTTGAGCGTTGAACGCTGATTAGACATTGTACTCGCCTCTCTATTCGACTCGAGGAGGTAGGTACTTACACGACGGTATATTCGTCTCAATCGAGCAGTCCGACTGGGGAAGTATCTCCGTTCTACAGAAGGCCGCGGCTTAATAACCTCGTGTTGTGTTTCCGACGGTGAGTAGGGTAACCAAAGCTCACTGGAGAGGAGCTTGTGCTTTGTGCTTGTCAATGGGAAAACCAAAGGCTTATCTTTTGCGCTGACGGCACAGATTATCTAAGTTCTTACAGGGTAGGCAGCACGAGTGTGACTCCCCTGGTGTTGCACTCACCCATAGGCCACGGTCCCCCACCCTCTCCCCTACTCCTTCCCCTTCCCCGTTGTATCTCTTGTCTACTCCACTATATCCCTCACCACGCTCTAATCCAGGGATGGCCAACCAATGGCACGCGTGCCAAAGGTGGCACGTGGCACAACTTTCTGGGCACGCCAGCAGTGCCATCAGAAAGTAGGTATTTAGATGCGCTCGTGATATACGATAGCAAAAAAAAAGGTTCGCCATTCCTGCTCTAAGTTCTTACAGGGAAGGCGGCACAAGTGTGACTCCCTTGGTGTTGCACTCACCTATAGGCCACGGTAACCACTTACCATCAAGAGGGCCGTGTGCTTGTTTGCGACCTCATTACTACAGTACCTACGACTCGCGACTATAGTATGGGGTACTTCAAGAAGGGCGAGTGTGACGTATTGCATACTTTCATAGGACACAGTAACCACTTTCCATCAGGTGGGCCGTGTGCTTGTCTGCCACCTAAGTGGTGTAAATAAAACTTTCTACCTGCAAAATATCTACTCGACTCTCTACTCCCCATACCTTTGCCCTTCCCCCACCCTCTCTCCTACTCCTACGCTTTCCCGTTGTATCTCTTGTCTACTCCACTATATCCTTCACCACCTCTAAGTAATCTGTCTTTGTGTGGAAAACGATTTTGTAACTGATCTTAAGACAGTACCGACATCTATTTCATACCTGACAAATTAGAAATTGAAAAAAATAGCAACTGAATAAAAAATGCTTATATACGTCCAGTCGGAACGAAACCATAGTAAGTTCAAAACCGCGTTAACGCCATCTAGTTACGGAAGTGGAAATAAATTCATTGACAAAAAAATAACAATTTCATGATTAAAATCGTATTTGTTTACACTGTAAATGTAAATTAAAGTCTATTTATTTACATACTTGCTCGGATGTAATAAGATATAAAATTTCATCCATAAAAATAAAAAAGCGCCATCTATATTTCCGCTCATATTCTGTATAATATCAATATTGTTCACAACTCCGGTTCTACTCAACCGATTGCGATCAAACAAACGTAAGATTTTAAGTCTGACCAAGCCCTTTCTAACAAAAAAAACCGCATCAAAATCCGTTCAGTAGTTTTTGCGTCCATCGCGGACAAACAGACAAACAGACAAACAGACAAACAGACAAACAGACAGGAAATGAAAAAAAAATATTTTCGTGTTCAGTATCGTTAATATAACATAACCCAAGTATTTTTTTTTAAATATCTCCAATGTACAGACACGACTACTTTACAATTATATAATAGTATAGACTCAGTAGTAATCATAAAAACTACGGACATGAAACCTGCTGAGGTTGCGAGAGTTCTAAAACTTACTGTCAAATCTATCCAACCATATTTGCGTGTTTGAATATCATAAATATTATCTTCCTTACGTTAGCAATGCAGTTTGACCAGTGGTCGGACTTTTTGGACTCCAACTATCCATAACGATTGCCATGGACGTTCGTGTAAAAACCGGGGCTCACGATGGCTTAACGTGCTCTCCGAGTCATGGAAATACCCAGATTAATGTTAATAGTGATTGAGTATCAAAGAAACTCATTTTCATTCAGCGTATTCATCTCCGTGGTGGATATATTTATTTATCATAAAGAACTCTACCGAGTCCCTGTTAACAAATACAAATGAACCATATTTGCACTAATGTTTCTGTTCAATATAAAAAGCACAAAAAAAAATCCTATAAAGTTATATGAAAACTGAATAATATTTAACGTTGAAATATTCAACAAAAATGCTACAAAAATCTATTGAACTTTAACAATTCCCAATGAAAAACAATTTAAAATGTTTTCCCAATTTATATAAACTCGAAACTTTATTTGTGTTTACTCGTAATATAACAGTAACATTTGAATCTAGTCTGAATATATATCATCTTCTTTACATGAAATACGACTGATTTAGGCTCTTTATTTAGATTCGGTATGGCCCAAATGTCACAGGACTCATTTTAGAGATTTGGTACAAGAAAAAAGCACACTTTTTTTCTTGGAATTTGAGTTTGACCCTGAGACTAAAAATGACAATATTTCAAAAGATAGACAGGAGAATTTTAAATAAAGTGTTTAATCTAGAAAATAATATGCTCCTACTGCATTCTGTGTGCCTCGTCCATCAATCAACAGGTTAATAGCTCTGGTGCAGGCTTTCCGCTCGGGGCTGGGAATTCAAATGGCATTTTCTCCCATAAAAACCGCTTAGATCAAGTCTAAAGGAGAAGGCTTCCAGGTGAAGTCCTCGGATACGCTACGATAAAGATGATGAAATTATAAATACTAAATTAAACCTTGATATTCAATAATATCTACGTAATCGTACGTCCGATAGCCTCTGTGGCGTAGCGGTAGTGAACGCGGCCGCTACGCAGGAGGCACGGATTCGATCCCCGTTCAGTGCAAATATTTGTATGCATGACAGCATGAATATGGGTATTTGCATTGGTCTGGTCGTGCCTCGGAGAGCACATTAAGCTGTCGGTCCCGGTTGCCATACGAACGTCTATGGCATTCGTTACGGATAGTTGGAGCCCTACAAAGTCCAAAAACATCGGTATAATGCTTCGATATCGCCTAATGTCACCATTGGGCAGTGGAGGTCACATGGCAGTCGCTTCACGGAAAATATCGAGGTCCAGCCAAATCCGCAGTTAAGACTGGTGAAGCGGACCCCAGACTCCGAGGTGAAAGCTTCGGATGCGACTGGGAATTGACGCTAGGATGAAGAGAAGATTCAATAATATCTACGTAACTATTTGAATAAACATACATTTAGCTTAAAAAACTTTTCTAGGACATAACAAGCAACTGGAGTTGAATATGAATACCACGCAAAACCTAGCTACGTACGTACAACTACAAGCCTCTTTTGTCAAACTAACAACAACATTTAGTTCTAAATATCTCCGCAGTGGCGCTGTTCTGAATTCCGTAACATGGTATACGAAAGTATTTAAACAGGCGCGTTGGAGCTCCCCAGGGTTTGACATAGATGGCGTTGATCCAGGTTTCTAAAGAGGGCTTATCATTTTTTGGAAAATGTGATTTTTTTAAATCTTCTAATGTATAAAAATCACTGCCACTTTTCGTTGTTATTTTATAACTCAAGAACGGCTGAACCGATTTGGCTAATTTTAGTCTTGAAATATTTGTGGGTGTCCAGGGAAGGTTTAAAGGATGAGAAAATAGGTGCAGCGGGAACAGGAAAAATATGGCGGTACGAAGTTCGCCGGGACAGCTAGTATTTTATAAAAGTATCAGACCACATGACACATACCTAATATGGTTTTTCAATCTCTGTTCTTACAAGGTTGGCAGTACAAGTGTGACTCCCCTGGTGTTACACTCGTCCATAGGCCATGGTAACCACTTTCAATCAGGTGGGTCGTGTGCTTGTCTACGACCTAAGTGGTATAGCCAATGTTCTATAGAAATACGTCATTTTTAAGAGTGGCTGAGGGTTTTACTACTTGTATGTAAGTAGAATATAAGTAGATACCTACTTAGTTTGGTTCATCAAAATTTCACTATTACGAGTATAATAAATAAATAATAAATAAATATTGCAGGACATTCTACACAACGCTATCTAGACCCAAAGTAAGCATAGTTTAACTAGCTTGTGTTATGGGTTCTAGAATGCGGATATACATACTTAGATACTTTTTTTTTGTAAATACATACATATTATACATAGAAACACCCAGACCAATGCAAATATTCATATTCATGCACACAAATATTTGCACTGAGCGGGGATCGAACCCGCGCCTCCTGCGTAGCAGCCGCGTTCACTACCGCTACGCCACAGAGGCAGTCAATAATCAAATATGTATAACACACCAATGACTTTTCGATGCTTTTCGAAGTTATGTGTGTATTTATCGCAGGCTTATAAGTGCCCGGTTAATGGCAATAGGCTCGCCACCTATTACATTGGGACCTAAACATAAACGGCGAAATGTGGGTGCTAGCACCTCTGCCTACCCCTTCGGGGATATAGGCGTGAGTTTATGTTATGTTAATATGTATAACAATAAAATACCCCTTCCACTTATAAAGTCAATCTTTTAAATATTTTGGACATTCTGTACAGCGCTATCTAGACCCAAAGTAAGCATAGCTTAAATAGCTTGTGTTATGAGCACTAAAATGCGGATAAACAATTAAAAATACTTAGAATTTTAAATACAAACATATTATTATCTAGAAACACTCAGATCAATGCATCGGTAGCTTATTGGTTAAGTAGTCGGCCTTACGATCGGAAGGTCCCGGATTCGAATCCTGGCCATTACACTACCGACGTAAGAGGGAATATTAGTAATTTCGGTTGCTAATATTCATTAAAAAAAAAAACAAAAACAAAACAATGCAAATACATATTTAAGTATATTTGCTTATGCATATTATTATGTCGCCACCAACTTACTAGCTAAATCAGCCGTTCAATTAACCGCCTAGGTTGTTAACTGAACGTACAACATTTAACAAACTGGATGACTATTGCTTAGGCCCTTAGGCCATTCGCACGATAGGGCACTACCCCGAAATAAGACACAAAGTTAGTGATAGGTTTTTTCAGTATTTTCAGTATACCTACTATATTTTATTCATGAACAATTTTTACATCGTGTTTGAACATTTTTACAATCCCTACTTCCCTACTAATATTATAAATGCGAAAGTAACTCTGTCTGTCTGTCTGTCTGCCTGTCTGTCTGTCTGTCTCGCTTTTACGACTAAACCGCTGAACCGATTTTGATGAAATTTGGTATAGAGGTAGATTAGACCTTGAGAAAGGACAAAGGCTATGTTTGGTCGCGATAACCGACATCCACGCGGGCGGAGCCGCGGGCAAAAGCTAGTATACAAATAAAATAATAATAGTAGCTTTATTGAGAAAGCTGCGCAATCCGACTTGGATAGATTAGGTTAGAAGGCTAATGCGGGAGCGGAGCGGAGCTCCCGCTTTAGCCTTCGTGGTTATTTTTTTTATAGTCATGCAGAATTTTACAAAAAATAAACTCAATTTTAGCCAACGAACATTCGATACCGTGGCAAGTCTTATGGTGACTATTCAAACCACAAGCAATTGTTGTTGTTTATCCATCATTGGAATTAGTTAAGTACATATTTACTTGTCGTGCGATCAATAACGTCGTAGTGGAGTTTTTAAATGGGTCAGGAGGATAAGTAATAATACCGCAACGCACTTGTTACTGAATACTATATAACTTCTAGAGGCCCTCAATTTTTTTTATACAGAATCTCTAAGCTATAGGTAACTATACCTCGAAGTGCACGTTAAGCCGTCGGTCCCGGTTGTCATACGAACATCTATGGCAGTTGAAGCTGGAGCCCTTAAAAGTCCGACTGGTCTAGCTACAGAACTTCGATACTTTTTAGCAATTGCTTGTGGCAGTCGCTTCACGGAAATCCCTCCAGCTTGCTTGTGTTAGGAGTGTGTTCACGATGTATTGGCCAGGATGTCAATCCGGGATCACGCGGCTTTGGCTGAATCTGTCGAAATATCGTCCATCGCCGTCATCACCTAATCACTAATTCCGGCTGCAGTCAATGCTCGTCTCTCTTATTAGTTTATCTTGGTTTTGACGACTGCCATTAGTCCCTTGAACGTCGAGAGGAAGGCCTGCGACTCGTTCGTAGCAGCTTGAGGCTCGACAAAAAAAAAAGAAATCTGAACCTAAAGTCCGCCCATTACACTGCGTTGGTTAATCACAATAGTTATGATATTAAAATATACACACTAGCTTTTTCCCGTGGCTCCGCCCGCGTGGATGTCGGTTATCGCGACCAAACATAGCCTATGTCCTTTCTCAAGGTTTATACCTACTACCCCTATACCAAATTTCATTCATTCAACAGTGATTTTCGATTCAACGTAATAGATCCTATTGCCGGCAAGCGGGCACTTACTCATATGCTGTGCTTACTATCGGATGTTATGATGTTACTAAGCGTATAATTCTTGAATTAGAACAAAGCTGTATTTTGTCATAATTAACGACTCATTTGCAGTGATTTGTTAGTTTTGTTAGTTCGTCCGCCATATTTGTTCGAGTTGTTGTACTCACATATGGCACTAAAGTGGAAACTAGGTACCATTTATTCTGGATTTGTTTGTTTCATGTCGGGAAACTTGAACCTTTGTTCATAATAATGAGTAAAGTATGAACTACAGAAATATTTTTTTTATTGTATTTAGTCCTCTGAGGTGCAGCGTTAGTGCATTCGTCTGCTATATCAGGATGTGCGGGTTCTTTTCCAATTCCATGCAAATATTCACGCAGTCGAAACTCTCTAATCCAATACATACTTCCTAGTTAGAAAAGTATCCGGTTGGCGGCGGACGGTGAGTAGGGTAGCCAGAGCTCACTGAGAGATTTTCTGCTGTCAGTAGGAAAACCAAAGACTTTGTCCTACTAAACTTATCTTTTGCGCTGACGGCACAGAATCTCTCTGTTCTTACAGGGTCGGCAGAACGAGTGTTGCATTCGCCCATAGGCCACGGTAACCTCTTACCATCAGGAGGACCGTGTGCTGTGACCTAAGTAGTTAAAAAAATTGCATCATCGCCTTGGTGTAATATATTTCTGCGTACCGCTTTGGACGATATACACATAATTGAGTATACCTAAACAAAACCTCAAGCTCTGAGGTTCTTTAAGGGCAAGGTTTGTACAGGGTTGGCAGTACGAATGTGACGTCCCTGTAGTGTTGCAAACGTCCATAGGCCACGGTGACCACTTCCGTCCAGACGGGTCGTGTGTTTGTCTGCCACCTACATACCTAAGTGGTTAATAAAAACAAAAAAAAACCCGACTGATACTAAAAAGATCGAAACAAGCTTGATAGCAGGCGGTACCGATTAATTTTCGTCCGGTTTGTGATTTGCAATGGGTAACGATCACCATGACAATAGTTTGTTGACTTTTATTTTTTTCATTTTCACAATAATGGCGTTCAGTATTTCGCCATATTGAATTTTCACTAACGTCATGTCTTTATCGACACTCCCCGGACTAAGAGGAATCGATTGACGTGTGAATCATAAAAATCGGTCCCGGCGTTTGGTATTTATAGAGCTTCAAAGGAACATACATACATAGGCTGATAAACACAATTACCACTCCTGTGCGTCGCTCAGTCGGGTAAAAAGAAAAACTAACGTTATTTGGCAAAGCACTCCGTCTTTTGAACTCCGTGCGCATTTTCGATATTTTTAATGTCCTTATAAGTGATTCTGTAAACGCTTTAAGGCGTAATCTCAATGCGAATACGAAAGTATAAGAAATTTTGCGGAAAACCGTTACACAAAACCGTTATTTTTTATAACCCCTGTATGCGTATGTTACGTGCATAATTTTGTACAACGCACCTCGTATCCGTATACTTTCATATTTCGTTTTCGCGGATAACCGTTTCGTGGATAACAGATAATGTAATAGTCAGATTTTGTAATAACGTATCAAGTTTTTTTTGCATCAGTCTGATAGCACCTTTATTTTGCACTAGCTTTTGCCCGCGGCTCCGCCCGCGTGGATGTCGGTTATCGCGACCAAACATAGCCTGTGTCCTTTCTCAAGGTCTAACCTACCTCTATACCAAATTTCATCAAAATCGTTTCAGCGGTTTAGTCGTAAAAGTGAGACAGACAGACAGACAGACAGACAGACAGACAGACAGAGTTACTTTCGCATTTATAATATTAGTAGGGATTACATGTGCTATGTAATGGTAATGTGAAAAATGTGTGCTGGAGGAAAGTGGAACTTAGTGGCGAAGGGTAAAAATTTTCAAAAGCTAAGCTCAATCTAGTTATGAGGATTAAAAAAAAAAACAAAAAAACTATCGATATTTTACATAGACTAAAATCCGCGTTAAGATTCTGAAGTGCTTGCTCTATTCTAAATTATTTGAGCTGTTACAAGTGCAAATTCTACAAAAGATGTTAACAGCAGGCTTCATTTTATTATTATATCAACAACACAATAAAATTATAAGTACATACATTTCCTTGCATGAAAAAAATAACCTTTCACTATTTCTATTAAACAAACATAGGAATACAAATTACCAACGCTAATATAAGATCAAAGCCTGTGGCGAGAACATGCATACAATATTTCCCTACGGACTTATACACACCAAGTTATCACGACCTACCACCCCTCCCCGAATACCCAGAAAGTTGTATATCTCTAGGGTAAGAAGGAGGTTATTGAGGGGTCCTTACATAGTGGTTTTTGCACGATGGTCGTATCGTATGAACTCACAGATGAAAGCAGGGGAATTTTTTATAGAGACCACCGGTTTTTTGGCGTTGTTTGAGCAAATAGGATCGTGACCAGTCTTACTTGCTGACTCAGGCATAACAATATTATGTAGATAGGTACTTTTTTATACCACTTAGGTGATAGACCAGCACACGGCCCACCTGATGGGAAGTGATTACCGTGGCCTATGGACGTATGCTACACCAGGGGCGTCAAACTCATTTCCGACGATTTTTTTGGAAATAGACTTAATATACATAGAAGTACCTAACTCGACCAATGCAAATATACATCATATTCATGCATACAAATATTTGAACTAAATGGGAGTCGAACCCGTAATCTCTGAATTAACAGTGCAAACAGGTACCTATGTACCTAATCTGTAGTAAAAGGCTCTACCCTTAATCCCCATAGATCGTTATGTAGGTATAGTATAAAAACACATTCATATATTCACGCCTGAAAATCCCTGAAGGGTTAGGCAGAGATATAATAACACCCATATTACGCTGATTTTCAATCTGATTTTCGGCTGATTTTCGGTCTCACGTAATAGATGTAGGTAGGTAGGTTTTAATGAGTGAATTGTCACACTACACAGTGTGAAATAATATTTGCTTTGACTGTTTTATGTGCTGCAGATGGACGAAATAAACGCATTTTTCGTTAAGCAAAAAAAAACATTCCTTATAGTACGATTCTAAGTAGGTATGCCTCTGAGGTATTCTTTCCAATTCCATGTTTTTAAATGCACAGAAAGTTTTGTATAAGGTAAACAGTGTCCGTCCCAACTTTTGATGCATTGCGCATCGCGGGACGGAACAGGTTCACGCACGGAACAAACTATTTACATAATTCAATTTGAACGATCCGAATATTTTTAACCCCGGACGCAAAAAGGGTGTTATTGGTTTATCCTGTTCTTTTTTGTATTTGTGTATTGTCGCAGTCAACTAGGTTATTCAGCCGTTCAATTAACTACCTAGATTTTTTCTAATTAAAAAAAGTAGCAGCTACGCCTTATATCGTCAACTCTCTAGAGTAAAAATCAGCTCAGCCGTTTCGGAGATTACCCAGAACAAATAGTACAGAAATATTATAATAATTGTACTCGGCAGACTAGAAATTTGGGCCACCCCGTCTCCTCCTATGCGGTGTTGTACAAGGCGACTAAGGGATAAGGCTGCCTCAGATGCATGGCTCGAGCAACAATAGTGCCCGGAATACGGCAATAGGCTCACCCTCTATTACTTTTCACCTCTGCCTAACCCTCCAGGAATAGGTGTGATTATTATGTATGTATGTATGTTCTAAATACCGTGTGGAATTTATAATGACATTTCATAACATAGACATGTCATGAACTCACACACACACATTTTTAATTCATCTACACTTCCCTACCTAACCAATGGATTGAAAAGAGATGACATGAAAAATACCGTATAAAAGATGATTTTTTTCTTGCACTGATGCTTCCGCTCAACCCGGCGGCGCCGCTCGTCACGCGGTACTAGAGGCAAACGTTCCAATTATTATTATTATTATTATTATAAGTTAATAGACGAGCAGCATTTGTTTGCTGATGTGTCTATGTCACAGTTCACATTTGTCGAAGAACAGTTCAGTTCATGTAGATCACTACACTTGATTGTGTCCAGAGTTAAGTTTATTAGTACGTAACCAGTTGTCCAGTCTGTTCTTAAAGTTGTTAACTGAAGTGGCAGTCACAACTTCCTCAGGTCAGTTTTCGGATCTTCACGATTTTCGCGCAATAACATATTACCTCTTTTTATATTATAATATCTTTGAGGTAATATGCAATCATTAAGAACTGGTTTTTATATACCTATTACAAACAGACATTTTTAATAACCAAACACGTTACGATAACGTTTACAACTCATTGTCAAGTGGAATAATACGCCAGTAGCGTAGTCAATGAATAGAGCGAACGGGGTATTACCATCGCAACAGAAATAAGGAAAATGTACGAATATTGTCATGAAGTAAGAGTTTCCTTATGATACTAGTTTAGATGAGTAGGCAAAACCACGTGTATTGATAATATTGAGTGCAATGACCTATACGCTATGCGCACGTGATATGCGTCGTAATTGTTGCAAGGATAATGCAATTCATACAATGTACGACTTTATGCCTTGTATTAGTGGTATACTATTATAAATTGTATGATAATACAATGATTCTGTCATGCTTTCGTAGCTTTTAACCTACTTAAAAAAGGAGGTTAAAAATTCGATTTTTTTACTAGCTCATGCCTGCGGCTCCGCTCGCATGAATGTCTGTAAACGTAACGGTTTTTGCTGATAACTACAAACAAACGAATGATTTTAAGTTACCAAAATTACTAATATTTTCGTAAACGAAATTGCTTGTATTCACGTTGCTAGTATAATGGTCAGGATTTGAACCCGGGACCGCTCAATCATAAAACAGCCACTTTAACCATTAGGTTAGCGGTACTTCTTCTGATATACATATTTCGTTTCTATCGTATTATCAATGATCCGTGTGAAACAAATTAACAGGTTTCATTTTCCTGTTGTTTATATGAATATGTTATTCTATTAATAACTCCTGAGTTGGTTGGTACCAGACTTGTTTACATAATTTTTATACACATAGTATGCTTATGATGTAAGTATGTTAATACATCCACTATTGTAATGAAAATCAACATTAGTTTCTCCTGAAAAGGGTACAGTCAGTGACAATTTTATGAACAATGTATGAGTTTCATGGACTTTAATTATTATTATGTCCATACATTAGTGTATGCCTACCTACTTCTTCAAAATATTGTGTAATAATTAGCTTAGGTGAACAAGTTTGCGTATCAATATAAAAATGCCCGCTGAGTTTCTAGCCGGAGTTTTCTTATACGGAATATAAAAGTTTGTAAATGAAATTACAAATCGTCATTCTCTAGTTTTTTCCCCAGTTAAGTTGGATTCGACTTTCCAGTCTAACTACTCGTAACGACTGCCATATATTTACGTATGGCAATCAGAATCGACGGCTTAACGTGCTCTCCGAGGCACGAAAACACTCCGACCAATGCAAATAGACATATTCATACATACAAATATTTGTACTGAGCGGGGATCAAACCCGCGTTGCAGTCGAATACACTAACGCCACACCACCCCACCGAGCCACGTCATAAACCAAAATTACAACCGATAAAGGCTCACAATAAAGTGAGCCATCCGCAAACCAGTCACAATCAGGATAAACACAGAAAAGCGCATTGAATGCACAAAGGGCATGGTTCATGGATGACTTGCTCAGTGCTCACACTGCGCGCTACAACGTGGCCTCGGTCTTTATTGTATGTGACATATCGGAAGATGTGGCATTGATGGATTTACCATATGACTTCATTATTATTAAAAAAAAGAAATGTGTCACTGCGTCTTATTCGTTGGTTAATCAGCAGTTGACATTGGCATAGACATCATAATATGGTAGAGCCCTTTTTTGGAGAAATTGCTAAACCAGTATTGTACTAAGGGGTTACAGGGGGGTACAGGTTGGGGTTGGTCTGGAGGACAGTGATATTGACTGGGTGACCAGAGCCGGACCACGGGTCATTTCTACCACTCCTATTAATAACAGTTCGAAGTTCCCGAGGCCTATAGTGGTGCGTCTCCTTCGGCGAAGCAAACGAGACGAAATAATAAAAGCTGCAAAATCCAGAAGAAACATCACTACCTCAGACCTCAATTTAAACGTACCCGGCTCCCCACAAAAAGTATACTACAACGAACGGCTGACTAAGGAAAAGAGGTTGCTTTTTCGAGCTGCACGTTCGAAGGCCAAAGAGAATGGCTACGCCTACTGTTGGGTTGCCCAGGGTAACATATTCCTCAAGCAACGGGAAGGTAAGCCATCCTTACCCATCCGCACGAGCGAAGATCTGTCGCGCACGTTCAACCCTCCAGATGGCAACGGCGGCGACGCACAGGACAACGGCAACTGAGTTCATAACACGATATTATTATTACAATATTTTGCACGAATTAGCTATAAGTATTACCAAATGTATAACTACGATTTACACATATTTTCACATAATATTTATATCATATGTATGTTGCTATTATATATTATATATTACAATATATTACATTCCATACACTGGAATGCTTATCATATACTTGATCACTTCAGTACAATCACTTAATATTTTGTTGTTATTATTGCAGTATTATTTATATAATCTCTCTTACAAACAACTATTATTATATGACAGGGTTCATAATCTATACAAAACGGGACCATTTATTTTTAATTATGGCCCTAGAATTTGCGAGACATTGCTCGGACCTCTATTGAGTAACTATCAATCAAGCAGAAATCTTAGAAACGTATTAGCATATAACACTCTAAATATTATCAGTGATTAATGACAACACTACAGCTGAGTTAGATTCGCTTAGTATAAACTGTCATTTAATTGAAACTCCTGAGCAATGTCGAGCAGCATTTGCGACAAATCAAAATTTTAAAGTAATTTCTTATAACATAAGAAGCATAAACAAAAACTTCAACCATTTTATTGTCACCCTGAATAGAATAAAAACTACTTTCGATGTTATTATTTTGACGGAATGTTGGCTCGATGAAAATTCAGTAATTCCTCACCTGCCGTCCTACACAAGTTACTACACGGAGAAGAAAATCAATCAAAACACCGGTGTGGTAGCATATGTGAAAGATACACTGAGCGCCTGTGTGTCTGAACCGGATCTCCAGGACGCAAACTGTCTACAGCTGAAAGTATGTAACGACATAACTATTATTGGAGTGTACCGCCCCCCTTGTTTTCCAAACTTCCAAAATTTTTTCTGTTCCCTGGATCACATACTGAATACGAACTCAAAGAAAAACAGCACTGTGATACTGGTGGGTGATATAAATATTAATCTATTGGAAGCGAAAAGTTCTCAAGACTTAGAATATCAATGCCTCACTGCAGAACACGGACTCTTTCCCGCTATAATGAAATCGACAAGAGGCCACAGATGTCTCGACCACATTTTTGTGAATACAACGCGGGGGGCCACGGGGGTGGTGTGTTGTTCCGACATAACGGACCACAATATAATAATGCTCGGCATGGCTACTAAGACAATAACACACATCAACAGAACAGTACTTAAGCGGGACCTCGAGGTAATTGAAAATGAGCTTTCACAGGTAAATTGGCCTGAATTACTTGATACTGTGGACACAAATCGGGCAGTCAACATCTTTTGCGATCGTTTCACTGAAATTTTAAACAAGCATACGAAAAAGGTCCCCATAAGCCACTCAAAGTTTACCATTAAGCCCTGGATAACACCAGGACTAATACGTTGTATGAAACATCGGGACCAACTACACATGCGTACACGTAAGTATCCAGATGATCAGTGTTTGCGCCTAATCTATTCCCGTTACAGAAATTTCTGTAATAAATTGCTGCATAAGTTGAAGACAGAATACGAAAACCAAGAGCTCTCTAACAGCACAAACAACACTAAAAAGCTGTGGAAAACAATAAAATCCATATGTCACTTGTCCAAAACAAACATGGAACCAAGGGAACTCCTAACGCTGCGGGGTAGTTCGGATGCCAAGCAATCTCTGGACCTATGCAATACCTATTTTTCTTCTGTGGGTGAAAAATTGGCTGGGGACACCCTGCGCGACCTTGACTCAAGCCAGGGGAGACTTTCGGCGGAAGTACAAAATAAACAAATAAAAAACTCATTCTTTTTGCAACCTACGGACGAACACGAGGTTGAATCCCTGATAATCTCATTAGACAATGATAAGGCACCTGGCATCGACGGTCTTTCAAACGCGACTCTGAAACGTATTCGAAGCGTAGTTTTACAACCATTAACTGCTATCCTGAACTTAAGCTTACAATCCGGCATCTTTCCAGACTCGTGGAAGACCGCTACAGTAACACCAATTCACAAGGATGGACCCAGGGACTGTGTTGAGAACTACCGCCCAATCTCTCTCCTAACTACTTTCTCCAAACTATTGGAGAAAATAGTTAACAAAAGGCTTGTTAGCTATATCGAATCCAACAATCTAATCTCCAACAGACAGTTCGGTTTCAGGCGAGGGAAATCAACGGAGGATGCAGTAGAGTTGCTCACATCTAAAATAGCGTCTCACCTCGACAGAAAGAGGACTAGCATAGGTATCTTCTTGGACTTGGCGAAAGCCTTCGATACCGTTTCAATACCAATCCTACTGCGGAAACTGGAGGTGCACTTTGGGGTGAGAGGCTCGGCCCTGAATTGGTTCAAAACATACTTAACCGAAAGAAAAATGTGTCTCAAAGTTGGAAATCGTGAAAGTGGACTGAAAACTGTAAACTTCGGAGTTCCACAGGGAAGCATCCTGGGCCCAACACTGTTCATCATGTATATAAATGACATACATGACAGTATAAATGCAGAAATTATCTGTTATGCAGATGACACGGTGTTGATTTATGAAGGTCGCACTTGGGACGAGGTCTTCCTGAAAGCTGAAAAAGACATGACACGAGTATCAGCGTGGTTGAAACACAATCTACTAACCTTGAATGCTAAGAAAACAAAATACATATGCTTTCACAAAACCGCGGTGTCGGCTCCAAATGCCAACTTTAAAATTCATTTGCACGTGTGCACGGACCGGGTGTCTTGCAGCTGTGTCGAACTGCTGAGGACAGAAACCATAAAGTACCTCGGTATAGTGCTTGATGAGAAGCTCAGTTTTAAAGCGCACATAACCAACGTCTCCACTAAAGTTAGGAAAACAGCTAACGTCATGAAACTGCTCCGTTGCTCAGCATCAACAAAGGTCTTAAAACAAGTTTACTTTGCCCTCACTCAGTCCCTCATAACGTACTGCATAACGTGTTGGGGTTGTGCACTAAAAACCTTTATGACGAAAGCTGAAATAGCCCAGCGCTCGGTTTTGAAA
Organism: Eilema depressum; assembly: GCA_914767945.1. NCBI lineage: Eukaryota > Metazoa > Arthropoda > Insecta > Lepidoptera > Erebidae > Eilema > Eilema depressum. The sequence goes on along the minus strand of OU612031.1, from coordinate 18,718,369 downwards.
ACTATGCTCAAAAAACCCTTTAGATATCCCACTACGAGACTATATCAGGAATGTAAAGTTCTGAATGTACGCCAGCTATTTCTCCGGAGTATATCTCTGAAATCGCATCGAACGGTCCTTAACTCTGAGGAATACCCTCAACTACTTAAGCGTCGCATCTACAAACTGCCTGTACCACAAATCAACACTAGCTTTGCCAGACGGTTCAGTCCATATAAAAACGCCTACATTTACAACAAGGTGGCCATGTGGTGTGACATAAAGCAGTGTTCAGTAAAGGAGGCTAAACTAAAAGTCACAGATTGGTTGGGTTCCTTGACATACAGCCTCACAGAGAGTCTACTGATACACCTGGTATGACCCACGTCGATATCAATTACACGGAAATGAAAATATTTCTTTATATTTTTAATTTTATCTTATATGTATTATAAAAGTATAATATATATATATATATATATATGTATGTATGTATGTGTGTGTGTGTGTATGTATGTATATGTGTGGGTGTGTGTGTGTGTATGTATATATGTGTGTGGATGTATGTGTATGTGTATATGCCCACATATATTACCTTTAGTATACATTAGATATATTTAAATATTCTAAGTATGATTTTTATTATTATTGCTTTTACTATCATCTACAACTCTTAAAAACAAAAGAACTAAATGCTTTGATACCTTTGCTAAATGACTGTGAACCGAACTAATATTAAATTTTGTCAACCATTATTGTAACAGGCACCCACAGGACAGGCTTAGGCCTAGTGTGGGGCTACCGGCAATGTAATAATATGTAAGTGTTTATGGTAATAAATGAATTATTATTATTATTACTATATCTAATAATGCTATAGGCAAAATGATCTTAATACCAGGGTATAAAGAACAATGCAATTTTTTTTATTAATTTTAAATTGTATTATCGTCGAAAATAAAGGCTTGTACCAAATATCAGAACAATCAGTCAACAGGAAGCGGGGAATACCAAGGTATTAAAGATCATTTTGAGTATTTTGCTAGTCAAGATCGATCTGATGCTGACTGTACCTAAATACGCGATGCTGTGTCTAGCAACGGTTCTATCATAAACGGAACAGTTAATAAAAAAAAAACAAGTAACTTTTACTATCATACCTACTAATAAAACTAAAATTCATAATTAAATCAGAGGAACTTTTATAACGAGCCCCGAACCCGTAACAACACTTTCAGTCTGTCGTGAGTAGATTAAAACACAGCCATAGCTCTCGGCATCAGAGAAAAATATTAATACCCGCAGTCACCCGTGTCCCGACAGGTGTATTACACCCGGCTAAATTGACTTATATCCGTGTCGAGCCGCACCGAGATTACACTCCGCGGACCTAAGAAGGACCGGATGTGGCGGAATTATTATAATTGCTTCCTACATTGAATTGAGAATGTGCGTTACATGAAGAATTGTATTTATTGGCCCTCAATAAATGTGCTTTGTTTCTTCTTCTTTCTTTCCTTTCTAGATTTCTTGTGGTCTAAGATCTGAAGTAATATCAATCTTCACCCATCTATTTACAGAAGAAAAAATATATTTTAGCGAATCAATAATGTTTTCCTAAAAACAATGAATATGTGGTCAAAAAATTAAGTAAATAAAAATTTTGTAACGTGTTTTTTTCAAAATCACAGTCTTGTTTGCCAAAAAGATGTACCTGCAATGAAAAGTATACTATTTACACTACACGCAAACCTAGGTAACCTATCTTTTTCTGCTCACTTTTTTTTTTTTTTTTTTTATCGTGCGCAAAATCCCCACGGATACCTCCCCCACCGTAGCCGGAGGAGGAGGTTATGTCGGACTCGAACCGACTAAAACGCACGCCGTCTGTGGGCCGACAGTTGCCAGAGGTGAGATTGTCGTAGCCATATCCCTCGCACCCCGGCCGACCCAGGACCATATCTCTCGATCTGGCCCTCTTCCGGTGAGGGGACCACAGAGTCCCCAACCCGCCCCCGGGTCTTTTTCTGCTCCCTACTACTTGGTTGCCGTGTACAAACAGGTAACTAGATAGTAGTCACTGCGCTCATCTCCAATGCACTTTTGACACAATTTCCGTGATTAGATCCGTGATTTTAATTTTTCACTGTGATTAAATTTATTATGAAGATTATTTGTAAGATAATAATAATCTACGAGTCTGCTAGCTACAACGGTGTATCACTTGCATCGTTCAAATTCGTCATCGTTTGACCCACTTGAATCTCCAATTACCTATTGTATTTCACCTCTATCTTACCTGTTGGTGAGCGACGATATTTCCCCTCTTAATAAACGAATACCTTCTCCGAAACGATTTGTTCTCCTTGTCCATTTCCCTCACAGCCAGGCGACGATTACCGCGCCATTTTTGAGTCATTCCCGCCTCTCTGTATGCAAATTTAGATGGTTGCCCACCGTTGGATTGCGAGAGGGTTAAAAATGGTCGTCAAATCTCCCCCCTATAGTAATTAAGTTGAGATTGTGCGTTTATGGGTGACTGAAAGTAGAGAGATGGAATTTTTGTTAGATTGATGTCTTTGTGTTTAAGAATGTAATTTGTGAAGTATTGGGGCTTTGCAGGCTTTTTGGGTTACGTCAATTTAGAGGGCTTTGTTACTCGAGTGTGTTCGACAAGCCGTTCTTTTTCGTGAAAGACAAATGAGGTTGTTGCGTAGATAATATTTTAAGGCGATATAACTCAATAAGGAAAGACGGGGCTCTCGTAAAATAATGAGTTGTTATCCGATTGTACGATAAAACCATGAACATAATTTATATTGCTTTTTAATAAACAATGACATTGTTTTCTGAGACGACGGTCGGAAGTAGGACAAGACGGTATTTCCGTCTCAATCGAGTAGTCCGACTGGGGAAGTACCTCCGCCCTTCAGAATATCGCGGCTAAATAACCTCGTGTTGTGTTCCCGGCAGCGAGTAGGGTGACCAGAGTTCACTGTAGAGGTTTTGTCAGTCAGAAGACCAAAAGCTTGCCCTAATTGTCTTCTGCGCTGACGGCACAAAATCTCTCTGTTCTTATAGAGTCGGCAGCATGAGTGTGACTCCCCTGGTGTTGCACTCGTCTATAGGCCACGGTAACCACTTTCCATCAGGTGGGCCGTGGCAAAAAGACTACTTATTAGGTTCATGTACAACCTGTGATAATACAATCTAATTACTTTGACCACTATTCTGATCAATTGTTGAATTGTTGTTTTCATTATTATACTTTTGCTACAAGATATTGGGGAAAGTTTATGCGAAAGTGCCCATATTACATACACTGAAATGATCGCAAGTTTAAAGTACAATACACATTGACCCGATTTAGGTTAAAGGTCTCTGCATACGTAACGGGTTTTTTCACGGCCGGGACGGGACGTGAAGCAAAATGTATGCGGCCCGTCCCGTCCCGTCCCGTCCGTGGCCCCGTGACATATGCATTGCCGCATACATTTTGTATGAAACGATATTTCCAAAACTTCACGTCCCGTCCCGTCCGTGAAAAAACCCGTTACGTATGCAGAGACCTTTACACGGTAAATCATTGACATAATCCGATTGCTTTTACTATACCTATAATATTCGTGCAAGTGCAGGTACCTAATAAGTTCACATTTATTTTAATCGAATTAAAATAAACATTGATTCTTATGTAATACATTTTAATAAATTACTTCATATTACAATACTGCGGAGTACACGATAAAGAAGATGAAGACTACAGTATTTTGGAGTATAAATAAATGGGATGTAGAACAGTTCTATTTCTCGCAGATTCTCGCTTTGTGCAACACCCACTAGAAGGTATGGGGTGGTCATTGTATTCTTCGCTGAAAACCACGCGGCATTTATTTCTTTCCCAGTGTAAACAAGTGTTTTAATTGAATGCCTCGCTGTATATTTAATGTACCCGCAAGAAGGAAGCAAAGTAGGTAAGAGAAATGGCACAAACTAAAAAAAGTATACAACCTCGACATTATTTTTTCTAAGGGCGAGAATACACTTGCGATTTTCAGACGCAGTTACCGTAAATATTTTATGTTTCTTTATTGATTCTGTTTCATCAATTACTTCATTACAGTCATATTCTATTTCGGAAGATCATAAATAGATTTCCAGTTTCCAAAATCCGTCCTAATAGAAATAGACCCAGGGGTGGTTGCTCATCGTGTTTCTGCATGCACTATTCAAACTTGTGGGGAAAAATTGTCCCCAAGCAATGCACTGAGGTTGCAGCATTAGCATTTTAAAAAAATGAATAGTAGTCAGTGCTTACACTTACATTATTGTTTGTTTTTAGCATGACAGTATCAGGAAAAAATACAAAGTTAGGATTAGTTTTTTGGGTTGTTATATTTTATTTTTCGTACTTTTTTTTCAACTTCCTTCCTTGATTGTCAGCTTGTCAACCAAGAATTACAGTTAAGATTACCGCCGATTTATTGCAACATTTGTCTTGCGACAAAAATCGTAATAATTCTCGCTGTACGGAAAATGTGAAAAAGGACTAAGGGAAATATTCTCGCTAACAATGAAAGAACAAAGAATATCGGTTGCATTAAATAGTGTTGGTCCTTCAACAAAGGGAGATTTTCTTTTTCTTCCTTTTGTCCGACATTAAAATAACTCGGGTGTGAATTGAAATTGATAATGGGTCCTTTTATCTCCCGTTTATGAGTTCTTCGTACCTGGTACGGAATCCTTCATTGTTATAATCACGGATTTATTAACTTGATCTGTACCTGTGTACGAGTATATGTTGCCTTACTTATAGATAAAGCCACAGCTTTATCTATATTACAATGTGTGTTGTTTGTTTGGGCTCGAACTAAGTCATGATCGTGATTTTGTAAGCAAAACGATTAACAGTCCCTGCGCTCATGGGGACGGAGGTCGTTCTGCGAGTTCCGACACCCGAGTCGCCTCCGCTCGTCGCGGACTGTGTGGTCTACGGTCTCCTTCGTTCTCGCTCCGCCCGCCTCTTTCTTGAGCATGACTTGCTCACAGAAGAAGACTGTGGCAGACCACGCATCCGCGCAATGTTGATTGCAATTGGGATTTTTTATACACTTATACCTAACTGTGATGCGCCTGAACTTCGATATTTTCCATAAAGCGACTGTTATCTGACTCACATAACCAATTGGCGATTGGTCAGATAGGTTGGACTTTTAAGGGCTCCAACGCGACGGCTTAAAGTGCTCTCCGAGGCACGATAATACCCAGACCAATACAAATAGACATATTCTTCATCCTAGCCTTAATTCCCAGTCGCATCCGAAGCTTTTCAGCTCGGAGTCTGGGGTCTGCTTTAGTCTTAACTACAGATTTGGCTAGACCTCGATATTTTCCGTGAAGCGATTGCCATCTGACCTCCACGACCCGATTGTTTCACAAATAGACATATTCAAGCATACAAATATTTGCACTGAGCGGGAATTGACCCCACGCCCCCTGTATAGCAGTCGCGTCCACTACCGCAACGCTACAGAGGCTGTCTTTGATTTTTTGACCTTTACGTAAGAGCATTAAAGTAGGACTTTGTAACGTATAAAAAAAAAGAGAAAAAAAAAAGACTCTCTGTGTCCCTGGACTTGGGAGGATCACTACAACTTATATTACCAAACCAAACTACCTCTTTATAAAGCGTTCATATTTACAATCCATGATATAGAAAGCCTTCTAACATGCAGTAAAACTCATACATCTATACTCCTGTGTACTAATTGTTCAGCTCCAAAGACTTTCTTGTCTTCACACGAGGCAAAAGATAGTACATTCTGCAACACACGGAGCTAAATTAGAGTCTGCTGCGTGCATGCACCGACGCTCAAAGGACTCGGCACTTGAACGCTCGTGTTGAGTCGGGTGCGAAGGGAAATTAACTAGCTTTCTAATTAAAAGGATAGGAAGACGTTCCTTGATGTCAATAATTAGTTTGACTTCTGTATGGGAAGTACTGAGAATAGAGGTTTGGAAATGAAAGCCAACCATCCGTATACAGACTTATGTGCCCTTGTAAGACTACATTACACTAACAAAAACACTATAAAATTGAATAAAAGCACCCATTAAACCCTTATGGGTTTATCTTGGGTGTGACAGTCTGTACATTCTTAATAGAATTATCATTAAAATATATAAGCATACTATAGGACAGACCTAAAAGACAAAAATGTCTGACTTGAGCATGGTGCAGGCCTCCTCCTAAAATTATTTTTACCATACTTTAACTTAGGTTAATGTATATTCGTCCATAGTTTAGTCTTAAGAAATCACTTTTTGTAAACCGTCTTGAAAATGCCGCAGTGGAGTTTATGGAAATAAAAAAATAGACATTGTTTTATTTTATTTTCTTGATTTAGTTTAAATACTAGCTTTAACGCAGGCCACACATAACCAATCTCTTTTTCTCTAATTAACCCTTAATAACTAAGTTCAATTGCTTATGTTAGAGTAGGATCACTGAGTGGAATTCAACCCACAACTTCTTAATTGCAAGCCCAACGCCTCAGGCATTATGCCACTGCCGTTTATGTTGACATTTCACGGGACTTCTCTAGCTTTAATTGCAGAGTTGGTATTGTATTATTGTGTACTGAATGATAAGTTTATCGAAAATCTTATAATCTTAACGTAACCTTGTATCACAGTAACTGAAACCAGGGACCGCGGGCGGTTTTAGTCGGTCTAAGTTCGACGTACGTAACATTACATCATAGTAGGTAATGGAAACCCGAGATAACGTGCAGTTTTAGTCAGTCCGAGTCCGATATAACCAACCCCGTTGATTGACGGGGTAGGTAGTTTCCGTGAGGAATTTCTGAATGAAAAAAAAGCTACTAAAAGGAAGGCTTCAAAGTGAAAATTTCGAACGGAACCGAGACTAACGCTCCGAAGAAAAATAATCTACCATTATTCTTAGATTTTCTAAGTGATTCTGTAATAAATATTCATGTAAATGAGTAAACGTTGAGAACGCTTCATTACCCGCCGTCCAAAGTTGAACAGACAGTACCTAAAACTTGTTAAGTTGTGAGATACGTGACAACTCGGTTAGGAAGGGGTGCCCCTGAGCGTTTTAACACATGGAACCAACCGACCAGATACCATATGTCTGGGGGTGACACACCGCTCGTAGAAGTTCATGTACTTTCGCGAATTTATAAGGAGGTATTGAACTTAAATAAATATGGAACTTATTTTTTTTACATACTTTTACTTATACCTGTGTAGGCAGAGGTGTATCAACACCCAAATTTCGCCAACTAAGATTTTCGCACCCACGTAATAGGAGGCGAGCCTATTGCCGGCTAGCGGGCACTTTCTCAAGGGCTGTATGTTTACTGTCGGATGAAGAACAGTCCTATCCCTTAGTCGCCTTTTACGACACCCACAGGAAGAGATAGGGTGGCTCTATTCTTCTCCACCGAGAAGTGCTAACCGAAAGGCTAGTATTTTTTTATTTTTTTTATTTATTAGGGACAAAAAACAGTACATGCGTTACAGTAAATTCTTAAAAACTAGGTATAAAAAACAAAAACGCACAACCCACAATATTGTCCACGAAGTTATAAATGTGTTTTAAAAAGGACGCGTAGTTCTGCCCACATACTAAAGAAACAAATTTTGCATTAAAAAAAAACGAAAAAAAAAAAACCAACCCCTACGGAACGACACCCGATTAGGAGTCATTATCGACAGTAAATTAAAAAAAAAAGTAATGGTAGGTAAGTGTTGAAAGGTTGAGTATAGAATAGACTTTAGGAACACTACTTGTAACACTTCCATTATGGTGCTACTTGCTGAGGCGAAGAGGAATTGCAAAGACGAACACAAGTAAGTATGGTAAAGAGAAACATAATATGGGTGACTCTTTTCTGGTTCATATTTTTCTTAATATTTTCATACCACGTGAAATTGTAACCATTTTACCGTGGCCTATGAACGAGTGTAATAAAAGGAGAGTACCACTCATGCTACCGACCTTGTAAGAACAGAGAGACAGAATCTCTATGTTCTTGCAAGCTTACAAGCTGCCAGTGCAGACGACAAGTAGGACAAGCCTTTGGTCTTCCTACTAACAGCATAAATCATCTCCAGTGAACCCTGGCTATCCTACTCACCACTGGGAACACAACACGAGGTTATTTTAACCGCGGTGTTATGTAGCTTCAGTCAATTGAAAGGGAGTTTAGTTTATTTTTACCTCTTTAGTTTAGTACGGCATTGCCACCTCACCGTTCAGCAGATCCATACCTACCACTATCTACTAACAATTCAATCACCTCTTACCAAAAAGGATATAACACATATCCTTCCACCCTGTATGTATCATTGCGTTATCGCCCGCGTACCGCCCGAGTGAGCACCGCCGATGACGTCATAATCTCGTATCACGCATACTTCACGCGGTTCTTGACGTGACGCGATTTTATTAACGACTCTTGAGATATATCTCCTTCAAGTTGGCGAGTACGCCAGTCTATCTGTACGTCTTGAACTCGATGTTCTAATAACTTGGAGATTGGGGTAACTGTGTTGGGGGTAACTTTATTGTGTTATGGTTACATGGAATATTAATACAGTTTCGTTGTTTCTTATACAGTCAGTATATTAGTCAGTCAATTATTAAAAAAAATGAGGAGAATGAAGGACCGATATTGAAAATTGTAATCCTGGTAAACTCCAGACTATTATTATAATTTTTTTTTTTTTTTTTTTTTTTTTTTTTTTTTTTTTTTTTTTTTTTTTGTGTGGATACAATTATTATCTTTATATATATTTACATTATGAAACAGTAGTATTTATTATAATATTATTAATACATTTAAGCATTTTATGATTACAAACAAAATAAATATACATAAAAATATAATTATAATATCCGGAATATTCTTTCCCATTCCAGATTTAACTATGTATGAGATCGGATGTATATCTGTGTTATTTGTAACTATTTTATTTATTTTCATGTTTATTATTGTGTAGATGATTATGTGAGAAATTGTATGAGAAATTGTGACTACGTTCTATATTAACTGTGCCATTTTGCTTTTTAATTAATTGCCAGAAGTAAAAGAACCACTTTTGGCGTATAATGGTAGGTAACTACTGTAACCTTATGATAAATAAAATATCGAGGACATCACTCGCGTCTTTGTGGTTTATTTTCCTTGTGACTGTTGCGGTTGATTATGAACCTATTTTCACGTCAGAAACCAAACTATGGCGTGATAAGCTAGGTTAACGTCAGACAGTGATATATACAGTCCAGACTCAGCTTCAGATGCAGGGCTCGAGTCAACAATAGTGCCTGAAATGCGGTAATAGGCACACCCCCAATAGAGGGTGAGCCTATTGCCGCTTTCGGACCCGTAATATTGTCCACCATACCAATTATGGTATTAGGTCCCACGTAATAACATGGGACCTAATTCAATGATTAGTGAGGTTTTAATTCATTTCTGTCTAACCCTCTGGGGTTAAAGGCGGGATTATTGTAAGATTATAATTAGTATAATAAAATATAATAAACATTGTTATTATTATTCCTCTTTATTCGTCGTAGAATCTTATTATTATTATTATAAATATTATACTCGTACAAATAAAGTTGTAATAAATGATATCAAATATGCGATTACCCTTATGAGACCAAAAGAAATAAGAGTGAAAATGAAATCAGTACCTACGAAGATAAGTGTTATCACAAAAGTCATCGGCAGGTAAAGACCTCATTTTATAAGCGAAACTTTTTATCCGTGCGGTATATCGCAGATAAGTGATTTTGCAAATATCATCGCCTCCTTGAGGACAAAAGAGTCAAAAGTAAAAATCTAAGTGCAGTACTCGTAAGTCGTACCACAGAAAATCCATATCCATATCCATACTTATAAATATAAATTCGAAAGTAACTCTGTCTATCTGTCTTTCTGACTGCCTGTCTGTCTGTTGCGCTTTCACGCCTAAACCACCGAACCGATATTGATGAAATTTGGCATAGAGAGACTTTGGGAAAGGACATAGGCTATATGATCGCGATAACCGACATCCACGCGGGCGGAGCCGCACGCAACAGCTAGTATAATTATAATATCGTACTGAATAGTATCATTGTTTGCTTAAAGGAAAAACTGACTTCGACATTGCTAAATAATGGCTTGGATAATATAATTATCAACATAACATACATAACATAAACTCACGCCTATATCCCTGAAGGGGTAGGCAGAGGTGCTAGCACCCACATTCTCAAACAATCTAAAAAAAAAAACAAAAAACAAACAAACAGCACATTATCAAATAAATACAAATATTAGGATTTCGTTGTCACTTCAATTTGCTGGCTGCAATTCACATCCGAATGACTTCGTGGCACAATAGTTTAACTATCCTATAATCTATTTTGGCCATTTTTTCTGTATAATACTAGACTTGTTAAACAGCCATATCCCTTAGTTGCCTTGTACGACACCGCATGGCAAGAGATACGGTGGCCCAAATTCTACTTTGCCGGGAACCACACGGCTACTGGTATATTCTTATATACAACTATCTACTTTGATTGCCTCTGTAGCGTAGCGGTAGTGAACGCGGCCGCTACGCAGGAGGCGCGGGTTCGATTCCCGCTCAGTGCAAAAATATTTGTGTGCATGAATATGAGTATTTGCATTGGTCTGGGTGTTTCTATGTATAATATGTATGTATTTACGAAAAAAAAATGTATCTAAGTATGTTTATCCGCATTCTAGATTCCATAACACAAGCTAGTTAAGCTATGCTTACTTTGGGTCTAGATAGCGTTGTGTAGAATGTCCTACAATATTTATTATTTATTTATTATTTACTAATATTAGTACGGATTACTACAGCCCCCCAAGACAAGTGGCAAGTCGTCGGCCGGCGTTTAGTGGAATAAAATGCCAAATGTATGGGATTTGACGTTTATGACAGGCGTCAACGAATGTCAAAAACGTCAAATCCTATACATTCGTCATTCTATTCCAATCCATGATACGCCGAGCATCGAATTGTCACTTGTCTAGGGGGGCTGAACACTTCAAAGTCAAAGTGAAAGTTAAAAATCATTTATTCTGAATAGACCATCAAAACGGAACTTATAAAACGTCAAAAATATACCTACATAATGTAATGAAGACTAGCTTAGCAAATGGACCGCACCGGTTCGAAACGCGGCCCCGGCCTGAGAAGACTCCGGCAAGAAACTCAGCGGGCTTTTTTTTTGGTCTATTTACAAAAAATGCTTAGTCTACTTAGTCTAAATACATGGTCTGAATACTACATTTTACCTTTTGTTTCTTAATATTCTTTAAGACGATGACATTTGTGATAACGCTTATCTGTTTACTTTGAAACTTTGCACATAAGTTATCGTTTTTTGTCCCCTTATTAAGCCAATGGCATTTGTTATGCTAACAAAAATTATGAAAGTGTTTGAATTGGAATCAACAATTCTGAGAAACCAGCATTATTATACAGCACAGGTGGCCGACAAGCGCACGACCCACCTGATGGAAAATGGTTTTGGTCTTCCCACTGACAGCACAAATGCTCCAGTGAGCTCTGGCTACCTTACTCACCCCCGGGAACACAACACGAGGTTATTATATATGCGGCTTTCGACCCTATTCACCACTGGGAAAAGAACACTAAGTTATTATGGCCGCGGCATTCTGTAGGCTGGTGCGGTATTCTGGCGACCCTGTTCACCACTGGAAACAACACGAGGTTATTATACCCGCGGCATTCTGTATACGGGCGCGGTATTCTGGCAACCCTATTCACCACAGGAAACACAACACGAGGTTATTATACCCGCGACATTCCGTAGGCTGGCGCGGTATTCTGGCAACCCTATTCACCACTGGAAACACAACACGTGGTTATTATACCCGCGGCATTCTGTAGGCTGGCGCGGTATTCTGGCGACCCTATTCACTACTGGGAACACAACACGTGGTTATTATACCCGCGGCATTCTGTAGGCTGGCGCGGTATTCTGGCGACCCTATTCACCACTGGAAACACAACACGAGGTTATTATACCTGCGGCATTCTGTAGGCTGGCGCGGTATTCTGGCGACCCTATTCACCACTGGAAACACAACACGAGGTTATTATACCCGCGGCATTCTGTAGGCTGGCGCGGTATTCTGGCGACCCTATTCACCACTGGAAACACAACACGAGGTTATTATACCTGCGGCATTCTGTAGGCTGGCGCGGTATTCTGGCGACCCTATTCACCACTGGAAACACAACACGAGGTTATTATACCTGCGGCATTCTGTAGGCTTGCGCGGTATTCTGGCGACCCTATTCACCACTGGAAACACAACACGAGGTTATTATACCTGCGGCATTCTGTAGGCTTGCGCGGTATTCTGGCGACCCTATTCACCACTGGAAACACAACACGAGGTTATTATACCTGCGGCATTCTGTAGGCTGGCGCGGTATTCTGGCGACCCTATTCACGACTGGAAACACAACACGAGGTTATTATACCTGCGGCATTCTGTAGGCTGGCGCGGTATTCTGGCGACCCTATTCACGACTGGAAACACAACACGAGGTTATTAAATCCGCGGCATTCTGTAGGCTTGCGCGGTATTCTGGCGACCCTATTCACCACTGGAAACACAACACGAGGTTATTATACCCAGGCATTCTGTAGGCTGGTGCGGTATTCTGGCAACCCTATTCACCAGTGGGAACACAACATGAGGTTATTATACCCGCGACATTCTGTAGGCTGGCGCGGTATTCTGGCGACCCTATTCACCACTGGGAACACAACACGTGGTTATTATACCCGCGGCATTCTGTAGGCTGGCGCGGTATTCTGGCGACCCTATTCACTACTGGGAACACAACACGAGGTTATTATGGTCGCGGTATTCTGCATTTTGCCAATCCAGAAGGTTACTGTAATGCACAATAATCACGGTATTTTATCTTTACCGTTTTCTCTTATTCTACGGTAATATAATAAACTTACAAAATGAAAACGTACCGTACATTTCATAAACTCGGTTCATACAAACAGCGTCTCATTGTAGCTAAACGAATTTTTTGCAATCTAAACTCTGCACGTACCATAATGTTGTTCAGCTGGTACAGTGGACGATATTCTGTTATGAATTATGGGTACAAGTACGTAGAGAGAACTAGGAAAGTAGTTTGGTGAAATTAAAGGATATTACATTGACGAACGATATTACCCGAATATAAGTATAGTTTAATATACTTAAAAGGATCCTTGTCACAGATAACTTTAAATTAGTAGGTATGAGTATGATTAAACATTTTTAATTTTAATTTAAAGTTTAATAAAAGCTCTCTTATTAAATGTCACCTTTTTCGCCATCCTTTAGCTTATAATACTATTTTAAAAAGCAGCGGTATAGCGACTGTAATATACTAGAGTATACTAATTTTCAGGTGAAATTAGTAAGGGTTCACGAAGGGTCTACTGAGACCTCAATATACCAAATACAACAATTGCTTGGTATGAAAAATGGGTTCGTGGCTTACGCCCCCAGTGGTCGACGCCCCCGTGGACGAGGCCCCCGAAAACAAATTTGTACTGTTTCTACTTTTGCACAACCCTGTAGGCCATAGGCTGGGTCGGGTTTTGGATGGGTGACCGTTGTTTACATTACGATGTTAAGCTTAATTGAGTGGGTCGGGTTTTGGATGGGTGACCGTTGTTTACATTACCAAGTTAAGCAAAATTGACTGGGTCAGGATTTAGATGGGTGGCCGTTCTTTGCATTACGAGGTTAAGCTTAATTGAGTGGGTCGGGTTTTGGATGGGTGACCGCTCTTTACATTACGAGGTTAAGCAAAATTGGCTGGGTCAGGATTTAGATGGGTGGCCGTTCTTTACATTGCGAGGTCAAGCCTAATTGACTGGGTCAGGATTTGGATGGGTGGCCGTTCTTACATTACGAGGTTAAGCTTAATTGAGTGGGTCGGGTTTTGGATGGGTGACCGTTGTTTACATTACGAGGTTAAGCAAAATTGGCTGGGTCAGGATTTAGATGGGTGGCCGTTCTTTGCATTACGAGGTTAAGCTTAATTGAGTGGGTCGGGTTTTGAATGGGTGACCGCTCTTTACATTACGAGGTTAAGTAAAATTGGCTGGGTCGGGTTTTGGATGGGTGGCCGTTCTTTACATTGCGAGGTCAAGCCTAATTGACTGGGTCAGGATTTAGATAGGTGGCCGTTCTTACATTATGAGGTTAAGCTTAATTGAGTGGGTCGGGTTTTGGATGGGTGACCGTTCTTTGCATTATAAGTTAAGCAAATTGGCAAATTATTCAAATAAATTAAGCTTTCTTCTAATTTGTCGAAAATTGTTTACGAAACTAAATGTGCAATGAAAATATTTGTAACATATTTAATTGTAATAATACTAATAAACGAAAATAATACCTCATCAACCCACAAGTGCTTAGATCAAATCAATCACAACCACATCAATCAATCAAATCAATCAATCGCAATCTACCTTCACACTCAAATCCAATAAAATCTCCGTTTCTTAATAATAAATAATACATGTTAATACATGTCTACACAACGCTATCTAGAATTCTAGACCCAAAGTAAGCATAGCTTAACTAGTTTGTGTTATGGGTTCTAGAATGCGGATAAACATACATAGATACATTTTTTTTGTAAATAAATCCCTACTAATATTATAAATGCGAAAGTAACTCTGTCTGTCTGTCTGTCTGTCTATCTGTCTCACTTTTACGACTAAACCGCTGAACCGATTTTGATGAAATTTGGTACAGAGGTAGAGTAGATCTTGGGAAAGGACATAGGCTATGTTTGGTCGCGATAACCGACATCCACGCGGGCAGAGCCGCGGGCAAAAGCTAGTAATAAATAAATAAATACACAACGCTTTCTAGACCCATGGTAAGCTTAATTAGCTTGTGTTATGGAATCTAGAATGCGGATATACATACTTAGATACTTTTTTTTTGTAAATACATACATATTATACATAGAAACACCCAGACCAATGCAAATATTCATATTCATGCATACAAATTTAATTGACCCACTGCACTGGCCATGCACGTCCAGACACTGGAACTTTTATTATTTCTATGGACGTTAGTCATCCATAGCAACTTTGATCTGGTTATTGAAATAGTCCGGCTGACATTCTGATTTGTGCCCTGTTTTATTTGTTAATGGTTCGTTTCAGTTTCGTTTCGTTCACATTCTAGAAATATACTTGTTATGTTTTTCTATGTGTTTCATTAATTTTATGATAAAACCACAATTTCCGCGAACAGAAAGAGACTTCCCCTTCAAGGATGTCAAATCGCACCAAATTATCTTTGACTTGCAATAAAACATAACCCACTTGACAGTGAAACCGTAGTTCTTATTTTCGCGATTTCACGGGTCACTGATCATGTGACCTGAAAATCAAATTAGCTACGAAGCACAATAACTCCATATGCAATTTGAGCATTTTGCTTTATAGACGAAAGACGAAATGTAAAGAATCAACGGTCACCCATCCAAAAGTTGGCTTAGTCAATTAAGCTTAACCTCGTAATGTAAGAACGGCCACCCATCCAAATCCTGACCCAGCCAAGTAAGCTTGACCTCGCAATCTAAAGAACGGCCACCCATCCAAAACCCGACCTAGCCAATTTTACTTAACCTTGTAATGTAAAGAACGGCCACCCATCCAAAACCCGACCCCCTCAATCAAGCTTAACCTCGTAATGTAAAAGTTGTCACCCATCCAAAACCTGGCCCAGTCAATGAAGCTTAACCTCGTAATGCAAAGAGCGGTCACCCATCCAAAGCCCGACCCACTCAATTAAGCTTAACCTCGTAATGCAAACAACGCCCACCCATCTAAATCCTGACCCAGCCAATTTTGCTTAACTTCGTAATGTAAACAACGGTCACCCATCCAAAACCCGACCCACTCACTTAAGCTTAACCTCGTAATGTAAACAACGGCCACCCATCTAAATCCTGACCCAGCCAATTTTGCTTAACTTCGTAATGTAAACAACGGTCACCCATCCAAAACCCGACCCACTCAATTAAGCTTAACCTCGTAATGTAAACAACGGCCACCCATCTAAATCCTGACCCAGCCAATTTTGCTTAACTTCGTAATGTAAACAACGGTCACCCATCCAAAACCCGACCCACTCAATTAAGCTTAACCTCGTAATGTAAACAACGGTCACCCATCCAAAACCCGACCCAGCCATTGACCCACAGGGTTGTGCAAAAGTAGAAACAGTACAAATTTGTTTTCGGGGGCCTCGTCCACGGGGGCGTCGACCACTGGGGGCGTAAGCCACGAACCCTGAAAAATGAATTGTAGGTACAACGTTTAAAAATAACACAGAATTGCAAGCAAACCCACGATTTAGGTATTTTAGTTCACAACACAGACTACGAGAGAAATGACAACATTTGTTACTTTGATTCCACCGCTCATTTCTTCGCGTTCGCGGATAACGATATCTTATTATTGGATAGAGGGGGGGGGGGGGAGCACGCCATCACACCACCTATTATGTGTGATTATTGCTATTAAGAGATAGGGGTGAAGGATGCTTCCTTAGTCGTTTACCTGATGACCGGAATTATACTTTCAAAAGCTGTGCACTGACCGGACTGTGACTAGAGATAGACCCAAGAAAAGATGAATGGATTGTGTGAAAGATGATAAGGCAAAGAAAGGAGTAACTGTAGAATACATCTGACAGCAATAACATGTTGTTCCGACCCCGAATAATAGGCTTGTGTCCTAAATTTGAAAAAATGGTTAATACAATACTTCTATACCTAAATGACCCCAAAAATATATTATTTTGATATAAAACAATCATTTACATGGTTTATTTTGAGATTTAATAAGTCGATTTGAATTTATGTCAAAAACACTCCAAACTGTAATGGCAACTTTTGTTACGTCACGCCGTGTCCCCGTGTCAAAACTGTCAAACAAGTTCATGTGTAGTGCATAGATTAATATATATACTGGTACGTACTACGTATCGTAAACAAAAATAATAATGCAAACGCAAGCAGTGTTGTGTTGCCAACCACGCTTGGCCTAATATCGCCGTTTTTCATTCCCAAAGTAGCCTAAAGTAGCCCAAACGCCAAAATATCAGTATGTTAATATAAAACGCTTTTTTTTTTTCAAGTTATCATCACAATTTGTTATTTTACAGTTAAAAACTGTAAAAAATAACTAAAAACTTAGTTTTTTTTTTTTACTTTGACTTAGTATTATAGATTATTTTATGTATTATAATTTAAGTTTATAGGTATTGTTTTGACTTCACTCCAGTTATAAATTTATTAATTTAAAGAACTGTTTTCCAATTTTCGTCTAGGCCTACATGGCGAAAAATCACCTACGTTGTCAACACAGGGCGCAAGGCGTGACGTCACGCTCTCTGATTGGTGTTTGATGTCACGTGACTGAATGTCTAATTTCTCTAAATTTATTTTATAAAAATAAAAGTAATCCTTATTTTATATACCAAACTATTATGCTTTTTGCTATCTTTATAACAAGAATAGTCGCTAGGAACATACATCAACCCGATTTATTCTTAGTGGACACAAGCCTATTGGGACAAGGGAGGTTTTAGTAGAAAACTCTTAAGCAGGCTTCCTAATTAATTACACACGAAAGATTACTATTATACCAATAGACACTTTAATTTCTCTCTACAAAATTGAATAATAATAATAATAATCTTTATTGAAACATAAATTAACAATACATACAAATACGAATTTTGTCGATGATAGCTGCTAAAGTATCTTCTTGATCATCATCATCTTGAAATCATAGCAATATTTTCTTTGACCCGGGAATCAAACCTACACCAGATGCACTTACTACCATTGCATCACTAAGACAGTTAAAAGTTAATGAAGATATATTGCATTCTACTGCTTCCATACAGCATATTTTTTAAAGTTCAGTGCTACACTCATCATCTCAGCGTTAGCCCCGGTTAAATGCAAAGATTTTGCTCTTTTACTTTTATTACCCGACTGCGCCAGCGAGAGGGTAATGTGTTTCGCGCGTATGTATGTATGTATGTATGTGTCTATGTATGTATGTAGTTTTCTTTGTTCCCCTCTACAGGCCTAACGCCTGGACGGATTTTGATGAATAGGGTCTCAAATGAAAGGTATTCATCTTCCGAGTGTCATAGGGTACATAAAATTCCAACAAAAACTATACGGTAGATTTTTGATGCTAAAATATCTGTTGGGAAAATTTTTCTTTCATTCAAATTTATCGAGTAGGGTATCAAAATGAAGATAATTAAAAGGAGATTACAAAAATATATAGATGTCATATCCTAACTAAAAAGGTTAAAATAAAATTAATTATTAAAAAAATTAAAAACCCGACTGCTATCTAAAAGATTGAAACAAGCTTGATAGCAGGCGGTACCCATTAAATTTCTTTCGGTTTATGATTGGCAAATGGGTACCGCCTGCTATCAAGCTTGTTTCAATCTTTTAGACAGCAGTCGGGTTTTTCTATTTTTTATTCTTATCTTGTCTTTTATGGAAGCACCTAACTTCTGAACCCCCAATACCGAAAGCGCCAGAGCCACATTAATAACTAATGCAATGCAATAGTACCTGCTAGCAGGTATGCTTGACTTGGGCACTTGCGGCCTTACCATAAACTCTTAAAACAGGTCAATAATTGAACTGCTATCATTCTACCTACTGCAAGTGTCACTTTGTAATCCTATATTATATTTATATGACATTACAAAGTGACATTTGCAGTTGGTAGAATGACAGCAGTTCAATTATTGACCTGTTTTAAGAGTTCATGGTATGGGCCTTGATCTTGGCCTTCCGTTCATTCACTGCTTTACTAAATAATGTTAAAAAGAGATTACCGTCACCAGCTCCCGTCACTCGGTGTGAGCCATTGCCCTGCAGCAGCTAACATCCCATTTCCTTCTGTTGCAAGTGACGTGTGTAATAACACTAGTGTCGACTATCCCTTTAATAGAAAACCTGTTCTTACACCGAACTGTTTACATGAGTAAATACATATTATTTATTTAGGTCGTCAGCGATGGCGGATCAATACCCTGATCCTCACGGATACTCATATTGATGCACGTAGAATAAGCTAGAAACAATAAATAGCCGAATTACACTTTACGCCAGATTACAATACTCCGAATTAATAACACACTTCAATGATACACTTTAGTACACAAAACCATATTAAAATTTAAAAGTAAAAAGGATATTCTACCTGAGTTTCTTGCGTTGACGAATAAGTCATCTAACTTACCGAACCAGCGAAAGAATTATTTTCAAATGATCTTATTTTCTGACATATAAAATTGTAACATTCAATGTGCTCTATGAGTGCCTAAACTGAATAAACGAAATTGATTTTTTGATTCATTATGAGCAAAAATAATTATATTCTTATGCAATATGATTCTCCGACAGTTTTCTGAACAGAATAGCTGTCGACTTTCCGTCCAACAATAAAATGGCTGAATTTTGATATTACTGCCACCTGTGCCTTGATTCTGCTGAAGCAAAATGACTGTCATTCCACGGACACTGCAAAAATGGCAATGGTATAGGCGTGAAGCGATAACACACAAAAGGAAAGAGTTACCATCGCCTTTATAATATTATTAGTTATATCTGAATGAAATCAGAAACGACATCACGGTGTGAGATACAGCCTTTGTGCCGTCTTACAAGCAAGCCCTCACTGTCAGGAGTGTTTGCGAATGTCGTGCCGAGTGTCGCAGCTAACAGGTTCTTCTGAGGGCAACCTTTTGAGACAAACGCCGTGTGTAGACAGTGATAGCCACGACCGCGACATGCTGCGTAGTAAACACAGGTTGCTTTATTTATACAGTGCGAATCGGTAGTAGGTGAATCCCCGGGGAAAGGATAAGGAAATAATAATGCGTGGCCTCATTTTTTTTATTCCCGCTAGTTTCAATGACTGTATGCAAACTTTATTTTAATGTTTTTGTAAATACGAGTATACATAAAAAAACAATTAAACTAGGTATAATAAAAGTGAGGCCTTAGTTATATTAAAAGGGGTTGTATTTAACGCGGCCACAAATTATTCCGAAAAGCAGGTAGTAAAAATAATAGGTTGGCAGCTATAGTGAAGAATCATTTTATTCAATTTATGGGTGTCAAAATTACTGAATGTGGCGTACAAAAATACTAAGTGAGCCACTATTTATGGATGGTTATAAAAAATAACCACGAATATGATTTAATTAAAATCAGTCGTTTTACGACTTTTTTTATACAATTCATTACAAGTTTTTTTTACATAATTCCCAAGTAAACTACCTAATTAAAAATAAATATATTGTAAAAATTAATAAACTCAAACTCATTGATGAACTCAGTAGATAACAATACTAAGATTAATAGATCAACCTCTTCATCAACAGAAAGGGGACACCACATTTAATGAAATAGATGACTTAGTGAATAAAATAATATAATGCAAATGTGTTTATTTCTACAGAAAGTTTTAGTTCCAAAGCATCACTTTATTTTCACTTATACTACACAAAATAAAAACCGAAAACATAGTCACCTGTAATATTTTTCCTTGTGACTTACTATGAGCCGAGAGCCACCTGGTATCTCGTAACTAGTAAGGCAGGAAGCAATCCACAATCTTTTCCCCGCTCCCACTACTGTACAGGTAATTTACTGTACTCGGAAATACCCAACGCATAACCCAATATACCCCTATCGCTATGGCATACTAATAGAGGCAGTGATTCAATAATGCGTATATAAAGCACCTTGGTTCCAGTAGGGACTCATACCTGAGCTAACTCCAGCAGCGAGTACACTACTGGTGAGTACTACTTGCATGATTTTGTACTTTTATTAACCATTGTCAGTTGCGGGAACATTACACTACTTCTGAGAAAAAAAAAAACAATTAAACATTTTTAAAAGTTATAAAATTGTAAATCGGGATGTCTGTACATTGGAGATGTTTAAAAAAAAGTGTCCCTTCGCCCAGCATACTCACCATGGAATCTTGATATTTCATGAATGCCAAAAAATAGTTCTGAAATAGTCTTAAATAGTTGCGAAAGGAAAAAAATAGTTCTCTTATACTTACGAAATTACAGCCATAGTTCTATGAGTATGCTGGGCGAAGGTTTCGTCCAGCATACTCACCTCTGTTTGGGGAATCTGCGTACGCTTCAAACATAATTCATACTTCAAAAAATAGTTCATAAATAGTTCATAATGGTGTCCAAAAAGAAAAAATAGTGCTCTAATAACTCCGGAGTTATAGGCTTTGTTCACTGAGTATGCTGGGCGTAGGTTCTACGCCCAGCATACTCACCTCACTGCGCAAATACCGAACGAGCTATAGGTACAATTTATGTCTCAAAAAATAGTTCTTGAAATAGTTGTCAATGTAAGTCTAATTTTCGCTTGACTTTTGACCTAGAAAACCATTAAATTTGGTTGTAAACTTCTACATACATTCGATTTTAGTACAGTCGGATACAAAACTTTCTAATAACTTAGGTACATTTTGTACTAGGTATAAATTTTTTTTAACCCCCGATGCAAAAAACGGACGGAAGTTTGACGTGTCTGTGTGTATGTCTGTGTACATCGTAACTCCCGAACCGATTTTGTTTTTTTTTTGTTTGAAAGGCGAATTAGTCGGGAGTGTTCTTAGCTATGTTTGATGAAAATTGGTTTAGTTGTTTAACCACGGTGTATATTATACGACAATCTACACAACGCTATCCAGACTCAAAGTAAGTATAGCTTAACTAGCTTGTGTTATGGGTTCTAGAAAGCCTATAAACATACTTGATACCATTTTTTTGTAAATATATACATATTATACATCAGCTGTTGCCCGCGGCTCCGCCCGCGTGAAATTCTGATCCCGTTCATCGCTTAATATAGCCAATACGTTATTCTGATGTACAAGCTATATTATCGTAAAGTTTCATCAACATCCATTCAGTAGTTTTTACGTGAAAGAGTAACAAACATCCTCACATACTTACAAACTGTCACGTTTATAATATTAGTAGGATAGAAACCAGACCAATGCAAATATTCATATTCATGCATACAAATATTTGCACTGAGCAGGAATCGAACCCGCGCCTCCAGCTTAGCGGCCGCCTTCACTACCGACAAAGAGGCAGTCAAACGGAATGTGGCACGTCGCGGCCTGCCGCGGCATCGTTTGACGAAATAAAGTAAAATGAATTCTAAAGTCACTGAAATAAGATTCAAAATAACTTGATTAGTAATAAAATCATTTGCCATGCCGGCAGTGGGCGCCGGCCCTTACGACCCCCCTCAAGCATGTAAGAGGAGGCGACAATGTATTCTTAGGCCGTCGCGTCGCCTTCTCGGCAGGCTGCAATAGACTTTAGTGTCCAGACAATTTTTTTGGCAAATAGTACTACAAGCAATAAAGTAATAGGATTTATTTACGCTTACAGTTTCATTTATTTTATTATTATTAAAAAATATATACTTACTAGCTAAATGCTAATATATTTTTTTCGACTGTTTTTGAATGTGAGATAATACCACAATATTATTCCCAATCACAACGCCCACCATTAGAATGTTTAATATTTTTATATTATAAAAACATGTGTGGACGACTGTACCTCATTTAACGTTAGTATGTAGAAGTTTACAACCAAATTTAATGGTTTTCTAGGTCAAAAGTCAAGCGAAAATTAGACTTATATTGACAACTATTTCAAGAACTATTTTTTGAGACATAAATTGTACCTATAGCTCGTTCGGTATTTGCGCAGTGAGGTGAGTATGCTGGGCGTAGAACCTACGCCCAGCATACTCAGTGAACAAAGCCTATAACTCCGGAGTTATTAGAGCACTATTTTTTCTTTTTGGACACCATTATGAACTATTTATGAACTATTTTTTGAAGTATGAATTATGTTTGAAGCGTACGCAGATTCCCCAAACGGAGGTGAGTATGCTGGACGAAACCTTCGCCCAGCATACTCATAGAACTATGGCTGTAATTTCGTAAGTATAAGAGAACTATTTTTTTCCTTTCGCAACTATTTAAGACTATTTCAGAACTATTTTTTGGCATTCATGAAATATCAAGATTCCATGGTGAGTATGCTGGGCGAAGGGACACAAAAAAAATAGTAGATTATAATAAAGATACTGAACACAAAAATATTTTTTGAAATGAAATGAATTAAAAGAAATGAAATAAAAAAAAGATACATAGATCTTATAGTTACAATGGTCCATTTACATCCTACCATTATGTTGTGCAAATATTTAAATGATTTAAATTCCATTGATAGAGTCTTTCAGCATGCATATATATTTTTTCTGATTCTTGTCTGTTTGTTCGCGATGGACGAAAACTACTGAACGGATTTTGATGCTGATTTTTTACTAGAAAATATGTAAATACTTATAATTTTATGTATTTCTACTGGATCTTGCAGTGTTACGTGAACGTTGCATTAAGCCTCGTAGGAACAGTCCTTAAATAAATTCATTTTTAACAAAAAAGTTTAACCGACTTCAAGAAACGAAAAAGAGGCACTGAAAAGCGAAAAATAACTTAATTTACAGACTTACTGATTTATTAGAAGTCGGTACCTAGCCCAAGAGAGGCCATATTTCAATTGATTGCATCATAGTACTCGTAGTTCAGACACAATAAACAAAGTTGGCTGGCACCGACTTCTAATAAATCAGTAAGTCTGTAAATTAAGTTATTTTTCGCTTTTCAGTGCCTCTTTTTCGTTTCTTGAAGTCGGTTAAACTTTTTTGTTAAAAATGAATTTATTTTTCTCTTTTTAGTGAGTTTGTACAGTCTCACGACTGTACATCGCATGTATAGTGACCTGACTGTACATGCGCTGCTGACGCTGCAATACAGATCGAACCGGCCACGTTACAAAAAAAAATATTAAATCATTATTCAAAAAGAATTTTCAAAATCAATGCGTATACAGCGGAAATATAGCTGAATATTCTGAACACTTCTGCGTACCCCTTCAAAGGACTCAGGCGTGATGTTATGATGTGTAATGGCAGAAACATTGCAATAATATGCCATTGCAGCAATCGCGGCTGATTTCCTGGTACTTTTTGAAGAGTTCCTTGGTCTAATCTCGGAAACCCATCATCAGATCTTTACGAAATTTAAATGGGACCACTTCGGAATAATCTACTTACGAACACAAAAAGAATTTTCAAAATCCGTCTAGAATTGGCTTCACAATCGCGTAACAAACATACAAAAAAAAAAATTGGGTACGAATTGAGAACCTCCTTTTTTGAAGTCGGTTAAAAATAAGTTTTACATTTTGTTACCTTAACCTTACCTAGATAGAACTGCTTAATAGATTTTCCCGAAAATTGGCATACAAATACTGTGATAAATTCCTATTTTAGAAATTAATATTAACGAAGGCAGAAAGAGAAATTGTAACAAAAACATCACTTTAAATAGTTATTATTTTTCAGAAAAATCTACAAACATTACCTAAAAATATCAACAATGAAGGCTTCAATGGTAATCTTCGTGTTGGCCATCATCGCATGCGCCTTCATCTCCTCAACATCAGCTGCCTGTCCTAACTCCAAGTTCTTCAAGGGCACCTGCAACGCGCTCACCCAGGACTGCCAGTTCCACTGCACCAATATCGAAGGAGCCAAGAGTGGTCAATGTGTTTACAAATTCCCAGCTTTTAAGTGTACTTGTTGTCACTAAGTAATATTTTTGTTGAAATGTTTTATTAAATAATATTTTATTTGAAGTTTTATGTCATTATTTGGGCCATTTGGGCCACTCCATCTCTTCCCATGTGGTGTCGTACAAGGCGAGTAAGGGGTAGGGCCGTTTAACATCAGACAGATATATACAGCCCAGACTCAGCCTCAGGTGCATGGTTAGAGTCAACAATAGTGCCTGAAATAACTCTCCATTTCGTGGGAACGAATACAATGATTGGTGAAATGTGGATGTTAATTCACCTCTGCCATAAGCCTCGGGGGAAAAAGGTGTGATTATATGTATGTAATGTATGCATAAATATGATTTCCCTAGCTCGAATAAGCTGATTCGATCGGAGAAGTAGTATTCGACATTCAGATGAAGAAGAAATCGTATGCGCATAAAATGATTATTGGTAAACGCACTCCAATTCGTCATCCTTAAGTGAGAGAATATTATTGTTTATTATATTTTTTTTTAATAAAACACATCAATATTCCTCACCTTGTCTGATAGTAAGGAAAATGCAAGTCTCAGAAAAAAAGGTCACCATTACAGACACTAACAATGGTGTTACAATAGTGGCCCTCAGCTTGACAGCCTCCTCAATTGCTTTTTCATGCCCCATTTGAAGGACGTGGGACTGTAGGAAGAAAGAAACACGTGTGCTGGTAAAGAATATCAAATCTTTATGGTACAGCAACGAAAAGAGTCGCCGAACCGCTTGGTTCGTGATGGAATTGTTTGCATGGTATGATGTTGAAATATAAACCCTGCACGTGTTGTCCTGTATAAAAAAGAAGACGGTGGAACTTACTAGAACAGAACATTAGCCATGGTGGATGGTAAATAAAAATTAAGTTTAAAACTAAAACCCGACTACTGCAAAATCACGCTCTAAAAAGTATTGAACAAGAAAATATCAAGAATAGCCGTGGTCGTATGCCACTTTTTCCTAGAATGTATTGTTTGGTTAGAGTAGCATACGACCACGGCTATTCTTGATATTTTCTTGTTCAATACTTTTTAGAGCGTGATTTTGCTCTAGTCGGGTTTTAAACTTAATTTTTATTTATATTATTTTGGAGCAAGCAAAACCCAATAATTTATACATGTAAAATGTGCTAATTAAGCCCTTTAATTTGATACCAAACACGGTCTATTTATCTCAAGTTTATTTTTGAACGCAGTACTTTATGACCGCTAGAGGGCGCCACATTAGATTTAGTGACACGTGATTTAGCCTATAACCAGCGGACGATCAAGACGCTTCTAACGATACCTCAATTGTCCAGTTCTAATAAGCAGTTGAAGAGTTATAAGGGAACAAACGAACATACATACATACATAGCCTGTCAAAATCATAACCCTCCTTTGGCTTCGCCGTAGTCGGGTAAAAACCGCCAAAGCCGCAATATCTCCAAGCATCTGCAAAGGCTCTATCGAAGGTGTTATTGACTTTAGGACTCCTAATAATGCGGACCGCATGGCACTACAATGTGTACTGAGGGCAGCCTCAGTCGGATCTCAGAACATAATTATACCTATAGGTTTTTACACCAATACGTTTTAATGAATGAAAAGATAATTTGATAGATAACTCTTTTATCACTGCTCAGATTGTGATCCTGCCAACTGCTACGGCGTAGTGTTGTTGGTTGTATAACTTTAGTTTTTGAAGGAGTTAGGACACGACGGTATTACCGTCCCAATCATGCAGTCCGACTGGGGCAGTCGAATACCACGGTTTAAATAACATCGTGTTGTAATCCCGGCGGTGAGTAGGGTCACAGTAGAGCCAGAACTCACTAGAAAGGTTATGTGCTGTCAGTGGGACGGCAGAGAATCTCTCTTCTTTCTCTCTTAGGTTCTTACAAGGTCGGCAACACGAGTGTGACTCCCCTGGGTTTGCACTCGTCTATAGGCCACCTCTTTCTGTGTAACCTCTTTCCATCAGGTGGGCCAACCTCGGGCACCACAAAGGCTGAAGAGCCGCAGAAGCTTCTGGGCATACGGTTCTCCCATTGACGGCG
Source organism: Eilema depressum (assembly GCA_914767945.1). Classification (NCBI taxonomy): domain Eukaryota; kingdom Metazoa; phylum Arthropoda; class Insecta; order Lepidoptera; family Erebidae; genus Eilema; species Eilema depressum. Next base: position 18,691,452 of record OU612031.1, on the reverse strand, counting down.
ACCCCTCCCAAGCCAGAGTAGACCACTGGAGAGCACAGAGCTCGCTGCCGACCCCCTTCGTCCCGCTTTCGGAGAATCTGCCACCTGGACATGATCTGCCCTGGATCAGGTGGAAGTCTCTGAAAAGACTCCGGACACACGGGTCGGCCGAAGTAAAGAATGCCGGGCTAGTTGGGGGTTCTCAGGTGGGGCAGACCTGAGATGTGAATGCGGAGTTACACCACAGACAATGGCCCACCTGCTGACGTGTGCTACATGCCCACACACATGTACACCGGAGGACCTCATGTGCGCCTCCGAGAGCGCTATCCAGGTAGCAGCACACTGGGAGAACACCATTTGAGAGTATAGGCGCCATCGCCACGATAGAAGAAGAAGATAAGGTGGGCCGCATCCTTGTCTGCGACTTAAGTGGTAATAAAACAAGCAAAAGGCCCTAAATGTCAACAGCTGATGTCGCAAGCGTTTATTGTTTACGACACCAACTTTCCATAAAACGAACTGTGTGCTTACATGCTTCCTTAATCGAAAAAAAGTAAATGTCACTTTGACATGTGCCACTTTTTATATCTGTTGGCAAAGGTACAAAAACTTCGGTACTGCCCCTTGTATCAATATTGGTTTGTATGCTACTTATGTGCGTTGCACACTTACTGAATAGTAATTACTTGCTCCAAACATGTGTTGTGTTTTTGAACAGCAGTTTTGTTTACATGATTTGCTGCAAAAAAGCGCAAATTATGAGTCGTTATGAAGGCGACCCAGATGTGTGACAAAGGATACGGTTCATCTTACGGTAAAAGGTTACCTTGACATAGTCCTTGACACATAAGAAGTACTTTTGAGGTTGAAATGGGTGTGATTTTTCTCCGAGTGAAAAGGTGGCATCATCAGCTGTGGAATCCTCTAAGCACACAGATTGTGAGGTCTATCTTCAGTGACGTCACACAGTCCGACCAATGACAATCTCTATCAAGGCTGTCGAAGCGCTGTGTGTGATCAGCAGGCCTACCATAACCTCTTAAAACAGGTCAATAATTGAACGGCTGTCATACTACCAACCGCAAACATAACTTTGTAATCCTATATATTTCTATGGGATTACAAAGTTATGTATGCAGTTGGTAGTATGAAAGCCGTTCAAATAACTCAGGGCTCAGGGAAGGCGATCACGCCTGGCGGGTCATGGCACAACTTCAACACATAAGATCATCAATACAACAGTGAGGTCACGTTCACAAATTCTCCTATTTTGGCTATTGGGGCGATGGTGGGTGCCATCAAGACGTGGCTCGGTAGCTCAGTGATCCGAGCGTCCCCCTTGGACCTGATCGTGGATTCAAGTCCATCCCGAGTTTTCCACTTTTTCCAGTCTTATTCGATTTTCAATATTATACTCTTTTGTTGTTTGTATTGTATTAAGTATATTAACGATCATAATTAGGCTCGTCGTATAATTAATCTTAAGATGCTGCTAAACAATATACTGAGTGATTTTATAGTCGTTTCGGAGCAAAAGATTTTGGGCAGTTTCGTTAAAAAAATCGTCTGGAAGTAAAAACAAAACTTTTTTTTTTTAAAACCCCCGCACAGTATACCTTTCACCTGTACATTATTCCAATATATTATTTAAAAAAAAAAGTATTTTTCTTTCGCCAAATTATTACTTCCAGACGCTTTTGCTATCAAAACTGTGCTCAAAATCTTTCGCTCCGAAACGACTTCAAAATCACCTTGTATAATAACCCAAAGTAATCAAATCATAGAGAGTTCTTTGACTATGTTAACCATACTCGCTGTATAGTAAGAAAGTACCTTCTGAAATATTTTGACTCAGACACAAAATAAATCAATCTCCAATAATACAAACAGTGATTCACATCTGCGCGTATAAAAGGCACTTGTTTCCCAGTTGGGAATCATACCTTGGACAACTCCAGCGGTGAGTACTCTACTGGTGAGTTTCACTGTATTTTCTTATCCAATGTCACATAATTTAGAATATATTATTATGTGTTGATTACTATTCAACTCTCAGAAATCATACAAATAAAATTGCTTTCATTTGTATTTGGGTAAGCCAAATAACTACAAAGTAAATAATTAAAAATAGGTGACAGAAAGCGAATTATAGGTCTCCAAGATTAAAAACAAAAGACGTTTTCAAATAAATGTGAACAGAAAAAAGAAAAAAAACAGACTTGAATAAATATTTTTGTTAACACTGTTCCTTCACTTTTCACTAGAATTAAGGAACATATAAATAAATATTTAACTGACTAAAATACTAAAACACCAGAACATCCGTCGTACTGGTTCTATATCTTCTATGATATAAAAATGAATCCCTAAATGTGTTGCTAAGTGCAAATCTCGGGAACGGCTGAACCGATTTCGCTAATTCTTTTTAGAATATTCCCTGAAGTACGAGGATGGTTCTTACGGCGAGAAAAATTAAAAAAAAGGCGGTACAAAGTTCGCGGGGTCAGCTAGTTGTTACTAAAATAAATATTACAAGAATTGCTTGAGGCAATCGTTTAAACTACTGCTGAGTCACCAAATTAATGACTTTTGACTGTATAGTAACTTGGATAAATAATAATATATCTACAAACTTTTTGCGGAACATGAAAACCTGTTTTGGATATTAGATCTGGGTAGTCAAAAATCACGTTTTATTTTTTCAAAATATAGTTATAATACAGTGTAATTAATTGTTACGTTGTCACAGTCAAAGTCTGTTTAGACAAAGCGAACAAGATAATAATAATTTTGACCAGTTGACACGATTGTTCTTGAATTGTTTTCTTCATTCTGATAAAATGTATAGATATATTTGGGAGCACCCTAATTTGCTACAAGTCCAATCTCCTTTAATTGGGTGTTGTTGGTTAAGTTTACTTGGATCAGTGTTGCCACAATAGCATCTAGTTTACGCCGATGCGGTTTATATTGAACTAGCTGACCCGGCGAACTTCGTACCGCCATATTTTCACACAAAAACACTTATCTTTAAATTTATCAGTGTTTCTCTACAATATTATGTATGTATTATACATATAAACCCATCTCTTGAATCACTCTATCTATTGAAAAAAACCGCTTCAAAATCCGTTGCGTAGTTTCGAAGATTTAAGCATACATAGGGACGGACAGACAGCGACAGCGACTTTGTTTTATAATATGTAGTGATAGTGATATTTCTTGAAAGTGAATGCGTATATTTAATAGAATAGCAAGGAAATAATTAACAAACTTTGATTTAGGTTTTTTTTCGGATATATACATATTTTAGGCATGGTCTAGTCATAATCTACCAGCCCCTGTCCCAATTATTTGAAGTGGGCGCAATATGTCATTCTGTTCCATACATTCAATTTCTTCTTTGCCATTATCTAGTAGGTAAACATTAAAATCGTGTATTTTTTCAGAATCACTCGAAAAATCACTTAAAATTTCAACAATGAAGGCTTCAATGGTAATCTTCGTGTTGGTCGTCATCGCATGCGCCTTCATCTCCTCAACATCAGCTGCCTGTCCCAACTCCAAGTTCTTCAAGGGCACCTGCAACGCACTCACCCAGGACTGCCAGTTCCACTGCACTAACCTCGAAAAAGCCAAGAGTGGCCAATGTGTTTACAAATTTCCGGCGTTTAAATGCACATGTTGCTATTAATATTTAAAACTAACGTAATAGCAGTCATCCATAATTGCATACTTAAATGCCAAAGTAACTCTTATTTTCAACAATGTCAATTTTGTTAAAATAAGTAGCTATTAGATAATAGCAATTTTTTATTAAAGTAATTATGAGTAAAAGATAAGTTTCATTCATCATTCTGAAGATAATCTTGTTGAACTTTTTTCTCATAGAGACTCTTCCCCGCCAGCGGAGGTGGGTACGTCAGATTTGAAGCCACTAAAACCGCACGCATCTCGGATCTCACTGACCAGGGTATAAGGTGACCTAAAAGGGCAATTCCCTGGCACCCTGGCTTCTTTTCATACCACTTGGGTCGCAGACAAGCACACGGCCCACCTGATGGGAGTCACCGTGGCCTATGGACGTATGCAACACCAGAGGCGTCACACTCGCGCTGCCGACCATGAAAAAACCTTCTAATGCCCTTCTTGAAGAACCCCAAGCCTAATCTATAGACGAGTGCAACACCAGGAGAGTCACACCCGTGCTGCGGACCCTTTAAGAATAGAGAGATTCTATGCCGTCAGTGAAGAAGACAAGCAGAACAAGCCTTTGGTATTCCCACTGATACCATAAAACCTCTCTAGTGGGCTCTGGCTACCATACTCACCGTCGAAAACATAACACGAGGTTATTATACCAACGGTATTCTGTAGGGTAGAGGTACTTCTCCAGTCGGACTGCTCGATTGAGACAGAAATACCGTCGTGTCCTACATCCTCCTGTTGGCTGGCTGTTCTTAGACTACCAAGATTTTTTTAGGGTTATGGGAATGGGATCAGCTTTTGCCGTTGGCAAAGCTGCACAGAAGCCATTAGATATATAGATTTCTGGAATTTGGACTCGCGACTATTCAGGGGGAATCCTATGCCCATCCTATGCCCAACTAAGTTACATGGACACGTCTTGAATTTTTCTTTTAAACAAAAATAGCAGTATTATGTATTTATTGAAGTTAAGTTAAGTTGTGAAAAAACTTTGAATATTAACTGGACGTTATGCCTTCTTGGACATTATGACACTTGGCTTAACATACCCCGTACTCAAAATTTTCTTATACATTCTATACATTCTTGTAATTTGTTGTCTTCCCAGTAAAGGATTGATCTCGGGTTCAAATACCGTCTTGGATGTTCACTCTGCTCTAAATGTTTAGCAACAGTTAGCATACTAATTGAGTTCAAATTTCATTAAATATTAAAAGTAAGTATATTTTTTCCATAATAAAGTTGATTGCGGGTTCGAGTACCGCCGAGGTCGATTCTCTTTTCTCTTTCTTAATCGATTTGAATAGTTAGCTTAAAAATGCTTCAAAATTTCATTCAATTAATAAAACAACTTATTTATTCTATAAAATGCATTCAAGAACAGAAAGTTAAATTCCTATAATGTTGAATTTGCAAAAAGTTGAATTTGCAGAATTTTGAATCCTAAAAAGTTGAATTTGCTGAATGGTACTTCTTATACGTCTTCAGTCATCATAAATAGTATGCTATAGGAAGATATACCATCTATTTTTAATTTGAAGCACTAAAGTATTTCAATACGATTTCAACATAAATAAAGTGGAATTCAAAGAAATCAATTTTCTGTGGGAAAGTATACATTTTGAGAATTCTACTTTTTAACATTTCAACATTACAACAATTCAACATTTTTCGAAACTAAAAATAATCATCATTTTGGGAAAGTAATCATTTTGGGATTTCAACATTTTCGGAATTCAACTTTCTGTTCCTGGAGGATAAAATAAACTAACAATAAAATTCTACCGTATCGTACATAATCAGATAATCACACGATACAATCAACACAAAACTAGTTGCAGAACCAGACTATAGCTTGGGTAAAAAAAATAATCTTCAACAGCCTTGTTGTTTTTTTAATTTCGTATTCACAACAGTAACTAAAAGCCAAACAGCCATCTGCGTTCGTTAAGGAAAACCCAGTATAATAAATACGCCTTGGAGTTTCGTCATTAATAACCCGACTGGCGAATCATAACTGCGTATATAAGCCACCTCCAATAGAGACACATAATTTGGTTACATGCAGCAGTGTGGCCACCACGCGGGTGAGTTCCACTATTTGTCCATTTTGCTTACCTTTCCCATTAGAATGTTTATTATATTTTTAATGGAATGCATCGATTAGAGAATTTTGAAATAAAAAACATCAATAAAATGCTCTATTAAATCCTACTCATCATCGATAACTGCATGGCGAACGCTACTCGCACAAAAACCTCAAAGTTTAAGCGAGTAGTTAATATGTTATTGTAATAATATCTAAGTAATACTCTATTGTGAACATTTTAAATAAATAAATAAATAAATAAAATAATATTCAAAGGGTCCTGAAGGTTTTTCAATTCCCTGACCGGACAAAGTGTTATTGAATTCACAAAAAAAGTTCCCGGTAGCTGGCAATGACCTCATGGGAGCCAAAACAATTAACGAAACCGGTTTTGATACTGCCATCTGTTTATGGCTATGCCGGTAAAACTCAAATTTAAAATTTTGTTCGCATGTTTTGTGTTTGGTAAACATTAATAGATTTGATTCTGTGTTGAAAAATATGTCTCTTTTTATCATCACAGTGCCAATCATCGTTTCAAAGCTTGATCACCTTTTCAAAGCTTCGGAGCCTAGGGTCTCCAAAGTCTCTTACGCCACCATTCTATACTTTGGTTTATGTAGCTTTAACAAGAGTGATTGTTATCTAACAATGAAAAAGTCTGCTCCAGAACTTGGTTCATTGATCAGGACGTATAAGTATACCTAGTGCCAGGTGCCTGCAGATGAGATTGTCTTTGAACTTTATTCTTCCTCTTAGTCGCATCCGAAGCTTTCAGCTCCGAGTCTGGGGTCCACTTTACCAGTCTTAACTGTGGATTTGGCTAGACCTCGATATTTTCCGTGAAGCGACTGCCACCTGACCTCCACAACCCTTTGAACTTTGTAAGTAATTAAATTTCCATTTTTTTTTCAGAAATACATTTTCTCCATCGCCACAAATATTAACAATGAAGACTACCATGGTATTCCTCGTCTTGGCCTTCATCGTCTGCGCCGTCATCTCGTCTGTCGCCGGCTGTCCTGATTCCAAGTACTTCAAGGGCACCTGCAACGCGCTCACCGCAGACTGCCAGTACCACTGCACCGTCCTCGAGAACGCCAAGAGTGGCCAATGTCGATATCACTTTCCGGCCTTTAGATGCACATGTTGCTACTGAGCAATAATAAACTATTGAAATACAAGTTGTGTGTTACTTTGTAGTGATTGATATGTATTACCGCGACCTCTGTATTGCACCCTAAGAAAGCACAACGTAGGGGGGGAAGAGGTAAAGGAAGAAAAAGAAAGAGCATGAGTAGAAAGCGAGATACCGCCGTGAGCGTTGACGTCGAACTGACCAAATCTGACGGTCAATTGATCGACACTCCCCCTGTTTCACCGTGCACATACACAAGGTGCGATACAGTGGTTACGGTCGATCTTTACAATAAATAATATAATTTTATATTTTACATAGTTGGTAAAGCCAAATTACTGCTATTAGAATATCTCCAAAAATGTACAATTTAATTCGAGAAATGTATGGTCATAGAAATAAAGTCTATTATTTGATTCGATCTTTTTTTTAAATTTAGCCCTTTAATTGACAACCCCTTCGGATAGTAAGAAGCTAGCACCTCATCTAGATGGCATGGACCACCATTCCAGATGCAGACAATCGTGCAATGATGACCCTTCCACTACTTACCATGCGGCAAAGAAATGAAGTTTCATACCGACATGGCATTGTTCCTACCTCATGTTGGAGCCCTAAAAAAATAACAACTGGTCTAATTGCAGTACTTCGATATCGCCAATTGGTTGTGGAGGTCAGATGGCAGTCGTTTTAAGCAAATTATTGAAAATCAGCCAAACCTGCAGTTTGTACTGTAGTTTGTTTGTGTACAATAAAGAATTATCTTATCTTATCTTAGATTGGAAAAACGGACTCCCCAGAACTTCGAATGCAACTGGGGTTAACGCCAGGTAAGGATGAAGAGTATTTATTTTAGTGGCCAAGACACTGAACTTGGGACTTTTTATTTTCATTCTGTATCAACATAGTTTAGCAGTGATAGTGGTTAAGAAGACCTTCTTTGAAGCGGGTTGTACAATGTTGTCAAAAGAGTCCATCGATGCAAAACTCTTTAAGTTTTTGAAGCGTTACCAAAGACATTTTAATATTCCGATTAATGAATGCCCTCTGGGAAACCCCTCGTAATAGAATATGATATTAATGATAATATCAATTAATTTATGGAAAATAACAAAGACACGAAATACACAGGTACTATCAATGATTATATTGTAACCTATAGATACGTTGTCTGCACTTTAAAATGGAGACAAAAAATGAGGATGATCGTCCTCACTTTACGCACTAAACACAAATGCTACACTACAGTGCACTACGCACACTACAGTGCACACTAATTAACATTTTAATATGCAGATTAATGAATGCCGTCTGGGAAACCCCTCGTAATAGAATAAGATATTAATGATTTAATGTCAATTAATTTATGGAAAATAACAAAGACACGTAACACACAGGTACTTTCAATGATTATGTTGTAACCTATAGATACGTTGTCTGCACTTTAAAATGGAGACAAAAAATGAGGATGATCGTCCTCACTTTACGCACTAAACAGAAATGCTACAGTACAGTGCACTACGCAAAAAATAAATGCGCAATTATAATAATATACTACTACAGATACTACTGTACTAGCCGATCCGTCCCAGCTTCGCCCGCAGTCAGGAGAAGTTTCGAAGTTCAGTATCACCCCTTTCAGTCATCTATAGGCCCGCAAAGTATGAAAATCAGCCGGATTTGTTGACATTATTTATTATTAGGTACTGCTCCGTAATGTATGTAATTTTTCTCTGCGTAAGAACCATCCTCGTACTTCAAGGAATATAAAAAAAAAGAAGAATTAGCAAAATCGGTTCAGTTGTTCTCGAGATTTGCGGTCAGCAACACATTCAGCGATTCATTTTCAATTATAGATTACATAATTCACCGTATGCAACACCAGGGGCGTCACACTCGTGCTGCCGACCCTGAAGAAACCTTCTAATGCCCTTCTTGTAGAACCCCATATTGTAGTACATGAGTAAGTAGCTATAATTTATTGTTAAACTTAGTATTTGCGCCATTTTTTTAAAGTCGCCATGTTCATGCATGGCATGTCTATAGGTATAATAGTTTGTCATTGGAAGATATTAGTTTTATTGTAATTGACAATGTAATTAGTTTATAATATACTAAATTACTATCAGAATTAGGATGGAATAGTAAAAACTGAGCGAGTAGAATTTGGGCCACCCTATCTCCTCCCATGCGGTGTCGTACAAGGTGACTATGGGATAGCGCTGTTTAACATCAGACAGATATAGTATACAGCCCAGACTCAGCCGCAGATACATGGCGCGAGTCAACAATAGTGCCCGGCATACGGCAATTGACTCAACCCTCATTTTTTTACATACAACTTACTTAAAGACCTCGGATTGCCAAGAGCTTTAGTAAGCTCTTTACTAAATCGAATATCAAAAGCGGCATTTATAGGATCTTACCAAATTTGGATAGGTAGGGGGGGACACTACTGACGGTGGAGGTGAGCGCTGATGCATCACGCGGTGGCCACCCTAAACCTACATCTGGGTCGCAAGTCCCAGTCGCCGTCACGGTGTTCCTCTCTGTATCACGCTATGGACCCGGCGACCGCACGGTGAATACATGGCGTGCTGAGAATCGGATCTCTCATGATACCGAATACAATGATTCATGAAATGTGGATGTCGAGCATAAAGGCGTGATTTTGTTTGTTATGCTAAATTACTATTAGAAATATGATAGAATAATAAAAACTGGGAAGTATAATATTCTTTAAAATTATGGTGTCTAAACTTGTTCACTAGACAAAATAATACAGTATGAATAATAAAATTTATTAAAACATTACTTTTATGATTATTACATTCAAAATAATGTTTTTAATATATTAATTAGCATACCTACTATTATAACACTTGCAAGACCACTTGAAAAAGTACCTTTTTGTCGTGCATTTTTTTATATTTGCATACATAAGATTTAGCAAGATTAGATATTTCATTATTCTATATTATTTATTTTTCTTTATTGTACAATGTACACAAAAATATTCATAATATGATACATAGGTATGTATCATGATAAATTGGGTAGGTACAAAGGAGAACACAACTCAAAGTTTTTTTTATACCACTTACCGTTTGTACCACTTACGGTTACCGTGGCCTATGGAACTATGCAACACCAGGGGCGATACACTCATGCTGCCAACCCTGAAGAAATTTTCTAATGCCCTTCTTGAAGAACTCCATATTCGCTTGGGAAGGGAGTTCATTCCACAGCAAGCTTTAGTGTGTGTGGGATGAAGTTCCTTTCATACCGCACAGTGCGTGCCGTTTCCGATCGAAGTGTGAGAATGGGTTTCCTGCCTACTTTAGGCTAACGGCGCGCACACACAATAAAAATTATAATTATAACCTTGGCTAGTCTAGTTACTGGCTGCTAGATTTTTTAAATAGTTTAAATGAGGTATACTAATTTGTACCTATATAACGTTATTGCTGACCATATTAATAACAAAAATGTAAACAGTGATTCATATCTACGCGTATAAAAGGCTAATATCTCTTGTAGAGATTCATACCTTGACCAAATATAGCAGTGAGTACACCACTGGTGAGTTTCACTGTGTTGTCATAACTTCGAAAATAAGAATATTATGTGTAGATTATTTAACTCTCAGAAATCATCGTATCAGGAATTACATACAGCAAAATTGAATAATAAAGTGATATTGTCACAGTCCAAGTCTGCTTGTACTAATTTGAAGTTTAGTTTCATTCAGATTTTAAATAAACATTTTCAAAAAATGTATTTTAACAGGTACAAAATATGAATTAAAATCATAATATTTTTCAGATATACTACAAAAATCAGTTCAAATTTCAACAATGAAGGCTTCAATGATGATTTTTGCGTTGGCCGTCATCGCATGCGCCTTCATCTCCTCTGCATCAGCTGGCTGTCCCAGCGCCAAGTTCTTCAAGGGCACCTGCAACGCACTCACCCAGGACTGCCAGTTCCACTGCACCAAACTCGAAAGAGCCAAGAGTGGCCAATGTGTTTACAGATTTCCGGCATTTAAATGCACATGTTGCTATTAATATATGAAATGAACAATCCATATTTGCATTTTTTTACATGCATACATATACTCGCGCCTGTACATCCCTGAAGGGGTAGGCAGAAGTGTATTAACACCCACATTACGCCAACTATGATTTGCGGCCCCACGTAATTCGACGAGCCTATTGCCGTCTAGCGGGTACTTTATTTAGTACCAAACAAAATCGCTTCCCATCTTCTGTGCGCTTAGATCTTTTAGACGACGCAACTGATTTTGATGTAGTTTTCGGTGACATAGTGATTCACATATAGAGCGCGCCTATCACTCAGGTCTTTGGTGCCGAGTGTTAGCAGATACTTTGCGATGGTATAACGCACATATAGTGACGGTTCATGCATAACCGAAAATATTAATAGATGCACTTATTAATGTAGTTTGATGTTATGACGTTTTTTGTTCGATTTGATAAGCATGGATAAAATTAAAGCCAAAATACAAAAAAATGCCGTCATTTTGCGTTATTTTTGCGTCATTATTACTACAAATATACGATGAAATTTTGATTTAAAATATCGATTTAAATATTATTTGCGAAGTCATTTTGATGGGTATTGTTTTGCTACTGATTGAGGTTGAGCCAGGAGCCTCGGTACTGTTCATACCCGTGATAGCAGTTCATACCTTGTAAGGCGCGCTCTATAGCAATGTATACTCTAAGGATTCAAGAGGAAGGTTAATGTATTGTAAATTGTTATTTTGTGCTAATTTATTAAAATATCATGATAGACTATCATTTAGATAGAAGATAAAGACCGAAGTATGTCGTCGAAAAATGCGAGCTTATTTTTTTTAAATATTTTTTAAAAAACAGCGTTGACATTGTTTGATTGTATTACTATGCAGACATTGAAATCAGAACAACCGAAAATAGATAAATGGTTCGTGGTAAGGATTCTCTCAAACTCAGAACTGATCAGATTAATGAAGTTTGCATAATCTTTTTGTACAAGGGCAAGTCAGAAAATTTATTTATTCATTATATATTTTCCTTAAAAATATGTAAACGAAAATATGTAATCAGTAGTAATCTAGTTAATTCTTCAAAAATTCAAAAATATAAAATGTTGTTATGTAAAAATTAAATTTACTTTTTGCTAACTTTAGGTATAATTATTTCTGACACATTATTAAATGGCCACGTGTATTTTTTTATATGTAATTAGTATTCTGTTTACTATTCTTTGTTTTTCATATAATTATGAGAATAAATACATTTTATTATAGTTAGCCACAAATTAGCAATGTTCCAATTTTTTCAGCCTGTACAAAGAAATGATCCTGATATGAAGCTAAGTCGATACGCATTATTTTTTATCAATATTCTACATTTGTATGGAGATCACACACTTGAATAAAAATTTTGCAAAAAAATGTCAATATGCCTAAGACTGTTTCCTTGTATTTATTCAATGGTTTCTGGTTTCCTCATACCATCCCAGTTACAAAAAACCCAATACTTGTATATTATTATGCAAATTATATTAATGTAGTTACTAACCTTCCGCCCGCGTGCACCTCGGTTAACGCGACCTTTGCTCATATCTTCTGTTCTACTGAACCGATTCCGATCAAATAAACGTAAGATTTTAAGTCTGAGCAAGCCTTATCTAACAAAAAAAACCGCATCAGAATCCGTCCAGTAGTTTTTGCGTCCATCGCGGACAAACAGACAAACAGACAGGAAATTCAAAAAAAATATTTACGTGTTCAGTATCGTTAACATAACATAACCCAACTATTTTTTTTTAAATATCTACGCCTATATCCCCGAAGGGGTAGGCAGAGGTGCTAGCAAAAAAATGTAACTCTTATAAAATCACTTCGTTGTCCATATCTCTGTCATGACTCATGAGCCGACAGACAGTAAATGAAATAAACACGAAAAATGATTTTAAGATAAGATATTCTTTACTGTACTTTATTGTGTCATAAAAGATAAAATTACAATTTGACGATATTAAATATAAAGGTATGATTCGGAAGCCGACCGCATACGACAAAGACCGACGCATGCAGCAGATCAGCATACCCATTACTTGTTAAACTCCGATACGGATAAAGGGGACCATTGAGAAGCCGCAATGAATTACGCGCATGTGCTGCGTGCGTCGGCAGTTGTCGTATGCGGTCGGCTACGGAATCATACCTTAATGCACAATGGGCAGCCTTATATCGGTAGTTAACAAAGAATTCATCCAGGCAACCTTTATTATCAACTTTCATTGCAAAGTTTTGGTTGAAACATCCTCTGTGGCGTAGCTAGTGGACGCGCCCGCTACGCAGGAGGCGCGGGTTCGATCGCCGCTCAGTGCAAATAATTGTATGCATGGATATGGGTATTTGGATTGGTCTGGTCGTTCCTCGGAGAGCACGTTAAGCTGTCGGTCCCGGTTGCCATGCGAACATCTGTGACTGTCGTTAGGGGTAGTTGGAAACCTAAAAAGTCTAACAACAACGGTCTAGCTGCAATGCTTTGATATCGCCTAATGTCGCCATTGGGTTGTGGAGGTCAGATGGCAGTCGCTTCACGGAAAATATAGGTGCGTGCGATCGGTCGACACTGATCTACCCGTGCGCACCACGCGCTCGCATTACAAAAATGATTAGTCTTGTGCCTAATCGGTCACTCAAAAGAGCGCTCCGAACTAGATCAGTTTAAGCAACGAACTAGTTCAGCTTAATAGTTCTATTAGTTCTATTCGGTCACTGAGCGCCGCTCAGTGCCCGAATACTTAACAACCGCTCAGTGAGCGGTTGTTAAGTATTCAAGCTCTATTAGTTCATTAGTTCTATTATATGCCAGTGTTGCCGTGTTGCCAACAACGCTTGGTCTAATATCGCCGTTTTTCATTCCCAAAGTAGCCTAAAGTAGCCCAAACGCCAAAATATCAATATGCATACATAAATTAATATAAAACGTTTTTTGTTTCAATTTATAACTATCACAATTTATTACTTTACAGTTAAAACTGTAAAAATAACTAAAAACTTAGTTTATTACCTAATGTTAAAGCTTTGTTTTTCTTTTACTTTGACTGAGTATTAATAATTTATTTTATATAATTTAAGTTTATAGGTATTGTTTTGACTTCACTCTAATTATACATTTATTATCTTACTAGCTGTTGCCCGCGGCTCCGCCCGCGTGGAATTCGGATTCCGTACAAACTTTTCTTTCGTGGTAAAATTGCCTCGGATACCATCCCCGTCAGCCATCAGGAGTGCCATGTGGAATTCGGACCCTCTAAACAGCATGCCGTCGCGGGTCTTCAGTTGCTGGAGTGTAAAATTGCCTAGGGCATTTTCCGCACCCCCCGGCTGACCCTGGGCCATCCACAATTTTAAGATGGCCCTCTCAGAAATGGGGAGCACGATGTCCCATCAAATTCCGGAAAGGGAGGAGACGGGCGTGAAGGGATGACAGGAGGCCGGACCTATAATCCTCACGTCCGCGCTCGGTGAACAGCCCTTCCCTTTCCTGCTCTCTACTGGGCCTCCTCGTAGTCAGAGGGACATGTGGGAAGCCTTTGAGCAGCCCTCTATAGAGCTGCTCCCGTTGCTGTATGTATTTGCCGTAGGCGGTAGCGCCTCCCCTGGGTGAGGGGCGTTAATGCCTCCGTTACCCAGGATGCATCACATGGAGGTTCCAATCCCGCATTCGGATCCCGTTACCGTTGCATCTTGTGTTCAGCTGACCTTCCCTGTCTTCGCTCGTGAAATACCTCGAACACCCGTGGTTGCACCCTTTTAGCCCATGCCCGTAATAATAATTAGTTTTCAAATAATGTATGGTAATTTACCGGATTTATTGACATTATAATTTCGTAATATCTTTTGAATAGAACGTCCGATTTCAATAATTCAAAAAGTAATCAACAGGTATTGAAACAATCTTAAATACCAAACGATTTATTTAGATAAGAATTAATATAAAGGTATAGATTCCGTGGTCTGACTTTGATCGGCATTTCGGCTTGAATTTATATCGTCGCGCGTTACTTTCATACTGCAATAGATTCTAAAATATTCATTATAATTATACAGTGTAAAGGGCAATTTTGATCTACATTAAATGTACAATGTATCTAACGTATTTAGTCAGATAAGGCTTAACACTATATTGTTAAAAATAGCTTCGAAAATGACACATATTTTTTTTATAATTTGTAAAAGATAAAAATGGTTATTGTGAGCTACCCTTATTAGATAGACATATGCTGTCGCAGACTTTTATGTAGATCTTTTTAAGTTATACATTTCTAAAGTACATTATTTTGTTCTATCTTCAATAGTTTTCGCAGCGTACACGATGTAAGGAATTTTTTAGGTCATTTTTTTTACACCTTGGGTTACATTATTGAAGTTTTATCCAGGATCCCTATTTTTTTGAAAATTAATTATAGCTTATGTTAGTCAGTGATAGTGCAGCTTTCTAATGGTAAAAAAAATTTTGAAATCGGTTCTGTAGTTCTTGAGTTTACTCGAATATAAAAATACAAATCTAATATTAGTAAAGAATGTATGGAAATCTGCCCGATTTATTGACATTTATGCTCACTGCTCCGCTCCCTTTAGTAGTAGCGAGATGTTATATAGCCTATGTTACTCCCAGATAGTGTAGCTTTCTATAGGTGAAAGAATTATTGAAATCCGTCCAGCAGTTTCGAAACCTATTCGTTACAAACAAAAAAACAAACAAACAAACAAACAAACAAACAAATCTTTCCTCTTTATAATATTAGTATAGATATAGATAGAACTGTTTTCTAATTTTTAAACAACAGCATTTGTATAAAAGATTACTTTTTAATGTTAATAGTTTTTCCTATTCGCCTTTCCAAAATTTTCGTCGCAGATTCTCGTTCCGAGTAGCCGAAAATCGCCTACGTTGGCAACACTGTCGGGAAAAATAAACAAACTCACAAAATTTTTACTAACATGTCACTAGGATTTAAGGAAATTCGTTAGACTGTGCCTTGAACTAATTGAACTAGAACACTGTACACTGTAAAATCGGAGCAATGCAAAAAGATCATTATTTCTTTTTCTCAATAAGGTACATATTGCAACTAGGTTGGTTAACATAGTTCAGAGCAAGTAGCGCCGACCGATGACCGAATAGACCGGTGACCGATTAACTAGAACACCGTACACTGTAAAATCGGAGCAATGCAAAAAGATCATAACATAACATAACATAAACTCACGCCTTTATCCCCGAAGGGGTAGGCAGAGGTGCTAGCACCCACATTTCGCCGTTTATGTTTAGGTCCCAATGTAATAGGTGGCGAGCCTATTGCCATTAACCGGGCACTTATAAACCTGCGATATCATTATTTCTTTATCCATAAGGTGCATATTGCAACTCGGTTGGTTTACATAGTTCAGAGCAAGTAGCGCCGACCGATTACCGAATAGACCGATGACCGATTAACGTTTGGGAAACAGCTCTATTCGGTCAGTACTAAGAAACGTTTCCTAATCGTTCATCGTTCGCGAATCGCGAACTACACAAGACTAAAAATGATGAGTCATGGCGGTGCGCAGCGCCCTACTTTACCTACTGCTACTATATTGTTATTGTTATGTATGTTTTTGTGTTTTATTTTTGTGGGTGTTATTATGTATTTTCTTTATGTGTGTGTTTAATAAACGTCTTTTCTTTCTTTCTTTCTTTCTTTCAGATGTCTAGCCAAATCCGCAGTTAAGACTGGTAAAGCGGACCCCAGACTCCGAGGTGAAAGCTTCGGTGAAAAATGCGACTGGGAATTAACGCTAGGATGAAGAAGATCAATGCAACGTTTTGGATATTTTAGATATTTTGTACTATGATTTTTGATTGCTTTATGGACATGCTTTAGGAAAAATCATTAAACAAATACAATTGTAATGAATATGCCGTGTGGCTTGGTATGGTACCAAAGGTTCAATCCTTGCTTGAAAAAAGTGGAGTTCAAGGAGTCAGATACAAGTTCCAGTTGTCAACAAAGAGCTTGTGCGAGCGAAAGTAATAAGTGAATCGTGGATATTGAAATTGGCTTGTGGCCCGAAGATCTGGGGTACGAAGCACGTTTTTCTGAATATCGCACTAGTTACAAATCCTCCTATCTTGGCCGTAAACCTCCGTTTCCATTTTCTTCACGTTTTTCCGAACTATTTCCTAGTCCTTTCTCTATCTTGGTCACATCTTGAATCATACCACAATATATATGTATCTTTCTTATGCAGTTCCTCACTTGGTCAATGTCACTCTAGCAATTTTTTTTATTTTTTTCAGAAATTGCAACAATGAAAACTACAAGAGCAATCCTCGTCTTGGCCTTCATCGTCTGCGCCGTCATCTCGTCTGTAGCTGGCTGTCCCGAATCCAAGTACTTCAAAGGACCTGCAACACGCTCACTGCCGACTGCCAGTTCCACTGCACCGTCCTCGAGAACGCCAAGATTGGTCAATGTCGATATAAGTTTCCTATTTTTAAATGTACATGTTGCTACTAAGAAGTAATTAAAGACTGAACTCAAGTTTTCGTCGCTACCCAATGGAACGGGATCAAAGTTTCACGCGGAGCCACGGACATAAACTAGTTTATGATAACCTTATTTTAAGTGGAAACCTTTTCGTACACCTTTATATGAAAAGTTGTAGACTTAACTCCTTTGCCGTCTGTACATGAAACTGGTTGAACCGTCTTTGTATGAATGTGATGAACTCAGTGAACTCTATTAGGTGTGGGCGTGTGATGTCGATTTAGTCGCTAAGTATTTAGTGAAAAGCAGACTCACCAGTAATTACCTTATCGAACAATCGGACAGAGACTGCAAACATTGTAATGTTATCTATCAATCGTGCATGTTAGCAATAAACAACAAGATTGTATATTATAAAATCTACGCCTGATATTGCCCGTGTGACGTCGGCAATAGTAGATAAATCATCGGAAGAACTGGACCAGCTAAGATTTAAATTTACATATTCGTAAATATTCATTATTATATCGTTCCGCTTGCCGCACTTAAAGTCATCACTATATAAGAAGCCCGTTTGGACGTTTATCGCTGCGACGTAACTAATGATGTAACCAAACGACTCGGTACTCGATACGACAAATTGATTCAAATTTCCTTAAGTATTTGATCAATTAGAATATTTATGTAATGTAAAGTGAAAGATCTGAATAGAAAATTATAATTATATACATATTATAATATTAGATTGCCTGACAACCAAATATTAGTGTTGATTATAATAATAATAATAAACATTGTAGGACATTCTACACAACGCTATCTAGACCCAAAGTAAGCATAGGTAGCTTAACTAGCTTGTGTTATGGGTTCTAGAATGCGGATAAACATACTTAGACCATTTTTTTTTGTAAATACATACATTATTATACATAGAAAATACCCAGACCAATGCAAATATTCATATTCATGCATACAAATATTTACACTGAGCAAGGATCGAACCCGCGCCTCCTGCGTAGCAGCCGCGTTCACTACCGCTACGCCACAGAGGCAGTTAAATGTAACTCCTGAAGGATGTTAATAATTCATGATTAAAAACTAAAAAAACGTTGTGTTTTTCTGTCCAACTGACACATTTTCCACTTTAGTGTCCCATAATTAGCTATTTATTAGGAAAAAAATGACCCAAACCTGATAATGTCAAAAACTCGCATTGTTTTGTAATAACAAAAATGTCATGAAACCTAAACTTTCACATTCTAAACATTTCTTTTAGGTCGAAAAAGACTCGACACTTAAATCGTCATATTTATTTAAAAATTTTCAGCGCGAAAATTACTACTAAAATAAAATACGCTTTTTTTCTATATTATTTGTTTATATTATTAGGTATTTTTATTTTATAATAGTAGCTGAATTACTTAGTTATAATTTGCAGCACTAACATAGGCACTAACCAAAATCACAAAATAATAGACGACAGATCGCGCGAGGTCAAAATTTTAAAACTTATTTTGCGATTTCCCAAAAAGTTGATTTTTTGGATTGTGGCAGTTTCGTTCTAAGGGTGCGATTTACTTTTAACCCTACGTCTCGGCCACTTTCAAGCAGCCATGGTCCCAGGGTGACTAAAGATGATATTTTTGAAGCTTAGGAATTTAAAAAAAACTTAGTTAACAGCAAACTCAACAAAGTCACAAATTGGGATAATATCATATCTGTCGATGAGACTTGGCTGAACTCGAATCATACCGTGCCGCAGTCGTGGACGGATGATACCAAGGCCTCTTACTCAAAAGTGCCAATAGGAAAAGGTGGACGCTTAATAATCTGCCACGCCGGGTCAGCTGGTGGCGGTTTTGTGAATGATGCCTTGCTCGCATTTGAGTTTCAAAAGAATATCACAGAGTGATTTACTAACCTGTTTACAAACCTCCCTGAACAGTGCACAATTAGTATGTACAATGGCACCGTAACCACTCAGTTCAAATAGATAAAGCACCTACTCAAGCAAACAAAAAGGCCGATTTAGTAGCATGGATACAAAGACCAGGCGTTGAAGCTGATACGAAATAGTTAAGAGCTGAATTGCTGCAACTGGTTAAAGAAATTAAACTTGCAAAATTAAAATATAAAAAATATATCGTGATCGATTTATTTTATCCTTAACCAATTATTCTCTTGTCTATGGACAGTATGAAAAAATCGTTATGGACAGCACTGAGTGTAGTAGGCGGTACCCATCAATGAAAATGTCATTCTACGTTTGAAAAATGTCATTGTTTTACGTTCTCAAAATTCAGAACTTCATGGACTTCAACTGTTCAAGCGGGCTTTTTATATTGCGATTACTTTAAATGAATTAAATTATTTTACTACTTTTCACAATGTCTAAACCAAATCGCACATACATAAAATATTTTCATTATAAGTTTGGCAATAATTTGCAACAATTATATAAAAAGTTATGAAAATATCGCAACACGGGGCCACACACACAATATCTTTAACAATTTATGTATTTTATTGTAATATAAATGTGTGAATGCGTTTAGCCTGAGGATAAATGTATCCTAATAATGCTTGCAACTCCAGGAGTGTCGCATCTACACTGCCGATACTGAAATCTAACTAGAATGACCATAACTATTGCGTTCTTATTTCTATTATTGATAATAACTAATTTGAATCATTGGTCTGTCACACAACAAAGAAAATAAAATTTTAAGGTTCGTTTCGTCATACGAAGAATTCTATAAGTATAAGGAAACTGACTGGAGTGTCACGAATGACTGATTAGCGTAATGCTAATTTATTTCTTCGGAGAACCAAGCAGTTGTTGATGAAAACAATACAAAGAGTTATCCTCTCTCTACAATTGGGTAAGAAAAACCCAAGCACCGAGCTAGCCTATTATCTTGTATTGTAATTATTATTGATAAAGCACGCGGTGATTAAATTTTGCCTATATATTTTGCTACATTTCAGTTGTGATCCATAGCTTGGTTAACTCTAGCAGTGGTTACACTGATTCGTTCTACATAGGTAAGCTGTTTCTTTTATTACTTACTTCTTCTATATCCTGGCGTGAGTCCCAGTCGCATCCGAAGCTTCTCAGGATCCGATATTTCCAGTTTTTATAAGGGGGGAATCTGGGACCGCGGTCACGGTTCCAAAAGACTCCCGACCCGGTTTAACGTGCTCTCCACTCTAATATCCATGCATAAAAATATTTAGACTGAGCGGAAATTGAATCCGCGTCCCATGCGTAGCACTCGAGTTCACTACCACCACGCCGAGACGAGTTTCCGAGATTATTGTGTTCAAATAAACTTCAACTAAATTTTTAGTCTACATTAGAACACTGTTTGAATACCACTAAGTCGAATCAATAGGCTTGTGTCCTATTTTTTTTATTATCGTAATCTGTACATTTTTCAATAATATGATTAACAGACTGTTAAAGTGAAATATTCTTACGACAAATAGTTTTAAAAATATTTGAATTTGAAAATACAATTTCTCGAGTCGCCCGAAAACGCTCCATACAAAATCGTCGCACGTGGTGACGTCACCGCGTGTTGTGCGTAGTGCAAAATGTATGGAGTGCAAGAGAATATCGCATCTATCTCGGTCCACGTTGCGTTTACACGTGTACAATGCATAATAAGATCGATTTGAAATTTAATAAGGAATCTAAAAATTTATAAATTGTGACTTAATTCGATTGTTTATATTTTGACCTACTTTGGAAATTGAAAATAATGAAATATTTATTTATTTATTTCATAACTTAATCCACCACCTTTACAGGGATGACCCCAAAACAGTACTGGACATACTAAATTAATAAATTAAGACACAACATACTAAATTAATTACAAAACAAATATTTACACAAAAAATAAATACACAAAAAATACACAAAAAGAAATACACAAAAAAATACACAAAAAAAAGAAAAAAACCAATGCAATAAAAAATAAAAATAAAATAAAATACCATTCATGGAATCTCATAACATAAATGATATAATATCATCTTTGCCAGCTCACTCCAGGAGTCAGAAAATATATCCACCCTGTCACTAATGCCATTTATAATTTTTATGGATCGGGTAAGAGGTGTTTTCTGGAGCAAGTTGGTCCTGGCTACAGGCACAACCAGTAATGGTGGACGTCTCCGCCTCCATACATACCGATCCGGAACGCAGAGGTTCAGATGCTTGAGTACTCCTGGATTACATACCTTACCTCTCAAGAGGTTGATTACATAAGCCGTGAGAAAGAATTCACGGCGTACTCTCAGCTGATTATACCCAACCATACCTAGTACAAATAATGTGGGATACATTAGAGGGTAAAATGGGTATACTCCGTGTAACTTCATATACAAGTACCTCGTAAACTTGTTCTGTATTTTCTGTAACATGAGTGTATAATTTGCTTCGTGTGGAGACCATATCATGCCATTATACTCAAGCTGACTCCTGACTAGTGCATCGTACAAAACTTTGACCGCGCTAATATTTGTAAAGTCCCGGGATTGTCTTAGTACGAATCCTAAGTTTCTGTACGCCCTTTTACAAATATTAGTGATGTGATTAGTAAATGACATTTCCTTTGTCATTAATACTCCCAGGTCTAGCACTTGTGTGACTCTTTGTATAGGCTCCGTATCTATTTTATATATGTGGGTTATCAGTTTCCGCGCCCGCGTGAAAGTTATAGTGGCACATTTAGAAATATTAAAGGCTAAGTTGTTTTGCTCTACCCACCTCACCACTCTATCAATATCGTTCTGTAAATTTTCACAGTCAGAGTCGTTTCTTATTTCGAGTAGTAACTTCAGATCATCTGCAAACAGTAAACATGTTGCATGTTTGACTACTGTTGGTAAATCGTTTATCATTATAAGAAACTCCAGTGGTCCCAAGTTACTTCCCTGATTTACGCCTGATCTAGTGAAATACGGTTCAGAAACACACCCGTTGTAGTCAACATACTGCTGCCGATCTTTCATATAACTTGCAAAGAACTCTAGCAAGTGTTGCGTACATCCGACTGCCGCAAGCTTGGCTAGTAATACGTCATTATCCACCACATCGAAGGCTTTTTTTATATCAAAGTACGCTGCGTCCACTTGCACTCCAGAATCAACCGCAGGCACCACCTGGGCCATAAAGTTTAGAAGGTTGGAGGAAGTGCTCCGGCCTGGACGGAATCCGTGTTGTGCGTCCGATATTAGCACACGCACCTGCTCTTGTATACGACGCTGAATGGCCGACTCAAATACTTTGGCTGGAGCGGACAATACAGCTACCGGTCTGTATCCTGTGACATCTGGTCCTGGCTTACCCTTCGGAACTGGAATAACTCTAGTAGTTTTCCAGCGATCTGGGTATATTTTTGTCTCTAATATAATGTTAAATATGTAGTGAAGAGGTGTCGCTATTACACTACTACAATCCCTAAACAGAAAAGGGGGAATGCCATCGGGGCCCGTCGACCGCTTTGGTTTCAGGCGCGTGAGTGCTTCACCAACGCTACTCAAGCTAATAGCTTCGATATGCACGCATATACCAGATGTCCCATACTCCTGTGCCGCTGCTATTGCCGCTTTTACATCAAGTTGCGGCGGTGAGCTAATATACGCCGATTTGAAAAAATCAGCAAAGTGTTTGGCACATTCGTCATTCGTAATCTGCTGCCCATCTTTCAAAATAGCCTGTTTATGAGCCGCCCCCTTCTTACTCCTTAAAAACTCCCAAAACGTCTTAGGGTCCCTTTTGAATTTATCTTCAATATTTTTCACATATTGTCTGTATGCCACCTCTATAGCCGCCTTAATACTTGTTCTGTACCTCGCGAACTCCCTGTAATCAGTATCCGATTTTGTCTGTTTATATCTTTTGTGGAGCCGAGCTTTGATTTTTAGGTCTTTAATAATGTCACTTGTGTACCATTCTGTGTATTGGTAACGTGATTGTTTATGATCCTGTTTTTTTCTCGGAACGTGTTCATCTAGAATGTTATTAAGAGTAGCGTAAAAATAATTAACTGCCTCCTCAATATTGTCAACCTCATACAATGCACTCCAATCTGTCATAGCCAAACTATAATATAATGCATGAAAATCCGCCTTAAAAAAATTCCACTGTGGTCGTAAAGTGGGTTCCCCGCGCGAGCGTGAAGCTGTGGTGTCCCCGGCAGATTCCCCAACTGCAGGTGTAGTGGTAGGACATACGCTCACCATTAGTGGTGGGTGTTGGGAGTCCTTGCGCACGATACTCTCGTCTGCCGCCATTACTGTTACCTCACCGGCTATGCCTGCACTCAGTACCAGATCCAGTTGACGATCCAAACAATTCGGTATTTTATTTCTTTGAGTGAACTCGCAATAGGATATAATGTACTCGTAATAACTATGAATACTAGAAGGAGCAGAATATAAGTTGAAATCACCGATTACAATATTACTTCCTTGTACCTTGTACATAACTCTTCCATTATATTAAACAACAATGTGTAATCGTTTTCTGAACTAGCTGGAGGAATATACACTACGCAACATACAAACAGAAACTTATTTTTTAAATATACCTCAGCACCTACTACTTCAAATACACATTTATCAATACATACAGTACTCGTAGATGTAGTGGTAGCATGTGAACCGCGTCCTCCGCCACCCGCCAATTGTATAACTCCGGACACGTATCTTGGACCTAAATCGCAAGACAAACGAGGCTCTGGCGACCGCGGATTGCTTTGTAATAATCTATGCTTGGTGAATATGAGCTCGTCCACCGCAGTAGCACCCCGTGCTATCCTCAAAAGACACCCAAGAAATGTGTACTGCGCGTATAGAGCACATTTTGAGCACATTTTAGGTCCAAGATACGTGTCTAGAGTTATATTCTTCGTAGCTCAAGACGGTGTGTGGCCACCAGAAACGCACCACCCTGCTTCCGACCATCAGTTCGGTCACAAATACATCTTAGTATTTGATATCCCGGGGGAACTATTTCCCTATCCTGTATAGATTCATTGCACCCAGACTCAGTAATTGCGTATAAATCCGCGTGTAGTGAACTTATATTATACTAGCTGTTGCCCGCGGCTCCGCCCGCGTGGAATTCTGATCCCGTTCATCGCTGATATATAGCCTATATGTTAATCCAGGGTATAACCTATATACATACCAAATTTCAACCAAATCGGTCCAGCCGTTTATGCGTGAAAGAGTAACAAACATCCACACATCCACACATCCATTCTCACAAACTTTCACATTTATGATATTAGTAGGATTATTATATAATATACATACATTATTGATAACGCACTTGTACTTTTCCACAATATTTATTGTTCTCCTAACCGGTTTCAACTCACGGCATTCTCAAAGAATGTAATATAATAATAACTTCCACCAAGTGCCATCAATCAACAGTATGAATAAAATAATGAAAAGTCATATTTTCAGTTTAATTGGGCAATATCTTAGTTTACTATGTATATTTTTTGAGAAAAAACTAAGATACTAAGCAGTATTGGTAAGGATCTGATGACCCAGGACACTACCCAATTATCTTAAAATACACAGCACGAGTGTGACTCCCTTGGTGTTACACTCGTCCATAGGCCACGGAAACCACTTTCCATCAGGTGGGCCGTGTGCCTGACTGCGACCTTATCTAAAATCCATCATTATTCCACAGATCAAAAATTACCTCAAAACTACAAAAATGAAGACATCTGTGGTTATTATCGCCTTGTTCATCATCGCTGGCGCCTTCATCTCCACTACCTCTGCCAGGTGCCCTGACGCCAAGTACTTCAAGGGTACATGCAACGCGCTCACTCAGGACTGCCAGATTCACTGCACTAAACTTGAGGGAGCCAAGAGTGGTCAATGTGTGTACAAGTTTCCATCGTTTAAGTGTACTTGCTGCTACTGATAAGGATAATTATGTTATTACTTATTATTGATTAAAATATCTACTATGTACTTAGCATAACTATATTATGTAACACTACATTATTAGCTGTAAGTTTTCCTAAGATGTCATAAATAAATAAATAAATAAATATTTTTTAATGTTTCTCTCCCTGTACGTGTTTCCTATAATATTTTGAAGACTAGATTACACTAAAAGCAACTATTAGGTAATCTGTGCTAAAAGTACTAAAAGTGCTAAAAGTACCACCAACTATTAGGGTTTTTTTTTTATATGGGACTCGTCAATTTAACTTCGCCTCGCCTGATAGTAGGCTAAGGCAAAAAAGGAAAGAAGGCAAGGTCTCTGAAAAGATGGTTACCATTTACAGACACGTACAACTATAAAGAACAACACCACTAACTATTAGGTAATCTGTGCCAAAAGTACCACCGTGTATATAGTATGAGATGGCTTCGTCCATTTTCGTAACTGATTTTCATAACCAGCTACGAACGTGGAATTTTTTTTTTGCTTTCATAACCAGTAATGAAAATAGAATTAAATTGTCGTTTTCAGAACTAACTGTCATAGTCAGTAGATATTACTGACCTTGGGTGTACGGGGATTCTATTACGATCTTCGAGGTCTAGGCCAAACTTTACAAGACAAACTTGACAAGGTTCAGGTAGGCTTTCCTGTCAAAGTTGGGAAGTAAAACACCAGTTGTTTAATTGACTGCCTCTGTGGCGAAGTGGTAGTGAATGCGGCCGCTACGCAGGAGGCGCGGGTTCGATTCCCACTCAGTGCAAATATTTGTATGCATGAATATGAATATTTGCATTGGTCTGGGTGTTTCTATGTATAACATGTATGTATTTACGTAAAAAAATATTATTATCTAAGTATGCTTAACCGCATTCTAGAACCCATAACACAAGATAGTTATGCTATGCTTACCTAGAGAGCGTTGTGTAGAATGTCCTACAATATATCGCTGAGCTAGTTCAATAGTGAAATATATTGCAAAAGTAACTCGAATCGAGCATACTCGATTCAAGTTATTGTTAGGTTTTTACATACTATTACGCGAAACTTCTTAATCTCAAAATAATCTGTTTTTTTTCTCTCTGTCTCTATTAAGTTATTTCTCTCAGTTTTAGATATTTGTCCTAATTCTATTTTATATTAATATATGGTATACCTATATTTAATTTTTTTGAGGTAATCACTTTTTCACTGTATCATGTTACGTAACAATAACCTCTCATTCTATTTGAAATCAATAAATACATTAAAATATTATATAGAAGGCAGTTTGTGTACATGAAATTCAATTTCTGCAGTTTTACAAATCCTTACTAATATTTAAATGTGAAAGTAACTCTGTCTGTCTGTCTGTCTGTTACGCTTTCATACCTAAACCACTGAACCAATTTTGATGAAATTTGGTACAACGATAGATTAGACCTTAGGAAAGGACATAGGCTATGTTTGGTCGCGGTAACCGACATCCACGCGGGTGGAGCCGCGGGCAACAGCTAGTAAAATATAATTTTTAATTATTATTCATTAGCCATACAAATAATAACGAACGAAACGGAATCAGTCACGACATCTAAGCCTTTACGTGCATAATACACTCATTTCCTGTTGAAAATTGGTGACGTGACTCGATACTATAATGTTTTAGATAATGTACACCATGAGGAACAGTTTTTCTTCACATCTTTTGTACAAAAATTGTACTGCATTTAATTTCTTTACAGAAGATGACATACCTATATCCAATACACTAGTCGCTTCATCATAAAGTTGTTCGACTGTCACTTGGTTGACGTATCGTCAGCCTTTGAATGACGCGAGTCGAAACATAGGACCGTGATCCTATGTTGTATTGGGGCGGATTTTCACGTCAACTACGCATCTAGTTACTTATTAAGTAACAATTTAAATCAAGGCCTACAAGTATATCAATCCTCATATTATTTAAGTTAATTTTAATCCCAATGTTACTAATATAGTATTTAAGCAATTGTACTAACACACAATGAGCCCCTGTAGCTTGAAAATAAACAGTTTTTATTTTTATTATTATTATTATTTATATCAATCAAAAACATTAAGAGACCCCAGACTCCATAACGCAAACTTCACTACGATTATTGATGATGATTCTCTTTGTCTTCTTCTTCTTCAAGTCTATGGCAATTATCAGTGGCATGTTCACGTGCTCAGCCTAAAATTCGACGACACTGTCGGCCCCCGCTGTTGTTCAAGTCCTCAATTACGCAAGTATTTGAACACAGCCTACACGATAGAACGAAATAAATAATTAATTTAAAAATGAGTCCGAGAAACTGCGTTTTAATTCCTCACACAAAAAACTGCCAAGATCAAACACACAAAAAACAAAAGTGCCAGACCCGTATTCATCATTTCAGTGAACGCGGTCCGGGGACATCCAGCCATCATATATCAACGCTCGGAGCACCGTTATAAATTTTTCGGTCAAGAAATTGGTCGGCCTCCGTGATATATACCGGTTTAGTCAGAGTAAATACTTACTAGCATAGGGGCTATCATGAAAAATTTATGGCTAGCAATATAGAGCTTGATGAAACTTGTGGATGGACACGATTTTTTATTCCTCATTTTTATCTAAGGGTATGTTGTGTTGATGGTCTCGTGGTATTTTGTAATGAATTTTGACAGTAAAGCCAGCGATGAAATTTCGTCAGTGCGTAGCTTAATAAGAGGGCTATCGCTCTAGTCTCAATAGTCCGGTTGCTAGTCCGGTTGATTGGACTACTGCAACTTTTCAGTAGCAGTAGTCCGGTTGTCAAACGGAATCGAACTGTACTGTACTGTACTGTAACTAGAGGGGCTATATAATGCGCTGTGTAAAAAGCGTATCAAATTTTTTCTAGCTTTTACTCTTCTGCAGTTGAAATAATATTTAATATAGCTTTTGCCCGCGGCTCCGCCCGCGTGGATGTCGGTTATCGCGACCAAACATAGCCTATGTCCTTTCTCAAGGTATCTAATCTACCCCTATACCAAATTTCATCAAAATCGGTTTAGCGGTTTAGTCGTAAAAGCGAGACAGACAGACAGACAGGCTGACAGACAGACAGACAGACAGACAGAGTTACTTTCGCATTTATAATATTAGTAGGGATAGGGATGACGGTTCTTGTGGAATGTTCGTCTACATTATCTTGAGGTTTGGCTAGCAAAGAACGTAAAAGGATCTCGTATATTAGCTTATTATATTATTTATCTTATGTCTGTAAAGTGTAAGAACTTACCTTTGTAAGCCTTCAGCTTGTCATTATTCGAGGTGAACTCAAATTGACGTGTTCTACATTAAAAATATAAATATTTCGGCAACTCAAATATAACAAATTCAATTAATATTGTCAAAGCTTACTTTACGTTTTAGGGCTAATTACGTTGCTTTTCAGCAATCATGGGTTAAAAGAAGCCCCTAACCACATTTGCTGAAGAAAAAGTAACCAAAACCGATCTCGATAAAATAGCGTACATCCAAAAGTAAATGAAACAAATCGCACTAATAATTTGTTGAAATCAGTTTTATTTCCATCAACATTCCCATAAACTAAACAATTTAAATTCTTAACTTGTATAGTGATACTAAAAATACCATGGTATATTATAACATATTGTCTATCGTGAATACATCTTAAAAGACAAAACAAATTGTTGCACAGCTTTAACAAAACATTCACCATATATTTCCTTCAGTAATAAATATTGTTCTTCCGCAGGACTCACGTATACAGTGCTCAGTCAATCACAGATCATGAAGGAGTGTTGTTGTATAAATACGTTGAGGACCGTCCCTTGTATTTGTCAATGTTCGTGCGAGGGAACCTTGCTATATTTCTTGAGACGCCATTTCGTTTAGAACAGGGTGAACGGAAGGTTAGGTTGGATGTATCTTGAGAATCTATATGTATGCATAGATGGGTGAAAATTCTTGCTTTTTATAATGCTTGTGTATCTTTTTTGTCCATTTTATATAGTGTATATACCTAGCTTTTACCCGCGGTTCCGCCCGCGTGGATGTCGGTTATCGCGACCAAACATAGCCTATGTCCTTTCTCAAGGGCTTCTTCTTCTTCTGTCGAATCGATGGTGCTTCTACTCTCAAATTCTATTTTCCCAGTATGCTGCTACCTGAATCGCATTCTCGGAGGCACTCAGTCCTCCGGTGTACAGGTAGATGGACATGCAGCACACGTTTGCAGGTGGGCCATGGTCTGTGGAGCTACTCCACACTCACACCCCAGATCCACGTCATCTGAGTAACCCACCTAGACCGATTCTCCCTGCTTCGGCCGACTTGTGTTGAAGTCTATTTAGGGACTTCCACCTGATCCAGGGGAGGTCATGTCCGGGGGGAAGACTCTCAAGGGCTAATCTAACTAGTGGTTTAGACGTGAAAGCGTAACAGACAGAGTTACTTTCGCATTTATAATATTAGTATGGAAGTATGGATATGGATAACAACATTTGTGTGTTCGCATTTTGTAGACTCCATCACCGTTCGTGGAAGAGGTAAGACATGACGGTATTTCCGCCCCAGTCGAGCAGTCCGACTGGAAAAATTACCTCCGTCTTACAGTATACCGCGGCTGTAATAACCTTGTGTTGTATTCCCGGCTGTGAGTAGGGTAGCCATAGCTCGCTGGAGAGGTTTGTGCTTTCAGTAGGAAGATCAAAGGCTTGTCCTGCTTGTCTTCTGCGTTGACAACACAGAATCTCTCTGTTTTTACAGGGTCGGCAGCTTGAGGTCACTTCCTTGGTGTTACACTCGTTCATAGGTCCCTAGTTTTAAACTGAAAGGCTACAAGAACTCTTAAAACAGGTCAATAATTGAACTGCTGTCATTGTACCAACTGCAAAAATCACTTTGTAATGTCATATAATTAAATAAGATTGCAAAGTTACATTTGCAGTTGGTAGAATGACAGCAGTTCAATTATTGACCTGTTTTAAGAGTTTATGGTAAGGCCGCAGTTTGGGGAATTATACTGTAATTTTCCAGTTTTCTAGATTCTGTTCTCGTGTCGAGTAGTTGTTCCTATATTACAGCTAAACAAGTTTAGTAGGATAACGGTGCCTAGTTTGTTGAGCTGTTTTCAAGATTTGCGCTTAGCTTAAATACATGTTGTATTTATATACAAGATTAGCTGTCCCGGCGAACTTCGTACCGCCATATTTTTCCAGTTCCCACTGCACCTATTTTCTCATCCTTTATACCTTCCCTGGACCCCCACGAATATTTCAAGACTAAAATTAGCCAAATCGGTTCAGCCGTTCTTGAGTTATAAAATAACAACGAAAAGTGGCATTGAATTTTATATATTAGATTATCATTTGACATTCCTTGTCAATACAATCTAATTTCTTTTAATTTACTAGCTAAAACTTCCCTCAATAGCCACTGACATAAAACTCTGCATCAAACTCAGCAAGAAAGAAGCCCTCAGCAAACAGGGTCCATATTAACAAGTTGTACAAGTGCAGAATATGTAAATCTGTTGAATCTGTCGTCGACACGCGAATCTCGAACCGAGTTTAATATCCCGATTCCTTTCACGGGAATTATTCGTTCAAGATATGTACTTAGGCGGGTCGGTTTATAAGAAAAGCTTAGGTTGGATCTAGTTAGAAAGTGTGTAAAGAGATTTTAGAATCTTTCTAGTGTCGCTTAGTAGTAATAACATTATTGAAATTGGCACTAACATTTTCTTTGCAATTTCAAATCATTATTGAAAATAATGTAATTAGTAAAATAAAAAAGTTCATAACCTATTTAATCTCAATCGTAATCACTTAACATAATGCCATATTTGCTATGAACACATGCCATTTAAAATCTTCACTTATCTTCTTTTGGTAATATATAAGAAAATACTATCATTTTATTGTATGA
This sequence comes from Eilema depressum, assembly GCA_914767945.1. Classification (NCBI taxonomy): domain Eukaryota; kingdom Metazoa; phylum Arthropoda; class Insecta; order Lepidoptera; family Erebidae; genus Eilema; species Eilema depressum. The sequence continues at coordinate 18,660,068 of OU612031.1, read as the reverse complement.
AATAAGAAACGTGAGGCCGAAAATTATAGTTAGCTCTGCCTAGCCCTTTGGGGATTCACAGGTGTGAGTATATGAGTATCATCATCACTATCATTATCATCAGCACTACATATTATAAAACAAAGTCGCTGTCGCTGTCTGTCCGTCCCTATGTATGCTTAAATCTTCAAAACTACGCAACGGATTCTGAAGCGTTTTTTTTAATAGATAGAGTGATTCAAGAGGAAGGTTTATATGTATAATACATGCATAATATTGTAGAGGAACACTAACAAATCCGGATCAGAATACCACGCGGGCGGAAAATATGGCGGTACGAAGTTCGCCGGGTCAGCTATATAATATAAAGTAAGAAAATAACCAAATAAAGTCTTCAAACGTCATGTCAACTAAAAAACAACACAATCAACCCATCACCCCTTAGCAGCAAATATATCATGCTCGCAACTCGTCATGATAGATTCCACACCATTTATTACTTGTCCAATACAGGAATATATAATTTTCTTAGCAATATATTTTCAGAAAAATCTAATCAGTAAGCGAGCAATAACTCATACATGATATATATGACTACTGAACAAAGTTTATCTCGTAATATACATATTAGTTCCGTCTAAGACAAAGGCGGCAGCGACTAATCCTGAGTTATGGATGATTCACGTTAAACCGTTCGTGAAATAAATCTAATAACAACTTTTTGCAACAACAACAACAACATACAATAAAATAGATAAAAACTATTTTTATTAGATTATTTTTATCAATGAAAATATTCCAAAACAATAAATAATTATCTTTAAGTAAAAAGATAAGACGGAAGTTTATCACAATTTAATAGTGTAAATTACAAATAGTAAGAGTGTGGGAATAACTAATTTTTATTCTACGATGGAGACCAAGCCTAATAAATAACACTATTTTTATAAGACTGCATATTTATATGAACATATCTACTGCTCTTACAGTAAACTGCTTAGTAAAAAAAAGGGTCCTAGGTTCAAGCCTTGGGTCTTAACCCAGGCTTCAAACCTAGGACCTTTTTTATACCACTTAAAAGCACACTACCCATCAGATGGAAAGTGGTTACCGGGGCCTATGACGCGTGGAATACCAGAGGAGTAGTATAGAAAATAGAGTGTCTGTGCCGTCAGTGCAAAAGACAAAACAGGACAGGCCTTTGGTCGTCCCACTGACAGCACAAAACCTCTCCAGTGACCTCTGGTCACCCTACTCACCACCGGGAACACGAGGTTATTATAACCGCGATATTCTGTAGGGCGTTCCATTTCAAATATCTTCATTCCATTATAAATTAGATTATATCATTTATTATATATCTTCGGGGTCCAAGCGTGGACCCCGAGTTTAGAAATGGACTCTTCTAATGCAATCGGGAATATCACTAATGAGGACCTTTATTTGCCGTACCTATTGGTTCCCGGTGGAGTAGAATAATAGGGCCACCCCATCTCTTTCTGTGTGTGTCGTAAAAGGCGACTAAGGAATAGGGCTATTTTCCATCCAACAGTCATGCCCGCTAGACGGCAATAGGCTAGATCCCTATTACGTGGGACCGAAAATCAAAGTGGGTGTTAATACACTTCTGCCTACCCCTTCGGGAATTTACAGGCGTGTTTATATGAATATGTGTGAGGACTTTTATTAATTATTAATGGGTTGTATTTAACGCGGCCACAAATTAATCCGAAAAGCAGGTAGTAAAAAGATTGGCAGCTATAGTGAAGGATCATTTTATTTAATTTATGGGTGTCAAAATTACTGAATGTGGCGTACAAAAATACTAAGTGAGCCACTATTTATGGATGGTTATAAAAAGTTGGGGCGCGCTATACTCGAATTCTCATAACTTCACAATTTAGCAACACACGGGTCACTCAGTATTTTAGTCGCCTACTCAGTATTTAAAGTAACTCATACTCAGTCGTCCATTTATTATTTTTGTCGCACGGATTATTATATCCCATTATTAATTACAAAATCGCTTGTAAATTGAACCGTTTACGAACGCGGTGCTATGAGTGCTATCGATATTTGCATACAAATTGGCCCAACACCACTTCACTAGACTTGAACGATCTCGTTCAACTACTAGATTATAAATAGTCGATATTATGCAGTGACGTCCCCATTATCGTTATAGTCTTAAGTAGGCGTGTTCTTGACCTCTGTTTGTGACATTGCAGATTGTCTTAATTGCAATCCTGTATTTTTTTTTATTTAATTTATAGTATTGGTGGAGTAGTGATCGATATTCAATCGATATCGATCGATACTCGACTAATATTATCTGTATTCTTTCACTCAGTGGACCTAGCACCTTGTCTATGGTTGCGTGCGAGCAAATCTGCAAGCGTCATGTCAACATGGCGGTTGCAGTTGATTGTATTTGCCAAAAGAGTACGTATTAAAATCAAAACCCAAAGGCTATTACGGCCTAATCGTGTAATTTTGGGCCGGAAGTGGGTTCCACCACCGAACCAGCTATAAAAACTGGGGGACGAGCCACTCCGAGCTCATTATCTGCTGGCTTCGGTTACAACTACCTTCGGTTAAGATACTGTCCGTCCCGGGTGAGAATACTATATTTTTTTCATATTGTGTGCTAATTTCTTTTATTTTAAGGTGGCGCATTTGGAAACATGAGAATGACGAATGACGTGGTTCCCATCTTTTCCATCAGGAGTTATTCCTATAACTCTCGTGATTACTATCACTATATTTTACCACGATGACACGTCGTACTCATGTCGCCATTGCAAAGCTCTTCCAGGTACATCTTGTCTTTTTACGTGAGCGAGATGTGCCATATTTCAATTTAATCCATCCGATAAAATATCGTATATGGAATATTTTCATACTCGTCACGCCTATGCGCGAGGGGTAAACTTCATTGGGGCGTCTGCTTTTTACGCGAGCGGCGTCCGACCATTTTTATCTTATTTTAATTATTCGATTAGAATAATTTGCAAGGCTTATTGTTTCTTAGGCTGTTTTATTTTCCTTCTGCTTGTCAAAAGGACAGTGACCTGCCGACCATGGGGTCATCGACCTCCTGATCTTTTACCATCTACCTACCTACCCTATTCGGTGTAACTTATTTTCTGTGCATCTGTTCTTCTGCTTGCAATATTTTTGGGTGTGGCTTTTACTGTAATGACCTTTTTGCACTAAGTGCCTGGGAGAAGCTTGACCACCTGCTTTGGACCTTACCTGCCACGCCCGCACTAGCAGTATGTCATACAACATACTGATTCTGCTTCTGCACTATATTTTCCAGCACGAGGACCCGAGGCAGCAGCTAGCAGCTAGCAGAGATTATCTTCGCCGTTGAACGAGCCACGCGACGGTTCGTGTCGGCGCGGCACGTACTCCAGCGGCGAAGCTAAGTGCCCTGCTGCCCACATCGCGTCGGGTCAAAGTCAAAGTCAAAAGTCAAAGTCAAAAATCATTTATTCTGTATAGACCATCAAAACGGCACTTACAAAACGTCAATAATATACATATATGTACTAAAGACTAGCTTAGCAAATGGACCACCGGTTCGAAACGCGGCCCCGGCCTGAGAAGACTCCGGCAAGAAACTCAGCGGGCTTTTTTTTTTTGGTCTATTTACAAAAAATGCTTAGTCTACTTAGTCTAAATACAATCATTTGTTTGAGAAGCATGCATGAGTGAACAGCTCAATTCCAAGCAAGTTTATCATCTAAATATTCTTGTATTTTATAATAGCCTTTTTGGCACAATTGCCTCTTAACTTCATTTTTAAATTTATTTATAGGTAAATCCCTAATTTCATTAGGGAGCTTGTTAAAAAAGCGTATACAGTTACCCTGGAAAGAATTACTAATTTTTTGGAGTCTGCTATCACAGACTACAAGATTGTTTTTATGTCTCGTATTTACGTTATGCCTGTCACAAATTTTTGGAAATTTGGAAATATTTTTCCTTACATACATTAGGTTCTCGAAAATGTATTGTGACACTACGGTCAGAATGTCTATTTCTTTAAACTTTTCTCTGAGGGATACTCTTGGGCCCAAATTATAAATAGCTCGCACAGCCCGCTTTTGTAATATAAATATTGTATTCAAATCCGCGGAATTACCCCAAAGGAGAATTCCGTAGCTCAAAATACTATGAAAATAACTGAAATAAACTATTCTAGCCGTATCCACATCTGTCAGAGTCCTAATCTTTTTTACAGCGTAGGAAGCTGAACTTAATCTACTGGCTATTTTATCAATATGTGATCCCCACTGCAGTTTGGCATCAATACTTAAACCTAAGAACACTGTTGATTCCACAAGGTTCAACACCTGACCATTGAGTTGTACATTGGTTTCCACCTGTTCAACATTAGGTAGGGTAAATTTAATACATTTAGTTTTATTCCCATTAAGGCAAAGATTATTTGTACTAAACCAATGGACCACTCTTGTTAGTGCACTATTCACTTCGTCATAATTGTTTAGTTGCCTCTTAATTTTAAATATTAGCGAAGTATCGTCAGCAAATAAAATAATACTATTTTTGTCTCTTACGTAGTAAGGGAGGTCGTTTATATAAATTAAGAATAAAAATGGTCCTAGTATCGAACCCTGTGGAACGCCCATCGAAACCACAGATCCTACTGAGCGTGTACCGTTAACATCGACCCTCTGAATTCTATTGTTCAAATATGAAGTCAGAAGATCGAGAGCCTTGTTCCTTATTCCGTAATGTTCTAATTTCCTGATTAATGTGTCATGGTGGACGCAATCGAAAGCCTTGGATAGATCACAGAAGACACCCAATGCATCATGCTTATCTTCCCAGGCTTTGTGAATACAATTTAACAATTCTACACCAGCATCGGTGGTCGAACGTCCTTTAGTAAACCCAAACTGTTTATCATGAAACAGTTTGTTTTCACCAAAATGGGTTAGCATCTGTCCTAGAATTAGTTTCTCAAATACCTTACTCAAGGTCGGCAACACAGAAACGGGTCGGAAATTAGAAGGATCTGTGGTGCTGCCAGCCTTGAACAAAGGTATGACTTTGCTATGTTTCATTAAATCAGGAAATATACCGTTGCTGACACAGTCATTAAACACAGTTGCTAGATGGGGAGCAATGACATCAATAATACTTGATACAGTTTTGACTGATAATCCCCATAGATCCGCGGTCTTTTTAATATCAATAGATTTAAACGCTTTGGTGATATCCTTGCTATTAACAACTGAGAATACGAAAGTGTCCTCACATTTTTTTACTGATTCCATAAGCAATGACTCGGCGGAGGTGGAAGACGACTGGAGAGTTTTGGTTGTCAATAAGGGAATGTTTGTAAAAAAAATTTCAAACTCTGTCGCAACTTCCATGTCCTCCGTGACATGGCGATCTTCTATTTTTAAATGGAAATCTCTTGCAACTGATGAAGATTTCCCACATTCAGAATTTATTATGTTCCAAGTAGTCTTAATTTTATTAACAGAATTCGCTATTTTCTTTTTAATGAAGTTTGACTTCGCAAAGGAACAGGCTCGCTTGAATATTTTGGAGTAATTTTTAACATAATTCTGAAAAGCAGGGTTGAAATTGTATGATTTTTCAGAATACAGATCAAACAATCTCCTCCTACTTCTATAGATTCCCGTCGTTGCCCAGTCACTGAAAATAGGACGCTCGCCAACCGATATTGTTTTTGAGGTAAAAATTCTCCCAAACTCAGTATTGATTAGGTTAATTAGATCCGCATAAGACTCTTCTACACTAGTATACGAGGGCAAGTCGGGTAGTTTATTCACTATACTTTCTTTAAAAGAGTCTAAACGATGCTGGTTAATCGGCACAAATTTAATTTCCTTTTTACTAACTTTACAATTATTTCTCTCACAGGATATTAATTGACCACGGTGGTCCGAGCCTACCGCATCCACAATACATTTATTAATTGGTTTAATATCTGTGAAAATATTATCAATACATGTGGCACTAGTTGCAGTTATTCTGGTAGGTTCCAAGAACATATTAATAAGATTAAAGGACTTGAACAGATTTAACATTTTGTTTCTCTCTACTGGCACTAGGGTGTTTTCTAAAATATTTACATTGAAGTCTCCACAAACTATTATTGCCTTTTTGGAGTAACGGCATTTAAAAAGCGCTTCTTCCATCCTTTCTTCAAATCTTGCATAGGGCGCGTCCGGGGGGCTGTATACGCTTAATACAATGAACTGCTCAAACTCAATACTCGCTATCTCAATAACTCGCTCAATAGAGAGGCTTACTAAGTCTTTACGTTCTTTAAATTTTATATTCTTATTAATAATTATTAGGCTGCCTCCACGTTTGAAATTTCTTCTACTGAACGAGCTTGCGACCTGGTGCTTTTTGAAGTTGAACATGATCTCATGGTCTTTCAACCAATGCTCAGTTACACAAAAAATATCGATATTTTTAAGGGTCATGTGCAACTCCAATTCCAATTCTTTGCCCTTTATCAAGCCCTCAACATTCTGGTGCACCAGGTTTAATATCTTATTTTTACTATTTAAATTGCATACGGGAGACTCGACTGTCTCAAAGGCCGTATGACCATGTCCAGTACATTGGGACATATTGTAAAAAAAGTTGCTAGATTTTTTATCTGTTGTCAAGAAGTCCTGTCACTTATTTTGGATAAAATTATCCACTATGTCAGTATTGTTATTATTATGTCGCTCAATAAAAGCTATGTTATTAGACAGAAAGTTGCCTAGTACATTTGCAACCTGTCGTTGCAAAGATTTCGATAGTGTAAAACTATCAAATGTCAATATAAAATTGTTCTGTAATACATAATTACAGTCGAATAAATCTATGGTCCTACAATATGTAGATATGGTATGTAATTTTCTATTTATATTATACCTTATGTTATTTTCCCCAACTGTAAAAGATTTACTGTAAGGTAATGCGCACAATATTACCTGTTTAATTGGTAACTTTGTTAATTGATCATAAAAACTTATGAAGTCATTTATATTTGATTTACCTCTTCTGCCAACAAGTATTACTAACGTTGTCTGTGAACAGTGTGTACTAGATACTGCTCTTTTAATTATTTGGGAGTAGGAGGCCCCAGGAAATGAATTTATTATGACTGAATGACCCAATTGACCACTCAAATGACAACTTAAACCCTTACCAATTTCATCACAATACACAACCGTTTTACCTGTATTTAAAGGTTTATTTATTGTTGTTGTTACAGGGCTACAACTGATGGACATGTTAGACTTTGTAGAATTGTCACTGTCTACAGGGACAGGACAGGGCAGTGAGGTCAACCCGTCCTGGGATGTTACAGACAGGGTGGAGCACGGCAAGGATGTATCCCAGTCACATCTCTGCCTGTATAGGTTTTCCAGTGAATGAAACCTTGCTTCATTACTATGACATGAGTCCACTAGGCTATTTAATGCCTCAATGTACTCCCCTATTTCTTTTTGTGCAATTTGGTATTTTTGTGTAATGGAATTTAAGGAGTCATTCAAACGCCTGATTTGTAGTTGTTGCTGATACATATCAGACTCATATTGCTCTGTTTGAGCTTTGCCTACCTCTATTATTTGTCTTAGCTGCAAATTAGTTTTACAGGCCCTACGACACTTGTTGATGCCCATTTTGAGGCACCTTATCTGTTTTTGTGACTTTGAAATAAATTTATTTATTTTTATATATTTTTTAAACTTATTTCTGCCACTACCAATTAACCCAACTGAAGAATCCAACAGTGATTCATTAACACAGGCTTTAATAATAGATGTACTTGGAATGTCAGGTGTTCTAATGTCTATCAACTCCGCGGTGATGCATGGCTCAAGACAAATCAGGTCAGGCTCCCCAGCCACCAGCTCATTATAGAGGCTGTTGGAGAGGGCAGCCTCATCCGCCAATCTGACTGATTCCATGTGAGTGATGGAATTATGTACATCACTCAATTCACACTCCAGAAAGCTTATGCGTTTCAAAGCTTGTTCGTGGGTGTTGCTGCATTCCTCTAGGCCTGTCAGTGTTGCCTGGAGGTGATCCCGCTGGAGTGTAAGCTCCACAACCTGATTATGTAAGCCGGTCAATTCTTTTTTAAGTTGGGTGTTTTTCTCGACTACAACCAAAACTTCCCTTTCACTTTCTTCCCGTTCTTCCATCAATTGCTTGTTTAGGTTTTTGTTTATCTCCAGCTCCTTTAAGGCGAGGTTTAACTTCTGTTGTAAATCCCGGGATAGAACACTACGGGTCATCATTATTGTTATTTTTCTTATCAATTAATTGCTTCACAAGGGTGTATTAGGTGGTACTGAAATGAAAAGAAGGGTGGTTAGTAACTAGGTATAGTATTGATAAGGTTAAGGGAATAAAAAGTAAGTTTATTGCAGATAATTTTTTAGGTTGAGAAGGGAGGGTACAAAAACAAAAGAAAAGTTTATAGGTATGTAGCTAAAGTAGACTAGAAATATGTTTGAAACTGTACTGTGTGAGTGTGTTAAACTTGTCTGAGGCTATATTGTTGGCGTCGTCAAATTGGCTTCCACAATTTGTCAAGGCAATTGAGACTGTAACAGAGCCCGCTGTGTGGATGGACGTTGCTCACAGTTATGTGAGCGTTTGTGTAGTATTGTAATGTACAGAAGGTGTAAGGAATAAGTGTAGCACCAAATACTTCCCCTGATTTCCAACGTAGCGTAGGCACAAGTTTCAAAAACAGATTCAGTTACACCAGTTTCACCAGTTCCTCAGTTCACTTATTTAGTCGTTTTACAACAATTGACGCAGCAGAAAACTCACAAACATTAATGTTATTGTTAATATAACTAAATTAAACAATGCAATACAAATTATTCAATAAATAACTAATTTATTTTAATAAATTTATACGAGCTACAAATTTAACAATTTAAGTGTCCGTGTCCGTCTAACTACTCAAACAGAATTTTTCGGTCGTTCTCATCGCCTATAAATTCAGTGCTGGTCTTAATTAATATTAACTCACCCCCTGAGATTCTTCTTATTAATAATTATAATTGTAATAACCAACTTCCTGGATTACAAATTGGAAATCTTTTTTAGCATCTTTCATTTAGTCTCCAATTTACTTTTAAACTTTCTATTTCACCAAGTATCTAATATCTAACTCTCTAAACTCAAACACTTCGTTTCAATGGCGCCCAATAATGGTTTTTTTTCCAGCTTTTTAAGATGAGAACGGCCCGTAAGTGATTTATTTAATTTTTTCTTCCCTTACCATCAGGTGACTTACTGGTGAAGTGAATTAACGTTTTAGTGGCTTGATGCAATCTTTCTTGTCCTTTTGGGAGGGATTCCTTCTGGAGTTATTTTGTCCCTTAGGAAAAATTTTTGTGCTACCCTCGTGCAACACCATTATTGTGCTGTGGTACACTTATTATAAGTGTTTTATTTAATCACTTATATTATTTTTGCTAGTGCTTATGGTACTGGACCAATAAAATAATTTTATTGGGAATTTCATAAAAATTTTAAACGCTTCAAACTGTAGTTTTTCACTTCCACATTGAATTTTTCACTAGTAAGTCAGCTGACATTATTTTGTGTGCACTGTGTGGAATAGTATAGTATTCTCACAACCCAATTATGCCTTCGTACACTATTAAGTTCCTATCGTTACAAAAGGCTGAACTTCAATATGAAGTCGCTCTTCGCGGTGGATCTGACTCTGAGTCCGTTGCTGAACTCAGAAAGCAAATATCGAAACTAGCTCCATTATATCCATCTGAATATATACTAGCTTCACATTTAGAACCACCTGAGGACCTTAAGGCCCTTGAGGAATCTTTTGCTAAATCCTCTAATAATTTAACATCTCTAAAATTAAATTTAGACAGGAACTTACTAGCCCGTACGGAGACTTTGTTAAATCATATTTTTCATAGACTTAACAGGGTTGATCGCGCGCAACCAGAGATCGATAGGATCTTCAGGTCACAGCTTGACAGATTTAAATTACAATACACTGAATTGTCATCATTAAGGGGTAATGATAGTGTAACTTCTATTGAATCAATAGTGCAAGTGCCAGTGACTCCAGTCAATGACGCTTGTGACCGGAAAGTTTATACGGAACTTTCTCGTTTAAAGTATTCGGGGAAGACATGTGTTCGTGCTTTTATCCAGAGGGTTGAGGAATTTGTCGTTAGTCGTGGTATTCCCCACGAAAAACTTTTATCCTTTGGGTAAGTACGAGATTTTTACTGATGATGCACTCCATTGGTTTAGATGCATTAGGCCGGGGGTTCAGACTTGGTCTGAATTAACTGAGTTACTGAAACAAGATTTCAGCATATCTGACTATGATTATCGTTTGATGTCCGAAATTAGATCTCGTACGCAAGGTGAACTCGAGAGTATCACCATTTACATCTCAATAATGCAAGGTTTGTTCTCTCGGCTAGACCGAGATATAGCCGAAGAAGACAAGTTAGAGATTTTGTTACATAACATCCGTCCTTGCTACGCTAGCACTCTCGCTGCTTCCGCAGCCATTACAGATATAGCTGGTCTTCAATTGGCATGCCGTAATTTTGAAAACATCCAATCCCGGCTGAGGCAATTTCATGAACCTCCTAAAAAAAGTTTAGATACCTTAGCGCCTGAGTTCGCTTATACAAAACATAGCAATTTTAAACCTAATAATTCTAACAATAAATATAGCAATTTTAATAAAAACAAATTTAACAATAACTCTAATAATAAACAACCAGTTCATACAAATTCAATTGAAAATTCCCCTGATTCAAACAATGACTCCAATAATAATGATAGTTCAGAAGTGAAAGTTAGTGCAGTTGACAATAAATCAAGTGGGCGCAAATTTAGTTGCCCCCGCTGTAGAACTGATTCGCACCAACTTAGTAAATGTTCTAAAACTTTTGTTGTTTGTTTTAGATGTGGTAAAAAGGGTTACCGCACACCGGAGTGTCCTGTCTGCAATAAATCAAAAAACTGATTAAAGCAGATTGTAGAACCGCTAATTTTGATAGGCCTGACTGGGAGAATTGGCTATCTTTTGTTAAAAAATTCTTTCAATTTAACAGAGTTTCTACAGTCTGCAGAAACGTCAACATTGGTTACTCTCCTTATGTTTCTGTAACTATTGCAGGCACTAGTGTACCTGGTTTGTTGGATACTGGCTCTTGTGTCACTATTTTAGGAAATAATTTTCATAAAAAAATTTTGGAACCTTCAGTTCAATTAAACAAACAACCTTTAAACTTAGTCACCGCAGGTGGTGAAAAAATACAATCTTTGGGATTCATTCCCTTAAATATTTCCTTTCAGGATAAAATAAAAACTTTGAATGTGCATGTAGTACCTCAGATCACTAATTCTTTAATTCTTGGCATAGATTTCTGGAGGTCGTTTGGTCTCTTTCCCAAACATTTAGACTCAATTTTGTTGCTGGACAAGTCTGATTCTCGGTTGAGAGAACTTAATACTGTTCATTCAGAGCACCTACAGTCGTACAGTCACCTTACTCCTGAACAGAGGGTTACAGCAGATAACATCGTCGCTCAGTTCCGTGATATCTCCTACGAGGAACGTGGCTTAGGTCGTACTACCCTGATAGAGCACACTATTGATACTGGTGACACTGCTCCTGTTCGTCAACGTTACTATAGGATGTCTCCTGAGAAGCAACGCGTTCTTGTCGAACAGTTAGACGAAATGCTGAGGGAAGATGTGGTTGAACCTGTTGAAAGTCCTTGGTCGTCTCCTGTTCTGCTTACCCCCAAGAAAAACGGCGAGCTTAGATTTTGTCTAGACAGTCGGAAATTGAACTCTGTCACTAGGAAGGATGCATATAACTTACCTTATATTTCAGAAATTCTGGATAACTTAAGGGATGCTAGATACCTGTCTAGTATGGATTTGTCTAAGAGCTTCTGGCAAATACCTATTAAAAAGGAAGACCGTTGCAAGACTGCTTTTTATATACCTAACCGGGGAACTTTTTGTTTTAAAACTATGGCCTTTGGGCTCACCGGCAGTCCTTCTACGCAGCAACGTCTAGTCGATCAGCTGTTTTGTGGTCCAGAATTTGAGAACAGAGTCTTCGTTTTTGTGGACGATATTATATGTGTATCATCCTCCTTCAGTCATCATATATCCCTACTATTACTAATATTAAAAAAATTAAAAGAAGCAAATTTAACTATAAATTTAAAAAAATGTCAATTTTTCAGACAAAAACTTAAATATTTAGGTTATGTTGTGGATGAGCAAGGTTTGCATGCTGATCCTGAAAAAGTAGAAGCCATAAATAAATACCCTACACCTACTAACAGAAAAGAAGTCCGTCGTTTCCTAGGTGCTGCTTCGTGGTATCGCAGATTCATACCTAATTTCAGTGCTTTAGCTTCTCCGCTGAATAAATTGACTTCTCAAGGGAAGAAGGCTCCGCCTTTCTTGTGGGATCAAGAAGCGCAGGATGCTTTCATTAAGCTTAAAAGCTGTTTGGTTTCTGCCTCGGTACTCTCTTGCCCAGATTATTCACAACCTTTTCAAATACACACTGATGCTAGTAACACCGGTATTGGTGCAGTGTTGACACAAGATTTAAATGGTGAAGAGAGAGTCATTGCTTACATGAGTAAGTCCCTAAACCCCCAAGAGAAGAACTACAGTGCCACTGAACGCGAAGCCCTTGCAGTTCTATCTGCTGTTGAACACTGGCGATGTTATGTGGAAAATGGCCAAAAATTTACTATCTTTACAGATCATGCTGCTCTAAAATGGTTCCTGAACTTAAATAACCCTACTGGTCGCCTGGCCCGCTGGGGTGTGAGGTTGTCCGGTTTTAATTTCGAAATAAAACACCGTCGTGGTTCTGAAAATGTTGTTCCTGATTTTCTTTCCCGATCTATCCCTGTATCAGTGATAACAAATAATACAAATAATAATTTGCCTACTAGTTGTATACCTAATACAACAGATACTTGGTATCTTAAAATGTTTAATGGTTGCCAATCATCGCCTGCATCCTTCATGGATTACCAGGTTAATAGCAGTAAGTTGTACCGTTTTAAAAAGAGCTTAAACCCCTTAACGCGAGATTTTGAATGGAAAGAAGTCATTCCTACGGAAGGACGTCCGCAAATCCTCGCGGATAATCATTCACAACCTACCTCTGGTCACTTAGGAATCTTTAAGACCTATAAGAGACTAGCTCTTAACTACTACTGGCCTGGAATGTACTCAGACGTGGCGAATTTTGTTAACTCGTGCGATGCCTGCATATCACACAAGCATCAGAATCATGCAACACTTGGTCTTATGGGTAAACCTAAAACTTGTCACCGTCCCTTTCAAGTTATCAGCGTTGATTTGGTTGGTCCCTTACCCACAACTAGGAAACAAAGTTCTTATATCTTTGTGGTTACATGCTGTTTCTCTAAGTATTGTCTACTTTTCCCCATAAAGAGAGCTACTGCTGAGATTATTTCCAAAATTTTAGAGGAAAATGTGTTCTTAGTACATGGTATTCCATCTACCATTGTATTGGATAATGGCAAACAATTTGTTAGTGTTACACTTAAAAACTTGTTAGCTAAATACAAAATACCAAACTTACATTATACACCTCTTTATTGTCCCCAGTCTAATACTGTTGAACGCTACAACCGTACTGTTATACAGTCATTATCAACCTTTATTGATAACGACCATAGAATATGGGATACCTTGATTCCTAAAATACAGTTTGCTATTAATAGTTCTGTCAATGAAGTTACAGGTTTCACACCTGCATTCTTGGTTCATGGTCGTGAACTCATTTCTTGTGGTTCATCCTATGGTGAAAATTTTGACAACTCCCTTATCTTTGAGCCCCGTGACTCTTATGCTGAAAATCTTGGTCATTTAACATCAATTTTTGATAAGGTGCAAGCTGCGTTGACTAGTGCCCATAGTAGGAACTGTCAGTCCTATAATCTACGCAGGAAACCTGCTGAATTCAAAGTTGGTGACATAGTCTGGAAAAGAACTTTCTATCTCAGTGACAAAGATAAGTTCTTTAGTAAAAAACTGGCTCCTAAGTTTGTCAAATGTAAAATTCTAACAAAGAAATCACCTTTAGTTTATGAACTGGTTGATATGTCTGGAAAATCTTTGGGTGATTGGCACATCAAAGATATAAAACTTACAAACTACAAAGAATAATATATAAAACACAATACACTATAATTGTTAATAAACATGTCATGTTTTAATATAAATTACTAAATAAACTAAACTTTTCAATTAAAATTTTAATTAAATATTTTTAAATAAACTTTGTCTGGATTCATTCCAGATTAAAATAACTTAAACATTGTTGTTCTGTGGATGTTCTTGAGTTCTTGTCGGTAAGGGTGACACCTGTGGTTTTGGTTATGTTCGGGTCTCACACAGGGAATAACTTTGTTCGCTTGCAAGATACAGTAAGATAGGTTTGCAGTATGATACTGCTGAAACTTAGTGGGAGCCGCACTAAGTTGTCTGATTGCACTGCTTACCTACTTAAGAAAAAGTTGATAATGTTATTTCACATACAAGAACCGGTTCGAGTAATTTCCATTGTAATTACTACAATTCCAATAGAATTTCCACTTTACTTTTATAACTTGTCTGGTTATTCTTTTATATGCATGGTTTTACATACGATTATACCGTATTTTTAATAAAATGTTGTTTTTACAAATTTTTTTAACTTTTCTGCATGATGTAAACAAACTATGTTTGACGTTTAGTCACTAATGTCATCTGTCAAAATGACGTTTGTTTTGACAGACCCGAATGTTATTCCATTCACTTAGTTCGTTCCTGAACGCAATGAACGTTTAGTGAAACGAAACGTTGTGACAATTCGGATGTCATTTCAAAACATTTTCGTTGGTTTGTTTTGATTTTAAAACTTTTATTTGTGGAATATAGTTGCTTTAATGTTGTATTCCAACACGTTTATACGTGATATTGTGGTTACATTGGTCATGTTCGCCTATTTACCACGTAAGTTGCAATTTTATGACTTACAACAAACTACTACT
This sequence comes from Eilema depressum, assembly GCA_914767945.1. Lineage (NCBI taxonomy): Eukaryota > Metazoa > Arthropoda > Insecta > Lepidoptera > Erebidae > Eilema > Eilema depressum. The sequence continues at coordinate 18,644,958 of OU612031.1, read as the reverse complement.
TTAATTTTTTTAAACTTTCTTTCACATAACATTATGTGCAAGTTTTTTTTATGTCACAACCCTTATTACCTCGTTTCTACTGTGTAATTCCAACTTCCTTCTTCTATTTTAAGCTTTGGATTTTGTCCAGGTTATTGAAGGACCTATTATGATCTTCTTCCTTTATTGTTTTTTTTAAACAATACTTACTTGTTTTGTTCGTTGGCGATTCAACCAACGGGCTACCCCCGGCAATGGCCATTAACCATTGACCATGGGATTTTTGTATTCTTCTTGGAACTGGGATATTCAACCAGTATCTGGGTACTGTTTACCCTGAGCGGTTTGTGCAAACTCAGGTCAAAAATAAGCCTATTGTACACACTTTTCACGGGTTGAAATTACACAGTGGTTTTCTTTTGCTCAAGTTCTTCTAGTAGAAACAGTTGTACTGGTCCTACAACCTAATACCTTCAACTGGTCTACGTTGAGTCTCCAACGGTCATGATGTTGGAAACTCTGTCTGATAGGAGGCGTTTACCATAGCTTTGATGGTAACCGCCACATTTTATAAGAGTTGTATGTAGGGATGCATGTCAGTTAGTTAGGATGTGTAAGCGTAGATTGGTTGTAGTCCTGAGCACAGTATCGAATTTCTGTTAACAGAAATTCTGACGCTTGAGGGGGAGTATTGTGACATTGCAGATTGTCTTAATTGCAATCCTGTATTTTTTTTTATTTAATTTATAGTATTGGTGGAGTAGTGATCGATATTCAATCGATATCGATCGATACTCGACTAATATTATCTGTATTCTTTCACTCAGTGGACCTAGCACCTTGTCTATGGTTGCGTGCGAGCAAATCTGCAAGCGTCATGTCAACATGGCGGTTGCAGTTGATTGTATTTGCCAAAAGAGTACGTATTAAAATCAAAACCCAAAGGCTATTACGGCCTAATCGTGTAATTTTGGGCCGGAAGTGGGTTCCACCACCGAACCAGCTATAAAAACTGGGGGACGAGCCACTCCGAGCTCATTATCTGCTGGCTTCGGTTACAACTACCTTCGGTTAAGATACTGTCCGTCCCGGGTGAGAATACTATATTTTTTTCATATTGTGTGCTAATTTCTTTTATTTTAAGGTGGCGCATTTGGAAACATGAGAATGACGAATGACGTGGTTCCCATCTTTTCCATCAGGAGTTATTCCTATAACTCTCGTGATTACTATCACTATATTTTACCACGATGACACGTCGTACTCATGTCGCCATTGCAAAGCTCTTCCAGGTACATCTTGTCTTTTTACGTGAGCGAGATGTGCCATATTTCAATTTAATCCATCCGATAAAATATCGTATATGGAATATTTTCATACTCGTCACGCCTATGCGCGAGGGGTAAACTTCATTGGGGCGTCTGCTTTTTACGCGAGCGGCGTCCGACCATTTTTATCTTATTTTAATTATTCGATTAGAATAATTTGCAAGGCTTATTGTTTCTTAGGCTGTTTTATTTTCCTTCTGCTTGTCAAAAGGACAGTGACCTGCCGACCATGGGGTCATCGACCTCCTGATCTTTTACCATCTACCTACCTACCCTATTCGGTGTAACTTATTTTCTGTGCATCTGTTCTTCTGCTTGCAATATTTTTGGGTGTGGCTTTTACTGTAATGACCTTTTTGCACTAAGTGCCTGGGAGAAGCTTGACCACCTGCTTTGGACCTTACCTGCCACGCCCGCACTAGCAGTATGTCATACAACATACTGATTCTGCTTCTGCACTATATTTTCCAGCACGAGGACCCGAGGCAGCAGCTAGCAGCTAGCAGAGATTATCTTCGCCGTTGAACGAGCCACGCGACGGTTCGTGTCGGCGCGGCACGTACTCCAGCGGCGAAGCTAAGTGCCCTGCTGCCCACATCGCGTCGGGTCAAAGTCAAAGTCAAAAGTCAAAGTCAAAAATCATTTATTCTGTATAGACCATCAAAACGGCACTTACAAAACGTCAATAATATACATATATGTACTAAAGACTAGCTTAGCAAATGGACCACCGGTTCGAAACGCGGCCCCGGCCTGAGAAGACTCCGGCAAGAAACTCAGCGGGCTTTTTTTTTTTGGTCTATTTACAAAAAATGCTTAGTCTAAATACAATCATTTGTTTGAGAAGCATGCATGAGTGAACAGCTCAATTCCAAGCAAGTTTATCATCTAAATATTCTTGTATTTTATAATAGCCTTTTTGGCACAATTGCCTCTTAACTTCATTTTTAAATTTATTTATAGGTAAATCCCTAATTTCATTAGGGAGCTTGTTAAAAAAGCGTATACAGTTACCCTGGAAAGAATTACTAATTTTTTGGAGTCTGCTATCACAGACTACAAGATTGTTTTTATGTCTCGTATTTACGTTATGCCTGTCACAAATTTTTGGAAATTTGGAAATATTTTTCCTTACATACATTAGGTTCTCGAAAATGTATTGTGACACTACGGTCAGAATCTCAGAATACAGAACAAACCAGAAGCCGCATTCGCTAATAGCTGCATATCCCGCACTGTGTCCAAAAACGATACTCTGTCTCGCTCTATAGTGAAACTTCCCGCTCGCGTAATGTTACTAGGCTAAGGTGCGGTTCCCAACTTTAGGGTAGTCATAAAACACTAGATAAGAGATATAACACTAGATATTTAATATCTGTATTATACAGAGAGGTGATCAGTGTAAGTTAAAGCTATTAAATATATATAAATTTAATGAAACACGGTAATAAGGTAAGTATTTTTTTAATGGTATAATGATATACAAAGTCTATAGACGCAGTGTCACTCCAATGCGGCGTAAATAATACTTAGCTACTACTCTGGTACATGTTGACAATATAGGTACATACTTATAGGTATCTCCTATTTCATCCATTTCAACTTTTCTCTTCATGCATCGGTAGGGAAACTAAACTTCTGACTTTATCATCAGACCAGCTCCATGGTACCATATTAATGCATTATCCCCTAAACTAACATGTATACAAAATTTCATCAAAATCGGTTGAGGATATCTGCTTCAAAATCGAGTTACAAGATTTCTTTTCGAACAAATTAAGTAGGTACCATACCTACATCCTACATACAGTGAAAGTAGGTAATGAAAAGATTTTTATAATAATATCATTTACCGACTTGTTTGCAATGCAACAAGGAATAATGCTTGGACGAGTAAAGTGAACAGAATATTTTTGTACCTACCTGCGCATGGCACTCGTACGTACTACCGAGCCATTTAGTTTGATTTGAACCGTATTGTACAATAAAGAGACCTATCTAAGTATATATCTGTTTAAATTTCATAAAAATAGGTGGGTAAAATTTTCAATTGACATGGCAACACACAAGATGGCAGCGTCTTCGTCTAAATCAATCACAATTAAATTCAATAATTAAATAACTATGCATTTGTATACGCTAATTACAGATGAAATGTGATCCCATTCTGTTTTTTTGTAATCCTAGATGTATTTTTACATGAAGGAACAACTAAAACCGACATTTTAAAATTAAAATTGACACTGATGTAATACGTCTGACGCGCTACGTGCATACGAGTGAATGCGAGTGACAATATTCAAATCAAGACAATTTGTCTTGATTTGTGTGTCTTCACTTTTGAGCGCGCTTGCGGTTTCTGGTTTGTTCTGTATTCTGAGGTCAGAATGTCTATTTCTTTAAACTTTTCTCTGAGGGATACTCTTGGGCCCAAATTATAAATAGCTCGCACAGCCCGCTTTTGTAATATAAATATTGTATTCAAATCCGCGGAATTACCCCAAAGGAGAATTCCGTAGCTCAAAATACTATGAAAATAACTGAAATAAACTATTCTAGCCGTATCCACATCTGTCAGAGTCCTAATCTTTTTTACAGCGTAGGAAGCTGAACTTAATCTACTGGCTATTTTATCAATATGTGATCCCCACTGCAGTTTGGCATCAATACTTAAACCTAAGAACACTGTTGATTCCACAAGGTTCAACACCTGACCATTGAGTTGTACATTGGTTTCCACCTGTTCAACATTAGGTAGGGTAAATTTAATACATTTAGTTTTATTCCCATTAAGGCAAAGATTATTTGTACTAAACCAATGGACCACTCTTGTTAGTGCACTATTCACTTCGTCATAATTGTTTAGTTGCCTCTTAATTTTAAATATTAGCGAAGTATCGTCAGCAAATAAAATAATACTATTTTTGTCTCTTACGTAGTAAGGGAGGTCGTTTATATAAATTAAGAATAAAAATGGTCCTAGTATCGAACCCTGTGGAACGCCCATCGAAACCACAGATCCTACTGAGCGTGTACCGTTAACATCGACCCTCTGAATTCTATTGTTCAAATATGAAGTCAGAAGATCGAGAGCCTTGTTCCTTATTCCGTAATGTTCTAATTTCCTGATTAATGTGTCATGGTGGACGCAATCGAAAGCCTTGGATAGATCACAGAAGACACCCAATGCATCATGCTTATCTTCCCAGGCTTTGTGAATACAATTTAACAATTCTACACCAGCATCGGTGGTCGAACGTCCTTTAGTAAACCCAAACTGTTTATCATGAAACAGTTTGTTTTCACCAAAATGGGTTAGCATCTGTCCTAGAATTAGTTTCTCAAATACCTTACTCAAGGTCGGCAACACAGAAACGGGTCGGAAATTAGAAGGATCTGTGGTGCTGCCAGCCTTGAACAAAGGTATGACTTTGCTATGTTTCATTAAATCAGGAAATATACCGTTGCTGACACAGTCATTAAACACAGTTGCTAGATGGGGAGCAATGACATCAATAATACTTGATACAGTTTTGACTGATAATCCCCATAGATCCGCGGTCTTTTTAATATCAATAGATTTAAACGCTTTGGTGATATCCTTGCTATTAACAACTGAGAATACGAAAGTGTCCTCACATTTTTTTACTGATTCCATAAGCAATGACTCGGCGGAGGTGGAAGACGACTGGAGAGTTTTGGTTGTCAATAAGGGAATGTTTGTAAAAAAAATTTCAAACTCTGTCGCAACTTCCATGTCCTCCGTGACATGGCGATCTTCTATTTTTAAATGGAAATCTCTTGCAACTGATGAAGATTTCCCACATTCAGAATTTATTATGTTCCAAGTAGTCTTAATTTTATTAACAGAATTCGCTATTTTCTTTTTAATGAAGTTTGACTTCGCAAAGGAACAGGCTCGCTTGAATATTTTGGAGTAATTTTTAACATAATTCTGAAAAGCAGGGTTGAAATTGTATGATTTTTCAGAATACAGATCAAACAATCTCCTCCTACTTCTATAGATTCCCGTCGTTGCCCAGTCACTGAAAATAGGACGCTCGCCAACCGATATTGTTTTTGAGGTAAAAATTCTCCCAAACTCAGTATTGATTAGGTTAATTAGATCCGCATAAGACTCTTCTACACTAGTATACGAGGGCAAGTCGGGTAGTTTATTCACTATACTTTCTTTAAAAGAGTCTAAACGATGCTGGTTAATCGGCACAAATTTAATTTCCTTTTTACTAACTTTACAATTATTTCTCTCACAGGATATTAATTGACCACGGTGGTCCGAGCCTACCGCATCCACAATACATTTATTAATTGGTTTAATATCTGTGAAAATATTATCAATACATGTGGCACTAGTTGCAGTTATTCTGGTAGGTTCCAAGAACATATTAATAAGATTAAAGGACTTGAACAGATTTAACATTTTGTTTCTCTCTACTGGCACTAGGGTGTTTTCTAAAATATTTACATTGAAGTCTCCACAAACTATTATTGCCTTTTTGGAGTAACGGCATTTAAAAAGCGCTTCTTCCATCCTTTCTTCAAATCTTGCATAGGGCGCGTCCGGGGGGCTGTATACGCTTAATACAATGAACTGCTCAAACTCAATACTCGCTATCTCAATAACTCGCTCAATAGAGAGGCTTACTAAGTCTTTACGTTCTTTAAATTTTATATTCTTATTAATAATTATTAGGCTGCCTCCACGTTTGAAATTTCTTCTACTGAACGAGCTTGCGACCTGGTGCTTTTTGAAGTTGAACATGATCTCATGGTCTTTCAACCAATGCTCAGTTACACAAAAAATATCGATATTTTTAAGGGTCATGTGCAACTCCAATTCCAATTCTTTGCCCTTTATCAAGCCCTCAACATTCTGGTGCACCAGGTTTAATATCTTATTTTTACTATTTAAATTGCATACGGGAGACTCGACTGTCTCAAAGGCCGTATGACCATGTCCAGTACATTGGGACATATTGTAAAAAAAGTTGCTAGATTTTTTATCTGTTGTCAAGAAGTCCTGTCACTTATTTTGGATAAAATTATCCACTATGTCAGTATTGTTATTATTATGTCGCTCAATAAAAGCTATGTTATTAGACAGAAAGTTGCCTAGTACATTTGCAACCTGTCGTTGCAAAGATTTCGATAGTGTAAAACTATCAAATGTCAATATAAAATTGTTCTGTAATACATAATTACAGTCGAATAAATCTATGGTCCTACAATATGTAGATATGGTATGTAATTTTCTATTTATATTATACCTTATGTTATTTTCCCCAACTGTAAAAGATTTACTGTAAGGTAATGCGCACAATATTACCTGTTTAATTGGTAACTTTGTTAATTGATCATAAAAACTTATGAAGTCATTTATATTTGATTTACCTCTTCTGCCAACAAGTATTACTAACGTTGTCTGTGAACAGTGTGTACTAGATACTGCTCTTTTAATTATTTGGGAGTAGGAGGCCCCAGGAAATGAATTTATTATGACTGAATGACCCAATTGACCACTCAAATGACAACTTAAACCCTTACCAATTTCATCACAATACACAACCGTTTTACCTGTATTTAAAGGTTTATTTATTGTTGTTGTTACAGGGCTACAACTGATGGACATGTTAGACTTTGTAGAATTGTCACTGTCTACAGGGACAGGACAGGGCAGTGAGGTCAACCCGTCCTGGGATGTTACAGACAGGGTGGAGCACGGCAAGGATGTATCCCAGTCACATCTCTGCCTGTATAGGTTTTCCAGTGAATGAAACCTTGCTTCATTACTATGACATGAGTCCACTAGGCTATTTAATGCCTCAATGTACTCCCCTATTTCTTTTTGTGCAATTTGGTATTTTTGTGTAATGGAATTTAAGGAGTCATTCAAACGCCTGATTTGTAGTTGTTGCTGATACATATCAGACTCATATTGCTCTGTTTGAGCTTTGCCTACCTCTATTATTTGTCTTAGCTGCAAATTAGTTTTACAGGCCCTACGACACTTGTTGATGCCCATTTTGAGGCACCTTATCTGTTTTTGTGACTTTGAAATAAATTTATTTATTTTTATATATTTTTTAAACTTATTTCTGCCACTACCAATTAACCCAACTGAAGAATCCAACAGTGATTCATTAACACAGGCTTTAATAATAGATGTACTTGGAATGTCAGGTGTTCTAATGTCTATCAACTCCGCGGTGATGCATGGCTCAAGACAAATCAGGTCAGGCTCCCCAGCCACCAGCTCATTATAGAGGCTGTTGGAGAGGGCAGCCTCATCCGCCAATCTGACTGATTCCATGTGAGTGATGGAATTATGTACATCACTCAATTCACACTCCAGAAAGCTTATGCGTTTCAAAGCTTGTTCGTGGGTGTTGCTGCATTCCTCTAGGCCTGTCAGTGTTGCCTGGAGGTGATCCCGCTGGAGTGTAAGCTCCACAACCTGATTATGTAAGCCGGTCAATTCTTTTTTAAGTTGGGTGTTTTTCTCGACTACAACCAAAACTTCCCTTTCACTTTCTTCCCGTTCTTCCATCAATTGCTTGTTTAGGTTTTTGTTTATCTCCAGCTCCTTTAAGGCGAGGTTTAACTTCTGTTGTAAATCCCGGGATAGAACACTACGGGTCATCATTATTGTTATTTTTCTTATCAATTAATTGCTTCACAAGGGTGTATTAGGTGGTACTGAAATGAAAAGAAGGGTGGTTAGTAACTAGGTATAGTATTGATAAGGTTAAGGGAATAAAAAGTAAGTTTATTGCAGATAATTTTTTAGGTTGAGAAGGGAGGGTACAAAAACAAAAGAAAAGTTTATAGGTATGTAGCTAAAGTAGACTAGAAATATGTTTGAAACTGTACTGTGTGAGTGTGTTAAACTTGTCTGAGGCTATATTGTTGGCGTCGTCAAATTGGCTTCCACAATTTGTCAAGGCAATTGAGACTGTAACAGAGCCCGCTGTGTGGATGGACGTTGCTCACAGTTATGTGAGCGTTTGTGTAGTATTGTAATGTACAGAAGGTGTAAGGAATAAGTGTAGCACCAAATACTTCCCCTGATTTCCAACGTAGCGTAGGCACAAGTTTCAAAAACAGATTCAGTTACACCAGTTTCACCAGTTCCTCAGTTCACTTATTTAGTCGTTTTACAACAATTGACGCAGCAGAAAACTCACAAACATTAATGTTATTGTTAATATAACTAAATTAAACAATGCAATACAAATTATTCAATAAATAACTAATTTATTTTAATAAATTTATACGAGCTACAAATTTAACAATTTAAGTGTCCGTGTCCGTCTAACTACTCAAACAGAATTTTTCGGTCGTTCTCATCGCCTATAAATTCAGTGCTGGTCTTAATTAATATTAACTCACCCCCTGAGATTCTTCTTATTAATAATTATAATTGTAATAACCAACTTCCTGGATTACAAATTGGAAATCTTTTTTAGCATCTTTCATTTAGTCTCCAATTTACTTTTAAACTTTCTATTTCACCAAGTATCTAATATCTAACTCTCTAAACTCAAACACTTCGTTTCAATGGCGCCCAATAATGGTTTTTTTTCCAGCTTTTTAAGATGAGAACGGCCCGTAAGTGATTTATTTAATTTTTTCTTCCCTTACCATCAGGTGACTTACTGGTGAAGTGAATTAACGTTTTAGTGGCTTGATGCAATCTTTCTTGTCCTTTTGGGAGGGATTCCTTCTGGAGTTATTTTGTCCCTTAGGAAAAATTTTTGTGCTACCCTCGTGCAACACCATTATTGTGCTGTGGTACACTTATTATAAGTGTTTTATTTAATCACTTATATTATTTTTGCTAGTGCTTATGGTACTGGACCAATAAAATAATTTTATTGGGAATTTCATAAAAATTTTAAACGCTTCAAACTGTAGTTTTTCACTTCCACATTGAATTTTTCACTAGTAAGTCAGCTGACATTATTTTGTGTGCACTGTGTGGAATAGTATAGTATTCTCACAACCCAATTATGCCTTCGTACACTATTAAGTTCCTATCGTTACAAAAGGCTGAACTTCAATATGAAGTCGCTCTTCGCGGTGGATCTGACTCTGAGTCCGTTGCTGAACTCAGAAAGCAAATATCGAAACTAGCTCCATTATATCCATCTGAATATATACTAGCTTCACATTTAGAACCACCTGAGGACCTTAAGGCCCTTGAGGAATCTTTTGCTAAATCCTCTAATAATTTAACATCTCTAAAATTAAATTTAGACAGGAACTTACTAGCCCGTACGGAGACTTTGTTAAATCATATTTTTCATAGACTTAACAGGGTTGATCGCGCGCAACCAGAGATCGATAGGATCTTCAGGTCACAGCTTGACAGATTTAAATTACAATACACTGAATTGTCATCATTAAGGGGTAATGATAGTGTAACTTCTATTGAATCAATAGTGCAAGTGCCAGTGACTCCAGTCAATGACGCTTGTGACCGGAAAGTTTATACGGAACTTTCTCGTTTAAAGTATTCGGGGAAGACATGTGTTCGTGCTTTTATCCAGAGGGTTGAGGAATTTGTCGTTAGTCGTGGTATTCCCCACGAAAAACTTTTATCCTTTGGGTACGAGATTTTTACTGATGATGCACTCCATTGGTTTAGATGCATTAGGCCGGGGGTTCAGACTTGGTCTGAATTAACTGAGTTACTGAAACAAGATTTCAGCATATCTGACTATGATTATCGTTTGATGTCCGAAATTAGATCTCGTACGCAAGGTGAACTCGAGAGTATCACCATTTACATCTCAATAATGCAAGGTTTGTTCTCTCGGCTAGACCGAGATATAGCCGAAGAAGACAAGTTAGAGATTTTGTTACATAACATCCGTCCTTGCTACGCTAGCACTCTCGCTGCTTCCGCAGCCATTACAGATATAGCTGGTCTTCAATTGGCATGCCGTAATTTTGAAAACATCCAATCCCGGCTGAGGCAATTTCATGAACCTCCTAAAAAAAGTTTAGATACCTTAGCGCCTGAGTTCGCTTATACAAAACATAGCAATTTTAAACCTAATAATTCTAACAATAAATATAGCAATTTTAATAAAAACAAATTTAACAATAACTCTAATAATAAACAACCAGTTCATACAAATTCAATTGAAAATTCCCCTGATTCAAACAATGACTCCAATAATAATGATAGTTCAGAAGTGAAAGTTAGTGCAGTTGACAATAAATCAAGTGGGCGCAAATTTAGTTGCCCCCGCTGTAGAACTGATTCGCACCAACTTAGTAAATGTTCTAAAACTTTTGTTGTTTGTTTTAGATGTGGTAAAAAGGGTTACCGCACACCGGAGTGTCCTGTCTGCAATAAATCAAAAAACTGATTAAAGCAGATTGTAGAACCGCTAATTTTGATAGGCCTGACTGGGAGAATTGGCTATCTTTTGTTAAAAAATTCTTTCAATTTAACAGAGTTTCTACAGTCTGCAGAAACGTCAACATTGGTTACTCTCCTTATGTTTCTGTAACTATTGCAGGCACTAGTGTACCTGGTTTGTTGGATACTGGCTCTTGTGTCACTATTTTAGGAAATAATTTTCATAAAAAAATTTTGGAACCTTCAGTTCAATTAAACAAACAACCTTTAAACTTAGTCACCGCAGGTGGTGAAAAAATACAATCTTTGGGATTCATTCCCTTAAATATTTCCTTTCAGGATAAAATAAAAACTTTGAATGTGCATGTAGTACCTCAGATCACTAATTCTTTAATTCTTGGCATAGATTTCTGGAGGTCGTTTGGTCTCTTTCCCAAACATTTAGACTCAATTTTGTTGCTGGACAAGTCTGATTCTCGGTTGAGAGAACTTAATACTGTTCATTCAGAGCACCTACAGTCGTACAGTCACCTTACTCCTGAACAGAGGGTTACAGCAGATAACATCGTCGCTCAGTTCCGTGATATCTCCTACGAGGAACGTGGCTTAGGTCGTACTACCCTGATAGAGCACACTATTGATACTGGTGACACTGCTCCTGTTCGTCAACGTTACTATAGGATGTCTCCTGAGAAGCAACGCGTTCTTGTCGAACAGTTAGACGAAATGCTGAGGGAAGATGTGGTTGAACCTGTTGAAAGTCCTTGGTCGTCTCCTGTTCTGCTTACCCCCAAGAAAAACGGCGAGCTTAGATTTTGTCTAGACAGTCGGAAATTGAACTCTGTCACTAGGAAGGATGCATATAACTTACCTTATATTTCAGAAATTCTGGATAACTTAAGGGATGCTAGATACCTGTCTAGTATGGATTTGTCTAAGAGCTTCTGGCAAATACCTATTAAAAAGGAAGACCGTTGCAAGACTGCTTTTTATATACCTAACCGGGGAACTTTTTGTTTTAAAACTATGGCCTTTGGGCTCACCGGCAGTCCTTCTACGCAGCAACGTCTAGTCGATCAGCTGTTTTGTGGTCCAGAATTTGAGAACAGAGTCTTCGTTTTTGTGGACGATATTATATGTGTATCATCCTCCTTCAGTCATCATATATCCCTACTATTACTAATATTAAAAAAATTAAAAGAAGCAAATTTAACTATAAATTTAAAAAAATGTCAATTTTTCAGACAAAAACTTAAATATTTAGGTTATGTTGTGGATGAGCAAGGTTTGCATGCTGATCCTGAAAAAGTAGAAGCCATAAATAAATACCCTACACCTACTAACAGAAAAGAAGTCCGTCGTTTCCTAGGTGCTGCTTCGTGGTATCGCAGATTCATACCTAATTTCAGTGCTTTAGCTTCTCCGCTGAATAAATTGACTTCTCAAGGGAAGAAGGCTCCGCCTTTCTTGTGGGATCAAGAAGCGCAGGATGCTTTCATTAAGCTTAAAAGCTGTTTGGTTTCTGCCTCGGTACTCTCTTGCCCAGATTATTCACAACCTTTTCAAATACACACTGATGCTAGTAACACCGGTATTGGTGCAGTGTTGACACAAGATTTAAATGGTGAAGAGAGAGTCATTGCTTACATGAGTAAGTCCCTAAACCCCCAAGAGAAGAACTACAGTGCCACTGAACGCGAAGCCCTTGCAGTTCTATCTGCTGTTGAACACTGGCGATGTTATGTGGAAAATGGCCAAAAATTTACTATCTTTACAGATCATGCTGCTCTAAAATGGTTCCTGAACTTAAATAACCCTACTGGTCGCCTGGCCCGCTGGGGTGTGAGGTTGTCCGGTTTTAATTTCGAAATAAAACACCGTCGTGGTTCTGAAAATGTTGTTCCTGATTTTCTTTCCCGATCTATCCCTGTATCAGTGATAACAAATAATACAAATAATAATTTGCCTACTAGTTGTATACCTAATACAACAGATACTTGGTATCTTAAAATGTTTAATGGTTGCCAATCATCGCCTGCATCCTTCATGGATTACCAGGTTAATAGCAGTAAGTTTTACCGTTTTAAAAAGAGCTTAAACCCCTTAACGCGAGATTTTGAATGGAAAGAAGTCATTCCTACGGAAGGACGTCCGCAAATCCTCGCGGATAATCATTCACAACCTACCTCTGGTCACTTAGGAATCTTTAAGACCTATAAGAGACTAGCTCTTAACTACTACTGGCCTGGAATGTACTCAGACGTGGCGAATTTTGTTAACTCGTGCGATGCCTGCATATCACACAAGCATCAGAATCATGCAACACTTGGTCTTATGGGTAAACCTAAAACTTGTCACCGTCCCTTTCAAGTTATCAGCGTTGATTTGGTTGGTCCCTTACCCACAACTAGGAAACAAAGTTCTTATATCTTTGTGGTTACATGCTGTTTCTCTAAGTATTGTCTACTTTTCCCCATAAAGAGAGCTACTGCTGAGATTATTTCCAAAATTTTAGAGGAAAATGTGTTCTTAGTACATGGTATTCCATCTACCATTGTATTGGATAATGGCAAACAATTTGTTAGTGTTACACTTAAAAACTTGTTAGCTAAATACAAAATACCAAACTTACATTATACACCTCTTTATTGTCCCCAGTCTAATACTGTTGAACGCTACAACCGTACTGTTATACAGTCATTATCAACCTTTATTGATAACGACCATAGAATATGGGATACCTTGATTCCTAAAATACAGTTTGCTATTAATAGTTCTGTCAATGAAGTTACAGGTTTCACACCTGCATTCTTGGTTCATGGTCGTGAACTCATTTCTTGTGGTTCATCCTATGGTGAAAATTTTGACAACTCCCTTATCTTTGAGCCCCGTGACTCTTATGCTGAAAATCTTGGTCATTTAACATCAATTTTTGATAAGGTGCAAGCTGCGTTGACTAGTGCCCATAGTAGGAACTGTCAGTCCTATAATCTACGCAGGAAACCTGCTGAATTCAAAGTTGGTGACATAGTCTGGAAAAGAACTTTCTATCTCAGTGACAAAGATAAGTTCTTTAGTAAAAAACTGGCTCCTAAGTTTGTCAAATGTAAAATTCTAACAAAGAAATCACCTTTAGTTTATGAACTGGTTGATATGTCTGGAAAATCTTTGGGTGATTGGCACATCAAAGATATAAAACTTACAAACTACAAAGAATAATATATAAAACACAATACACTATAATTGTTAATAAACATGTCATGTTTTAATATAAATTACTAAATAAACTAAACTTTTCAATTAAAATTTTAATTAAATATTTTTAAATAAACTTTGTCTGGATTCATTCCAGATTAAAATAACTTAAACATTGTTGTTCTGTGGATGTTCTTGAGTTCTTGTCGGTAAGGGTGACACCTGTGGTTTTGGTTATGTTCGGGTCTCACACAGGGAATAACTTTGTTCGCTTGCAAGATACAGTAAGATAGGTTTGCAGTATGATACTGCTGAAACTTAGTGGGAGCCGCACTAAGTTGTCTGATTGCACTGCTTACCTACTTAAGAAAAAGTTGATAATGTTATTTCACATACAAGAACCGGTTCGAGTAATTTCCATTGTAATTACTACAATTCCAATAGAATTTCCACTTTACTTTTATAACTTGTCTGGTTATTCTTTTATATGCATGGTTTTACATACGATTATACCGTATTTTTAATAAAATGTTGTTTTTACAAATTTTTTTAACTTTTCTGCATGATGTAAACAAACTATGTTTGACGTTTAGTCACTAATGTCATCTGTCAAAATGACGTTTGTTTTGACAGACCCGAATGTTATTCCATTCACTTAGTTCGTTCCTGAACGCAATGAACGTTTAGTGAAACGAAACGTTGTGACAATTCGGATGTCATTTCAAAACATTTTCGTTGGTTTGTTTTGATTTTAAAACTTTTATTTGTGGAATATAGTTGCTTTAATGTTGTATTCCAACACGTTTATACGTGATATTGTGGTTACATTGGTCATGTTCGCCTATTTACCACGTAAGTTGCAATTTTATGACTTACAACAAACTACTACTTTAATTTTTTTAAACTTTCTTTCACATAACATTATGTGCAAGTTTTTTTTATGTCACAACCCTTATTACCTCGTTTCTACTGTGTAATTCCAACTTCCTTCTTCTATTTTAAGCTTTGGATTTTGTCCAGGTTATTGAAGGACCTATTATGATCTTCTTCCTTTATTGTTTTTTTTAAACAATACTTACTTGTTTTGTTCGTTGGCGATTCAACCAACGGGCTACCCCCGGCAATGGCCATTAACCATTGACCATGGGATTTTTGTATTCTTCTTGGAACTGGGATATTCAACCAGTATCTGGGTACTGTTTACCCTGAGCGGTTTGTGCAAACTCAGGTCAAAAATAAGCCTATTGTACACACTTTTCACGGGTTGAAATTACACAGTGGTTTTCTTTTGCTCAAGTTCTTCTAGTAGAAACAGTTGTACTGGTCCTACAACCTAATACCTTCAACTGGTCTACGTTGAGTCTCCAACGGTCATGATGTTGGAAACTCTGTCTGATAGGAGGCGTTTACCATAGCTTTGATGGTAACCGCCACATTTTATAAGAGTTGTATGTAGGGATGCATGTCAGTTAGTTAGGATGTGTAAGCGTAGATTGGTTGTAGTCCTGAGCACAGTATCGAATTTCTGTTAACAGAAATTCTGACGCTTGAGGGGGAGTATTGTGACATTGCAGATTGTCTTAATTGCAATCCTGTATTTTTTTTTATTTAATTTATAGTATTGGTGGAGTAGTGATCGATATTCAATCGATATCGATCGATACTCGACTAATATTATCTGTATTCTTTCACTCAGTGGACCTAGCACCTTGTCTATGGTTGCGTGCGAGCAAATCTGCAAGCGTCATGTCAACATGGCGGTTGCAGTTGATTGTATTTGCCAAAAGAGTACGTATTAAAATCAAAACCCAAAGGCTATTACGGCCTAATCGTGTAATTTTGGGCCGGAAGTGGGTTCCACCACCGAACCAGCTATAAAAACTGGGGGACGAGCCACTCCGAGCTCATTATCTGCTGGCTTCGGTTACAACTACCTTCGGTTAAGATACTGTCCGTCCCGGGTGAGAATACTATATTTTTTTCATATTGTGTGCTAATTTCTTTTATTTTAAGGTGGCGCATTTGGAAACATGAGAATGACGAATGACGTGGTTCCCATCTTTTCCATCAGGAGTTATTCCTATAACTCTCGTGATTACTATCACTATATTTTACCACGATGACACGTCGTACTCATGTCGCCATTGCAAAGCTCTTCCAGGTACATCTTGTCTTTTTACGTGAGCGAGATGTGCCATATTTCAATTTAATCCATCCGATAAAATATCGTATATGGAATATTTTCATACTCGTCACGCCTATGCGCGAGGGGTAAACTTCATTGGGGCGTCTGCTTTTTACGCGAGCGGCGTCCGACCATTTTTATCTTATTTTAATTATTCGATTAGAATAATTTGCAAGGCTTATTGTTTCTTAGGCTGTTTTATTTTCCTTCTGCTTGTCAAAAGGACAGTGACCTGCCGACCATGGGGTCATCGACCTCCTGATCTTTTACCATCTACCTACCTACCCTATTCGGTGTAACTTATTTTCTGTGCATCTGTTCTTCTGCTTGCAATATTTTTGGGTGTGGCTTTTACTGTAATGACCTTTTTGCACTAAGTGCCTGGGAGAAGCTTGACCACCTGCTTTGGACCTTACCTGCCACGCCCGCACTAGCAGTATGTCATACAACATACTGATTCTGCTTCTGCACTATATTTTCCAGCACGAGGACCCGAGGCAGCAGCTAGCAGCTAGCAGAGATTATCTTCGCCGTTGAACGAGCCACGCGACGGTTCGTGTCGGCGCGGCACGTACTCCAGCGGCGAAGCTAAGTGCCCTGCTGCCCACATCGCGTCGGGTCGTTCTCATCGCCTATAAATTCAGTGCTGGTCTTAATTAATATTAACTCACCCCCTGAGATTCTTCTTATTAATAATTATAATTGTAATAACCAACTTCCTGGATTACAAATTGGAAATCTTTTTTAGCATCTTTCATTTAGTCTCCAATTTACTTTTAAACTTTCTATTTCACCAAGTATCTAATATCTAACTCTCTAAACTCAAACACTTCGTTTCATGTTTTAAGGGCTAACATGGCAATAGTTTTGTACCCACTGGGTTGTTTCAAGTTAGTTTAGTAACTTATAAAAAGAACTTAGATCTGTCATAGTGCACCTCTTAAATTATTTCAACTGTAAGTACCAATGAAGTATTAGACCTACTAAATAATAAGAACTGTGGTTTACCCAAACGATTGCAATATTGGGTTCTTCAAGAAGATGATGCCCACAGTTACATTCTATCGCAGCTCTCGCCACAGGCAGGGAATTCCTCCTTCAAGAAGGCCATTAGAAGGTTTCTTCAGGGTCGGCAGCACGAGTGTGACGCCCCTGGTATTGCATACGTCCATTATCATAGACCACGGTTACCACTTTCCATCAGGTAGGCCATGTGCTTGTCTGCCAACTAAGTGGTATAAAAAAAATAGAAACGGCAGTACATAAGTATACACCATTTCATGCAAATTTCAATTAAATTTCAAATTCTTTATTTCTCAATCTCAAATTTTACAACACAATTACAACTTTGTAACGTCAAATTCTGCTTAAAACTAAGTTTGAAAATGTGTGTAAAGGTGTACACTTATCTCCTTTACCGCGTACAGTTTCATAATTGCATCATCATTTTCACGACATAAAACTTGTTTCATAATTGCATCATCATTTTCACGACATAAAATTATTAAAATGATGTTATTTCATGAACCAGCTTGGATCTCCTTTAAATTCTTTCAGTTGGTTGTAAACTTTATGTAATATGCAGTAGGTGAGCCGAAGTGAACTTTTAATTCAATTCCGCTGCTAAAATGCAAATGTCACCGACATAAGTCTCGTAAGTACGTTCGTTGGTTCCGAGGAAGGTAAAGTAATATAAACTTCGTATCCACGAGTTATATTCAAAGTTGCTTGTATTCATTATAAGTATCAACGTTATTATAGATCGAATATTATTAATACGCTTTATAAACTGAACATGTACTAACACAGAACTTTAATATCGTCAATTGGTAGTGGAGGTCAGATGGCAGTTGTTTCATGGAAAATATCGAAGTTCATCCGCATCACAGTTAGACTGGAAAGCCGACTAGGTTAGGAAAAGGCTCAGAGAAATCCAAATTTCAAGATCATTGAAAGTGTACAACAATCGAAAGGAAAAAAAGAAATCAAATCTTTCATATATTTGGTTGGTGTAAGTGGATTCTTTTTAATGTTCTTTAATCTATGGATTCTGAATCTGAAATAAATGATTCTATTCTATTCTATTATAATCTAGTGCGGATTTCACAATGCCAGAAACTAAGAAAGTGAGAAACGAAATGAAATCGAATTAAACTGCGGTGAATTCAATAATATCTCAATCTGTAATTTGATAATAACCAATGAAATCAATGAAAAATTGATAATAAATCAATGAAATCATTGAAAAATTCAATGAAATTTTAATCTGTAATTTGATAATTTGTGACACTAAAGTGCAATATCATTTGTTGTTTTTTTAATGTCGTTTTAAAGACTAGGCTAGACTAGACTTAGCATCAACTATTACTTATCTTATAATTTGTTTAGTTTAGCCTTACCTCCTTCTACCCGGAAGTATAACGATCTCACAACTCACGGTAAGTAACTTTACCTCCTACATGTTGTGAGAATTAAGCGAGGTCTCGCGGCACCGATCGGTTATCTCTCCATTCATCCATCAAAAGTGGCAAACTATTACAAGCTTGTAGTCTCCCTGGAGGATGAATGTCTTGAGATAGGGGAAAAGGAGGTGGATAAGTTCTTGTTTATATGAATAGTGAAATTGTTAGTAAGCACATAAAAGGCTTTTTCAACACACTTGCTTATAAACAGGCTTTTATTTCACCGCAATTAAGCACGGAATGACACCTATTATAAAACTGTGACTTTTTCATTACTATTATTCACGTCGTGAGTTGTCTCAATGTCACCTCAGCGGTAATCACCAACTTTACACGCTTGTACCATAATGTACTATTATTTAATTTGTAATGTTTGTGCGTATAGGGGTGCAGGGTCCTATAAAAAGATTTAAGACCCTAGACAATCTCTGCTAGTTGGTGCATCTGCTGAACAACATACGATGATCTGGAGCCGGCTTTTATATCGGGGTTGGGGGGTCATGTGGCAATCGAAAGCAAACCTGGAAAGCCGAAAACTTTCGATGCTCTTTAAACAAACTTTAATAGTTTACTCATAATTTAATGTATTATAAATTGAGATATTATAATATCTAAAACTAAAACTGCGTGCAGTAAGCATCAGATTGACCTTGACTAGCAAAGTATTCAAAATGATCTTAATACCTTAGTTTTCACTTCCTGTTGAATGATTGTTCTGATTATTGCTATCCTTTAGATTGGACGATAATTCAATTTTAAATCAATAAAACAGTTTGGTGTTAACACCACTAGTATGTATTAAGATCATTTTGAGACTTGGCACGTCAAGATTGCTCTGACTCCGACTCCGTCGCGACGTCGCTCCTTCAGTCGTCGACTCCGACTGAACCACGGTTTCACCCGCGGTATAATTTCAGAATAGCGAATCACCCTTCCGCTCGCGTCTTTTTTTTTTGTTACTTTTTTTTCGTGCGAAAAATTCCCACGGATACCTCCCGCGCCGGAGCCGGAGGAGGAGGTTATGTCGGACTCGAATCGAGTAAAACGCACACCTTTTTTTTTGTTACTTGGCCCATATGGGCTACGACACTTCCCACAACCTTTCCCCGAACATTAATCGCAAATATAATCGCAATGCTAATTTAGTAAAAACACATTTTAAATGTAATTCTAATAATATTGGGTACAATATTATTAGAAGTATACTAATGGTAGGCCGATAAATAGTTTTTCCACCTTATATAAAATAGCATTGGGTGTGTGGGCGTGGGATGCACAACTGTGCTATCCTTAGTTAAAGCAACACAATACACAGGTGAGCTTAATTAATAATTTAATTTAATTTTAAAGAAGAATAATTTTGCTACGTGCGACTAAGCTCGTGTATGGAAATTTACTATTTGTGTAAAATATGGTTAATTGTGTATGAAGATTTTCGTAGGAGGTAGGATATGAAGGTAGTTCCGCCCTATTCAAGCAGTCCGACTGGGAAAGTACCTCCGCCCTACAGAATACTATGGCTGTCCTCGTGTTGTGTTCCGGGCGGTGAATAGGGTAGCCAGAGCTCACTGAAGAGGTTGTGAGCTGTCAGTGGGAAGATCAAAGGCGTGTTCTGTTTTTCTTATGCGCTGACGGCACAGAATCACTTTGTTCTTACAGGGTCGGACGAGTGTGGCTCCCCTCATGTTCCATTTTCCGTCAGTTGGGCCGTGTGCTTCTCTGCGACCTAGGTAGGCACTGACATCCACGCGGGCAGAGATACGGGCGAAACCTAGTACCTAGATGAATATTTGTAATAATTCTGTCACAACAAATACTACTGTTGATACAACTTACGGCAAAATCAACTCAGTACTGCTAGTACCTAACTTGTTCGCATAATAGAAACTGAATCAATAGCAATGCTCTTTACAAACGCGGGTAGATTTCAAAACGTAGTAACGTACTATTGGAGAATTGCGAGCTCTGCACTCGGGCCATTTGCTCGAAGCTTACAGAACAAAACAGCTTTGTTTGGCAAGCCAACTCGCAGCACAGCCAATGGTTACATTAGAGTTTCACATATGTGTACTACATATAATGATTCTCGTATTTGTTACCTGTATTGTTAGTAAACTTTTCTTTTTATCCATAAGGCGAATGCGAAAGTGTTTATAAAACAACTCATTTATTTCGTTACGTTTTTCGATTTCTAGTAATAGAGAACGAATTATTGTGGTCAAAATGGGCCATATTCTAACACGCAGGTAAAATACAACATCCCACTCAAATAATTAACGAAAAACACAAGGTTATCCAACATAGAACCAAAGTTACCGACACAGCTCGCAGAATAAGCAAGCTGAAGACGCAGTGGGCAGGCCACACTGATGGCCGTTGTAGCAGATGAGTCCTAGAGTGGAGTAGAATATCTTGTCCATTTTTCAGGTTCCCTAGTCCCCTTAAACTCACCACAGTTTCTAACACCTTCGACACGGGAATAGTAGACAAAAGAGAATTTAAAAGATTATTGAATGAAATTTTGAAGCATTTATTATGCTAACTATTCAAATCGATTAAGAAAGAGAAAAGAGAATCGACCTCGGGCGGGACTCGAACCCGCGATCTTCCCCTTACAGAGGAAATGCTCTGACTCGGTCTTTGATTGACGGGTCTTGGTGGCTTAGTGGTCAGAGCATTCCCCCTGTAAGGGAAAGATCGCGGGTTCGAGTCCCGCCCGAGGTTTATTTCTTAATCGGTTTAAAAGATTTTTTTTTATATTTTTTTTTTTATTCTTTATTGTACACACAAATTTACATTATAGAATACAGAGATATTTCATGTACAAAGGCGAGCTTAACTCAAAATTGAGTTTTCTTCCAGCAAACCCGGAGTGCACAGAGGAATTGCAAAACCGTTTCTTCAATCTATACCTATTATATTATTGTAAAGTGGTCGTGTCTGTACATGGGAGATATTTAAAAAAATACTTGGGTTATGTTATGTTAACGATACTGAACAATAATTATAAATAAACAATATTTTTTTTGAATTTCCTGTCTGTTTGTCTGTTTGTCTGTTTGTCCGCGATGGACGCAAAAACTACTGAACGGATTTTGATGTGTTATAAAGGGCTTGGTCTGACTTAAAATCTTACGTTTGGTTCATCCCAATCGGTTGAGTAGAACCGAAGATATGAACAAAGGTCGCGTTAACCAAGATGCACGCGGGCGGAGCCGCGGGCGAAAGGCTAGTAGTTTAATACTTTAGTAGTGGCAAAGAAACAAGTCTGGATTACTGAGGAAGTATAGTCTTCTAACTAAATTATGGGTTAAATTGCCTGTACGCGGTGTACTACGTATGTGCTAAAACACGGTACATAGCTGAAAATGCTGAAATACGACCAATTTTCGGAAATTGCGATGTAAATTAAATAGATGAAATTTACAATGTTCTCAAGTTTCTCATTTTCTTCATTAGCATGCTCCAGTCGCCGGTTTCACAAAGTGTTGCATTACCCCTCACAATGAGGTGTACAATTTACTATGTGTCTCACTAGCAATATTCAGTCATGAACTGCAGTTCAGTAGCACTTCATGCTTCACAATATTAGACGTCCTTTTGTAGTCTATAAACAGTGCTATGTATAAATAGCACTGTTTATAGACTACATAAGTATAGTATAAAATCACTAATAAAATAAACAAGAAGTTGCATCGTAAAAGTGAATAGTTCACTAATATTTCAATGATAGAAAATTATATGTGATATTTTCAATACCCAGTATTTACTAAAAAGTTTGTCTGCTAGGTGACTTTCTTGATATTTATAGGTTTAAATCATAAACGTCTTCTCGCAAACCGGAACCCAAACCCCTGATATTTCCTTTTTACACAGATCCTTTGCAATTATTTTTTTTGCAATTCGCAATTAGCTGCCTAGAGAAGTATGCAGACGAGAATTTTGACTTGCCAGGTGATAGTTGTAAGACCAACGCCTAAAAAGAGTTTTGGTCCTGTCCTGATTTAAATTTTCCTGCTAAATATCATTTCGACAAAAGTTTAACTCGTCATTTGACGGTTTTCACTAAAAACAACACCCTGTGTAATCCTTATTCACCCATCCCAAACAAAAATATATTATAACAGTGTAAGCTCTTTTTTAAACCCTGTAAATGACATATTAAAAGTTAGGTTTACATTTTGGTTTCTATGCTTGAAATTTTGTATTGTTTTAAATGCGGTCGGGAAGTCCCAGGGGAGCAATTTGCATCGAGCATTTAACGGTTAACCCTCTCAACGTTCACGTGGGTTTTTCCACCCCTGTTTTGTTTGCGAACAATTTCCTTCCGGTAAATGATAATAGCGTTAAGTGGACGTCTTCAGTAATACTGTTACACTGTTGGAAAATGGAAAAGAAAATTTAGAAATAAAAGTGCTTTGTTACAAAAACAACCATTAAAAGAAGGAGCAAAGTAGATTTTTTAAGATATTCTTTTTTTCAAAGTTACTCATTCTTTCAGCGCAAAATTTTTGTTTTTCAGATTTTAGAGTAAATTTTTCTTAACTTTTTTAGAGTAGGTACTTACATTTTGTAGTTAGTGATATTAGTTGTAGTGTATTTTCTCAACAGTCAATTAGGACCAAAATACAATTACAATATGCATACAATTACCAGAACAGACCCAGGTGACTATTATAACTAAAATCACCCACTGCAACTTTATATAATTTTTTTCTTCATCGAGTAGCTAAAACATTTTTTGCAGGCGTCGCATCCGTCTTTATAAAGTTTTTCGCTCCACGCAGGGTTTGGAGGTCAGACAGCAGTCACCTTCTTTTCCGAGACTTTTCCTTCAGATTACCATCAGGCGAGGTGAATTCAAAGTGACGTATCCTATATTAATGAAGAAGAAAAAAAACTAATGGAATAGGTGACAAACTGACAATAAGCGGACTCAAAATTAAAACCGAATGCTATATTGGAGCTTGCTATAATGATGATGATGGCCTGGTCGTGTCCCCCGAAGAACTCGCTCCTTATTACTTGGGACCGTAAAACGTAGTTGGCGAAATGAGGGTGTTCATATACGTCTGCCTACTCTCTCGAAAATTTCCAGGAGGAAATAGGTGGAGGATTTTGGTACTCATAAACTGAAAAGTCATACTCACTGAACTAAATTTTCAACACTTTCGACCAATCTCTATTTAACACGAAAAAAAATTCCAGTTATATAAAAATTCAAAACGTAATTGTGAGACTGCGATGTTAATAATTGAAGCTTCGTATCGCGAGTGAGAAATATTACACCTTATTCGTTTCGCTTTAATTAAACTTTCGATGGCCGGGCGCGCGAGCTGTGCTACGGTAGGATACTGTCTTGAATAATCTTTTTTGAGAACATAGATTCGATGCCAGCGTGATGGGCACATTTGCCTCGGTTACGGTAAGGGGTTAATAGATAAGTTATAATTATGTGGACTGTATAATTTTGACTTTCTGATACTTATTTTATGAATTTAAATAATACCTATGCATTTTTAACTGATTAGAATCAGATTTTAGAACGACATAGGTACTCCGTTTTTCAATTAATTTTTATTTTTAAGAAGAGTAATGGATTTAGTATTGTACTTAAATAATTAATAATCTTAATTTAATCTTATAGTTTCTGCCTGTCTTACTTGAGTTCAAAAATCTATGTAGCCTCCGATTTACTGAAGGGAAAGCCTTTCATCTAGAGATAATGATTGTAATGACAAATAAATAGTAAATATTTCAGACAAAAAGCCTGATGTCAGATATGTCAGACATTGTAATTATAGGTATAATGAAATAGGATGATAATATAATTTTGAACGTAGGCAGTTCAAGGCAATAGACTTCGTATGTCATAGTTAGCGTTTAGATGTTGATTGTACATTTCTATTCTTTCTGGAAAATATGAAGCTCTTTTGCCAGCTACATACCTCCGCACAACCTCGCTGAAAGCAGTAACTGTGGAAATTGGAGCAGCTTTCAATAACTGAACTGATCAATTATAGCTTTCAAATATTGGACACGTATGTATTTCACGTCCTTTAGCGCTCGTACTAGGATTCATGGGGAAATTTCATCTCGACTATGGTTTTATTTTGACCAACTTACTACCAACGAATTTTGTCTACTCGTAACTTGTAGGCTATCCTTTGTTCACCGGTTTTATTTTAACCCACTAAGGGACTGCCAACGTATTTTAATTTGTAGGTTTTTGTATACTTGATTACCTTTGATATACTCGTAGTTGCTTACTTTTCCTAGCAAGGTTACTTCGAATAACTTGGCGTTTAGTTGCAACTGGAACCATCAAAGCTGAAATGTAAACTATTGTTTGTAAAATTAAAATTGTTGCTACGCCAAAGTGTACCTAAATAAAAAGGTGAGGATACCCATTCGTGATAGAAAAGGCATATCTCTGCCATCTGTATAATATCTTCCTGCTCTATGAATACGTCGCAAAATCAAGTTCACAAACTATACTTATCTGTACACAGATGCGTCCCAAATCGAGGACCATATGATACTGAACGGTGTGAAGAAGAGTCCTTTACGAAACAGGTCCTGTTTTGTTTATTGAGAATAGGGCTGCGAGTTTGACACAATAAGATCTGGGGTGTGGGATAAAGAAACATAGACGAGGGCCAGATCCAGAGATATTATGGCCCTGGGTCGGCCGGGGTGCGAGGGATATGGCTACGACAATCTCAACTCCGGCAACCGTCGGCCCACAGATGGCGGGTGTTTTAGTCGGTTCGAGTCCGACATAACCTCCTCCTCCGGCTTCGGCGGGGGAGGTATCCGTGGGGTTTTATTGCATGATAAAAAAAGGATAAATAAATATAGTTTTATAATTACCCATTTCTTGGTGGTTCATTTATGCTTCCCACTCCTCACCGGGGTAACAAGAACATTTACTTACATTCTAAAATATTTGATAACATTCAAGAATCCTACTATTCTACTAAAATTATAAATTAATGTGCAAGTTTGTGAAGATGTTTATTTGTTATTTAATCACACTCTGCAGATGAACAGAACTGGCTGAAAATTGCCATAGAGATAGATTACAGTCTGGAACATATAGGCTAACCCCCCTAAGTGATCATTTTATTAAAAAAAAACATACTGTGATACAGTATCCGATCTTAGGAAATTGGTACTTCATTTATTTTTATCTTCCTACGACCATACAATGAAAACAAGAACTTGAAATTTGGAAATAATCTTATTAAAGTATGATAAATAGGTAAAATAAATAGATATATTATTATCTATCTGTGTGTAACATATCCCAGACAAATGTAAAAAGGGAAGGGAAAGTACCTAATGTTCTCGTACATGTCAATTTAATATGTACAATAAAATGTACAAATGTGTACGTTTTATTACCTTTACGAAATTAACGTAGGTATTTAACTCTGTTACTAAAGTTACGAAAGGTCTAATTAGTCCTTTCATTGTTTTGATTAATTATTATTTAAAAAATATATAAGCGACGAACCCTATTACAGTTTTACATAATATGATTATTTTTGATAATGAAAAAATATATACTGTACATAAAAGAGATTTTTTAATTTTCATCAAAGTTTTAAGGAAACTGTATTCCCGCACATTACTTTTTCTTTTTAATATTGCATATTTTCACATCCATTAATAAATAAACATAGTAATTTATTATTAAATAAGTTTAACAAAGTCAAAATTACAGTCTACATATTTACCTAATCTATTAACCCGCCTCTCACCGTACCCGGGCCAAAATGTCCCCATCAGTGATGGCCAAACGGGCCATCACGCTGACGGCATCGCCCCGCTGAATAGCGATGCCCCACCTTTACCCCAAATATATTAATAAATATATTTTTTTTATGTATTGAATTTATCATTCCCGATGATGGTTTTTATTTTTTAAATTGTATAACTAAATTTTTATGGATGGTGTTATGGGAAGGCATAAGATGGGGGAATAAAATATATTTGAATTGCAAATTGACCTGGTTTACTCTCGACACTCGATTTCATTTATAATTTTAAATTGGAATCGTTTCGATTGGAACCTTGTCATTTGTTTCTCTCGAATTCTGCGCTTGCTTACGATATAATTTTGAGTATATTTTGGTAATTAATTTGATTTGAAATTAAAGTTATCCAGAGGTTTTCTCACGTTTTGATCTCAAATATCAAAAGGAGTCCTTCTTAATAATTCAAGAGATAAATAAAAATTCAAGTTTCCATCTTAGTTACATCCCTGATTCCGAAAGTCACATCTGTTGTGTTAGCGCAAACAAGTCAGCGAGCGCCACCTGGCGGTAGACATCCGCCATTGCACTGCTTACATATTGCAAACACTACCTTCTGGCACACTCGCTTTATGCATTTAGTTTGGACATACGAATGTACGTATTACATACGACGTTATGTAATAAATATATTCATGTGAAATGCAGAGATGTGTACCTATGGTAGATGCATGTGGTCTTTGCGGGTTAGGGTGATTTTAATATAATCCATGCGGTTAAATAATAACTACACTATGTGAATTACACCATATATCTTTTGCTTCACATTATTGTCCAGCCCAAGGTTGCCTGGAGGAAATCTCTTTCAGCGATAAGGCCGCCCATTGTACATTAAACTGTAGGTATACATGCTACCCTTGTCTCTAATGTAAACCTATTGGTGTACAATAAAGAATTATCTATCTACTCAAATTTATGAACAAATCATAGAAATATTAAGGAAATGTGATAGTGTGTGCTGCTGCTTTTATTTCTACTGTAACTGATGAAAATGGAATAATAATGTACAAGTTAATAAACTTTATTCAGAGTTCATAATATAACCACTTTTTTATTTATTTATTTGTCTACACGCTAATCATGCTATTTCAATATTTGGACAACTTATAGTTTGAGTAGATATATTAAAAAAATGTTTAATAATAAATGTTTTGCTGATGTACCTAATTAAATAATTACAGAACGATAATCACGATAACATCGCGAAACCCATTAAAGTTCTATTTCAATATAAAAACATTATGTATTAATTATTACCAGATAATTATTGAAATAAAACCACTTTTTAACGGATTCTATCGCGATATATTTGTTATTATTTACTTTTAATCCGACGTTTCGGCTAATTTTCAGCAGCCTAGTTCGCGTGGTGACTAGAGATGGTAGTTGTCACATAGTTTTGAAGTATAAGTTTTCTCAGTGTAACTGAATCATGAGTCACATTCGCGTAAACTTTAGAAAATATCAGATACTTTACTTTTCTCACATGCATAACGCCATGTATAATATTTGCGCAAACTACTGACAGTAAAATGTAACCTTTGTGAAACTGCACTAACACGTCTGCCTGTCCTCTTATGAGAGGTCACCGACCTGTGACGTAATGAGTCCTGCCGCTGTTGACTCGCTGGTAATTAACTGCGTCAAAGGGCACTGCACTGCAACTAGCTACATAGTTTTTACGAAGGCTTCCATTGTGTATTGTTCGTAGTGTTGTTCGTAGTGTTGTAGAAACACTAATAAATAAACTTTGGTGGTGGGATTCGCTACTAGATAATTATGTATTTCTTTATTTTTTAGTTTGAATTATGAGAAAGTTTGTTTAGTGAATATTTATAGCTTACTAGCTTTCGCCCGCGGCGCCGCCCGCGTGGATGTCGGTTATCGCGCCCAAACATAGCCTATGTCCTTTCTCAAGGTCTAATCTACCCCTATACCAAATTTCATCAAAATCGGTTCAGTGGTTTAGGCGTGAAAGCGTAATAGACAGACAGACAGACAGACAGAGTTACTTTCGCATTTATAATAATTATTAGTAGGGAAGTAGGGATTAACCGACGTACAAAGAAAGTGGTTCACAATTCGACTGTATGTTCTTTTAATGAAATTTCCAAAAACAACGGTATAGCTGCAAAACTACGATATCGCCTAATGTTAACATTGGGTTGTGGAGGTCAGATGGCAAGCGCTTCACGGAAAATATCGAGGTCTAGCCTAACCCGTAGTTAAGACTGGTAAAGCGGACCCCAGACTCCGAGCTGAAAAGCTTCGAATACGACTGGGAATTAACGCTAGGATGAAGAGAAGTTCTTTTATTGCAATTTTAAAGCATTTAGTATGTTACCTATGTCAATCGAATTTGATAGGAAAAAGCGAAATCAGCTCAAACGGGACTCGAATCCGCAATCTTTCTCTTACAGGGGAATGCTCTGACCACTAAGCCACCGAGCTGATTTAGCTTTTTGCCGTCTTAATCGATTTGTATGCTCTTTTTCGATGTCTATTTCTATTCTAGATGTCAGCTACAGACCTACCTGTTTTACCTTTTTTTTTTTTTTTTTATCGTGCGCAAAATCCCCACGGATACCTCCCCCACCGTAGCCGGAGGAGGAGGTTATGTCGGACTCGAACCGACTAAAACGCACGCCGTCTGTGGGCCGTCAGTTGCCGGAGGTGAGATTGTCGTAGCCATATCCCTCGCACCCCGGCCGACCCAGGACCATATCTCTCGATCTGGCCCTCTTCCGGTGAGGGGACCACAGAGTCCCCAACCCGCCCCCGGGTATGGGGAGGCACGCAATGCGTGCCGCCGCCGCGGCCTGCTTCTGCTAGGGTGACAGGCGGCTCTACCCGTCACCCCCAGGCCCGCGCTCATGGGGGACGGAGGTCATTCTGCGACCTCCGACGCCCGAGTTGCCGCTGCTCGTTGCGGGCCGCGCGGTTTGCGATTCTCCTTCGCTCCTCACGCTCCCGCTCCGCCGCCTCCTTCACGAGCATTACTTGCTCGCAGAAGGAGTCGCCGGCGGCCCACGAATCTGCGCAGCGAACCATCGCTGCGAGCAAAGTGGCGAGCGTGAGAACTCTCACTCCTAGGGTCGCCACCAGCTCCCGTCTCGGCGTCTCCCACGCCGGACACTCGGTGAGCGTGTGCAGCGCCGAGTCCTCGCTCGCGTCGCAGTGATGGCACTCGGACGTTGGCTCTTTCTTCGCGGTCCGATGCAGATACCGCCCAAAACACCCATGATTGGTGATGATCTGCGTCAGCCAGAACGAGAGGCCGCCGTGTGGCCTCTCTAGCCACTCCCCCATGATGGGTCTTACCGCCGCTACTACGGCGTGCCCTGCGCGTGGTTGCCCAAGTTGTAGCTCCCACTCCGCCACCATGTCCCTGTGGAGCCGGGATCTCACGGCCCGAATTTCTTCAGGCTCAGGATCGTGTCCCCGCTCCCGCGCCGCCTTTCGGAAGCGGTATAGCGCCGAAAGGGACTACCTGTTTTACCTTTACTTCCATATAAGAGTGTCGACATACACTGATACTAATGGGGCTAATGGTGTCTATCGAAATGACTAGCATCATAAGACGTTTATTCATGGAATCCTTTGCTTTGTAAAAAGTCTCCATGGCTCTCTGGCAAAGCCTGATCCATTATTACAAGCAGTCTTACTACTTCAATACTTAGGGAACATTAAATCCACAGTAGATTAATTATTACTCTATTACAAAGCAACTTGAAGAGCTGTCTAAAGCATTCTTAGAATTTAGTCCACTTTAATTACTATAGAAATTACTTGTTCGACTAGATAGCAGATATTTAAACCAGCAATATCCAACGTTAGTGCCTTTCTTGAATAAAAGTAAATTCCTGCTTTTATTCAAGAAGTTTTTCTACTATCAGGACTCGTGTACACGAGTCCACGTTTTACGAATACAAAAGCTAAAACATAGACCGGAATAACAATTGGCCGAACAACGGAACATTTAATTAGTCAATAACACGAAGTACAATAATTCCAAATGTACAATCCCGAACAGAAGTGTTTCAAATAAATTTGGGTTAAAGTAAAATGAAAGATGGTACTCATATTTCTGCGTCATTGGCCCTCAACCGAATATAAATCTGAATAACCGTGGAGCAGGATTTGTTCTTAATTTGAAATTCAAATTCTGTAGCGGGAAAATGTAGGCTACCCGTGAAAACAGAGAAAAATGTACCCATTGTAATATAATTAACATAAAAAAATGTTAAAAATAAACACGTATTTTGTAGGAGGACGCAGTTATTTTCTCCCCCAATCTTTCTGGTGTCTGCATAATTCTACAGTTTAATCTCCGATAGTGATTTAATCGGAATTAAATTTTGTGTCAAAGAAAAATTATGATGGCTACGTGACTTCCAAATTGTTTACTCGAAGATTCACTTTGAGAAGGTTTTAAAAAGTTAATAACTCTTAAAAGTGTTCTCTCATATTTTTCGGCAATTTTTTTTAGATTACGATCTTTTTAATGGTTTTCAGATTTACGGTTTTAATTTCCTTTCGTTGTTTAATAAAAGGCAAAGATTATTGTTCAAAAAGTGTTTTAACGTAATTGTTTACTTGTTAAATAATAGGTATAATTTTCTATATAATATACAACCTATGCATAGATATTTGTTGGTCTGTAACTGTGAATTGTATTTTTTAGACAGTTGAATATGTAGACAGACGGGTTAAAATTTACTGCGACACAAAGAATCCTCCTTGAAGGCGAGGAGGCGACCGGATCGCGGTCCCTCAGTAAACACCCGTAGGACCTATTTTTAAGACCCCTTTATTTATACCTTCTTCAAATGATAGTGTTATAATTGCGTGATAATCACGCGATGCAGGATCAGTAGCCTGTAAGTAGTTCAGCTTTCTGTCACTAGATGGCGTTGGGTACATGGTGATGGCACAGTAGAACGAAAGTGTTCGTTAAACTGTGATAATAATGATAACCATAAATACAGTCAAATCAATCAATTAGCCTATTGCAGACCACTGCTGGATATAGGCCTCTTCCAATGTGCGCCATTTCTGTCGATCCTCCACCTTCCGCACCCAGTCTGTCTCAGCCACCTTCAGGTTGTCAGTCCGCTCATTCCCTCATAAATACAGTACTGAATACTAACTGATTTTGTACTTGCCTGTTTTTAAAACACTAACGAATTATACCGTGGTTATTATATCCTCAATGTTGTAGCCTGATAGGACGATTGCAATTATTATAAACAGGCCGATTGTAAAAATCCTTTTTATGTAAATCTATCGTGTAAAAATTTTTGGGCTATTTCCGATTCTCACTTTTACCGATGCCCCTCTAACATTTATCAGTTTTTTAATAGGTTGTTATAGAATAGAATAGAGTAGAAGTTGCATGTTATTAAGATGGTACAGTGGATGAGAAAAGTGTTACTTATTATTGCCGAACTTTTTTAGAAATTCTAACAATTTTCTGACACTGCAGCCATTTCCAACCGACGATATCCTTCACCACACAATACATATATTTCAAACCCCGCATCGCCCGATATAGCGCTAAACTGAAAGCTCCGAGCCGTTTATTTTCACCGATAGTCGTCCCCGCCAGTATCGTGTAGTTTGTCACACGTTCGTCCTGACACGAAAATGGCACATCGGGTTTATGTTTATGCAAATGGCTACCAACAAGCGATTTAGCCGGTTTATGACGTCACTGATGGTGGAGCTACATTGTGATACGTCACAGTAACACGTGGTGGAAATCGTCGCGTAGGAGATGATAGTATCGTATGTGAGGTTTCCTAACCTATATTATTATATTCCTGTATGGTTTTTCAATGTATAGTGTACATGAAAATAAAATGATTTTTATTTTAGACTAGCTAGCTCTCTATCGTGTTTCTTTATACTACCTACTTAGGTCGCAGACACGGCCCACCTGATGGTAAGTGGTAATCGCCTATGAGCGAGTGCAACACTAGGAGAGTCACAGTCGTGCTGCCGACCCAGTAAGAACAGAGAAATTCTGTGCCGTCAGCGCCAGCGCAAAAGCTTGTAGGACAAGCCTTTGGTTTTCCCACTGACAGCACAAACATTCTTCAGTGAGCTCTGGCTATCCTACTCACCGCCGGGCGCTCTGGCTATCGCACTCACAACATGAGGTTATTTAGTCGTTACCAGAATGATCTGTGCTTACATTTATGTGGATTTTGTCAATCAACTTAGATTTCCTTACTAACCTTAAAAAATATTTAGGTATTTTTTATTTACTGACAGCACAAAACCACTCCAGTGAACCTTGTAATGAATGCAGAAACAGTGAGTCCACATACCGTAGTCACTTTTCGAGAGTATTCTTTTTACTCTTCCTCGTCAGCAAAGAAGAAGCCGTAGAAGTAGGAGTAAGGGGAATTCCAGCTAAATCCCTGTACAACTTACTTAAAGACCTCGGATTGCCAAGAGCTTCAGTAAGCTCTTTACTAAATCGAATATCAAAAGCGGCATTGATAGGATCTTACCAAATTTGGATAGGTAGGGGGGGGAACACTACTGACGGTGGAGGTGAGCGCTGATGCATCACGCGGTGGCCACCCTAAACCTACATCTGGGTCGCAAGTCCCAGTCGCCGTCACGGTGTTCCTCTCTGTATCACGCTATGGACCCGGCGACCGCACGGTGAATTCATGGAGTGCTGAGAATCGGATCTCTGCATTTAAATGTACTTAAGAGCTCTCTTACCAGTCTTACCAGGCACTTCTCCTCTGAATTGAGTAAAATTGACACTTACTGAGTCCGTATGGGGACGGAGAAAGTATACGAGTACCACCACCCCATCTTATCCGAAAGATGTCATGAGCTGAACTAAACATACGCAGACGATATCACTGTGAGAGACGGAAAACTCGAAATATAACCCTGTACACACCAGTCTAGCTAGCGTGGAATGAGTACGCCAAAGCCTCCTAACATAGCGAGAGGCCATTGATTGGTTGATTGACGCTTACAGAGTAAAAAATAAAGGGCCACTAAGCCCCGCGTATAAAATTCTATCTGAAGGTACAACTACAGAAAAAAATTGCCAATTAGCAGTTTGTAAGCCTATTATTGTAGTACTTAAATATTATTAAATTTCTAGGAAGTTCAGAATTTGGATGGTTAATACGAGTTTCTCGTTAGAGAATCGTTCGTTTCATTCGTAATGACTATTATTTTCTCTTTTCTTGGAATTTCGTGCTAACCAAACGTCCAGAGAATAATGTACTTGTAAGCTCCAAAATGTATGGTACAATACAAAGACTTAATATTTTGAATTTATTCTCCTCTTTTCCATCAATTGTATATTCCTGAACCTTTGGGTCGTCTTTCCTTAAAAAAACTTTAGAGTAATAATAGCCACTTAGTTTACCTTACTAAATATTATATAATACTAGCTGTTGCCCGTGGCTCCGCCCGCGTGGAATTCTGATCCCGTTCATCGCTGATATATAGCCTATGAGTTCATAATCCAGGGTATAACCTATATACATACCAAATTTCAACCAAATCGGTCCAGCCGTTTATGCGTGAAAGAGTAACAAACATCCACACATCCATTCTCACAAACTTTCACATTTATAATATTAGTAGGGAAGTAGGGACTAGCTGACCCGGCGAACTTCGTACTGCCATATTTTCTGATCCCGTTCCCGCTGCATATCTCTAAATTTATCAGTTTTTCTCTACAATATTATGCATGTATTATACATATATAAACCTTCCTCTTGAATCACTCTATCTATTAAAAAAAACCGGGGTTACTATGGCACTTTATCGTCACATAATCATCCTTTGCAATAGTTCTTATCCTGTAGAAAGAAATAGTTACATAAACATTAACACATAATGTTTAATACACATTTAACATCATCACAAGAAAAACGGTTAGTCCGCATCTGCTCAGAAAATACACTTACTTTTGGTGCAGAATATTTTTCGTTTGTTTTTTATACATCGTCAAGCGAGTGTACATCAAATTACCATTTTTCTCGGCAACAGTACTCCTTTGAACGAAGACTTTAATGATGTATGAACTATGATAACGGCATTCCTTAAAATGAGCTGGTTTGTGTTTGTGACTGTACTTATATAGTACGTGTATATTGTACTGTTAATGTAGTGTACACTTTGTAGTGTTTAATCGACTTAGAAAAAATATAGTAAATGGTGTATAAACTTTTAAAACTATTCATTTGTCTTATCTTGTACTTATGTCTATGTAATGGGTAGGTATATTATAGAATAGGGTAAGATGGTGGGGCAGTAGTAGTTAGTGCAATTTATTGTTGTATTGCTTGAGACTTTGGGTTTGACTTTTCGGTCAAATAAAATAAGTATTATTAGAATATAATTCCACTAGTAACTTCTTAATAGTTGTTGACAGCAAAAGGGTCACTCATATTTAGGTAGAATAGAACACACAGTCAGTAAATTAAGTGAGAAACTTCATCACTTGAGATACCTTCAAACGATACTTTGTAGAAAGAAACACCAACTAAATCTATAAAGATACTCTCTGACCAAGCCTATATAACATTAAATACATAACTAAAAATACATAAGTAAATATTTACAGAATATTTTGAGGGCGAAGGGCGCTCTCAACTTCGGTCTTGAGTATCGGGTGATAGCATTGAGATTCGAATAAAGGCGGCGATATTTTGCGGCCCCTCGTAAAGTACACGCGTCTGCTCGCCGACTCAGCGAACGGATTGAGTCTCTTCAAACACCACGATTCGGCTGCGCATTCGCACTTCGTCCTCCGTTCGCAAATGGTCCCATTCGCGGTTAGTCCCATTCGCAGTTGGTCCCATTCGCGGTTAGTCCCATTCGCAGTCGGTCCCATTCGCAGTTCGTCCCATTCGCAGTTGGTCCCATTCGCAGTTCGTCCCATGCATGTACTTTGTAAGGGAAGAGGTAGGTTTAAGGACCGAAGTGGATGGGATGAATAAAATATCATCAAAAAAATAAAAAAGTTCAAAATCCCGAATGTACGAAATACCGAAGTACGATATACCGAAGTTCAAAATCCCGAAGTTCAGAATCCCGAAGTTCAAAAGCCCGAAAATGAGATTTTGATACGTTACCGATGATAGGCGTCCTGGTTTAATTTTTATAGTTATTTTTTACAAAGGGGATAGTTTTAAAATGACTTCTTCGTTTCTTAGTCTACTTTGGCTAATTTCGTACATCGCGTCGTACGTTACTATAATATAAATATATGTCGGAGGTCATTCTCATGCCCTTTTAACCTATATGTTTCCATGTCGAAGCGCGCAATGTCTACCCCGCGCAATCCGACTTGGATAGATTAGGTTAGAAGGCTAAGGCGGGAGCGGAGCGGAGCGAAGCTCCCGCCTTAGCCTTCGTGGTTATTTTTTTTATAACCACCCAAAAATTTAATATTCGGGATTTTGTACTTTCGGTATTTTATACTTTCGGTATTCTGAATATTCGGTCAAACGAACATTCGGGATTTTTTAATTTCGGTCTTCCGTACGTCGCGACCAACGCGTCGGTATATGAAATTCGGTATTGTAGCTTCGGGATTTTGATAAATGTAACCTCTATTTAATGATATTTTATTCCATCCTACCCACTTCGATCCTTAAACCTACCTCTTGTCTTACAAACTACATGCATGGGACGAACTGCGAATGGGACCAACCGCGAATGGGACGAACTGCGAATGGGACGAACCGCGAATGGGACTAACCGCGAATGGGACCAACTGCGAATGGGACTAACCGCGAATGGGACCATTTGCGAACGGAGGACGAAGTGCGAATGGGACGAAGTGCGCATAACCCGACACGGAAACTACACAGGGACTACGCTAAAGTCTGTTGGCGGGAGTTTGTTCTTAACTTGCAAGTCAAACTCAAGTCATAGTCAATTAAAAGCGCGTTAGCAAATAAATGTAGCAGCTACTTGCAACAGTTTATCAACCAATTAAATATGTTAGTTGGTTTATCTTTCTTTGAAGCGGTAAAGGTTCAACGGATGGACAAATATTTTTTGTAAAAAAGTTTGAAACGCGGAACTTAGGTTTTTTATTAAAGAGTAATTCAGTTTCACTAGAGTTAAGTAGTAGACAAGAAAAAGCTTGTGCCGTGCCGTTGCGAATTATTTCACAAAATCTTTCTCTGTTTCTTTTGGCCTCGCTACCATCTATGCCCAAGTTCGTCTGAAGTGGAGAAGTAAAAGTAGGAAAGCAAACCCTGGACTCCGAGGCGAAAGGCTCTGATGAAACCGGAAAAAACATGTGAACGGATCTGGCTTAAAATTTATCGCAGACATAGATTATTGTAGTCAGAAATCGAACAACTGCTACTTTTCATCACAGTAAGAATGGATTTTCTGTGGATCGCAGGATCGGAATCAGTATAACACGCGAAGGCGCCACGGGTGACAGTTATATACAGATAATTTGTTGATATTTTTCTTAATAGCGCTTCCAAAATCAAGTAATTTTGAAAAATCCGCGTCGTACTGTTATCGTGCAATATTTTCTCGTGAGGTCTAAAAGTCCTTGTCCTTGTAGATTTACAGCTCCTCGAAGTGACTTCATTCTTTTATAGACGTCAAACGGAGCGAGAGTGACAGATAGATGCGTGATAACAATCGAGATTATGGAAGTATTGTGATGGCGAGGTTTATGTAGCGACAACGATAATGCTTGTTAAGCCTTTTATTTCGGTTTGATAGAATTATTTTTTACTGTTGGCAAGTCCCTCATCCTAACGTTAAACTACTATTGAGAACAGGGCCCATACCATGAAATCTTAAAACAGGTCAATAATTGAACTGCTGTCATTCTACCAACTGCAAATGTCACTTTGTAAACCTTTTTATTAATATTTATATGACATTACAAAATGACATTTGCAGTTGGTAGAATGACAGCAGTTCAATTATTGACCTGTTTTAAGAGTTTATGGTAAAGCCGCAGAAATACAAGAAATAAAAAAAACCTTGCATTAAGACAGACAGAAAGAAATAAAGAAAACATTTATTCATACTTACATACATTACTTTATTGCAAATATTTTTATTGACAATAATCCACTAATACTTTTTATGATGTTGATGTACCCCGTGATACTTGGGTAATCAATACAAAATTAGTAAAATCGTTAGCAGTGAGTACAAGGGGTGGATAATATGATGGTCAATAGGTATGCTGAGCCTTTTCAACATATTCAGTTCTCAAACCAATCTAACCTGCAAATTAGTGCACTAGATCAGATAAAGATTGATCAAAGCTTGGGCACAGGCTTTCCTCTAGAGGATGTCAGGTCAGAGGATAGTCACTCATGGAAAAGGCGACATACCTAGGTACTAATAAAAGCACTAAGCAGACCCCAGGCTCCATAGTGTCTTAGGACGCAACTGTAAACTAGATATAAGGTTAATAAAAATGATGAGAGGTCGTACAGATATACAAGCTATACAAGCACATAACCCTCCTGTTTTAGCTACACAGTCAAAAACCGTATACCTATAAAAGTTTTTCAACACGAACATTGACTTGCCTGTCGTCGGGCATGTAAGCCACGCTAATCGCCCGGTCTGAGAGACCACCAGTGTCTCACGGACCCCTCAGTTGTCACGTTAAGCGGATCTCATTTATTACTGGGTTCTTTCAACAGGTAATTCCCAGTTGAGGAGGAGTTTATTGATGACTGACATATACCTAGGTATATCCATGGATTCGTTCACATTTTTTTAGAGGTGTCACTTTATATCTACTTTTTTTTTAGATAGATAGATAGATAATTCTTTATTGTACACCAATAGATTTACAGAGATGACAAGTAGTTTTTTGTTTGAGAATGAATGGTTGACTTATTGCTGCACAGTTGCAAGATAGTGTTTTTAATTGTTAGGGAGAATAAGCACGTACATTTGCATCCAAAGTTAGCACTTTGTAGCCCTAGAATCGCCTCTTGATTTTGATTCGTATATCGGTTTTGCTGAGAGCGACTGCCATCTGACCTCCCAATCCTGAAAGGAAAGTCTTTGTCAGAACCTCAGCCGTTATTTTTTATACCACTTGGGTGGCAGACAAGCTTACGGCCCATCAGATGGAAACTGGTTATCGTGGTCTGCGGACCAGGGTCGTCACACTGTCTCTGCCGACACCGTAAGAATATTCTAAGCCCTTCTTGAAGTGTCTCATACTACAGTCGCTTGGAACAACCACGGCAGGGAGTTAATTCCACAGTTTAAACATTTCAGTGTTTAGCAAGGTTTAGCAGTATACCAACTTAATACATACCTACATAAAAATATTTTCGAAAACATACATTCTAACATTAAATGCGCTACAACATACATAAAACTATGTGTATCCGTCCCAATTCAGTGTATCCAAACCGTCTCTAACACATCCAGCCAGGACACGCGCTGAATACAGTCACGCATCGCATTTGAAGGCAGGAGGGACGCACGTGACCTCCGTGAGGCAATAAGAGCGCATTAGGGCAGCAGACGGAAGGTTTTTGTGAATATTAGTGGCACTTTTTCTTCCTTATTTAAATAGACTTTTGTTTGTCCATTGGTCGAAAGGTGAAAAAATAAACAAAAATATGTATCACTAGCTTTTGCCCGCGGCTCCGCCCGCGTGGATGTCGGTTATCGCGACCAAACATAGCCTATGTCCTTTCTCAAGGTCTAATCTACCCCTATACCAAATTTCATCAAAATCGGTTCAGCGGTTTAGTCGTAAAAGCGAGACAGACAGACAGACAGACAGAGTTACTTTCGCATTTATAATATTAGTAGGGATTGACATTACCTTGTTCTAGGTAAGTATATTTAGATCGATTTATATTTGAAAAAGTGAATAGGTAGGTACTCAAGACAGGACTTGAACCGCGACCAGTCCCTTACAGGGGGAATGGTCTAAACAACTGAGCTACATGGGCACATCTTGAACATTCGAAATTCTTTCTCCTATAGGCACAACTGGCACTTAGGTGACAGACAAGCACATGGCATACCTGACGGAAAGGGATTACCGTGGCCTATGGACGACTGCAACACCAAGGGAATCACACTCGTGCTGCCGACCCTGTAAGAACAGAGAGTTTCTGTGCTGTCAGTGCAGACGGCAAAGCAGGACAAGACTTTGATCTTCCCACTGATAGCACAAAAACTCACCAGTGAACTCTGGCTACCCTTACCGCCGGGAACACAACTCGATGTTATAATGGCCACGATATTCTTTTCGGAAAAATTGAAAAGATATACTAAAATGACAACAGGTAATTTAAAAAGCCAGGCGTCTGTTATTTATTAGTCAGACAGTGGTCTTTGTTAGGTCACAGACGGCAAAACAATCTGTCCAACCTGGGGTTATTCGTAAAAAGGTTTTGGTTCTTGCAACGCTGACGAGTAACCCCTTTCTGTCAATGCTGTTCGGGCAAATTGGCATGTCTGGAGATAAATATAATTTCTGTGGGGTACTATATTCCATGCAATTTGCTGCTTAAATAATTTTAGTAATTTAACAATAGTGTTTTGCTTGTCTGAAAACCCATTAGGAATTTAGTTAAAAAAATGAAACATTTTATTCTACCAGGCATCGTATTTCAGTCTGATTTAAAATGGTTGTGGCGAAAATCTGATTATTTTTCGGTGTTCTGCAGTGAAATACAAAAACTTAATTGTATTTACTACTAAAAAAAATATAATTGAAACGTTTGGTAAAATTTTGTTATTGTTATTATTATATTAACAAGTGGCTATAATAAGTAGAAATTATAAATTTAAACTAAAAGATGGCACTCAGAAATGCTTACGTCGTCGTCTGAACTCTGTTACAAATATTGTTTGACCAAAACTACAATGGGAACCGGACCTATGCTTTTTCGAAGTCCATACAAAATGATTTACCGATTGAAGAACATTATAACGCCGTAAATATAATACGGAACCCACATAACTCTTACCAACTGCCTTTTCTCTTTTTATTCACGCAGTTCTCGGTCACCGGCATGGCATTAAATCCCAAATTACAGTCCTCATGCCAGGCTTCAGCACTTTAATAAACATTTATGTTTTTTATGCTGGCTGACTTAATTTGCCGGTGTACATATGAGAATCTACCGCCCTCACCACTTATTTATGACTTAAACATGGATCATTCCACTGTTTATTTAAAAGGCTTTATTTTTAAAAGGTTGGGTTTGTTTTACGGTGATTTAGAATTTCAGAAATGAGGGGAATGTTAACAATTTCACAGAAACATGTGTACATTTTGTGTACCATTTTTCTTTTGTCATCGTTGTCGTTTTGTCGTTTTGTCGGCGCCGTTTTGTCGTCACTGTCCCACCCGTGGCGTACCTGTAGCTGTTTCGCGCGGCAAGGGTCGCATGCGAATTGAAAGACGATACCTCTAAATTTTTGTATGGTAGCTATATATGATACTTATGTCGTTGGAATTGCTATAAAACAAGCTAATAATAAAAAAATACTACAGGCCAGTTTAGTCTTGTAAAGTATTATTAATTCCTATATGAAATAAGGATTTGAGATTTTTTTCCAGTTTTTTGTACGATCGTTGAAATAAAAAAAGTAAACCACCATTTGTAAATGTTTTTTTTTTTTTAATAACATATCCATCCATATCCATAAATAAAATGCAAACAGCACATCTTGCTATCATTTTTTTCTTCTCACAAGCATTACAAAAGGGGCCTCATTCGGGTGACCCGAACGCGCAGGCAAAACGGTGACTTTTAAATGTCAAATAATCGTCGATCAGGTGTTTCAGAAACTTAAACTTATGACTCTATGGTTTCTTAGTACGTTCTTCTGATCATAGATATCAAATAAAACTAAGAACGACACAGTTTATGGTACATTACAATCGAAAATGCGCGGGGCCGCGCTGACGTCACACTCGTCGACTGAATCAGTCTGCGCCACAGTTGACGGATGTTGGCCGCAGACTGAATCAGTCTGCGCCACAATGAGGCGGGTAATTCGAGGCCTCGCCTCGGTGTCCGGGTTCCACTTTCTGGCTTTTACTTCTTTAATTTGTACGGCCTTGGGAAGTTTTCTTCTGTGTACAGAGTAATAGTACCTACTCTGTACACAGAGTAGTAAATTTCTAATTTAGTACTTCTTTAAACAACAATATACTGCTTCTCGAACAGTTTGCGAGAGTGCAGGAAGGGAGCAATAAAATCAATCTATTAAATTTATGCCATAATAATTTTTAGCATGGTCCCCAGTTCCTAGTCTACTCGGCGGACACAGTTCGCTTGAGCCTTCTCCACTTCTCTGCTTCTGGTTTGGGTTATACAACTTTTATGAAAGCCACTACCTTCTTCTATCACCTTCTTAATATTCCTAACATCGACGAAAATCTGTAAGTGTAATGGCTGAATTTAGTTGAAGTTAATGGGCCCAAAAACACATCGATGAATAAAATGCATCGGAGCGAGCCTATAGCCGTCTAGCAGGCACTTGTCATGGGCTATATGTTTACTATCAGATGGAGAACAGCCTTATCGCCTTTTAGGACTCCGCAGGTCAGTTCTTCATAATCGTATTTCCTATCGTTGGTGAAGTCCCGTCAACTCCAGTCTAAAATCCATTACCAGTAAAACCAAAAGTTTGTTTGTTTCAGTACAGAAGTGTTAAATATATTACTGCGGTTGCTACACAAACTTTCTTGGCAAACGAGTCATTTAAGTACGTAAGTACCTCATGTACTTACGTAGGTATATGTATGTATGAATGAGGAAACTTTGCACAGGCTACTGAGAACTGAGGAAATGCATGGACGGCAACGTTGCAGCTGATTGAAAGAGTTGCTAATTAGGTCAATAATATATTTTTTTTTTTTTTTTTTTTTTATTATATACTTTATTGTACACCATTAAAATACATCATTAAAGTATCAAACTACGGAACCAGTACTGCCTCGTTGCCGTTCTTGGCTTGTTGAATATAAGTAGGTAATTAGGGAACAGTTTTTTATAAATCTTTGATGGTTTGTGGAACCCAAATAAATACCATTCATTATCGAGGAATGAAACCATAGCGTTATATTAAAAGCTTTTTATAAATTGTCCTTGAATGTGGTCTTGAAATTATCATTTGCACAGTCAACTGCCACATTCAAATACAAATCACAACTCTAAAATAATATTTATCATCAAATTGACATTGACAACAAATCTCAATATTTATCATCACAACATTATAATCCAATCAGACACGTCGAGAATCCATTTGGCGCGTCAAACAAGCGCGACCGTGTTGATCGCACGATCCGGCCCTCTCCTCATTGGCCAAAGTCGAAATAATTTGAATAATGGCCCGGATTTGGTAGGGAAAAAAATCTGAATTTCAAATGCACTTCGGGACCGTGTTGGGTATATTTGTGAAAAAAAAAGCATAAATACGATTCTACTGGGAGTTTAAAGTGTGTTTTCCTACGAAATTGATACTGATTAAATTGGGCGGCATCGCTGCCCAATGGGTATAAATATATTTTTTCCCGTTTCCCCGTTGTCGTTTCCGATTGTTCATCTGTATCCGGAGTTTATTTTGTTTTTACTGGGCTGTTTTAATTTACTGTTGTGTAGCGTACTTGGTGAATCATAAACATGTAAACATTTAACCCAATCATGTTCGTAGCTTCATAATATTTACACGGGTAATTAATTTTCTGAAATATATATTTTGCGTAGGGATTGGTTTCACTGATATCTCGGTCGAGTTCATGATAATAGGGCCAGTCACAGTCGAATTCAGGCACCTTTATTTCATATTTTTAAATACCTCAATAATGCAATATTTGTATGATAATTGTTATAAGTGGGTTCACGTCAAAGTGTACGATTTGAATCCCATTCCAAATGGCCGACTTATGGGTACAGCGATCATTACTTTTGAAGTTCGATTTTCAACTAGAACAAAGTGCAAAGGTAGCTTAGTGGTCAGTGCATTCCCCCTGTAAGGGAAATATCCCAGTATAAGTCCCGCCTGAGGTTGATTCTCTTTTCTATATCTTAATCGATTTGAATAGTTAGCATACTAAATGCTTAAAAATTTCATTCAATTAGAACAAAGTGCTTTCCGGTTCTTTTCTTCGGATATTCTCAGCTTGGCCATAGCTTGAATTACGGTAAAAATATTAATTTATTAGCGATAATCAGCTAGTCCTCATTACGTGAAATCAATACTTTAATAGGTACTTTTCCACATTATTTTATGTTTTAAACTTATCGACTAAGCCAAGTGCCATCGATCGTCTGTATAAAAATAAT
Source organism: Eilema depressum (assembly GCA_914767945.1). Taxonomy (NCBI): domain Eukaryota; kingdom Metazoa; phylum Arthropoda; class Insecta; order Lepidoptera; family Erebidae; genus Eilema; species Eilema depressum. The sequence goes on along the minus strand of OU612031.1, from coordinate 18,601,274 downwards.
CCGAAAACCATAGTAAGTTGATATTTTACACAATAATATACGCATCTACCAACACATTTAGGTAAGTAAAAACAATTCTTTGTTCATTTCCGATTTAAATTAATTGACACAATCTATATCATTCCAAATTAATGAAAAAAAAAATAGCAATTATTGACAAAGAGCCGGGCCTAAATAAACCCTTTTAAATTAAAACCCGCAGTGGAAGGGTTAGGGCTTGAAGATCATTTATTGCCGAGGTTATTCAGTTCTATTTTAATGAGTCGATTGCTCTACTTGCACTTTATGAGTATTTAACGACATTTTTAAGGCTTTTGTATTAGCGTTCCTAATGGAGTCGTTTGGACTTAATTTATGGCTGGCATGTTGTAACTTTTATGACCTTTTGTTGCTATTGTCTGAAACATTCTAAACCTAATTATTTCTACTATTAATGACATTGTGGTTAGGACCCCAAACTTTTACTACGTATTATCTATACTAATAAATAATTGTAAAGTGGTCGTGTCTGGATATATTTTTTATAATTGGAGATATTTAAAAAAAATGCTTGGGTTATGTTATGTTAACGATACTAAACACGAAAATATTTTATTTTAATTTCCTGTCTGTTTGTCTGTTTGTCTGTTTGTTCGCGATGGACGCAAAAACTACGGGACGGATTTTGATGCAGTTTTTTTTGTTAGAAAGGGCTTGATCAGACTTAAAATCTTACGTTTGTTTGATCGCAATCGGTTCAGTAGAACCGAAGATATGAGCAAAGTTCGCGTTATCCGAGATGCACGCGGGCGGAGCCGCGGGCGGAAGGCTAGTTGTAAAATATACATACATACGTTCACGCCTATGTTTCTCCGGGGTAGACAGACCACCACTTGCATCAGTTGCATCTATTCCAAGGGTGCTTACAAAGCTACCAGTTACCGGCTACCTGCACCAATAAGTTTCCACAGCACAGAGGTGGTAGTTAGAGGCGAATATACACCCATACCCATTAATGTCTGTATTCAGTCCCATCCCATACTATAGTCAGTGAGGCTATTGGCAATTTCCGAGCACTTATTCTAAACCCAGACCACTATGACACTAAACTGTATGTAGGTAGCTAATTATATTATTTTTAGACAAATTATTATAACATAGTTTTATAATTCTCGTAAAAACTTTGAATCTCGAACAGGTTGAACCTTCATAATTTTTTTTTGTACCACTTGAGTGGCAGACAAACACACGACCCACCTGATGGAAAGTGATTACTGTGACCTATGGACAATTGTGCATCACCAAGGGCGCAAGGGCGTAACACTCGTGCTGCCAACCCTGTTGGAGCCTTTTTGAAGAAGGGAAAAGAAGAAAAGTTTCTAAGTTAGTTACGTAATTTAGTTTCGGAACATAATTTCGACATTATCCTTTTACAAAACAGAATCACAGGTTGCATCTCCGTAACACAGTAATGCAATTTAACGGCAAGGAGCTAGGATTTAAGTCCCAAATGTAATTTTACTGTAATAACGTTTCAGAGATCTTATGATATATTAGTGTACTGTTGGAGTAGTTGTGTGCTCATACAAACGAGACGTGCCAGCTGTAAGAGCGTTTTCACATTATCCGATCCGATATCAGTGTCGGACGACAGCCGATAGATGACAGCACAGCTGTGTCGGCTACGTATTTCATACATTTTAGTTCCTCTGATATCGGATCGGCGTCCGATACCGATATCAAAGTCAAAGTCAAAGTCTTTATTTCTCAAAATAGTGCAACACAGTTACAGCTTTTTGACGTCAAAAACTCCTTAAAACTAAGTTTACCACCGCTTCCTAAGCGCTAATGGAGAAGAAACGGCGCAACAAACTCCACTGCGGCATTTTAAGGACGTCAGTTTACAAAAAATAAAAGGGTTTCTTAAGACTAAATACGAACGTATGTACATTTGTCTCGCGTCAAGTAGGTATATAAAAATAAGAATAAAACCTTATATAAAATAAAAATAAGACAACTTCAAGAGGGGCCTGCACCATGCTCAAGCCATACATTTTTGTCTTTAATATAATCGTCTGTCCTATAGTATGCTTTTTTGCATAGGGTGGTCTTTACATGATTTTTAAATTGGTTTTCAGGCATACCAAGGACCGATTCAGGCAACTTATTATAAAATCGTATACCTTCCCCTTTAAAAGAATCACTAACTTTGCTAAGCCGATAGCATGGAAGAAGCAGTTTATTTTTATTGCGCAGATTTCTGTCTGTAATTTACAAAAGTAAGTGACCTTACTTTTGTAAATTTTGTAATATTTTTCCTGACATATAGTATGTTTTCAAATATATATTGGGAAGCTACAGTTAAAATATTAATGTCCTTAAATCGTTCCCTAAGAGAATCTCTCTTGCCTAAACAATAAATGGCACGTACTGCCCTTTTTTGTAATATAAAGATAGTCTCTAAATCTGCCGCATTCCCCCAAAGTAGTATTCCATAGGACATCAAGCTATGAAAATAACTAAAGTACACCAGCCTAGCGGTAGCTAAGTCTGTCAACTGCCTTATCCGTCTGACAGCATAAGCAGCAGAGCTGAGTTCATTGGCCAAAATAGTGATATGGTCACCCCATTGTAACTTCGAATCTATGGTAATTCCTAGGAAAGTACAAATCTCATACTTACAAATCCCAATCTTTGTCCCTCCAGCACGACATCAACGTGAGCTTGCCTTACATTAGGCAGTGTGAACCTAATGCATTTGGTCTTTTCTGCATTCAACAGTAGATTGTTTACAGAAAACCAATTTGAAATAGAGTTTAAAATATTATTAACATTAGTCACATCTGTATTACGCCGATCCACTTTGAATATTAGCGATGTATCATCTGCAAACAATACTATGCCCGCTTGTATCGAATCGGATAATGTGAGAACGCTCTACGGGGTTTGCCGTGTCGTGAGCAGCGTCTTTCAATATTCAAATTCTATTTCTCTTTTACTCTTCTTTTGTTAAGTTCCTACTAGATAATTAACTTTTAAGCACTGCTGCAATTAAGGTATAGTCGCTGTAATCTTTTTTGGGTCACTTTAAGTTTGAGTTTCGAGAGCTTCACTGATAATTATGTAAGAAAAGAGTACCGTAACATTTAGATTATAAAAAGAAAATCAACAGTAGACTAAGATTTCAAACAAGAAACTGCGCAATGGCGTGAACTTAAAATTTGGACAGAAGGCTGAAATGATTTGTATACAATATACTAGTATATTTAGTTGTACCTAAATCTAAATTTTTTAAATATTAACACCAAGGTAAATATCAAGTAAAGATTGTAAGAATCCTCACTTTATGACAATGAATAATAGTCATTTCCATTTGAACTGCACTTCAAAGACACTTACGTAGGTCTCGCAGAAGACTTTATTGTTCTAAAAAGTACGAAATAATGGCGGACGATGAAGTGCTCGTGCTGTTTTAGATGTCATAAAAGCGGCTGTTGAAAAGTTTTACGTTGACTGACAACATTCTAGAATGAAGTAAAATGTAAAGTTGTCGTGTCTGTACGTTGGGTTAATGTTACGTTATCGATTTTAATCCCTACTAATATTTAAAATGTGAAAGTAACTCTGTCTGTCTGTCTGTCTGTCTGTCTGTCACGCCCAAACCACTGTACCGATTTTGATGAAATTTGGTATAGGGGTAGATTAGACCTCGAGAAAGGACATAGGCTATGTTTGGTCACGATAACCGACATCCACGCGGGCGGAGCCGCGGGCAAAAGCTAGTCTTTTTATAATTCTTCTCTGTTGCTTTGTTTGTTTGTATGTTCGCGATAGATACAAAACTACTGAACAGATTTTTTTAAATTTTTATTTGAAACGCCTTGGTCAGACTCAAAATCTACAGCATGTTTCATCATTCACGACAAGCGCAACAGCCTCTGTGATGTGGTGGTAGTGAACGCAACACGACCCGAGGTGCGGGTGCGATTCCCGCTCAGTGCAAATATTTGTATGCATGAATATGGCTATTTGCATTGATCTGCTCGTGCGTCGGAAAGCACGTTAAGCCGTCAGTCCTAGATGTTATACGAACATCTAGGTTAATCGTTACGGGTACTTGGAGTTTTAAAAAGTTCAACAGCTGGTCTGCTACTGTAATATTTCGATATCGCCAATGAGTTGTGCAGGTCCGATGGCAGTTCACGGAAAAATATCGTAGTTTAGCCAAACCCGCAATTAGACTGGTTAAAGCGGACCCTGGACTCCGAGGTAAAAGGTTCAAATGCGACTGGAATTAACAATAGGATGAAGAAGAACCGGGGATATGACCAAAAATCACGATAACCGACATTCGTACAGGCAAAGCCGCGAGTAGTAGTAGTAGAATAAAATAAACTTTCTACAAAATATGCGACTAAATAAACAGTACAAAATTTGTTGAATTTATTCCATTACCTGTTCACTACGATCCTATAAAGTCTAGAACATATCGTTAAGCAACCTTGTATCGCTAAACCAGTGAGGTTGTCGTCAACATTGTATGCGACTAGTACAGTAGTGGCACAACAGTGTTGTTGCTTGCTGTTTTAACGAGCAACTGAAATGTTGACAAGGTAAAACATTTCTGGGCTTTGTCGTAATTGGAATGCGAATTTAGATTTGTCCCAATATGTTGCGCAAAGTTTATTAACTTTTTGCTAAATTATGTTTTGGATTCCATGTGAAATTTAAAGAACGTGTATTCTGCGTTTTCATCTAAAGTACATAAATCCAATGACGCTTCGACTTACCCGAGAATAGAACTCGGCACCTTCTACACAAGAGTCGCACTCGCTGCCGTTGCGCCACCGCGGCAACAGGAGAGTGAGGATATCTGCTTAAGTTATGTATGTGAACAACGTTAAGACTGATGAATGATGATGGATGACGAATATTAAAAGTAACGCAACAATTAAATGTCTTGTGGAGGTAAGGTAAGGTAATGTTTCTCCAACCAAAGGGAGGATCCTCCGAACAGGCAAGGTGATCACGCCTGGCGGGCCGCGGCCCAACGATTGTCGTTGGGATGTTGTATATAGCTTGTACCAGCGCTGGAACTTCACTTTCGCGATTCAGGATTCGTAGTGACGTAGTAGTTTGGCTTGCTGTCGCTAGATGGCGCTGTGTACATGTGGTATCGCCACAGTCTTATGAGTCTTATGACCCTCCAAATTTGAATTTCCAAAAAAAATATACCATCAATTTGCAGAAATCAACGGTCAACACCTCTGACGCATCCTTTTTCAATAAATCTCGTCCGATCATTTAGTAATCGAATTCCCTTCCAACGTTCCGCCGACATTGGACGTAACAACGAGACATGCTGCAATTATACTCCCGTATGCAAACCGCCTGTTATCGAGTCAATTATCATTATATCACACAATTTCAAAAGTTATGTTAAGTACATCGGATTGAGTCCATATTTATATGCGTATATTTTATTTACAACTAGCTGTGCCCGCGACTTCATTTCGTAGACCAATTTTAGAAAATTGTAACTATAAACTAGCTTGTGTTATGAGTTCTAGAATGCGAATAAATATAGTTAGATTTTTTTTCGTAAATAAGTACATTATTATATTATACGTAGAAACACCCAGAACAATGCAAATTTTCATATTCATTCAAACAAATATTAAACTAATTGAAGTAGCTTTAGTTACGCCTTATAACATCAGCTAGGTATCTAGAGTAAAAATAACCTAGCTAATTTGGTGATTACACAACAGACAAAAGAAAGAATTTTTTTTTAAAATTTTTATTAATATTTCATTTCAAAAATTTACAAACACGAAGCGAATATAAATTTCAACAAAGAAAGTACATGAACTATCACATAGTAGCCAATCACGTTGTAAATTATGTTGAATACCTTCACAACATTGTGACACAACGCCGTAAAGCGTTCCTCTTCACTATATTTTATAACTAGCTTATACCCGCGGCTTCACCTGCGTTAATGTCAGTTTTCACAACTCTTGGTCTGATCAAGTTCTTTTAATAAAAAAAAACCGCATCAAAATCTTTTCAGTAATTTTTGCGTCCATCGTGGACAAATAAACTATCCAATTTTCAAATATCTCCACAATCCTTACATACATACATCAGGATAACGCCTGTAAATCCCCGAAGGGTAAGCAGAGGTATATCAACACGCACATTTCAACAACTATGATTTTCGTTCCCAGTGTTCCACTTATCAGGGGTGAGCCTATTGTATCACTTCATCATCATCATCATAATATCAGCCATAAGAAGTCCACTGCTGGACATAGGCCTCCCCTATAGATCTCCAATAAGACCGGTTGGAAGCGGCTCGCATCCAGCGCGTTCCCGCGGCCTTAATGAGGTCGTCTGTCCACCTTGTGGGTGGACGTCCTACGCTGCGCTTGCCGATACGTGGCCTCCACTCGAGAACTTTACGACCCCATCGGTCAGTCCTCCATGCTATGTGCCCTGCCCACTGCCATTTCAACTTGCTAATCCGCTGGGCTATGTCGGTAACCTTGGTTGTATCACTTAACAATTACATAATAGTAGAGAAGTTAATCCATCTGCACGTCTATCTATAAGTGTCTCTTCGTATAAATTCAGATTTCAAGTATCATTACAAAAGTTTCATTAATCAATCAATGCAAATAACAGTTTAGAAATTCGCGCGACATGCAAAGCGTAATTACTATTGATAACACTTCCTAAATCTGCGCGAGTGCAATGCATTTAGATGAATGGATTTGGATGTGATCCAAATGTATCGCTCGCAAATAAAGTGTTCGCGGGCAAAATAGGAAATTTTGTTTCATTGCAGATACTATACAGGGTGGAAGATTTTAACCTTACCTGGAGGGAAAGTACTTTAAATACTGGAGATAGCTAATTTCACTCAAAGGAAACATTCCTTTATTTTTTAAAAGAAACAAAACTGCATTCATAGTTTTTTGAAAATTCCCTTGCCATGCCCGGTAATCGAACCAACTAAAATCCAAAAAAATAACATCCTGTATTTTTATAGCATCAATCGATAGTGTCAATCATGAGGATCGAAACTCTCTAATAAACATGGTAAATTAAATGAAAGGAAGTCAATAAAATCTTAACTTATAAATTCCATTCCAACAGATACAGTACTTTTGTTCAACGTGCCATCACATACCTTATCAACAATAACGCCATTTATTTAGTAAAATGAGTACTAAATGACTAAACTTTGATTCCGATTTAGAATGTAACGTTATTGTGTGAATACATGAGGTAATCAAGTCTCCCGATTTTTTTATAAAGAATATTAGTAACCGAAATTACTGATATTCCTGTTAACCCCCCCAAGTAAGCTAAATTGCTTGTACTAGGAGTGGGTTCACGTCTGTAGTGTAACGGTCAGGATTCGAACCCGGGACGTCTCGATCGTAAGGCTGACTCCTTAACCACCTAAGCTACCGACAGCGACGCTACTATTATGTCGATTTAGGTCCAAGATACGTGTCTCGAGGTATACTTGGTTGGGCTTGGAAAGCACTTCGTGGTACACCGCATCGCACCCTGGGCAACGGAGATGGCGAGAGAATTGCCTTATTGGTTCGTCTTATAATACGTTAATTGAGACTTTTGAATTAACCTGAGACGGCATGCGGTTTTAGTCGGTTTGAGTCGAGAGAGTAAATACCCCTACTGGCCAGTGAGGGCCAGCGATGAAAAACAGGGAAAAGTACCTAATTTAAATATGGAATTTTATTCTTTAATATGATAGGTGATGGATCCTTGAGTTAAGTTCTCTATTTTGTTAAATCGTATTTGAAAATTGGGTTTTCAGGGATTTCCTTTCATTTAATTAACCATGTTTGTTAGACAGATTTGATCCTTATGATTTATACTATTGATTGATGTCATAAAAATACAGGATGTTATTTTTTCGGATTTTAGTTGGTTCGATTACCGGGTGTGGCAAGCGAATTTTCAAAAATCTATGAATGCAGTTTTATTTCTTTTTAAAAATAAAGGAATGTTTTCTTTGAGTGAAATTCGGTATCTCCAGTATTTAGAGAACTTTCCCTCCAGGTAAGGTTAAAATCTTCCACCCTGTATATGCAAACTGTGTTGTGGATAAAAGACATTATCGTTATAATTTACCTTATATTTAACATAGATTCTCCTTAATCCTTCTAGCTAAGTTAAAAGAAAGAAAGAAAGGAAGAAAGAAAGAAAGAAAGGAAGAAAGAAAGAAAGGAAGAAAGAAAGAAAGAAAGAAAGAAAGAAAGAAAGAAAGAAAGAAAGAAAGAAAGAAAGAAAGAAAGAAAGAAAGAAAGAAAAAAAGAAAGAAAGAAAGAAAGTAAGAAAATATTTTTATTCAACCCAGCGTACCTAAACAAAAAAATACAAAAATCATTTTGTAAGGAGTGAGTTTATATCAGTAGGATAATAGCCAGGGTTTGAACCTAGGACCTTTTTTATACCACTTAGGTGGCAGACAAGCACAGGGCTCTCCCAATTGTGTGGTCATCGTGGCCTATGGACGTATGCAACACTAAAGGCGTCAAATTCATGCAACCGACCCTGTCACAACCTTCTGTCCACTCAATCGTAAAGGCGAATATTTAACCACTAAACAGACTTTAGTTTAAAGTACCATTTTCTAAAATATCAACACCAATATCGTCATGGTGGGTAACCACACGCTGAATACATGACGCTATTAAATAACATGCATAATTTAATTTGAAATTCATCCGCGACATTCCTCCGTAGCCATAGATCATAGAACCGCGACACGCCGTGGTTGGGTTATTGCATTATATCTTGCTACGGAGTCCTAAGAATGCGAGTGCGATATGAAGATGCTGTACACTACATATTCCCTCAATATTAAATTATAAGCCACCGCTAGGAGTTCCTTTTTGTTAAGATAAACGGGTTAGTTTTTATTGATCAGTCATTACTGTTTCTTTCGTCAGGTAGTAATTGCTATGGTGTACAACACACTTGCGGCCAATCACAGGCTTTTATGAATCCCTATGTCTTTCGGTCAGCCGGCTCACACCGCATGTGACTGGCCGTCCTGCATTATGGCTGGCTGCATCTTACAAAAACAAAAAAAAATTGTGTACGAATTGAGAACCTCCTTTTTTGAAGTCGGTTAAAAAGAGACATGCGGCTAGTCCTGTAATAATGAGTAGGTCAAAATAAATCTGATTGAAAGGAGCCCCTGGGCCTCAAATCAAAGGCAATCAAAATACTGCATCTGATACCTACATTATACCTACATGTTGGACAACCCTGTTCCCTGATATTAAACCTCCTCGTTGTAGCAAGTGGATGGAGGTATCTCTTACAACAATGTAATGTAGTAAGAGCTTCACGTTTATAGAGTGATAAAACAGTGTTAAAACAGTATGTTGCTGAATTGAATTGTAATTAAAGTTATACTACTACGAGTACACTGTTATTACTTGCATGGGCAATATGGGCATACCTACTGGCATAAACGAGTCATAAATTTGCTACGCATATCTAAGGGAATGACCATGATCACTATAACATAATTATCTTATATGATAGTTAATTAGTAAACAATATCAAAAGATCCGAAAATATGACTTTTGAGCACTTATTAAAAAATCAACTCATTTGAAATAATTTTGTAATTATTATATTCATTATAATGTTAAGTTTGTGACAAAAAAAATGGCGTCTGGTTGATAGATAGATAATAATTCTTTATTGTAGGGATACTAAAAGATTTACAGTAGGACTAGTAGGTGTGCGTGCTCAAGCAATTTCTTTCAGGCAACCTTGGGATGGATATTAATGTGATAAAAACAAAAGTACTGGTGTCGTTAGCAAATAAACAAAATACCAAGGTGTAAAAACAAAAAGACACCATAGTCACTTTCAATTAATGTTGTATAATGAGTGATATTCTGAAGATTGATAAGGAAGTCGTTTGAATTAAATTTCATAAAAATCTGCTCACCCATTTCGCCTCCAGAGAAGCAAAAAAGAACAAACATTTCTAAACCCCCCTCGTGTTGCAAAACGTGCCATTCTGATTTAATTCGAAGTTAAATACTAAAAGACTTGAACTATTTTAGCAAGGATTACAGTTTAAAAGTTTGGTTTAGTGATTGCATCCGAAAGTGCTATGCTTCTTACCTCCGGGAGTTGCTACGTTGTTCCGTGAGAATTTGTGATCGCACCGGGACTGAAGTTGAACCTGTGGTTCGAATTAGTAATTCATGCTTGTGTTACAGTCGCTTTACAAAAGAATTGATAGTTTTTAATACACATTTGAGACAGGTCCAAAATGTTCAGTCACCGGTCTGTATCTAAACCACAGGTCGCAAGAGAACCGAGGCCCTAGAGCGCGTTGTTTTGGTACATTGGTGGATTTGAGTTCCTCCTGACTGCCGGAGTTCCCCATGCTATACTTAAAAGACACCCAAAAAACGCGTACTGCGCTTATAGTCTGCCTACAAAATGTAGGTAACGTGACGTGACTGAGGTCAATATTATAGGTATACGGTTAACTATATTATTGTATCATTATTGTTTCAATCAATCAATTAACCTAACTGTAGTCTACTGCAGAATTGCTAAAGTCTATGCGAGCCACCTTTTCAGGTCGTCCTTTGTTTACTCAATCACACTAAAACTTAATGCTTAGCTTAATAGATCTGGCTGAAATTGAAAAAAAAAAAACAGGAATAGATTTATAATCTGGAATAACAAATAGGCTATTGCCTGCCTGAATGTGACGCGGTCAAAACAGAGAGCAACATTCAAGAATGGAGTTACAATAGATTGTTTCTTTTCAATAAATGTAAACAAGTCAGTTGTTCGTTTTGTAATTGAAGGTGTTTCAACTAGCCCATCAAGACTTAATTCTTAGTGTAACGATGTTGGAGAACAAACGTCGGGGTCAGGCTGTTTTAAAGAAATATACGAGTTCTAATTTCAACCAAAAACGCGGCGATAGTTTAAGTTATCAAACATCATAACACTTTTTACTAAGTACCTATCTTTCGAGCGGAAATCTCCAATGACGATCTCCCACTGGCCTACTAATACTAAGTAGTACTAGTAGTTGAAATATTAGTTGTGTTTTAAAAAGCTATAGATGCTAGTTATATCTAAATAAAGGTAATTCCATTTCCACGTCAGTTGGTAAATACTAATTAATTTAATAAGCACGTAAGTATAGTCTCTGTTATTTATTACAAAATTACGTAAAAAACGGCAATTGAAGATTCGAGTAGATACTGGTACCTAAACTACCTAAATAAATGTTTTTTTGTGTTGTGCATGGTTACAGGGATATATCTAATACCGTTAAATATAGCCATCGACTCGACGAAGAGCAAGAAAATACCATCAGGAGGAAAAGAAAATCAGGAAAACATTTCCTTCTAATAGGACTCCACAACCACTGCACACGCAACCGGGATAGTTAAAACAACGCAGTACTGACAAAATGCATAGGTACGCAGAAGGTCTTAAATTTACTTAAATAGATACAGCATGTTTCGCCGCAGACTGTGGCATGCAAATTTTTGACATAATCACTATCAAATACGAGTATTATTGAATATATTACTTAATTACCTACAATGTTTGATTGAATGTATGAAAATAATTATAATTTGATTGTCAAGAGAAATATTGAATTATTACAGGTCAATTTTAAGTGGTCAAACATTCAGTGAATATTTGCATTCTTGTTTGTTGGGAAAGCACATTTTTCATCCATATGTTTTCAAAAGTCTGTGCACTGAATCGTTGTGGGGCAATTCTTTTAATTGCCCCACGTCTCCAGAGGCGAAACGATCGCGGGGTAGCGGGGCATTAGAAATTGGAGCCATTTAAAGTTTTTCGATTTACCCAGACTCGTCTAGTCTAAAGATATGTTGGGGTTAAAACTCCCGCGGGTGTTGAGCTCGCGTTGAGCGCGGACGCTGCTCGTTGAGCCACAATAAGCTGTATCGACTTTTATTTTTATGAGAGAAATATAAATATTATGATATTATGAAATGTTAGATTGAATGGATTTACGGATAATTACAAATAAATTAAAGACGCCAGTTCACACATAAATCACTTTTTGATATAGCTTATGTCGCAGACAAGCACACGGCCCACCTGATGGAAAGTGGTTTCCGTGTCCTATGGACGAATGCAACACCAGGGGAGTCACACTCGTGCTGCCGACCCTGTAAGAACAGACTCATGTAAGTAATTTAAGAAGAGAATTCTGATCACACTGGATATCTGACCTCCAGCAACTGAAGACCCAAGAAGGAGTGCGGTTTTAGTCGGTTTGAGTCCGACCTTTGTCGGCTCCGGCGGTAAGTTGTATCCGAGGGGACTCCCGCAATATATTTTTTTTTTACTACAACTACATAATAATGAAAAAAAGGTGGTTCTTTTTGCATTAGGCTGGAATTCAAAGAAAATAAGTTAGTTTAAAAGCCATCATCTATTTGTATTCAATCGTCATGTTTAAATTACAATCCTAAAACTAGTATTGAAGCTATTTAATGACTTCATTTAAAGATTTGAGTTTATTTCGAAGAAAAATAAAATGAATGACTTAAAATTTATTAGAAAATAAAAATTGGGCTGTAAGTGGAGTTTAAAGACTTTCTAAGCCTATAAGTATATAAATTTTGCGCTAATACGAGTATAACGAAAGGTCGTTTGTATGTAACGCTCAATAAACCTATCTATTTTTTTTTCTTCTATTATTTTATTTGCTCTTAATATCGTTTTTACTAAAATATGTAGTTTACAATATAATTTAAAATGACTCAAACATTGTTAGACGCCATCTGTTGAAATTATTTAAAACAATTTGGTTCAAACAACTTAGGCCTACGAATTTTGTAGCACATTATAAAGCTGCTACGCCGAGGTGAATTAGAATCGTCTACGCGATATTCTCCATTAACCATCAGCTACGAAAATAAATAGATTACAAATCGACTCAAGTAAAGAATATAGTACCTAGAGAATTTTTCATTTGTTAGTTACAAAAATCCATTAGTATCCTACTGCTTACTGATATTATAAATATGAAAGTTTGAATAAATTTAAATGACGGCTGAATAGATCTTTTTGAAGTTTTTTCTTTACATCAATGACATATTATATTATCAATGTTTTTTATAGGACACGTCAATTTGACTTCACCTCGTCTGATGGTAAGCTTCAACTTGCCATTAGGCGAGGTGCACGGACACGTATCATGTTAAAAAGGTGGCACTTAGCTTGACAGTGTCATCAGATGCCATTTCAAGCCCCACTTAAAGGATCAGGGACTGTACAATGAAGGAAACACGTGAGCTGGTAAGGAATTCCAATGGTAAAGTCTTTATCCAGGGTCGTCATTAAAGATACCAACAATGTTACAACGGCAACGATGACCCTCAGTTCGACGACCTCATTAGATATTTTTTCACAGCTTGTTCATTTTATAAAGTTCATTGACATTTTTGCGACTGGTCCGATCTATATTTTATACCCTTATTTTTCTTCATTGACTTCGGCACCACACACTTACTGAAACACAAAAGACCGAGCCCACAATAACCCATTCAACCCTTCAATACTGAACCGTTCACTCTCGAGCAGCATAGAGAAGCCCTCATTATACCATCTGAACAAAATTATGATACATGGACAATGTCAGTCTAACGAGGTGTCATTGTGCTAGAAGATTGATCGCTCGTTCGTTCGTTTTGATGAATGAATGAGAGAAATATGCTCTGTGATGTATTACGGGTTGCCTCTAATCTGATTATGGGAATTCAAATTGGATGCGCGACGAAAGGGTTATTTTTATTTTACTATTTCGATTTTTCAGTTGCAGGAGTTTGCCAAGTTAATATAACTAGGTTAGTTAGGACCTGATATAGAGCTCAGAATGTGTATAATAGTAGATTACCCAACAAGTGAAAAAAAGGTGAATTCTTTTCGAGGCACCAAGTTGTATCCCGAGAGGAGTGAAGGTTTCTCCGGTAGAATCCCGAGCGTAGCGAGGGGTTCTAGAGAGAAACCTGAGTGGATCGAGGGATACAAGAGCCGAGATGAATTCTTTTTTCACGTGTTAGGTACTCAACTTTTCACCATTGACTACGAGAAAACGATTACTCTGTGATTATGAATTACATTTTGTTATGGATAGTACACAAAAGAAGCAGCAAATTATCAGTAATAGCTACCGCTTTAGCGCGAAAAGACTCAGGAGTCTTTTCGCGTTCGAGAATATGAGTTTAATTTTCATCACTAGATGAAGTCATTTTATGATTATGAGACAAACATAAACTTTTACAAGGCAAAATTACACAGAAAATGGCGGCATTTTTTTTCTTAATTTAAACTGAGCCACATCCATCCAGCCAGTGATTACATTTAGGTGGCTTTTAGTACGTTTTTATAGTGAGAGTGTGCAACCTCTTTGTATGTTTCACTAGAATCCGTACATTCGCGCATGTTCCAAATTCAAATTTTTTTATTCACTCGGTGAAACAAAGAGCGTTTTATTCACTGTTTTTGATGAATCAAGGGGCCCTTTTTCGAGTGTCAATGGTGAAATAGTAGATTACCCAACAAGTGAAAAAAAGGTGAATTCTTTTCGAGGCACCAAGTTGTATCCCGAGAGGAGTGAAGGTTTCTCCGGTAGAATCCCGAGCGTAGCGAGGGGTTCTAGAGAGAAACCTGAGTGGATCGAGGGATACAAGAGCCGAGATGAATTCTTTTTTCACGTGTTAGGTACTCAACTTTTCACCATTGACTAATTTGACTACGAGAAAACGATTACTCTGTGATTATGAATTACATTTTGTTATGGATAGTACACAAAAGAAGCAGCAAATTATCAGTAATAGCTACCGCTTTAGCGCGAAAAGACTCAGGAGACTTTTCGCGTTCCAGAATATGAGTTTCATTTTCATCACTAGATGACTATGAGACAAACATAAACTTTTACAAGGAAAATTACACAGAAAATGGCGGCATTTTTTTTTCTTAATTTAAACTGAGCCACATTCCATCCAGCCAGTGATTACATTTAGGTGACTTTTAGTACGTTTTTATAGTGAGAGTGTGCAACCTCTTTGTATGTTTCACTAGAATCCGTACATTCGCGCATGTTCCAAATTCAATTTTTTTTATTCACTCGGTGAAACAAAGAGCGTTTTATTCACTGTTTTTGATGAATCACGGGCCCTTTTTCGAGTGTCAATGGTGAAAAAATATTTATAATTTTGTTGAAAGTTTACGCGAATCTTAGACACGGAAACAAAACTTTTTTATTGGATTCTGCGATTTATTTGGTGCTCTTTCATTATTTACAGCATTCTGCGACTATGTGCATTACTAGCACTCGCGTTTACACACGTCCATGCCATTATTACTTTTCCCAAATAACAGTAGGTATAATAAGTATTTTATTTTTAATAAGTGAAAGAACAGAGACAGGGGTACAAAAAACGTGATAACTTCTGACTTTTTATTGCATAACTTTATAGTTTTTTGGTACCTCTGCAACCAAGTACTTCAGCAAAATTTTAACGTCATTTTAGTGGTCACAAACTCACTTCCACATTTTAGTGATCACAAACTTTAAGTTCATTTCAAGTTTACTTACCTTTGTTGTGACAAAACAACTCTTTTTATTTAAATCTTAACCAAAATCAGTACGATTTAATCAGCATCATTCCGTCACAAATTAAAAGTCCCTCCTAGGGCCCTTTAACCCCCCGAGTCACGTATTCATTCCATCATAGTGCACAATAAGGAGCAGGATTTTAACCAACAAAGCGGCCCGGCTTCATTTACTTGAGTTTCACGGACGTTAGTCGCATCCAATTTTGCTGAACTGCGGTTCTGTCTTCTATAAATTACCATTGGTGCCCTTTTACGATAGCAGTTCAGACTTTTTTTACAACGAGGGTTACAAACACATTGTTACCGTGATGGTGAATAAGAAATAAAGCAAATAAAAAATGTATATATAATAAGCGATTAGTTTGATATTAACTTTTACTCTAGGTTTAAATTCTAGTATTAAGATTCCAGGGAGCTCTGCCCTCGCACATGTTTCCCTCTTCCTACAGTCCCGGGTCCTTCAAGCGGGGCGTGAAAAAGCTTCTATCAAAGCCGTCAAGGTAGGGGCTACCATTTTAAGGTCAATAGCATCAGAAATGGTGATCCATATCTTCTGGACTGCACCTCAGCTTTTTACCATCTAGCGGGGGACAGTCAATGGACGGACCATACATACCTATGAAAATACATACATACATACACACAATCACGCCTTTATCCCCAGAGGGTTAGGCAGAGGTGAATTAACATCCACATTTCGCTAATCATTGTAGGTATTAGGTCCCACGTAATAAGGGGTGAGCCTATTGCCGTTTTCCGGGCACTATTGTTGGCTCGAGCCATGTATAGGCTGAGTCGTGGCTGTATATCTGTCTGATGTTAAACAGCCCTATCCCTTAGTCGCCTTGTACGACACCACATGGGAGGAGATGGGGTGGCCCAAATTCTACTCTGCCGGGAACCACGCGACACGCGGCAACATATGAAAATGCTTATGAATTTTACGATGACTAAGTAAATATCTAATTGTATGAAGAATAACTAATGTTCGTGGTACGTCTGTGAGTTTAGAAGTCGGTATCAATGAGATTGTGTCCCGAAGGCTCCATTTGCCGATCTGGTGTGGTGTGGTGGCAAGTCGCTAACAGCGTTATGAAGTTTGGCAAAGAGCCGTAACGTGTGACCCGACGTCTACTGCACAAACTCGTGGGTAATTCGATTTTTGAAGTTGTGGCCTTTAAAAGAAGTTTTTCTGTTGACGCTCTGTTGGATAACTTCATGTGAAGAATAAAAATTGATACAATTCAAGTATCTTATTAATTAAAGTTTATTATACTTAATCCTTTGTAGGATGTATGGGGCTATTTATAAACTTTTACTGATTGACGGTCGATCGTCTGGAGTATTTTCCTCTCGGATTCGGATGTCAGACAATAGTACTACAGTTACTTATTCTTGTTCCCGTAATAGATAAAACAAATCATAAAATTGTGAAAATTAAGACATGTTCTTTAATAACAGCTTGGCATACATTACCAATACCTATGTTTCCATTTTTCTATAACCCGGGTTATTCAAGTTTAAGTACAAATACCTACAGGAAAAAATTAACCAAAAGAGTTTAGGTACTGCACGTCAGCGTCAAATATAATCAAAGTGTTAGGCAACTGTAGAATTCTGACTGCATAAAGAATCTATTATTTCGAATGTCTTTGGAGGAACTCAAAATTAGAATTAAAATACACAATTCACAGTACAAAGAAAAGTAAAAATAAAACGTTACAGAACAAAAATAGGATGATAATCCAGTAGCAACCGGTTTACAGCATTTATAACCGGTTCTCGCCGCTTTCATCCGGATATAACTGGCTCGCGGAAAGATTACAGGGTTCTCCGCTATAGCGAGGGCTTATTAAGCAGCTAGAGGCGAAAATGCAAATTAGCAAGCAAAATTGCGAACTGATGTTCGACTTAATGACTCTTATTCGCGTTCTTGAGTGTGTTAACTCGTTGGCAATCAGCTTGTGTGAAACGTCTTTACGCTTTTACTAATAGCTGGCGGGTCTGTGAGCGTTTAACCCTATGTTGAGTAAATGTTTCACCATTATGTGTACATGTATGAGGTATAACAATTTTTTTTTGTATTTTTCGAGTTCCGTACCTTGAAAAGAAAAAAATAGAACCTTTATAAAATCACTTGGTCGTCCATCTGTTTGTTTGTGAGGGCACTGTTTTTAGACTACGCATGAACGTATTAAGTTGAAATTAAAATCAAATAATCAGGTCGGCAGTGAGTAGGGTAGCCAGAGATCACTGGAGAGCTTTTATGCTGTCAGTAGGAACACTAAAGGCTTATCCTGCTTTGTCTTTACACAGATGGCACAGAAACTCTATGTTTTTACAGGGTCAGTAGCCAGAGTGTAACTCCTCTGATCTTGAACACGTCCATAGGCCACGGTAACCACTTTCCATCAGAAGGACCGTGTGCTTGTCGTTACAGTACGGTAAGGTAGTTAAGTGGTATAAAAAAAGTTCGTAATCTCTTGTAGCTCTGCAACATAAATTAAGAAAAAATTACTAATGGAGAATCTTCTATTTTTAAAAACGGTTGAAAGTAATAAAAGAACAATCAATTAGCCTACTGCAGTCCACTGCTGGACGTAGGCCTCTCCCAATACGCGCCACGTTTGCCGATCCTCCGCCTTCCGCATCCAGTCCGTCCCAGCCACCTTTCACAGGTCATCAGTCCACCTAGCTAGGGAGTTGAAAAATAAACTATTCCATATTTAAAATCAGTTAGAGCAATTCCAAATCCAAACTCACTAAAACCGAGCAATTAAACAGTGGCGCCACGAACGCCAATCTTGTAGATGCGGTCCTTTGTAAAGGTTATGAAGTGACTAGCTAGGTGGCGCTAGTAGGTAATGAGCAATTTTGTACCTTGTGATATTTTCTTATTACTCTTGGTTTGTATTACATCCTTTTTATGATAATTATGACCGCTCATTCTCCATAGAGGTCGGTAGAAGTTAATTAATTATACGCCCACATTTTGTTGGCAAAATTTCTTGTGAATCCTGTCTGCTGAGCGCTTCTGCAGTTGCTGACTGTCACCCCTCTAACTCCGGGCGAAGGAAGCGTGGATATTCTGCTCTCTGACCCACGTGGCTCAGAGAGCAGAATGCCTAGTCAGTAAATAGAAAACAAAATTGCAGAACGATAAACGGAATGGGCTTTATGTTTAATGTCGAATGAAGAACAACCCTATCCCTTAGTCGCCTTTTATGACACCCACAGGAAGAAATGGGGTGGTCCTATTTTACTCCACCGGGAACCAACCCGGGAACACAACCACACGGTGAACAGAAATTACAAAAATGTAGTTTTTAACAACATACATACATACTATCACGCCTTTATCTACTACTAACTTTTGCCCGCGGCTCCGCCCGCGTGGATGTCGGTTATCGCGACCAAATATAGCCTATGTCCTTTCTCAAGGTCTAATCTACCCCTATACCAAATTTCATCAAAATCGGTTCAGTGGTTTGGGCGTGAAAGCGAGACAGACAGACAGACAGACAGAGTTACTTTCACATTTATAATATTATATAGTAGGGATATAGTAGGGATAAACACCCACATTTCCCTAATCATTGTATTAGGTCCCACGGAATAGGGGGTGACCCTATTGCCGTATACAGGGCACTATTGTTGCCTCGAGTCATGCACCTGAGGCTGAGCCTGGGCTGTATAATATCTGTCTGGTGTAAAACAGCCCTATCCCTTAGTCGCCTTGTACGACAACACATGGGAAAAGATGGGGTGACCCAAATTCTACATTCTATTCTGAACAACGACAACGTTTTTAGTACAATGAAGTGAACTTTCAATTAGTTATTCTACATTTACCCAAGCTTTTAAAAGGATCTTTCATCATTTTGCAACTTTAATTCGTGCTAGTGCTAGTTATTGAATTAGCCGACTATCTTGCTAAGTGAGTTAGAGCGGGACGGTTTAAAGTCGTCGGTCACTGGCATAGTAATTACAATGTAGTGAAAATTATATAGTTAGAGAGACCTATTGTATAGTTTTCTATTAAGTTTTCGGATCAAAGAAGCAGTTATGTTACTTTGAATACAAATATCTATGGCATTTTTTAAAATATTTGTCAATCTGTCAGTCTTTCTGTTGGTATGTAACGGGAAATTTTCGAAATGACTTGACTGATTTTGATGGTATTTTTATTGTATGCCGTTTTTATAAGGTGCAATTTAGGCTACTTTTATTTTCGGAAAATTATATTCGAGTTCCACGCAAAAAGTATAAAACCCAAATCGAAGATTACACTGCAGTAACTACGAGTATTATAAATAAATAACATTACATCCAAAATGTATTGTAGTTTATTTGAGACTTATCTACTGAAAGATACATCTCAAATATAGGTACTATCTCTCTCAAATATAGTATTCAAGGCACCATCAAAGAAGGCGTTAAGCCGTTGTACAAGTAAATACCGGATAGTTCCGACTTCGCAATTACTCGGGCGAATAATCACGGAACACAGTTAGTACACGAATTTTAAATGAACACCGTCGACGGAGACAACTTTCATAAATTCTTAATTGAGACGATAACTGTTCTAAATAAAATCAGTCGGACAAGTTGGGAGAAGATTGGTGAAGGAATTATTAAGGAGAATGTAGTTTATAAGTGTTAAAAGTTTTAATGAAGAAAGAAAATTTGATACAATTAATGGAAAAAATCTTGTAGGTCATCGTACTCTGAGTCTTTTCCTAACTCAGTTGAGGTCGGCTTTCCAGTTTAACTGTGATACGAGTGAACTTCGATATTTTTTCGTTTTAATTGATTTGTTCGTTATTTTAATAGATTTGTATATTTTTTCTTACTTGACTTTTTTTTTTTAAAGGACACGTCAATTTGACTTCGCCTCGCCTGATGGTAAGCTAAAGGCAAAGTCTTGGAAAAAGAGTGTCAACATTATAAGCACGTACCATGATACAATTTTGGCACTCAGCTTGATGGCCTCATCAGTTTAAGTTCGTAAATTCATAAAACATTATTGTACGCCGCCATAAATACGGCTTATGTGATTTGACGTATCGACGACTGTCATGGTCAATGTATGGTATAAATGTCAAAATACGTGTCATATTAGACAAATCCCATACATTCATCATTCTATTCCTCACTACGCCGACCAAAGAATTGATACTTGTCTAGGGAGCAGTTCAGCCGTTTGAGCGTGATTGAGTAATAAAATTGTCATAAACCTTCACATTTATAATATTAATCCATACTTATATTATAAATGCGAAAGTAGCTCTCTCTTTCTGTCTGTCTGTCTGTTACGCTTTCACGCCTAAATCACTGAACCGATTTTGATGAAATTTGGTATAGGGGTAGATAAGACCTTGAGAAAGGACATAGGCTATGTTTGGTCGCGATAACCGACATCCACGCGGGCGGAGTCGCGGACAAAAGCTAGTAGGATATAAATAGAATTACAATCTTTGAAACGACGAACGGTTTAAATGGAAATACGTATTTAGATAAAATTTGCTTACACACCTACACTGTATATTTATAAATAAGTGTATTCTCAGTAACTGTAATATTAAAGAAACATCAATTTTATACCTTTCAACATCATTTCTAACGCTTCATACAATTACATATTTACTTAGTCATCGTAAAATTCATAAACATTGTCGCAGGTACTGTATACTTATCTTTTTAAGTCCAATTAGCACCTACATATAACGTTAGCACATTGCTGAGTAACACTAGTTATGGTGTTGAGCACACTCGTAAAGAGCTCCTAATTTAGTCTTTACAAATATCTACTAAAGAAACTTACGCCTTCTGATTTTACTCGACAGCAATAGTGCGTCCCCAATCTTGTTTAGGTGACCGACAGACACAAATATTATATACATACATATAATCACGCCTGTATCCTCGGAGGGTTAGGCAGAGGTGAATTAACACCCACATTTCACCAATCATTGTATTAGGTCCCACGTAATAGGGGGTGAGCTATTGCCGTATTCTGGGCACTATTTTTGACTCGAGCTATGTATCTGAGGCTGAGTCTGGGCTATATACATCTGTCTAATGTTAAACAGCTTAGTCGCTTTGTACGACATCGCTTGGGAAGAGATGGGGTGGCCCAAATTCTATTACATAACAAAAAGAAAAATATTTGTATTTGTATTTACAAAAAAATATTTTGTGTACTTATTTTTTATAGTTAATAGTTTGTGTATTTGTATTTTCAAAAAAAATGTATCTAAGTATGTTTATCCACATTCTAGATCCCAAAACACAAGCTAATTAATGCTTACATTGGGTCTAGAAAGCCTTGTGTAGAATGTCGTTGAATATTTTTATTTATTAATTTTCTTTTTAATATAAAGAGGTCTAAAGATATAAGACATGTCTCGTTCAAATTATTTAACACACAACAATGTTACTTATTGTACCATTCACGCACTGTCGAGAATCGATATCCTCGTCATCTGTCGCCTCACTCAACACGTCGCGTCCCTACTACAAACCGGTTTGGAGCAGGCGAAGTGGGGGACCGCAACGCATCAGCGACGCGACGACCAGAACATTCGTCACCGACTGTGCTCGCCTACGCATCGTTCCACCGCTCGCGCATTGCACCATTGTACCTCGTACTGCTTCTCAAATACACCAGCGAACCTAGTATACAGTCCACAGTCTTTTATTTATTCTCGACCATCGGAGAACCCAACACGCACTATATAGGTACATGGTACAAATAGTATAGTACATGAGTTTCAAAACGACTGTTTTCTCGTTAAACTTGGTCAATTTTATGTTAGAAAGGTGTAATTTTACCGCAACTTTGTTCTTGTTTTGTGATTAGCCGCGGTTGTAAATTATGAGCTTTATGGTTGTTTTGTTATTTTCTACACAGTTTTGTTATTTCTGTGAGGTAAGACGCTTGCTAACGTCACTTAGATATTGCATAGAGCTCGTGTTTACTCATGAGAACGTCTACAAAACAATACCTAGCAGCAACTTGACTTCACCTCGCCTGATGGTAAGCTCAAGGAAAAGTCTCAGGTATGACGGTCATCATTACAGACACGTACCAAGTTACAGTTACCAGTAAACCAATTACTCGATTGATTTTTGAAAAATCCTGGATGACTTTTAGGTGATCACAAGGTCTGATGGTGACGTCAGAATGAAACTATTCATTGTTGAAACAAGCATTGCATACTATTCAAATAGTATGGAATGCCTGTTTGCACTGATTTGTTTAGAGTAATAATAAATAGAAATGGCTAACTTATTCGTTTTTTTCGCTGCATAACCGCGAGCTTTTTAGTTCTGTATCAATATTGGATGCGTCTGGCTGCATGCCAACCAATCCTGGCTAGTTTAACGTCCTCACTCATTCAGCTACTTACTTCAAGTGCCGCAGCATATTTTGCCTAAAAATAATTATGTTCAAAAATCGTGTTATTTACTCTTAGGAACCGAGGAAGCTTCATCGACAATTACAACAGTGGTTAACATTGTAACTAAGGATATCGAACGATATTCCGACGCCTGAAGGCCAATACTTACCCCAAAATTAAATGATGTTTTTTTTTCCTAGTAAAAAAGTAAACTAAAAAAAATTGATATCGTAACCGTTTTTTTTTGACATTAGATCGAAGCTTAATTTGAAAAAAATAATGTTATCACGAGAATTAGCAGTCCTTTCATTAAAATTGTGATCCTTTTTGACTTCTGGCAGTTTGAGATTCAATTAAGACAGAATTTTGAAAATCTGTTTACTACGAGAATTGGTTTTCTGAACGCGTCGATACACAGCTCACTTTTGAATCATTTCATTCAAAAACTTCAGTAAATAAACACAAAAATATTTCTCTCTATTTTCACTTTCAAAAAAAAGTCCCAACTAATTTTCCACTCGTTTCAATTCCTTTATTTAGAAAGCTAGCTTGTTATGGACACAAAAATGTCTCACTAAAGTGAAACGAAAAAAAATAAAGATAACAATAAAGTCGAGATACTTAAACCAGTGATTCAAAAAGACAAAAAGGATGAGCGAGTTTGAGAATTTCTTCTTCTTAGAACCTTGACAACGGCTGTCATGTCTCACTGCGCTGGCCGACAACGAACAATTGTTCATTTTTGATTGCAAAATAGTAATTTCTTGAGAAAATTGTACAGCTGAGACGCTAAATTACTGAACATTTTCTTTCTTCACGACAACAACAGAACTGCAAAATGTTTACGTTTAAATTCACAGTTTATAAAACGTATTCTTCTTCTCTAATATATAAAAATCAATGTCACTTTTCGTTGTTATTTTATAACTCAAGAACGGCTGAACCGATTTGACCAATTTTAGTCTTGAGATATTCGTGGGTGTTCAGGAAAGGTTTAAAGGATGAAAAAATAGGTGCAGAGGGAACGGGAAAAATATGGCGGTACGAAGTTCGCCGGTACAGCTAGTACTTAATACTTTTTTATGATCGAGTCATTGTGGTGGTAGGTTTGGTTAGCTTAAACCTTGCGTTACCAGGTCTAGCTGCTTCCAGTTGCGCCGTGGGGAGGCTTCTTCTTACTTTTTACCCGACTGCGCCAGCGAGGGTAATGTGTTTCGCGCATATGTATGTATGTATCTATGTATGTATGTAGTTTTCTTTGTTCCCCTCTATAGGCCTAACCCCTAGACGGTTAATTTTGGTGTACCGCAGGGAAGTGTGCTCGGCCCAACGCTCTTCATAATGTACATGAATGACATTCACGCATGTGTTAAAGCAGACATAATATGCTACGCCGATGATACAGTCGTTGTCTTTCATGGATCGACTTGGGAAAAAGCGTTTCGGGAAGCTGAAACGGGTATGACTGAAATACAACAATGGCTAAGACACAATCTGCTGACATTAAATGCCAACAAAACAAAGTACATCTGCTTTCACAAAACCGCTGCATCAGTCCCACCCACGTCCCTTAATATTAAGCTACACAACTGCAAGACACTGAACAGTTGCAAGTGTGAAACAGCTCATAGGGTAGACAAGATTAAGTATCTAGGCGTAATAATAAATGAAAACCTTAACTTCAAAGAACATATCAACGTGTTGTCTGGTCGTGTCCGTAAAACGGCGAATATAATGAAGTTGCTTCGGACATCAGCATCTGCAGACACTTTAAAGATAGTATATCTCGCCTTGTCGCAGTCATTGATTACGTACTGCATACGTGTCTGGGGTGGTTCTGGCAAATCGATCTTGATACAGTTAGAAAGAGCTCAGCGATCGGTACTAAAAACTATGTACAAAAAACCATTTAGATATCCTACTACGCTGCTGTACAACGAAAGTAAAGTTCTCAACGTGCGACAGCTGTTTATTTTGAAATCGTTCCTCATAGTACACCGGGCTGCCATCAATTCCATAGATTATGACAATCTACTCAGACGTAGAGTATATAGACTTCCCTTGCCGAAAACTATTACAACATTTGCTAGACGCTTTACCCCGTATATCGACCATCACGTCTACAATCAAGTTGCAAGACACTGTAACATTAAAAAGTGCTCGGTGAGACAAGCAAAAAAAGAGGTAACAAAATGGCTTACCACAATGACATATGAAGCCACTGAAATACTCTTACCAAATTAATTTGTTTTGACTTGCATTAAAACATATTCTTTAATATTATATATTATATATATATATGGATATACGTTTATTTACAAAAACACAACATACAAACACACACCCATTCACACACACACGCACGCACACACACACATTTGCATACAGATACACATGCTCGCATACACACACACACACACACACACATGTGAATTTATAGGATAATTTTATTTTTGTTTTATATTTTTCTTTGTTTGGGAAAACAAACAGTTACATAATAAACAGTTACGTAATATAATTATATAAGAGTAATAATGTCGACCAAGCAAATGTAACTTGTGTAATCGTAAGAGGTACCCACAGGACAGGCTTGCCTAGTGTGGGGCCAACGGACACTTTGTTAAAAAACTGTACTCTTATTGGCAATAAATATTTTTTCATTTTCATTTCATTTTTCATTTCGATGAATGGGGTCTCAAATGAAAGGTATTCATCTCCCGAGTGTCATAGGGTAAAGTAACAAGCTTGATAGCAGGCGGTACCCATTAAATTTCTTTTGGTTTATGACTGGCAAATGGGTACCGCCTGCTATCAAGCTTGTTTCGATCTTTTAGACAGCAGTCGGGTTTTTTATTTTTAATAATTAATTTTATTTGGCAAATCAATATGACATACATATGCTCACACATATTTTTCTCCGGAGTAGGCAGAGATAACAGCCCGCCATTTTAATCCATCCTTAGATACTTCACGAACTTCCTATGATAGGATGAAGAAGACGAGCTTCCTCTACTGCCATTAAGCCTTTCATGCAAGCTTACAGGCCCTCGATTCTGCTAAAGCAAAACCACTGTCGTGCCACAGTCTCTGCAAAAATTGGCATTAAATTTTAGACTTTATAGCTATAATAATAAAGTCCAAAATTAAATGACAATATTTTCATTACACGCTTTCGTTCACTTTACAAAAGCCATTTAATTTTAAACTTTAACTGCATTACTTTACAGGCTAAAATCAAATGGAATTTTCTTGCAGTCTCTGTGGTGTGACAGTGGTTGTGCTTTAGCAGAATCGAGGCCCAGGTTTCAAGTACTTCTGACCTGCCTATTTTAAACTTTTAATATACTGGGCCCATACCATAAACTCTTAAAACAGGTCAATAATTGAACTGCTGTCATTCTACCAACTGCAAATGTCACTTTGTAATCCTATATTATTTATATGACATTACAAAGTGACATTTGCAGTTGGTAGAATGACAACAGTTCAATTATTGACCTGTTTTAAGGTTCATGGTAAGGCCGCTATACCTAGCCTGATAGTAAGTTGATGGCCCTCAGCTCGAAGACCACATCGGGTGCTTTTTCACGCCCAGCTTAAAGGATTTCTCAAAATATTCTATATAAAACAGGTTTTCCTACTTAAGGATTAATTGGGACGATAATACTGATTGACAGGTCGTTAGTTAACAAAATATGTTTTGTACTTTAACATTTTAATTAAGTAACTCAATATTTATTGCTCATTGTTAATTATTTTAAGTAATTATTAAAATTAATGAGAAATTTTCCGGCCGATTATGGTGTTTTCAGTTGATTAATAAATAAATTAATACTTTTTAGGAGTTCATTGAGATAGGTGGCGACAGAGTAATGGATAAGTCCACTTACCATCATAAGGGTTATATAATATATATAAAGCGCTGTCTAGACGACTGTGAATATCCATACTTAAACATTTTTTACACAATTACAAATTATCTTCATCTATCACAGTAGAACGAATTCTGTGAAAGTATTCGTTAGACTGTAGTATTAAAATGTCACTTAAACTTTTACGAAATTCGTGAAACGTTATAAATTTAAAAATAGTTATAAAATTTCCATTTCAAAGAGAATACTTAGTTTACCCAACCAATTTTGTTTTAAAACCGTACAAAAATGAATCTGTGTTATAACAATATAACACAGATTAATTTTTTAATACACATTGTATCCTGTTACGATATTTTCAAAAATATGTCCAGTGCATAAAATCTAAACGATTCCGAACACAAAACTGAACAACACAAAATACTTCACACACAAATATTTGTGTACCCGCCAATGATTGCAGCGCACTTTAATTTCAAAGTGTTACACGACAGGACAACCAGGCTGTGTAATCATTGGGAATCACACTTCACACTGGTATACGCACACTATCCGATATTTTGACCGAAATTCATCGAATATTTGGTGCAAACGTGAATGACCTGGCGTCCGTCGAATTTTTGTTTGCTTATTTTTTATGGCTCTAATCTAGGTATAGCAATTGATGGAATAGGGGTGTCGTGTTTCGTTTTTATTTCACGAATGGATCTAAATAGTTCTATAACTGTATATCACATTGGTACTAATATGTCATTTGTCAGGTAACTAAAGAGGTATTATTAATAGTTTTCAATATACAAGCAAAACACTGAAAAAAAGACCTTTCCCCCTCCCCCACCTCCGGCTCGTGTCCCACCCTCGGGGACTTTTAGTATGTTCATCTTGGCACCTTAAGGAATAGTTTACCAACTTTCAAAATCATACCAATATTTATACGTTCCTCAATAGAACTGAACTGTCTGCTAATTTCAAAACACGCGTGAACAGTCCGACATGATGGTAAATAGACCGACATATCTGTCTCGATCGAGTAACATCTTACTAACTCGCCATTCCACTCGGTACTTGTGAACTAGGCATTAGTCTCGGAGATTCTCATTACAAAAAAAAAATATCGAAGTTCTGACAAATCCGCAGTTAGACTGGTAAAGCGGACCCCAGACTCTGAGGTGAAAGCTTCGGATGCGATTAGGATTAACGCTAGGATGAAGAAGAATTGGAGATCTATAGGGGAGGCCTATGTCCAGCAGTGGAGTTCCTATGGCTGAAATGATGATGAAGAAGAATTCTCATTACATAATCTTCGTTCAACTTATAAGTCCTTGTCCTTGCTTGCCAGTGGTGGGTGAAATCCCACAGCACGGTCTATGTTAGTTAATAAGTAGTTAATAACACTATAGTTTTGTTCTAAAACGGACAACTAACTCATACTACGTAAAAATATCAATAACTTTTATTACTCTTGAAAATATACAATTTCAGGTAAAAAGTAATCAAGTTTCGAAACTATCCATTTAACAATTTGAATATCACCAAACTGTTAACTAGATTTCGTTGTGCGAAATATACAAAACCACCACTCTGATAACAAACCACTTTGTGGCACGAGGTGCACAGTGCAACCATTTATGAGTCAAAAACTTCAATATAACCACTCAAAAATATTTCAGAGCCTAACGCAATTAGAGGTATAAAGCGAAAAGCGTTCAGAACATACATGTCACTGAGAGCCTGTTATTGGTGTACAATCCACTGCCACTACGAAATAAAACCTTATTTATATGACAATAATGTAGAAAATTCAATAGTGCGATTGTGAAGTAAATTTTTGTTCCGTAAAGCTGGCCAGAGACAAATGACGGTGATATTGGCAGTTAAACCGACTAACGTCAGTGGACATTTTTTTGTCTGTAGTTTTTAAGTTTTGACCACTGTGCTGTATAAAGACTTATCGGATGATAGATGGCATATTAAACTCGTCAACTTTGTGTTATTTATTAGGTATTGGAAGGCCTGTCATGAATTAAAGTAATGCTCAGAGGTAACAACAACATTCATTATAAATCGAATCTCATAGAAGCTATGTACAGTAAGCTTCAGAGAAAAGGGACCCCCCTTGTTAATGATATGAAAGCATGAGGGGGTCTGTTTTCTCTGACGCTGACTGTACAAATATTATATTAAACTATCATAACACCGGTTAGGGCTATGAGAAATAGCCAGGTCAATGTCTCAAATAAAATACAGCACTTAAAAGGCAGCAATATTTTGATGATAACTACAAATTATTTATTAAAACCAATAAATAATGGTAGATAGGTAAGTACATTCTTTAAGGAATCAGAATACTTATAAAATATGTTCTAGGTTGTTCAAGTTTATTCAGATACTTAATCATACAAATGTTTACATACAATTAAAACAAAACAAAACACACAACAAACATTATAACAATCCCACAATAAATTCAAATTTGTCATTTCCCATATCAAATAAATTCAACTCAATCGAAATAAATTTACTGCCCGATATTCCTAATTCAATACAACAAATGGGCATTATACCGCGGACTTAACATTTAAACTATGATTTATACGATATGAACCACTATGCAGGGCATGTAGTACAGAAATAATTCATTTTAATGAGCATTTGGTTGACAACGCACAGGGCATTTCGTGTACCGCTGACGTAATTACCCAAAGATGTAGTGTTTACCGTAAACGGAACACAGAACTTGGAAATTAAATATACGGTTGCGGCTTTAGACCATATACCTATGTGTAGACACAGCTTGCTAAAAAAATGCATCGCAAAAAACGGTGTGAAAAATGCGTTTTGTAGATTTAGCTCTGGGTTGCTCTTGAGGTTTGAAGGTAAGACGGTAGTAAGTCTCTTGTAGAAATATCTATATCGCCAATGCGTTGTGGAGGTTAGATGGCAGTACCCTCATGGAAAATTTCGAAGATCAACCAAACCCGCAGTTAGACTGGATGAAGTGGACCCTGGACTCCGAGGTGAAAGCTTCTGATGCGACTGGGATAGACGCTAGGATGAAGAATATACCCCCTTTCCAAACTGACTATAACTCAGTTCTAAATCCCTTTACATTTAAGTCGTCTACACTCATATTTTAACTTAACATACAAACACCTGTAATAACAGCTATTCACGGAGCCACAAAGGCGTTGCAATCTGTTTCATGATTTATATCGCCCCTACTACGAGTTCCTTTGGATAGTAGTAGTTAACGATTGTAGTAAAAATGTTGATCATGAATTACGATAGAAACAATCGATATACTTATCATACCGTTGGAGTCTGGTGGCTTTCACTCTTCGTCTTCTTCTCTCGTCATTGATTCACATTTGTGTCTACTTTTCGAGAATTAAATTCTGCCATTGAGACCGCAATGTTAGTGATTTTATTTGTGTCATCTTTAGTGCAGAACAGGCCTGCTGCAGGAGAGTGCAAGAGTAGGAACACAATGATTCACTAAAATACTTCCAATAACTCTTATTTAAATCTCTAGTTCAGATGAACACAAGATTTTACATTTTAGGTATATAACTTTCGTCAGCTACCCTACCACTCCTACCACATTCTAATTGTATTACTTTTGACTTATGTGGAAGTGAAGATTATATTATAATCTTCACTCCCACATAAGTCAAAACAAGGGAAAAAGTAGAATAGATGACCCCCGGGCTACAAAGTGCAAGTTTTGGATGAAACCAGAACTAGCACTATGATGATGATACCTACTTATACGAAATTCAGAAATGTATAGTAACTTTCTAGAAGTATTCCATAGAAAATAAATGTTAGGTATAGCCTAACTAACATACTATAAGATTTTATTCTACTAGCCTGTCAAAAGATGATTTTATTTATATATTTTTTGGCTCTGTCACAAAATATTGATGCCGTTATTTCATTTTATTTTGTGACTCCGTTGAATAATATTCCATAAACTATAGTAGTAAACGAATAGTACCATGGTACCGGCTGCAGAAAGCCAGAGGTCACGTGCGGTACTACTACGGTCCTTACTTTATGACCAACTTACTACAGCTGCTATACCAAGGATTTTATATACTAAAGTGCTTGCTGCAATGGATTGCCGTATATGGCGTATTATGTCCTTTATTTGGTACTTTGTGCGTGGATGGAATTGTGAATGGCTGGTATATTACGAATGGGGGAGTTATACGATTTTTGTAATAAAAGGAACAAGCAAATTGACTCAGGGTCATGATTATCTTATGATGATGTAGTTCTTTGAAAGCTCATGTGTTTCCCTCTTTCTACAGTCTCGGGTCCTTTAAACGGGGCGTAAAAAGGAATCTAATGAGGACTTTCAATTGAGGACCACCATTGTAACATAGTTGGTATCTGTAATAGTGACCTGAGTATTGCCTGAGACTTTGCCTTCAGCTCATCATCAGGTGAGGTACAAGTTACAACAATATTGACATATCCTATGTATAAAAAAATAGTATTTAGATCGGTCGAAATTATTCGTGGTTTTCGCTTTTTCCAATTTATTATAATTTGTTTAGTCTAGCAAACTAATTGCTTTAAAATTATCTCAATTGATTGGGCGGAGTTATCAAAAATCAATGTTTAAAAATGATTGCAACATCATTCATTGATTCCGATAGTTCGTACGAATATCGGTAGATTACTCCCACCATTGACGTAAGATGGATGTATTGGAAAAATTGGGTCACTCTCGGGCGAAGCTCGGTGGCTCAGTGGTCAGAGCGTTCCCCCTGTAAGGGAAAGATCGCGGGTTCGAGTCCCGACCGAGAATTGATTTCGCTTTTTCCAATTTATTATAATTTATTCCTGGCTACTAAACGATTCGGCGCCACGTTCATCATGCGTACTGCCAAGGAGTGGAATGCGCAGCCCGAATCTGTGTTTCCGGATAGCTATAACTTAGGTGTCTTCAAGACTAGAGTGAATAATATATTACTTCTAGGCAAGCGTGCTACACCGTTGAGTAAATCGTCATTTACCGACAGGTGAACAGTGTGGTAGTGGATAGTGCAAACCATTAAAAAGGTCAAACTTTAGGTCACAACACTTATGAAGTAAACAATTGGTATGAAAATTTTTTTGGTCATGCATCGCTCGACGCAATAGACGTACAATTAATTACATAGTTCAAAGAGAATATTTTATTTAAATGCATATAATAGAGTCACAAAGAACTGTTTACTTTACTAAAACAACTAACTAACCGACAGAGCGTCACCAAAATTTTAATCCCTAAACTCTAAATTAAAAGCTGTCATGTCTCGTTAAAATTAACAATCTCAACATATTCTACAACAAGGAAACCACTTAATGAAAATTCATCAACAAGGGCGTTCGGTATTTCCCGCTGTTTATCGGTAAACACAGCATTACAGCGGTGAATCAGAGGCGGTTTGGCTCGACGACAAATCGGGGCATAAATCACAAGGGATGCGCCACCCCGCCCCGCTTGCCCCACTCGCCTCACTCGAGCTTTATACCCTTTAATGATTCATGTTTTGTTTAAACTTAATTAGAGCAATGCATGCGATCTTTGTAGTTGTTTGTAGACAGTCGGGAGATTAAGTGTAGATTATGTAAATGTAACTGTGCGTGTTTTGTATAATAAGTAGAATTGATATAATGGTTTCTTGTTATCATCATCATTCTCTAAGTAAAGTTTGCATTTGTTATGTCGGCTTTTCCGGAAGCAACTGTCGTTTGCTCTCCCAAGCTTGGAAGAAAAGACTGCTCAGAGTCTCATCCGTGGTTTAATAAGTGCATAGATTTGTAAGTGAGGTTGGTTTGGTGCTTATAGCTGTTCGTAGGGCCATGTACACCCCAAAAGAATATGTTACATACAATTAAATTGATAATAATTCACAGTGATAGCTAATAGGAGCTACAAGATTTAGTTTTTCTGCATCCAAGGATCCGGTGACATCCTTCTCTTATCTTCTTATTCAAGGAGTACATTTTTATTATTATTACCTTTATATTTGGCTTAAGTATCTTCAGGGGGCGTCACCTGACCCTCCAATACCTAGAGGAAAGTTTTTTTTAGCAGACAATTACACGGCCCACCTGATGGGAAGTGCTTACTGTGGCCTGTGAACAACGCCAGGGCAACCTTATAATACCCTTTTTGAAGGACCCTATATTATAACCCCTTAAACTTTCACCAGAGCCATTATCAATCAACAGGTATACCGAAGTCAGCTAGTACCCAAGAAGTTATGACTGGCTCAAGTTCTGTCCTGTAAGTAGAATTTGTCTAGTTTGAATCAAGAGGATACTCTAAAATTAAACAAGGTTGCCTTTAACATAATATATTATGGTGAGGATTTACATATCCTCAACGAGATAGGCAGAACTCTGCCTACCTCGTTGAGGATTTACATGCACGCACGGACATACAAGCAAAATGTAGGTATATCAATACCCACATTTCGCTTGTATGATTTTCGATCTTACGTAATAGGGCCTATTACCGCCAAGAGGGCATTTATGTTCAGTAGTACTACAATAAAATTATATCAACGAATACATATACCTACTTGAGAATATAATGTTAACTCTTGTAGCTTTCAACAAGATACGTACTCAAATCGATTACCATAGAAAAAAGCAAATACAGCTCAGGCGGGACTCGAACCCTCGACTAAATGCTTTAAAATTCCATTCAAAAGATACCTACTCATTAGAACACCCCATTAATTTCGCCCTTAACCACCAGTTTCATCTCATACAATTTTAATCCAGCCTCATCTAGCGCGAACATAAATATATAAGTTCAACATTTTTCATACTAATATTTCCCTCGTGAACTATGCATGCGGCTTGTGAAAAATGAAGGCTCTGGAAGCACTTTAGAAGTTACGATACGATGTGAGAATGTAAAAGTGTAACGAAATATAAAAAAAATTAAAGTTAGTATGTAATCTATCTATACTGTTACAATATTATAATATTAACGAAATATACTCAGATTACGTTAAATTAAGGATTCTGCATCCAAAAAGATTTTTTGTAATTCAGATTATAATGTCTTGTCGATTTATTCTGTAATTCATCCTAAGTGAGTGAGTGTATGGGATGGAATGGGTTCTTAAATGGGGGAGTATGGGTTCGGACATACTCGCTATAAAAGACCTGGTGAACCTGAAAGTGGAGCACTCTCCGTGTATTTATAGCAAAATAATACCATAAATAGTTAAATACAATATTTTTTCGAAATAATTTATTTACGTAAAAAATATTAACGTATTCTTTGATAAAATATACAAATATAGTATTAATATAATTAATATAATAGAGTATTCTTTGAGTTAGTACAGAAGAATGTATCTTCAACTTGTGGTAACTTAAAAGATATCTTAACAAACTGACCTACACTAGAACACAACAATTAATCTTCTAAAATGGTCGTACCGTATCCGTCCCGTCACCATTAAAGTGTCCAGCATTTATGATGCAGTATGAGTAGTGCACATGGCGTCGGCGGTTGTGTGATTAATAGTCGAATTACCCGCACCGACACCGTGTGCTCTACGCTTTAGTCCAACATTGGCGTTGACTGTACATACAAAGTTAGCATAGAGAATGCTGTGTTGTAGAAGCAAAAAATGGATGAATTGAATATCAACAGGGTTATATCTCTTATTTCATTTACTGCAAGTAGAATCGCAGAGGTATATAATACAAATTAAAAATAATAAGTGGAGTGCACTAGAGTCTTCCTGTAGGTGTCACAGTGATGACAATAGGCTCACCCCTATAACATGGGACCGAAAATAATATAGTTGGCGAAATGTGGATGCCAATACATTTCTGCCTGCTACTTCAGGAATTTACACGTAAGCATATAATTATGTATCACGGGCTCGATCTCTCTTTACATTGCTGAAGTGAACCCACCCTTGGGGCACAATCATACCTGTGTTGGAGGAACCCTCCAACTGTAGTTTTGCTCCAAGAGTGATTCATGTTAATGAGAGCACTAGTATGTCAGTTATTAGTCTTACATACGACATTCTAAAAATTCTTTGTATACATCGATTTATTCTTTACATTCTGTATAAAAATTACTCTGAATTCTTCCAAAAATATTTCTACTTTAAGGATACAAGCACTAACGTGACCTATAATACATTTTTATTTTCTATAACGTTAATCCCGTGTCCGTCCCGTCATGTTTAAACAGTCCTGTATTTATGATGCCGTATGAGTAGTACACACGGTGTCAGCGGTCTTATGATTAATAGTCCAAATACCCGCACCGACACCGTGTGCTCTGGCCGTGGTCACAGTCAGCCGGTGACCACGACGACGGCGAGTACCACCTGCAACCTTATTCTGATTGACCAACCATAACGTGAACTCGCGTAGTCGTGTTAGGTGACTAAGTTATGTTGGTTTAGTTTTGCCTATTTTCTTTCTTTTATGTTGACCAATTGGAATTTACCGTCTATATCAAGATGGTGATGCGCTGGTTGAAATATCAGGCAGTTCAAACATTCCATGATCGCGTTCCTTTACGCTTACGTGAAAGTTTGAATTAGGTTTTTTTTTTATACCACTTAGGTGGCAGACAAGCACACGGCCCACCTGATGGAAACTGGTTACCGTGGCCTATGGTTTGTAATAGTTGGTGTTGCTTTATATTTTGCCTATAACAGAGCTGAAATTGCTGCGGTGGATGGTAAAAATCGTTTTAGGAACTCTCTCATCCGCGGCAGCCTATACGTACATACATTATATTCATGCCTGTAAGTCCCTGATAGAGTAGATAGTGTGATCAAGTAACACCTGTACCCTGGTGTGAATTTTTTCCCTACCAGTAACAGTGTTACTCGTGTGTTACTGGATCAGAATACACCTGTAATAATACCCACATTTCGCCAACGACGATTTTCAGTCCAATATAATAGGGGGCGAGCCTTGTGCTATTGCTGCCAAACGGGCACTTTGAAGAGACGGGGTTTCCCCATTCTACTATACCGGGAACTATCATATATCTATACATTATTTAAGAACAAAGCTAGTTAAAACCTGTATGAATAAAAAAATATAAAAAATAGTTTAAACAATTGTAAACCTAAATAAATAATAAATAATTCTGGAAAAGTACAAGTGCTTTATTCAATACGTGAGCGCCATCAATCTCCACTATAAACAGTCTGTATTGATATATTTTATTACCCTTTTGACATTTACAGGTCTGGTATATAACTTAATTTTATGCAATAAAAGGCTACTCCTCAGCTCTTGTACTGTAGGACTAATTACACTGGCTCTCTATTAGGTTAATTAATCACTGACGTAATCCCCGGGGCGACGTTGTCTTCGACGGCTCTCAAAAGTTGTTCCCGAACAGGCCAGGTAAAGATATATTGGGCCGGTATTCCCCATGCAGAGATAAGGGAAATTTGCTATACAGGAAATAAGAGGGAATTATGGACTTGTTGTTTTTGTACTACTTATAGAAGATTTTCTTGATGGAGGTTGTTTTTTTAATTATTGCATTTGATTCCAAGATTAAAATTACGTTTTTGTGTTAAAAAAGTAGAATGTAGCAAACAAGCATATTCCAGAGGACGAATGGGTGCCTTAAAAATTAATAAATATTATTGGTCCCCTACCGAAGGACCAATGGGCACCTAAAAAGGGGTCGAATTTACAACTTTTATGCTAGGGGTCGAGTTTTAGAGGACGAATGGGTGCTCACCCATATAAACATAACCCAATGTAGGGTAAGTGATAACCGTAGCTTACGGACAATTTTTGCAACGTCCCCACATTTTTTTTTTATACTACTTAAGTCGCAGACAAGCACACGGCCCACTTGATGGTAAGTGGTTAACGTGACCTATGGGGGAGTGCAACACCAGGGGAGTCACACTCGTGCTGCCGACCCTGTAAGAACAGAGAGATTATGTGCCGACAGCGTAGGACTAAGCCTTATTTTCAGTGACCCTGGCCAACCACATTTAAATTCGATATATATTTTGATTAACAGACAGGCTTCCCCTTAGAATTTGGAGGTCAGATGTCTTCGCTGATAACCTAAACCAAGAGAAAGAGAAGACAAGTGGATCCCAGGGTCTAAGAGGTCCCAGACTTCAATGATGATCTATTAAATTGTCACCTGTGAAGCCGGGTTAGTCCAATAACTAGTCTGATATAAATAAACCAAAAGATTACTTCTTAATCCCAGTCGCATCAGAAGCTTTCACTTCGTAGTCCAGGGCCCGCTTTACTAGTCTAACTGCGGATTTGGCTGGACTTCAATATTTTACGTGAAGGAACTGCTATCTGACCTCAACAACCCAATGGTGACATTGAGCGATATCGAAGCATTGTAGCTAGACCAGTTGTTTGACTTTTTATGACTCCAACAGAACTACCCGTAACGACTGCCATATAAATTTAATGTTCATATAGCAACCGGGGCCGACGACGGCTTGACGTGCTCTCCGAGGTACGGCCAGACCAATGCAAATACCCTCATGCATACTAATATTTGCACTGAGCGGGGATCGAACCCGCGCCTCCTGCGTAGCGGCCACTATCGCTACGCCACAGAAACTGTCTACATAAATAAACCAAAAGCTTACTATAGCTGGACTTCGTACGCACAGCTTCTATAATTATGAAATCGATATGTTTTCGATACTGCACTTTACGCAACAGTTACAACCAACATTATGAATCGCGTATTATCCATCCAACCACATACCAACCTGCTTTTAACCTCACCAATATCGCGACCGCGGGATCTATGGCCGCCCACCACAAGCCACACTATCCACACACGGCCAGTGTGGTCGCCATGACAAATCGGTGTATAAATCAACCACACCTGCACTCTGCGACCTGTTGTGACCCACTTGCGCACTGATCTAGATTTGCGTGTAAAGAATGTTGGGAATATAGATATTGCCAAGTTATATTCATAAGTATTAATGAACATATTGCCAAGAGCTTCAGTAAGCTCTTTACTAAATCGAATATCAAAAGCGGCATTGATAGGATCTTACCAAATTTGGATAGGTAAGGGGGGGAACACTACTGACGGTGGAGGTGAGCGCTGATGCATCACGCGGTGGCCACCCTAAACCTACATCTGGGTCGCAAGTCCCAGTCGCCGTCACGGTGTTCCTCTCTGTATCACGCTATGGACCCGGCGACCGCACGGTGAATCCATGGAGTGCTGAGAATCGGATCTCTATTCACGCCTGATGCACTCTTTGCGAATTTGAAGGCAATTTTCAGAGCTTTGTTCTTCTTAAGATATGATTCCGTAGCCGACCGCATACGAGAACTGCCGACGCACGCAGCAGATGCGCGTAGTTCATTGCGGCTTCTCAATGGTCCCCTTTGTCCGTATCAGAGTTTAATAAGCAATGGGTACGCTGTATCTGCTGCTTGCGTTGGCAGTTGTTGTATGCCAAGTCCTTCAAGCGTGAAAAGGCATCTGCTGTATTCCTTGGGCAAAGAATTGGTAGAGAATGCCTATAGCATTAAGTTTGCCTGTGTACCTACATGTGTGCATGAAGTTTTAATTAATAAATAAATTGGTATTCCCATTCAACGTGGCAAAGCTGTCATCCTTCTGGTCACCCTTCCGGTTGATATGGATGAGGAGGAATTCTCTGACGCCTGAACCGGTCTGTGTATATTATGTATTGTTTTTATATATTTTTTATATAGGACACATCAATTTGACTTCGCCTCTCCTGATCGTAAGCTGAAGGCAAAGTCTCTGAAAAGAGGTCCACCATTACAGACACGTACCATGTTACAATGGTGGCACTCAGCTTGACGGCCTCATCAGATGCTTTTTCACGCCACGCTTAAAGGACCCGGGACTGTAGGAGGAGGGAAACACGTGAACTGGTAAGGAATTCCAAGTCTTAATGATGCCACAGAAGAAGGAGTCGCCGAACCGCTTGGTTCTTGATGGAATGTTCTGCACCGTATGCGGGTGGCATCTAAGTCTTGCACGTGTTGTCCTAGATAGGAAAGGAGAATATAAATATTAAATAATACCTAAGTATGTGCATAATGTAAATAAATTCAGTTTTGTAAAATTAATAAATATTTATCACTGTCTCAAACTGAAACAAAAAAGTCAATTAAATTGTATTAATTTTAAGAGAGTTCCAATGAATGGATACTTTTTACAGAACGATGACGTCACAGGACACGTTATCGCTTTACGAACGTTGCATTCAGGATGGTAAATGACAGTATAGTTCCCGAATTTAAACGTCCGAATTTTCCGAATGAATATTTTCGTAATCTAGTGTCGTACACGTATATGAGTTTTTTTGCGGGTATTCAAGTACAATTTGTTTCCTATGAAACAATCGGACTTCACGGATTGACATTATGTATTATATTTCATGCAGATATGAACTTAAATGAATACTGTTATATCGCTCAAGTCAATTTTAGATAGAGTGAATTACAAAATCACTTTTTATAACATTGTGGTGCCAGCCAAGCATACCGCGGCCCACCTGATGGGAAGTGGCTTCAGACTCATGCTGCCGAACGCGTAGGGAACTTCTAATGCCCTTCTTAAAACCCAACCCAACCTATCCGTTTATCTTAAAAACCATATAGAACTCAGAGTCAGCTGGGGTGTAAGGGAATTGCTTAATTGGACCACCTTATGTCCCAGCATATGCAAACAGAGAGAGAGTGCGGTTTTAGTCAGTTCGAGGCCGATCTAACTTCCCTTTACTCCAATGAATTAATTATAATGACTAAGGTTAATT
This sequence comes from Eilema depressum, assembly GCA_914767945.1. Lineage (NCBI taxonomy): Eukaryota > Metazoa > Arthropoda > Insecta > Lepidoptera > Erebidae > Eilema > Eilema depressum. The sequence continues at coordinate 18,561,512 of OU612031.1, read as the reverse complement.
AATAATAATGATTCGAACTTTTTAATCATCGTCAAATAATCACTCTTTCCGTATGTGCATCATTAGCAGACACTGAACAGTCCAGGAAAGTTTCATACAAATGATTTATTGTCTGAAATTCATGATAAATGCGAGTGAATGCAAAAATTCTGAATGCCACTGCCATGAGGGATCGTGTTGCGCTTCAGATTAAACAGGCAGCTGGAAAATTTTAAAAACGTATTCATTATTGTTATTGGGATGATATAAATGGATATTATTCAGGATGTCAGTTTCTCATTTAATGCAGTTTTCTGGTAGGCAAATATAAAAATAATGAAAAGAAAGAGTCTGACGCTCATATGCATGTTTATTAAATACAACTAAGAGGAGGTGTAGGGTAATCTATACATACCCCGTTTCTTCCCCCTCTGGACCACGGTCCTGGGGAGCGGAAGCGAGGGGGCTGGTGCACCCTGGACAACGGTCAATAGACTCCTGCACTAGGAGTTCTGTTGGCCGTTGACAAATAACCCGGCAGCCGACCCCACTGCACGAGGGGGTCGTGGGATGGCGGGCCTGCAAGGCCTGCGGGAAGGGGTCCATAGGATTCCTTCCACCTCAACAGCCCTTTTCAGGGCTAGCGGACCCAGGCTTTCAAAGCCTACGGTCATGTCGCTCCCAGTATCCCTCTGCTCTCAGAGGGGACATGGGAGAGACACAGCGATCCACTGGGATCATAGGACGGGTCGGCCCACTGCTCGCGCAGGGGCTGGCAAGCACTCGTGCTACCGTTGGAATTGGGAGGGCTGGCCGCTCTCCCGCGTCGCGCAACCTCTAGGAGATCGACAACGACCTGAGTGCTAGCCACGCTCAGGAAGCCGTGATCTTGGAGGCCGCGGGGCTTGCCTTAACTGGCCGGCCCGCGACAAGGAAAAGTCTCAAAAACCCGACAGCGAAGTCGTTAAAACCTGTGGACACCTGGGGACCTCCACAGTATTCACCCCGCTTCCCGGAATGAGCGTCACCCGGGAAGTGTAGTTTATATCGTCTCTACTCGTGGGACTTATTATGGACTCTAATTCAAATAACCCCCCCCAACCTAGCGAATTAGACTGCGCGGAGGTCGCGCAGCGCCACGACGCGGAGGTCGCGTCCAAAGCCGTGGCGGTGTCGGAGACATTCGACACCGCCAATGAAAGGAGCAGGGCCAACAGCCCGGTGTGTCTGCAGACCCGGAAGTCTGCTCAAAAGCGAAAGAAGAAGGGGAGAAAGCCGAGGGCCGAGTCAGATCTGGACCTCACCCTGACTGACTCGTCCTCGAGCAGTAGTTACGGTGGCGAGGAGCTGCTGCGCCCTCCCCCCTACAAATTTGTAGCGGTCGGCCGCCAAAGGTCACGAGGTGGCAAGACGGGTGCCCTCCGAACCCCCCTCTCCCTGTGTGCCCCGACCCTGGAGGATGTGGCGGCGCCGCCAGGACCCTCCACCTCGGCGGCGGATCAGCAATGGACCGACACGGTCACCAGGGAGGCTGTGGAGGCCCTCCAGGCGATGGCGAGTACCCAGACGGGGACGCCGAGGCCGGAGGATGAGCTGGTCCTGCAAACCACGCTGCGCCTTGCCAAGTGGGCCGAGGCCCTTAAGGCGGAGCTGGCCGCAACGCGGGCTGATGCCCAGCGGCAAGAGGCCCGGCGACAGGCCGAATACCGCAAAATGGCGGCTGAAATAGCGGGCCTAAAGAAAGTGGTGGCTGAAATGCCACAAGTCCGCGTGACGCGGTCTTCGCGGCAGGCGATTGCGGCACAGCCGGAGCGGCCGATCTCACCGACGCTGCCGAATCGGTCGGTGTCACCGGTGCTGCAGCCAACCCGGTCGGTGGATCCATTTGCGGCCTGCATGGCAGCCATGGCCGCCTTGGAAAAGCGGCAGGAGGCGTGGCAGGTCGCGCATGAAGAGCGCACGCGGGGTATGATGGAGACCATCATGGACTCCATCCGCCGGCCAGCCCTTGCGCCACCAACCGGTTATGCCGATGCGGTCGGGAGGGGTGCTACCCGTCCGTCTGCGATGGCGACCTCCCCGGAGTTGGCCCGCGGTCTGACTGCCGCAGGCGTCCAGACCAAGGGGAAGGGCAAAGGGAAGGGAAAGGGCCAGGGGAAGGCGTCCCCAGCCCCAGCCCCGGCCCAGGGTTCGGCTCCGACTGCCTCCACCAGCTCAACACCGGAAGGTGGCTGGGAGGTAGTCGGAAACAACAAAAAGAGGCGGAACGCCCGAAAGAAGGCAGCCAAAAAGGCAAAGAAGGCCGAGGCTGCCGCGAAGGGAATGCCGGGGATACTGCGCGCACCTCGATCTACGGCTGTCGTCCTGTCGCTGACAGCGGAGGCGGCAGAGAGGGGTGTGCAGTTAGGCCCGATTGTGAGGCGGGCCAAGGGCCTCATTGATATGAAGGCCCTCAACATGTCGGAGCCTATCACAGTCAGGCATACGCGGACGGGATCTCGGCTTATCGCGGTCCCTGGCACCACCAGCGGTCCTCAAGCCGACGCCATAGCGGCGACCCTTAGGGAGTTGCTGGATGCAGCCGATGTCCGGGTGTCCAGGCCCAACAAGTGTGCAGAACTGCGCATCTCGGGTCTGGACGACTCCATCACGACTGAGGAGATAAGGCTCACCGTGGCGGAGGCCGGGGGCTGTCCCCTGGAGTCGGTCAAGGTCGGAGCGATACGCTTTGGCCGCTATGGACAGGGGGCGGCAGTTGTCGGCTGCCCCATCGCCGCAGCTCAAAAGGCTGCCAACCAGCGGAGCCTCGCGGTAGGAGGCATTTCGAAGGTGCAGGTACGGCTCCTGCAGGCTCGACCGGCCAGGTGCTTCAGGTGCCTGTCGGTCGGCCACGTGGGTGTGCAGTGCACAGCGGAGGTAACGGTTGGAGACCGATGCTTCCGCTGTGGCCAACCCGGTCATGTGGCCGGTGAGTGCGAAGCTCCGCCACACTGCTTTAGATGTGCGGCGAAGGGCAAGACGGCCGACCACAGGGTTGGCAGCAAAGCCTGCACCGGGGGGGAGCCGAAGCCGCGAGGCGGGCGTTCCGCATCTAGTTCGCGGCGGGGTGCGGAGGAGAGGGTTCCATAATGGATCCTCAACTCCGCATCCTGCAGGCGAACGTGGGCCACGGTGTCGATGCTCAGGCACTTCTGCTCCAGAGCATGGCACAGTGGTCCATAAATGTCGCCGCTGTCGCCGATCCATACACTCATCGGCCACCCGGGCCTGCCTGGGTGATCGACCTGGATGGGTCGGCGGCACTGGTGCATAACGCCGCTGCAGGCGGCCCCTCCCTTGCTGTCATTGCAAGGGGGCATGGCTGCGTAGCGGCACTTGTGGGGGAAATAGCGGTCGTGGCCGTTTACCTCACGCCGAGTCGACACCGGTACATAGACCAATATCGGCAATCGCTGGATCAGCTGGCCGACGTCGTCAATGCCTGTTACCCTCGCCCGGTTCTTGTGCTCGGGGACTTTAACGCCTGGTCTGTGACCTGGGGATCCCGGCACACGAACCCGCGGGGCAGGGCACTGGAGAGCTGGGCCGCTACACTCGGTCTAGTTCTCCAGAATTGCGGGGCCGAAGCCACGTTCGTGGCCGCGGGGCGCAACTCGATCGTGGACCTCACGTTCGCGGGCGTTTCGCTGTCACACCGTGTGCGGAACTGGCGAGTCGTTGCGGGGGTGGAGACACTGTCGGATCACCGATATGTTCGGTTTGACGTCTCTCGCCCCGCAGGCGATGCGCCGGTCATACCGGCCCCACGCGAGCCGCGCTGGGTGCTTAAGGCACTGAATCGGGAGGTCCTCCTGGAGGCTGCCGTCGTACAGGCCTGGGCCATTGCGCCGGACAGGCCTGTTGATGTCGACGATGAGGCGGCATGGTTTCGGGAGGCCATGACACGTGTCTGCGATGCGGCTATGCCTAGGGCTCCGCCCTATAGTCCGAGGCGTCAGGTCTACTGGTGGTCTGCGGAGATCGCGAGGCTGCGACAAGCCTGCGTGATCGCGCACCGCCAGTGGGCCAGATTCCGTAGGAGGCGTAGTCGACCCGCAGATACGGAGCCCCGAGTGGCGGAGCTTCATGAGGGATACAGAGAGGCCAGAAATGCCCTCCGAGCGGAGATTAAGCGATCCAAAGCCGCGGCTTATAAAGAGCTGATGGAGACGCTGGAGAGGGACCCATGGGGGCGGCCTTACCTTATGGTAAGAGGAAAGCTGCGCCCCCGGGCCCCTCCGCTGACCCAGACTCTCCAGCCGGCTCTGCTCGGAGGAGTGGTTGAATCCCTGTTCCCGACGCGGGCGGAACATGTTCCACCGCGGATGACCCCGCCACCTCGGTCGCCTGTGGCTCCCAGCGTGGTTGACGACGATGTGCCCGAAGTCACTTGGGTAGAACTAGAGCTAGCGGTGCGAAGGCTCAGCGCCAAGAAAAACACCGCCCCGGGACCCGACGGCATTCCAGGCCGTGCGTGGGTTCTAGCTCTAGGGGAAGACGCTCTCGAGCCTCGACTCAGAGGGTTGCTCAGCGCATGTTTGGAGCGGGGCCAGTTTCCGAAGACGTGGAAGACGGGGAAACTGGTCCTCATCCGGAAGGAGGGGTGCCCGGTGGACTCACCGTCCGGCTACCGGCCCATAGTGTTGCTCGATGAGGTGGGCAAGCTCTTTGAAAGAGTTATCGCGAAGCGCCTCGTCGAGCACCTCTCTAGAGAAGGGCCGGATCTGGCGTATGCCCAATATGGCTTCCGGCGAGGGCGTTCCACCGTGGATGCAATCATGCGCGTGAGGACTCTGGCGGAGGATGCGGTTGCTCGGGGCGAGGTGATGTTGGCGGTGTCCTTAGACATCTCCAACGCGTTCAACACCTTGCCCTGGAGTTGCATTATGGAGGCGCTCGTGTACCACGATGCGCCTCTCTACCTCCGCCGCATAGTCGGGGCGTACCTGACGGAGAGAGCTGTCATCTACCCAAGTGCGACCGGTGTCGGTCGGAGAGAGATGTCGTGCGGTGTTCCGCAGGGATCGGTCCTGGGGCCGCTCCTGTGGAACATCGGATACGACTGGGTGCTTCGCAGTGAGCTCGTGGGTGGCGCCGCCGTGACGTGTTACGCGGACGACACACTAGTGACGGCGAGTGGGGCTACACACCGCGAAGCAACCCTGAAGGCCACGACCGCGGTTGCCCAAGTCGTGGAACGGATCCGGCGGCTGGGTCTCGAGGTGGCTCCGCAGAAAACCAAGGCCATGTTCTTTCATGGACCTCGACGCGGGCCACCGGCGGGATCCAGCATCACAGTGGGAGGCACTCTCATCGTCATCAAGCCCCAGATGAAATATCTGGGGCTCGTGCTCGACGGTCGATGGGACTTCGGGGAGCATTTCCGAAGTCTGGTCCCCAAATTGGTGCTCACAGCTAACGCTCTGAAGCGTCTGCTGCCCAATTTGAGGGGCCCGGAGGACTCCTGCAGGAGACTCTACGCGGGTATCGTGCGGTCCATGGCTCTATATGGGTGCCCCGTATGGGCGGACAACCTGCGAGCCAAGTACGTGGACCTGCTGCGTAAACCGCAGCGGATAATGGCCATCAGGGCCATCAGGGGGTACCGCACGATATCCTTTGAAGCAGCGAGTCTTCTCGCCGGATCGCTACCATGGATCCTGGAAGCGAGATCCCTTTCGGCGCTATACCGCTTCCGAAAGGCGGCGCGGGAGCGGGGACACGATCCTGAGCCTGAAGAAATTCGGGCTGTGAGATCCCGGCTCCACAGGGACATGGTGACGGAGTGGGAGCTACAACTTGGGCAACCACGCGCAGGGCGCGCCTTAGTAGCGGCGGTAAGACCCATCATGGGGGAGTGGCTAGAGAGGCGGCGGCCTCTCGTTCTGGCTGACGCAGATTTTCACCGAGCATGGATGCTTCGGGCGGTATCTGCATCGGACCGCGAAGAAAGAGCCAACGTCCGAGTGCCATCACTGCGACGCGAGCGAGGATTCGGCGCTACACACGCTCACCGAGTGTCCGGCGTGGGAGACGCCGAGACGGGAGCTAGTGGCGACCCTGGGAGTGAGAGTCCTCACGCTCGCCACTTTGCTCGCAGCGATGGTTCGCTGCGCGAATGCGTGGGCTGCCGGCGCCTCCTTCTGCGAGCAAGTAATGCTCGTGAAGGAGGCGGCGGAGCGGGAGCGAAGGAGAATCGCAGACCTTGCGGCCCGCGAGGAGCGAAGGAGAATCGCAAACCGCGTGGCCCGCGAAGAGCGGCGGCAACTCGGGCGTCGGAGGTCGCAGAATGACCTCCGTCCCCCATGAGCGCGGGCCTGGGGGTGACGGGTGGAGCCGCCTGTCACCCTAGCAGAAGCAGGCCGCGGCGGCAGCGCGCATTGCGTGCCTCCCCACACCCGGGGGCGAGTTGGGGACTCTGTGGTCCCTACACCGGAAGAGGGCCAGATCGAAAGATATGGCCCTGGGTCGGCCGGGGTGCGAGGGATATGGCTACGACAATCTCACCTCCGGCAACTGACGACCCACAGATGGCGTGCGTTTTAGTCGGTTCGAGTCCGACATAACCTCCTCCCCCGGTTCAGGTGGGGGAGGTATCCGTGGGGATTTTTCGCACGATAAAAAAAAAAAAAAAAAAAAAAAAAAAAAAAAAAAGGTAATCTATACATATAAAAATCAATGCCAATGTTCGTTGTTAGTTTATAACTCAAGAATGGCTGAACCGATTTGCCTAATTTCAGTCTTGAAATATTCGGGGATGCCCAGGGAAGGTTTAAAGGGTGAGAATAGGTGCAGCGGAAACGGGATCAAAAATTCACGCGGGCTGAAAAAAATTTGGCGGTACGAAGTTCGCCGGGACAGCTAGTACGGTATAAAAGGAGGTAGGACACGACGGTATTTTTGTTCCAATCGAGTCTGACTGGGGAAGTACCTGTACCCTACAGAATACTGTGGACATAATAACCTCGTGTTGTGTTCTCAGCAGTGAGTAGGGTAGCCAGAGCTCACTGGAGAGTTTTTGTGCTGTCAATAGGAAGCCAAAGATTTGTCCTGCTTTGTCTTCTGCACTGACGGAACTGAAACTCTGTTCTTACATGGCCGGCAGCAAGAGAGTGACTCCCCTGGGCCGGCAGTCTGTACTTTAGATAGCGACCGAATTCGTATGTTAACTAGGTAGCGAAATTCCCAAGTCTCTATCGAAAGTCAACGATTTTTCGGTATTTGTAACGAATGACGTCGCAAACTTTACCGAATTTTCGTTACCACCTCTCAAAAAATTTTACTCGGTATGTCAATTGGTCCAGACTTGGGTTCGACGCATACCGATAGCAAGTAGAGACTGCCGGCCCCGGTATTGCATACCTCAATACGGTAACCACTTGCCATCTGATGGAAAGTGGTTACCGTATTGAGGTATGCAATACCGGGGCCTGATTCAGATGAGCCGTGTGCTTGTCTGTCACCTAAGTGGTATTAAAATGTTATAATATTTGTGATTTCATTGACTGTAAAAATAAATACAGTTACTTTGAAAAATAATAATCATACTACGTAAAACGGCTGAATAAAGCAATAATATGGACAGTTCCAACGTATCTGTTATCACCGATATTCTTTTTGAACAGAATTCAACTCCGAAATGATTCAGCAATTGCATATCTGTCACTCACGCCACAGCTGGACCACTGGTCTGATGCAGCTGAGCCGACAACGTCAGTCACCGCACATCACACTTTTACCGTGGTTTGTTCAGTATTTGCAATGTTATACGAATCCGCTGAATTTACGAAAAGATTTATCGTTTTATCAACTGCACGCATTATATTTTTTTGTAAATAATATGTAATGTAAAAAAATGCATTGACTGCCTCCGTGGCGTAGCGGTAGTGAACGCGGCCGATACGCAGGAGGCGCGGGTTCGATCCCCGCTCAGTGCAAATATTTGTGTTCATGAAATATGGGTATTTGCATTGTTCTGGTCGTGCCTCGGAGAGCACGTTAAGCCGTCGGTCCCGGTTGCCATAAGAACATCTATGGCAGTCGTTACGGGTAGTTGGAGGCCTCAAAAATCCAAAAAAACAACGGTCTAACTGCAAAGCTTCGATATCGCCTAATGTTAACATTGGGTTGTGGAGGTCAGATTACAATCGCTTCACGGAAAATATCGAGGTCTAGCCAAATTCGTAGTTAAGACTGATAAAGCGGACCTCAGACTCCGAGCTGAAAAAAACTTCGGATGCGACTGGGAATTAACGCTAAGAGGAAGAAGAATATGTAATGTAAAAAAAAATGCATGTACCTATGGAACTTGCCGTCGAAGCCACAGTTTGCAAATATAAAAAACGTAATACTTATGAATAAAATTAAAACGATAAATGAATAGCTGTACGATTTTGGACTCTATTTTCATACTTCAGCTTCATTTAGCCAGCTACTAATTTCTCCACTGGTGTCAACTATTCCTAGTGGGTGTACAATATTTTATTAAATTTAAAAAAAAAGTTGCTGCACGTTGGACCCATGTAAACCTCACAGAATACTTCACGAGCACCTTAACGACCTGAAACAACTTGCTATCGGTATTCGGATACTTCCATATTAATTCCGATTAGATTTAAGTATAACAGTTTTTAGATTTTATAAAAAAATAAAATCGGCCAAGTGCGAGTCGGACTCGCCCATGAAGGGTTCCGTAGTAGCAAAGGCGAAAATTGTGGTTTATGACGTATTGAAAAAAAACTACTGACTGGATCTCGTTCGAACCAATTTTAGTGGTAGTTTGCATGGCAATTTACATCATATATTTTTTTTAGATTTATCATTCTCTTATTTTAGAAGTTAGAGGGGGTGGGACACACATTTTTCCACTTTGGAAGTGTCTCTCGCGCAAACTATTCAGTTTAGAAAAAAATTATGTTAGAAACCTCAATAGCATTTTTAAAGACCTATCTATAGATACCCCACACGTATGGGAAAAAATGTTGAGTTTCAGTTCTAAGTATGGGGACCCCCAAAATTTTATGCATTTTTTTTATTTTTGTGTGAAATTCTTAATGCGGTTCACAGAATACATCTTCTTACCAAGTTTCAACAGCATAGGCCTTATAGTTTCGGAGAAAAGTGGCTGTGACATACGGACGGACAGACAGACAGACAGACAGATGGACGGACAGACATGACGAATCTATAAGGGTTCCGTTTTTTGCCATTTGGCTACGGAACCCTAAAAACGTTATACTTATGAATAAAATTAAAACGGTAAATGAATAGCTAATTTTGACTCTATTTTTATACTCCAGCTTCATTTAGCCAGCTACTAATTTATCCACTGGTGTCAACTATTCCTAGTGGGTGTACAATATTTTTTTAATTTAAAAAAAAAAGTTGCTGCACGTTGGACCCATGTAAAACTCACAGGATACTTCACGAGTACCTTAACGGCCTGAAACAACCTGCTATAGGTATTCGGATACTTCCATATTAATTCCGATTAGATTTAAGTAGGTATAACAGTTTTTAGATACATTTTATAAAAAAAAAAAACAACGAATACATCTAGTTTTATTAGGTGAAATGTAGCAAAACTGAAGTCTCCATTCAAATTTTTTATCAGGAACTGGGAATCACCCCTATATTTCCCCCCATCTATAAGAACTTCAAAATGCCTCCGACTAGGAGAAAAACAATTACTATTACAAATAATGCATAAGCTTCCAAAATGTTGGCTTTTATTATACAACAGCGACTCGGAACTGACATTGCGACGTCAGGATTAACATCGCTCAACACCTGCAGTAACGTTTAACGTTACACGCGGTGACGTGTTTGGACATGACGTCATACATTCGTGTTAGCACCGGATTATAACACAATCCGATTTAGAACTGCAAATTACATTTTGTTGTCACAATTGTGTTGCGGTTGTGTTATTGGTTTTGTTATCATTTATTTTCAAATGTAAATAAATATGGACATAGGTAAATCGGATTCTAAAACATGGGGTTTCGTAAGTATATTTTTGAACTGTTTTAAGTAAATTGCGGTTCTTTAGTATTTCGGTGACTGGTTTTAAGTGTTTATAATATTACGTCAATCGCGTTTAGGGACCTGAGAGCATGTACGAAAAAAATGTCTAATATAGTAAAATCTGTTGTAGTCAAAACGGCTTTACTAGAAGAAGCAGGGCTAACACGAGCATAACATTTTACAGGCTGACAAGTAGTTTTTAGTCTGTTCGTCTCATAGGTAATCTTTTTTTTTTTTATTGTTCTATGGCGATCCCAATAATTCCGCCAACGACTTAGTTTTTATAGTAGAATTATCTATCTATCTATCTATCTAATCTTAGTAATAGGAATAGGTACTTAATGTATGGGATTGACACCTATTTTCACGTTCATGATTTGACGACTGTCTACCGCAGTCAGATAATTGATCCTGGATCTAAATGGAACCCAAAAACACTCCCTTAAAAGCTATGTTGGAGTAAAGAAACTCATATACCTAGATGAACCCAAAACATTACACTTCTTTTAACGTCGAGGTGTGAAAATAGCAACGAACTAAATCTGATCATAAGCCTTCATTTAAAGCAACTAACAAGTGACGCGTAGATCCCGTTGTCTAGCTAAATTATCACTGAATTGAAAGGCGCTTGCATTGCTTATATAAAGCAGTTAATTCCGTCGCTCACCGCTCGCCGCCGCCGCTCACCGCTGTCCAGTGGCTCTGACCGCTCATTTATCACTGGAGACAAGCGACGAGGGCTTGTTATTAGTTCATATTTCACTGAGTATTAATTGCTCAACACGATTTGACTTGTGCTGCTAATTTAAAAATTAGAGCTAAAATGTTTTGGATAGAATAAAATTGATAGAATAGAAAATGCATAACTTTTTGGAATACACAATTAGCAAATCATGTACCTATCAAACGTAGTCATAATCGCTGAAAGCAAATTTCTAAGACACAGAGTGCGGCCAGAGGGCGCGGTGCGGCGCCGCACCGCGCCGTGTGGCCGCACCCAAAGACGAGACGGTAGTACTGAGATAACACGGCTACCTCATTTTAATATATAAGTAGATAGGTAACGGCTACATGCAGTAAAAGTGTCAGAAAGTCTCTCTTCCGGTAACAACACCAATCGAAACTGCCAAACTGACGACCAGCAATTTAGACTGTCTAGAATTTGGAGTCAATTGCTAATGGACAAAATTTACTCTTACCTATTGATACAATTCTATTTTCGCTACTCAGGCGGATAGGTCTTTACATTATGCATCTATAAACTCTTCGTTAATTGAAATAGGATATTTTGTATTTTAATTACAATTTTCACCAATGATCATTTTGTACCACATAAATTATTACAAAATTTTGAATAAGACATTTGTACATTACCACAGAATTTTATTTTTTAACCTGCTCGGTTTCACTTCAATTTCTCATTTAAGAATGCCGTGAGGCGAAATCAGTCAGGTTAAAACTTAAAAAGACTGTGGAAAAATACAAGTGTCTTTTTCACTATGTGTAGTGCATCTGTTCCATCAAGTGCGATCAATCTACAGTACAAACATAATTATTATTTTAACAGCCCGTATGCCACCTTATGCGTTCCACTGTCATACCTTCAGGGTCCATGTCAGCTCTTCTGCTAAATCCTGCACCTGTTATATAAGTAGCGATAGTAGGCAGTAGATCTGACGACGCTCGCTCGCATAAAATTTACCGATGTAGTTAAAAATAATTAACGGATCCCGCGTTTTAAAGTGTTTTATATATATATATATATATAGGACACGTCAATTTGACTTCGCCTCACCTGATGGTAAGCTGAAGGCAAAGTGAAAGGAGGGTCACCATTACAGACACGTATCATGTTAGAATGGTGGCACTCAGCTTGACGGCCTCATCAGATGCTTTTTCACGCCCCGCTCAAAGGACCCGGGACTGTAGGAGGAGGGAAACACGTGAACTGGTAAGGAATTCCAAGACTTAATGGTGCGGCAGAAGAAGGAGTCACCGAACCGCTTGGTTCTTGATGGAATATTCTGCACCGTATGCGGGTGGCATCTAAGCCCTTTGTACTGTAAACTTTGAACGCAATTGCTAAAAGAAAAGAAGCTGATTTGAAAGTGAAGTCAGGATTGACTACATGGGATTTAAACTGGCTAGCTCCGAGGAGTCCAAGTACTTCAACCCTATAACTGCCTGATGTTATTCCGCTGTCAAGCGCTACGCGTAAAGCGCATAAATGCTGCAGTTGTAATGTACTGCTGTTAAGAGGCCAACGTGTAAAGTATGTGAACTAAATGTGAGCTATAAATTCTGGTTGCTGCAGCGCTGAGCATTGGCAACGGTTCATGAATAGAAATACGGGTAGAGAATTGGGCGAGCTTGTTGGGTCGTATAGCGAACATGTTGGTGACAGCAGAGCTTGATATCGCTGGGCCATGAATCATCATCAGTAAAGTTGGGAGAATAGAAACTTAATTGGTTAGTCACTTGAAAAAATAATATTATGAAAATGATATAATAAAATGTTGATATATTTTTTTCAAGTGAAATTATGGACTACTAGCTTTTGCCCGCGGCTCCGCCCGCGTGGATGTCGGTTATCGCGACCAAACATAGCCTATGTCCTTTCTCAAGGTCTAATCTACCCCTATACCAAATTTCATCAAAATCGGTTCAGCGGTTTAGTCGTAAAAGCGAGACAGACAGACAGACATACAGACAGACAGACAGAGTTACTTTCACATTTATAATATTAGTAGGGATTTTAATGTAAAAACATGTAAAATCATTATTATAAAGATAGAACATGGAATGTAATAGAACCGTTTTTTTTTTTTTTCATTTTAGAACATTGGATTATTATTAAATTAGGTACCTACTGGATGTAGGTGCTCAGTGTATTATTAAATTTATCAAATTACAGTAGGGACGTGACGAACCATTTTTTTACCATACTTACTTAATTTTAATATGATTGATAAAAAACATAACCGTATTTACATTCACATGGCTTATAATAGAGCCAAAGTTCTTCATACATTCTACTTTACCTATTTTTATTCACTGCAGACAACACAAGATACAGAAAGCAAATTAATTTCCCTAGACCTAAAATTTTCAGCCACCATGCACATCCAGATAAAGGCCCGTATGTTACAAATATAATACTGCAAAATGCGGATTGCACAGTGGTAATTAATGTTAAATGATACCGGTTTTAGGCGCAATGGCAAAAATGGAATGGTATATTTCTGCTCTTTTGGTCCACAAGGAAGATGCATGACACCTAATTTTGGGAAGCATTTATTAGCTTTGTATAGTATTTTATTAGCTGACGGTGTATAAAATGATTAATAAACTGTTTTTGACTTCTATTTATATTCTATTGAGTTTTTTAGATCGCTCGCTTTCATTTTTATAATAATACCTATCAACATACAGACAGAATAAAAATGTATTAAGGTGCTTTTATCGTAAGAGCACGCGTGGTGGACTTAATGGACGGACGTACATTCGTACATGTCATTGACGATGCAAAAAATGGGCAGCAAAAACGATTAAGAATTTTAAATACTGCATAATATTACTTTTCTGCTACGAGTATATACTCATATGAGTAGCTTTCTCGGTCCAAAAAATTTATTTAGGCCTGAAAAAAATATTTATAGGAAGTTCACGGAAGCCCATCCAAACTGCCGAAATACTTTTCACTTTTATTCAAATAGGTACTTATATTTTTTCAAGTTAGGGTATATTACAGGTCATCCAAATGATTAAGGGTAATGGACTGGCAGTTCAAATCGAAACCATCCGATTAAAGAAGTATCTATTGCCTATACTCTAGACTTTAGAAGCGAGACCTTTTTTATCTATCAAGATAAGTGAATTTGATTCTCGTGTCGGTGGATACAGGTGGGTACGCCGTGATAGATAATAGGTCCTGCTATATTAAAGTTTTGTCGTGTGCCATGCATCTGTAATTAGGAAGCTACTGAAATCACAGCGAGTACAACGTCAACAGCCTAATCAGCGTTAGCTCGCTAATCCTAACCTAACGAAACAGTGTTCCTGTGATGAGCAGTCTCATTTAAAGTCTATTTATTCCTCATGGACCAAGCATTAACATTATATGGAAACATTAACTATATAGAGTAACATCGATGACCATATTTCACACACTATACTTTATGAAACGAGCCTGAGGTTCCATTCATCAGATACTATTTCATGTGCTGTATTTACTAAGACATTCACAGAAAAAGATTGTTTTATACCACTTAGGTGGCAGATAAATACACGGCACCCTGATGGAAAGTGGTTACCGTGGCCTATGGACGTAGGCAATTCCAGGGAAGTTGCACTCGTGCTGCCGACAATAAAGAAACCTTCTAATACCCTTCTTGAAGAACCCCATATTTTAGTCGCTTGGGAAAACCACAGCAGGGATAAAATGGCTCTTCTATTCTGTATCACTGGAAACCTAACGCATCATTATCCTAAAAGCAATACTGATAATTTTGTTTGCAAATCACAGTCAATTGCGCTTTGTGCCGTTGTTCTAAAATTTAAATAAACCCAATCTACTCATCGAGTCTCGACACAGGTCAGCATTATTTAAACGGAACCGTACTAAGCACATGAAATACACCAAACCTCTATCCAATTGAAAGCAGATTTGCAAAGCAAATGAGGTAACTGAATCCCAGCTCCAATGGAATCAGTTGAACAATTGACACAATTTGTTCTATCTAAGAAACAAACAAATAAATTCCAATTGAACGATTAAGGTATACCTTTCGATCAGGGTTGGGATCCAGATGAATGTAGGGATTACATAACTTAGGGCTGGCCGGAAGGCGGTTGGCAATACGGTATTTTATTGAGAGGTCCCTAATGGTGTCAGTAGTGTTAAGTATGTAATGAACACATATATATTTTATCATAAAAAAAGAACATTGCTTGATTATTCATTCTTGTACCGGTGGATTTAGTGTGAAAAAAACCTTAAAGTTATAATTTTTTTTATTACGACTCAGCCTTCTATGGCCAACTGTTTCATGTTTATTTTTCATTACGATACAACTTCAGCTGGACCGAAGTGGTTGCAATGCAATTTTTTCAACATAATAGGCAAAGGCGGCGGCGCGACAAGCATGCACCCGCAAAGAGATCTTGGCACTAAGCGTTTACAATAAAATTAAATGTAAATTTAACTCTGTAATTTTATGCATATGAACTATTTCATGAGAGTTAAATGAAACTGCACATAATTTGCTCTTAACTCGCATGATATTATAAAAAAACTCGCACAAGACTCGTTCTTTTATCTCATTCTCGTATTTTAAGAACCTTTTTATTATCTAACAGTTTCATAAACTACTATTTTGATAATTTTGTAGGTACTCATACGAATCATGCTCAACCCGTGTCGATTGAATCAGTGTTCCATTTGCAACGTTGAATTAGATTTCATCATTGATGATAATTTATATAAGTTACATAGAGTTAGGTGGTTTTTTCCTTTAATATTGACATTGTACAGAATTTACTACAACGAATTTTCGCCCCAGCCCTAAGAATTGATCTCTTTAATTCAGGGCGTGCAGAGATTGCCCTGGACTTGCGTAGCATACCAACTGGGCCAAGAGATACCCGATCTTTTATCATGAATTGATGTATGTGCGCCCTATACTCCGCTACAATGACACTTGCGGCCGGATGAAAAATGAACCTTGTAATTTGGTGAATTAAGCTACGAACATGCGAAGGGACATACACCTATATTGGGATTTACTGAAGAAAGTTAGTTTGTCTTTCTATAGTTTTTACAACACTGATATAAATTTTATTGACGGTTATGTAAGCACATACGAATAAAGTAAGTTTTCAATTTAAAAACTAAGCAGTTTTATATAAAACTAAGCAAGAAAATTGGGTGCATCACGTTGCGTCTGATAGATGCCACGATGATACCATAATATAGTTTTTAAATTCAATACGGCCAGTGCCACTATGTGACAATTTACACATGACAGCTTTATGTACAGTAAGCTTCAGAGAAAAGGAACCGCCCTGGCGATATTCTTTAAGTATTGAGGGTCGAGGGTGTCTGTTTTCTCTGACGCTGACAGTATAACTCGAATGAAATGGTTAAGTTCAATAATAAAAAAAAATGTGGATAATTTACAAAGTGCTTTATTCAATATATTTGTAGCAAGATCCACTAAGCGCCATCAATCTCCAGTGTAAACAGAAATCTTGGTACCTATATTTATCCCCATGCTAGACCTCATAACACAAGCTAGTTCAGCTACGCTTACTTTGGATCTAGATAGCATTATGTAGGATGTAGAATATTTATACAGTGTAGGCATAGTAACCTAAAGGAACAAACGGGGGTCATGCAACACTAAAGTAAACAGGTAAATTGTTAAATCACTTAGCGCGCTACCCTTCCGGTTGCGTGCCGGCGTTGCATGACCGCAACGCATGCGTTAGTTTAATTTTAGGCTTACAAAAATAATGATAAAGTTGAAATTCAATTAAAACATACAATTTATGAAAAAACATAAAAATGCCAGTTACCTTAACAATGCACATGTAAGTAACGGCAATAATGTGTTATAGCAGCAGTAGGAAAATTAATTAAGTAACTAGCTGAGACCAATCAGAATCTCTTATGGACTTAAAAGGTTCACTGAAAAGCTGCACACAAAATAGGTTCTACATACATACATACGTGGCGCGTATTGGGAGAGGCCTATGTCCAGCAGTGGACTGCAGTAGGCTAATTGATTGATTGATTTGACACACATACTTACGCCTATTAATCATACTCACGTCTGTAAATCCCTCTAGGGGTAGGCAGAGGTGAATTATGACCCACATTTCGCCAACTAAGATTTTCGGTCCCACGTAATACGGGGCAGCCTATTGCCGTCTAGCGGGCACTTTTTAATGGGCTGTATGTTTACTGTCGGATGGAAAACAGCCCTTTCCCTTAGTCCCCTTTTACGACACCCACATGAAGAGATGGGGTGACCCTATTCACCGGGAACCAACACGGCAAATAAGGTCAATAGATCTTTAATCCAGTAAACTCCACAATGAACCTATTTTTTTAAAAGCCGCTCTCTAAAAACTAAAAGTAACTAAAACCACTCCAATCCAATTCTCTGTACTCCCAAAACTGATTAATATCGTCGAAAAAATACAATATGTTGTGTGTCGATCAGATTGACAGAGCAGCCTTCACTTTAGTTTTATATGCCGCAATTGGATTTAGGCGGATTTGATTGACTTTGTGTGGTTCTAATTCATATTATGTGTATATAGATTTGATCGTAATAAATTAGTGTTTTATACAACTTAGGTGGCAGATAAGCACACGGCCCGCCTGAGTTAAAATGGTTACCGTGGCCTATGGACGTATGTAACTACAGCACAGGGGCGTTATACTCGTGCTGTTGACTCTAAAGAAAACTTCTAATAAGAGAGGGCACAATAATCGCGATAAGTCCCGTTATCACAAAAACGATGACCCCATAATTGTAGTCGCTTGGGAAAACCATACCAGTTCATTCCACAGCTTGAGCGTCATGGGCTGAAGGCTGAAGGGAAGAAGAAGAAGTGTTAAAATGCCTTGACCCACACATTATTTATAGAATTAGAAAGAAACTATAAAAGTGAAACCTCACTCTGTGATAAGCACTAATGATAAGAGATCATCATCACCCTCCTAGCAATTTACCAGTAGCTATACTTTAGCACCCGAGGTTTGCTTATTATTTTATAAATACATACTAGGTAATAATAACCAAGAATAATAAGAAGGAAAATAGAGCCTCCGAAGGCTTGGCGTTAAGACCCATTACATCGCCCGTTCTGGTTGTTACCCCATTTTTCGTCAATTTCATATAAAGCGTAATAGCTATATCAAAATGCTAACCCAAAATCTTAACCCTGCACTGCCAGGTATAAATAATAATGGACAGGTACGGGTTCGATCACGGAGCTCATTCGGTCACGTGATCGAGGCGCGTGACACGACGGTACGTGAGCTAACGGCCGACGTGTTTAGGCGACGGCGGCGACGACGCGACGTGCTCACGACACGACGTGATAACGTCACCTTTCATTGTGATGAGAATTATGGAATTATTTTTTTTCATTTTCAACCGCGATATTATGTCAACGAGTGAGATAAAAAAAATAGTCTACCATCTATAATATCAAAATGAATCCCTAAATGTGTTGCTAAGCGCAAATCTCGAGAACGGCTCAACCGATTTCGCTAATTCGAAGTTCACAGGGTTAGCTAGTTTTTTATTTAAAAAAACTAGCTGTCTGTGTTGTCCGTGTTGTCTTTGACTCCTCTCGCGTGGATGTCGATTATCGCGACTAAATATATCCTATGTCCTTTCCTAAGGTCTAATCCATCCCTGTAGCAAATTCCATCAAAATCGGTTCAGTGGTTTAGGCGTGAAATCTAACAGACAACAGACAAAGTTACTTTCGCATTTTTATTATTAGTATAGATTATGATTAGTTAACGAGTCAATGTTCATATACTATGGTCAACAATGAAGTGTATGTTTGTGTGTTTGCAGCAAAAAAAGAAGAAAAATAAATAGTACAATTTTAACAGAAAAGTACTCTTACAAATAAAAGAATTACTTAAAACCGGCAGCCAGCACTACATAGAATCATTTCTGACAAAATAAATACACAAATATATTTATTTCTCCACTTATCTTCTTCTTCCTCTTAGCGTTATTTCCCAGTCGCATCCGAAGCTTTCAGCTCGGAGTCTGGGGTCCGCTTTTACCAGTCTTAACCACGGATTTGACTAGACCTCGATATTTTCCGTGAAGCGATTGTCATCTGACCTCCACAACCCAATGTTAACATTAGGCGATATCGAAGTTTAGCAGTTAGACCGTTGTTTTTGGATTTTTGAGGGCTCCAACTACCCGTAACGACTGCCATAGATGTTCTTATGGCAACCGGGACCGACGGCTTAACGTGCTCTCCGAGGCACGACCAGACCAATGCAAATACTCATATTTCATTCACACAAATATTTGCACTGAGCGGGGATCGAACCCGCGCCTCCTGCGTAGCGGCCGCGTTCACTACCGCTACGCCACGGAGGCTGTCAATGAAGTGTATGTTTGTGTGTTTGCAGCAAAAAAAGAAGAAAAATAAATAGTACAATTTTAACAGAAAAGTACTCTTACAAATAAAAGAATTACTTAAAACCGGCAGCCAGCACTACATAGAATCATTTCTGACAAAATAAATACACAAATATATTTATTTCTCCACTTATATTCCGAACAAAAGGAAACCGCTTTGGTATTTCAAAAGCGCAAGCACATATTTTCATAGTACCTTCTAGTCTGTTGATTAATCTGAGGGCAGAATGCGGGCCAGTGTTTTATGGTCGCATTACCTCTCTTGACTTATGGTCCCGAGCAGCTGATTTCACGTGAATCCGACTTGCCGAATGCTAGGTTTTATGCATACGGTGTTAGATGGCACGAATATGCAGTGAGGTTGTAATTAAGGGCCTTTATACAACATGTTTTATAAGCGTTATACGCACATCGTCAGTGCATAGAAAAAAACGTCGTATACAAAAGCCTTTATCCTGCTGTGCAATTCACTAACAAGCACATCGATGCGACAACGATGCGAGTCGCAACGATGTGCGCGATAGACACTGTCATTGGTCGATTTCCAATGACGTGATACAATCTGACCAATGACAATCTACGTTGCGCCTCGCATCGTTGTCGCATCGTTGTGCTCGCTTAGTGAATTGCAGTGCAGTTCGCAATTTAGGGTTAGACCTTAGACATTAGACCATCTTATTCTGATAAGAAAATTACTTTATTATCGATTATTTTGACAAATGCATTCCCCTTCATTGTATATACTCGTATATATACAGGTTGGAAAAAGAGTCGGGCCCTGAAGGGAAACTAGGTAAGTACCTTAAATCCAAGTTGGCTCATTTTACTAAAAGGAGACATTCCTTTATTTTAAAAAGAAACAAAACTGTATTCAAAGATTTTCTAAAACTCGCTTGGCTCACCCAGGATTCGAACCAACTAAAATCCGAAAAAATAACACCCTGTGTTTTTATAACACTAATCGATAGTGTCAATCATAAGGATCAAATCTTAACAGCCTTAACATCCTCTTATGGTATTTATAGAAAAGAGAAGACAATCCAACGCCTATCGCGTCTTTTAATTATTTAAGTTTAATATTTTTATTCATTCTCATCTGTTGGAGTCACGGCAAGAGTATCCTCTCAACCTGACTTTTCCATAACGTCACCCAAATATAATTAATAATTTGTACAAGGGTCCATTTTCATGAACCTACTTTACGAGTTTCTGTACGAGAAGGTCATGTTTAAAAAAAATGGACTATAGTAGGGGAGCCAACTACACATTTATGCTAAATGTGTAGTTACGCGATTTTTGGCTATTATTTAACATTATTTCTTATAAGTGCTGAATAAGTGCCGAATGAATCGTGAATGTAGCTTGCGAAACAAACACAGTTCGCATACTAATTCTCCCGCAATGCATGCGATGGTGCAGCAGCTCGATACTACAGCCTCTTTCTGTCTATGGCTGGTACGCGTATTTGGGAGAAAGGCTTTGTTATTTCTTATAGAATCTGCAGTTTTATTTTCATAATTAACATACTGTTGAAAGTTTACGCGAATAGCACTCATTGAGATAAAAAAAACACTTTTTAACGAATTCTATCGCGATGTATTTAGTTTTATTTACCCCGCGACCATGGCTTCTGAAAAGTAGCCCAAAACGTCTACGTTTGGCAAATTTTCCCTACTTAATCCATACTAATATTATAAATGCGAAAGTAACTGCCTGTCTGTCGGTTACGCTTTTATGCCTAAACCTCTAAATCGATTTTGATGCAATTTGGTACAGAGATAGATTAGACCTTGGGAGAGGACATAGGGTATGTTTGGTCGCGATAACCGATATCCACGCGGGCGGAACCGCGGGCAACAGCTAGTACCAAATAAATCGCGATAGAATTCGCCAAAAAGTGAATTCATATCAATGAATAAAATAATAGTTTCAACTGTAACTTTTTTCCTATAACTTCAAATTCACTTGCTCTTTCACTTATTAACATTTTTCACCGACTCACTTTCCAAATACTCGGCCACCTGAAACTTCATATGGAACGCAAAACAAACTGCATTATCTAAGCACATTTCACACATAAGTGCAAAGGTGCAAATAAAATTTCACCAATAAAATAGTACTGTTCTTCGATACCGTGAAGTTGTCTGAGGCCACCTTCACAGCGTTTCCCACTCGATTTGAATTTATATACGCGAATAAAACCGTTAGAAAACTTTAGTTTTACGCTCAAATTCTATTTTGAATATATATTAGAATATGTGCGAGGCATAATGTGCCAATGTATTGGCTGTTTTATTTCTTTGGTTGAGGATGCTGTTTGATTTAGCTTCTATTTAGAAATGATTCAAAAATATATTGAAAGAGAAAATATAATCTAAATCTTATGATATATATTCTACTAGCGGTTACCCACGGTACGGAATGAACTCTTTACGGTGGTTTTCCCAAGCGACTACAATATGGGGTTCTTCAAGAAGGGCATTAGAAGGTTTCAGGGTCGGCAGCACGAGTGTGTCGCCCCTGGTGTTGCATACGTCTATAGACCACAGTGACCACTTCCCATCAGGTGGGCCGTGTGCTTGTCTACGTACGTGCCACCTAAGTGGTATAAAAAAATGGTACTTACTACTTAATCTGGACTCACCAATCTCACCATAATGCAATCTGTACATACATGTACTTTCATTTCATGTCAATTGAAGATTTCAAGTTCGGGTTTTAAGGTTGAAAAGGAAAACTGTTACATATATCATCTAGTAAGCATAGATTTAAGTTCAATTCTTCTTACACGTTTAAAAGCGTATAGGTAGGTTAAAAATTGGGAGGGTTTATTTGGTTTAATTGGGGTATTTAATTTGGTTTATAATAAACTTTTTATATAGGTATAAATATAATTGTACTGCAGCCACTGCAAGCGCAATAAAACAATAAATAACTTGTTATACACCACTGCAGTGTCTGTTATATTATACATTAAATTTATTCATCATAAAACACAAAAGCTTAATTGGTTCATGAATGTTTATTTCAGAATTGTTTTCCACAAAACTGCATTAACCAACTCATATTTCCATTTACGTGAAAAATACAAAATTTCCAACTCGTAAACTCATATAAATTGCGTACGAAAAAAGAACAGCATTCATAAGTTCATTTTTCATATAACGTTGTTATAACTCTCAAGTGCTGTGCCGTGTTCCACTAGAGGTGTGCAGCAGATATCTGCAAGAAATTTTTATTATGGAATTAAAATTCTAAAATACTCTTCAACAGTTACTCTTTTTTATATTTGTTATAAAATCTGAAAGCTAGCAAGCTCAAATTTACTCATACATAATGCTATTTGATTATTAAAATTGGCACTATTCTGTTCTGTATCTTTTCGGTATGCCATAAAACAGAATATTTAAAAGGTTTTATAATAATATAATATTTAATAAATTAATAGTATGTTTTGTTTTCATTCAAACTCATAATTACTCTTAAGTGATTAAAAAATCTCAATCGTACTTTTTCTGCAAGGCACATTGGAAAATTTAATCAGAAGTTTCTACTAGGAGATCAATCAGATTACCATGTAGAAATAGGTAGAAATAGAAAGGATTTATTTATCCGGTTATGATTAAATCATCATTTATTTTGAAGTCAAATATCCGCATATCCGAATATGCGCTAACAAATATCCGATGGATACCACATCTCTAGTACTAGTGTCGTCGTCGCTTGCCTCTTGATGCCCGGGTCAACATTTTAAAACAATAATGGTGGAGGGTGCCACCGGGAACTATATAAGTAAAATATGGCGGCTACGAATTTCGTGTTATTAAATAAGAAGATTTGAATACGTATGTTCTAGACATTGTTCATTTAGAGTTGCCAAATAGTCTAGTAGAAACAGGTGATTTTGTGAGTCAAATAGAAAATGTAATAATAATAATAATAATAAGACAACTGGCATAACCCACTTACTTCATAAATCCGGTAGTGCTACGGATCCCAAAAATTATAGACCAATAACTTGCTTACCGACGGTCTATAAGCTTCTTGCTTCCATTCTGAGAGTCAAAATTAATACTCATTTAGAAAAAAATTCGGTCATCTCTATCTCTCAGAATGGATGTAGAAGGGGGGCCCGCGGCACTAAAGAGCTCCTTTTAGTTGACATGGCCATTAGTCAACAGGTGCGTCGTAAACGTAGGAATCTGGCAACGTCCTGGATAGATTATAAGAAGGCTTATGACTCTGTGCCACATACATGGCTTCTGAGGGTGCTAGAGTTGTATAAAATTGATACAACTTTAGCCACCTTCTTGAGGTCATGTATGGGGCAATGGAAGACGGTTCTTCGCTATCCAGGTTGTTGCCAGATAAACGATGCACCCATAAGAATCGAGAGGGGTATATTCCAGGGTGACAGTCTGAGTCCCCTGTGGTTCTGTCTAGCACTGAATCCTCTTAGTACAATACTGGAGAATTCAGGGCTAGGCTATCGGTTGCAGAGAGAGGGTCGAGTTATATCCCACCTTCTCTACATGGATGACATCAAATTATTTGCTCCAAATAATACCCAATTGATAGAACTACTGAAGATGACTGAAAGCTTTAGTAGCTCTATCAAGATGGAATTTGGTTTGGACAAATGTGCGGTCATGCATGTGGAAAGGGGTGGAATAGTGGAATCCGAAGGCTTAATACTTTCGGATTCCATTAAACTTAAATCTCTTTCTTCAACCGAAACCTACAAATATCTGGGTATGTCACAGGCATTAGGAATTCCTGAAGCTGGCGTGAAACAGGCATTGCGGGAGCGTTTCTTTGGCCGCCTGAAAAAAGTGCTAAAAAGCTTTTTATCAGGCGGTAACAAGGTGCGCGCCTGCAATGGTTGGGTCATGCCAGTCCTAATGTACTCCTTTGGCATACTTAGATGGACTCAGACTGAACTAGACGCCCTGGATAGAAAAGTTCGAACACTGTTAACCACATTTCGGATGCATCACCCACGATCTTCCGTAATGAGGTTGTATATCCCGCGGATGCTGGGGGGTCGTGGCTTTATTAATATCAAGAACCTCCATAACCGTGAGATATACAACCTCAGACAATATTGTCTACAAGCAAACACGGATATGCACCGTGATGTGGTTGCAGTGGACAACGGTTTAACCCCTCTTGCGTTGGCTAAAGAGAACTGGCGCAAACCTGTAGTACTTAGTACTGCTGATCGCAGGGACGTATGGATGGGCAAAGAGCTACATGGACGGTTTTATCGGGCCTTAAATGGGCCCGATATAGACTTAAAAGCGTCTGTATCTTGGCTACGATTCGGTGATCTTTTCGGAGAAACCGAGGGTTTTGTCTTTGCAATTACGGACGAAGTTGTCATGACGAACAATTACCGGAAGTATATTCTGAAGGACGGTACGGTGGACATCTGTCGGGCATGCCACCGCCCCGGTGAATCACTCAGACACATTATTTCTGGTTGTTCTCGTCTTGCCAACGGCGAGTATTTGCACAGGCATAACCAAGTGGCCAAGATTGTACATCAGCAACTTGCCCTAAAATACAACCTTGTGACTTCGGAGGTGCCATACTACAGGTATGTGCCCGACCCAGTTCTCGAGAATGGTCGTGTCACATTATATTGGGATCGATCTATTATCACTGACAGGACTATTGTCGCCAATAAGCCTGATATAGTGGTGATGGATCGATTAGAGCGCCTTGCAATGATTGTTGATGTCACCATTCCTCATGACGAAAACCTCATGAAAGCCGAAAAAGACAAACAAATAAAATATTTGGATCTGGCTCATGAGGTTGTTGACATGTGGAATGTTGATTCGGCAATCATTGTCCCGATAGTCATATCGGCCCATGGGCTGATTGCTAAGAGCCTCGACCAACACCTTAAGAGGCTCTCGTTAGGCAGCTGGATCAAGGGCTTGATGCAGAAGGCGGTACTCCTCGACACGGCACGTATTGTGAGGAGGTTCCTCTCTCTGGAGCCCTAACCACCGGTAGCTTGGTCCCTGTACCCGATACCGTTGGGGCACTATTTTTTATATTTTTAAATATATGTTTTTGTATATATATATGTATTTAAAAATATAATTTATAAGATCTTACAATAAATAAAGAGGAATAATAATAATATTTATTTATTCGCATAATACAGTCACAAAGTTGGTCACATAAAATAGAATCAGTACATTGTATTATTACCAGTAATGGCATGCAAATATTACAATTTCTTTCTTGTAGTGTGGTAGTTTCTCATCATGCAATACGAGTTTATTAAATAATATATATGAAAATTATCGTCATTAATATAAATTCATTCGATATTTAATTAGTCCAAAGAAAATAATATTATGTAGTATCATGTAATATAAATATAATTAAATGTCAAAATAAATGCTTAATAAAAATGTCAAATGCTAAACAAAAAATGTCAAATGCTAAATAATAAATGTCAAATGCTAAATAAGAATGTCAAATTCTAAATGAAAAGTCACATGCTAAATAAAATATCAAATACTAAATAAAATGTCAAATGCTGAATTTAAATGTCGAATGCTAAATAATAATAACAACATGTTTAATAATTTAACTTATACTATCTGCCAGGAAATCTGTTACGCTATAATATGCCCTTTGCAGAAGTAGACCTTTAACTTCTTTTTTGAATGTGGTGATGCTAAGTTCTTTCCAATGCTTAGGCAACTTATTAAATATAATTGGGGCCATGCAAAAGATACTTTTGCGCATAAGCGTAGTTTGTGCTTTGTGGAGCCGAAGTCGACTGTTATCGCGTCTATTTCGCGCAACAGAATCCTGGAGTCGTGGAAATAACGCAAGGTTAGTCCTGACAAACATAGCAACCTCAAAGATATACATGCATGGCAAAGTCAATATACTGTATTCAAGAAAGTAAGGCCTGCAGCTGTCGGTTGTTTTTAGTCGAAACATCGACCGAATGCATCTCTTTTGAGCCTTAAATATCGCATCAAAATCTGTCGAGTTGCCCCAAAAGATTATACCATGTCGTAAGATTGACGCAGCTAATCCATGGTAAGCGGTCATCAAAGCTTTTGTATTCACTGTTGCTGACAGCTTATGTAACGCATATGCACATTTAGAAGTCCTTTTGCAGAGTTTTTCAATGTGTATTTTCCAGTCCAATTTTTGATCTATATCCAGGCCAAGAAACCTGGTTGTTGGTACATCTTGAATAGTTTTGCCATTAAATGATATATTTTCGTTGGTCGGTTTTGGACGTTGGCTAAAGTGCATGATTTTTGTCTTTTCCAAATTGATTAGTAAACTATTCATTTCAAGCCATTTAACAATTGATGTCAAAGTATTATAAATGTCAGTTTTATGATTGTTCATGTCATTATCGTTACAAGGAATTATCACCGTGCTGTCGTCTGCAAAAAGGGTCATAGTGTGGGGGTTGGATTTTGGTAGGTCATTTATGTACAGAGTGAATAGTAGGGGTCCCAATACGCTTCCTTGAGGAATGCCATGAATCACTCTACGTTCCTCTGAAACATAGTTAACCTCTCGTTTCGTATTAAAGTTGATTCTATTGATTTCTGTCCGTTGTTTCCTATTATGTAAATATGATTTAATTAAATCTAATATGTTGCCTCTTATGCCGTAAGCACTTAGCTTTTCTAATAGAATACTATGTCTAACATAATCGAAAGCTTGCGTCATATCACAAAAGACAGCTGCTACTTGCGTTCTTTTATCCACGTTGGACATTACCTCGTGGAGAAAATTATATATGGCTAGGTTTATTGACTTATTTTTGCAAAAGCCGTATTGTTCCTTACATATTATATCTTTCTTGTC
Organism: Eilema depressum; assembly: GCA_914767945.1. Taxonomy (NCBI): domain Eukaryota; kingdom Metazoa; phylum Arthropoda; class Insecta; order Lepidoptera; family Erebidae; genus Eilema; species Eilema depressum. The sequence continues at coordinate 18,534,417 of OU612031.1, read as the reverse complement.
TAAATAGTCATATAGCATTTTATATATGTACTTTTCAATAATTTTTGAAATTGTTGGAATAAGTGATATAGGTCTATAATTTTTCAGTAACTCTCGGTCATCTTTTTATGAATCGGTTTTACAACTGCCAATTTAAGTGCATCTGGGAATGTGCCTGTCGTAATAACCTGGTTTATAATATAACACAGGTGACTACATACTTCCGGTGCAACCGCTTTTAATACTCTGGTAGATATTTCATCATAACCAACACTACCCGTATTTTTTAGATTCTTTATGATAGTAACTACGTCTTGGGGTAAGCATGGGGCCATAAATAATGAATGTCTGTAGGGTTTTATCAATGACGTAACCCCATTAATTGTGTTTGTTACTGGTTCTATTTTATCAATAAAATAGTCATTGAATATGTTTGCTATTCTTGTCGGATTTGTAATGTCTTTTTGTTCATATTTTATATTATTTATGTAGTTTTTTGGAATGTTAAATTTAGATTGGTTTATTATTTGCCAAGTAGATTTACTTTTATTGTGCGAAGTACTTATTTTGTAGTTGTTTTGTGTCCGCTTAGTCAAAGTTATTATTTTGTTGAATAGTTTAGAGTAATCTTTGTAACGAGTTTTATTGTCTAGGTTTGGCTTTAATCTATATGTCCATAATAGTTGTCGTTTTTTCTTACTACACATTTTTATTCCACGCGATACCCATTGCGGTTTCTTTATTACATTTAAGGTTAAGGTAGATTTAGGGAAGCATAGATCATAGAAGAATTTAAAGTTTTCAATAAATAAATTGTATGCTTCGTTGGAGTCTTCTGCTTCATACATTTCAGAGAAGCTCAGCTTGCCAATACAATATTTAAACCTTGCCAAATTATCCCTGTTATAATTACGTTTAATTGTTCTATATTTGTCAAGGCTACAAACTTTGGCCACTGGGCATTCTAATAACTGGGCTGTATGGTCTGAAAGACCATATTCTATTATTTTAGTTCTGCAAGGTCTATTAAAGTTATGCGCAAAGTTGTCAATACATGTTTGATTTTTTAGTCTTGTTGGTTCATTTAACGCTAGTTTCAAATTACAATTGAGCAAGATACATTCGAATTCTTTTGTCTTGCGATTTGGTTTTAACATATCAATATTGAAATCGCCAGCTACAATAATATTTTTATAGTTACGTGTACATAAGTCCTGTAACATTGTGTCTAATTTAAAAAAGAAGCTATACATATTCCTTGTATCAGGTACTCTATATATACAAATGACCGCTATATTGTACCTAATGAGCTCGATCCCGCAACACTCAAAATAATCGGTTGTAGCCATTTTTGATATTCTCGGAAGTTCCTTCCATTCAAGTCCTTTTTTGACGAGAATACACGATCCACCTCTTTTCTTTTGCTCTCTGCTATAGTGAGCTGCTAGACAAAAGTTGGCTATATATAGTTGATCTTCATAGCCTTCCATAATGAAATGTTCTGTAATGCATATGAGATCCACATCTATATTTTCGTCTAATAGTCCATTGATGATGACTGTTAAGCGATCTGATTTATTTATTAGACCCGCAATGTTTTGATGCAGAATATGTAAGCGTTTAGTGACGAAAAAGATCGTGATTAGTGTTTGTTTGTGGTCGTTCTGCAAGTTCGGGCAATGTTTCCATTGGTGATTGTATGTCCGTAATCATGTCTAGTATGTCCTTAAATATAACTTGCATTCCAAGGTCCTTTATTGCGCCTGTGTGTCTGTTAAACATGGTATAGTCGTAACTTAAATTTTTGTTAGTGTCCAAGAAATATGCGTGTTCGTGAGTTATAATGTCCAAGTATAGTAGATTATTGAATGTTTCTACTCTTGAGTTGTATAAGTCCTTAAATTTTACGCATTGTTTGTATGTTGGGGTACAGACGATTACATTTGTGTAATTAATTTCTTGTAAGACTTGTCTTATGTGGAAGATGGTGTCAAAATAAACGTTCGTCACTTTAAAATCTTCTTCTCCCAAAAGAATTATGCAATAATCCTGAAATGTGAATTCCCTCAGCCTCTGCCCGATATTATTTAACAAAGTCCGTGTATCACAATGGGGTGTAATGTAGTGGCAAATTTTTGATCCAATTAGCACCTGTTCTGCTGTGTGAAGTATCTTATTTTTATTATTTGAACTTATTATACATATTTTACTGTCCTTTATAGGGGTTTTCTTAATAATCATATTTTTATCCGTAGTGTTATTATTAGCATTTTCTTTATTTGGTGTTTTGTTTGCTTTCTTTTTATGAGTGAAATCTTCTGTTTGAGTGAATTGAGTACTTGTATCGATTTTATTTGATTTCTTTCCGAGCCCATTTATTTTTATCTGAGCTTCATTTTCCTTTATTAAGTTTTCATTGAGTTGTTTAAGTTGATTATTTTCCAATGAAATAGTTTCAATTTCTGAATGAGCAATCTGCAGTTCTAGTGTTAACTTGATTATTTGGTCACGCAGCTTACTGATTTCCTCACATTCGTCATCTGACATCTCTGGGACACTATTAATACTGGTTTCCTGAATGGTTTGTGTATCAGTGGCCATTTCACTATCATTTAGTATGGAATCAGACTTCGTTCTGTTTCGTCGAAATGTAATGTTTTCTAAGAAGTTCATATTTGCGGTATGTATGCTAATGTATATTAGTGTGTGTAGTGTGGCAATGTGTCTAGATTTGCAACAGGTTGTCTCAAATATAATTATATTAAGTTATCGAAGGTACTTTGTCTATAATTATTGAAAAGAAGCGCTTTTATAATTTTGAAAGGTGTCGCTTTTATAAGTATGAAAAGGCCTCTTTTATATTTAACATACACAAGAATAGAAAAAAATGTAGTAGCTTTGTCTATGATTATGCGAGGTCGGTGATTTCTTGAGTGTCGGTTGCAGTATCGAGAATTCCAGCCAGTTTAGATAAATTTATTTATGTGGTGATGTTGGTGTCATTGCTTCGTTCCTCGCATAGTTCGTTGTTATTTTGTATTTAAACCAAGATGTCAAAATCAGTTCTCCTTATTAATTTTCTTTCTATGTGTGAATGTATCGGCAAGTATGTGAAACAGCTGGTGAACAGCTGTCGTCTATGTGTGAGTGTGGTTAATGTGTATCAACTGTTTTAAAAGAAACTATTTTGTTGTTTTACTCACGGATTATCAGGTATTGTTAACTATTCCTTGTTACACACATTTGTAGGTTAGGTATCGTTACTTTCAAACTTATTTACACACTTTCTTCTTAATTTATTTCAAATTTTAGCACAGCGGTTTAAAATACGTATTTACTCTGTACTGTAATATTCAATGTTTTATATTCAAACAAACGCAGAGTTTAAATTTTCTTTCAAGATCATAAAGTATAGCCAAACTGAATTGCAGATACTCGTATAAAGTTTTTATAGACATTGGATTGTATTAGGCACGCTCTGTAACACAATTTCTCTTAGCGATACAAGCAAGCACAACAGCAATATAATTTAGGTACAGAATATTCCAATTATTTTACTAGGTAGGTATAATAAAATGTATTTTACTCTTACTGAATTCGTCTACTACTAAATCTACAATAGGCTCGCCCGCTATTTTACGTGTTAGCGAAAATCATAGGAATGTACCCGTTTATACACTTTCTAACCCTTTCGGGGAATTAGGCGTGAGTATATATATATATGTATGTATGTCTTACTAAATCAACCTTTGTATCATACTTAAGCAGTCATTAAAATATGAAACAGCATTCTTTTTGTAGAAATTAGTTTTTAATTCATATCTTATGCGAGTGAGTTAGCCGTTTTGACGTTCTTTATATATTGAAATAATATTTGAGACGTATAATTATAGTCCAAAGTAAATAAATTTTGATATTTTTTATTATTAAACTTCATGGACACACATGTACTGTACACTGTACATATGCGGACGTAATGCCATAGACAAAATTGGCAAAGGAGATACGTATACACCTTTACATACAACTTCATATGAAAACAAAGAAAAGATGTGTACTTATTTACTTTGCCAACTGTATACAACTTTAGTAACTGGCTGCAGAGATACACAAAAAAAAAATAACTACAAAAAAAGTACATTTTGAATTTAGTCCATGAGTTCTATAATATTTAAAATTACTTTAAAACTAAAAACAGAATGTAGCTCGACACTCGACACTCGACACTCGCTACCGGCGATTACGCTCTCGAGCGCCCTAGCGTTTATTGTTTGCGACTCGCGACTGTTGACACGCTGCGAACACTACAAACTTTGTCGTGTAATTATGTTACGTTGCTCAAGTGCAACACTATTTTGTGCATTTTTTTTAATTGCCGTTTTGTATTTGGGTTGCACGGCGTGGAAGTGAGCATTGTGGGTAGTTTTTTTTTTCAGGTTTAGGTGAGTACGTGCTCTATTTTCCGCGTGAATAGTTAGAAATTGAGAAATTTTGTCGACTGAGTTTTTTTTGTGCTCTCAAAAATCTCGGCAAAGTTTGCATACCCAATTTACCCATATATGAAATCTACTGCAATCTCATCGACGAATGACTTAATTTAATACATTTAAGTTAACTTTTAGAATATTTGAACTACTGTGGAATCTTCGATACTGATTTGAGGCACTGGAATTGAAAAATCGATACTGTCATTGACAGTATAGTGTAACTCAAAAAGCTCTACGTAGTTCTTAAAAATAATCTTCTCTTAACATAAAATTATGATAAGATCAAATATGCACCAACTTCTGACCTGATGACGACATTATTAGCATGTTCCTACCACTTTCCTCTCCTCATTCTCCATTTCAAGTAAAGCGTGAGTGACATTTCTGATATTTACATATCTATATGATTGTGTTGATAGGTGCATATAATATATTGGGACAACAAAACGAAATGTATAATACCTATAATAATATAAAATATAATAAAAATGTATAATATAAGAAGATCGTATCGCAGTTTTGTTTTTATTTACGTAGGGCACGTCAATTTGACTTCACCTCGCCTGATGGTAAGCTGAAGGAAAGTTCTCGGGAAAGAGGGTCACCATTACAGACACGTACCATGTTACAATGGTGGCACTCAGCATGGCGGCCTCATCAGATGCTTTTTTACGCCCCGCTTAAGGACCCGGGACTGTAGGAAGAAGGAAACACGTGAGCTTATAAGGAATTTCAGGTCTTAATGGTGCGGCAAAGAAAAGAGTCACCAAACCGCTTGGTTTAGATGGAATATTCTGCACAGTATTGCACGTTTGTGATCGAAGTCCTTCCGTTTATCTAGTTTTCGCTTAACGCTTAGTTCAGAATAGCTTTTTTACTAAGCAGTACATGCCAGTGTTGGCCGAAAGTTAATCTGATTAATGATTAAAAATTAATGATTATTTAATCATAATCAAAAAAATGATTATGATTAATTAATCATAATCAAATTTGACATGATTATGATTATTAATCATAATCATTAATCGTTAATTTGATTATTTGATGAACTAGTTATTTATCAGCTACTTTATTGGAACGAAGTTTCTTATCGCGCGTTGCGAAAGGGGGCTAAACGGAAAAAAATAAGAGCAAAAGTTATAACGACACTTTTTGCATGACGTCACGTCACGTCGTATTCGTATACTTTCGTTACGTAGAATTAATAATATTAATCAATTGATGATTAATGATTAATGATTAAATCAATAATCATGATTAAGATATATTTTTTAATCATGATTAAACTAATCATGATTAAACTAATCATGATTAAACTAATCATGATTAATTTAATCTGATTAAAATTAATCAAATTAATTAATTGATTAAAAATATAATCGATTAATGCCAACACTGGTACATGCTTTGGAATACTGCGTAATATATGGTATCATCATGTAGGTAAAACATTGATCATACATTTGAAAGTCGGCACGCGTAACGGAGCTTTGAAAACTTTAATTAACGCGTAAAATGTCACGAGGAAATACGAGCACAGCCCTAGCACGTGGAAGCATTAAGAGCAATTTGACTAGAATTTAGGGTTGCCACGTGGCTGGCTTTTATTTCCTGTGTTGTATTTTTAAGCAAGTTATGGGGGTAAATTAGGTGAGTATGACAGTTCTGAGCAAATTGCTTGACGTAATTTTGACGCCTCGCTCTCGAGATGACAGAAACTGTTTGAGTTGTGTACTCTGGTTCGTGATGTAATTTTTGGATTATTACATTTTTCTATAAAGTGTCTAGCAAATTTGAGATTTGTTTGGTAACTTAAATTATAGTAATTTAATTATCGAATTATTTATGAATGTGGTATTATTTATTGACCTTTGATCGCCCCTATTATAAGCATTAAAACTTTTCTGGCTGTCATCTTTTTGCACCGTAGTCGAACGCATAAAATTACCCAAGAAAGATATTTGTGGAAATCGCGTCTTTCGCAAGCCTGTAAACTGCCTTTTAACGTTGAAAATCGACCATCAATTTCTTTCTGTGGTCCATTAATTGAGTGAGTAGCAAAAATTCAGTCATCACTTAGAAATCTGGTTATTTTCAGAGTGCAAGACATCCGAAAATGCAGTACATCCGAAGTTTCAAGTAATTGCGTATAAATCACCTAGAAGAAAATAGGTACCTAGAAAGTGCAAAAAGAAAAAAAACTACAAAAACTTTGAACTTGACAACCCTGCGTCTATTCATGTATGACGTCATAGAAACGCCGCTCAGAGCTGTAAATTACTCTATTTATTTATAACACCCGCATTTTGATATTATAACATTACATGTATTCCTATTAACATATTCATAAATAATTTAATTTGATTTTTGTACACAAGAACCTTTCTGACAAACTATGTGATGGGTATCTATATTATTTTAGATTTAACAATATGAAAATAACATGCTTGATTATGAATATACCTCAGTTTTAATAACCTTATCTTCAATGTGTATACCAAATCTTTATACCTATGTGTTAGGCCTGTTTAAAGTTTTATGGGTGGATTAGATTCTTTTTTAATAAATTTACTAATATTCCCTCTAAAGCTTCCAGCTAAGCTAAAAGCTAAAAAATGTAATGACCAGAATTCGAAACAGGGACCTCTCGATCGTAAAGCCGATTTCTTAACCACTAAGCTACCGACGCTTACATAATTATGATGGATTAGCTATGGACGATATGATAGTTGCCACAAGTTAACGTAATTATTTTTTAAAACCTAGAAACTAAAACCCAAACACCTCGTGGTTATGTCATCTTAATCCCATAGGTATATAAAACTAAGAACAACATTCTTTAATATCTTGTTAGTAAGTATAACATTTTCTAATAGTTTTAAAACTTAAAATAAATTCAACAACCGGCGAGTCAATCCTCAAATAAAATAATTACAAACACAGAAAGACCGGCATTACTCAACTACACAATGGCTAGCCAGCCAATGCTAGAAGGCGGTGTTCTTCAAATGGAGACAATTTCTCTCTTAGAGCTATTATTTGCTCGCGTATAAACAGCGGGGCGTTGCAACCCTGACCACTCCACGTATTTTATGGGCGACGCTAAGTATCTGTACAGTTGTGACTTTCAACTGGATTTGTTTGTTCTGGAACAGGGAAAAATGTGGAGATTTTAATGTTTTATACGGTTGTTGTAAACTTTAACTGGTTTATTTCTTAATGAAATTTTGAAGCATTTACTATGCTAACTGTTCAAATCGATTAAAGATTAAAGAATCGACCTCGGACGGGACTCGAACCCCGGGGTTCGAGTCCCGTCCGAGGTCGATTCTTTTTCCCTTTCTTAATCGATTTGGTTTATTTCTTGCACAAAGGATTGGCATTGCCATTCAACGTGACAATGCCGCCAGCCTTCTGGCCACCCTCCCAGTTGACGTCGATGGGGAGGAATTTTTTGACGCCTTAACCCGCAGCTTTGTATATAATATTGTAATTTCTTTATAATAAAGTTTCAATTTTGAGATTATGTTATAAAAGTTGGAATTGTTCTGGATCTAATTTGTAAGTGAAATTATTTTTAACCAACTTCAAAAAGGAGGAGGTTCTCAATTCGATTGGTATGGACAGGGCTGATCGCCTTACAATCGACAAAGAGCCCGCTTGACAGTAATAGGCTCGCTCCCTATGACATAGGATCAAAAATAATAGTTAACGAAACATGGGCACCAATACACCTTTGCCTACCCCACTGGGGATTTAAAAGTGTGAACACAATTTCATATTCTCTGTCTTTAGTTGGCTGGCATAAACTTTTGCATTTAAAATATTAGAGTGATTCACACAAGACAGCCTCCATGGCGTAGCGGTAGTGAACGCGGCCGCTACGCAGGAGGCGCGGCTTCGATCCCCGCTCAGTGCAAATATTTGTGTGCATGAAATATGAGTATTTGCATTGGTCTGGTCGTGCCTCGGTGAGCACGTTAAGCCGTTAGTCCCGGTTGCCATAAGAACATCTATGGCAGTCGTTACGGGTAGTTGGAGCCCTAAAAAATCCAAAAAACAACAGTCTAGCTGCAAAGCTTTGATATCGCCTAATGTTAACATTGGGTTGTGGAGGTCAGATGGCAATCGCTTCACGGATAATATCGATGTCTAGCCAAATCCGTAGTTAAGACTGGTAAAGCGGACCCCAGACTCCGAGCTTGAAAAGCTTCGGATGCGACTGGGAATTAACGCTAGGAGGAAGAGAGTGATTCACACAAAAATGTCTACAGAACTTGAAATGTAAAGTTTAGCGAAAAGTCTTGTCATATTTCATAAGAAAGGCAATAGCTTCCCTAGGGACCAATAAGTAGGTGCCTCACTAGGCCCAGGGTGGCGGATATCTAGATTACTTTTGGAATAATCGTAAATTGTTCCTGAAATTGAGCCTGAATTATGCTGTAATATTCACCAAGTTTCTAGATTAGAATTTTCGTACAGATCTATTTTTGTCTGAAGTATTATAGGCAAGGAGCTGGCGACTATATTTAGTATTGTGTATTTTATTGAAGTCTTGAATAGAATTAAGTGTTATAGGCACAGAGTCGGTGACTTGTTAAGTGCTTTTATTCAAGTCTAGTAACACATAAAAAATATTTTGTCTTTAATCAGTAAAATAAAGTGTAATGCCGAATAGCAATTAGTAGCTTGATTGCTACAGAAGAGCTTTTTTAATTATTAAGATAGAAAAACGAAAATGATATAAGCATATTAATAAAAGGGCTACAATGCTGATAAAAACGTGTTCATTAAATGTTTATATGTTCACAGTGTTAAATTTTTGAACAGGGAAGTCGGTGTAAAAAATCTTACTTTCCGACCGACCATAGGATCTTTGTATGAATTCATGGATATCTCTCAATTTTAGATATAATATTATAGCTGAGTGATTAGCAAAAGTTAAGTAGCAAACTGATAAAGTGTTACGTATATTATTTATTAGTACAGATTGAAACATGTCTATCTCTGCAGAGCAAGTCGACAGAAATCGGGTTACAGGGACCAGGGTCACAGATTTTATTTAAAATAATGTAAACATTTTTCCACAACAATATAAAATCTAATACACATATACATCAACACACACATTCATAATGTCATTATTTTTTTTTTTTTTTGGACGCACGAACATACTTACGTAACGAAGTGATTGTTTGTGAATTTATTAAGCTTACCTATGTATAAAAATTTATTCAAATTTTCCTCTGCTAACACAATATCTGTAAATTGAAGAGACCTAATAAAATAATACACCCAGTGCAGACATAAGTCCTCATATACTATAAAATGAATTTAGTCAGATAGATATACAATATACATACGTTAATGTTATGCCAGGCATAACATTATTTTAGGTCTGTTTTTCGAATAACTTTTGCAGATATTGCTATGCTAACTCTTACTTAAGAAGTTAAATTAGATTTGATCCGACGCAGGCGAAAATTTCAACAAGTCGCGAAAGCTGGAGTAACTCAGATGGTAATAGTTATGTCACGGTATGTTACTGTTCTAAGTTCGAATCCTGTTCTAATTAGTTCCAATTTAAATTTGAATTTTAGGATTAAAAAATGAAGTGTTTTTTGGAAGGCACCCATCAACCCATACATTTGTTTAGAGATTTTATTCCTAAATGGTTGTGTTTATGTTGTAATTCCTTGTACAGCCAGCTGAATAAGTTACTGAAAACTACAAATTTTGCAAACGATGTTTAATTTGAAATAAGTACAACAATAAGCAATTATTTTTTCAAAGTTTGTTCGTAAATTAAGTTAATTGAAGGAAAATTTAAAAGGTATCAAGCAATTAGCCAAGTAAAACGGTTTCTGCGCAATGTTATTACATTCTACTGTTACGTCAGGGGGCGCAGGTTCAAGTCCTGCTCAGTGGCAATATTTGTATGCATGAATATGCAAATTTTTATGTACGTGTTTACAAAAAAGGATTATACTTTAGTATGTTTATCCGCATTCTAGATTAAATAACACAAGTCAGTTAAATTTCAAATTTCAAATTCATTTATTCATTCAGACAACATAATTATTAAGTAGGTCAATTTTGTAGTAACAGTGTGTGCTTATAAACCTATGTTAGTAAATTTAAATTAATGATTAAACACAAATCACATTACATTCAAATCAAATTAAACAAATAAAACTAAATGAGATCCAATAAAATAAAATTAATAAAATCAAATTAAATCAAATTAAATCAAATTAACTCAAATAAAATAAAATTAAATAAATAAAATTAACTTCAATTAAATCAAATCATAAACTAAATCAAATTCAATTATTATTTGCTACATTTGACACAATTACTACTTATCTGTCCCACCCAATGGTTTAGCATGGGACAGTCTATTTTAGCAACAATTGCCTTCAGGACACTGTTTAAGCTATTCTTAATTTAAGTCTAGATAGCGCTATGCAGAATATCGCAGAATATAAAAAAAATATCTAAATTATTTAACATTATCACAAGAAGCACCAGTAGCTCCAACAGAAAAAAAAATTAAGCCCGGCTTGTCGCAAGCCCTTCACCCAAAACTTAAGCAATCCACCATCACTCCAGGCTTCCCGTGATACATATCACTCGAGCATTCAAACTGAAAGTCCCGTTTATTTTTATACAGTAGCAATATAAAATATTCGCGGGACCCAGGACCGGGATTACTTGGTAAACAACTTTAGTCTGATTTATGAAAGAAGTTTGATATAAATAATTTTTTAGAGGCAAAAGTTACGTCGAGACCAGGTGTCCCTTAATATATTTTTTATGAAAGCCTCCTGGTAATACAATTATGCAAATCTATATTTTTGAATTTACTCGGCGATGACACGAGCCGGCGATAGGTACGGATAGATGGGTGGGCGGATGGTAATGGGTGGTGTTGGCTCGCGTCGCCTGATTGCTTAAACGTTTATTGAAATTGAGGAGTTTTTGTCCGTTTTGTAACTGATTTTGTTTTACTGAAAGAATATATTCCTCTTTTTTATTCGTAAATGCTATATATTAAGAAATTCTATACTCTTTACTGTAGAGTAAATTTTCTGATATTATTAATAATTTTACACTATCTGTTAGTTATATTGTAACCCTGAGCTAAAATAATTTGGGGTTGGTGCCACAAGTAGTTTTTCTCATACCTTTCTATTAAACGTTATCTCTTACACTATATTATTGTAATATACATTTTAATCAATGCTATTCTATCATTTTTCTACGCACGTAAAAATATCGTAGCGGCCCGTAGAGGTTGCCGTAGATGCTCTACGCAATAGCTCTACGAAAAGTTACCTCTAAAGTTAAAACTGCGCTCGTGATATTCTGATCCTATTCCCAATACCCATTCCAGGGTTAAAAGTATTATGGTTATTGCAACCAAACATAGCCTATATCCTTTCTTAAGGTCTAATCTATCTCTGTACTAAATTTTATCGAAATCAGATACGTGGTTTAGGCGTGAAAGCGTAACAGACAGACAGACAGACAGACAGAGTTACTTTCGCATTTATAATATTAGTATGGATTAGTATGGATATGGATGAATGTGTTATTCTTGACTACGAGTATAATATATCCTTGTACCAGATCCGTTCTAAAATTTGAGAGTAATTGAGAAACAAATCATTTAGAAACTTTCAACATAACATTAGTACAATTATTTAATTTTATGCAGTACCCCAAGCAAAGGTCTCTTAGAATCTCAAAAGGCGTAATAATTCTCACTTCATAAACCATCCACTTTCTTTTAAAATGCAAAGCTTAATTAAAGTAAACAGTACATTTCTCATAAACAATTCTTCAGTTTAATACAATCCGGGGCGTCCATTTTGTCAGGATGATCCGGTTTAGAGCGGTTTCAGCTGGCTCCTTGCTATTCAGGGCTTGTACCGATGCAGACACGCCAAATGAAACTGTCTCGGCTCTGTCTAATCTTAGTTGGCGTTACTATTGTTCGCAGAATACAGATTCGTGTTTAGAATACAGCTGCTGGTATAAGCAACGTCTTTGAAAGAGGGTATTACTGTGTCAGGAACACAATGCTAGAGTACTGCGCCTAAAAGGATTAGCGTTAGTCTGGTGCGGAGTGATTTGCTTCTTGACGTCATACTTAGAATAGGTAAGATAAAAAGGTATGAGGACCTAGCCCTATTAAGGCCCCTAATCAATAATATGAAAAATCGATAATTTGGAAACCGTTTTTCTTATTAACTATAAGATCTGTAATCTGGAATTTATATGCCTGCATTCTACAGGATATACAGAGGAACTTTACCTTTTTATGAATGAGATAAAAAAGAAGGAAATCGTAAAAAAGAGGCTCTGTAGGTAGTCGCCTTAACTTATGCGGAGCGCCAGTCAAACCTGCTGACTGCTGTCAACTTCTTTTTTTCGTGCGGAAATCCCCTCGGATACCTTCTCGTAGTTATGTCGAACTTGAACCGACTCTTCTCTGACCGACTCTTCTCTGACCGACTCTTCTCTTCAGCAGAAGCAGCTTGGAGCAGTTTTTTCTCTTTGGGTATGGAGATCAGATATCAATCGCTGAAACCCAGATAACCTTCTTTTTGTTTATTATATTCTTTCTCTTCTTTTCTTTTATTTTTCCTTCTTTTCTATAATTTTTTTTTCTATTTTTCCTTTTCTATTCTATTCTAATAGTTCTTTTAGTTTGAATTTCATTTTTTTTTGTATTGTATATAATTATAGTAACTAGATTAAGGCCCCAAATCAGATCAGTATCGAAAAATCGGTATTTTCGAAACCGTATTTCTTATTAACTATGAAACCTACAGAACTGGAATTTACATGCCTGCATACTACAGGATATACGGAATAACTTTTTTTTTTCATAAATTTAATTAAAAAGGAGGAAATAGTTGAAAAATGGCTCTGAACATCACTCTACTATTTCTTATGAAACCAAATATTTTCTACAATATGTATCCAAATAATCTAAAATTTAACATTTATGTTAAGTAAGTGTATTAGCATGACGTGGTCTTTTTAGTTAGTAATCGTCGCCCATACAGTTATCCATTATAATCGGTTTTACTGATTTTTACGGTTCAAATATGAGCGAATGACCTTGAGCATTTGTATGGTCAAAGTCATTCGCGTATGTAATCACCTTAATTTCATAATTTATTGTATGGTGAAAAACAAATATATTTCTCTTCTAAACAAAAACATTGTTAAATAAATGTGTTTGTGGGATGTGATGTCCCTCTACCTACCCCTTCGAGGATGTAATTATACTCGACCACTGAGCATGATATTATTAAAAAGTTTAATTAGGTTCCTAATTAAACTTTTTAGTTTTTGTTTAAAGCTTATTTATTTGGTAGTGGAGCTTTTAGTTTTGGAGTTTTCAGAGAGAAATTCAGAATACTAATTTGTTAATTAAGTTTTCTGTATTAATACATAATAAAGTACCTACACTAAAATTTAATAGAAATAGGTATTAAAAATTTCCTTCTTTCATATTTGGGCAGGCTTTGTAATTATAACTATACCTAGATAGTAACACTAAAAAGAAACTAGCCTTGGTCATTAAAAACATCTATCGTTTCTTTCAAAATCTTCTCAAAATTAGAGGCTCCTGAGTTTGACGTCAGCACCTCGACCTCACACAGAATAAAACAGGTATAAAATAAAATATAAATATTTACACTGCTCAAGAGCTAAGTAATGTCGGAAAGATTAAATTTAAGAGACGACAAATGTAACTGACATCGGACAGGACATTTTATTTAAATTACTCTTGTATTACGTTCCTGCAATGAATTTCATAACCATCGTAAAGACGAAGAAGCAACAATATTTGTGAGTACAGACATATAATTTGGGCATTTCGAGGCTCGGCAGAGCATAAGTTATATCTTCTTATTTATTACTCCGCCGAGAGGAGAACAGTCTTTAGAGCGGAACTGATTTAAAGCAGACAAAGTTATTTTAATCGGTTTGGTAAATAAGTCTGGACCTGTTTCTGGAACAAATGACTCAGATTTGTTCACTTTTTTGTACCAAGTCGCAGATAAGCCACGGCCCACCTGATTGAAAGTAGTTACCGTGGCCTATGGACGAGTGCAATACTGGGGAAGTCACACTCGTGCTGCCGATCATTAAGGTGATTACATACGCGAATGACTTTGACCATACAAATGCTCAAGGTCATACGCTCATATTTGAACCGAAAAAATCAGTAAAACCAATTTTAATAGATAATTTTATAGGCGACGATCACGTCATGCTAATAAACTTATTTAACAGATATGTGAAATTTTAGATTATTTGGATACATATTGTAGATAATTTGGTTTCATAAGAAAGAGTACAGTGATTCGGAGCCTCTTTTTAACTATTTCCTCCTGTTTTATTTAATTTATGAAAAAAAGAAGTTATTCTCTATATCCTGTAGTATGCAGGCATGTGAATTCCAGATCTGTAGGTTTCATAGTTTATAAGAAAAACGGTTTCGAAAATACCCATTTTTTTATGCTGACCTGATTCGGTGCCTTAAAGAACAGAGAGGTTCTGTGCCGTCAGCGAGGAATACAAGCACGACAAGCTTAGACTATACATTATATATTAGCTTAGAGTATATAAATTATTATATACTCTAAAAGGACAAGCCTTTAGTCTTCCCACTGACAGTATAAAATCTCTCCAATGAGCTCTCGCTACCCTACTCACCGGTGGAAACACAACACGAGGTTATTTACCCGCGATATTCTGTAGAGCTTAACCCTAACTTACTCAACAGATTTTGATATGATATAGAAAAACTGATGATATAATGAAAAATAATAAGCGTGAATTTTCATTCATTATTCTCTAAGCCTTTTAAATTCGTGAACCTGGGTGTAAAATGCCTAGATCAAGTAACAAAAATCGCGTTCATATAACCCGAAGCTGCTAAGTAGTTTGAATGTTTGTCCCCTAGGTTGTGTCTTGTTGTGTTTTATTTAGTTTGGCTCACTTGTAGACGGGCTCCTCCCAAAGGTGTGTACAAGTATTTGATTAATCAAAATCACCTTTAATTTGAATCACATTAAAATTACAATCTTTACTTTTATAATCATTGTAAAATGTAATAATATATTGTTGTTGCTAGAATAGTTCGAGTTTTAGTAGTAGGACACACACCAAGTATAGCCGGATATCGGCAAAGTGTCAATAGCCGGAGTACTCACTCGTTTCTCACACATTGGAAGGTTATATAAAGGCTATATTTACTTAACAACATCTTTAAAAGTTTAAATTTAAATGCATCGTAGTTTTAAGTAACAGCTTGAACTGGGAAATAATCGCTTGATATTGATTTTATTATAATTTGTGAATTGCGGGAGTGACAGAGGTTTTGCATCCTTACTTTTCCTTATTTTTAACAAATATTCTAGATTGTAATGGACTAGAATAGGGCCACCCCATCTCTTCCTGTAGGTATCGTATAGGGCGACTAAGGGACAGGGCTGTTATCCATCCGACAGTAAACATTCAGCCCATAAATAAGTGCCCGCTTGACGACAATAGGCTTGCCCCCTATTACGTGGGACTGAAAATCATAGTTGGCGAAATGTGGATGATATTACACCTGCGCATAAAATATTCTTGTCAACACCATCTGTAAGCTTGATTATCGACGAATGAGGTCCTGGCGGAGGATTTCCACTCAGGATTGGAAGGTTCGCTCTCATGAAAGCCGCATAGGCCAAACCAAAAGAAAAAGAAACTAGTGAGAGGTACGAAATGGTGCAGGGTGGTGCCATATTTTTTCTTAAAAATTCCAACAATATTTTTTTTATTTTGACTACGTTACTAATTTACCTTTTTTATCAATCGTATAAAATACGAGTATAGATTTACTACATAAAAATACAGCTGTATACGAGTATACCTCTCTAAATATAAAATAGAGAAGGGCATCCCATCACATCACTTTAGCAAGTTATCCTGTTACAGAATAGTTATGTGCAGCTTAGACCAATTTCCTGTGCACCTCCTACTACGAAATGGACCCAGGGGGATTGGGGGATACCACGAGTTGCAGATGTAAACGTTAGCAACTGTAGTTAATAATTTTGTATAAAAGTTGCTTATATTAAATAGTCGGTATTTTGTTTAATTAGTTGCACCACAATATTAAAAATAATCCTAATAACTGCTATGGCATTTGATGAAGAAGGAATACGTAAAAGCACTAAAAATTTGGATCTAAACTCAACCCAAATAACGTTTATGTTCTGTACTAAATAAAAAAAATCTTTCAATAAAACTTATTTCTTAGTATAATCGTTTCGTATTTATTTTTGATATACATAACTTGCATACATAATAATATGGTATGTGAGTTATATATTATTTAATTATTATATTTTAACCTGCCGCCTCAAAATCTACCTAACAATTTTGTTTATGCAATATGTTGTCATTTTAGGTTTATATTACAATACGAATAATATGTTATCATACAATTATGGCCCCTCGCCAACGGCGACTTTTTGTACTAACTTTCGCTACTAAGGCCGCACGACAGCATCGCTACAAAAAGTCGCCGTGGGCGAGGGCCCTATAACCGGGGTCTTCCACTGTCCCTGTCCTCTACGAGTACTATAGTTAAAACTCGTAGTATCCCGTCTCTTAGCAAGTGCATGTGGTCAGACCGGTGGTTGCGTTCAAATCTCATTTGTACCGTGTGTTACGACGTGTGTGTGTGTCTATATACAACAAATATATTACTAGTGTTTGGTATAACTGGCTGATGTGCTGTTTGCTTGATCATTTGGCATAAGAATTATAAAAATTAAAACTCTAGTTTCTGCCCTTAATTATGGACCAATTTTGTTCAAACTTTTCCTGTTGCAAGCTAAGGGGGTACCAAGTACTGGTTTCAATTATTGCCTATATGTCGTATCCAATCTGTATATACTGTAACATCATGGTCTTTACACATTGTAAATTATATAAAAATTCTAATATCATTTTTATCACACACAATGCTTCACATTTTTGTACTGACATTAAAAAAATCGTAATTCCCGTATACAATCACAGTGCCCTTTGTTATTTACCTTTTCTAGGATAATATAATTATGGCTATGGTAATAATTAACTATGTGGTTAACGGAACGGCCGCTAACTAGTTAATTAATTATTACCATTCGTCAATAAATAGCTGTGAGCAGATAATTAGCGAATGATATTTTAATTATGTGCTTAATCTCACTTCTTCTATAATTAATTCATTTACTTTTTGAAAAACATATTAATGTAAATTTATAATAATTATGTAGACAAGAGTTGATTATGAAGACAAGTCTGATTTTATTTTTACAAATGTTTGAGATAGCAATTAAAAAATGTTTTTTTGTGTTGCACATAAAACACAATAACTTCATTCTTCTCAAGTGACTTCTTCAAATATAAGGTAATTCATTTAATAGAATGGCTTGTCTAATCAACCATTATCTTTTGCATCCTAGAATGTGAAGTCTGAACCCAGCCAATACGTCATAAACACAAACCTATTCAGCTATATTATTTCATTAATCATAAATAACGCCCGGCAGATCCTTGTATTCAATAAGCCAGAAATCATAGCACCAACCAAAAAGATTGATGATCGCATGTATAGAAAAAATACTGAAATATTAAGATAGAAATATGAGCTATCTAATTTATCCCAACATTTTACTCAGTTAGAGTTACTTTGTTGTTCAGCGTGAAGAATATCGTTTTAGAGTACCGTGAAAGATAAATAAAAACCATTTTCTCAAACATGGAAATACTGTAACTATTTCCGAAAAAATTAACAGGCGAAATATGGAATTTACGGACAAAGAAAATATAATCCTTTGCAGGAGCGTTTTTGAATTAGGTACATTATTTAAAAACCACAGTATGGTGTTAAATACAACCTTGCTGAAGCGTTGTAATGTTCCGAATTCAAAAAAGCTCCTGCAGATGATTTCTTATGACGAATGTAACTTTTAATATTAATTAAATTAAATGTTTATTTCCCTGCATTATTTTGAGAAAAGCACTGTATTATGCTTCGGTGGAAATGGCAATTGTCTGTCTCATAATTATTACTAAACTCATACTCGAACTGCAATTGCCTATTTTACGGCTATTGCAATAATGTACTATTATTTCGAAGTAACATTATTTCCTGTCAAATAGCCGATAAAGGTTATCCTGAATATCTTTCTGTGGGTGTCGGGAAACTGTCCACTCAAGTCAACACTACCGAATTTCCAGTTGACTGCTGACACATTGGGTGTGCTAACGAGTTAGACCGGTGCTAATCACACAAAGAGTGGTTACGTGAGAGGGATCACATGTCAGTAATAGGACAGTACGTTCATCGTTGACTGGCGATGACATAACTTGAAGTGGATCACTGTGTCGGTCTGAACAGTTTTAGTAAATTGAAGTTGAAATTCATCGAGTTACCGTTCTGTCAGTGTTCAATGACCAAGCAGTAGTATTTGGCAAAATTGACGAGGTATGGAATAGATTACAAACAGTATATTAAATAGATAGATCTCGTATCAATTGAAGTCGAATCTCATGAGTACTTTTTGATAATATTTTTATCCTTAATTGTATTCGTGGTGCATCCCAAATTACTTCTGATACATTTCGAAGCGAGTTGCAAGACAGTTTGAATTAACCTAAAAATGTATTCTATTGTATAGGTGTCACAGAAATGGAATTGTGGGTGGTATAGCTCCCATTAAAGTTAAAACATTTCAAATTATTTAAAAAAATCAATAAATTAAAGTACGGATCCTTCAGTTCTTATCAAGTCAGGAACTTAACCTTATTTTCCCTCTAGATTCTTTCATTACCAAGTTTACTGGCGCCGACTCTAATTAGGTGAAGAACTAAGATTGATTAGTCAGCCAATTGAAAACAGCGTTTTAAGGGACCGTTGAACGCGCAGTTTTGAACTTTTTTGGAGGATTTTTGAAGTAAAAACACTTTACAATGATAAATCAAGGTTATATTTCTAATTGGATGTTTATCTATTTGATAATAGACTTTGACAACTTGATGCTACTGTAGAAATATTATTTTATATCAAATTTCAAAATTACTTTCTACATGTTTTGTTAGATTTGAAACACATTACATAGAAATCCATAAATAAAATTCGAAATTAAAAACTTCATTTTGAAATTAAATACCCCTTTGCTTCTGCAAACGTCGGTAGCTTAGTGGTTATGGAGCCGGCCTTACGGTCGAAAAGTCCCGAGTTCGAATCCTGGCCACTATACCGACGTAAACCCACTCTTAACACAAGCAATTTAGTTTAGCTGGAATATTCGCAATTTTGGTTTCTTTATAAAATAAAAAAATAAAAGTCGTTAATTTAGTAAGATCAAATTTATTAAGTAAAAACTAGATAATATGAACAAAACGGGAACTCTGCCGTTTACAAATGCGAGTTGTAAGGGGTTAAGTCAGCTCTTTTGCAGGTGCAGTAACAACCAAATGGTCTAACTTGAAGCATTCTCTCGCTGCCAGTTGAAGTTCAACTTTAGTGTCGAATGAAAGTCTCTATTATCCAACATTTCATTCTTTATCATTCAAAGCAGACAGACGTTTTACAAAATTAAATTTAACTTTCGAGTTATTAAAATATTTATTATTTTTGAGGCAGGATTAACTCTTATGTTGTCTAATATTAATATGTAATTGGATAAGAATCAACTGGATTGACTATAGTAAAAAAATAATATAAAATCGAAAGCTACCAACTAGCAAGTTGAGGAATGACCCGTTTCTTGAACATATTTATTTTTAAACGCTCATTGACTTGACCATAAAGAACTTAATGGGGCCCTATCCGAAGGGCATATATCCCATACACGGCGTAAACCCAAACATGAAATTTCCCTACAGAAATCAACTTACGTAAGCTACTTGTCTCCATTGTAACACTCCAAATCAACGAGTATTCGACGTCAAAGTTAGAAGTAGTACGAGACAACGACGGAGGGGGTATGTACTCAAAGTTTGACGGGTAAGTTGTGTTTTATTGTGGACGACACCTGAATAGGAGCTCGACACTGGCTCGAATCTCGCTCATTCAGGTTTAGATATTTAATTAAGAGTTAGAGACTAGGTTATATTGAGAACGACGTCGGTAAAGAGTGCGTTTTGGTGTAGTTAAAGTGTTACCTATGTAGATTTAATTCTCGTACTAAAAATCCGTCATAAATGTCAAAACGATCATAATGTCAATGTTCATGATGAGAACATCATGTTTGGAGATTTTGATTAGATCGAGACTGAATTAAGAACAGATAATTTATTACGACATTTTGAACTTCTTTCATAACATAACTCTTTTGTTATACCACAAGCTGCGCATGGCCCACCTGATGGAAAGTGGTTACCGTGGCCTATGGACGTATGCAACATCAGGAGCGTTACACACGCGGGACCCCTTTCCCTTATCTCTACTCATATCTATGAAACCTCTTCTAACCAACTTCAAAATCATTAATTTAAAAAGTTATAGTATCCTTCATTATATCTACAATATTATCGTGATCTCCCTCTTGCTGTAAAAATCTTTGCTCGCACTATCGCCAGATTCATCTAAAGATGCAGTAACAAACTTTGTAAGGGCGCGCCGACGCATACAGCCTGCACAGGCCAGGGTGCTCGGCTTGTCATCGCATCTAATTGGCTTTGAGCTATCTCAAAAGAGTAAGGCGCGATATACGTGTGTTTCCATTGGTGTCGACACGGATTTTTTTTTCTTACACGCATCAGGCAATCGTCGGATTCGTCGAAAGAGTCGGATTCACGCACTGAGAGCTCCGTATAATACTAATTTGAGGGACAAATTTAGGTTACATAAACGGCAGTATTTTTTATTGCGTTAACCTTTAAATTTGATTTTTTACAGCTATAAGAGGTTGCAGAGTTGACCAAATGGTATAAATTTTAGCTCCATCTATCTACACATTCCCGAGAAAAAGGTCTTGACCAGACAGACAGATCCAGTGATCCTTATAAGTGTTCCGTTTTTTTTTCCTTTTGAGTACTGAACCCTAAAAGAAATCTAAAACCACTTTACACGAAAGTAGCTATACCTATTACTTCATCCATTTTTTACCTATCACATATTCTCTACCATATTACACCATATTACACTTTCTAACAGTCTTTTTATACCTAAGAACACCTATTATAAACAATGTACTTCATTTTATGCACTCAATTATAACACTATAACTAAGTTTAGACGCAAATGTTAACACAGTGCACATTTTATGTACACTCAGAGCGATAGTTGGGTTGTAAGAGTATCCAAGTTACACCCAACTTGCTAACCAGTTTACTTGTTCAGCACTAGTTTGTGTTATAATATGAACGTTTAACTAACAGTGCTTTAGATTATGCAGGGTATTACTCCTTCAGGTAAAAAGTGTTTGACCGTCATGTGATTTAAGCGGATCTTAATCCTGATAATACCGTGACATGGTCACGTTTACCCGTGTAATCTACTCTTGACTCAATGGAAACGGATTAGGGTACAAAAAGTGTCGTAAGTTTTGGTATTATCACGGTTTAGTCCCTATTTTTATTTAAATAGGTGCTAGCTGATTTAATGAATGCATAGTATGAAAGATTTTGGATACAACTGGCTTAATTTAAGACTCTTTTGTTAATTAGGTGTTGACTCGTTATTCATGTTCACTTATCCAGCTTTCTTTATAAGTGCATGCGTTTGCGTACAGCAGTTTACTTAGAATTTTAGAACGAAAATAAATATTTGTACTTTAAAATTTTTTTTTTATTACGCATCGACCCACGAAATGGAAAACAGCACTCCGTACTTAAGCCTGCATTGACATCCACTACAGAGGCCATTCATACCGCTCAAAATATTGACAACCCCTTTCATTCTCCACTGAAAAGCTCGGAGAAAAAAGGAGACCCGATTTTTCCTTACTTAGCTTCCTCCTTGAATGGAGCGCGTACGAAGCCGAATAAGCTTTTTGCGCTCGCATTGCAGTTTGGTCTTATAAAGGGATGTTTTCGTTGCAAATTGCAACGAGTGTGTTTGACGAAAACCGACGACCGAATTGAATGTGAGCTCAAGCGTTCTTTCGTCGAGTGTCTGGAGATATAAAGAATTCGCAGTGTATTTTAGGGGACAGTTTCGAATGTCTTTTACTGTTTCTTGAGTGTGTTTGTGTTTAGAGTAATGAACTGAAAATAATAATTTAAAGTAAATGAAAAGTCCTTGTAATTTTTTTTTTTTACACCACTTAGTTGGCAGACAAGGACATGGGCCACCTGATGGGAAGCGGTCATTTTATTTCGTACTGGCAAATACAACAATAACTGAGGATCCCATGGGAGCCAAGAGGAATACAAAATTATCTGAGGATCCCATGGGAGTAAAAGGCGTAAAAGTTATCTGTGGGTCCCATGGGAGCGGCGTCGTGGGATCCTCGTGTCCGGAAGCCTGTTATCCGCAGCTTCACCCGTGTGGAATTTTGATCCCGTTCTCGCAACCTATGGGAACCTCCAGACTGTTTTATCCCTTTACGGAATTTTAAGATTAATTCAGTATTTAAAGTGTGATTAAGTAACATACATTCAAACATCTTCTTAAACATTCACGTATGATATTTTTGACCAGATTTCTTTTATTTCTTACTAAGTAATAAGTTCTTAAAGCATCTTTATCCTTAACTATTAAAATAATCTTTCAAAATATTTGCAACCATGCCAAACTATGTTAATACCTAACCCAAAAATCAGACGGAATTTGGGGCATACTGTGAGTCAAATACCTCATACAAAAAAATCGGAAAAAAAAAACCATATAACCACCTCTTTCATTCGCAAATAAAATTATTTCTACATTGCTCTTTCTACACCGTACATACAGATTAAGTCGTCACGTCGCAGTTATATTTCTACCAGCGGCACAGATAGCTGTAATTAAACAAATAAAAACGTATTTTAGAAGCACTGTTTATGACTCTTATCATATGACAAAACTTTCTGTTTTACAGTTTTTCGTTTATTATAACTTTCATCCTTAGTTAGACTGTTTGCAATTTTTATAATATTATTATGTAACTTTTATATGCCACTCGTCTCGACTTCACACGAGAATGTTTTGTAAAATGATCTCGTAATCCGAACAATTTAACTTAATCTTGTAATGATAGTAAAATTACTGTCCTCAAATACGGAGAGCCTATGGCTGTCCACTTTTGAACAAACGCACCACAACAGTCCGTGGAACCTTCCACATCGAATCTATGGGTTCGTCGCCTAGTACCGTTTTCAAGTAATTCGAAGAGTCGTTATAGAGAAAATTATATTAGATACATATTTTTATCATAAAGTTTCACTTTTTATACCATTGAGCTGGTAAACAAGCATGCAAGCAGCCTCCTGTACATATAAACTAAACTTGTCCAATAAGCAGCAAAACTAGCTGAACATTGTACCTACAATATAAATAGATAACACTGGTACTAAAACCCCCCTTTGACGATTACAAAAAGACTTGCAATGTAATCACGAAATCTCAGAAACACCTACAAACTTGGAATTTGGCAGGCAGGTTCATTATAAGGTGTAGATTAAGAACGGATTCTACGAAACTCTGCAAGGGGGTAAACCGAACTCCACGCGTACGAAATTAGTAGGTATATAAGTTTTGTATTAATGTACCTATTTATAGTGAGGCTGACTGTACACGTACAGGCTCTTACAAACCATAAAAAAAGATAGCAATATTGTCAATAACTTTACTGCTCATAAAAAGAATTACAGTTCATAACTCTGCACATAAAAGTACAGTGAAAAGGGAGAGTGGAGGTTTAATATGAAGTTTGAACTTATAATAATGGGCGGATGTACTGTTCTTCTAACTAGGTTATTAAATTGTGAGGGAACGGGGCGTGGGCTTATGTTATCCTACATTATGTACTCAGCCATTTTTAACTACCTTCTATTAACATTTAATTTTTTCCCTTTTCATCTTTTATATTTACTATGTCTGTCTGTAAGTAACTCTGTCTGTCTGTCTTTTTGTCTGATACGCTTTCACGCATAAATCACTGAACCGATTTTGATGAAATTTGATACAGAAATAGACTAGACCTTGGGAAAGAACATGGGGTATGTTGAGTCGCAATAACCGACGTCCACGCGGGCGGAGACGCGGGCAGTAGCTAGTATTTTATATTTTGTAATTTTCTTACTGCTTTACTAATATTAGAAAATGCGAAAGTAACTCTGTCTTTCACGCTTAATCCACTAAACCTATGTTTATGAAATTTGGCACAAAGATAGACTAGAGCTGGGAAAAGAACATGAGCTATATTTGTCAGGATAACGGCTATCAACGCTGGCGGAGCCGTGGGCAATAGCTAGGCTTTTATATTTTACTAGCTGACCCGGCGAACTTCGTACCGCCATATTTTCTGATCCCGCTGCATATATCTAAATTTATCAGTGTTTCTCTACAATATTATGCATGTATTATACATATAAACCTTCCTCTTGAATCACTCTATCTATTGAAAAAAACCACTTCAAAATCCGTTGCGTAGTTTTGAAGATTTAAGCATACATAGGGACGGACAGACAGCAACAGCGACTTTGTTTTATAATGTAGTGATTTATATTCACTGTACAGAAAACAAACTCTGGGATCTTTTCACACACAGAAAAGTCCAGATTTCATCCTAAAAAATCACTACTCTCATACAAAACAAAAACGCTTGTAAATAATCCAACTTATTAAATGAAATCGTTGCGTATTACGTCACAAAGTTGTACCCTGCCACCATAAATGTTTCAGAATTATTATCCATCAGTTATATTGGCATTATAACCCGACCATAAAAGTCGCCAGCCAGTCCGTAACTATGCCTATCTTGGATTATACCCACTAAAACTGGCGGTTTAAATTGATACTATAAATAGTTTCAAGTTAGTTAGGTGCCTGGTTACAAGTTTTATTAATGAATATTATGGGGTTATAGAATTTGCTTTGATATCAACATTATAATAAATGGTAATACTAGTTTTTCGTAAACGGCTATATTTGAGTTAGTTACAACACTATTTAGTAGGTATCTAGGCCTGTACGAGTATTTAAAAACGACTTAGTCTGCAACGTATTAAGGAATTTCATCCCTCGCACGCTTAAGGTGATTACATACGCGAATGACTTTGACCATACAAATGCTCACGGTCATTGGCTCATATTTGAACCGTAAAAATTAGTAAAACCAATTTTAATAGACAACTTTATAGGCGACGATTACAAACTAAGAAGATCACGTCATGCTAATACACTTATTTAACAGAAGATATGTAAAATTTTAGATTATTTGGATACATATTGTAGAAAATATTTGGTTTCATAAGAAAGAGTAGAGTGATGTTCAGAGCCTCTTTTCTACTATTTTCTCGTTTTTTATTTAATTTATGAAAAGAAGAAGTTACTCTGTATATCCTGTAGTATCCAGGTATGTGAATTCCAGATCTGTAGGTTTCATAGTTAATAAGAAAAACGGTTTCGAAAATACCGATTTTTCGATGCTGATCTGATTCGGGGCCTTAAACTATGGAATGAACTCCCTGCCATAACTTCTCCAAGCGACTACAGTATGAGGTTCCTCAAGAAAGGCATTAGAAGGTTCTTAAGGAGTCGACAGGGCCATTGTAACGCCCCTGGTGTTGCATATTTCCATTCATATAGGCCACGGTAACCACATTCCATCAGTTTGGCCATGTGCTTGTCGGCCACCTTAGTGGTATACAGCACGAGTGTGTCTTTCTTGGTGTTGCACACGTCCTTAAGCCACGGTAGTCACTCAGGTGGGCCAAGAGCTCGTTTGCCACCTAAGTGGTATAAAAAAAACGTTGATTGCGGTGGCGAAATGTGGCTATAAATGAAGTACTGTCTACTTCTTCCAGGGTGACGGTTCTATGATAATGGGCGATAAGAAAGTTAATATTTCTAACTAGCTGACCTGGCGAACTTTGTACTGCCATATTTTTTCCGCCCGCGTGGGATTCTGATCCTTTTTCCATATTTTCTCACCGTTTAAACCTTCTCTAAACATTTACGAATATTCGAGACTAAAATTAGCCAAATCGGTTCAGCCGTTTTCGAGTTTTAACGATACTAACAAAATTGCAATTCATTTTTATTTATAAGAGAAGAGAAGATAGTACCAGTAGGCACCTACGCCCATTCATGCTGAGAAATGAGTTTTCTTGACTCCAGAAGGGTACTTCTACTTCGTTCTAGGTTCTAGAGATTGGTAAATCTCTCTAGCATTTTGTACAGTTCGTATACCTCGGGACCTAATCTTGGACCTAAATCGGTAGACAAACGAGACGCTTTTTTTTATTATCGTGCGAAAAATCCGCCGGAACCGGAGGAGGAGGTTATGTCGACTCGAACCGACTAAACGACTAAAACGCACGCCGTCTGTGGGCCGTCGGTTGCCGGAGGTGAGATTGTCGTAGCCATATCCCTTGCACCCCGGCCGACCCCGGGCCATATCTCTCGAACAAACGAGACGCTCGGAATGTTTTATAATAATCTATGCTTGGTGAATTTGAGCTCGTCCACAGTAGCATGAAAGAAAGAAAGAAAGAAAGAAAGAAAGAAAAAAAAAGTTTTATTTGAGTTATCTGCACAATGTGAAGTAATACAGCAATACAATAATATTACTAATAATACAGCAACATTCAATCATGAGCATCCCGTGCTATCCTCAAAAGACACCCAAGAAAAATTTACTGTGCGCATATACGTAACACATTTTGAGTACATTTTAGGTCCAAGATATTATATTTCCCGAGCAATAAGTGTCAGAACGAATAGATTATAATTATTCTCCTTCTACAGCTACAGCTATTATTCTCCTTTCTTTGACTGCCTCTGTGGCGTAGCGGTAGTGAACACGGCTGCTACGCTACGGTTCGATCCCCGCTCAGTGCCAATATTTGTATGCAGAATATAAATATTTGCATTGGTCTGGGTGTTTCTATGTATGTTATGTATGTATTTACAACAAAAAAAAAGTATCTAAGTACGTATATCCGCATTCTAGATTCCATAACACAAGCTAATTAAGCTTACCATGGGTCTAGAAAGCGTTGTGTAGAATGTTGTGGAATATTTATTTATTTATTTACAGCTCTAACGTATGATATCAAAAAAGGTATTCCAACTTTTTCGCAAGTATAAATTATTACCCTGTTCACTTACCTAATAGGGTCAGCCATGTGAACATACATTTTCAATTTAAAGTATTAAATGACCTTGTGGAACCACCTATCATATTGCAATCATCATTAGTAAACAACCAACCGACTAAACGTACAGTCAGCAACAAAAGCAGCTTAGCAATTCCAATTTATTGATCGTCATAGCTTTATAGCCGACCATAAAATAATAAACAAAATCCTACTAATATTATAAATGTCCATACGTCCATAGGCCACGGTAACCACTTTCCATCAGGTGGGCCGTGTGCTTGTCTGCCACCTAAGTGGTATAAAAAAAATAAAAAAAACAATGTGAAAGTTTGTGAGAATGGATGTGTGGATGTGTGGATGTTTGTTACTCTTTCACGCATAAACGGCTGGACCGATTTGGTTGAAATTTGGTATGTATATAGGTTATACCCTGGATTAACATATAGGCTATATATCAGCGATGAACGGGATCAGAATTCCACGCGGGCGGAGCCGCGGGCAACAGCTAGTAAAAAATATATAACCCTTGGCATTGAGAGATTCTAAAACTACATAATACATCATTTGTGGGCACGGACGTAAAAAGGATCAACAGAGAGAATCGGTCCAGATGAAGTTTTTCGGGTGACGGAGATCTGCGGTGTGAGTTCGGATTTGCTCCACAGATATTTGAGAGTAAAAGTGCCGTTGATTTGACAGAATAAGATGTAAAAAAGGTTTTTTTATACAATTTAGGTCACTGACAAGCATACGGCCCACCTGATGTAAACTGTTAACCGTGGCCTAAGGAAGGCAAAATAGTTGAGTCACACTCGTGGTGCTGACTCTATAAGAACAGAGAGAATCTGTGCCGTCAGCGAAGAAGACAAGAACTTTAGTCTTCTAACTGACAGCACAAAACCTTTCCAGTAAGCTCTAGGTACCCTACTTACCGCCTTGAACAAGTTATTATAATCGTGGTATTCAGCAGATATTCTGTACTATTTATCAAATATTTTTCTGTTAATCAACTTTTGTCGTTGACTGTACGGCAACAAAACCAATTCCTTCTTCAGGTATCACAGCACTAATCAATAAAGCATTCCGACCAGTCGGAAACTACATTCATTATTCAGCGCTACAGCAGATAGTATCTGCTGTGTAAAATTACACTTCCTTCCCCTTGTAACGTGAACGATCGCTTGAAGTGCTTCAGCGCTCGAGGTGCAAGGGCCCGTAACTCGTTGGCTCACGGCTGTTGAGCAAACACCGCGCTTTACAAAACTTTGTGAAGTGTTGAAATGTGAAATCTTGAGTTCTTTTTTTCTGGATAGATTGAGAATTTAAAATATAGTTTTGAAAACTCATTTATTTTTAAATGAATTGCAATTTCCAGTTATTTTCATTGATTAATGTTGGCATGTTTTGTTCCCGGTGGAGTAGAATAGGTCCAACATAATATATCTCTTCGCGTAGATGCCGTAGAAGGCGACTAGAAATAGGGCTGTTCTACATTTCGACAGCAAAATATACAGCCCATAACGAAGTCGCCGCCTGATGGCAATAGCTCTCCATTACGTGGGACAAAATATCATATTTGTATTTGTCGAAATATATCTACCCCTTCAGGAATTTACAGGCGTGATATACCTATGTATTGTATCTTTGAATGTGGAATCAAAATACATATCTACTAAGGTACCTACTTAGAGTTGGAAAAAAAGCAATTAAAATGTTTTGGTGGTTTTGGTTTAAGTGCTGTCTGTTTTTCATGCTAAGAATATTAACCTAATACAAGCAGACATCTTGTTCGACACGGTGGGTATACACGTGTTACACAAGAGGTTCGATTCGCCGATATGTCTCGACTCGATAGACAATAGATTTCCCCTCTGTGTCGTGTGCGAGGCAAATCCTTTACTGATGGTTTTTAGACCTGACGATTAATCGGAAGACGTTAATCAACACGGTTGAAATTTAGTCAACACGATCTTGGTCGTGGGGTCTTAAAATGTTACAATTGTGTGTGTGTGTGGTACTGAAAAAATCCATACTTAATATTATAAATGCGAAAGTAGCTCTATCTGTCAGTCTGTTACACTTTCACGCATAAACCATTGTACTAATTTTGATGAAATTTGGTGCAGAGGTAGATTAGAATTTCGGAAAGGACATAGGCTATGTTCAGTCGCAGTAACCGACATCCACGTGGGCGCCACGGCTCCGCCCACGGGGATGTGTGGCAGCAGCTAATTAGCTATAAATAGCTGGATGTGTTCCCCTTTTCTTACAATCCTAGGTCCTTTAAACGGAGCCTGAAGATTGGGACCGCCATTCTAGAGACACCATCTGTAATTTCAGCCACTTATCTTTGGACTGCGGGGTGCAGTACAGTCAATTTTGACCTAGATATTAAAAAAAACTATACCCGATTACATTCTGATCATTGTATCGTATCTTTCAATCTTACTTCTTAGTACTAATGTGAGAGATTGGCTGGATGGATGATTGTTACCTAATTACGATAAAGTGTCTTGGTCAATTATGGTGTACTTGATAGTCGGGAATAGCATACAGGTTCTCATCTTCATTATTCATTTTAGATCCTGGATTCTTGAGGATTAGTAGAAATAGATCTTATTACATAATATATCACAACAGGCAATAGACCTAAACAAACCCATAACAAGCTACGTTTTCCTAGTAATCATTCAAAAATGACCCTCAAACTTTGACATCTGACACTACAAAACATCGTGTGTACTAAAAGAAAACTGATCAGTTGTCTCCAATAAGGACTCACAAACAAGAAACTGGATCTTTTGGGCAGGTGTCGGACAACAAAAGCCCTGGACCCCCGGGGGCTGTCCTCTCCGTGTCACCAATTTGTGAGTCCAAGTAAGAAGCGCTAGCGTGGAATTATCTAGTTACCTATATAAAATAGTGTCTGACAGAGAAACTTATTATCTAAGTGAAGATAATTTCTAATTAAATGTGATGAGTTAAAATATGATTTACTAGCTTTTACTCGCGGCTCCGCCAGCGTGGATGTCGGTTATCGCGACCAAACATAGCCTATGTCCTTTCCCTCTAATCTATCTCTGTAATTTTTTATTTATTTATTTATAATTTCATCAAAATCGGTACAGTGGTTTAGCCGTCAAAAGCGTAACAGACAGACAGACAGAGCTACTTTCGCATTTATAATATTAGTATGGAGGATATGAATTTAAGTGGTTTTGTTTGGTTTTTTACTAAGTCAAAACAAAACAGCTTAAAATTCAGTTTGGCAAATTTTAGGTTGTTTCGTCTTGACTTTGTCTTTTTTACAGGAGTTTGTGTTCTGTGTGTTTGTGTCTTTTCTGCTTTCTTGTGTATCGTTAGTTTATTTTTCACCTTGTGTATTGTTAGGTTTAATCAAGATCAATCTTATGTCAGCTCAGCTGATGCTATCTGCAGCTCTGTAATTACTATTGAAGTTACAATAAATATGCAATTTAGTTGCTCAATATAATAAATCGGTCATTCTTGCTTTTAAATGCAACAGAATTATTATAAAATCCATTGACAAATTACCCAGAATACTTAAACTGGTCGAAAAAGAGTGACAAGCATAAAATAAGCTAGAGGTTTATGACTTGCACCACACGCCAATTCCTGACAAATTGAATCTTGCTGGTCCGCCCAGGGCAGACAAAAGGGCGATTCGCATTTTATTTGCCATCTGATTCCGCTCAGGGGCCGCTTCATTTTCATCACCCAACACTAATGGGATTTCAATTACCAGGCCAACAGATTTATACATCTTGTTGTTTGTTTGGCAATCGTTTTTGTAAATATTTCGGTTTAATTATTATGAAGGAGTTTTGATGGCCGTCTATCACAAGAATTAAGAAAGTGTTAGTCAGTAATCGTATTTAAATATTGTTGATTTTGTTTATTTTTTAGGGTTCCGTATCTCAATAGGGAAACACGGAACCCCTATAGAGTAAGTTTGTTATTCGTCTGTCTATCTGCTTGTCTTTCTTTCAAGATTCTTGTGTCTGGAATGCGTAAAAGTATCAAGGAAAATAGCAAATTTATTCAAATACAGGGGTGTCAAAACCGGGTGCATCCGTCATTCCAGTTTTGTATGGAAACCTCTGCGCGCCAGCCCGACTCGCATATAACCGGGTTTTTTTCTTGTCTAGACACTTACTTTATTCTAGCAGTGGAAATATAAATCATATACCACCTGACCTGACCGGTTTTACCTTACTGCATAACCGGTCAGGTTCAATAATAAATATTGTGGAAAAGTACAAGTGTGTTATCAAAATGTGTAACAATAAGTTCCATCAAGTGCCATCAATCAACAGAATAAATAGACGAAAGTTTAATATCATCTCACCTAATATTAACCATCTTCACTCTACTTATCTTAAGAAAAATGTATAAATAACGCCGAAAACAAACATTTCATAACTCAAAATTCCTCTCAGACTCCCATCAGTATTCAGAAAACGTCTTGTTATATGAAACTTATACGGAAATCTCATATTTATCGCGAGCTATCCCGTCCAGCCGCACTACTACGAGTATGTGTCGCTGTGGCAAACAGCTGGCTATCGAGAATTTCAAACACACGTTTCAATCTCATAAATGCAAGATTCATTTGAGATATTGAAAATATCATAATCACTTACGATTCATTGTCAGTTATTTCAATGAATTTATAATTTAAATGAATTTGTTAATCAAGTACCTACTTCTAGTGTTAGTTTCCGGTGGAGTAAAATAGAGCCAGCCCGTCTCTTCCTGTCAGTGGGTGTCGATAAAGGATAGGATAGGGCTGTTCTCTATCCGACAGTAAATATACAGCCCATGACAAAGTGTTAGACTCGCCCCCTATTACGTGGGACCGTAAATCATAGTTGACGAAATGTAGGTGTTAATATACCTCTGCCTACCCCTTCGGGGATTTATAGGCGTGAGTGTGTATATGTATTGTATGCATACTAAAAAATCAGAACGGCAACTTTAAGCAACAAGTATGAGGTAGGTACAAAGTTTTTGATTCTTGTAATTACTTCATGTCTTGTCATGTACTTTACGTCTCTAGAGAATACCTATTTAATACAAGTATTTGTACAACATTGTACAAGTAATCCTTAATAAATAGCCGGGAAACACGTCATCATGCCTGCCTAACTCATAACATGCAAATTTGGTGTCACAGCAAAAAAACGGTGGCTTCTTAATGAAATATTCAGTAGGCTACACAGGGTTTATATCAAAAGTTTTGTGAGAACTGCTTGCCTGACGTCGAGCGAGGGGCGTGGAGTGAATCGTATGCTTTAGTGTAATAAGTAGTACGTACGTTGTAGTTTTATGCTTGTTATGTAGAGACCCTGTTTCCTACGTGCTTGACGAGCATTGGAAGCCATGTTTATGTATGTTGTATAAGATTTGAAGTTTCTGATCGCGATGGTTTGACCTCACCTTGGATTGGTATTCTGTTCTACATGGCTTAGCAGTACCAGTAGTGTCATGGGAAATTTGACTTTCCCATGGCACTACTTCTTTGATTGGCTCATTGAACGCATACAACAAAATTACCCGTGATCTACTTAGTTACCCGTGGCACTACCGTCCAATAGTTCTTGATTTAATTAGATTACTGTTTCAGATTCAAAGTGTTTTTTTATGAAATGTCAATCGCCAGTCATCCACTGGTATTGTGAAGCCTTTATGAAGACCGCTAACGTCAGAGAGAGAGAGGCAATATTCTCGTAACACCAATTTAGTATGTCAAAGTCAAAAATCATTTTTTCTGTTCAGACCATTAAAACGGCACTTAGCAAATGTACCTATAAAAACATTCTTATTACAAAATAATCTTCTCTTTCACTTGAAAATATATTATTATTTTTCATTATCATCTTATATTCAGTGACCTTATTTGTTAAAGCACTACACAATAGAATTCTCAAATACATTCACAAAGGCATGTCTAGAATATTTTCTAACGGTGCCAGACAGGTCTAAGGGATTTACCGAAGATCTATCTGTGTTCTTAATTACACTGACAAAAGATATTAATTGTATTTTTCTGATGTTCAAGTACCGTAAGAGAATTTTCGTGGTATAGAAAATTAACTTTGTTATGTAGGACACGACAATTTGACTTCACCTCGCGTGTCGGTAAGCTGAAGGCAAAGTATCAGAAAAAAGAATCACCATTGTAGATGAAGTACGTACCATGTTACAACGATGGCACGTAGCTTGACATCCTCATCAGATGCTTGTTCACGCCCCGTTCAAAGAACCCGGGACTGTTAGAAGAAGAAAACACGTGAACTGGTAAGGAGTTCCAGGTCTTAACAGCGCGGAAAAGGAAAGAATAACTGAACCATTTGGTTCTTGGTGAAAAATAATTCTGAAAGGTGAGAAATAATTCTGCATTTATTTATTTCTCTTCTACAATGATAGACGCGACCTTTTCGATCCTCAGAGAGCACGTTAAGCTGCCAGCTGGATTCTCCTTCTCCACTTTACACAGTCTAGAGGGTATTAGCATTGATACTATTGACACGCATGTCATCTTTTACGACGTCAAGCCTAGCGCTTTGTGTGTCTACATCTCCTACCAGGGTCGTATAAAGCACCAGCTGGTACTGCTACCTCTGCTACCATGTAAAAAGATAGGCTTAGTGATAATTTTATAGAAGTACCCTTTAAATTCTCTCAACCGCCTTTTGTAACTGAAAAAAAAAACGTTTTTTGAGTCGATTCCACAAAAAAATTGTGACTGTAATATTCATTTGATAATATTGTAATACGAAATATTGCTATTTTAATTCAAAACGCAACAAAATTTAATAAATAAGTCCATTCATCTTCACAGACCTGCCTCCTTCCTCACTCCCACACAAAACTTGTGCAGTAACTCACTCGCCCCCGGCGTTCACTGTTATCAGTCGTCATACTTGGGCTGAGTTTAACTTCGTTTTTATAATAGTTGGACTTTTGTGGAGTCGTGGAAACTCCTCAGAAATATGAGACCTTTTAGCATTTATATTTGTCTGGTAACTGGGTAAAGTTCTGAAGTAATCTTTAGAAAAATAGGTCAACTTATTATTTTAATTTGGAGCTTTGAAGATCGTATATCAAGTGGTGGTAGAACGTTAGACTACTACGTCAAAGGACGTGGGTTCTATTCTCGTTCATTGCCAATATCTGTCATCATCATAATATCCCTTGTGCATCCAACGTTTGCACTTTAGAGCCTAGGTCTTCTTATTGTTTCTGATTGTTAGGTAGGCTTTTAGTAGAGCTTCTGCCGTCTCACAACCCCGCGAGTGAAGCCTGTACCAGCCTTTTCCATGATTCAGCAGATGGATCAAGCTTGCAAGTGAGGTTGGGTTATACTATATACATTATGTTATACATGTTCTTGCATAAAAATATTTGCACTGAGCGGGGATCGAATCCGCGCCTCCTGCGTTCCAGCCGCGTTCACTACCACCACACCACAGAGGCTGTACTGTAATACCAGTAATGGTAAACTTACAAATCTAAAAGGAAATGCACTGGTACAGTTGACGAATAGTTTTTGA
This sequence comes from Eilema depressum, assembly GCA_914767945.1. NCBI lineage: Eukaryota > Metazoa > Arthropoda > Insecta > Lepidoptera > Erebidae > Eilema > Eilema depressum. Next base: position 18,499,052 of record OU612031.1, on the reverse strand, counting down.
ACAGGTGCTTTGGTGCCGTGCTACGTGACCGATCTGCGAGGGCGAGAGAGAAACGACTAGAACTTGGTGTGTTTATTCACGTACCTGTATGCAGAATACACGAAATCGCAATCTTGTACTTGTACTTCTTCTACTTGTATTTCGCGGATCGATTTTAAAATTCTTTCCAAGAATTACTTAGAAAGGTTACCAAGAATCATCCGAAACTGCGGGGCTCGTTCAAAGCGCGAACGACAGACGCAGTATTGAGCTATGAAATCCTCGTCGTATGGTCTTCGGATCCAATTTCGAGGTAAATGTATTCCATAAAACTAATTGCTCAAAAGTTCTTTCTGTAACTTAGGATGTTTCATGGTGGGTCTGTAACACGATAAGACGCCGACAGTGGTTTTTGCATGGAGAATGAGTGAGTAGTGAGCAAATAACGAATCTTGCAAGCCACGTACAATTTGATAGGCTGACAGGCTGATCTATTGAAAGAGGATAGTTCAAAAGCACTAGAGCAAGTAAACCTTTTATAGTAGTTTATAGAACAAGTTCTTCAAGTGTGTAAGGGCAAAAAGATAGCGAGCTTTTGTCTCCGCCTACTCCAGGGGTAAAAAAAACCTTAGCACATATTAATATCCATCCAAAAATACAACCAAACATAAAAAAAAGTAAACGAAAATCAAAAAGTAACCCTATCAACATTTTGTTCGTAACAACATCGAATAAATTTTAAAGATACCGCTATCAAAGTGGCACATCTTAAAACACTTCTTAAACTCTCGTCACAAATTACATCCCTCGCCCATCGATTTAACAAAAATTACTTCTCACAAAAAGGATAACCTGCCTTCATTTGCCACATTAAGGCGCAAATTATGCGCCTGAGGCGATAACGACATATCGCTGCGATCAAATCGCCTCAATAACGCGCCGATCTGATCAACAGGTTTTGTAGACGGTTAATAGGCGTGCGGCCGATGAGCGTGCTCCTTTTAAATCTGTGCGCAGTATGAATTTTTTACACCTCACCTCAGAAGTTGAAATTTCATGGGTTTCTATTTACGTAGTTCTTTTTGTCGAGACCATAGCTGCTGAAAAGCAACCGAAAGGTTAAATTGTGTGTGAAAAACACAAAATAAGGAAAATGCTTTAATTAACTATATCACAAAGGGTATTATGGCAATAAATAGATGAGAAACGAGTCTTTGATTTCTTGCTACGTTAGTCAAATATTGACATTTGGATTTAACACTGGATGAAGAACAACTTTATCCCATCCAATGTTTTCGACCCTTGTACCTATTCGAATTTACCTGAAATTCAGGAATATTCAAGTAACATATCCGCAAAGCCAACAAAGTTCGTGAGATGATACTATAAATCGTCCAGTAAACCGGTAGCGAATCGACAGAAGCGGTAGCGATTAGCTAATGAATAGAAACTGCAAGTTTGGACTGCTCCGAACTAGTTTACACCGGTTAAATGCGGATAAACACTGAGACGCTTCGCTTCGTAAAACCGTTGACATTTGTTTTATTTGATACACAGTGTTTGTTTCGTTTCTGTGGACTCTGTGAACCAGCCATTGAAATAATTCGGACGTTTCTTATATTTATTATAAGTACAATAAAATTGGTTAGACGAATAAAGTATTAGCCTACGCCTTGCCTAATCGTTCTAGCCAAAGCTTGGTGTATAAGGAGACGAGAGTCCCAGGTTCGAATCCTGGTCGTTACTCTACTGGCGTAAATCCACTTCTAATACAAGCATTATCGTTTAGCTGTAGGGTTAGATTGAATACAACACTAATTCCGTTACTAGGACACTCAAATAATATAGGTACCTGGCTCTGACCGGTAAGACTTTACTGTCTGTCTATCACCATGTAGTATCTAATGAACCATGATAGTCAGTTGAAATTTTTACAGATAATGTATTTCTCTATTTGGTCCTGGTCCCTATCCCTTCGTGCACACACTTGGTTTTTTTTTTTCAATAAACCTAATAAACCTACTAACTTTTTGGTTTACGCATAGCCTAGCGTATTCGCGCATGCATATACTTTTAACGCATGGGTTATAGCAAGCAGTGCGCATATTAATGCACCGAGGTGCGAACCGAGCCCAGTGGTTAGCGTTAAACGCGTCTCGTCGCCAATTAGCGCACAATGTCGGACGACCAGTTGTCATCCTCAGAGCAAGTAAGGATGTCCAAATTAAAATAACCGTGGTGATTTTCAGATGTTTTATTTTTACTAGGCTATGCCCGCAGCTCCGTTCACAAGGATGCGGGTTATCGTGGCATGTGGTTGCTACTCATCGACGATTACGACCGAATATAGTAGATACGATAAATTGAGACAGAAAAAAAGCGAATACAGCTCAGGCGGGCCTCGAACCATTGAGCCCCGCCCGTAGCTGATGCAATTTTTTCTAGTCCGCCCGTTTTGAGGCGCCAGTGGATTGGATCCGGAGGGGATGTAGTCGTGTGTTTTAAAATCCTAAGCTTGGAGCATCCCGCCTCTCAGTATGCCCATGACCCTGTTGTCGATGAGGATAATAATAAAGTAAAGTAGAATGATAAAATGGACGTCGCTTCCATAAAAATAAGACAGATCTAAAAATGAGAAGGAGTAGGTAACGAACCTTGAGCTTAAAGGTGAAAACCTTGGATGCAACCAGAACACGACACGTATCCAAAACTCGGTCCCAAAACGTAAGACAAACGAGGACCTGACATAGGATTGTTTTATAATAAGTAATGTATGCTTAGTGAATTTGACCTCGTCCACCGCAGTAGCACCCCGTGCTATCCTCAAAATACATCCCAAGAAACGTGTACTGCGCGTATAGAGATATTTTGAGCACAATTTAGTTACAAGATGTAATATTTCTCGAGTTATACCACATACATTAAGATTTCACTGTTCATTAGATCAACAATCATTATTATGATGATGAGGTGAAGCCAATTAACTACCTATTTCTGTTTAAGTAGACATCATTTAGATGTGCAATTACAGCATTCCTAAAGATAATAAACATGGCGGATGATCGCGGTATTTAATTTAAAGCAAAAGGGAAATTTAATTAAAGTTTATGACTAGTCGAATGTGCCAAATGCACCTTAAACAATGCAGAGTGTTTAACTTACAAAATAAAATTCGAATCATTATTATGTGCTAACATGCTAATAACTTTAGCACGCACATGTTGTAACATTTTATCTCCTTCTTATCTATTAATACATAATATAGAATGGAATAAAACTCAATTGTAGCTACATTTTTACATGGTAAAATACTATAACTTATTGGGTGATTACATTTTTGACCTATTTGCATTTGCTTTTCCTACTTATTATACATTTTTGTAAGAGCAGCATCGCGTACAAGACGTGCTTATAAGCGTCCAGGGGGAGTGGGATGTAGCTACACTAGCTACACTATGGTGTATAACTCCAACTCTCTCTCTCTCTCTCTCTCTCTCTCTCTCTCTCTCTCTCTCTCTCTCTCTCTCTCTCTCTCTCTCTCTCTCTCTCTCTCTCTCTCTCTCTCTCTCTCTCTCTCTCTCTCTCTCTCTCTCTCTCTCTCTCTCTCTATGGTACTGGACGTCGTTGTGGTAGGCCCACTGGATTTTTAAAACCACTCGCGATGAATAGCGGGTTAATGGATAATAAGGAAGACAAGGAATAAATTATTATCATCACAAGTATATTAAAAACACGTCATATTATTATTATCTTAAACGTGAATCTATATTTGAATCGGGAGGTATTTGCAGATTTGATATTGTCAGAATATTAAGAATCGACGAATTGCTTCATACCTTTGGCAACCTTTGACAACCCTGTGTATGGAGCGTAGGTATGTGCGAATTTGTAAGTCAATTTGTCAAGATTTTTGACTGATGCACTGGGCGATGATTGGTCGCTCTTCACTCTTTAATTGGCAACGATTCTGATAATTTCGTTGTAAAAAAGGAGCTGCATTAATTTCAACATGTCAGTTTGAATGTCATGGCATGACTTTGGAGCCAATGGACAACTCGACTATTCTTGGTGTGTCGTTGTGTTGAATAATGTTAATAGTAATAAATGCTGTTATGGACAGAGTATAAGCCTTTAGTTTGCTTCATCATTATCATCTTAGCGTGGTTCCAATTGTTTTCTAAGGCTTTCACTAAGTCTGGGATTCGCTTCTTACGTTTCGTCCTTTAGATTTATCTTAGGTGACTTTTATTAGAGCGACTACCATTTAACCTTCCAATCCCTAATAGAAAGCCCAAGTGGGGTAGGCTTGGCCAAAGATTTTGGTTGGATCCCAAACGCACAAATTTTTGGTTGAATCGTTTAGTCTTTCTCTGCCCTTCTCTAGAATATTTAATCTTCTTTCGCCAATCTATTCCCTTAACCGATTACCTCAACTCAATTTTACTAAAGAAAAGTCTCTAATGTAAAACACTTATAAACATTTCAAAGGAGAAAACTTTTAATAATTTAGGTTCTTTAATAAAGGTTTTAACATTGTTTCATCAAAAATCTTCCCAACAAAACTTTATCGTTTGGTATCTAAGTAAGTAATATATTTTCTATGCAAAATAGATTTTGAAACCTCATGCAAATTCTCGTGAAGCAAAATTGAGTAAAAAAAGTTAATCAACGACCCGAAATAAAAATGGTGTTCGGGCATTTTTCATTCGAAATGAATAGAATATTTTTTGGAACAGCTATTTTAATTTGAAAGTAGAATCATTCGCATTTCTTTGTTATCTTTTTAACTGACTTCAAAAAAGGTGAAGGTATAGTCAGCACCGATCTGTCTTGACTATAAAGTCTCAAATGACCTTAACACCTACCAAAGTATTAAGGGTAAGTTGATTTAAATGGTATTATCGTCAGAACTAAAAGTGTGTACCATATCAGAACAATCAGTCAACACCAAGGTATTAAGATTATTTTGAGTACTTACTTTCTTCGTCAAAATCAATCTGATGCTGACTGTACGCAGTGTTCGTGTGAATTTGTTTAACTTTATTTTATACCATTAGCATCAACAGTCACTGTGACGTAGCGGTAGAATTTTCGACTGCTACGCAGGGGGTCTGGGTTCAATTCCCACTCAGTGTAAATATTTTTACGCATCAATATGAATACTTGTATTGGTCTAGGCGTTTCTATATATTATTTTTATATAGTTATATATTATTCATGTTTGTATATACAAAAATGTAGGTATGTTTATCAACATTCTTGAACCCATAACACAAGCTAGTTAAGCTATACTTACTTTCCATGTATCTATTAGCTCTGTGATGAATGTCCTACTCAGTATACATTAGATAAATTTAGGGAAATATCAGTTCTAATTAATATTGGGTTCTTACTGTAACATTTACCTACACCTAAACCAAAATCAAAACATAGTTCAGCAATATTTAATATTACTTGCACGTTTATCAGCAAAAAAGAGTTGTATCCTTCCATTTTTCAAAGTAAAAGTTTAATGGAATGTCGTTACGATGAATATTTCTGTTTAGCGCCCCAGGAGCGTATTTCGCTCGCCAGCAATAAGGAAGGAAGTGTAATTTCTTCACGATCGCTATCACGACGCAACAACCCCGTCCAGGATACCTTTAATGAATCACCATTCAAAATACATTTTTAAAACACTCCGTTTCGGCGATGTTTAAGTTTAAATTTTTCACTTACCCTATTTTTTTTTTTTTAATTTATTTATTACACACACAAATTTTACAAGCATTTGTCTTGGTCCTGCAAAACTGTTTACACAGTTTGACTGCGGGATCGGGTGAGTCTCTAAATACATTTAAGAACTAATTATTATCTACCTTAAATACTAGCTTACAATATAGTAGAAAGTAGGTACTGTTTGATCTTTTTTTTAAATATATTTTTGTCTGGTTCCCGTCTTATGTCCTCCGGCAAACTGTTTAGTAAGTAGGTACGGTATACGTTTTTTAAACGTTCTGTCTCCAAAATAATTATGTAGGTACTACTTCAAATTTGCCCGAAGACATAGAACTAGTACCAATATTTAGTTGGACTAAACGATTTTAATTTTGTACTCGTAAAGGTGATAGTTTGTGAGAATATTTGGATATTTGTAAAGGTTCTATCTGCTCTACGTCAAATTCCATTAGTCTAAACAGTGACAGATCATTCATTCATTGTTCTTTCTTATGTCTTCTTCATCCTAGCGTTAATTCCCAGTCGCATCCGAAGCTTTCTGCTCGGAGTCTGGGGTCTGCTTTACCAGTCTTAGCTACGAATTTGGCTAGACCTCGATATTTTCCGTGAAGCGATTGCCATCTGGCCTCCACAACCCAATGGTGATATTAGGCGATATCGAAGTTTTGGAGCTAGACCGTTGTTTTCGAACTTTTTAGGGCTCCAACTAAACCGTAACGACTGCCATAGAGGTTCTTATGCTAACCGGGAATGACAGCTTAACGTGCCCTCCGAGGCATGACCAGACCAAATGCAAATACCCATTATTTCATGCACACGCTCAGTGCAAATATTTTTGCACTGAGCGGGGATCGAACCCGCACCTCCTGCGTAGCGGCCGCGTTCACTTCCACTACGCCACAGAGGCTGTCCTTTCTGTTGTTTTTTCTTATTTAAATGCTGAAAATAAGGTTTCATTTACACTAAAATATTAAGAAAGTCTCATCATTCAACTTGTGTAAAGGGGCTGTTAATTTTTTCTTCTAGAAACTAAGACAAAAGTAATGCACATTAAAATTCAATTATCAATACCCAAGTTCCCACCAGATAGTAACTCGCATTGAATCATGAGCAAAGTATCTATTTCGTTGGCTCTAAACTAAGTTAGCAGTCCAAGGGCCAGGCGACCCCATAAAACTTAGTTCAGTACTTAATCAAATACATAGTTTTGGGACCGAATACGTAAACGACTACCAACTGTTACGGATGTGAGAGGAATGGAAGTGGTTGGAGTGAAGTTCTCTCTATTAAGAATATCCCCTACCCCATTTCTTCCCATACGATGTCGTACAAGGGACAGGACTGTTTAACATCAGACAGATAAATACAGCACAGACTCAGATTGAGATGCAGGTCTCGAGTCAACTATAGTGCCCGGAATACGGCAATAAACTCACTCCCTATTACGTGAGACCTAATACAATGATTGGTGAAATGTGTGTGTTAATTCAGCTCTGCCTAACGTTCCGGGGATAAAGGCGTGATTATATGTATGTATGTATGTAAGAAAAGATAGTAACTGACATTGCTTCACTAGTATTCTCGTTAGTTTAAGTGTCCTATATAAAACAATCTATGTAAAAGACATAAAGCACCACAGATGCAAATATTATGAGTCAGGTCCAGGACACGTCAATTTGGGTTCACCTCGCCGGATGGTAAGCTGAACGCAGTCTCAGAAATGAGGGGCATAATTACAGACACGTACCATGGCACACTCACCTTGACGGCGTCACCAGATGCTTTTTCACGCCCCGCTTAAAGGACTCAGGACTGTAGGAAGAGGGAAACACGTGTGTGATTGTCTATTTATCTCTATTATCTCCTTGCTTAAGAAAGAAATGAGTAAATTTCTAACTCCTCCAATTCAATTTTCTGGACCTTCCCAAATATCATAACGCCGTCTATTGTGAATCATTATAGTGTACCCTGGTTTACAAAACGACACTAGTGAACTGCTCAAATATCATCAATTAGCCTACTGCAGTCCACTGCTGGACATAGGCCTCCCCCAATACGCGCCACGTTTGCCGATCCTCCGCCTTCCGCATCCAGTCCGTCCCAGCCACCTTTCGCAGGTCGTCAGTCCTCCTAGCTAGGGTCCCACCTTCAGTTTACCTTCGCGCCGTCTCCACTCTAGGACTCGTTTGCTCCAACGGCCATCAGTCCTTCGGCATATGTGGCCAGCCCACTGCCACTCTTCAGCTTACTTATTCTGCGAGCTATGTCGGTAACTTTGGTTCTATGCCGGATAACCTCGTTGCGAATTCTATCCTTCAAAGAGACTCCAAGCATAGCTCGCTCCATAGCCCGCTGCGCGACTTTCAAATATCATAATTCCGTCTATTGTGAATCATTATAGTGTAGAACGACAATGGTGGGAACTTCTCCCATCCAGTAACTTACATCTCTGTTTCTCCGAGTCCTTTGTTAATAACAACAAAAACACGTTTCTGCGGATCTCGAACGATAGTTCGGAGTATAATTAGCTTACAACATAGGACGTGATTTGTTTGTGTCAACCAATCTGTCCTTTGTGAGGCTCCGTGCTTCTATTATGGGGCAAAATAATAATAATTGGCTTCTGGCCGTGAGTTTTTTGATTTTATCCATCTGTCACATATAATTATGATGGTTCGGACACGTGGAAAGGATTGATGAAAGAACACTGACGAAACAGATTTATGAAGCGAGGGTGAATGGGCAACCCGGTAGGGGTCGACCTAGGCATACGTATGTCCGTCAGATCGAAGACATTTTAAAGAAAGGACATGTCAAGAGTACCCGAAACCGGCGAGCATGTATGAAAACAATTATGAACGTGGAAGAAGCGGAAGATGTATGCCAGGATCTGCCAAATGGAAAACTGTGGTGCCTACCCCACTGGGAAGGAGGCGAGACTGTATGTATGTATGTATGTATGTTTCATATATTATACCCACCCCACCATTATAAAATTGTTATATAATTATATTTTTTAGAATTCTTATTTTTTGTCTATTTGTTCGCTATGAATGCAAAAACTGCTAAATGAATCTACCGTCTGTCACTGTGTACTTAATCACACCAGAAAGATTGAACAAATCTGAATGAATTTTGAAGATTGTTTTATAAAGGTCATGTATAAAACTTCACCTTGCCTGATGATAAGCTAAAGCTAAAGTCTCAGCCATGAGGGTCGCTATTTCATACAATGGTAGCATTTTCACACCCAACTTAAAGAAACCATGATTGAAAGTATGGAATAACATAAATTATAAATCCTGAAAATAGGTTTCGTGGTTCACGAGAACTAGTTAGATCAGTATTCTTTGCGGGTGGAGCTGCAGGTTAAAGATAGAGTCTCATAAATCTAAGATGATAACTTAACTAGAGCATCTACTTATTAAAGTTTATCGGCACGGACTAACCGCACGTACAATATTAGTTTATTATGCGATTCGCAAGAAATCTTTTTAGCGAAGTTTGAGGTAGCTACGGACTTGATCATATCATAATAATTGTGGAACTTGGTGTTAAATAAATAATGTATGCAGTTCCTCAGTGTTTTCTTTTGAAGGGATAGGGCTGTTTAACATCAGACATTTATATATATTATACAGCCCAGACTCAGCCTCAGATGCATGACTCGAGTCAACAATAATGCCCGGAATACGGCATTAGGCTCACCCTCTATTACGTGGGACCTGATAAAATGTGAGTGTTAATAAAATTCACATCTGCCTAACCCTCCGGGGATAAAGGCGTGGTTGTATGTGTGTATGTATGAACAAAAATCAGCTTCTGCAATTTGCTTCATAAAAATAGTCTACTAAATCAAGAGATTCCAGTAGCATGACTAGCTCAAAATGAACTTCACTCTTTACACTCACAGACCATTTAGTACTATCAAACGCGATGACGTCATACACGTCCTATTATACTAAAGACTTGAAAAACAAATAAACTAAATGTACAGATCTTAACTTGTAAGCAGCCTTCGTGCCGGTGACCCGAAAACTCAGGTGCAAACTAAACGTAACAATTGATAAGTTGTTCAGTTGCCAAGTTTGGGACAGACGGCGAGCACACGTCCTGATACCAGCCCTTAAGTTAAGGGGTGGCGCGCGATGAATATCCGATCAGGCGGGGGTGAAGTACGGACGTACGAATTGGCCGTTGTATAATACCTACCTTACATACTTGTGAATTGTAATTTTGAAATTATTAAATGTCGGTTCAAAGTATTAGGCTTTAGGAACACAAGTAGGTCAAAGAAAACTGAATAAATTCGTGCGAAAAAAGACATAGCAAGGAAAAGAGGTATTGAGGAGACGATGCCTTAACTAAGTACAACTCCGAATTATCAGAGTAAGAATGAAATAAAATGAGATTTTGCGCCGATTCCAATTAATTGGGACAAGAGTAATCTGATAGATGTGAAGTAATATAAGTAAGCTATCTAATATGTATCTTATTATTATGAAGTATTTAGGATCACCTAAATACTAAACTAGACTAAGCTATGGATTATCCTTATAATCAGATCACTAATTAGAAGTAGATTCATCATCATCATCATCATCATTTCAGCCATAGGAAGTCCACTGCTGGAACTAGCCTCCCCTATAGATCTCCAATAAGACTGGTTGGAAGCGGCTCGTGTAGATTCAATAGTTTAGTTTTAACCATTTTTTATTTCATAACCTAAAGCTCAACAGCACTAGTGTGATGCCTCTTATGTTGCACAACTTCATCATCACAAAACCTTGCGTGCATCCCAGTCGCATCCGAAGTTTTCACCTCAGAGTACAGGGTCCGCATTTTCCAATCTGACTGCGTTTTTGGCTAAAATTCGATATTTTACTACCACACTTAATCACTTCTCATTAGGTGGGTCGTATTCTTGTCTGCCACATAAGTAGTATAAATAACCGTTATCTATAACTTTATATCGATAGATAGAATGAAATTTTGAAGCATTTATTATACTAACTATTCAAATCGATTTAGAAAGGAAAAAGAAAAGACTTCGGGCGGGACTCGAACCCACGATCTTTCCCTTACAGGGGGAATGCTCTGACCGCTAAACCACCGAAGCCCGCATGAAGCCGATCCAAATTCCTCTATACCGAAACTCATACAAGCTATCGGAACCAATGAATGAAGTTACAACCATTTTTAAAAATTGATTTTTGATGACTCCGCCCAAACAATTGAAAGAAATTTTTAAGCATTTATTATGCTAACTATTCAAATTGATTTAAAAAGGAGGTCGATTCTTTTTCCTTTCTAAATCGACTTATATCAATAGTTGAATTTATAATAATAATGGTAGTATTTACGCCAATACTAAGCGACCATACTCTGAATACTTACTCGGCGAGGTCACCGGGTGACAATACGTTACGTACGTCCAAGTTGGGAATCTAATACCGCGTGTGACTTCACACTCAATGGCTCCTGTAGCTTGAAGGTACATTTTTAGTATTATATTATTGAATTCGAGTTTACTGGTACGGAACAGTGGTGAATGCGATGTGACTTCTGTGAATGAGATCTATATTTCAATTCCTAAGTCAGGCAATTTTTTTTAAAGTATAATACGCCAATTTGGCTTGTCCGTACCGGATGGTAAGCTGCAGCAGTGAAGTTCAAAAACTGATGGTCATTATGCCAGATGTTGTTTCTACTTTGACGGCCTATACAAATGTTTTCATACATACATACATACATACATACATACATACATACATACATACATACATACATACATACATACATACATACATACATACATACATACATACATACATACATACATACAATCACGCCTTTATCCCCGGAGAGTTAAGCAGAGGTGAATTAACTTCCACATTTCACCAATCATTGTATTATCGTGGGACCTCCACGTAATAGGGGGTGAGCCTATTGCCGTATTCCTGACATTATTGTTTTTTCATGCCCCGATTAAATAATCAGGTCTTGTAGGTAGGTAAGAGGGAACTAGAGAAATCCTTATTAGCTACAAGAAATATGGGATAATTTACAACAGTTAGGCCTTTTGCACATTATAAGATACGTACGCCAGACAAGAAATATTTCGTATCTAATGAAGAGTACACCTTGCACATTGTAAGAAATTTTCGTGTGTCTCACAAGAAATTTCTTACGTAGCCATAAACATTTCTGTTTGTTCACAAACATTTCTGTTTGTTACAAACATGTTTTGTTTATCATTCTGTATAGAATGATAAAACATGTTTGTGTCAAAAAATATATTATACATACATACATATACTTACTATACTTTGGGATTTATAGGCGTGCTGTAAATCGCCGAAGGGGTAAGCATAGGTGTATAATATTAACACCCACATTTCACCAAATTATTTTCGGTACCACGTAGGTAACGTATTTACGGCCACGTGGCGAGCCTATTGCCGTCAAGCGGGCACTTACCCAATGTAGCTTAACGTCGTAATGTTAAGAACGACCACCCATCAAAAAACTGACCTAGCCAATATGACTTAACCTTGTAATGTACAGAACGAAGTAATTTCTTCTTCCTTTTCTTCATTCATTAGTAACCATAATTTCGCGGAGGATACATATATATGTACAAAATAGACAGACGACAGCGACTTTTATTGATTGCATACCTACGAGTAGGTAGGTATATCATAGACGGGAACACCGTAGATATAAGCACCCTTTAAATATATTAATATACCTACCTATATATATATCGATGCTTTAAATATGACGAGAATCAACGATGGGGATGGGGTACCTATATACGAAGCTGGAACCAGAATTAATGCGAGACGAAAGAAAGTTTTATACCTACCTAATAACTTCCGTATGTCCCAATATGTAGAACACTTGAAGATTTCATTACATCGTCAAAATACGCAATTTAGAGGAGCTATATGACCATGTGAAATGCTAGCTAACTCTCAGGTAAGGATTTTTAATAGGTACCTACCTATTTAGTTCATCGAGACGTCACAATACAACCGAAACTACATTTATGATTTAAATTAAACTGAAGGTCATTTGGCATAGGTACATTAACAAAAAAAAAACCTATCGAATTGAGAACCTCCTCCTTTTTGAAGCCGGTTAAAAAGGGCCGCGCGCCGCCCGGCACGTGTAGTGTAGTGAGGTGCGGTATGTGGGGGGAGGGGGACCACGCGCCGCCGCCGCCGCCGAGCCGCGCCGCGCCGGCCGCCGCCGCAGAATGAAATAGGTACTAGGTACCTACCGAGTGGGCCACTCAATAAGTTTTGCGAGTTTTGTGTAGGTACTGGTTAAGTACTTGTTATTATGTATTTTGAAAACTTTGCTTATTTAAAAGTAAAAATACCATTGTTCCAATCTCCACAATTTTTTGAGAGCCAAATTAACTAAATTATTGTGTTTCATTTAAAAATGGATCTGCATCGAGAACATTTTCGTACGATGATTGTACGAAAATTGGTTCAGACGCATGAAACTTTGTGTAGAGACTGGTGGTATGACAAACTAGTATGACCACGAGGAAACGGCCTGGTGGAGAGTCCATAGAAAAAATTTAATAAAAATATTTTATATGTACATCGAAGTTAATTTTATAATTTCTCAAAATAAAACTTGATGTAATTGAGTGTCCCACGTACGTAAGAAATTTCTGGTCTAGATCCGCCAAAATGCGTGTGTCTTATCAGACACAAGAAAAAATTTCTTACAATGTGCACGGTCTCATATAACAACAAAGGCGACTGCATTTCTTATAAGAAATTTCTTGTCAAGCACCAGAAATTTTCTTATAATGTGCAAAGGCACTTAGCTTGCTCCTATTATATAAGAGCAAGAACATAACCTGCGTTTACAAAATGTATAAATCGCTCTCGCCTATTATTTAATACTCTTGTTATTAAAGTAAAGCCCGACCAGGAAAATAAAATACCTCGCCATATTGCGGTAAACTATTGGAACTAATTTCCTCATATGGTAACGATCTATACAATGTCATTATGGTCATCTGTCAGTGTGGTGTCAATTGTGCGTGTTGTTGAGTTTGAGAGCGCTACAAAACTACAAAACTATAGTAATATGCCGAAAACTATTAAAAGCCAGTTAAGAAAAGTAATTTATAATATAACAAAGTATTTGTCGGATAAAAAGTAGGAAGGATTGGACTCTGTTCCTCTAAATAACATCACAGACCTTGTTGTCAATATGACGGGTAGGTCCATCATAGAGTACGTGCAATGTAATTGGCCTAAACTACTGATTTTGCTGTGACTAATTATTATTCACATTTTTAGGTATATATCCCGATCTTCTGTAATAAAAATACGAAGAGAAGGTCAAACGTCAAATGTATTTTCTACGCCTAAGAAAAATAAGCCTAACGCAAAAAAGAAAATCATGCTCGATTATTTTGATCTCTGTGCTGTTAGGCATAAAATACAAGAATTTTATGCAGTCCGAAAACCAATATCGCGTGGTCCCTGTTCTATACATAGTAATGTAACTGTATGTCTAACTTGTATTTACCATTCCAAGCAGTAAACTATTATACGGATACTACTGTGTTTTGATTTGTGCCCAGTCCTTGTAACCAGTATAACACGCCGCGTCTATTTTTCTATTTTAACCAGAAAACTTAACAGAGAAAAACTTAACTTTTTAACAGAGAAAAAAAAAATACATTTTAGTGAAAGTTTTGTATATTAAACACGTACTACAAGTTGAAATTATCTTTTAAAATACGAAGCTGCATGAAATGAGCAAGCAATAGGTATATTAATTCGTTTGTAATATTGGACACGATCTTTTTTGTATCGAAACTTTTTTAAGTCAAAGTCAAAGTCTTTATTTCTCAAAATAGTGCAACACTGTTACAGCTTTTTGACGTCAAAAACTCCTTAAAACTAAGTACCACTTCCTAAGCGCTAATGGAGAAGAAACGGCGCAACAAACTCCACTGCGGCATTTTAAGGACGTCAGTTTACAAAAAATAAAAGGGTTTCTTAAGACTAAGTATGAACGTATGTACATTTGTCTCGCGTCAAGTAGGTATATAAAAAATAAAAATAAAACCTTATATAAGAACAAAGCAACTTAATCAATGAAATTAAAAAAAAGAAGTCTATAACTCACTTTTGTGAATAATAGCAATGATAAACATGACAGCCTCCGTGGCGTAGCGGTAGTGAACGCGGCCGCTACGCAGGAGGCGCGGGTTCGATCCCCGCTCAGTGCAAATATTTGTGTGCATTAAATATGGGTATTTGCATTGGTCTGGTCGTGCCTCGGACAGCACGTTAAGCCGTCGGTCCCGGTTGCCATAAGAACATCTATGGCAGTCGTTACGGGTAGTTGGTGCCCTAAAAAGTCCAAAAACAACGGTCTAGCTGCAAAGCTTCGATATCGCCTAATGTTAACATTGGGTCGTGGAGGTCAGGTGGCAATCGCTTCACGGAAAATATCGAGGTCTAGCCAAATCTGTAGCTATGACTGGTAAAAGCGGACCCCAGACTCCAAGCTGAAAGCTTCGGATGCGACTGGGAATAACGCTAGGAGGAAGAAGAAGCAATGAAAAAGTCACAGTTTTATATTAGGTGTCATTCCGTGCTTAATTGCGGGGAAATAAAAGCCTGTTCATAAGCAAGTGTGTTGAAAAAATATTGGCATTTTACATGTGTATCACTATACTTGGTGTTGTCATATCATAGATGTTTTTGGCGCCCCCAGTACGGGTTTTTTATTTTATTGGTCGGACTTTAATTGCAATGCACTTATACCTAAAATAACAATAATTTTTAATTACAATGCACCCTAATTATTCTTCAGATCTTCGTTCTCCTCACCACTAAACTAAATTCATGGAAGAACTTATAGCATAAAACCGGAAAACCGTTACAGCAAGGGTTGAATAAATTTGGATCCACCATCAGGCGATGACTTTCACAAGATATTTTTTCACGATTGAACGGTTAAAGCATCCATGTGTTCTTACTTCCGATGGCTTACCGGAAACTGAAACTACCCTCATCCTTAGTAATGGGTCGAAAGGGCGACAATAAAATATCAGATATTGAAATTTTTCTTTAAACCCTTCACATTTTATGTTCAGACAAGCTGAGGCCCGACTTCACTCGCATGTAAATTTGTTCCTATTCCCGCAATCAGAAATAGAACCAAAAAGACTATTTATGTAATCCAGACTGTAATCTATACCTGTACCAAAATTAAGCATGATTCGTTCAGTCGTTAGAATTTGATTGATTTATCAACAGCCGTTTTCGACAGCCTGCGTGGCGTAGCGGTAGTGAACGCGGCCGCTACGCAGGAGGCGCGGGTTCGATCCCCGCTCAGTGCAAATATTTGTGTTCATGAAATATGGGTATTTGCATTGGTCTGGTCGTGCCTCGGAGAGCACGTTAAGCCGTCGGTCCCGGTTGCCATAAAAACATCTATGGCAGTCGTTACGGGTAGTTGGAGCCCTAAAAATTCCAAAAACAACAGTGTATCTGCAAAGCTTCGATATACCTAATGTTATCATTAGGCTGTGGAGGCTTCACGGAAAAAATATCGAGGTCTAGCCAAATCTGTAGTTAGCACTGGTAAAGCGGACCCCAGACTCCGAGCTGAAAAAAGCTTCGGATGCGACTGGGAATTAATGCTAGGAGGAAGAAGATCAAATATCCAAATATCTTCACGAACTTTGACATTTATAATATTGTGAGACGACACCTTAGAGTGGTAAGATAGATACTCTAAGGACGACACACCTTTGCTTAGGCCGTGATATACGAATATTTCGATAATTTTCAAATAATGTATGGTAATCTGCCGAATTTGTTGAAATTTATGTTTACTACTCCGCTCCTTTGAGTTGTAGCGTGATGATATTTAACCTATAACATTCCTCGATAAACAGGCTATTTAACACAAAAAGAATTATTCAATTTGAAGCAGTAGTTCCTGAGATTAGCGCAGACAGCCTCCGTGGCGTAGCGGCAGTGAACGCGGCTGCTACGCAGGAAGCGCGGGTTCGATCCCCGCTTAGTGTAAATATTTGTATGCATGAATATGGATATTTGCATTGGTCTGGTCGTGCCTCGGAGAGCACGTTAAGCTGTCGATCCCGGTTGCCATACGAACATCTATGGCAGTCGTTACGGGTAGTTGGAGCTCTAAAAATTCCAACAACAACGGTCTAGCTGCAATGCTTCGATATCGCCTAATGTCACCATTGGGTTGGGGAGGTCAGATGGCAGTCGCTTCACGGAAAATATCGAGGTCTAGCCAAATCTGCAGTTAAGACTGGTAAAGCGGACCCCAGACTCCGAGGCGAAAAGCATCGGATGCGACTGGGAATAAACGCTAAGAAGAAGAAGAAGTTCCTGAGATTAGCGCGTTCAACCAAACAAACTAACAAAGTCTTTAGCTTTATAATATTACTATAAATATGTAGGATATTAGTAGGATAATTTATGACTGTTTTATGCCAGAGTTTTCTATGTCAGAAGGGATTAAATAGTTTGAAACTACGGTCTATTTCCTGCAATAATATTACACCCAAATGTAATAAATATTCGCGTGATTCAAATTCAGCATCATTTAATCGCAGGAGTTACTATGTCATATTTATGTGTATGTAATGTAATGCTTGGTGAAATATCATCGTCCATTAATGCTACAGGTCTCAAATTATAATGAGCAGCTTTATTATCATTAGGTACATAATTCATTTATATTATATGACGGTTCTTCTTCCTAGCGTAAATTCCCAGTCGCATCTAAAGCTTTCACCTGGGAGTCTGGGGTCCGCTTTACCAGTCTTGACTAAGGATTTGGCTATACATTTTCTAAGGAAAAGGCTTATAAGCGTATGAATGTATGGGTGTTTAGGGCCTATAAAGATCTTCAGGGCCCAATCTCACTTGCAAGTTGGTGTACCTGCTATATAACAGGCAAAGCGTAGGCGCAGGATTTCCTTGTAGTCTACCTGGCAAAGCTAATATACTTACCAATCAAAAGCAGTACCAACAAACGTTTGGACGAAACGAAGGGTTCACCTTCGTTTAACAGGGTTTTTTATAGTAAACTAGCTGAGCCGGTGAACTTTGTATCGCCAAATCTTATTCCACTCACGTGGTATTCAGATCCCGTTCCCGCTGCACCTTATATTAATTATTTTTATACAAACCTTGACCACAAAACAAGGATCACAAAACAAAAAGAATTATCCAATTTGGTGCAGTCATTTGGAAGTTATGCACATTTTGGGGGGTTTCATTTTTATTCATTTATAGATGTTTCATCTTTCTAGTGGTACGAAATTTCTATATACATTACTTGATAGACCCCAGATTATTTCGCATAAATCCTTCAAACCACTATAGTTAACTACGAAAAACACTCTCACCAGCACAGTTTAATCTAAAATAAAAATGAACCGCAGAATATAAAACATAAAATCAGCGGATCAAAAAATCCTCAAAACTGCATTTATCACCAATACTCGCTCACAAATAACCCTAAAAAGACAGCGAAAATTCCTCCACATACTTTCATTTCTTTTAAGCCCCGAAAACGGGAACGAGAAAAAATTAATCAACATCCATCACTTCGTTCACCTCGTACGCAGCCATTTGTTGAACGTCATAAACAAAAAAATAAGACAATAACAATAAGTCATCTCGTAAGGTTTCACTTTAGGGGCGTGTGCTCCGTGACGTCATAATGGACAGTTGCGAATTGATAGAGAGAAATGGATTTATCGGTAGTCGTGCATCTGGTGCCGCGTGGGTGGTCTTCGCGCTACTATTTGTTCTAGAGCACATCGATATTTTATGTAACCTTCTTAGGCTTATACTAACATAGGAAGATAGGATAGTAGTAAGTAATATCCAGACCCTGACAGTGTTCTGAAGTGATTGTAATGGAATCAAACAAGTGACACAAAATTATATTTTTTTTCAACTGTTAACACGGTTAATTTTATGAGTGGTGAAGGTGACTAAGTGATAGGGCTGTTCTTAGTACATCTCACAATAAACATACAGTCCATGTTTGTGCCCGCTGGACGGCAAATGGGTCGCCCCCTATTACGTGAAGCCGAAATCGAGTTGACAAAATGTGGGTGATAATACACCATTGCCTGTACGGCCATGTGCTTACGCCTTTGTGCGTGACAGTTACAGGCATTGTAAATAGTTGGAATCCGTAAAGTAGTTTCAGAAGATTCTGAGCTAATAAATAAAATTATTCTCTAAATCTCAAAATATCAAAACAAGTTTGATCTTAAACCGAATGAAAATTACGTATAATTTTCCTTTTATAGTTTTCCTAGCAACCGATCACTTTACGTTTAATTGAATTCAACCTTTGATACTAGAAACTTCTTATATTACGATGAAATAAGATCTTAGTACCTAGCAAAAATTATATAACCGAAAGTCTATCTTAAAAACAAGGCTCCTAACATCTAACAATAATAAAAGTTTGATGAGATTTCAAAAGTAGTTCGGAATTACATTATTCAGGCCGTACTCAGTAATACTACGGCAATTTAAATACAAACTCAGTTACCTATGTCTGGAGCTTATTTCTTATTAAAACTTCGAATATAAAAGCTCAAAATGTTACTATGTTTATATAAATTGCTTCTATACAATACACTAGCTGTTGCTCACGGTACCGTCCACGTGGAACTCTGGTCCCGTTCATATTGCACCTTCTGTACAACTGACCTGTATGCCTTCGCTTGTAACATAATTTTTAACCCCCTTTGCACCCCTTTAACCCAAATTTCCAGTAATTTATCAGAGTTCAATTAATGTACAGAAATCTACCAGATTTTTATTGACATTTATAATTACTGCTCAGGTCTCTTGGATAGTAACATGATGATAAATAACCTATGTTACTCAGTGAAAATTTGTGCTGCTTTCTGATGGCAAAAGAATTTTTGAAATCGGTTCAGTAGTTTTTGAGTTATTTGTTACATCCAAAAATATAAATCGTTAGGTATACTTTATATAATATATTAGTAGGTAAGTATAGATATAGATTGATAACTTTCACCAAGTAATAATATACCACAGAGAAGTGCTAAACAATATCTGGTTTCCTTTGATTCTGATATAGTCATGGGGCGTGGTGTGAATTGTTGAATTGAACAACCTCTGTGAATTGATACCCGAAGGGAATTCTTCGCGGTTAAAGAGAATGCTTTCAGTCTATGATAAGTCATTTTGTTGAAGAAAGATTTATGAATTTGGAATGGTATACCCGAGGTAATGGAACAAGAAATGAAAGTGGTAACGCCCCTTTACTTTGGAGAGGGTATTTTTGCTGCCAGTTAATTTTCTACCGAGGTCAAAGGCTTTTATGTCTTCGCCTACCTGAAATGGCTAAGCGTGGAAGGTGGTTCCAGACCTGTAGACATAGTCCAAGTGCAGGCCGCCTTTAAGGGCATAATGGTTCCATTGGTCAGATGGTATTCAGCTACCGATATGACATATTATTATAATTATTATATCAATAAAAAAATTGTTCGTCTCTTCAATCTCAAGTATAAAGTAACAGCAGCTGATGTAAGTAATAGGTACAGAAATGTAGATAATATACGAGTATATATACCTAGTTATTCTTGCGCAAATAAGATATTGCCATTCAACGTGGTAATGCCGCCAGCCTTCTGTCCACCCTTCCAGTTGACATTGATAGCGAGGAATTCTTTACCACCTGAACCTGCAGGTTTTTCTATATTGTGTATTATTTATATATAGTTTTACCTAAATAACCTTGCATATTGGATTTCTAACTATACAATATCAACTGTTAGCTCCTATTTTGAATTTTCTTCTTCCTTATTCATCGGTACTGCACAATCCAGCACTATATATCTTCTGTTTGTCACATACCTCTGCAAGATTAAAACACCGCATAACCGTACAATTTATTGTGCAAGAACTTTTGTAAAAATAATATTCTCACCGGTAGTAAGGGTAAACCTAGGTTAAATCCGAACAAAATGCGGGCATGGGAATTAATTCAAAGGAGGCGGTATCTTGTGCCTTTGTATTGCTCTTTTTGCTAACGACAGATAAATTCCTTTCGAGTTATCTAAAATTAGGTAGACTCCGTTTGTTCGGTGTTCAATGCCATGTACTAGATTATTTCAATTTAATATCGAATGCGCGCTTTGTTGGTAGAAAATGTGTTGGGAATTCGATTTTATAAAGTACACGATGCGAAGTGAGAGATGTGAATTTATTTTGGAAGTTGGTTGGCTTGAAGAAAAGAGAAGAAATACTTGAAATACTTCAGGTTCTACTAGCTGTTGACTAGATGTAGTGAAATAACACAAACTTTTACATTTATAATACCTATGACTTATTTGTATGTTAGTATTTAGTATTTTTTGTATCGGTTTTTATAAAGCGCATCGGGTAATAAATTACGCTAAAGCCTTTCAGAAGTCGTCAGGATATAATTAAATTGTGCTTCTTTGATATGGGCATACGGGCATAATTTTCGTTCGTTTAACATTTTTATTGGTAGATTATGTCATACCTACACTATACTTTGTGATGCTAACGACAGTATAATTATCACTACGTATGATGTTTTGAGTTAGATTCTGCGTACTGGTTAAATTTTTTATCACATCTAAAAGTTCATACCTATTTTAAAGAATCTAGCATTAAAAGAATCTAGTAGAAAAATCAACTCTATTTTAAAGAACATACCGAAATAGTCAATTAAAACTTTATGAGGTATTCTGCTTAGAAAACGCACAATGTTTATAAGGTCGAAGTCTAAAGCCACTTTCATATGACCAACGTGGTTCCAGTAGGAACCAATTAGATTTGACGGATAGTTGATCGGTGTCGATCAAATGCACTTTAATCGACATTGCCACGGTGCGTGGCAACGTCGATCAACGCGGTCGAACGATCGTCGTATTAACTTTGTCTTCATACCGAAGCTTATCCATGACAAATGCCTTTGGTTTATGCCACTCTAGTAGTCAAGGTAGGAGATAAGTCCTGACGGTATTTCCATTCCAATCAAGCAGTCCGACTGGAGAAGTACCTCCGCCCTACAGAATACTGCGGCTATAACAGTCGGTCCTACCTCCTACTTAATTATGATGATATGATAAGATATGATATGGACTGAAAAAATATGTGTTGAACTGAACATATTAGGGACAACATTACACTCATGTCTTTACAGCCATATGGACATGAGTGTAATGTTGGCATTACCTTCACAAATTAATTATTTTAAGATTTTGTATAAAATCCTAACGAGAAAACATAATCGTTCGAACATTTTCATATAATTCCAAAATAATTGAATCGTTTTAACGAGAGAACTTACATCACATTACGAACATCTGCATTAAATGTATAAAATATAATTAATCCGCAAAAAGGCCCACATTAGGGCGGATTATCGCGAACGATATCTGAGTTGCTTAATTTAAAATGAGGTAGATTCACGAGACCTTTTGTGGTGCAAGATAAGAGAGGATGCGGGTATGAATTATTGAATTGTTTCAAAAATCTTTTGAATATCTCGTTGGTACAATAAATTTTCACTTAGTTATCTACACGTGTCCTGGGATGCGAGGAAAGTGTTTTATTGGCAACCTTAGACCCTGGCATCTGAAGACCCGAAACGGTGTGCGGTTTTAGTTGGTTCGAGTCCGACATAACCGCTCCCACCCGGTGAAGGGAAGTATCCAAGGGGAATTCAAAAGTTCCTACGCGTGGCGGTGGCTAAGAGTTTGATTTTAGGACAATAAATAATTATAATTATATTCGGTTTTTTGGTCAGATACTCTCAGTAGGTAGTAGCGAGCAAACGTGAAAAGATACTTCCTGGCAGTTACCACGCCTATTTGATGCAAAACCAAAAATATCATTAATCTGTCTGTTTGGCAAGATGTAGAGATGAGTAAAAGATAAAATTCTCAGTGCATATTATTTTGCTTTTCTTCTGTCGAATCAACGGCATTTCGTGTCAAATTTTGTTTGCCAAGTGTGCAGCCACTTCAATAGCGTTCTCACAGGTACTCATGATATGTTACTTATTTATGACTTAACGCATTAAAGTTGAAACTTCCAAAGTTTTTATTTTGCTACGATGTCATATGTAACTACAAGGACCTCAACTAGAAGAAAGTCAAATGATTCTATCGTCTATTTGAATAATCAGAAACCAGTAAGCTTTAGAGCCTTCCTCTGCCCTCTTACGTACAGACGGCGTTAAGTATGTAGGTAGGTAGGTATATTAAACCAGCGTTTATCGTACTTGTTGTAATAGAGTATAAGAGAATGAAAAATAGAGAAGGCTACTAACATAATAATGACAAGTTCTCATAATCGTGCGGTTCTCATCATGTGACCGATATTGTCAATTGGATACCATATTATGTGACGACTGCTATTATTCTGCAATATTCACCTGCAGCTACAATCAAAAAGAAAAAAAAAGTTTTTTTTATTTTTTTCTTTTTGCTATAAAAATCTTCTGCACGTTTATCACTAACACTTGTACTCATAGATATTAAAGCACATAGTAACCATTTTTTGCACCATATTGCTAGGGTCGACCTATATCAGTACCAAAAATAATATCATCAGCCAATTTACTAATTATCCCTTCTGGGTAGACCAGGGTCTCCAATTAGTGGATTAAAATTATTGTACAATAGCATTTTGATGCGCCATCGAGCCTGTAGGCGGCCATCTGGCCGACACCGCTACATTTGTTGATTAACTTTGTTAAAATTAATCTTTGGCACTTTCATTTTTGGATAATATTGAATTTTAGAAGATGCGATTACAGCAATATTATGTTACGTATCTATCGTGACATACTAAGTTTTATGTTATTGATTGAAATTTTGAAGCAGCAGAAACAAAAATTTAAAAACATGTTACCAACTTTTCCTATCTTCTTCCGTGTCAATGATCCTCTTTTTCACTGCTATACCTATCCTTTAATTTTAAGGCTGCCTTTCCACCGGAAATGTGCTAAGCTATGAAGATAAGCTACGAAACTATATGTGACCATTTCTATGTCGACAAATGAATATAATTGGGGGATATCAAACGCATTCATAATTTACACAGCATAGCACATCTCCGATGAAAAGATGGGACTTGAACCTGCTACCAGTCATTAGAGCAACTGAGCTACTTGAAATTGGGTTTTTGAAACCGAAGTTACATGGTCCTTTCATATATAGGACAACACGTGCAGGACTTAGATGCCACCCGCATACGGTGCAGAATATTCCATCAAGAACCAAGCGGTTCAGCGACTCCTTCTTCTGCCGCACTATTGAGTCTTGGAATTCCTTACCAGTTCACGTGTTTCCCTCCTCCTACAGTCCCGGGTCCTTTAAGCGGGGCGTGAAAAAGCATCTGATGAGGCCGTCAAGCTGAGTACCACCATTGTAACAAGGTACATGTCTGTAATGGTGACCCTCTTTTCAGAGACTTTGCTTTCAACTTACCATCAGGCGAGGCGAAGTCAAATTGACGTGTCCTATATAAAAAAAAAACTCTACAGTCAAGCAAAATGAATGTACTGAAACTGTATTCCATAATAGGAACACAGCAATTCACAGTGACGGGGACACTACCGCATTCAAAGACAGTTCACGATATTTTTGACCAAAATTTTAACCCTCCGATCACCAATATCGTATCGTACCGTGAGAAGGCATCGGCTAGGCAATTAAGTTATCTGCGCTGTGTCTACACCGCTCAGCCGCGACGCTAATTAGAGCTGGGACTACATCGGGAATTTATTGAGCCGAGCCTCACTTGTTTCTTGTTTAGCGTGGGGTAGGTGCGCTTGTGTAGGTCTCGCTTTTAAAATGTCGTCGGCAATTTCCTTTGCTTTGGTTGGATGGAAATTTGAAGATTATCTAATTTTGATACTGTGTAAATTTTGTTGGAGTTTGAGATTTTGTGGTTAGCATTTTGTGGGTCTATTTTTGTTTCAGTATCGTAAATAATAAATGTAGTAAACCGCCCTAAATCTTTACCCCAACGAGCCTCTCGCGGTTGTACTTCTAACTTTATTGTGCCTACCGAGTATAAACGAACCACTCCCGAACTTTCCCGAATGATGGTTCGCTACTTCGCCGCACCGCTCCCGCGCCGCGCCAGTCGTCCTCCGCTAGCCACGAAGTGAATATGTACGCGTGCGCCCATCGAACCCAGTTAGTATAGTGATTTCATGACTTTTTTATAATATTACTGTGTCACAATATACGAATCCTAAAGAATTCTCGTGTTTTCTTCTACTATGAGGACCCGTACCTCATATATGGCGCCCAAGTGTAAAAAAATGGCTGCCGCGCGTAACTAAACTCGTGTAAAGTACATAGTGTGAGTGACTCCACGCGGTAAAAGACTGTCCTACTATTCAGCTAGTTCCAAGTGCCGTACCTATATAGCGTCTAAGTATAAAAGACTGCCGCCGCGTGAATACCTACTTCGCATAAAACAGTATTACGTGATACCTACCGCAAAAAGATGGAGACTCGTTGTCGTAGCCAATCGCGCCGGGTCGAGTACGTCGTTGACGAAGCGCCGTTTCCCCCTTCCGACTCGAACGCGTCTACAGGCAACGAGCCTACTGCCAACGCTGCCCAAGATTTCGGCCACAAGGATCTGACCACGCCTCAGCACCAAAGAAGAGTGTTAGACGCTGGTACCGGTGCGCCAGTAACATCAACGCCCATTGCGACGATGTTTTCCCAGGACAGTGTTGCGGCTATCATCTCCGCGATGCAAAAATCACAGGCTGAAGCGATAAAGAAAATTATAAGAACGATGATGAATACGACCGCAAGCGCTACAGCTATATCAAGCGATGCCGCGACGACGATGGCTCGATGCCGAGCCACGTTCGGAGGCCTAGCGACGGAGTCCGTAGACACGTTCACCCCACCCCCCGGCGGCGCCCCGCCCGCCCACGTGCCTAGCAACAGTGCCGTAAACTTGCACGCGCACGCGCTAGCGCACCCTACCGAGCCGCGCCGCAACCCCGGCCGCGCAACGGAGCCTCCTGTGGCACCCGCCGCCACTTCGGAGCCCTGCCCCGGCGGTCCGCCCGCCCACGTGCCTAGAAACAGTGCCGCAAACGCGCACGCGCTAGCGCACCCTACCGAGCCGCGCCGCAACCCCGGCCGCGCAACGGAGCCTCCTGTGGCACCCGCCGCCACTTCGGAGCCCTGCCCCGGCGGTCCGCCCGCCCACGTGCCTAGAAACAGTGCCGCAAACGCGCACGCGCTAGCGCACCCTACCGAGCCGCGCCGCAACCCCGGCCGCGCAACGGAGCCTCCTGTGGCACCCGCCGCTTCGGAGCCCTGCCCCGGCGCAACGCCCGCCCACGTGCCTAGCAACAGTGCCGCTAACGTGCTCGCGCACGCTCTAGCGCACCCTACCGAGCCGCGCCGTAACCCCGGCCACGCAACGGAGCCTCGTGTGGCACCCGCCGCCGCTTCGGAGCCCTGCCCCGGCGGCCCGCCCGCCCACGTGCCTAGAAACAGTGCCGCAAACGTGCACGATCTAGCGCACCCTACCGAGCCGCGCCGCAACCCCGGCCGCGCAACGGAGCCTCGTGTGGCACCCGCCGCCACTTCGGAGCCCTGCCCCGGCGGCCCGCCCGCCCACATGCCTAGCAACAGTGCCGCTAACGTGCTCGCGCACGCTCTAGCGCACCCTACCGAGCCGCGCCGCAACCCCGGCCGCGCAACGGAGCCTCCTGTGGCACCCACCGCTTCGGAGCTCCTCCGCCCCGCGCCTGCCGCGCCAGTGCAACGCTCGACGCAGCCATCAGCTGATAATGTGAAGAATAAGGAAAATTATAGTGTCGAACTGGGTTTACCCAAAGTGAAACTGAAAAGTTATAAGTCAACGGACAGTTATGATAACTTTTCTGTATGTGATATTCCTAAAAATAATAATATTTCTATGTGTACTTCTAAAACTGATAACTATTCTATGTACGATACTTCTAATAGTGATGACGTTTCTATGTACGCTATTTCTATATATGATAATGTGAATTCCGATAATTCAATAGTTGAAGACACTGCCAATGAGACAAATAGGGAAACTGACTTTTACAGTGTTGAGCTGTGCTCATCCAAGGTCCATCGGAGAAGTTATAGCTCAACGGACAGTCACAATAAGTTTTCGACAGGTGATATTTCACAATTCAATGATTCAAATACTATTCAATCCAATGATAACTTTTCAGTGTCTGATTGTGCTAAAAATGATAAGTTGAATTCAATTTATTCTAATGATAATAATGATAGTTTTCCTATATGTGAGATTTCACAAATCAATAATTTAAGTCCTTTTCATTCTAATGATAAATTTTCTATGTGTGATGTATCTAATAATGATAAGTTGAACTCGATTTATTCGAATGATAATAATGAAAATGATAGTTTTCCTATATGTGATAATCCACAAATTAATAATTTGAGTCGTATCCATTCTAATGAAAATTTTTCTATGTGTGATATGTCAAATAAAGATAAATTTAATTCTATTCGTTCTAACGATAACTTTTCTATATGTGATGCTATAACTAAAAATGAGAACTTTTCTATGTGTACTATTTCTGAAAATGATAATGTGAAGTACAATAATAATTTTTCTATTTGTAAAAATATGCATGATGTGAATGATGCACAGAACAATTCCAAAAATTGTTCATTCACCTGTTATGATGACCTCAACACAGAGGTCAAGTCCGATCAAATTAGTAACAAAATTGATCCGTGCACCATTCAAAACAAAAATATAATTTTGTGTTATCGGAATGGTAAGAATAAGTATGCATGTACTTGTAAACCCAATTTTGTATGCAATGTTCACTCAAAACATGGTTTTTGTCACAAAACTAACACGGTTACATGTTTGAAAAACATACAATTAACAGATTATAGTATAGGAACCGATGAAGTTTGTGAAAACAATAATTCTGCAAACACAGAAAGTAGCTTAAGTTGCTCTCTCATTATGTCTAAAGACAAACGCAAGAGGCTTGCATGTCGTGAGGAGCGTCCAATATTAAAAATAAATATTTTAGGGATAGGCAATAACAAGAGCTTCCCACCCGAACCAGGTGACCCAAAAAGGAAGGTAAGTCACGTCCAGGAGCGAGGACGCCCACCTGAACTGGAGGGGGAGGATGTAGTAAACCGCCCTAAATCTTTACCCCAACGAGCCTCTCGCGGTTGTACTTCTAACTTTATTGTGCCTACCGAGTATAAACGAACCACTCCCGAACTTTCCCGAATGATGGTTCGCTACTTCGCCGCACCGCTCCCGCGCCGCGCCAGTCGTCCTCCGCTAGCCACGAAGTGAATATGTACGCGTGCGCCCATCGAACCCAGTTAGTATAGTGATTTCATGACTTTTTTATAATATTACTGTGTCACAATATACGAATCCTAAAGAATTCTCGTGTTTTCTTCTACTATGAGGACCCGTACCTCATATAAATCATTTCTACATTCTGCCTTTGTGGCGTAGCGGTAGTGAACGCGGCTGCTACGCAGGAGGCGCGTGTTCGATCCCCGCTCAGTGCAAATATTTGTATGCATGAATATGAATATTTGCATTGGTCTGGGTGTTTTCTATGTATAATATGTACCGTATGTATTCCTAATACACAGGCTTGCCTACCTTGGGAACACGGAGAATCTTTAAATAGCTTAAAATACCACTGTCATTCCTTTCGTCGAACTGCAGGTGCGGGGGCGAAACCATTTTCCAGCTACCGTAACACAGGTTAGTTCCTAGCACGGTGCTGGGGTTTGGTTCTGTACCCGCCCCGTAACTCGACACTAAATAAATTATAAACACCTCTGTTTTGAATTCTTGTAAGTAGCTTAAGCTTTATGTACAAATATTGTTTATTGCTCAATAAAGATTATTATTATTATTATTATTATCTATGTATGTTTATCCGCATTCTAGAACCCATAACACAAGCTAGTTAAGCTATGCTTACTTTGGGTCTAGATAGCGTTGTGTAGATTGTAGTACAATATTTATTTATTTATTATTCTATATTCTTTTTTTATATTCTTCTTCATCCTAGTGTTTATCCCAGTTGCATCCGAAGCTTTCACCTTGGAGTATGGGGTCAGCTTTACCAGTCTATCTGCGGGTTTGGCTAAATTTCGATATTTTCCATAAAGCGACTGCCACCTGACGTGTGGATCTGGAGTGGGTTGTGGAAACCCACTTTTGGGCTTTTTTTAGGGCTCCAACTATCCACAAAGACTGACATAGATGTTCGTATGACAAATGGGTTCGAAAGTTTAACGACCAGACCAATGTAAATTCATATTCATGCAAACAAATATTTGCACTGAGCGGGAATCAAAGCCGCGTCTCCTGTTCACAGCGGTCGCGGTCCACCACAGAGGCTGTATTGCCAATATTAAGCGTGAATTATTATTTTAAGCTTTGATTACTTAGAGCTCATTATGAAATGGAAGCTCAAACCGGCTTCTTCAAACAACGTAGCATACAAGTTTTACCCTAGATGTAGCCGTTTGCCAATTTAACTTTACCGGTAAAATTTACATTTTTGTTGGATATGCATACATAATATGCACACTCCAGTTGTGGAATGAACTCCCTACTGTAGATTTCCCAATTGAATACAATATGGTGCTCTTCAAGAAGGGTCTTCAGGGTCGACAGCACGAGTGCACGGGTATTATTGCTTACGTCCAGGGTAACCACTTTCCATCAGGTGGGCCGTGTACTTGTCTGCCATCTAAGTGGTAAAAAAATATAATTATATTTTATGCCTGCATATCCCCGATAGAAGGATATATTTTAGTAATTACACTGTAGAGGAAATTATAATTAACCCAGTGATTGACGATTATTACGAGTATAGTTACTTACTAATAGGCACTAATAAATTCCATGTCTAAGAAATAAATAGAAGAAAACAAAATATATTTCCCGAAAAACGAAATAAGAAGAAATACGTCTGATTATTTGAAACCTAGCCTATTCCCCAGGTGATCGTTGAGTGAATGGTTGAACGAGTGAAGGACGAATGAATGGTCGGGCGTGGCTAATGGGCCACGTCAAGACTACTTTGTACAGTAAAACAAAAAGGAACCATTACTGGTTGAGTACTTATTAATCTTGGAACCTTTCTGCTTTGAACCACAGCGGGACAATAAACAGTACCTCAACTAGTTCTTTTTTAATTTTAAATTTCCCACAGACGAGATTTTTTAAGAAATTTACTTTTTTTAAACTTAATTTTGCTTTTTATTTCAAAATTTTTAAAGAGCATACATACCTACATGCATAATACTCACCCCTGTAAATTTCCGAAGGGGTTGGCAGAGGTGAATTATCACCCATATTTCGTCAACTAAGATTTTCGCTCTCACGTAACAGTGGGCGAGCCTAATACTGTCTAGCGGGCACTTTGTCATGGGCTGTATGTTTACTATAGGATGGAGAACAGCCTCCGTGGCGTAGCGGTAGTGAACGCGGCCGCTACGCAGGAGGCACGGGTTCGATCCCCGCTCAGTGCAAATATTTGTGTGCATGAAATATGAGTATTTGCATAGGTCTGGTCGTGCCTCGGAGAGCACGTTAAGCCGTCGGTCCCGGTTGCCATAAGAACATCTATGGCAGTCGTTACGAGTAGTTGGAGCCCTAAAAAATCCAAAAAACAACGGTCTAGCTGCAAATCTTCGATATCGCTCATGTTAACATTGGGCTGTGGAGGTCAGATGACAATCGCATCATGGAAAATATCGAGGTCTAGCCAAATCCGTAGTTAAAGACTGGTAAAGTGGACCCCAGACTCCGAGCCGAAAAAGCTTCGGATGCGACTGGGAATTAACGCTAAGAGGAAGAAGAAGAGAACAGCCCTATCCCTTTGTCGTCTTTTACGATACCCACAGGAAGAGATGGGGTGGCCCTATTCTACTCCACCGGGTTATACTACTGCAGCGCCACCAAGTGAGTTACTTTCGTAACACCAATCTAAGAATCCTCACTAATCAACTTCAAACTCATTACTGATGAAAACCGCATCAAA
Organism: Eilema depressum; assembly: GCA_914767945.1. Lineage (NCBI taxonomy): Eukaryota > Metazoa > Arthropoda > Insecta > Lepidoptera > Erebidae > Eilema > Eilema depressum. The sequence goes on along the minus strand of OU612031.1, from coordinate 18,468,194 downwards.
ATCGTACGAGTAGTTTTAGTTTTTACTGCAACGCCCTCTGATGAGCCCATCAACATTGTTTGCACAAACAACCTCTCATCTACAAAGTCCAAACGTATACACCTTCTCCATACCGCCGCGGTTAAATATCTCTGTAATGATAAAAAAAAATCCCTACTAATATTATAAATGCGAAAGTAACTCTGTCTGTCTGTCTGTCTGTCTGTCTGTCTGTCTGTCTGTCTGTCTGTCTGTCTGTCTGTCTGTCTGTCTCACTTTTACGACTAAACCGCTGAACCGATTTTGATGAAATTTGGTATAGATTAGACCTTGAGAAAGGACATAGGCTATGTTTGGTCGCGATAACCGACATCCATGCGGGCGGAGCCGCGGGCAAAAGCTAGTACTTCATAAATTACACGTTTACATATATTTTTTTCATAATTTACACACCTATAAAGGCACATAAATTCCATGAATAATATAATACAAAAAATTACTATCAAAAAATTTGTGATACGTAATATAAATGGAATATTTATGCGCTCGCGGTAAACGTTCCCAATGGAAATTTAACAATTCATGCAGCTGTTGTAATGTCGTTACCCTGTCCGAATCTTTCATAACATGTTTCTGGAGCATGTCCCCTGCGAGCCCGGTGGGGTTGAGGCCTGCCGATTATACCTACCCTGCTGGGGTTATACCCAAATGTTTTTTTGTCAACCTCTCTTGAATCTTCTGAATACGATCTTTACATATTTTTATTGAAATAAAACATTTTTTTTTGGGATTTTATCGCGATTTATATTCGTGTAAACTTCCGATAATATTACATTCATCCGATAATACAACAATAATATTTTAATGGTTATTATTGCTAATATACTTTCTATTTGGACACGCTATCAATAGCCGCACCATTAAGTCTTGGAATTCCTTACCAGTTCACGTGTTTCCCTCCTCCTACAGTCCCGGGTCCTTTAAGCGGGGCGTGAAAAAGTATCTGATGAGGCCGTCAAGCTGAGTGCCGCTATTGTAACATGGTACGTGTCTGTAATGGTGACCCTCTTTTCAGAGACTCTACCTTCAGCTTACCATCAGGCGAGGCGAAGTCAAATTGACATGTCCTATATAAAAAAAAGCTATCTTCATTTCTAATGGCAATATTCTAGTAAAAACACCACTGAAGTTTTCAAGTGATGCTCGAAAATTTAAAAATATAAAACAGACAAACGGAAATATAATTTTGGGTATCGGTATCGCTCTTAGAATAATGACAATATTTATTTTTTTAAATAATGCTATGTAAATTTTTCACCTCGTGACGATTTTATGAAAATTATTCTTAGCCAAAGTAAAGAAGAATTAAACAAAGACTGGTACACAACATCTTATAACTTGCTCGTACTTCCAAAATTTCCACAATAGAAACATTTCCACAAAATGTAACAGTAAATCTGTCGTATTTGCGCTCGCCAATGATAGACGATGCGACAATCAGTACTTAAGTTCCGTCACTCCCTTCTATACTAATTTGACATTTCTATGACAGTGACGAATGGACTGAATGACGTTTCGGATGTCTCTCAATTTTTCACTTTTTTCACCTTAATCGTATTGTTAAGAAAATATAAAAAAGATGTGGCTTTATTAGGCTTATTGATTGCTTCAAGAATGATTTGTTCAGGTTTATTCTTATTTAGTCTTTCCATGAGTGCAGGCCTTTGAGGGACAATTGGGGTTAGGGTTAGCAATCATAATAGAAAAAGGCGGCTCAGCCTCCCTAGACAAGTGGCAATTCGTTGCTCGGCGTATCATGGAATAGAATGATGAATGTATGAGATTTGACGTATATGACAGGTGTCAACGAATGTCACAACCGTTAAATCCTATACATTCGTCAGGAGGGCAGGGCGGCCACGCGCCGTGTTTCCTTGTCACACATATCCCGGTCGCCAATGTTGGCAGCCAAGACTGGTCGTGGTCTCAGGGACATCCGTTTTCTACTTAGTTCTGCAATCAAACAGCAGATGTGACGAAAGACCGTACTGTTTTATTCGATTCGAGTCTAACATACCCATCTCATCTTTAACTCCAGTTGAAATATCCTTTTTTTGTTAGGTGCGGAAATCTGCACGGCTCCCGCCATAATCAGTGGTTTTAATGTTCTCGAACCGATGAAAACCGCCCGGCCCAGCTGACCCAGGGCCATCGTAGTTCCTTTTAGGGTTAGCATGTTCTGAGAGACAAAATAAGTATAAAATCGAGTAGTTTTTCTAGCCTAATCTATGAAATCTGTTCGTTAGTTATTTTGTAGCAAACGGTACACTCGTGTAATACCGCCATTAAAATCTCGTACGTGCGCCTAATGAACTGCTTAAACTAAATAATTAATAAGTAGTATTATTAAATACCAGTTATCTAGATTTCATTTTAGTCCGCTCCTACGTAAACAGTCCTACATAACGATTATACTCATTGAAAGTATTAGAAACAATAATATTATTATTTCTAAAACTATTTGAAATAAACTATGTAGCTTTCAAACTTTACTATCCATACTTATATTATAAATGAGAAAACAACCATGTCTTTGTATGCTACGTGTTCAAATCTAAACCACTAAACCGATTTTGATTAAATTTGGTATAAAATAAAATAAAAAAATAGACTGAAGCATGTAATAGGACATAGGCTATTTTTGGTCGCGATAACCTAAATACGGGTGGAGGCACGGGCAACGGCTAGTTTGCCTTAATATCAACGTATATTAACGCAATTACAGCATAGGTATTTAGGTACTTACCTTTGAAACGCAGTCAGCCTAAAGACCAATGCAACTTGGTCGAAGCATCAGGTAACTCAAAGGTATATAATGGAATAATATCTACCTATTACGGTTAACTGGATTATACCTATATATGATCTGGTTGTATTAGCTTACTATCTGATTAATACAGTTCATATCTAGAACACATAAGCAATATATTACAATACACACAATCTCCAATCCAATCTTGCTTTACGATACTAACACAATAACTATAAAATCTGATAAAGGGCATAATCTTATTAAGCACCTAGTTTGCAGCAGACCATTAGCTATGATTGATAGGTTGTATACTATTTTGTAACTTAAATATATCTACAAATAGTGGAGAAATAGACGTAGGTAAACGGAAACGTTTGGGAGTAGAGAGAGAACGAAAAGGAAGGGTATAGATTGTGCGGTGTAAGTTTATTTCAAACTAAACTTATAATAATTAGAATCAAAAATTATTCTCTATTAATATTATGTGTAAAATTGTAGTCACGAACCCACGATATTTTACATTTGCATTTTTTAATTATTATCCAGCTTCAATATTACACTTAAAATTACTTTTGGAACATTATTGTAGCTATACAACCCAGCATGGGTATTATAAGAGCCTAGTATTCACACTGCCACTGTGTGCTAAAATTGTTATTATTTTGATGATAGTCAAGGCGATATCAAGTAGTCCTTGTTCTTTATTGTGGCCTACGCTGTGTCTCGTGAATACGTCACATGAAGTGGTCGGATCGCGTAGTATGTACAAACTACAATGGGTAACATAAACTTTGCTACAAACTGTTAGTCAAGTGAGGCAATCTTTAATTGCATCCCAAACGATATTTGTCAACGCTTTAATGTTTCTGTCACCAATCGATTGTTCGCGACGTGTGATTAGCGATATCCCGTAATTTAGAGATATCTCGTAATTCAGAGATACAATCCAATGGGTTGTTGCGTGTTATTAATTAGACGAACTGTTTAGCTGTTTGAACGCGAATTTAATTGAATTTGGCGGAATTGGTAAATTTGTATTTAATCACAAAATTTGATTAGTTGCTTAATTCGATACATTGTGCGGATCTAACAGGTTATTGCGCGTCAAAGCTGTAATTTGTATTGGATATAACTCTCTAACTGAAATTTAGTTTGAAGCAGTGACGTTATATGCAGATACATAATTATATTTATTAGTTTAATGGCAATATATAAATAATAATAATAAATAAATATTCTTCAACATTCTGTGTTTAAACTATGTGTAAAAATTAAGCGTCTCGCCATTAAACGTCACAATTTGGTGTGTAAACAATTTATACATCCATTATTGTATAAATAAAATAAAAAAACGAGAAAAAATAACATTCCAATTTCATAAAAAATGCCGAGAATATCTTGAAATACAATCATCAAGAAAATGTATAATGTAGTCTCACTTGTATCGTAAAAGAGAATAACCACCACAGATTAATTTAGATTTTTTTTTAGAATTTGAATTGAATTTAGATTCCATTCCCGCAACCCAATCAATCAATCAATTAGCCTATTGCAGTCCACTGCTGGACATAGGCCTCCCGCAACCCATGGGATCCTATTTGCGGGAATATGTTGTTTCAGGCTGTAATCTATTCGTGTCCGTGTGCCAAATCTCAGCCAGACCGGCTCATTTGTTACAGCGCACAGTGGATCGTTTCATACAAGCTAGACGTCGGAAATTCTAATTATATTTTAAGTATTTTTATTTATTTATTTCCTACGTATTTACGTAAAATATAACAATAAAAGTGATCTTCAATACGTATTGATAATATACTCGTTCGCACTAACTTTGCCGCTATCGTAGAGAAGGAGGACGGGACGCGGCTTACAAACTTAGCGCGAACGGGTAGTTATTTAGTCCATTGGGCTTACCTATTAACTTATCATTGGACAATCATGAGAATGATGATGAATGATGAGAATTTCAAGGAGTCAAATAATGGTTAGTCACCTTTCTTTGCGAGATCCTGCGAGATCCCGTCAACTTCCATATTCGTGATAAAACAATATGATGCAAACTCGTGCGAAGTCAAACAATGACTGATTTTTAATTTAGAAGGTTGGAGCTTTAAAATAAGCTAGGTACTGTAGGGACACCAAGGTATACTCATATTTAGATTCTCTGTTAAAGTTAAGAATTGGGATTTTTTTAAGGTATAAAATAGGTTCAATTCAATATTTTTTTCTACGAGAACTAAGTGGATTAATAATGTAAAAATCCATAAATAGAAAGTACATACCTTCATTAATATCCTCAATTTTTTGTTTCACGTTCACACACTCACAACTTATAAAAATCAGTCACAACAAAGAGACACAAAAATTGCAAAATAATTATTTTTTCAAGTAACTTACTTTATAAACTTTTCTACCGTCATGCTTAATAACGGCGTGAGGGTAGATCATTAGTAATATTGTTTTTGAGGTCCCTGATTATCTGTAAATCATTAAGACTATAAGAAAAAGCTTAATTAAGTAATGAATTTCCGATGTCTAGCTTGTATGAAACGATCCACTGTGCAGCGTGATTGAATAGTAAACATCCAAACATACAAAAATCTTCACAAACTTTCATAATATCAGTAAGATTATTTTTTAATGCCATTTGAGCCATGTAGCTTCATATTTTATACAAAGTGCCTCAAAGTTCAACTTTAAACTCCTATTATTAAATCTAACTCAGGACGATAAACACATTTATGTATTTTTAAGATGCCAGACGCATTAATTTTCAGGCTACATTATAATGAATTTATTCAAGGATTAGACCGTTCTTACTGCTAACATTTCATTTACTAGGTACTTAAACATTTTTGCATTTATGTTGGGACAGAAAGGAGAGAAGACTTGATATTTAAACAGTATTATATAACAAAATTTGGGTGATAAGATATACCTCTGCCTACCCCTTCAGGGATTTACAGGCGTGAGTATACAGGGTGGAAGATTTTAACCTTACCTGGAGGGAAAGTTCTCTAAATACTGGAGATGCCGAATTTCGCTCAAAGAAAACATTCCTTTATTTTTAAAAAGAAATAAAACTGCATTCATAGATATTTAAAAATTCGCTTGCCACACCCGGTAATCGAACCAACTAAAATCCGAAAAAATAACATTCTGTATTTTTATGACATTAATCAATAGTATAAATCATAAGGATCAAATCTGTCCAACAAACATGGTTAATTAAATGAAAGGAAATCCCTGAAAACTCAATTTTCAAATTCGATTTAACAAAATAGAGAACTTAACTCAAGGATCCATCACCTATCATATTAAGAATAAAATTCCATATTTAAATTACTTGTCCCTGTTTTTCATGGCTGGCCCTCACTGGCGAGCAGGGGTATTTACTCTCTCGACTCAAACCGACTAAAACCGCATGCCGTCTCAGGTTAATTCAAAAGTCTCAATTAAACTATTATAAGACGAACCAATAAGGCAATTCTCTCGCCATCTCCGTTGCCCAGGGTGCGATGCGGTGTACCACGAAGTGCTTTCCAAGCCCAACCAACTATACCTCGAGACACGTATCTTGGACCTAAATCGACATAACAGTAGCGTCGCCGTCGGTAGCTTAGTGGTTAAGGAGTCAGCCTTACGATCGAGAGATCCCGGTACGAATCCTGACCATTACACTACAGATGTGAACCCACTCCTAGTACAAGTAATTTAGCTTGCTTGGGGGGGTTAACAGGAATATTAGTAATTTCGGTTACTAATATTCTTTAAAAAAAAAAAATCGGGAGACTTGACTACCTCATGCAGTTACACAATAACGTTACATTCTAAATCGGAATCAAAGTTTAGTCATTTAGTACTCATTTTACTAAATAAATGGCGTTATTGTTGATAAGGTATGTGATGGCACGTTGAGCAAAAGTACTGTATCTGTTGGAATGGAATTTATAAGTTAAGATTTTATTAACTTCCTTTCATTTAATTTACCATGTTTATTAGAGAGTTTCGATCCTCATGATTGACACTATCGATTGATGCTATAAAAATACAGGATGTTATTTTTTTGGAATTTAGTCAGTTCGATTACCGGGCATGGCAAGGGAATTTTCAAAAAACAATGAATGCAGTTTTGTTTCTTTAAAAAAATAAAGGAATGTTTCCTTTGAGTAAAATTAGCTATCTCCAGTATTTAAAGTACTTTCCCTCCAGGTAAGGTTAAAATCTTCCACCCTGTATGTTTATACTTATGTATTATATAACTTTCCTTCCTTTGTGTGCTTGTGATTATTTTACATCTATGGAGCAATGAGCAATTTTTATATAATTAAAGTACCTAGCAAACAATTAGATTCCCCATTACTTTATTTATTTATTTATTTATTTAAAACTTTATGCACATGACAAATGTACAAAGGCGGACTTAATGCCAAAGGCATTATCTACCAGTCAATAATTTCTAAATTATTCGTAGGCATTCGTCACGCCTTAAAATGTTCAATAACAGGTCTAATTGCAATACTTCGATATCGCCAATGGGTTGTAGAGGTCTTATGGCAGTCGCTTCACGAAAAAATCTAACTTCAGTGCAACTGAAAAAGCGGACCCCGGACTTCGAAGTGAAAGGCTTCGGATGCGGCCGCGACTACGCAAAGATAATGATGAATAAATATTTATTATTGTTTCTATACTCGGTATTTTTGATAAAAGCATTGTAATAAACTTGAGTTTTGCAGATTTTTCAAAAAGACGAACAAAATGTCGTAGAGGTAAATACATAATTATTACTACAATGATGTAGGTATATCTCGGGACACGTATCTTGAACCTAAATCGCGACAAAAACGAGGCCCAAGCACCCGCGGATTGCTTTGTAAAATTCTATGCTTGGTGAATTTCAGTTAATCCACCGCAATAGCACCCCTTACTATCCTAAAAACGTGTACTGCGCGTAAAGAGCACATTTTGATCACACTTTAGGTTCAAGATAAATATCTCCCGAGTAAAAGTAATAACCATAGCCTTTTCCTAAAACGCAATAATACCTATAAACACATTTTTAATTCCCATCAATCAACAAAATCTCATTTAAATAGCTACTTCACTAATCAAAAGTTGAGCCAACATCTCTAAGGAAGGCACAATCAAAAGAAAATTAACGTGGCTACCTTTTTACAATTCCAAATGGAAAAACTTTTACTGAACCAATTTTTCGGTCGCTAGGGACACACTTGGATTAATTAGGACCACGGAGCTAGTTCCACTTCCAACCTTATGATTGGACCTTCTGGGGGACTCGGTTCCAACTTAAACAAGATTTTTTGGGTAAACAGTCAGGTCCCAGGAGGCAGCACAAACTTAAAGAGTTTTGCTTTTGTTATATTATTAATTTTCCCTTTTTTCATAGAGTTATAGGGTTCTGTGCCACAAGAGGAAACAATGAAACCCTCATAGCATCACTTCGTTGTTCATCTGTCTATCTGTGAAGACCTTTTACTCAGGAATGCGTGAAGGGATCAAGATGAAATTCTTATCAAAACCTACATAAGAATCTCGTTCATTAATTAGTAAGTATACTGGCTTACATGTGCTATCGATCCTATCCACAAATTGGGTGTGCAGTCAGCATCAGATCAATCTTGAAACCAAAGCACTCAAAATGATCTTGACACCTTGATATATTCCCTCTACCTGTTGACAAGTTGTTAATACAATTTAAATCAATAAAACAGTTTAGCTTACTCTTAATACCTTAGTATTAAGATCATTCTGAGACTGAATAAACAGAAAATAAATACAGCACTACCAACGCTAGGTCCCAATCAGCATACCAACAATTTTCTCCAAATGTCCCAACTGTAAACTTGGGCCAAACTAGTTGTGTGTCCCAGAAACGTATAACGAGTTGTAAGAAGGCACGTACGAGTTGCGAATAAGTTTTTGTTCGTTACTTCTTGTAAACGGTGCATCGAAGAGTTCAAGTTTTAGTTAGAATAGCTGTGATGCAGCAGGATGTGATTATGTTATTGCATATTAGTTGGATTAGAAAAGTGATTACGGCAATGGTGTATTAGCATTTAATCACGATATTAAAATAAAAATTCGGGGGGAATCGAGGATGGTGGAATCGTGACTAACCCGGCACGGCGGTAATACCACGTTGAGGTTGATTTACATCAGACAACCGAATGCTCATGCTCATTCTATCCCCTTTACGTCAAATTATATTGGTGAAACAGTGACAGACCATTCGTTCGTTGTTTTTTTAGGGTTCCGTAGCCAAATGGCAAAAAACGGAATCCTTATAGATTCGTCATGTCTGTCCGTCCGTCTGTCTGTCTGTCCGTCTGTCTGTCTGTATGTCCGTCCGTATGGCACAGCCACTTTTCTCCGAAACTGTAAAGCCTATGCTGTTGAAACTTGGTAAGAAGATGTATTCTGTGAACCGCATTAAGAATCTCACACAAAAATAAAAAAAAAGCATTAAATTTTGGGGGTCCCCATACTAAGAACTGAAACTCAAATTTTTTTTTTTCATCAAACCCATATGTGTGGGGCATCTATAGATAGTTCTTTAAAAATGCTATTGAGGTTTCTAATATTTTTTTTTTCTAAACTGAATAGTTTGCGCGAGAGACACTTCCAAAGTGGAAAAATGTGTGTGTCCCCCTCTAACTTCTAAAATAAGAGAGTGATAAATCTAAAAAAAAATATGATGTAAATTGCCATGCAAACTACCACTAAAAATTGGTTCGAACGAGATCCAGTCAGTAGTTTTTTTTTTTTTAATACGTCATAAACCTCAATTCTCGCCTTTGCTACTACGGAACCCTTCATGGGCGAGTCCGACTCGCACTTGGCCGATTTATTTCTTATGTAAACGCTGAAAATAAGGTTTCGTTTACACTTAAATATTAAGAAAGAATGCTATTGTTTTAACTCTAGCTATATGTTCGCTTGTTCTAAATCCACATTTAGACAGTGTAATTTCAAAGGAAGTCATCTCAAAACCGGAGATAGCCCAGGTTCAGCCGAGGTGCCAAAAAATGTCATAATGGTTCACCCTACACACCGGCTATGTGAGACCGGACCTACGACTGCAAAGAAATCTTTGCCCCGCAGTAAAGTAGGTACCGCTTCGCACTGTTAAGCACTCCAAGTTTTTTGAATGCCAGCTTGACCTTGTCCTCCAAGTATTTTATGGTACCGGGCATCGCTGGAGGTGTCGTACTCGGAGAGATGGTAAGTTTCGTATTCAGGAATTGTGGCGCTATAGTAAATGGGGTTTTCTGTGTAATAGTCTATTTATTTATTTTATTTTGGGCATGTCAATTTGACCTTGCCTCTCTTGATGGTAAGCTGAAGTCAAAGTCTCAGAAAATAGGGTCACCATTATAGACACGTACCATGTTACAATGGTAATAATAGTAAGATAAAAAATAAAATAATAACAAACAAGAAAAATACTAAACTTTACAGATCAAACAAATAATACACCAATTACTACCAGAATACCGGAGTTGTTAAACAATATAAGAACCAAAATCATGATAATATCGGACCCCATCGGGCAAATAACTAACTTTGGGCAAGACAACACACAATTACGTACAAACTGACACAAGGCCTAACTCCAGTAGGTGGACGGAATACGAGATTTATTGATTCCCAAACGTACAAAATGCGAGACATGGCTGTTCGTAGCCAATACGTTTCCAATTACTGAGCAGAAGTTCTGAGAAAGTCCGACTTGGATCTCGCCTAGTTAAGACTTACTCTATCTAGTTTTGTTTTTAATGACTGTTGAGTTTGGATTATGACTTCGCGTTATATGAAAGACTAGCTGTCCCGGCGAACTTCGTATCGTTTTTTTTCAACCCCCGTGAATTTTTGATCCCGTTCCCGCTGCACCTATTTTCTCATCTTTAAACCTTCCCTGGACATCCACAAATATTTCAAGACTAAAATTAGTCAAAACGGTTCAGCCGTTCTTGAGTTATAAAATAACAACGAAAAGTGGCATTGATTTTTTATATATATAGATTACATAAATATACATATACCTACATAATATTCATCAGTGACAAGGGGTCCTTTAACCCGATTCCTCCTTCGGGTCGTATGGTGCATAACAAACTAGATCCAGGAAATTTTATTTGACTAGCTTCCCGTTTTGGCACTTCACTTTCACACACAAAATTTTCACACCTGTAAAACCTCCATTTCCCTTATTATATTTTCGGTCCCGCGTAATAATATAAAGCGAGCTTATTACCATCAAGTGGCCCTATCCCTCACCTTAGTCGTCTTCTAGGACATCCATGGTCATTGATGAGGTGGCCTTCTACTCCACTGGAACTAGTATAAAAAATAGAAAGAATAACAGCATAAACCACTATAAAACACAAATCAACAACACCCACACATCAGAACATACTATCCCCACAATATCTACCAATAAATCCATTAGAACAGAAACACAACACCAAATATAATACAAATCGAGAGGTTTGCGGCGCATCCCAAGGACAGTGACGTCACAGGAAGTCTCCACTCCCCGCGCCACTCCGGCCCGGACAAACTTCCGGTACGAGCGACGCCCGGAAACCGGATGTAGTATCCCATTCGGAAAAACTCGACGCCGAGTCTTAGCCTATTAGATAGTTCTTGTACAGTCCTGCCTTTATTGGGTGGGATAAGGGTGCTAACTTATGCGAGATTTTTTGTTATAATAAAAACGTAGTATGATTTCTTTGATTTTGTGTTTCATGTTTTTTTATAATGTCAGACAGACAGATTTAAACATGCAAATAACTCATGTACTTAGATATAAAAATTTTCATGTACCTATTATTTTATTTTTTATTTAGTTATTTTTTTTTTTTTTATTAAAATATTTTTTTTAAATAATAATTTAATTTGCCGTCAGCTTACCATCAGGCAGGCGAGGTAAGTCAAATTGACGTGTCCTATATAAAAAATAAAAAAAGTAAGATTGAAACATTCAGAATAATGCAAGCAGATATAATTATGTAGGAGTATAAATTTAATATTTGAATACCCTATTTTATTCGTGCGGAAATCCCCTCGGACCCCCATAGATATAGTCTTCGGTTTCAAAGACCCCGTTACTAAAAAAAAACGAGATTAAATATATAATTACCTGGAAAAAAAACCTGAATTTATCTTAATGAACTGTTTAAATTAAAACATAATTACTAAACAGTTCACTACGATGACAATAATATTCATTATAATTCCTCATCACAACACTATTAGAAGTATAATAATCCAATACATTAGGCAGGATATACTACCTAATTACCAAAATCACAACTCATCATTTTGTTGAGTGACGTCACGTAATTGAATTGTTGATTCTGCTAAATAATCTAAATTGATTAACTAAATTAATCGAATGGATTTACTTGATTGTGATGAAATGACAGGCAATACTCAAACTCAGGTATCATTTTTTGAAACTGATATAACAAATTAAATACCGAATTTCTATGGATAATGGGGTCTTTGGGGTCTCTCATCTATCTCACTGATCTATCTCACCTGGAGGGTGGGCTCCAGAGGTCTAAAAAGGCCACTTTATTAGAATCGTATTAGGATAATATTTCGTCATGCGGCGATATATTCGAAATTTGAATCTGCTTATTAAATGAATTATTGTGAATCTGCTCATAATATGAGTGACCATTATAAGAATTTCATAGGAATCTATTGAGATCTACTGGGAATTCATAAGTTACTTATTTTAGTGAAATCGCTCAATGTGGCCTTTTTAAAACTATTTATCTATTGAGAAATGAAAACTAAATAAAATCTGAGACCATAACTGCTAAAAAGTATCCGAAGTCTGGCTAAAAGTAAAAAGCGATTTAATGCAAAACTAACTTTGTCTCTCTGTTACACTTTCACGCCTAAACCACTGAACTGTTTTAGATGAAATTTGTTACATAGATAGATTAGACCTGGGAAAGGATATAGGCTATGTTTGGCGGAGCCGCGGGCAACAGCTAGTATCAAAGATATTATGTCATTGGCTAGTAACAAATATATCGCGATAGAATCCGTTAATAAGTAGCTTTATTTCAATGAGTGAGATTTGCGTGAACTTCAGACAGTATCAAATATATATTTGCTGTTACATTAATTATATTCTACGTACAATTTACAACGCTTATGTTGACGTACCATGTAATTTTTACAATGCCTGTGTAGCTTTCAATACATCTGGTGTCGATAATGACTTCCCTCGGGGAACTATTACGATAACTACGCTTTACCATATTCATCGACCGGTGTAAGAAATAGTGTGAAAATTGTTATAGGCTATTAATGTATAACGAGTTATAATAGCAGAATAAATTGTGGGTGTTAAAAGATAAATATGATTGGATATGAATGCAATCTATTCTTCATTCAAAGCTCTTAAGTTAGTACATTGCAGTCTGAGGTACCTTTTCCTAGTTTTATTGTTTTTTTTTGGGAGCGACTGCCTTCTATCCTCCCAACCTTGAGATAAAAGCCTTGTTCATTAATCACCAGGTTTACGGGCTTGCTGAAGTTGGCTTGAAAGTATAAAGTCAACTCGTCATTGGATCTCAAGGTCAAGTTGAGACCCAACGACACATCAAATACTTAAATACACAATTTTGTTTTCTACTGTTATTAAGAGCATTGTTTATAGTCAGATTCCTGTTCATGTCCCTGTTCCTGTCTTCAATTAATAAGTTATCGATTTACATAATAGAAAAATGCTAACCTTAAAAAACTATGAGCAAAGGCGAAACCTATTGTTACATACACGAAACACGCTATTACTAAGAAATGCCTATACAAGGCAAGAAATCAATACTTAACTACTTTATTAGTTCATTCATGAACTATGTATTATCCAACACAAATATTATTATGGTTCAAAAGCTTAATTTAGTTGTTACTAGGAGTTACCCGGGTTTTGGCACTACAGCCTATGCTGGAACACCGTGTGAGTCCGTGTGTCTGTCAGTCAGTTGGATTCTGATATAACCACCTCAACGTTAACCCCGTTGGGTTTTTTTTATACCACTTAGGTGGCAGACAAGCACACGGCCCACCTGATGGAAAGTGGTTACCGTGGCCTATGGACGCGTGCAACACCAGGGGCGTCACACTCGCGCTGCCGACTCTAAAGAAACCTTCTAATGCCCTTCTTGAAGTGCCCCATATTGTAGTCGCTTAGGAAAACCACCGCGGGGAGTTCCTAAAGGGGTTTCTACAGAGGAAAAAAGTACATCATACTTTTATTACGGACGACGAGGTAGTAATGGGTATTCTTCAAAAATCTACCAAGTAACGTGTATTAAGAGTAGAGGTTCACTGTAGTCATACAGGGTGAGATTTTTTGCTTCATTTTTCAATAAAATTTTCAACAGGTTCGGCAGCGCAAATGTCACGCCTCTGGTATTTCACACGTCCATAGTCCTCGGTAGCTTTCCATCACGTGGGTCGTGTGCTTGTCCTCCACCTAAGTATTATAAAAAAACATATAATACTAGCTGACCCGGCGAACATATTTTCGGCCCGCGTGGTATTCAAATCCCGTTCCCGCTGCACCCTTATCACTTAGGGGTATGAAAAATAGATGTTGGCCGATTCTCAGACCTACTCAATATGCTCACAAAATTTCATGAGAATCGGTCAAGCCGTTTCGGAGGAGTACGGGAACGAACATTGTGACACGAGAATTTTATATTTAAGACTAGCTGCCCCGGCGAACTTCGTACCGCCATATTTTCGGCCCGCGTGGTATTCAAATCCCGTTCCCGCTGCACCCTTATCACTTAGGGGGATGAAAAATAGATGTTGGCCGATTCTCATAGATGCCGGATAAGCACAAAAAATTTCATCAAAATCGGTCAAGCCGTTTCGGAGGAGTTCGATTACGCACCCCGTGACAGAAGAATTTTATATATTAGAAGATCTTATCTGAGTTAAAGACCTTATTGAAAAGGCGTCTAGCAACAGAGCGATATAGTAAGAGAACCAGTCTAAACATCCATTTTGTCGCAAAAAGGTGGAATTTACCTGTCTTGTTAGTTCCCTGATTACATCACGTATCGCAGATACATTCTTGTTAAAGGCCCGTATAAGGCGTGAATGTATTATAGGAGATGGAGCTGATTCTGAACTTATTTCTGTACGCGATTAAGATTGTGTGAAATGGTTTTGCAGCTTGTAACTTAAAGGTACGTTATGATGAACCAGGTAAAAAATGCACCTATGAGAAATTTGAACGAGAAGATATATTTTATTACTCAATCACGCGCAAACGGGGGAACGAACTCTGCTTATATTTGGTATCGGGAGGTACAGGCATATATTATAAATTATAGTTTGAAAGAAAACTTAAGGTACCTATAACCTATTCCTGGATTGGATTTGTGTGAGTTACCTAATGACATTAAACTATTTTTACGACGCGTTTTAGTCGTCATTACTGTGTCTATAGCGTTAGTATGTAGTGTAAGTCTAACATACAGCTCATATTACGATTAAACAATAATTTAATACCAGTATGGTGTGCATAATTTACACCATAAAATAACACTAGACGCCATCTGACCGAACAATCTTTATTACTCCATGAAAATATCACCATATACAAGTACCTAGCCGGTTTACACCGTGGTGGGCGAAATAACACTCATTATGCAAATGGCTGCCGATTGAGACACAATGGCGCTTGATATTATAGCGAGGCATTAGCTAGTGGGCTTGCATGCTACTTTACAACTATATTATTGGTCTGGAATTAAGTTTTTTGGTCAATTTTGATCGCAAAAAATAAACGTCCAAGATGGCACTTGATGCACTGAGAGAATGCTATGACCTAGTTAGTTACTTGACACGTCTTGGACATTTTTTTAACGAGCGCAAAATCGCCACGAATATATCCAAGAAACGAAACTAACCGTATTTCTGTTTTCAACCCACTTTTTCAACCAAAGATTTAATAATAATAATTTCGTTTTCATCCCACTGCGAAAATGAATTCCGTTTTCAACCATCAATTATTACAGCTACGTTACCTATTAATCATGAACTCGCAGAATCAACAATTCGAACATTGAAAAATAAGCAACGACTATTAAAAATTGATACCGTTCCAATCTCAAACACAATATTATCTTAGTAAGCTCCGATCGAGCTCAGCGATATAACACGAGATCAATCGGTATACAAACCGTACATCGAAAAAAACCGTGGCGTAGTTATTCCAGTTTCATATATTCCGTATCATAACTCTGGCGGCAATATACACAGATGAAATCCATAGCTCTGCTGAACTGTAACTCATTTCCAATTGGTAGTAAAAAGCGAGCTATTTTTGGATTATGTAAAATCTGGAAAGGTATCATAAATTTTATGTCATATAGCAAGGGGTGTGTTAGGGCTTTCGGATATCTTCTCAAGGTTAGATACATCAGGAGATGCAGGGATTGCAGGTTTGATGTGACGAAACATCTCGCAATTTCGACATACCGACCTCGTTATAAGCTCCAGTGAGATGAAGCCCGAATGGGCTTCCGCATTCAAAACTCAGTTTTTTATTGCCAGGGAAGGTATAGGAAAGGAACATAGCACAAAAACAGGCAGAATACTACCAGAAGCAATTAAAGCAAAGCTCGTAACATTGGTTTTAGAGTGAGAAGAAACATTAAATTAAACATTAAGGTTAATTTTTTACCCGACTACGGCGAAGTCAAAGGAGGGTTACTCGTACAGGCTATGTATGTATGTATGTATGTATGTTCGTTTGTCCCCTCATAGCTCTTCAACTACTTATTAGAACTAGACAATTGAGGTATCGTTAGAAGCGTCTTGATCGTCCGCTGGTTATAGGCAATATCACGTGTTACTAAATCTAATATCGCCCTCTAGAGGTCATAAAGTACTGCATTAAAAAATAAACTTGAGATAAATAGACCGTGTTTGGCATCAAATTAAAGGGCTCAATTAACACATTTCAAATATGTATAAATTATTAGGTGTTGCTTGCCCCAAAATAATATAAATAAAAATTAAGTTTAAAAACTAAAACCCGACTACTATTTAATTTAATTTTCTACCATGACAAGATACTTCCTTTCCAGGCTAACATAGTCCAAGTCGCACCGTTCACTGGGGGTGCATAAAATAATACTCTTACAATGAAAAGAAAACTGTTCGGATAAATCGAAGGGAAGCAATGAATTTTTATGTACCCATTCGTAATACAAGAGATTTATGATGGATCTGCTCGCAACGCCACGGCGCCGCTAGTTGCGTTGTTTGTTTTGTAAATATCGGTTTGCATAATTATGAGAACTGTGTAGGTAATTCGTATATATGTAACTAGCTGACCCGGCGAACTTTTTTTCCGCCCGTGGAATACAGATCCTTTATCCATATTTTCTCACCGTTTAAACCTACCCTGGACATTCAAAAATATTTCAATTCTAAAATTAGCCAAATCGGTTCAGCCGTTCTCGAGTTTTAGCGAGACTAACAGAATTGCAATTGATTTTTATTAAACAGAAAATTGAAGAGTGTAAGTTGGTGAAATGGGAATGTTAGGTTGTATAGAGCCTCACCATCTTAGGAGCCCAGACGAACCTGACCAGCAAGCCAATGCATCTGCTTATTGACGCATGAGACACTGGTGCAGGTTTTCTTAGCGGTGGGTGGTTAAGCGGCAGTTGTTCCCAAAAAAGCTAAACAAAATCCTAAGGAGAAATGAGCTTGACCCTGGATTCCGAAGAAAAAGCCTCCCAAAAACAACACTAAGATGATGAAAATGATGAACAGCAATGATGAATGCAATGTTAATCATCATTCATCATCATCATTTCAGCCATAGGAAGTCCACTGCTGGACATAGGCCTCCCCTATAGATCTCCAATAGGACCGGTTGGAAGCGGCTCGCATCCAGCGCGTTCCCGCGGCCTTAATGAGGTCGTCTGTCCACCTTGTGGGTGGACGTCCTACGCTGCGCTTGCCGATACATGGCCTCCACTCGAGGACTTTTCGACCCCATCGGTCATCAGTCCTCCGTGCTATGTGCCCTGCCCACTGCCATTTCAACTTGCTAATCCGCTGGTCTATGTCGGTAACCTTGGTTCTTCTACGGATCTCCTCATTTCTGATTCGATTTCGCAGAGAGACTCCGAGCATAGCCCTCTCCATAGCTCGTTGGGCTACTTTGAGCTTACTCATAAGGCCCATAGTGAGGGACCACGTTTCAGTGCCATAAGTCATCACTGGTAACACACACTGGTCGAAAACCTTCGACTTGAGACACTGAGGTATGTCGGACGAGAAGACATTGCGCAATTTTCCGAACGCTGCCCAGCCGAGTTGGATTCGGCGATTGACCTCTTTCTTGAAGTCGGACCTACCTAACTGGACTACTTGTCCTAGGTAGACGTACGAGTCAACAACTTCAAGAACCGAGCTCTCAACAGATATTGGGGTAGGTACAACATGGGCATTGCACATCACCTTTGTCTTGTCCATGTTCATTTTAAGACCCACCTGTTGAGAAACTCGGTTGAGGCCTTCGAGCATCGTGTTGAGATCTTCCATCGATTCTGCCATGACTACAATATTGTCGGCAAACCGGAGGTGAGTAATGTATTCGCCATTAATATTGATGCCGAATCCTTTCCAGTCCAGGAGCTTGAAGGCATTCTCCAAAGTGGCCGTAAACAGTTTCGGAGATATCACGTCTCCCTGTCTTACGCCTCTTTTCAAAGGGATCGCCCTCGAACTCTCATGGTGGCGTTATTATACAAACACTTCAACACTTCGATGTACCGATAGTCAATACGGCACCGCTGGAGAGACTCAAGCACAGCCCATGTCTCGACCGAATCAAAGGCTTTCTCATAGTCCACAAACGCTAAGCAAAGTGGCAAATTATACTCTTCGGTCTTCTGTATAACTTGCCGCAGCGTATGGATGTGGTCTATGGTACTGTAGCCTCTTCGGAAACCGGCTTGTTCGGAAGGCTGGAAGTCATCAAGCCTGCGCTCGAGACGGTTCCTAATGACCCTTGAAAACAGCTTGTAAACATGGCTCAGAAGTGAGATGGGTCTGTAATTCTTCAGTAAGGTATTGTCACCTTTCTTAAAGAACAGCACCACTACGCCTCTGTTCCACGCTTCTGACGTTATGCCCTCGAGGACGACGGTGTTAAAAAGCCTCTGAAGGACTTTAAGTACCGGTGTTCCACCCGCTTTCAGAAGCTCTGAAGTGATTCCCGTCGTCACCCGGTGCCTTGTTGTTCTTGAGCTGATTCAGGGCCATTCTAATCTCGTACAGGCTGATGTCCGGGATATCCTCGGTGAAGTGTCGGGTCAACTTGGCTCTTGGGTCGGTCGCCATGTTGCCAGCAGGATTAGCGACCGATCTCCTCCAAAACCTCAGCCTTGGTCGACGCTATACTGCCATCTTCTCTCTTCAGCTTAGTCAACTGGCTTTGCCCAACAGACAGGTTTCTTGCGAACACTTTGGAGCCTTTGTTCCGCTCGATTGTCTCTTTAATATGTTCAGTATTAATGAGACGTATGTCGTGTCGCAGAGATTTGGAAATCTGTCTGTTGAGCTGCCTATATGACTCTGCATCATTGGAAGACTGCAGTCGAAGTGAGCGTCGTTTAGCCATGAGTTTTTGGGTGTGATCGGAGAGTTTCTGAGGTCTATTTGAACGGCGGGGTCTGAAGTGCTTAGAGCCCACCGCTTGGACAGTTTCTACGAGCCTGTTGTTTATCTCGTCCACCGACGCAAAGTTTTCTAGGCAATCAAAGCGATTCGAAAGCTCAAGTTGAAAGTTCTCGGGGTTTTGGATTTGGGCACGAGTAGGTCGGAGTGTAGACTTCATCAGGCGGGACCTTTCGATTTTAACGTTAATACCCAATGTGCCTCTTACGATTCTGTGATCACTACCGGTTTTCACCCTGTGGATCACGGAGACATCACTGAATATTCGTTTCTCGTTGGTCATGATGAAGTCTATCTCATTCCTCGTGGAACCATCAGGGCGTATCCAGGTCCATTTCCTGTGCGGCGGCTTCTGAAAGAAAGAGTTCATCATAAAGAGTCCCTCTTTCTCCAGAAAGTCAGCCAGCCTCTGTCCCCGCGGATTCCGTTGTCCATGTCCAAATTGCCCCACTCTCAACTCATCATCGCTTTTCTTACCCAACTTTGCGTTGAAGTCCCCCATAACAACTGTGAAGTGGGTCTTAGACGTATGTATGGCCCTACTTACGTCCTCATACATAGTCTCCACTTCAAAATCTGAAAATCACAAACTAAACATGAATTTGTAAATAGGTTTTATATATTTTTGGGTCCTTTTCTTTATAATAAACTAAACAAATTACTAACCATACATAGCTTAAACTATTGGAACTGTAAGGTGTTAGTTGCAGAATACCTAGAGAAGCTAGATTATGCGGACACAGAGAAGCTACTAGAAATATTAAAGTAGGTAGCGATAAGCTGTAAATATAGATTCTTTTGTTTATATTGTTTATTTGAATGCAATGCGTAATTTTTAATTGAACGGACATAACCTGAAACACAGGTTTTTCAAAAACCTAGATCAGGTTGGTCGCAAATTGTAAATGCAAGTAATATATTTTAAATTCTATTTGTATACCGTATAATATGCAATGTTTTATTACACATTAACTCTTAATGTAGACATTATTAGCAGTAAAGTAGTTATATTTGACCTTATTTGTAAAACTAGTAATAATACAATGTACAGCCCTTCTGATAAATAAATAAATTATTATTATTATTATTATTAATTATTACTTCATCATCTGGGCGTGCCGAGGTCGGTGCGTATACCTGAATGACCTTCAGCGAATACCTCTTGGATATTCTGAGTATTAGGTATACAACCCTGCTCGACACACTTTCGATGGTAATGATGTTGTTAATGAGGGATCTGTGAACGAGAAAGCCGACACCACCTTGCGACTGCTGGTCGCCTTCCCGGTAGTAGAGCAGGTTGCCGGATCCTAGGGTTATCGTGTCCTCACCCTCTCTACGGACTTCAGACAACCCCACAATATCCCAGTGCAACCTACTCAACTCTTCTTCCAGCTCAGCAATCCTCTCGTCAGTCCTCATCGTGCGTACGTTGTGTGTTACCAGGGCCAGTCGTCGTTTGGGGTGGTAGCCGGATCGCTGCCGGGGATTCTTAGCACCCCCTGCTCCGCCGTTACCCTGGCCGCTACCGGAGCCAGGGCTAGCGGAGCTGCCGGGGACTAGGGGCCTGGTCCTTTTTGTGCCTATCATTGGGGGAGTTTGCCCATAATCGCCACGCTGGGCAGGCGTGTTGGCAATCGCAGGACGTAGCTTCGCGGCGAGGATGCTGCTGCCCATCCTCGCCCTGTGCCATTTTAGCTACGCCGATTGTTAATACGCCATGGTAACCACTAACCATCATAAAGCCACATGATTTTTTACTCCCACGTCGAGCAAAAACCCTTTTTAATTCCTCTACCTACATCATTTAAAGAAAAATAGATCCAAATGGAATAAATTATTCAATTTGTCGTTCCCATTTTGCAAAGAACCTCTCTCTAGGATCCCTAAAAAGCCCTTGAAGCAAAAAATGTTGCCCCTTGTGTATTGTTAAGAGCAAAACGTTTAATCTAATCTCATCTAAACTAAGAGGCAGGGAAGGGCTAGTATTAGTTGGAAACATACGAGTCGATATTGTAGACGGCTCCGATTATGTTACTCCTCCAAATTATGTTACTTTTTAACTCGAAAACATAAAAAAAAATGTTAATTATTGGTTATAACTGACAATAAACGTAGTCTTCTTCTTCATCGAGTAAATGGAAATGGTCCATAAAATTGACTAGATTTTATAAGAATAAGAAAAAAACTAAGAACTTTTATTTCCGAGAATTATGGTAAGTTACAGCACAGGTACGGTACAGGTGTTGGGGTGATTAGGAGTATACAGCATATTCTGCCATTTGTGGCGTGCAAATATTAAATGTCTATTACTACGTAGTTGTACAGTATTTTCCCACATGCAATACCTTCACACATTATAAAATTGTATCCATAGTTGCATCATAGGCTAAATTCTGATTTGTCAATTTAAAAATTCAATTAATATTGTGGGATCGAGGAATTATCATAATAATTTAGTGCAATGTCAGTAGTTTTTGGTGGCTCCATACTTGGCCACTGCCCATTGCCCATTCCTCTCAATGATAATTAAAATATAAAAAGGACCTCTACGCAGTACATGTAAAAGGGCACAGTGAATACTTGGGACTGGTCTATATAGTCCCATTTTGCCATAATTTGCCTTGCAGCGGCCAACTTGGGTCCGTAGATAATTTAATTACCTTACCAGCTAGTCGGTACACCTGTTAAACCATACACAAGGCTCAGGTGCAGGTTTTTCTCCAGGAATCGGGAGAAATCGCTCACGAAAAAGTCAACATACCAATAAAAATAATAAGCAACAATAATCATTGCGTTCAAAGTTTGCATAATAAGTGCAACAGAGAAATCGCTATAATGGCGACTACTACTCGTCTTTTGAATGAAATTTTGAATCATTTATCATGCTAACTATTCAAATCGAGACGCAAGTTGTCAGAGCTGTAAGGGAAATAGCGCGGGTTCAAGTCCCGCCCGAGGTAGATTCACTTATTACTCGTCTGTTCACAGGTCTGTTCAAAATATATTCCCGTATATCCCTTGCCTCAGATCCCCAGGTGAGTGTTAAACGAATGAGGTTCCCGAGTTAAGTGTAACGGACAGATCGACAAATGGCTCGCGTCTGTGGCCCTCTCTTTAATTTCTCTGTTACCCATCTTTTCCTGTATCTTTCCTATTTTCTATCGATGTTTTACTAATGTTAATTATGGGTTCGATTTATTTTTAAATGAGGATGAAGTAGAAAAAAGCCGTTACATCAAATACCTTTGCTATAATGGCTTTTTATGTAAGAAATCTGTTCCAACTGTCTGGCGGGTAGAACAGGCCTAATAGGTGTCAATAGATTGGCTAATAATTTTTTTTGTGCGAAAATCCCCTCGGTTATCCGTCGTAGTTCGGTGGGAGCGGTTATGTCGAACTCGAACCGACTAAAACCGCACGCCGTGTTGGGTCTTCCGAGCGTAAGATTGTCTAAGACATATCCCTTGTACCCAGGCCGTTTCAGGGCCATCTTCGGGTTCGAGATGACTCCATTTCTTATACTCATCCTGCCAATATAATATTCATTGACTTGATGATTTTTACCACAGATTAATAAATAGTTACTACGTAACGTTGCTTTTACGAACGACTGTTGGTTTATTTCGGTTGACAATAATTTTATGGAAAACTTAATCTGAATCGACTTTCAGGAATCGCAATTCTAATTACATATTATGTATTCTTATTCTATAGCTTATGATTTTTGATATTAATTTATTCTCCACAGTAAATAGACATAATTAATATGCAGTAAAACACTAGTTCCATTATAGTATTCTGCCAGTAACAAAGTGACCTTGCTTCCAAAGCAACATACCTTTTGTTACCCACTTAATTTTGTTCCGCATCTAAACATTAGGCGAGTCCATGCGATCTCCGAGTGAGTCCATTTATCTTAGAGGCCTAGGGGCGTAATTTCTATACATTGTGAGAGGGATGGCCCTAATGTCGGTACCTTATCGTTTCTTTTGTGTATTTCGCTTTGCTGTAACTGGTGGGCGCACGCAAGCTCCCAGCAGTTGTTAAGGGTAGGTTCCGGTAGAGCGGCTTATTGTTCAAATATTTTAGAGAACATTTATTTTGTCTTTTTGAGTTGATTTATGAAGTACTGAGTGACTGACAAACTGAGTTTACAAGATAAATTTGAAAAGGGAAAGCAACTCAACGATATAAAATCAACAGATCTCAAGCCTCCTTGCTATGGAACCTCTAATCTTGGAAATTCTCACATGTTATAACGAATTGAGTCATAGAAAATAGTGATATTAGTCCTAATTGCAACCATAGCAGGCTTGTGCTACGGAGCCGGGTTAAGCTCTCCTATTCTATAACTTAATTCGATTTCTCTTGGCTTTTGCTGGAGCGACTGCTCTCTAACCCCCTCGATCCCTCTGCAGGTACGTGCTGACTGGTGCGCTTGACTTGATTCACGAAAGTCTTGGTGGTGCCTACACACAATATATTGTTTCTAAAATCCGTTTTACATTAATATATTTCAATCATTCATACCTCAATCGCAATCGCATCACAGAAACCAACCTCGCTCAATACAACCGGAGGTGACGCGGGCACCGTCGGTTTTGCGCGGGCTAAGTAAACTTCCGCTGCTGCCTACACCATTCTACACTGCCTTCACTGCCTTCACTGCCTTCACTACCTACCCCCGGCGGAAGCGACTTCTCCCATTCGCCGGTAACTGAGAGAACGTCCGCAATTATTTTGTGTATCGTTTCATCCCATTCTCTTTGATATCCGAACGTTCGGCTGTAATTGAAAAATCTTATTTAATTTTTTTTTTATTAATGGAATTCGTTTGGAGTTTGAAGATGTGATGGATTGTATGTATGAAACAATGGATATATATTGAAGTATGTATTTTTGACGTATATATAATACCTACTATATTATGCGCGATGGTAGGGCGTTCGTTCTGTCACGTCAGATTTTCTGCTCAGTGCCTTCTCAGTGCATTAAATTGGTTCGCATGTCTATTTTCAATCACCTGGGTAGTTTATTTATGGTAGACAAGCACAAAGCGCACCTAATGGCAAGTGGTTATCATGACATATAGACGTGTTCAGCACCAGAGGCGTTACACTACTGCTGCCGACCCTGAAGAAACCTTCTAATGCTCTTCTTGAACCCCATATTGTAGTTGCTTCTGTCTTCTATGTATGTTTAAAAAAAAGTGTGCTTAGGTGCATTCTAGAACTCATATATTATTGTTATTATGTGCCAGCAATAACTGTAGATAATTAAAAGCAATGTGTGGGTCTCGATAGTACATTTTGTGTGCTTCATTATTCACAATAATGTCGCAATAATTATAGCTTCACCTAATTCCGCCTAACTTAATTCATTTCACTTTCAACAAAACATTACAATCAAACCCAATTTATCGAACACCACCAGCAAAGAACCCAATAACTCTTTACAGCTAAGTTAAACGACGTTTTCTTAATCACAGTCATTAGATCGTCGCCAGCCGGTTAACCGAGATTAGTTACTTGTGAGTTGTGAGTTCACCGATCGAGGTGACAGTGTGACACAGCTGTTTGTGAATTATTCATGGGGGCCATTGATTTCTTGTTGACCAGTAGATTAGATCTGCAGCATCCGTTTCAAAATTGGTAACAACGGACCATATTGACAATGGAATCTACCCGTGTGTAGTGTAAAGCGTTTGATAGTTAAGTCAGAGGTTTTAGGTTCGAGTTCCGGTTTGAGCTAATATTTATATACTTTAGTTTGGATATTTCTATGCATTGTAAAATATGGATGTATTTATAGAATATGGATTAATGTGTTTATTGTATTTAGAGGGGCCGGGCCGTCTCAACCCATCAGCTGCCGGGGGTGAAGTAGCCTCTGGGATTGTCCCTCGCGCACCCTGACTGACCCAGCTCTCTCGGGTGTGGGACTACGGTGGCGTCCCCATCTTTACCCAAAATACGCACTCAACGCGCCGCCATCTCGGTCTGCTTTGGCTGGGGTGACAGGCGGCTTCGCCTGTCCCACTATTCCGTCCATATAGCCAGGATAACTGGAGAGACCATGGGAGGTTGATGGGATGGTTCCCCTCAGGTCAGCGTTCATAGAGGACGGAGGCTATTCAACGGCCTCCGACGCCCGAGTCGCCTTCGCCTTAGAGACGGGAGGGACTTAAGTCTCCTCCGGCCCCGCTCCCTCGCCTCCTTCTCGAGCATTACTTGCTCGCAGAAGGAGCACACAGCACGTCGTATACCACTAACTACTTTTTCCGACATACCTATACTAAAGCAAAAGCTATGTGATTCTTGGCTGTTTTATTATACCCAAGAAAACTATGCAGTCAAAAGCAATAATAATATATCCGCAAAAGCCGTTCGATTTCCAGTCATGCATTCCTAATTTTTCAAACTTTATGTGCATATTACAAATCAATATTCACTTGTTAGGGAACGTGAGGGAATCTACATAATATCTAAAAGTTTTTAACGTTCTTCAAGTTTTGTTAGGTTTGCCCACCCCCCTGGCCTATCTTCTTTTCTTAGGAAGACCGTATGTGGTATCGCGGCGTTTATAAGTGGAGGTTACTTTTTTTTCCTATTATAGAGAATATTTATTACTATTTGTTTATGTAGACAAATAGTAATAAATATTCTAGGATATTCTATGCTGACTCAAAGTAAACATAGCTTTACTTGCTTGTGATATGGACTATAGAATATGGATAGACATACCTACTTCAGGGATTTGTTTTAACATTCAAACCAATATTAAGTAGATAAATCTATGCATATAATTTACACTGATAGGGAATCTGCGTCCTCTGATATAGCAGTAGAACATTCTGCCATACGTCACAGAAGTCGTCAAATAAATTAAACTTCGTCAATTTTAATTATCAATAAACTACCGACCTTAGTGTGGCAAAGCGATTGAACACTATAATAGTGTTCAATTGTTCAATGTTGATTGACAATTGACAATTGACACCCCATTGGTTCACCTAATTTTTGGGTCTGGTTTGAATAAAGGAATGATAATTTATTTACACGAAATACTGTACATTACAATTCAGTTATTATAACAGGTAGCTAGCGTATTTCCCCAAAATTGGCGTGCGATATAAGATCTAGGGGTGAACCATTATTAAACGTTAGCTGAGCTATATTTACTTTGGGTCGATATCTCCTGATTAGTATGTCCTCAAATACTATCAAACATCTCAGTTCCAACATAAATATCACACTTATAGGGTGCAGTAAGTACCCATTGTTAGCCATCCCCGTCACGGGTCCACAGTCCACAGTCCACAGTCCAACCGTCGCCGTCGCTCCGAATGCCACGATCGATGCACTCAATAGAAACGTCGGCTAAACAAAAGGTATTGTGCCTTATAAATGTTACCCCATCAAGTGCCGATTTATATCCGACACTTGCCTTCTATGTTACAGGAATGATTCATCATTGCGTTTATTAATAGCCCAGTTATTAAACTTTTATGATAGATAGCGAAAATTTAAGTGGTGGAAGTCAACCATAGATTTAGAAGATATTTAGGATATTTTATGGAAAGACGGGGGTGGACCCGATGGCCTCAAATTAGAAGGTTTTTCAAGAAAGTCATATTGCTGACATTTGAAATAGGGTTTTGTAGGCATTTTGTTTCTTTTATTCTTATTCTTAATTCTTTATTGCAAACACAGAGTACAGAGATCATACCTACATAAAAATATCCGAATTGAGAACCTCCTCCTTTTTTAGAAGTCGGTTAAAAAAATACAAACATACTTCAACTGCTTTCGCTTTCTAATCTTGTTTAAACTAATCACTATTTCTGTGAGATAAGTAACTAGATAAATTATTTGAAACTTTATCACAGTACACAAAAGTTTAATAATACCTACATCAAAATTAACCTGGTAACCTTCCAGCAAATAGCATTCGACCCGTACATAACCCTCCGATCGCAATCGAACTTAATTCGGGCGGTCATCGCTTCCAATAACTGTCGCTGTGTTTCCGTGCGATTTGGCCTGGCAGACCCATGTGGCCGCACGACGGGTTAGAACAAATAGCGAGCTTTTATTTTATGAATTTGTTCTATTTTAACCCTTCTACGTAACCCTTTTAACGACTGTCATAGATGTTCGTATGGCAACCGGGACCGACGGCTTAACGTGCTCTCTGAGGCACGACCAGACCAATGCAAATATTATGTATAAAAATATTTGCTTTGAGCGGGGATCGAACCCGCGCCTCCTGCGTAGCGGCCGCGTTTTCTACCTCTACGCCACGGAGGCTGAATCAGATAATATCATGTACAATTTAGTGATCATAAAAAAAAATACAAGTCCGTAGAACTAATGGCTAACTATATCGTTAAGCATCAGCAAACTACCCTCAAAGTTTAAAACAGCTTCCCAAGGAGTTAAAAAGTGTTTTCTTTTTCTTGTATCGCGTATAAAAGACTCCCGTTTTTACATCTAGGAAGTAATTATCTCTGTGAAGTTGTAACGAATCAGAAGTGGAGGATAGGACGCGTATTTATCAAGTAGTAGTATTTATAAATAGGTAGGAAATAAGCTCAAAATATAATTGAATTACTGTTGAGGAATGTTATATGATAAGTAAGAATATAGAAATACTTATCATTAGGACAAGTATTTATCAAGTATAGTTATGAATAGGTAGGAAATAAGCTCAAAATATAATTGAATTCTTGTTGAGTAATGTTATATGATAAGTAAGAATATAAGAATACTTATCTTAAAGTTAATGATGAATTAAAAATCCTAATGTGAAAGTAATAACCGATTACTTTTATTTGTAGTGTCAGTAGGTGGCAACAGACGAGCGAATTGCAAACGGTCACATATCATGTTGACGGCTAACCTTTAAGTTCTTATGCCTTAGTGTGGTATAAGTATGCGATTGTTTGATATTTTAGTAGTATAACTACTAAAAAAACAATAAATAAACAAAACAATGGTTACCGTACAATACACTCACTGAATCTGTAATCTATGAAGTACCTAGCATTTGTAGCACAATATTGCTCCATTTTGTACCCGGCCCGACTGCTCTTTCTGTACCTTAGTGTGGTATAAGTATGCGATTGTTTGATAATTTAGTAGTAGGTACAAAAAATATTAACATGCTGCTTTTCTGTTTGCCTGGAACCACTGAAAATGGTTTAGAAATTTCATATACCGTTTCAGCACACCCTATTTCGTAAATACGCGTCCCTGTTCGGCCGGAAGGAGGGTGATCATTTGACCAACTTTTTTCATTATCTCTAGGAACTCGAATACTTTTATTAGTAGTCCTATTCAGTTTTAGTTGTGATTTCTCTTCTACAGTTATTTTTTTCACCTTGTTAACAATACTCGTTAGCTTTTACCGAGCTATTTGGAGCTTTATACTGCTACAAATGAGCTTATTTTTACGAGCCATGTTTTTGTGATAGTAGGTTCTATGAAGTTCGTTCTTGTACCAATTAGGTGGCAGAGAAATACACGGTCCCCTGATGGTAAGTGTTTACCGCGGCCTATGGACGCGTACAACACCAGGGGCGATACGAATCTGAAATAACCTTGCTGTTTGTTCCGCATTGTTTCCGGTTGTAATGTGTAAGGCAATATTTGCTAGATTTGTTTTGTAAAATACCTGTATTTATTGAAGACAAAATATTGTTGCATACGTCCATAGGCCACGGTAACCAGTTCCAATCAGGTGGGCTGTGTGCTTGTCTGCCACTAAAGCTTATCTTTTACACTGATGGCGCAGAATCTCTCTGTTCTTACAGGGTCGGCAGAGTGTGACTCCCCTGGTGTTGCACTCGCCCATAGGCACGGTAACCTCTTACCATCAGGAGGGTCGTGTGCTTGTCTGCGACCTAAGTAGTATAAAATAAGAAAGCGGTATAAAAAAAAGAAATGGGTGTGATACGTTACTTCGAAAAGTGTAACACCGAATACCACGACCCCGTAAGTTTGCTAATACGAATCACTTAACAACGATATATCGTCTGTGAAAATTTCAATTGTGTATCTATCACGGCTCATGAGATACGGCCTGCCAAACAGACAGACAGGGTCTTAGTAATAGAGTTTTACCATTTAGGTAGAGAGTCCTAAAAATATCAAAGATAGAAAGATAGCTGGGCAAGAATAACAAGGTCTTATATCACCCGGACGTTAAAAAAACGATAAAGAAACAAAACAACGGTTACCATACAATACACTCACTGAATCTGTAATCTATGAAGTAGCGTTTGTAGCACAATATTGCTCCGTTTTGTAACCGGCCCGACTGCTCTTTCCGGTGCACGGAACCTTGCCGGAAGTTTACTTAAAAGAGGTGGAGGGTACTCAGGAGTATCGGTATTGAAGAGTATTCCGACTAAAGATTTTTAAGGATATTTATAACGTTAAGTTCATGAAGGAAGTTGGAAATTATTCGGGTAATTATTTTGTTTGGTTTCGTTATCAAAAGTTAATGGTTAAATCACAGTTTGTAAGGGTTGGAGAAACTTGAAAATGAAGTCTTTAGTCATTATTTTTTTTATTATAAATATTGGTTTTAATTTTATGAATAAATATATTTGCATTGGTGGGTGTTGTTTGTGTTTATAAAATTATATAAGCATTTTTGTCAGTATTCTCGACTCCATTATTACAAGCAATGACCCCAATTCTGACGTTACCATCTCTAAACTTAAATTTCTCTAAAATTTTCTTATTTTAGATAAGCGATTGACATTTCTAACCGTATTCTGTTGTTATGTCAAACTAAATTTAGTGTTTGCTAAGCACAAGACAGCACTAAATTTGAATATGACGTCGCTAAAACGAGTGTTACAACTATTAAAAAATTAAGAATGAACGATAAAGATTTTCATAAAATCTGTAAAAACTTATCTTAATAAGTCTTTAGAATGCCAACAAATGATAATTAGTGCATATTATTGATCAAATAGTAAACAAACTGTGATATTTCTCAGTCTTAACCAAGCAAATACAGTTTTTCTCGGTCCACGTACCTGGCAAGTTCGCGGGGTCCGCTAGTTATTTATAAAATCCAAATCAATCGACGATTTATAGAGCTTTATAAAGGCTTTAAGCGTATATAGAACGACAATTGGCATTATTTTAGATGATGTCTAATTTTAGTTTGACATTTCTTATTTTAGTGCATACACGTACAACAGAATACCGTTTAACCAAAAATGACAGTTGAGTACTTTCTCTAATTTTAGTTGTGTCAAGCTAATTTTAAGTTAGTTGTGTGTTCTCAGAATACGAAATTACATTTTGACAGGACTGAACTGACATTTAGAGATTTTTGGCTTATTTTAGTTAGCTTGTGACAAGACAGAATTGGGGTCAATGTGTAGTTTCGATCTAGATTGCGCTGTGTAAAATGACCTATGATATTTATTTATTTCAGCAACACCTTGCTGACCTTATTGACCAGTAAGACAGATAAGGAGCAAGCCCATTTCCTCTAGAAACTGCCTCTAACTCCCTAACCCATTACATTCAAGCTAATGGGGCAATTTTATACAGTTATCTTAGGTTTGAAATACTATTGTTCCTTTATAATGATCCTTTCAATAGTTTTTATTGCTGAAAAATAAAAACATACATCATACCTATAAACATAAATACATACAATCACGCCTTTATCCCTGGACGGTTAGGCAGAGGTGAATTTAACACCCACATTTCACCAATCATTATAATATATTATTAGGTCCCACGTAACAGGGGGTGAGCCTATTGCCGTTTCCCGGGCACTATTGTTGACTCAAGCCATGTATGTGAGGCTGAATCTGGGCTGTATATATCTGTCTGATGTTAAACAGCCCTATCCCTTAGTCGCCTTGTACGACACCGCGTGGGAGGAGATGGGGTGGTCCAAATTCTACTCTGCCGGGAACCACGCGGCGGAAAAATAAAAACACTAGGTACACTTATAAAACATAGCAGTAGTTCCTATGACATTGAAACATTTATAAACCGTTTAAAATTCGTACCTTAGAATAACGACCATTTGTAAGTCGTGGAAACACGGCACGGACATCCCACCGTGACACGGGAGCCGGGACAGCGTCACGTCACGCGACACGTCGAAACTTGTTACGAACCGGAACCCATGCTAAAGGTATTTGAACATGTAAGTGGTCTGACTGAAGAGCTATGGGAAAGGATTACCTTTGTAATTTCCTGTATGTTATTAAAAATGCACAGGGTACAGTCAGTTACGGAAGTTATTTGTTTTTTGAAGAAAAGGTAGATAGGAATAAGAGAAATGGTGCACGTGGAGAGAGGCCTATCTCCAGCAGTGAACTTTAATAGGCACGAGGGGAATCACAATCGAGCTGCCGACCCTGTAAAAACAAAGAGATTTTGTGCCGTCAGCGCAGAAGACAAGCAGGACAAGCCTTTGGTCTTCCCATTGGCAGCACAAAAACTCTTCTGTGAGCTCTGGCTACCCTACTCACCGCCGGCATTTTATAATTACTTAATGAAGACGCTGAATCTGCAAACGGAAAATAGGACCTATCTTGCATGAACTGTTTCAACAGAAAAGGGTAAACTAAACCAAGTGAGCGAAGCCGCAGGCATCATTAAGTCCAAAACATTGGCTGCAAAGTTTCTTCCAAAAGTACAAGGAAGCCAATTTCGGTGATTGTGTCGACATTTCTAATGTTTCGGTTCAGTTCCATTTTCGTACAAATTATCGTAATAAGGTAAATTATAAATAAACATTTTTCGTACAAAAAATGGTACAAAAAGGAAAGTTGCAAACATTTCAACTCGTTCTTTTTCGTAACATTTTAATTGGTTTCCAAAGTTTTTCTGAACTGTGATTGTTGGAGTCACCTTTTCCTTACCGTGTCTGTGGAGCACATTTTGAGTTTTATTTCGAAACAATGTTTATTGTTCGTATATTGACTTTATTTTTAACTTCTCTGTTTATATTAATGAAATTTTAAGCAAATCTTTGTATACTTACGTGCAGTCATTTCAATATACACTCTCTTTCCGGTCACGTCATCTCATACATAGTCCATTGATCTTTTTCATTTATTATATGACTTTCATCCCTACAATTAAAATGTTGATGATTTCCTCGTAACCTTTGGACTTTAAAAATAATTCATGAAAATATTATTTATTTTGGGGTTTTAATCGGACAACGATACTGTCAACCCCGTTGTGTAAGAAGAGATGTTTGTTACAGTTTCAAGCAAAATTGGCTGAACGGATCTGGATATTATTTGACACAGAGTTAGATTATAATCTGGATAAGGTCTATGCTAAAACCTTACTCGTAAACGAACCTGTGAGCCACAGCTCGTAAAACATAATCTAAATTTGTTTATAGGGCCGGCAGCATAAGCATAAGGCCCATAGTATTACATACGTCCATAGGCCACGGTAACCACGTTCCACCAGATGGGCCGTGTGCGTGTCTGTCACCTAAGTGGTTAAAAAAAAAGTACAAAACCTCAATATATTCAACACAACCAACATTAAATACACTTAGTTAGAACCCCACGCTTACGAGCAGGGTTGCGTGTGGTCTGATATGCGTCTGATTCAATTTGATTGGCTGCAATTAGGGCGGGGTGTGGAATAAAAGAAAATACTACAGCGTGGTTTATTTCTGTTCAAGTTTATACCAGATTCAAATGGAATATGGAGGCATTGGCTGAAGTGTTTTTTCTACAAAATGAGCTGCTTTAGTCTGTACTACTCACTTTCTTCTCCTTATGAGCACTTGCCATTCATTGATTCGTGTACCATTTACAACTTTAGTAATATCTCAAGATGTAAAAGTACCAGTATCTGGCTAATATGTATGAAACAAATTAAAGTATAAACACTAAACGAAGGTGTTGCATACGTCAATAAGCCACGGTAACCACTTTCCATCAGGTGGGCCGTATGCTTGTCTGCCACCTAAGTGTTATAAAAAAAAAAGACTGCTTACCAAGACCAGCTAAACGCACTTAAATACATACCTAGTTGTGTTTCATAGTCTACCTTGTTTAGTTCAGAAATTCCCATGACCGTTTCGGACTCTGAATATCATATAATTATTACCAGAAAGTTTGGTAAGACAAAAAAAATTGCCCAAACTCGGTAGGTTAATCTTATTTAATTTAGTAGTTCCTATGGCCACCATCCCACACCATCTTCAGACCCTGAATATAGAAGATATTAAAGATCTCTGCCTATTATATATATTATATTCCTATAGAAATAAAATTAATTATTAAAAAATAAAAAAACCCGACTGCTGTCTAAAAGATTGAAACAAGCTTGATAGCAGGCGGTACCCATTTGCCAATCATAAACCGAAAGAAATTTAATGGGTACCGCCTGCGGATTTTTTTATTTTTTAATAATTAATTTTATTTTAACCTTTTTAGTTAGGATATGACATCTATATATTTTTGTAATCTCCTTTTAATTCTCTTCATTTTGATACCCTACTCGAGAGTGAAAAACAATTTTTGCCAACACATATTTATTTATAGCATTAAAAATCTACCGTATGTATAGTTTTTGTTGGAATTTTATGTACCCTATGACCCTATTCATCAAAATCCGTCCAGGCGTTAGGCCTGTAGAGGGGAACAAAGAAAACTACATACACACATAGACACATACATACGCGCGAAACACATTACCCTCTCGCTGGCGCAGTCGGGTAAAAAGGCGTGACACTTTTAAGTAAAATAAATATTCCGCTATTTTTATAACCGGAAAGGTTAGGATAGGACTGGCCGTTACTTATTTCAGGTGTTTCAAAAAGAATTATTAATTGAATTTAACTGAATAAATGAGTTCGGAATTTGAATTTCAAATGTAGATGTAATACCATCTGTTAACTCGGCAGATTTGGCGCGAGGGCCGGGACAGGCGACCTTCTAACTCGATCCTCAGAGCTCCAAGTTTTCAAGATCAGTCTGTCAACATGATCAATCGAAGTTTGAGATGTAAGTATTGGTTCTGGGTTACGCAACAAATTACTTTACAACTTTAAGGAGGCATTGTTAAACAAGTTTGTAAAAAAAAAAGACGTGTGGCACTCGGGGACTGCCGCGGTAAAGCTATTGCATAGCATTTTTTATCAACTTACAATTATAATTACTTACGTTAAGCGGAGCTACTTCGGAGCAGCTCGGCTCGATTCGTGCGAGCTTCGGGGTGTTAGGTTTTTTTCGTTACGGAATTTCTGGATTCGGTCTCCACGCTCAAGGCCCGCGATAGAAGCTATGCAATAGCTTAACTAGCTGTGTTTCAAAATAAAGATCCATTTAGATGGAAAAAGTTTTTCGTCTGCAAGATATGATAATCAAAAGATAAAAAATAGTTGCTTCGTTTAAACATTCGCAAAAATTATTGCCGCTCGCTCGTCCACGTTTGACAAGAATTGCCTCGCAATTGAATAGTGATGGTGTCGGTCTAACCAAAATTTTAAAACAATAATCGTATTTTGATATGCGATATGTCATTTGCGAATCTCGTCTGATATAATCGTTGGTTAGAATTTAGCATTTGCCTGTGTGTAAACATTTTTACACGATAATGGGGTCCACAGACATTATCATAGTTGGCATTGTTTCGGGATGCATGGTCCGAAACCTCCATGCGATGCACCCTAGGTAACGGATACGGCAGCTTCTTTGTCTCTCTCCCAGGGGACTATTATCTACCACCTAAGTGGCATAAAAAAACAAAATTTCACACTTATAAATTAGTAGAATTAAGATATCAGATAGCAAAGTATTATACTATAATGAACATTTTATGCAACTGTTATTGGAGTGCCTCATCCTCTAAATACTCCCCAATTGTGTCGTAATAATCCTGATACTGGTAGTACCGCTTATCTTTGATAACTTTACTTGTTTGATAATACTAATAAATGCCTGAATCTTGTTGTAAATATACTAGTCTGTTCAAAATATTATACTCTTGAGGAGTAGCATTGTAATGCTTTTAAATATTTGTAATTTAGCTCTATAGAGATCAGAGGCTACTCCCATCTTTAGTAGTATTATTTTAATCTAATTTTGTGACTTTTACAGTAAGAATTAGACCGTCGGCATCCGTCAGGATACTAAGACATCATCGGACTACTGAGCCGAAAAAGTCTCAGTAGTTCGATCATCGAACTATTTAATCGGACTACGGATACTAGGCCGATAATTATAGTGTTATATGATCAAACTGGGGCAAGCAGTATCTCTTCTACAATTCTACAACATTCTACACAACACAACGCTATCTAGACCCATGGTAAGCTTAATTAGCTTGTGTTATGGAATCTAGAATGCGGATTACATACTTAAATACGTTTTTTTTTTTTTGTAAATCATACATATTATACATAGAAACACCAAGACCAATGCAAATATTTATATTATATTGCATACAAATATTGGCACTGAGCGGGGATCGAACCTGCGCCTCCTGCGTAGCAGCCGCCTTCACTACCGCTACGCCACAGAGGCAGTCAAAAATCTCTTACTATATTGGATATATTTATTTGTTTAATTTGTTAAATTTTACACATCTTACCATGCAGTACACAAAATATCAACAATTCGAGTCCGATTTACACTATCAAAGGCGAGTAAGATTAAAATCCTACTAATAACTATTATAAACGCGAAAGTTTGTAAGTATGTAAGGATGTATGTGAGGATGTTCGTTACTTTTCACGTAAAAACTACTAAATGGATTTTAATGAAACTGTACAATAATATAGCTTATACATCAGAATAACACATAGGCTATATATCAGCGATAAACGGGATCAGAATTCTACGCGGGTGAAGCCGCAGGCAATAGCTAGTACATTATAAATTCTCTTAGTTCCCACCATCCGCTTCTATCATTATAATTCTTCCTCTCCTGTCATTAAATCTCTTATGCCCGTTTTCACCAACGTCCCCTAAATTTTAGGGGCCACCTAAGGAAAGTTAGGTAACCCTTAGTAACATTTCGTTTTCACCAAACCTTAGGGGACATCTAACTGCTTAGGTGTCACTTAAAATTTAGGGGCCACCTAACTAACCCCTAACAAGGTGACAGAATAACTTTGCGCATATTTACGCACGTTTTCGTAGGTATATATTTCTAACTAACTATTACAATCAATTTAATAATATTTTGCAAAAAAAAAAAATATTTTGAAAATACCTATTTTGTAGTGCTGGTTTTCGCCAGCACTACAAAATAGGAGACCCTTTCTTAGGTGTCACTTAGGGTGGTGAAAACGAATTTAGATAAGTAATATATTTAGGGGTTACCTACGTTAGGGGGCTCTTAGTTAGGAGATGATTTAAGTATAGTTGGTGAAAACGGGCATTATTCCATCAATTTCAAATGCTTTGGAACACCCGTTTTCATAAAATCATGTCCTATCAAAGCGCATACATAGGTACTAGATTCTAGATGTCAACCAATAAAGCAAGTCTCGGTCTTTCAAAAGACGTTGATAAGTTCTATCAAGGCATTACTCAAATCAGGCACTCTTCAAACTTCAAACAAGCAAACGAACTCGTAAGCCACAGCGTACATTTCACAAATCCAAACTCATGAATCTTAACAACAAAAGTCAATATATACGAGCTCTGCCACCCGGCATTGCTCATTAAAACTTGTCTCCGTTGGCTAATAACTTGCGTACCTGGGGCCTGATTACGTTACACTACGTTTTTAAAACCTGCGACAATACTAAAAACGTAAAAAATCCTTTGGTATTCCGTATGATTTGGTAAAATAAAAACCTTCATAAATGTTTTCGTAAGGTTATTGAACAGTATAACTAGCGCTATATAGACCCCAAAGTAATGTATGCTAGCTTGTGTTATGGGTTCTATAATGTGGATAAAATAATTAATAAAATATTGCATACCATATAATATTATTATTCATAGAAACACCTAAACTATAGTAAAGAGAGATGGCCATACATATACATACTTGCACTGAGCGGGAATACAAACCTGCGACCTAGCAGTCGCACTCTCTACCGATACCGTTACGCCACAGAGATCAACAAACATTTAACATTTTCAATTTTTCATAAGTTTTCAAATCACGCGTTTTAAAAATATTATTGTAGTGAATCGGGCCCTTGAGTTGCTCAATACTCGTATAAGTTTATTTTAAGTTGAGCTGCGGCTAAAGTTCTATATTTGTGCATATTAGTTGTTTGTAGTTTTGTGAGACTAAGATGGCGGTTTAGAATACGTTAAAGCATTAATATTCATCTAGTGAAATAAGTTTGTTTATAGAATAATGAGATTCGAGATACGATTTCAGTGGTTACACGAAAAATATTTAAAATCGTAACGTACACGTATTGTGAGAACGGAGCATTGCGATTGGTCGCCTGCCTACTATGAACCTGTGTTTGTGTGTGAAGCCGACCAATCACAATGATCCATTCTATAATAATAATAATAATAATTTATTTATTTGCTTTGAATGCAGGTATTACAATGAGATGTAC
Source organism: Eilema depressum (assembly GCA_914767945.1). Lineage (NCBI taxonomy): Eukaryota > Metazoa > Arthropoda > Insecta > Lepidoptera > Erebidae > Eilema > Eilema depressum. The sequence goes on along the minus strand of OU612031.1, from coordinate 18,430,090 downwards.
AGATTTAAACATAAAAGTTCCTTATACATTCTACCAATGAGGCATGCAAATATTGAAAAAAGAACAAGTTAATCATGCAAAATAAGTAGTTTTACAATTATTCCCAATTAAATTATGTTAAATGTCCAATTAAAATATGTATTACAATGTCATCTTTGATTAAGTCAATGAATAAAATATTAGTTTTTCGTTGCATAAATTAGTTGGATTACAACTTGTCAGCCAAAAAGTCTGATACCGAGTAATAGCACTTATCCAGTAACATTTGAGTAAGTTTTTTTTTTAAACAAACTTAAACTTTACACTTCTCTTGATACGTTTATATTGTTATTCGAATATTTATCTTGCACGGGACACTGATCAGGCATATTGTTAGTATTCGCGTGTGATAGAAGCAAATTCACCCACTATTACGAGGGATTAAGTTTAGTGTTTTGTGATTAGTGTTGATTCGATTCAATGAATTCCAGCAAAAGTTATCTAAATGTCGGGATCAGAGTCATTAATCCCGACGTTTTAGTAGCTTTTAGCGATAGAAATCATTACAAACAGTTCTATTTCAGTGTGTAAAATTTAATTCACAAAAAAATGCTCATGTGTAAAAAAAATCGCTTAAAGAGGTGTCTGTATGGGTCTGTATGTAGGTATGTGAATAAAATTGTCACAATTTGTTAAATAGTAGGTAGCTGTAGGTACTATGGCCGAGTGGCCGCATAGAATTTAAAAAAACTTAGTAACTTGTGAATTGTGACCCTGACGATTACAGGAGTTCCACGACTTCAGTTACCCCTTTTACTATAGAAAGTGCCTAAAAAAGTTTAATTTTAAAAATTATAATATTAGTTTGCATGTAATTTAAACATGTTTCACAACTCCCTGTCAAGTTTCTTATCTCTAATTACGGAAACACATAACTCAAAGTAACACAAAGTAGCTATTGCAGTTAAACAACAGTTAATTCCCCCTTCAACCAAGTGTCAAGCAGAACCTTCCAATTAGAGGCGAAACCGCGTCAAGTCTTAACGCGTAAAAATTACTCGTACCTTGCGTGCGCGTGGAATTGAATTAATCTTGGCAGTAACCACAAACACGCTGCGTTTACATGTACTTGTTTATCGTGTGGTTGTTGGAGACTTTTGGACACGATTGTACATTTTTTTTTCATATAGGACACGTCAATTTGACTTCACCTCGTCTGATAGTAAGCTGAAGGCAAAGTCTTGGAAAAGAGGGTCACCATTATAGACACGTACCATGTTACAATGGTGTCTTTGCTTGACGGCCTCATCAGTTGCATTTTCACGCCCACGGAAGGGAAAGGACTATAAGAAGAGGGAAACATCTGGTAAGGAATTCCAGGATTTAATGGTGTGGCAGAGTTCTATTTTAAAAGGATTGTGATCATGAGACCTTCTGTGGCGAGGCACGACTGCGACGCAGGAGGCGCGGATTCTATTTCCGCTCAGTGCAAGTTTTTGTGTGCTTGAATATGGCTATTTGCATTGAGCTGGTCGTACCTAGGAGAGCACATTAAGCCGTCATTACCGGTTGTCATACGAACATCTACGGCAGCCGTTACGGGTAGCTGGAGCCTACAAAAGTACAACTAGTCTAACTATAGAACTTCGATATTGCAAATTGTGGAGCTTTACGGAAAAATATCGAATTTCAGCCGCATCATGGTTAGACTTTAAAGCTGACCCTATCTGACTTGGAATAAGGCTCAAGGAATTATGCTAGTAACTGTGAACAATTCAGTCAAAACTGGGTTGGAATAGAACATTTTAGTGAAATCCAACCGTAGACTCCATGAACAACTTCTTTTGCACAAATATCCTGGCAAACACCTTTTGTTCTGCAACTGTGTTGTGTATATTTTTGATCTAGCCTTATATATCAAACAATTCATAATCTCATCGACATACGTACGCATTGATTGTAGGGTTAGAACCCGCAAACTCTCAGTCTTAACCAATACATCACTAATGCACATTACACCCACAAATAATTATCACCTATGAAAGATTACTGTGTGGTAATCAAATCCATGACCTCTGCAGCCAAGGCCAGTCGAACCCTCAAGCAACGAGCAACCCCCACTTAATCACAGTTCGGGCGCGTTATCGATTCAGTGGGCCTTGAACCGAAGTAAGTATACGAGGCCAGATAACATCATGTGGCTTCCTTCAACCATTTTTTGTTTTCTTTTCATATTTTTTTTGTTTTATTTGCATTGCAGGTTATCATTCTTTTACCAAGAAAATCAACAGCGTGTGCATAGGTTAACCCGATTCATTGAGTGAAGATATTGTATTATTTCTGCCTATACTTTCGGGAATACATCGTGAGGGTCCTTTTGCATGTGACTCATTTGTCAAAGCCTAAAGATTAGACAAATGGAATTAAAGAAAATGATCAATATAATGGGATTGACATAAAACGTTGACGACTGTTATAAACGTTCAAATATGTGTCAATCCTATACATTCACCATTCCATTATCCAGTCAATAAACACTTGTATAAGGAGGCAGAGTGAAAAGTACAGAAGCTAGAGATAAAGAAAGGGTGAGGGTGTTAATTTTTTTGTATTACATTGAGTGAGTGAAATAAATTTTCTGTTAACTATTTTTTATAATTATAAGTTAATTATACTAATGTATGTTTAAGTGAATTACTACAAGACATAGTGCTTCAAGGTATTACCAGTTCAGATTTGAAACTGTCCAGCTTTTTAATACATCACTATTATATAAAGTCGTGCCCGTTGTGCCCCTACACCTGCACAATTGCCGACCAAATGAAGCGACGGAAGGTGCAGCCAATGTCGCCAAGTTCTGGGCTGGGCATAATATATCTAAGTTTTATTTATATTGCTGCCATTGACACGATGAAGAAGAAGAAGAAGATAAAGGTAAACTTTATTTTCGCAACCTAAAATCAAATAAACGTTTCATTTTTGCAAACGAAACATTAAAACACAAGCACCATATTATTATCTCAAAACCAACTATAATGACTTCCTGCTATCTCGATTACCACGTCAATATTCAGAATATACTTGTAAAGCAAGTGACACACAATTTCCATTGTACAACTCACGATTAATAAACCTACTCACAATAAACGCGAGTAAAGAAATGACTTTGTTGGCTTTCAAAGGATATTCACGGACATCGAATTAAAATGGTAGCAATTGTGTTTAACATTCATGTCTAATTTACTTGATTGTAGTGTAGATCACTCGATAATGCGCCGCTTTGTATATAATATATTGGTTATTGATTTAGCATCCAACGTACTATTTGTACGTGGTATTTTTTTTTAAATAGGACTTCACGTCGCCTGGTAAGTTGAAGGCAAAGTCTCAAGAAAGAGGGTCACCATTGCAGACACCAACAATGTTACAATGGCTCTCAGCTTGTTGGCCTCATCAGATGTTTTTCTCGCTCCCAAGACTGTAGGAAAAAGGATATTGACCAACGCGCAACGGTTGTTGGCCTGGCTGCTCTCTTTCGCACATTTTTCGTTGACTGACATTCTTTGTTCGACCAATATTTGACCGCTTGCCAGTCGGGGAAATATTATATGCGGCCAATCTATGGTCGCTTGACTATACTAGTATTTTTTAGTTTTTAAATAATGTATGGGAAGCCGGATTTTTTAACATTTATGATTAATAAAAAATTACTGCTGCTCTACCTTGGGTATAGCCTTCCTCGTTTATTATTTGTTAAACTCTCATTTCAATTGTGTATGTTTTGCAGGATGATAGTTTAAGGTTAGATAGTTAAAGTTGGTTCCCGGTAGAGTAGAATAGGGCTACCCCATCTCTTCCTGTGGGTGGGTGTCTTAAAAGGCGACTAAGTGGGGATGTTCTCCATCCGGCATTAAACAAACAGGCCTTAAACAAAGTCTCTGCATCACCCTAAGGTTGACTGGTAGATAATGCCTTTGGCATTAAGTCCGCCTTTGTTCAATTGTCATGTGCATGAAGTTTTAAATAAATAAATAAGTGCCCGCTAGACGATAGTAGGCTCACCTACTATGACATGGGATAAAAAATCATAGTTGTGTTCATGATAGTGGGTGTTAGTACACCTCTGCCTACCCCTTCGGGAATTTACAGGCAAAAGTATAATATGTATGTATGTAGCTAAACGTATAGCTAATTCATTTGGTTACCCATGTTGTACGACAGGTTGTACATACAAATTGGGTAACCTAACAACACTATCTAGCTAACACCCTGACGAACGTTACGGATTTTGCCCTGGAACGTATAAAGATCAATGGATAGGTTACCCTTTGAAGAGAACACGTCAATACAGGTTCAAACTGGGTGAGGTTTTGACGTTAGCCTTTGAGGTTCCAGTATGTCACACAGCTTCAGGCTTGCAGGAAAAAGTTTAAATAGAAAGAGAAAAGTTAAAAAACGAAAGTTTACTTTTACGTATTTTTAGGGTTAAGTTTGATTTCACTTTTCTTTTTAGGCTGACTTTACAAACTTTATAAAAAATTGAGTTCGATTGGAATAAGTTAATGCTCAGACAGAACTCCCGGGACCCGCCCCTTACACTTTCACACACACAGTTCAAGTCCCGTTTCAGCATTCACTGTTTCCAATATAAATCGATTTGAATAGTTATCATACCAATTGCTTTAAAATTTCAGTTAAATGAAATTTTAGCCGCAAGGTTCCCGGCAGAGTAGAATTTGGGCCACCCCACCTCCTCCCATACGGTGTCGTACAAGGCGACTAAGGGATGGTTGTATAACATCAGACGGATATATACAGTACAGACTCAGCCTTAGACATATGACGCGAATCAACAATATTGCCCGGAATACGGCAATGGGCTCACCCCCTATTACGTGGAACCTAATACAATGATTGGTGAAATGTTAGTGTTAATTCACCTCTGCCTAACCCTCCGGGAATAGAGCCATGATTGTATGTATGTACCTATCTACATCTACACTAATATTATAAAGAGGAAAGATTTGTACCTATTTTTGTATGTTTGTAATGAATAGGCTCCGGAACTACTGTACCGATTTCAATCATTCTTTCAGCTATAGAAAGCTACACTATCTGGGAGTAACATAGGCTATATAACAACATGCTACTACTAAAGGGAGCGGAGCAGTGAGCATAAATGTCAATAAATCGGGCAGACTTCCATACATTAAAGTTGGACCGGAATCCGAATTCCACGCGGGCGGAGCCGCGAGCAACAGCTAGTGTTAAATAAAATTACCAACCGCTCCCAAAATAAAAAACCCATCGAATTGAGAACCTCCTCCTTTTTGAAGTCGGTAAAAAAATAAGAAACGAACACAATTTAAGGCAAAAGTATTCAATAACAATAGTTGCAAACCAAAAAAACAAAACAAATAAACGTGATAACATAAACAAAAAAAGTAATACGATTGTAAGTACCGTAGAGATGCGAACAAATATTAGTTATTCAGTACTGCTTCTCGCGAGTTCGTCATATTACAAATTTTCATAATGTATTATGATACATGTACGGGGGATTTTTCCGTAATATCCGTAAGCCGGGTGATCCAATATTAATCCCAACGTAGAGTCGCATAATTGAATTTTAAATATAGTATTTTGGGTACCTATGGGGAAAATTCAATGTATTTGTTGTTCCGTTACAAAAAATATCAACGAGTATTTTGGGGGCGAATTTAAACCTTATTTACGAAGTACACAGGACAACACGTGCAGGACTTAGATCTCACCCGTATACGGTGAAGAACATTCCCAAAGAACCAAGCGGTTCGGCGACTCTTTCTTTTGGAATTTCGTACTCACGTTTTTCCTACTTCCTACAGTCCCGGGTTTGAAAAAGCATCTCATGAGGCCGTCAAGCTTAGTGCTATCATTGTAACATGTTACATGTCTGTAATGGTAACCCTCTTTTCTGAGACTTTGCCTTCATCAAACCATCAGGTGAGATGAAGTCAAATTTACTCGTACTATCACGATCATAAGTGCAGTACCAATCTGACGCAACTATAGCGCGGCAACATTAGTCGTACTTATGACCTTATTCTTTGAAGACAATTCACACACACATACACGTCAACCTAGTCGTACAGTACTCTTACTAAACTTTTGAAGTTATGACCTTAATCTTTGAAGATAATTCACACACACACATACACACACATTAATATTGTTCACTCGTTGATTGATATTGTTAATTTCAATATCATACGTAAGCCGCCCCGTAGCTGAGTGGTTTAATGTGCGGCTTGACGAATAGTATGAAACTGTTGGTGATGGTTCGAACCTACCGGAACTAATATAACTTTTTGTGTTTTATATTTAAAAGTTATGATATATAAATGTTGATACGAATATAAAAATGTTTCTTAGGTAGAATTTTAAACTTAGCGAGAAAAATAATTATTTGAGGGTGCATTTGAAATAAAATGGATTCATTGGCTATGAGTGAAGTTGTTGGTTGGTGAAGTCAGTTACGACTACCCTATTTATATATTATATCATCTATGGTTACGACTGTTTGTGTTAATTACTGTTCGAGCGATTACATTTCTTTTTTAATAAATAAATATGTCAAATATAAGTATTGAAGCAAAAGCTAATATTGTGGCCATATTCGAATGGTCTGAATATATCTCAAATTTCTAATGAGACGGGCTTATCTGTAAGTTAATTAATTAATTAATATTGTTGTAGTGCAATTTTGTTCATTGGTTGCAATTGTGTAATATGGTTGTTGTTTTTTAGAGAAATACTGTGAGTCGTTGCGTGAAACAATTTGAGGAAGAAGAGTTGCAGAGTTGGAGGAGAAGTGGAAGACCTGCTGAAGTGGCGTTATATGGTAGTAGAATATGAAACGAATAACGAAGAGTATTTACTTTAACTGGGAATCAACCATATTTTCTGATTAAAAAACGTTTAAATCATCTCAAAAAGGAAGATTATATTTTTATGGCATAAGGATAACACACGGTGGTGTGAAAACAACATAGTACCGAACACTGAATCTAAGTGTAAATTATGTGGGGGTGGATTAGTGCGCAAGGGCCGGGTGAATTAGAACCAATATCTACGCGTGCAAATAGTGCAAATTATGTGGAAGTGTTAGAAGATATAAATGTTGCCCACAGTGCGAAATGTCTATCCAGATATAAATGAAGGTTTAAGGGCATTAGAAGGTTTCTTCAGGGTCGGCAGCATGAGTGTGACGCCCCTGGTGTTGCATACGTCCAAAGGCCACGGTAATCACTTTCTATCAGGTGGGCCGTGTGCTTGTCTACCACCTAAGTGGTATAAAAAATGTGCACGATAATTGTCCCATCCATCGAGCCACCATACTTCGCGAATGGTTTAGTGAACGTAAAGTTATTCCTTGCTCTGGCGAAGGGTGAAAATGTTCAAAAGGGAAGCCGGTGGCAAATCCCAAAGAACAACCATGGCAATTTTGTATGAAATTCTCTCAAATTTTAAATAGGTACTGAATTTTAGGTGTAATACATGTAATAATGCATTAAACTTAAGCATCTCTACCATGACTTCCCTTTGCAGAGCAAGCCGGCAGGAATCGTGTTATGAGTACTCCTCGCCACTGAATTTCCTTGGCCAGCACGATCCCCTGATTTGAACCCGATTGAGAATATATGGGGTTTAATGGTGCAAAGAGAGATAAAAGTTATTGTTATTATATATATTATATTTTATATAAAATAGTTAGGCTCAATTTAAAGTGAAAGCTCTCGTGATATTGTTATCGCCGTACTCGTGCTAAGCTATTCTGTTTAAATATTTTTGTTATTTAATTTCAGTTGAGCCTATTGAGACTACTGAGCCTATCAAGGGACGTGCTGGCCTGTAATTAGTATAAGACTGTATGGTTGAGGTTAAGTTTCAATCCTCTTTTCCGAAAATAAACTTTCGAGAAAATGAATAATTAAGCTATAACCTCAATATGCAATATAATTTTATTATAAAAGTATATTTTTTGGATGAAATTATTATAACCACAAATTAACATTGGATAATTCTTTTAATAAACATTTTTTTTAAACTATTGTTTTATTTATAATCTATTGTAAATTAAGTATAATATTTTTCTATTTGTAAATAATTATTTCTAATTCTGTTAACTTGTTCCTAAAATTTCATGAAAACAAAACAACAAAAAGTGGAAAAACTAAGATCCGAACCCACAACATCCGATTTCAACACTATCCTTAGCAGCCTTGTTACCGACCAGGCTACGCACTGCCTTACGTAGAATCACGAATTTTTGCATTACTTTATATAGATGCATGCTTCGAACATAATAGTATGAAAAGGCGAGCATAACGTTTTATTTGTTTCGCATCACACACATTTATATTTTCTCATATCGATACTGTGTGACGTATAAATGTATGCGTTAAACATTACATACACATAGATACGCGTTTAATCGGACAAGCCATTATAAACATTACGGTGCTAATGCACTTTTAATTACGATAGTACATGTCTGTGAAAAAAAACGGACCTATACCTACATGTTATATAAATTGGATGTTTTGCTAGAAATACAAATTTATATTTAGGAGTTTTACATTAAATTGACATTGCAAGTAGTGGGATATAGCTGCAAGCTGACACAGGTGACTGGTGTATCTAGGGAGAAAGAAGAAACCGTTATGCTCTCAAGAGAATTTCATAGTGACATAATTAGGATAGTCGTGAGGGTACTTATCGATGGGATTGTTACCGTCTGATGAGCGGTAATTTACAGATTTATTCTAGGGGACCAGTGGGTTCAACGCCTATGTTTTCAGCTACTTGAATTCAGAATGCAAGAAAGCAGCAGAAAACTAACTTAACCAAAAATTATACGGTAAAGGGAAATCAGAGTAAGGGTAAGCACCTGAACCGTGTTTCATAAATGGAAATATGTATGTTTATAATGTAAAGGGCATGTTCAAGGTCACATTGCCAGGTTTCCACTTAAATTGGGAGTAGGTGGACCACAATTATGTCTAAAAATTGGATGTTTTTTTTAAATATTTTAAACTAAATTTATTCTTTCGGTGTACCGTTGTGGGGGAAACATTGGAGACCCACTGGCTGTTTCCAGAAAATTATTTTCGACCACATTATCATCCGAGCATAGCCCTCTCCATAGCTCGTTGGGCTACTTTGAGCTTACTCATAAGGCCCATAGTGAGGGACCACGTTTCAGTGCCATAAGTCATCACTGGTAACACACACTGGTCGAAAACTTTCGACTTGAGACACTGAGGTAATGTCGGACGAGAAGACATTACGCAATTTTCCGAACGCTGCCCAGTCGAGTTGGATTCGGCGAGCCGCTTCCAAGCGGTCTTATTGGAGATCTATAGGGGAGGCCTATGTCCAGCAGTGGACTTCCTATGGGTGAAATGATTATGATGATGATGACATTATCATCTTGTCAGCAGATGAGATAGATATCAAACGTGAGTCTATGAAAAAGAAAGATTAATTTCAGATTGAAAGATATTTTTGCACTTAATAGAGGACTAATTCGAGTTAAATTTATTTTTACAAAGAATACCATCTTTGTCGATTTCTTTTCTGGTTTACTGGTTCTAATTAATATTTATGATACGAAATGAACTTTTAACCGTGCATTCCTGAAAACTTCATTTAATTTAAAAAGGGCTTTGATTGAAATTTTGCGCTCAAAGTGACTACGACCAAAAATAGTATAGAGTTTTTATCCGGGGAACAGATTATTTTATGTCATTACTAGCTTTTGCCCGCGGCTCCGCCCGCGTGGATGTCGGTTATCGCGACCAAACATAGCCAATGTCCTTTCCCAAGGTCTAATCTACCTCTATGCCAAATTTCATCAAAATCGGTTCAGCGGTTTAGTCGTAAAAGTGAGACAGACAGACAGACAGACAGACAGACAGACAGACAGACAGACAGACAGACAGACAGACAGACAGAGAGACAGACAGAGTTACTTTCGCATTTATAATATTAGTAGGGATCACAGGGTATGGGCGAACATTTACATGACATTTAATTTTAGGACCGTCCGCTTTTGAACCGAATACTTGGTTCCTACACGAGCGATAACATTGCGTGTTTTAATAATAGATTTTTTTATTTGTAACCGTGCGTTTAAGTTTATTGGGTGTCCAATTATTTTCACAATACTTTATCTGGCATGCTACATGTCAGCTATGACTTAGTTACTCATGCACTCAATCAATCTTGAGGTATTACGTGATTTTAGGCTGTCATAATGAGTCAGTCTAGAAAATGTAATTATAGATCGTCTAAAATGATTCAATATTATTTTGACGTAAAATTTCAATTATAATGTTCGTCATTGACATTTATTGAAGTGCTTTTAAAAGCGTAAAGTATTGATGGTAGCAACATGTTTTGCCCAATTTGCATGTCAATTTAAGTCGGCATAACACTTCAAAACTGTTATGACTGTTATTCTGATAACATTAGGTATATCAACTAAAACAAAAATATAACATAGCAGCATAGAATAGAATGAAAGTAGTACTTGAGCTAGGTGTTATAATAAAGTCATCATCATCATCATCATCATCATCATCTTAGCTGACCGGTTTCCAGTTTCCTCTCCATGTTAGGCTAATTTTGGCTATTATAGGAACGACTGCCAGTTATGTTGATCACCGGTTGATCTCAAGAGGAAAACCGGCCCAGGTTAGAATGATCTAGGCTGCCTACGGTTGCAGTGCAGCTGTAAATGTGAAATTTAGGTATTAATTTATTATCATTTACTTCCAATACCCTTTCAGTACAGGGTGTGAGTATAAAAAAAAAAACCGCGATAAGCCTTAGGTAGTTTAACTTTCACTGCAGAGTTGTATCACGTTTTGAAACCCTTTCTAACCGTTATTTTTTTAATTTAAATCTGTCTGTTTTGCAGCATCACCCTCCCTTGAGTGCTATTACCACAATGATATTCCTACGAATAAATTAAAGGGCTCTAACAATATTTGGATCGCGTGCGTAGGGCGTCGAATTAATACTAACAATTACTGGAGTAGCACGCACAAAAAAACCGTACAAATTGCTACTGTGCGTGTTGGTATTAACAACGGCGTAAGTGTTAAGCGAAGAGCGAGCGTTTATCTTGCTCATGTTAATATGTAACCTTAGTGACAAAACTAACTGAACTTCAGTGCTGACCGCTGCCAGTGCGCCTGTGTAAATAGCATGGCGCGCTTTTGTGCCCGTATTATTTTTGCGAAATTCATGTTAAAATACAAGTTTAGTGAGCATGACGTATGGGCACCCGCGGATGATCTAAGGACAATCTGTAAGACGTAGCAGGAGATCATTTGATTGTGGGTTATCAAAACTGCCTACTCAGCGTAAAAATTTGTATGAACGAATATGTCTATTCCAATGGTCGGGGTGTATGTCAGTTAAATGTTCTAACATTTAACCTTGATCATGTTAATTACCGTTAACATATAATACATTGACCCTAGACTAAACCTAAACTATACATTTTGTAGGTAATACAAATATCTAAGGTTTCGATCTAGATGAAGCTGTAAACTACTTACCGAGTATCACCAAAGCTTCATTATTGTAGATTCTACTCTCCCTACTTATGAAAAAAACGTGTCACAAACTAGCTTGCCACCTTAATGGTCAAGCTTATTATTAATAACTATCAAACCGCTATCGCAACCTCCTATAACTCAGACATTTACTTAAAGTGGTCTATCAATACCGATTGAATCAGACCTTAAAAGCTTTCGATTACATAATTTTAAAAGTCCAACCTAATTATTGTTTATCAATGTGCTTTATAATCGAGTTACAAGTGTATTTTTGTAAGTAGCTGATTAAATTTATACCTTATTAATAGATAAAAAGTGCCATTGTTTATGTTTGTACGTACATTGATTTCACTGTAATCGAAGATTATATCGTATTTTATTCCCTCATCAAGCTAAAAATTAAAACGTTTTCTTATTATCACTTAATTTCTAATATCGCGTGGAGCTATTATGCCTACTAGATTGCCTATTACATTGCCAACTACATTGCCTACTTCATTTCCTATTACATTGCCTACTACATTGCCTACTACATTGCCTACTACATTGCCTACTATATTGCCAGCTACATTGCCTAATATGGCAATTAGGTACGTAGGGTTGTTTTTAATTAATTTCATATATCTATCTATCTCTATATCTATCTCAAATATATAAATACTCATAAATGAATCGCTATCAAGAACATAATTTATTTTATTCATTCTGAATTGGCTCTTTACTTTTCTAAAGATTTTTGAAGATAATTTTTATCTTTGTTTTCACCTTTCAGGGATGACTTGAGACATCAAAATAAGTAAAGCTGATTTGTCATTTCATGTCATAATTCTGTCTTTTACTTTAAAAACCTTTGTTGCAGGTCTCTTTGTTTTCGAAATATAATTATTATCTGTTATTAATGTCGTAACCATTCAGTCAGTCTTATTTGTTGCTGTGAAATCACAAAATTGGAGATTTCACAAATTGCTGTAATATAATATTTAGGAATGGTTTCTGTGGTGGACCTAAAGTATTAAATATTTAATTGTCCTTGTTATTTTTATTCGAAGGATATAGAGATTCTGCAAACAATTTATAATTAGTCAAAACTCTTTAAGCTGTGTTGTCTATTTAGAAGTAAAAGCAAGAGCCACAACGCTAATATCAGATTTTCTAAGTGAGAATTTTAAGTTAAGAGAAAACTTTTTGGCATTGACTATCTATTGGGCATGTGATATTCATACATGACTAGCTGATGTCCATGGTTTCGAATGCATGGAATTCTGCTGCTGTTCTCGTGACTATTTTTTTTTACATAAAAGCATTCCGCGGAACTTAAGGAACCTACGAAAAAAAGTAGCCGAATTGGTCGCAATTCGGCTACTATTTTTTCGTAAGTTCCTTAAGTTCAGATTGCGAGTTCTAACTGCGACATGGTTGAGTCCAGTGATACGTGCTATATATAGCTATGTTTGTACCTACTGAGTTCAATTAGACCTCAGAATTCAGACCCTTGTCAGCGGAAAAATTCTTCACTTGAATGTTAATAAATTTTACCACGATTTTTGGGGGAAATCTTCTACTCCATACAATTTGGTAGATCTATAATTTCACGTAGTGTTTAGTAACGTAATAGCACATTAGTATCTCGTGCCTATAAGAAGCATTCATACAGCGATGTGAAGAGTTTTTGTTATAGTCGGATAATCTTTAATAACATAAATGTACATACATACATTACATACAATCACGCCTTTATCCCCGGAGGGTTAGGCCGAGGTGATTAATTAACACCCACATTTCACCAATTATTGTATTTTTATTGTAGTGTAAATTACAATAAATCAGGGTTTGAAATCGGCTTAGGCCCCGCTCGCCCCCTGAATCTCGACCCTTGCGATTAAAATGCTTCACTCGCCCCTTTTTTTATTATTTTGGTGTAGTGAATCGCCCCTTGCCACGGGGCGAGTTACAAATTGACATTTAAATAAATATTCTGGTGCTGTGAATCGCCCCTTGAGGTATTTCTTTTGAAATAAGCCGTGAAATGGTACAGTCAGACTGAAAAATGTACACTTAAATGAAAATTACCATGTTTGATGTCTGTAATATTATTATCACCAACTACGTACACTAAGTTTTTGCTACCTGGCTTACCTATTAGGTAGAACAAAAGGAACGTTTTCAAGGGTCCAATAAACAAAAGCTTTGTTAAAATAGTTCGGAGAGAGACATATATATAATGCTTTCTCTTTCTAAGTTCGTATTATAATGTGGAAGGTATGTGTTTTGCGATATTTGCGTAGTGGTTTATAGTCTGTTTTTTTTATCTTAGATACTAAATTGACAAGTGCAAATGTCAAATTGTGAAATAATGATACCAGCTTTGTATTTAGTGGTGTACTCGAAAGTCGAAACTATCGACAATGTTTGCTGCCTAGATACAGGTGGTTTGGCTATAATGTATTTTAAGAGAAAAGTTAAATATAAAATGTTTATAAGTTTTTTATCCGACTGCGCGACGCAAAGGAATAGTAATGTGTTTATTTGTATGTTCCTTTATTAAACTTTATACATACCAAACGCCTGGCCCGATTTTTAAGATTCACACATTCACTCACCGGACTAAGAGGAATCGATTGCGATTCCTCTTAGTCCGGTGAGTGTCACTAAAGACATGACGTTAGTGAAAATTCAATATGGCGACTATACTGGACGCCTTATTGTGAAAATCAAAAAAAATTAAAGTCAACAAACTATGCCAAGTGGGGTATCGTTGAGTTGGTATTTAAAAATCATTTCAGTTTTTTCTCATCATTTTTCGATTTAACTTACCGTTTAGGATCCATATCGATTTAAAGTTGCGCTACAACTCATCATCATCATCTGCATATAGACGTATTCTCCTGATTGCATCCGTGGCCAAGATGACCTCGAAGCTCAAGGTCCGTCTTCCGGCTCTTCCTTCTCTACTTCGCACGATCTTGGGCGTCCATGGTAGTGAGACCATTAGCACGCATATCACCCTCCACGACGTCAAGCCAGGACTTCTTTGGCCTACCCCTTTTACCTGGACCCGGCAGGGGTACCATTGCCAGGCATTTGTTCCCCACGTAGCCTGGCGGTTGCCGCAAGCCATGGCCGCACCAGCGAAGGCGGCTCTCTTGCATTTTATCCCCGATGTCACGGACATGGAGGCTGCCGCGGATACGAGAGCTCCGTACGTGATCTTTACGCGTAACGCCGCACATCCACCGCAACATTTTCATCTCCGTGACACGCAGCTCTTGCTTGTGTCGCTCGAGCAGCGGCCACGCCTCACAACCATGCAAGAGGACAGGCCTAATGATCGTCTTATAGACCTGCCCCTTCAACCTGACTGGCATTTTGGGATCACAAGTGACGCCAGTCGTTTCTCGCCACTTGGCCCACGCGGCAGCAATGCGTGCCTTGACGTCGTGGTCGATCTCACCGGTCACATGAAGTACAGATCCCAGGTACTTAACTTGGTCCGTACACTCGACCAAATCATCGCCTATGCGGACGGGTGTGGTATATGTGGAGTTTAACGCTAAGTATTCTGTCTTCGCTACATTTAGCTTCAGACCGCCGTTCTCAAGCGCTTCTTTCCATCCTTTCACGCGTCGCACCAATCTGCTCCTGTCCGCGTCCATCAGCGCAATATCATCAGCATACATGAGCAACCACGGAGGCTGCTCATGTGAGTTTCTAATGCTGTCCGACAAAACATCTAATACCACGCTGAACGGATCCTTGGTGTACCCCGACGGTGATGGGGAAGGCTTTCGAGTCGCCAACAGCAGTCCGAACCACGGAACCGGAATCGTAGTACATGTCTCGAATGGTGTCAACTATTCTAACATATTAATTTAGACTGTAGAAATTTACGATGAAAAGACGAAAACTTCATGACTGTATGGAAGAAAATTGAAAACGATTATAAAAATATACAACTAAAAAGTTTTAAATAAAATAAATTATTGAAACTTGTGTTGATCTTTTTAGTATCAGTCGAATTCTTGTTTTTATTTTGATTTTAAATTTAAATTAGAGTACCAAAAAATTTAAAATACCGTAATTTACATACCTACAATTTTCAGATTCTAAGACTAGTATAGCGTCATCTTTATCGATAGTCTCTGCAGATCGATTAAATGAAACTTATGAAGCCTTAAGTTAGATTTTTACAATGACAACCCAAGTGACGCAAAATGGACGCCATTTTGTTTCAATGACAATATACCTATTTAAGTTTTGTTTTATTTAGGTAACTTGCATACCGAATTTAAATTAGTATTTTATAAATTTTATAGATTAACCTACAAATATTTGTAGGTACTAAATTTAATTTATCGATAAATTTCGATACTGGTGGCACATGACTATTTTTTAATTGCAAAAAACCGACAACACAGGTAATGTCAAATTAGTATCTGAGATTAAAAAACAGACTATAGTATGTAGTGATTAGTGACATCTAAGTGCAACAGAATATGCACAATATTTAAGAGTATTGTGATATTGTGTATATGTTATAGGCAATGTGTATAATGCAGGCATTCTATACAATATCTAGGAAATGTATAGAATGCTGGGGTCGTTCAGGCAATGTATGAAATGATATTCAATGTTTAAACTATTTTACACTTTGCCTAGGAAATGTATAGAATACCTAGGCATTGTATAGAATGCCGGTCGAAGCATAGGTAATGTATGTAATCTATTTTTCTTCTCTATAATTTAATTAGATACCTAGATACTAATCTTTTGAGAGCTAATCCTAATTTCAACTTCCACCAGCAGGCAGTGCTGATAAGACATTTTTGTGTTCTATTGGTAGGTATGCCTAAGTACCTACGTGTTTTTTTGCGTAGAATGTTTCTCACATAGCAGTGAATTTCTATTGGCCACGGCAACCACTCTAACAACCACGAAGGCTAATGCTGGAGCTCCGCTCCGCCTTCTAACCTAATCTATCCAAGTCGGAATGAACAGTTTTTCTTTCAGCAGTAATATCCATTTTTCAAATCCATAGAGGGCTTCTTAAAGGATCGCAAATAAATGACGCTTTGTTAATCTATTACTTTGTTTGCTAACAGTAACAGTAAAAAAAAAAAAAAAAAAAGGTGACACGAATTTTCGCACATGAAATATCATTTTAAAGAGACGAATTAACAACAACCCGTCTATTATACACATTGCCTGATGCGCTTCGGGCATTTAATACAATACCTAGGCAATGTATGAAATTAATCGTACTATACACATTGCCTGAACGTTTTAGGCAATGTATAGAATGCCTAGGCCTAGGCATTCTATACATATAGTATACATTCTATCTATATAGTTTTATTCTTTACTTTTTGTTTGGTTTTTATTTAGTATTCGTTTTAATATCGCTTTCCGCTTTATTCACAAATGAATATTCGAATTTCTGATGCTTCTTTTATGTACTATACTTCTTTAGTCGGCAAACTAAATCGTTTTCTGCCTACTAAAACAATAGTATCTTGTTGGTATTGATAGATTGAAATAATGATAACGTTGAAAAACGTGACGTTAAAAAAGGATAATTAATACTACTAATTAATTCGTTTTCACCATTGACACTCGAAAAAGGGCCCGTGATTCATCAAAAACAGTGAATAAAACGCTCTTTATTTCACCGAGTGTATAAAAAAATTTGAATTTGGAACATGAGCGAATGTACGGATTGTAGTGTAAAACAACGTACTTAAAGTCACCTAAATGTAATCACTGGCTGGATGGAATGTGCCTCAGTTTAAATTAAGAAAAAAAAATGCCGCCATTTTTCTGTGCAATTTTCCTTGTAAAAGTTTCTGTTTGTCTTTTAATCTTAAAATGACTTCATCCAGTGATGAAAATGAAATTATCGAACGTGAATAGACTCCGGAGTCTTTTCGCGCTAAAGCGGTAGCTATTACTGATAATTTGCTGCTTCTTTTATGTACTATCAGTAACAAAATTTAATTCATAATCACAGAGTATTTGTTTTCTCGTAGTCAATGATGAAAAGTAGCGTACCTAACACGTGAAAAAAGAATTCATCTCGGCTCTTGTATCCCTCGATCTGCTCAGGTTTCTATCTAGAAACCTTCCGCAGAAACCTTCGCTACTCTCGGGATACAACTTAGTGCCTCGAAAAGAATTCATCTTTTTTTCACTTGTAGGGTAATCTACTATTTCCTATGCGCGCGCATATAAGTGCCCTTCTAAACGGGCCATGTTTTTCTGCAATATGTGGTTGCACTATTGGCAACTAATTGCCCGGCAACATCAAAAATATTTCATTGCAACTGATGGCCGAACAATCAATGGCTGGGCAATGTGTTGCAAATATATCTGCAATAGTATGGCTCTTGATGCAGATTCATAAACGGGCTACACAAACCGGCAACAATGGCTGACGAAATCACACTTGTTGCAGCAGCTTATATTGTTTTATTAAAAAATAAACAGAAAAAGAAGAGATTGTGGATTCGACCTTACTTAAATAGGCGTGAAACTTTAAATAATTTAAGTCTAGAAATAAGCCTTGATAGTAAATTATTTAACAATTCGCGTAGAAAAGGATAGACTGTGTCATAACAAGGAGAGCGACTGAAACAACAATAGAACTGGCCGAGCAATATTGCAGTAAAATCGACCGCCTAGCGATCGTCCGGCAACCTATTGCGGCAATATCGGCCATATGTGGCAACAGAAAACATGTTTGGCTATATTTCCGTGACATTACTGCAATACTGGCCTGTATTGCTTGCAATAGTTGAAATGTTGCCGGGCCACAGTGTTGCAGCCACTAATTGCAGTAAAACATTGCCCGTTTAGAAGCACCTTAACAATGGCGATCGGCCATATTTAAAAGAATGAGGTTTATTTTACTCTGGTTTTTTTTTCTGTACTTAGAGAAAAAAAAAAGTTAAATTTGAGTGAAAATTTTGTTTATTATACAAGTATTACAAGTTGAAAATATTTATTTAAATACGAAAATGCATCAAATGACCATACAATAGGCATATTAATTTATTCGTACTATTAAACACGTTATTTTTTGTATCGAAACTTTCTTATAAACATAGAAATTTAAAAAAGAATCTATAACTCACTTGTGAATAATAGCAATGAAAAAGTCACAGTTTGATAATAGGTGTCATTACGTACCTAATTGCGGTGAAATAATAGCAATGTTATGAGCAGGTGTGTTGTAAAACTCTTTATTGCTGACAGTACTTTTAACTTACTAACAATCGGGGGCGATTTGGGGTATCTAATGTTCAAAGGGGCGAGTTGCAACATTAAAGCAGTCGGGGGCAAGATCCACGGGGCGAGCCAGGCCTAAGCCTTGAAATGGCTTTATTGATCGTTGACTTATTTGTTACTCAGTTTATTTATTTGAACTTTTGCACAAATAAATAGATGACATATTATCTATGATAACATTTTATATGTGCGAAAGAACCTAAATCTGTTCAAAAAAAACTCTGATGCACATAATTAGGTATAATACAAGAAATAAAGATAAACTTGCAGTGCCAATACTCAGGCTTCATAAGGTTGGTAATTCGTTTGTAGGCAATTGTATAAAAATATTTAATAAAATTCCTCAGGATTTGGTTGACATGCCTCTTAATAAGTTTAAAATTAAAATAAAAAATTGTTTAATGGAAAAAGGATACTATAAAGTAGATGAATATCTTAATGATAAGAATACATGGTCATCCTAATCACTGATTGCTCGCATATTATAAATTGTATAAAAACTATATTTAAAAAAAAAAATAAGGATAATTGAGTTCTCTGAGTTTCTTGCTGGTATCTTCTCAGTAGAACCAAGTACCGAACCAGCGAAAGAATCATTTTCAAATGATTTATTAATTTACTTTATTTAATAATATATCTTATTTTTTTTTAACTTGACATGATTATTGTAATATTTTGACGTTCATATGTGCTCTTTATGTGCCTAATAGTCCGGTCAATTTAGACCAAAAAATGGGAGTGAAGTTACATAAAGTCCCAACAAGCTGAATTTTTGTGAAGTTGTTCAAAACATAATTATAAACAATGTCTGGAAGTTCCCCATCATTCCCCTGTAAGGAAAAAAATTAATTCAAGGTCAAAGGTCAAAAAAATGAGTTTTTCGCGATTTTCAGCAAAACGGTAAGTTTTATCATAAAAGTACCTTAGACAAAAATTGTAGATCATAAAATTATCTATAAAAAACGTATTCATACTTTTTTTCTTACGAGCCACCGTTTCTGAGATATAACGATTCTAAAAGTTATAAAAGTTGTTATCGTCATAATATGCACACGTTTCCACGCCACCTATGAGGTAGTGTACTTAGCGCGTTTTTGTTAACGTGGTTTCTCCAGTAGGCCTACTCCACGGGTCAGTTGTGATCCTGTTTAATGTAAAACTATTGCAAAATAACGGAAATTTTCAAAGATTGGGAAAGATAAAAGCGATGTAAATGAAAAAAAAGTGTTGAAGTTTATTCATCTTATTCGTAAGTTTCAAATTCTTGTTCTTCTTCTTGATCTTCTTCTTGTTCTTCTTCTCCTGCTTCTTCTTCATCTTCATTTTGGATGCAAGTAAATTGCGTCAATAGCGATGTATCGCATGATACTTCGTCGGAGTCAAACGAATCCTCCATTGTTTGTGATTCAATATTAGAGCACGACCGGCCTTGACAATTTGTGCATGCCAAAGAACAAGACAGTCCGACTTTTTTGCAACCACATTTAGCACTGCATCCCTTTTTGCAGTTGCAAAAAATAATGTTTAGCAGTTTGTTCGGCGCAGGTGGAAGTAAAGTTTGAACTGGCTCTAATATATTGTTGACCAACTTCCAACCCCAGTCTGTAGGGTCTAGCTGATAACCAAGCCACACTTGAACTTGGTAATATACTCGAAGAGCTGTTGGTGAGCAGCAACTGAAGTTGGAGGAAGACAAGCTAATTGAACTTGTTTTTTATTTTTAGTATTTTTAACGAAACACGCCAACTGAAAAAACTATTTTTTTCTTAAAACCAGGAAAAGCTCAGCATCAATCATATATATATTTATCAAAAAGTTTATTTACTTTTGTAAAGTGTAAAGATCATGTACTATTTTTACACGCAATAACTGGCTGTGATACGACATCTGCATTTTACAGGAGGGGTAAAACAGCAGTTTGAAATGTTTGAAAAACAAGATTTAATTCAATGTGCTGAAGTTTTTAAAAAAAGTGATTCAACTCAACAAGAAGTTATTACCAACGGCATCCGCTTTCTTCTTTCTATGTACGGAGCTCCTAAAAAAACTACCTGTTTAGATAAACATCGATATGCATGTTTCGTTAAAAATACTAAAAATAAAAAACAAGTTCAATTAGCTTGTCTTCCTCCAACTTCAGTTGCTGCTCACCAACATCTTTTTCGAGTATATTACCAAGTTCAAGTGTGGCTTGGTTATCAGCTAGACCCTACAGACTGGGGTTGGAAGTTGGTCAACAATATATTAGAGCCAGTTCAAACTTTACTTCCACCTGCGCCGAACAAACTGCTAAACATTATTTTTTGCAACTGCAAAAAGGGATGCAGTGCTAAATGTGGTTGCAAAAAAGTCGGACTGTCTTGTTCTTTGGCATGCACAAATTGTCAAGGCCGGTCGTGCTCTAATATTGAATCACAAACAATGGAGGATTCGTTTGACTCCGACGAAGTATCATGCGATACATCGCTATTGACGCAATTTACTTGCATCCAAAATGAAGATGAAGAAGAACAAGAAGAAGATCAAGAAGAAGAACAAGAATTTGAAACTTACGAATAAGATGAATAAACTTCAACACTTTTTTTTTCATTTACATCGCTTTTATCTTTTCCAATCTTTGAAAATTTCCGTTATTTTGCAAAAGTTTTACATTAAACAGGATCACAACTGACCCGTGGAGTAGGCCTACTGGAGAAACCACGTTAACAAAAACGCGCTAAGTACACTACCTCATAGGTGGCGTGGAAACGTGTGCATATTATGACGATAACAACTTTTATAACTTTTAGAATCGTTATATCTCAGAAACGGTGGCTCGTAAGAAAAAAAGTATGAATACATTTTTTATAGATAATTTTATGATCTACAATTTTTGTCTAAGATACTTTTATGATAAAACTTACCGTTTTGCTGAAAATCGCGAAAAACTCATTTTTTTGACCTTTGACCTTGAATTAAATTTTTTCCTTACAGGGGAATGATGGGGAACTTCTAGACATTGTTTGTAATTATGTTTTGAACAACTTCACAGAAATTCAGCTTGTTGGGACTTTATGTAACTTCGAATGTCTAAATTGACCGGACTATAAATTGAATAAATGAAATTGATTCTTTGATTCTTTGATGTATAAAGGCAGATTTAATGCCATGGCCATTTTCAGCCAGTCAATCTCAGGTTGATGCAGATATTTGTTGCAGATATATGTTCAAACAGCTGAACGAATCTGGCGGAATATTGGCACCGAGATAGATTACAGTCTGGAGTACATAGGCTGTATTTTATCCCTGAAATAGGTTACCATGCATTGCGTTAATGAGATCAGGTCCGGAAACAGGACTCTCGCAATTTGGGCCTAACACATGATTATCATTTGCGATCGTAACCTTATGTAGGTGTAATTTCCATGTCAAACAAGATGTAATTTTCATTGAAACAGATGTAAATTTAGTTACTGTGTACAGTATAGTAAAAGCTTTATTTATGCCACTTGGATGGCAGACAAGCACACGGCCCAGCTGAAAGAAAGTGGTTACTGTATCCTGGTGTCGTACCAGGAGAGTCACACTCGTGCTGCCGATCATGTAAGAACAGAGAGTTTCTGCGCCGTCAGTGCAGAAGACAAAGCAGGACAAGCCTTTGCTCTTCCAGGCCAGAAACACAACAAGAGGTTATTATTGCCGGGGATTCTGTGAAGGTACTTCCCCAGTCGGACTGCACAGCTGGGACGTGAATACTGTCGTGCCCTCCCTCTGTTAATTAAATAAATAAAGTAACAAAACGTAAGTAAATAAGAATATAAAACTTACACAAACGATTCGAATCACACCTATTACGAAGGTATCAAAACCATTTTTTCTCAACACCATTAATCAGTTCAGTAAACGAAGTTAGCTCACTAATTTATCTACGTCACGAATTTCACGAGGGACAAACAAACTTATTGACACCGTGACTTTCAGATGATTGATTATGGAACAAACTTTGTTAGAATTTATTCTGACGTTTTGATCGCTGCCGTCAATGCGAAATTATAATTTGTGCGAACTTATTTTATTGCTGGCGAAGTAACTCTGTCTGACGGGCATTAATAATTGACAGTTCGCTCGCTCCGGAGCCAATAAAGATGTATTATACGAGCATAATATGATTTTGTGCTAGGACAATCATAAATTTGAAATTATTAAGTGCTATATTTCATTTGGTCTAATTAATGGAAGTTCGAGTGAAAGAGGAAATGTCAGGGAAAAGAGTATTAAGCATCAATTAATGCAGGTGCATTATTATCGGTTGATAATCCCCCTTTATGCCTCGGGAGTTAGTGCCCGGTTGCCATATCAAAACCTATTAGCAATCCTTGTAGTTTTGGAGCCCGAAAAGTTCGACTGCACTAGAGTTTAGAAATGTGTTATGGAGGTCAGAAAGTAGTCGCTTTACAGAAAATATTGAAGTTCATCCACGTCGTACTTAGACTCCAGCCACCGCTGTGGTGGAGGCCTCGGATGTAATTAGGACTAAAGCTTCGACCTGTATCTTTTTAACAAGAAATGTTTGAACTTATAGAGAATTTTCTAAAATTCGATATCTATCTTCTCTGAACAGAACAGTCAATAGTTCAACTTACAATTTAGGCTTCAAAACTCCTGGTGTTGAGATATTAAGGCTTACGTTACGTCCAAACCAACCACGGTTGTTAACTAACCAGGACTAAGACGTAGTTGTTTTGTAAACTCGTCCTCAACTCGGCGTGTTTGCTAGGAAGTTTACCAGGCTAGACTGAAACGTGTGCCAACTCGGATCTTTCTCGGTTAGTTCTGTAAGTAACTGGGGATGCGAGTTCTCAACCCGCTTTCGTTGTTGACCTTTTGTCTTTTATTTTATTTATTGAATCCAATGCTGTGGTTGATGTTTTATGCAAACTGGGATTTCCACTCTTGTAAGTCACGCTTTTGCATATTTAATCTCGTTAATATTAAATTATGTTTGAAACTCAATCGAGCTTAAGTTGCTGGATGTTTTTGGTTGAAATTTGACGCATGGGTAAGGCACAACCTGAATCCTATTAATATTATAAATGTAAAAGTTTGTGCAGATGTTTGGCTGTTTGTTGCTTAATCACGCTCAAACGGCGGAACGGATCTCGATGAAATTTAGTACAGTCCTCAAACTACAACAGCAAGATTAGGAGGTAGGACACGACGGTATTTCCGTTCCAATCGAGCAGACCGTCTGGGGAAGTTCCTCCGCCCTACAGAATACCCCAGCCATAATAACCTCGTGTTGTGTTCCCGACGGTTATTCCCGGCGGCGGTGAGTAGGGTAGCCAGAGCTCACTGAAGAGGTTTTGTGCTGTCAGTGGGAAGACCAAAGGCTTCCTTGTTCTTGTGGCTTCTGCGCTAAATGCTTAGAAAATCTTTATTCTTACAGGGTCGGCAGCACGGGTGTGACTCCCCTGGTGTTGCATTCTTCCATAATAGGCCACAGTAGCCATAATAGGCCATAATAGGCCACCAGGTGGATCCTGTACTTATCTGCAACCTAAGTGGTATAAAAATCAAATTTTAAAATCTATCATATAGATAGGTTTAACTCCTATAGAAAGATAAGTGCTCTATTATTAAACTTACACCCTCCATTTAAAAGCAAAGACCTGTTATTATGAAGTTAGTAATATCTTTGCAAATTATGCGCTTAATGCATTCTAATTAGACTCAGCCAGCTATTTAATGCGACGCTTAGCCCAGCGTCTTAAGCGAACGCTTGGTTTTATTTAAGGGTAAGACACAACTATTTTCTGTGTTACTTGCAGATGTAGATGCCAGTAAAATTTAATAGTACTGCCACTAAGGACCGTTAAATTTTACAAGTACGATCGTGAATAACTAGGGGTATATAAAGAGTTGGTCTAAAAATTAATGCTGCAGAATTCAATACAGCTGAATAGTTCTCTGTTAAGATGTCAACATTTTAACATGATGCAGTAAGATGATATGGCATCATGTTATGCCTGGCAATGGCGCCCCTCCCGGGTCCAGGTAGAAGAGTAGGCCTAAGAAGTCCTGGCGTGACGTCATGGAGGGTGACATGCGTGCCAATGATCTCACTACCATGGACGCCCAAGATCATGCGAAGTGAATGAGGAAGAGCCGGAAGGCGGACCTTGAGCTCCGAGTTCACTTTGGCCTCGAATGCAATCAGAAACATCTTGCCCATGTGTGTGTTTAATGCCGACGGTCCAGGTCGCATCCGAGGCATTCACCTCGAAGTCTGGGAACCGCTTTAGTATGATATGGCTTAGCTTTTTTGTTTATATTGGTAGCAACTAACAATTGAGAGAGGCGTATGTCCAGCAGTGGACTGCTATAGGCTAATTGATTGATTGACTGATATTGATACTAAATTATAATGGTACATCTCAATGAGTAGTAATATTTAAAAGAACTATTTACATAAAATACACTGTTTCATTCGTGAGTTAACCCCTTTACTACAGAATTCCAACCAAAACATCGCTCTCATCAATCATGAATTTAACAATACCCTCGTAGCATTTAAGTATTTATTTATTAACTACACCTAAGTTCATTACTCAGAGGCACTTAACCAAACAGAATCTTATATCAGTAGTGGCCAAATGCCCAACTAATCAATTCACCAGAATTGATTTCAGCCACCGATTTGTTAAATGCCAAAGCTATTTGTTTGGTCTGTTTCGTTCCATTTAGGTTATTACCGACGCGCTTAAAGATTGATGAGGTAGACGTACAAACTTGCTAGTGTTAGTTAAAAAACAATTAGGCCTATAAAATGTCCATGCTTGTATAATGTATATAGTTGAAGAGAACGGGGCTGGATTTAGGGTACAGTAATAGGGGCTCTAGTCCCAGGGCCTCCACGATTTTAAACCATATCCATATAAATGTACTTCCATACTTAATATTATAAATGCGAAAGTAACTCTGTCTGTCTGTCTGTCTGTTACGCTTTCACGCCTAAACCACTGAACCGATTTTGATGAAATTTGGTACAGGGGTAGATTAGATCTTGGGAAGGGACATAGGCTATGTTTGATCGCGATAACGGATATCCACGCGGGCGGAGCCACGGGCAAAAGCTAGTTATGAATAAATAAATGTAATACATACATAGTATTCACTCCTGTTAAACCCCAAAGGGTAGGCAGAGGTGTATTTCTATAACAATGATTTTATAAAATGTCTATATTATATTCTATTAAAAATCGTCCCATAAGAACCAAAGGAGCGTATCATCAAAATCTCGATTTTTTTATTATTTCATAAATACGTTGTCTAAGTGGTCCTACACCATGTGCCAAAAGGACGTATTCGTATAGTCAATAGTTTCAGAGTTCCATTGTAACGTATGAGAAAAAAGTATATTTTCTTTACGACGATAACAACGTAACGTTCGATAGGTGTATGTCAATGTTATCCTTTTCATTTTTAGTTAGTTCCAAATGAACGTATTTGTTTATAAGTTTATTTGATACTGAAATTTTAGATAATTGACAATTTCTAACCAGCCATAAAAACGTAACAACTTATACGTTCCTATAGCATAAAAAAATAAGCGAGTTTTAAGTTATAATTAAGAGCCATTTGAACGTATAAACGTTAAACTTACGCAGACAACAGAACGTATAAACTTATGCAGACAGGGAATCATTCCCACACAATACCACGATTTTTATCGTAATTTTAAAGTTGGTTCTAGGGATGATGAAGAACTTGAGTAGACGCCACCTAATAGACCTCAGAAACTCTCCGATCACACTCAAAAACTCATGGCTAAACGACGCTCGCTTCGTCTGCAGTCTTCCGATGATGCAGAGTCATATAGGCAGCTCAACAGACAAATTTCCAAATCTCTGCGACACGACATACGTCTCTTTAATACTAAACATATTAAAGAGACAATCGAGCGGAACAAAGGCTCCAAAGTGTTCTCAAGAAATTTGTCTGTTGGGCAAAGCCAGTTGACTAAGCTGAAGAGAGAAGATGGCAGCATAGCGTCGACCAGGGCTGAGGTTTTGGAGGAGATCAAAAGGTTCTATGGACAGTTATACGCTTCGGTCACTAATCCTGTTGGCAGCATGGCGACCGACCCAAGGGCCAAGTTGACTCGACACTTCACCGAGGATATCCCGGACATCAGCCTGTACGAGATTAGAATGGCCCTGAATCAGCTTAAAAACAACAAGGCGCCGGGTGACGACGGTATCACTTCAGAGCTTCTGAAAGCGGGTGGAACACCAGTACTTAAAGTCCTTCAGAAGCTCTTTAACACCGTCATCCTCGAGGGCATTACGCCAGAAGCGTGGAACGGGGGCGTGGTGGTGCTGTTCTTTAAGAAAGGTGACAATACCTTACTGAAGAACTACAGGCCCATCTCGCTTCTGAGTCATGTTTACAAGCTGTTTTCAAGGGTCATTACGAACCGTCTCGAGCGCAGGCTTGATGACTTCCAGCCTTCCGAACAAGCCGGTTTCCGAAGAGGCTACAGTACCATAGACCACATCCATACGCTGCGGCAAGTTATACAGAAGATCGAAGAGTATAATTTGCCACTTTGCTTAGCGTTTGTGGACTATGAGAAAGCCTTTGATTCGGTCGAGACATGGGCTGTGCTTGAGTCTCTCCAGCGGTGCCGTATTGACTATCAGTACATCGAAGTGTTGAAGTGTTTGTATAATAACGCCACCATGTCGGTCCGAGTACAGGAACAGAGTTCGAAGGCGATCCCTTTGAAAAGAGGAGTAAGACAGGGAGACGTGATATCTCCGAAACTGTTTACGGCCACTTTGGAGAACGCCTTCAAGCTCCTGGAATGGAAAGGATTCGGCATCAATATTAATGGCGAATACATCACTCACCTCCGGTTTGCCGACGATATTGTAGTCATGGCAGAATCGATGGAAGATCTCAACACAATGCTCGATGGCCTCAACCGAGTTTCTCAACAGGTGGGTCTTAAAATGAACATGGACAAGACGAAGGTTATGTGTAATGCCCATGTTGTACCCACCCCAATATCTGTTGAGAGCTCGGTTCTTGAAGTTGTTGACTCGTACGTCTACCTAGGACAAGTAGTCCAGTTAGGTAGGTCCGACTTCAAGAAAGAGGTCAGTCGCCGAATCCAACTCGGCTGGGCAGCGTTCGGAAAATTGCGTAATATCTTCTCGTCCGACATACCTCAGTGTCTCAAGTCGAAAGTTTTCGACCAGTGTGTGTTACCAGTGATGACTTATGGCACTGAAACGTGGTCTCTCACTATGGGCCTTATGGGTAAGCTCAAAGTAGCCCAACGAGCTATGGAGAGGGCTATGCTCGGAGTCTCTCTGCGAGATCGAATCAGAAACGAGGAGATCCGT
The DNA here is from genome assembly GCA_914767945.1 of Eilema depressum. Classification (NCBI taxonomy): domain Eukaryota; kingdom Metazoa; phylum Arthropoda; class Insecta; order Lepidoptera; family Erebidae; genus Eilema; species Eilema depressum. Next base: position 18,401,829 of record OU612031.1, on the reverse strand, counting down.
AGAAGAACCAAGATTACCGACATAGCCCAGAGGATTAGCAACTTGAAATGGCAGTGGGCAGGGCACATAGCTCGGAGGACTGATGACCGAGGTCGAAAAGTTCTCGAGTGGAGGCCACGTATCGGCAAACGCAGCGTAGGCCATCCACCCACAAGGTGGACAGACGACCTTATCAAGGCCGCGGGAACGCGCTGGATGCGAGCCGCTTCCAACCGGTCTTATTGGAGATCTATAGGGGAGGCCTATGTCCAGCAGTGGACTTCCTATGGCTGAAATGATGATGATGATGATGAACAACTACTTCCTAAAGTAACATTATTAATATTGTGCCATTCTTGATAATAAAGATTTATAAACGTACCTATTGTTTTTCTCTGCCCAAAAATGCTTCAAAGTTAGTTAAACTAGGCTTAGCTATATAGCTAAGCCTAGTTTAACTAACTTTAAGCCAAAAAAACGTAAACCTGGCCTAACTATATAGTTAGGCCAGGCTTACGTTTTTTTGGCTCCTATTATTTTAAAAAATGTGTGCAAATAATAAGAGCCAAAAAAACGTAAGCCTGGCACTTTTTGAAAAACCATCAATATTTAATATATTTCAAAACATTATTTATTAGTTTTTTGCTATGTTAACTCTCTAATAACTAGTCCATATTAAGGCATTTGTGTTTTCTCGATTACCTGTTATTTAATGTATAATATAGTAGTTCAAAGTTGAGAATAGTGGTATTTGCACAGTTTTTTAGCTCTCCTGTAAAGTTAGCAAAATGGCGATACGCTCCTTTGGTTCTTATGGGACGAAATATATGTAGCCATAAATAGCCTATTTACTTTCTTTGATAGATATTTTTTAAATAGATCTGAAAATAAAGTTTACAATCTTCAGAAATAATTTTAATAAATACGCTGTATTGCTGGTTTGACTAAGACTTTAAAACTTAAATAGAGATATCTTAAATCCTACTAATATTATAAATGTGAAAGTTTGTGAGAATGGATGTGTAGATGTTTGTTACTCTTTCACGCATAAACGGCTGGACCGATTTGGTTGAAATTTGGTATGTATATAGGTTATACCCTGGATTAACATATAGGCTATATATCAGCGATGAACGGGATCAGAATTCCACGCGGGCGGAGCCGCGGGCAACAGCTAGTAACTAATATAGAAATGTGGAATACATTATTTTTCACCATTGACACTCGAAAAAGGGCCCGTGATTCATCAAAAACAGTGAATAAAACGCTCTTTGTTTCACCGAGTGAATAAAAAAATTTGAATTTGGAACATGCGTGAATGTACGGATTCTAGTGAAACATACAAAGAGGTTGCACAATCTCACTATAAAAACGTACTAAAAACCACCTAAATGTAATCACTGGCTGGATGCCGCCATTTTCTGTGTAATTTTCCTTGTAAAAGTTTATGTTTGTCTCATAATCATAAAATGACTTCATCTAGTGATGAAAATGAAACTCATATTCTCGAACGCGAAAAGACTCCTGAGTCTTTTCGCGCTAAAGCGGTAGCTATTACTGAGATTTTCTTGCTTCTTTTGTGTACTATCCATAACAAAATGTAATTCATAATCACAGAGTAATCGTTTTCTCGTAGTCAATTGTGAAAAGTTGAGTACCTAACACGTGAAAAAAGAATTCATCTCAGCTCTTGTATCCCTCGATCCACTCAGGTTTCTCTCTAGAACCCCTTGCTACGCTCGGGATTCTACCGGAGAAACCTTCACTCCTCTCGGGATACAACTTGGTGCCTCGAAAAGAATTCACCTTTTTTTCACTTGTTGGGTAATCTACTATTGTCTAGAAAAGAAGTTTTAAAACAAAACTTGACAAGTTTGCAGAGTATTACAATGTCTATGACAGCCTTTAGCCAGAAGTGTCAAGCATTGTGAATTTTATACAAAACTACTGCATCCGCCATCTGCTAATATTTTTTTAAATTTATTTTTTGAGAGGTTAACGTCATATTTCTTTATTTATTTACTTATATTTAAATATATATTGATTCAGATAATTAGTAAACGTTTGATTAAATATTTAGGATTTTTTTAAACAATCAATCAATCAATTAGCCTAATAATTGCAGTGCACTGCTGGACATACTAAGGCCTCTCCCAATATGCGCCACGTTTGCCGGTCCTCCGCCTTTCGCATCCAGTTTGTCCCAGCCACCTTTTGCAGGCAATTTTTAAAAAATTGTTTTATATAATAATAGTAAAAACCATTTCCGGTACTCATGAATGAACGCACCGAAAACCGATAATCATTTTGATATCTACCAATACAGTTCTTCTGCTAGCACCTCTGCCTACCCCTTCGGGGAATATAGGCGTGAGCTTATGTTATGTGTTATGTTACAGTTCTTCATAGATAGGATAGATGGCGTTAGAAGACTATTTGAAGATCGAACAGCAAAATTATTGAACTACGCTCTAAAAGTTCACTTCTGTTGAAGACAAATCAATTCCGTATGATAATAGAAACATGATTTGCCCTTTATTTTGTGATTGACACGATAACTTGTGATACGAATTGTATACGATTCAATTGTTATTGCTCTACAAGTAGTACAAAGTGTGAACTGTTAAGTACAGTCAGCAAGAAAATATTTTATTTTGAAGGGCATTAGTATTTTGCCCGGAATACGGCAATAGGCGTTTAGACGAATACTGAATTACTAAATGTTTTCTTGCGTTGCTGGTATTACTGCGTACATCTGCCTTTAAAATCTTATAACTAAAGGAACACATTTAGATCAAAGTTTTGTAAGGTACAATGGGTAGGTACATAATTTGTAACTTTTACGAAAAAATGTTTCTTTTGTTACTAAGATCATTAAAAAATATTAATACCCACTGTTGGATGATTAAGCTGTCACTCATTGATATAAAAGTATTTTCGACGGATTTCACCGCGATTCGCTTGGTATTATTTTCTTATTGACACTGAGCTCGACGTTAAATATGTTTTTCAAAAGCCATATTATATCACCAGGAGATTAAAATAAAACAGCACTAAAATGAATAATAAAATAATGCTAAATAAATCACGAAAACAAAAACAAATTCATTTCAATAAAATAATATATTCGTTTTAGTGTGCTGAGTTGAGTAAAAAATCCTTCAATTTTTGCACAACAAATATTATTGAGAATTTGCAATATTAATAACCCAAGGCCTTTTTTGCTGACTATACAAATCAAAACAATACCGATTGAATTATAATAGCGCACAGTCGCATGATGTTTCTGTCACAGCGGCCATCGCCAATGAATATTTATGCCCTCGTATGCTCCAAGTGTCCCACTGATTCAGTGGGTGCCAAGTAATGTATGAGCTCACTGGGTGACTGTTGTTTAGTGCTCACTGCTCATTGAGTAGTGAAGCATTTCGTAAAAGCAATATGAACTGATGAAGGTCCCTTTTGAAATTGATGTCATTATTCATCGATTTTTAATATAGAGACCTATAATAGTTACCTCTATAACTTTTAGATTCATACTAATAAATTACAAAACAGAAGTGTGTCTGTTGCCCTTTAACGCCTTAACCACTGAAACGATTTTGATGAAATTTAATACAGAAATAAATAAGACCTTGGGACCTAAGGACATATTATTTAACCGTGATTCTACGAGCCGTAGGCAACAGGTAGTTTTTAATAAAGAGACCTACAAAATATCTACAATGTCTCGGGTATTCTTAACTTATATATTAACCCATTATGGACTGAGTTTTTTTGAGGTCCCCGATTTTTTTTTTCTCTTAGTATGTTTTTGATTAGGGCCTAATTAACATGATACAAGCATTTAAAATTTGATCTAAGGCTTAGTTCACACGGAATATGCTGGTACCATATGGGATCGCTAGTCTCTTACCGTAGCAACATTCTAAGTTTAACATTGGCATTTATTGGTAAACTATTAGGTATATTCTGCAAGAATGAAAATAAAATACACAGTATAAGGTAAAAAAAGTGTTATTTATTATATTTTTACAATAACATAGTATGGAATTGATAGTTACAGGCAGCACATAGCCCTACATCGCACTTCACGCAATGCTATCTTCTTCGCGATGAGCAATTTTCTAAAGCGCACTTTTCACATTTCCTTCAGAAAATGCAGGTAACTCCTTTGATAGACCTCCTTTCACTCAGGTACGCGCTGGTAGTCTTGCGTTTTTCGGGCAGGTTCATCAACCGATCTATCTGTATCATCACCGGAGCAACTGGAGCTTGATGACTTAGCCCTAGAACTGCTCCACGTCCAGTAACCCGTGAACTAATACGACCACGTCCTCGCCCCCAGAAGTATTTTGATCTGAGATCTTGTTTCGAGGCTGAATTTCAGGTGAATATACATTACGTGGTCGACATTCACGACGAGGTCTTTTTCATGTACTTTTCGCTAACAATACCAACAAGGCGCGCTGAGCTGCCGACCACTCAGATTGTTGCTGAATGCACCAGTGTATTCATCTTCTGAATCCTCGTCTAAGCGCACGGCGGGCTCTGAAGCTGCTATGTAGATCTGGTGAAACTCAAGCTCTTTATAATCTTCTAAAATAGCAGCAAAATAGTTTTGTGTATACTCGAATTGCAGCTAAATAACAACAAAAAATAATTTACTTTGGAAAACATTCACATTATGTTTATTGTTACGTATTTATAATGATGTTATAAAATTATAACTACAACATTATACCCTTTTACGACACTAACTTCCAAAAAAGTGAAAAATTCGAAAGCCACGGTAAGCGACTAGCGGTACCATATGGTACCAGCAACTTTAGCAAACCATATTACCGCCATTTTTTTGAACTGGCCTAATGTAACTGATTCACACAATCGAAGCACTCTTATAGAATATATAATCATAATAAAATGATCGCATAACTACAAAACTAAAGAAATATAGGTACTTACTTGAAAAGCTTATCCATTTTTGGGAAAAAAAAATTGACACATCCACTTCTGCAATCAATTACACTCAAATGAAGACAATAACTGTCAAACACCGGTCATCGAATAATAGCGCACACTTTCTCGCTTCGATTGCACCAATTTAAGTGTATCTATCGCATCATCCGTTGGTTCAGGATGACAAAACAAAACGCGCGAAAAAGTGGTACCGTACGGGATCGCTAGTCCATAATGGGTTAAATAAGATAACGGTACTTCCCCGGCCACTAAGGGTCCATTCGTATTAGAAAAGCCTCTGTTTGTTTAGCCCCAGCCACCGTCAACTATAGGTTTGTGTTAATAAACGCAATTATCTATAAACTCTACAAAAAATATACAATCAACAGACACAAAGCATTCATAGACATAATAGCGTCCTACCAAGAACCAATAAAACTAAAACCACTCAAACCAAGAAATAAAATGTAGGTATTATTAGGCAGATTCATTTCAACGTTAGTGAGTTTTGGTTTGAACACTAATCCATAATGAAAACACGCCTCAGCAGCATCAGATTAACGAAACAGCGGATTAACAAGATTATCATGAGTTGTTAGGAATTGTTAATTTTGATATCAAATAATATGTATTTTATAATAACTCTTCAAAAAGGATTCAGCAAGAGAAGAGTCGTGTTGTTGGAAATTCAACCTTATATGATTCCAACAACCATTCGGGGTCCACCAACGTTGGCGACCAAGGTTAGTCAAGGTCTCAGGGATATGCATAAAAGTGATACAACCCCAGTATCAGTCCGTTCGACTAAGTTGACGGACCTGAAATTACACATATTCTACACATTTATATTCATTTCGAGTACATTTTTTCCCAAAAGAAGTTAGGTGGCAGCGACAGGTGAAAATAGAACTTTGGTAACTCGTAAAGTGGACTTTCGAAAACATTGGAAAGGTTTAAATCGACTATGTGTCTCCACTGGGATTTTAAGTCAAAAACTCTCGTCTTATTTATATGCTTTTCTTCACATTAAAAATGAAATCATACAGTAAGTTGCATTATATTTGCTAAACTATTAAACTATAAGCAAGAAATTCAATACAATTTTTAATCCTAAAATATTATCCATATTTTAGTAGGTAAATCAGAAATATACTGTTCCTGCCTTATTAAGATACTGGGTTTTAAACTATTAGAATCTTTACCAGTACGGCTAACTTCGAAAATATAAAAATACAACCGAATTAAGAACCTCCTCTTTTCTTTAAGTCAATTAAAAAGCAAGCAATCGAACACGTACCTATAGACTTCCAATCTATCGAACTCGCGGTTACTCGGAAGGAGCACTTGATATATCTACTATCGCGATTGCGCTTGGGCACGACGTAGTTTACAAATAGTCAGTCATTTCTTGTAGATGTTTCCTTGGAGAAGAAAATGTGACTTCACAAACCGACTGTTGCTGATAAATCCAAGTGCAATCTCCTTAACTCATTGTAAATAATAAAATAAGAATAAGCATTTGAAGAACGGGAAATTCAAATTGCACTTGTGCGAAGAAAAGACAGATTGCTAGTAAGACAACAAAACGAATTATTACAAAGGTATACAACATCAAGTACGATAACCTTTCTTGGCAGTCTGGTAGCAAGAATGGGAGAGGTCTAGTCACTCTCCTGTGCTGCAGAAGGCACACCGGACGGCGGAGATCGCAATACGGTCTCCGTCCTCCATGAGCGCGGGTCTAGGGAGACGGAGACGGTTAAGACCTTCTTTCCCTCTTACAGACGACAAAGGTCGGTTGGGTCAAAATATCCCAGAGATGTTCTCCGAGACACACCAGTTTCCCCGTCCACGTAGATCTATGTGACGAAACACCGTGCAATTTTAGTCGGATCGAGTCCGATATACTCATCCACATCGGCCCCGGGTGGTAAAGAAATGATACACTACAATAACTCGACAGTTACTTGACGAAGTGTCAATGTATAATCTATGGTTAAAAAATAAAATTACAAAATACATGTAAAAATTCTAACATTATTCGCCAACAATCAGATTTTACAATGTGTACATGACACTGCGATGAGTGGATAAATCGCACGAGCGTAAATTTATTTCACTTCACCCCACTTTGTGTAGCCTTTTTTACGAGACACATAATGTTAGGCGACCATATGAAAACAATTTGCAATGTTTCATGAATAACAACATGAAGTGCATCATTTTTAGATGGAGAACCAGCTTGTTGCCAGCTAAGATATTTTTTTTTTTTGCGAATGAGGACTAAAAAACCTTCTGGTATTTCTTGGACAATATAATCCTTTACCTTTGAAGGAGACATTTGTGCTTCTGAATTATGCTCTACCAAGATCAGAATGCAGTCGCTTTCTGATTAGCAAAGAATACAGTGTAGGCAAACGTGGCGCATATTGGGAGAGGCCTATGTCCAGTAGTGGACTGCAATAGGCTTAATTGATTGATTGACAGTGTAGGTTTAGTAAATCAATAGTTTTCGTTTCTATAATTATGTGCAATAATAGTATAGATAATTATGCAAAAATAATCATCGCACTACATCGCGGCAACTATTTACGATAAATACAGGCAAATGTTGTAATTTTCGTACTATAAGTCTTAGATAATCATAACATCTTTCTGTATCAAACACTCTAGGAATATTAATATTATCTACCGTGTTGTAGCTGTATCTATGTATCATTATTATCTTCATAAAGTAACATCAATATCACAACAGAATAACAGAACGCTCAAAATTAAAGCATCTCATCTTTCTTCTAAATACCATTGTATTGTCCACAATATTTATACTTACGATATTCGTTCTTAGCGATCCGGTTTTAAAATAATACAATTTCCGAGTGCAAAGGTCCCAACAGCCGAACAAATAAAATGTAAGACGTATGTCCTATAACCGTTACGATAACAATACGGTACAATGAAACAAACAACGAGTCCATAACAAAAGTCCCGGTATTTGAGTAATCGGAACTTTACCAAACCGGTTTCGGTACGGTACGGTCCCCTATTCTGGAATCGATGTTAATAATCGATTTTATTCGTTTTGTTGGTTCCGATATTACTTTGATCGGTTGTGAGTTAAGGGTTAAGTCGAAATTTATAATTGTTATTACTCCTTTTATAGATTTATCGATGTAATCATCGATTGAAGGAATTTTTAGGCTATTGGCGTGTATGATATCCGGAACAGTGATCATATAATAAATTCTTGTTTATTATTCTTTCGATATTTTTATAGGACTATTTATTGAGTTTTGGTACGGATTGATTCTATTTTTAAGACGGGTTCTTTTTTAGTGCTACGTCAAGGGTTCTTTTTAAGTCAGCATCTACCTATTATATTTCGATTTGTATACAAGCACAACTCTCATTACATTACTAACTTGATTCTCCGTACTTATTTTGGCTGTGTAAATGGTTACTTTAAATTACGTACCGTGGTGGATCTAGATAGCTTTGTGTAGAATGTCTTACAATATTTATTATTTATTTATAGGCACCATTGGTCGCGTTAATTTATTAAGTTCATTCAATATAGGTATAATTATCTAAATGTCAAATAATTTAAGAATTTATTTTTCTCATAGTATTTAAATAAGCACGACGATTGTTTGGAATTCATATTCAAATAATTCCATTGAGAAATATTATTCGATGAAATTGGAAACCACCGCTTCCAGAATAAGCCCGCTAATATGTAGCGACATTTGTCTTCCTCTCAATTTCTATGGGTCACGGTATATAATGATAAATAGATAAAGTATTACTAGAAATGATCGAGCTTTTGACTTTTATACGAGTTCATTCTTAGTTATATTGGTATCATTGCTGAGTAAAATGCGTAGTATAATGTGTTTTGAATACTTATTAGTAGACAGGCAGGTATACCTAAGTATTGTAAACGTAGTCTTCTAAAGGGAACAAATCCGTCCATTGGAATATTATTGATTACTTTATAGTTATAATATTACTAAAACTGCCCCCCGCCCAGACAAGTGGTATAATCGTCAGTAGAATAGAATATTCAATGTATGAGAGTGACATATTATGATATTATAACTTTATTGAAATTCGTAAATACTTATGTCAATATTTTTCACCATTTTAGGTGACAGACTAGCACAAGGACCACTTGATGGAAAGTGGTTACCATGATTTATTGACGAGTGCAACACTCGTACTGCCAATCATGTAAGAACAGATAGTTGCAGAAGACAAGCAGGACCAGCTTTTGGTCGCCAAACTGGGCTGGGAACACTGATAGCACAAAACCACTCCAGTGAGTACTGGCTACCCTACTCACCACAATATGGTGATTGCTATAATCAGTTTGAAATGTAAGTTATTTTTAAAGTTCACGATAGAAAGACAAGAATAATTTATTCTATATAGATGCTTAAAATGGCTCACAACAACGTGAAAATTAAAAATAATAAAGTCTGATTTAGAAAATGGACCACTGCCACTGGCTTTAAACTCAGTCCAGGCAACGCAATTATTCGTAGCACGCAGCACATACACGTAATTCATTACGGCCTCTCAATGGTCCCCTTTCTGCGTATCAGAGTTTAACAAGTACTAGGTACGCTGTATGTGCTGCATACGCCGGCAGTAATTGTCGTATGCGGTCCGCTTCAGAATCATACCTTAGGGTCTAAAATAGCTTTACATGAATGTGTAACGTTCGCCTAAACATCCAACAGTATCAAATTTCGTCAATATCATTCGCTGTTGCATAGTTCTAAGTGAGGCCGTAGCTCGATAATGAGCAAATCGACAAGTATGTCAACATCAGCTAATACTGAGCAAACACCGCCATGCGGGCTGTTGCGTTTTGTTCAAACGACAGCCAAGTTCTGCAGATTAAACGGGACAGGAGTTCCGCTATTTGATCACTGAGTTTAGTTCACTTTTATTTTATTTCCGAACTTTGAGTTTAGTTCCGTTCTTTGAAGTTGAAGTTACTTCGATTGTACTACCTTTAAGATGTACCAAGATATAGATAGGATGTGTAGGGCCCTTACCCACCTGCTAAACAGCAAACGAGGCTCTGACGTAGGCTGTCAGAGTTAGGAGGTCAGATAGTAGTTGCACCTAGAAAAATCGACATACCAATAAAAGAAATCGGTAGTCCTCGGGTTCCAAAGCTCAAATATGGTTTTTATACCACTTAGGTCGCAGACAAGCACACGGCCCACATGATGAAAGTGGTTACCGTGGCTTATGGACGAGTGCAACACTAGGAGAATCACACTGTTGCTGCCGACCCTGTAAAAACAGAGAGATTCCGTGTCGGCAGAAATGGCGCACATTGGGAGAGGCCTATGCCCAACAGTGGACTGCAATAGCCTAATTGATTGATTGAATTGCCCGGGAATACATTCCACAAGGGCATAGCCATGGGTACTGGGTAGTTTATTATAAATAAGCCGCAAGGTTCCATTAAGTTCCGCAAGGTTAAGAGTAGAATTTGGGCCACGCCATCTCTTCCCATACGGTGTCGTACAAGGCGACTAAAGAATAGGGTTGTTTAACACCAGACAGATATACCTATACCGTCCAGACTCAGCCTCAGATGTATGGTTCGGGTCAACGATAGTGCCCGGAATACGGCAATTGGCTCACCCCCTATTACGTGGCACCGAATACAGTGATTGGTGAATTCACCTCTGCCTAACCCTCCGGGGATAAAAGCGTGATCATACGTAGGTATATGATATTAAATCCTATATTTATATCTGTGTACTTTTTATCACACTTCGCCTGATTGTAATTTATCACCGAACTAAAACATTGATAGACAGTCGTCAATCTAATTTTATGTTGCCATATAAAAAAATCGTCTGTTTATAACATGTTTTATTTCACTTTTTACGTGGCTAATAATTCTAATCTTATTGAGGGCAGAAATACTAAACGATGTGCGTCCTGTCACCTACATAGCTATATAATTTATATGGTTTTGTGTGGTCATCTGTTGTTATTTCGATCTTTTTTTCTTTCATCCTAGCGTTAATTCCCAGTCGCATCCGAAGCTTTTCAGCTCAGAGTCTGAGGTCCGCTTTATCAGTCTTAACTACAGATTTGGCTAGACCTCGATATTTTTTCGTGAAGCGATTGCCATCTGACCTCCACAGCCCAATGATAACATTAGGCGATATCGAAGCTTTGCAGCTAGACCGTTATTTTTGGATTTTTTAGGGCACCAACTACCCGTAACGACTGCCATAGATGTTCTTATGGCAACCGGGACCGACAGCTTAAACGTGCTCTCCGAGGCACGACCAGACCAATGCAAATACCCATATTTCACGAACACAAATATTTGCACTGAGCGGGGATCGAACCCGCGCCTCCTGCGTAGCGGCCGCTACCGCTACTCCACGGAGGCTGTTATTTCGATAGTTCGTACGAATGTCGGTAGATGGCTCCCACCGTCGCCCTAAGATGGATGTATTGGACAATTTGGATCAACCTCGGGCGAAGCTCGGTGGCTCAGTGGTCAGAGCATTCCCCCTGTGAGGGAAAGATCGCGGGTTTGAATCCCGCCTGAGCTTGATTTCACTTTTTCCGATTTTAAACAATTTGTTTTGGTTAGCATACTAAATGCTTTAAAATTAATTCATCTGTAGTTATATGATAAGAATATTCACATCTATAGACCAAAGGTATTATTATATAATTGAAAAGATGTCGTGTCGGTTTATTATTAGCTCTTCTAAGGTCATTTAATAACATAATAATATAACTAAACACGAATATGTACACCTTTTCTTTAAATTATCATTGAGTATTTGCTTGCCACGTGCTTCCAACAAAGTAAAAGAACCCTTTTACTTTGGCCGAATGCTACGGGCCACCTGGCGCTAAGCAGATGACTGTGGCCTATGACTACCTGCGTACCAGACCCTTGCAAGGGGCCATGAATGTGGAAAAGAGACAGGAAATAATTAGTTTCTCTTTCTACTGACTCATAATTATTATCCCGTGCGTGTACAGATTGCGAGTGAGGCAGTAGGACTACTTTAGTATAACACATAATAGCAATATGGTATTACCATCTGTATATTTATTTATTACTAGCTGACCCCGGGAACATCGTACCGCCTAACAGTCAATTCTTTTTTTTTTTCAATTTTTCTCTCCGTAAGAACCATCCCCGTACTTTAAGGAATGTTCTAAAAAAAGAATTAGTGAAATCGGTCCAGCCGTTCACGCGTGATCGTGACCAAGGGAAATAGGGATTCATTTTTATATACAGGGTGTCCCAAAATTCAAGGATAAGCCGGCAACAGGGGGTGGCCCTACTTATGGCTGCTCAGGAAAAAATAAGAAAAAAAATATATCTCTATTTTTTTTTTAATTACTCGAACTTTTTTAAAATCCCTTGAAATTCGGTACCCTTAATGATATTTTCAACTACCAGGTCCACAATTTTGCAAATATTTTTGAACTCTTTTCTGTATTAGCAAGCTAAAAAGCATGGCTATCCATAACCACCCTGAAAAATTATAGGATATTTGTAGTTATTTTACAAAAATAAGTCAAAATATTTTTTTGTCGTCAAATTTTCATACATTTTTACTTTCGCCCCACTTTATCTTATCTCGGTGAAAAAAAAAAGTACGGACACCACTATGGCATTCTTTTTCAAAAATTGGCGCAATTATCCAAGATTTCAAAATGGTATAATTTGGGTATGATACTATATTGAAATACAAAAAAAAAAAAAAAAAATTTGTAAATAAGAATCACATTTATTACATTGCTCTTATTGAAAATCACCAGATTTACTTTGTACACAATGCATTCATCCTCAATAAAAAATCATTGACGGGACTTGTGACAAAGTGGTAACTGAGTAGGTTATCACATTACGAGGTTAAGCAACATAAGCCAGGGTGGTTTTCGGATGGATGACCATTCTTAAGACATTGAGACACCTCCATTCCTCAGAAAGTACGTTAGGCCGTCGATCGTAGTGGCCATACGAGCATCTATGACAGTTGTTACGGGTAGTCGGAGCCCTAAAAGTCCAACAACTGGACGCACTACATAACTTTGATATCGCCAATGGGTTGTGGAGGTCAGGTGCCAGTCGCTTCAAAGAAAATTTCGCGGTTCTGCTGTTTCACAGTTAACCATAAAATCCGACTCTGTATTTTGTAAAGGTTCAGAGGATGAAAATCCATACTGTTAAAATATTAAACAAACATAATGGTATAATTTTATAATTATTGCATTATTGTTAATATTTTTTTTTATTTTTACATTTTTAATTGTTTGCCACCGGCATTAATACATTTTATTTTTCGTGCATTTCTTTTGTCAGAAATATAATCCGTAGCCGCATTCATATTTGAATGAAACTAGTCCAGCGTTGCAATTGCTTTCGGAAACCTAATTGTTCTTAAAACAATTCCAATAAAACTCTGAGCATCGGATTTCCCGGCTAGCTGTGAAACAGCAGAAATGCGAAATTTGCCGTGAAGCGACTGCCACCTGACCTTCACAACCCACTGGCTATATCAAAGTTATATAGTGAGTCCAGTTGTTGGACTTTTAGGGGTCCGACTAACTGTCATAGATACTCATATGGCCACCGGGATCTACGACCTAACGTACTCTCTGAGAAACAGAGGACGTCTTAATGTCTTAAGAATGGTCATCCATCCGAAAACCACCCTGGCTCATGTTGCTTAACCTCGTAATGTGATAACCTACTCGGTTACCACTTTGTCACAAGTCCCGTCAATGATTTTTTATTGAGGATGAATGCATTGTGTACGAAGTAAATCTGGTGATTTTCAATAAGAGCAATGTATTAAATGTGATTCTTATTTATAAAAAAAAAAATTTTTTAGTATTTCATTATAGTATCATACCCAAATTATACCATTTTGAAATCTTGGATAGTTGCGCCAATTTTTGAAAAAGAATGCCATAGTGGTGTCCGTACTTTTTTTTTTCACCGAGATAAGATAAAGTGGATCGAAAGTAAAAATGTATGAAAATTTGACGACAAAAAAATATGTTGACTTATTTTTGTAAAATAACTACAAATATTCTATAATTTTTCAGGGTGTTGGTGGATAGTCATGCTTCTTAGCTTGCTAATACAGAAAAGAGTTCAGAAATATTTGCAAAATTGTGGACCTGGTAGTTGAAAATATCATTAGGGGTACCGAATTTCCAAAGATTTTAAAAAAGTTTAAATAATTAAAAAAAAATAGAGATAAATTTTTTTTCTTATTTTTTCCGGAGCAGCCATAAGGAGGGCCACCCTCTGTTACCGGCTTATCCTTGAATTTTGGGACACCCTGTATAGAGATACACATTATGGTACCTACCTATTTCTTTAGGTTAGGCGGTTCTGTCTAAGTTATTCTTTTAGTCTGAGGCTCCGAAGTATACCTTGTCTATCGCAAATAACCTTTTCTATTAACTTGTTTTAATTGCAAATTAACATCAAATCCCTAACCGACGACCGACTTACGTCGTCGTTAGATGACCGCACGCGCACATTTTCTATTGGCACACATGCACATACGACACACACACACAAAACACGTGATGGTATCGCGATTCGCAGCCATCGCGAGCGAAGCGAACGCCGCGCTGCCGTCCCGCGTCCCGCCGATGCCGGCCGCGTCGCTCGTGTTGCACGAGCTGGCAACGCGACGTAGCTATTTTTAGTACACATTCCGCGTCGTTCGTGTCGGTCGCATCTCACGTTCACAAGTTTTAACTTTATATTTATCAGTTTAACTTTAATGTGATTGAGATAATAACCTAGTAGTTTGCAAATAAGTTAGTGTGAGTTAAAGAGTATTAATTGACGCAGTTAGTGTTTAGTAAATACGTATATTCAAGCAATAATAACCACGTGAAATTGTGACACAATGGATAGAAACAGACCGAAGAATCTAACAGAGAAGTTAATTAAGGAAGTAAAAGCTACACCGTTATTGTGGGACAAATACCACGACCTGTATAACAACCGGAGTGCCACGGACCGCGAGTGGGACAACCTAGCCATGGTCATGAAACAAAATAGTAAGTAACATGTGCTTTATTCAAAGATCTAATGATAATAAGGTAGATATACCTCGGAACACGTATCTTGGACCTAAGTTTCGAGAAGTACCTTCATTTATACATAGAAACACCCAGAGTCCAGACTCCAGACTAATGAAAATATACATAAATAACCTACCTATTGAAGCCTACAAATATGTGCACTGAGCGGGATTGAACCCGACTGAATAATCGCGATCACATCACTTAGGTACCTACATTATGACTAGCTATTGCCTACTGCTTCACCCGCGCGGATGTTGGTTATCGCGAACAAACATAGGTCTTTGATTTGTAGAAACTATGTAATTTACCAAGCTACCTATCTCTGTACCTACCAACTTATATGAAAATAGGATCAGTGGTTTAGGTGTGAAAGCTAACGGATAGATAGACAGATATATGTAGTTACTTTTGTATTTATGTATGTACATTATATTGATCACGTGGGCCGTGTGCTTGTCTGCCACCTAAGTGGTATAACAAAACAGAATGATGAACTGTCGCAAAACTAAGCCAACTTAAGTAAATAACTACGAACGCGTTTGTTTACGTTACCGTTAGTCAATTCGAAGGAGTTGTTTGCATTTGATGTACTTCTAATACGATACGGGCGGCGCGTGCGCAGCACCTGCCAGTTAATGTAACGTATACCTGCCGCCATATATCTTGGACTAAAAATGTATTCTAATGCGCAGTACGAGAATTTTGGGTATCTTCGGACTAAAAGAATAACATAGACGGAATGCATACAACTAGCATGTTAAGCCGCGTAAATTAATACTAAAATAGTTCATTTTGCTCACACTCTTTGTGTGTAGGTCGCAAATAAGCACACGGCCCACCTAATGGAAAATGGTTACGGTGGCATATGAATGTGTGAATACCAAGGGCGTAACGCTCGTGTTGCCGGCCCTATAGGAACCTTCTAATTACCCCGTATAGTAGTCGGTTATTGTCGTAGTATTTCTAGTTCTATGGATTAATTATTTGTTCTGTTATCATTCTTGTTGAGTTCGGGTGCACCCGAGGGTTTCATTTCAGAGCCTGACCTCTCTTCTCTTTCTCCTTCCTCTTTTTGGGTTTGTTGTAACAGCCATGTAAGATCGGATAAGCCTCTGTAGGCGGCAATCGGATTTCCTAATTCCGAGAGGAACCTCGCCCGTCGATCAGCGGATGTAGGTACTGGTTACCAGGTGAGGTTGGCTTGGCTGCAAAAGTCTTGGTCCCATACACCCTACGTTATATACATATATAGTAAGGTATATAGTTATTAATGTTATTATAATGTATGGTAGTCACTTATAAAATGTATTTGTTTCAGAGGACTTCTTAAGACAAAAATGGAAGAATTTGAGAGACCAATTCCAGAAGGAACTGAAGAAAGTTATGACTCCAGTTGGAGACTCAGAGAGATCTTACATGGACAACTATACTGGCAAATGGATTTATTTTTACCAACTTCTATTTCTTAAGGACATTATCAAACTCAAAGTACCTAAAGGTCAGGTAGAAGAGGTGGAAATACTAGATGATGAAATTAAAGAAGAGCTCATTGTATTTGAAGATGAAGAATTAACAGAATATTCAAACACCTATGATCCAAATTCGACGTGTCCTCTGAATGAAATATCACCTTCTGAAGCATGCACCACAGAATTGGCGGAAGATAGATGTACAGAAGATGAAAATAGCACAGAATCAAGGAAAAGAAAAGCCTCAGAAGAGCCCCCAGAACGAATAAGATGTAAAAGATTTTCTATAGCAGAAGAAACAGACAAAATGGACGATGATCTAAACTTTTTTAAGAGCTTAATCCCATTTATGAAAAAGTTAAATCCAGTTAGGAAACTGTTGGTCAGAAATGAAATTCAAAATATATTTTTAAGGGAAAATTTGTGTGATAAATGTAGCAATGGACACACATGCTAGTGACCTCATTAAGACGAAAATATATCGTGATAATTTTTATGATTAGATATAAAAATATAGTTTTATTTTTAAACCCATAGATTTAGCCTTTGGGCGTCCATGGTCTCACTACCATGGACGCCCAAGATCATGCGAAGTGGAGAAGGAAGAGCCGGAAGGCGGACCCTGAGCTTCGAGGTCATCTTGGCCACGGATGCAATCAGGAGAATACGTCTATATGCAGATGATGAGATTTAGCCTGCTCCGAGTTAGATTAACCAGTACTATATATAATAGTAGGTACCATATGCCATCTGACCTCCACAACCTTAGAGTATACATTAAACATAGAGCGCGTCTGTCACTCAGGTCTTTTGGCGCCGAGTGTTAGCAGATACTTTGCGATGGTATAGCGCACCTATAGTGACGTTACATGCATTACCGAAAATATCAATAGATGCACTTATTAATGTAGTTTGTTGTTATGAAGTTTTTTGTTCGATTTGATATGCATGGATGAAAATAAAGCCAAAATACTAAAAAATGGCGTCATTTTGCGTTATTTTTGCTTCATTATTACTACAAATATACGATGTTGTATAAAATTTTGATTTAACATATCGAAATAAATATTATTTGCGAAGTCATTTTGACGGGTATTGTTTTGGTACTGATTGAGGTTGAGCCAGGAGCCTCGGTACTGTTCATACCCGTGATAGCAGTTCATACTTGTAAGGCGCGCTCTATAGCAATGTATACTCTAAGTCCACAACCCATTGGCGATATCGAAGCATTGCAGTTGACCAGTTGTTGACCTTTTTAGGGCTCCAATTACCCTTAACGACTGCCATAGATTTTCGTATGGCAACCGGGAGACCGGGACCGACGGCTTAACGTGCTCTCCGAAGCACGACCAGACCAATGCAGACACCCATATTCATGCATACATATATTTGCACTGAACGAGGGACGAACGAGGGTAGCGGTAGCGTTCACTACCACCACGTCACAGAGGCTGTCATTATATCATTCATATCTAATTCTTTGTATGTTTGTCCCCAGTCCAACTGGGGAAGTACCTCTGCCCTACAGAATACCGAAAACCTCGTGTCGTGTTGTGTTCCCGGCGGTGAGTACGGTAGCCAGAGCTCACTGGAGAAGTTTTATGCTGTCAATGGGAAGACCAAAGGCTTGTTCTACTTATCTTCTGCGCTGACGGCACAGAATCTCTCTGTTCTTACAGGGTCGGCAGCACAAGTGTGACTCCCCGGGTGTTGCATTCGCCCATTGGCCTTGGTAACCACTTACTATGTGCTTGCCGTGTGTTTGTCTGTCTAAAAATAAAACTACTTTCCATCGGCTCGGGCTCTGTGCTTGTCTGCGACTATTTTGAGTACAGAAAAAAAACTACTCCCAGATTTACAATCTAATATATAAAAACCAATGCCACTTTTCGTTGTTATTTTATAACTCAAGAACGGCTGAACCGATTTGGCTAATTTTAGTCTTGAAATATTTGTGAGTGTCCAGAGAAGGTTTAAAGGATGAGAAAATAGGTGCAGCGGGAACGGGAAAAATATGGCGGTACGAAGTTCGCCGGAACAGCTAGTTACTTTATATCTTCTAAAACGACTCCTAAAATATTGACACCGGCGTCAAAACAAGATGGCGATACGAGGTGAGTAAATTTTTAGTACGCAGCAGTAAAAGTCAAATAACCATTGTTCCAGAGTAATGTTCGCCTGTTGATCATAAAAATGAGCTTCTTAATTACATAAAGTATTGCTATGTTTGTTAATCAAGCCTCCGTAGACCGAGGGATAATGTTTAACAATAAAATTTTTATGTACACTACGTTTTCTATTTAACTTGGCATTTACAGGGCAGTTTTAGTTGAAAATGGGGTAGTCAAACAAGTATAAGCAATGGTCTGTTAGTTCAAATAGCAGGGAATCGTTGGATTAACGATATCCTTTTTTTAATGTAGCAAATAGGCTACCTAAGTAATTATGCCTGTTATAAATATAATAAGGGTTTATTACTTACTTATTTATTTTATTACCTTTGAAATGATGGTTTTCAGCGCAAAACGAAAGATTTTGTTGATTAATTTAAAGTGCACAGGATAATTACTTATTTCATTATTTGTGTAAGCTATTAGTAGCATATTTGTTGTATTTCTTTTTAATACAAATTCATTTATTTGGAACAATTTACAGTTTCACATAGTACAATGCAACGATGATATCTGCAATAGTT
The DNA here is from genome assembly GCA_914767945.1 of Eilema depressum. Lineage (NCBI taxonomy): Eukaryota > Metazoa > Arthropoda > Insecta > Lepidoptera > Erebidae > Eilema > Eilema depressum. The sequence continues at coordinate 18,382,605 of OU612031.1, read as the reverse complement.
TACACTGTGACACAGATATCAACGCCCTCTCCCTTATAACAAAGGCATTCCAAAAATGAATTTCAAGCTGTTTAAGCTATACAAAAATAATATTTTACAACACACCTGCTCATAACAGTGATATTATTTTACCGCAATTAAGCACGGAATGACACCTATTATAAAACTGTGACTTTTTCATTACTATTATTCACAAAAGTGAGTTATAGATTCTTTTTTTAATTTTATAGGAAGTGTCTATAATTGTCTATGTTCTTAAAAAAGTTTTGATACAAAAAATAACGTGTTTAATACTTAGTACGAATAAATTAATACGCCTATTGTATGGTCATTTGATGCATTTTCGTATTTAAATAAATAATTTCAACTTGTAATACTTGTGTAATAAACAAAATTTTCGCTCAAATTTAACTTTTTTTTTCTCTAAGTACAGAAAAAAAAACAGAGTAAAAAAAAGTTAAGTTCAAACCTCATTTTTTTTTAAATATGGTCGACCGCCATTGTTAAATGCGCGCGCATAGGAAAACGAATTAATTTGTAGTATTGTTTATTTAGTATTTGTAGTATTATTTTATTCGCAAGTGTGTTGTAAAACGTCGTATGGCACGTGTGAGCATGATGATTACCGTCCTCGGCTGTCTTAAGACCCTCGCCTGGCGGCTCGGATCTCAATGGCGCCTCGGCGGTAATCACCAACGTTGCTCACTTGTACCATAATGTACTATAAATGTGATTGTGTTTGTGTGTGAGTGTAACTAATCCGGCCGCGGCGTATTGTAGAATTTAATGACGAACTTATGGGAATTGACGTATTATACACTGTCATATTATATGTATTTGACAGTCGTCAACGTATCTATGTCATAAACGTCAAATCCCATACATTCGTCGATTGTAATTATCTAGTTAATTGATGCGAAAAGCACAGAGCCATTTAAAAAAAAATTGTCTAGTTTCTAGAGAACCGTTCGAGTTGGGATCAGTTATTTTGTTTTAAAATGTTAGTTTTTAAACTCTAAAAAATGATTTTACTGTAGTATTATATTTTTTGCACATTTTTTTTTGCTAACATTATATTATACGCAAACAAGTGTTTAGTCCGCATGACGGTAAGTGTTTTGCTAACATTATATTATACGCAAACAAGTGTTTAATCCGCATGACGGTAAGTGGTTACCGTGATTAACCCTTAACCACTGACGTACGTATTTGGTACGTCACCCAAATGGTTTTTCGTTCAAAACTTCAGAATAGATTATATTCTATTTTTTTTCTATTTATTCTATTCAATAGAATAGAATCCATTCTAACGTATTGCCCCTTGTCTCTAGACAGAATCTATTCTAACGTATTGCCCCTTGTCTAGAGACTGGGCTGAGGTGTCATGGCGCCTTTCACGCAGTAAAGCATTGAAGTATATGACTATTGTGTGCAGTATATCAAATACTAAGCAATAAATGTGAGTTCATATTTACATTCAATAACAAAATGTATTGTCTGTACAAACAAAAACTGATTTCAGAAATCATAATTATCCTAAGTAAAATGCAAAGTAACACCTATTGAAATTGTTTTCTACAGGAACTGAATTATTTATTTGATTTTCAATTTTAACTCTAGTGCTTATTACTGACAACGTTGTATAACTTACAACTCAGTGACATTTACAACATTAAAAATAAAATGTATTACCACTTGATTCATATTTTTGCAATATTACCTATGTTTTTCGTTACAATGTTATATATCTTTATTTTTTTATACTATTCAGGTCGCAGACAAGCACACGGCCCTCCTGATGGTAAAAGTTTACCGTGGCCTATGGGCGAATGCAACACCAGGGGAGCCACAATCGTGCTGCCGACCCTGTAAAAACAAAGAGATTCTGTGCCGTCAGCGTAAAATATAAGTAGGACTAAGCCTTTATGTTTCCATTTCGCCATTACACCTCTTTACTCTATCTATTTAATAGTTCTCTTAGCCTCAATTTTGCGTTATCTACTATTCATCCCTCTTTAGTACATTTATTCAAAACATAGTTTTTTATACCTATATCCCTGTTTGTAAATAAATAAAACACAAGATAAAAAGGGGTTTCAATTACGTATGTAGAAGAACATGACATGTAATAGTAATAGTGTTCCTCTAGATTTCCCTGCGAAATATTGAGTATGTGAATAAAAATATGTTAAAAGGTTTTGATATTTTTCGCAGAACTTTCGCAATCAGGCCATCAGTCGTGGCAGGGTTGACACGAGGCAGTTGTACGGCTTCGTTACAATACAGCCAGTCAAAGTTTATTTGCAGACGCATATTATTTTAATGGTAGTGAATGTTGGGTTTTGAAGAAGCAGTATGAAAGTAAACTGAATGCTGTGGAAATGAGAAGTATAGCTGGGGTGTAGTTAATGAATCGAGAGAGGAACAACGTGATAAGGGAACGTTGTGGTGTGGTTATAGATGTAGTGACTAAGGTTACTGTGGTGGTTAACTGTAGTGCTTAGATGGTTCTGATACGTGGAGAGGATGGACGAAAGAATACTGACGAAATTCATGAAGCTAGAGTGAATGGGCAATCTGGTAGGAGTGGACCTAGACATACGTATATCAATCAGATCGAAGGTATTATAAAGAAAGGACTTGTCAAGAGGAGTTCCATTCCTCTCTTGAAATAGCCGGATGTTTCGGAAGTAGGACCTCTCGACTGTTTCAGATTAGTAAATTATAGCCTGTGCTTATACCTTAAAAATATTATTCATTTCAAATATAAATATAATTTTACATTTTAATTCTTCTTCATCCTAGCGTTAATTCCTAGTTGCATCCGAAGTTTTCATCTCGGAGTCTGGGGTCCGCTTTACCAGTCTTATCTGCGGATTTGGCTGGACTTCGATATTTTCCGTGAAGCGACTGCCATCTGACCTCCACAACCCAATGGTGACATTATACGATATCGAAGCATTGCAGCTAGACCGTTGTTTCTGAACTTTTTAAGGTTCCAACTAATCCAACGACTGCCATAGATGTTCGTATGGCAACCGGGACCGATAGCTTAACGTGCTCTCCTAGTAACGACCAGACTGCAAATACCCATATTCAGGAAGGCCGTGTGCTTGTCTGCGACCTAAGTATAGTATAAAAAAAAACATGCATACAAATATTTGCACTGAGCTGGGAGCGAACCCGCGCTACTCCTGCGTAGCAGCCGCGTTCACTACCGCTAAGCCACGGAAGCTGTCTACATTTTCCATTTTAATTATACGACACTAAAATTAAAAGCTTAAAATTAGGTTAAGTGAGTAGTGCCAACCCTATTGTTGAGGGCACTGTAATTACAAATGTTTCAAGCTGAACTATGAGCGTTTCAGTTTTCAGGAGTTGGTTGAAAACTGACGTTTATACCTGTAAATAATGAAACATTGTTGATTGAACTTTGTGCGATAAAACTGTTCCGGGTATAAAATATTTTGCTGTACACTATTATTAATCAAAAAAAGTTTATGATGATTGTCTCGTTTGGGATGTGACATAAGTTCAAAAATAATGATTCGATAACCTCAGTAGTGTAGTGGAGAGTATTCAACTGGTAAATCAGAAGGCGCGGTTTCGATTTCCGCTCATAGCATAGTTGTATATTTACATGGGTCAGGGTGTAATATTTTACAAAAAAAATCTCAGTAGGTATGTTTATCAGTATTCTAGCACCTATATGAGAAGCTCTGTTCAGTTTCGGTCTGGATGGCACTGTGTTATGTCCTAGAACCTTAGACCATATACCTACTGTACAGATACAACCTTTTGTAGCTGATGTACATTAGGCGCTATATAATGTATACAGGGTGGAAATATAAGTCGGGCCCTGAAGAACCTATCGATTTATGCCATAAAATACAGGGTGTTACTATTTCGGATTTTAGTCGGTTCGATTACCGGGTGCGACAAGCAAATTTAAAAAAATCTTTGAATTAGCGATGCCCGATATTTGACTTTGTATCGATATTTCGCATCGTAATGTATCGTAACTGAATGTATCGATACACGATATTATCGTATGGCTTTGTATCGATATTGTTAATATCGTATTAATATCGTATCAAAAATTCAAACTCTAATTTATTTACAGTATAATATAATTTTAATATTCGTCACACTAGTTTTTTGTACAGTTCAGTTACCTATACAGAAAATCACAATAATTGTAATTTTATAGTATTATCTATATAGTATAAAATTATAATTATAAAAATTTTTCATCTAAACTTTTAAAGAATAATAATTTTGATAATCGTTGCGGATCCAACCTATTGCGATTTTCTGTAAGCGTATTATTAGTTGAAGAAAACAATCGCTCTGACGGCACTTAATAAAAAAAGACCAAACACTAGATTTGATAGGTGGAGCCATTATAGTAGCAGTAGAATTAAATTTGGAGACGCTTCGAATTAACTAATCGCAATCACACAGTGCTAACAGAAATAACTTATTACTTTTTGAAGGTATCTACCGATATTCAAAACTAACGTCAACAAATCGTTTACAGTCTACCCACATCATATTACAAAATACAGCCTGGCATAGGCGGCCCTATTAAAAGAAGTTTGTTTATAATATTTTCAATCGTGGTTATAATTTATTATAATCATAACAAAGATTCAAGTCTCAAAATGTACTTATTCAGCTTATCTCTTTTTAAACATTTCATTGAACAACTATGTATTAATTAAGAGTTAAGTCATACGATATTTTTGATGCGATATACCCGAGAAGCGATACGATATCACTACATATCGTATTGATGTGTATCGATACAAAATATCGAAATATCGCATGGTGTTGTATCGATACACCAAAATATCGATACGTATCGGGCATCGCTACTTTGAATGCAGTTTTGTTTCTTTTAAAAAATAAAGGAATGTCTCTTTTAAGTAAAATGAGCCAACTTCAGGATTTAAGATAGTTTCCCTCCAGAGCCCGACTTATTTTTCCACCCTGTATAAGTAAGCTAATGTCAATAATGTTCTTAAAATTGTCACTGTTTGTATTTGTATGTCATGGGATGTATTGTTATGTTTTATACCGCAGTAGTAGCCATTTTTTACGCCGCGTTCAAATGCCTTTTGCTGGGTCTAGGTATAGAGTTTGTAAATAGTCTGAACCTAGAACATGTACCTATTTATTTCTTAATTGTACGCGATGGATTTTGGTTTCAATTACCTCGTTTTAAAAATGTAGATGAGGTTTTTATTAAAAGTTTTTAATATTTCTTCCCTTGAAATTAGCCTGATACTCGTAGACAGCAAGACGGCAGCAGACTGTATTCTTCACAGGTCTTCAACAGCTATAGAACATCCAGTTTACAAACAACATGAACAATAACATAACTCCCCTAACACAAGCATTCTAGCGTTATAGAAGGAGTTAGCGTGACTACTAATAATGTTTAACCACGTTACTGGTAGTCTATTAAAATTCGTTTAAACTTCAAAACCTCCAAGCACCATTTACTACAAATTACCATATATTAAACATATTTTTTAAATGAAAAATTCTCAAACTAACAACGCGAGCTGTCGCGAAGCCTGAAGCTATGCATATTTTTTGCATTCTCCTGAGTGCATAGTGCGAGTTTTCACTTTGATTTACACCCGTATTCACAAACAATACTTCGCTATGCGTACCACCAAAACTGTGCAAAGAAAGACAAATTCTCAGTGCGTTCGTTTTGGCAAGCCTTTTTATTCATTGATAACACTTAAGTAATACTTCGTTGAGGGAACGCACTGCGTAAGATACTGCTCCGTGATGTTTGTGAATTAATTTTACCAGCCCTATGCGCTCGAGCACACTATGAGACCTCACAGTATCGTTTGTGAATACGGGTGTTAGTATATTATATCGATATCAGCAATCGGTATACATCGATCCTGGATGCATGGATGATCGAAATTGATTACTTTTTTTGAGTTCAATTAAGTATTTTTTATATCATTTACGTGGCAGACAAGCACACGGCCCACCTGATGCAAAATGAACGTAGGCCAGGGGCGTTACATTCCCGCTGTCGAACCTGAAGAAACTTCTAATGGCCTTCTTGAAGAACCCGTACCCGTTTTTTTTATGAATAAAGAGACGATAATGCGTCACCTATATGGCAAAGTTGCGAATCTACTGTTTTCACGAAAATCTGTTTTTTGGTTTAACGTAATCCCAATATCGTAATACACGATGTCGCAAAGTATCAGCTCTGTATCTTCAATAGTCTATGAGATATCATAGCGACATATTTACGTATCCCACACCATGGCAAATTAACTAAGTGTAGATAATATATTTTACCACAACTAAATCAAGTCGCTTTTATGAAAACATCTGAAGTAAACATGCGAATATTGGTTGATTCGTATCTTTACTAAAGTATCATTGAAGCTTACAATGCTAATGGACCATGGTCAAGTTACCTATGTGCACAATTCGCATAATTACCATGGTATAACATTATATGTAAATTATCTAATATACCATGGTAAATTTACCTATGTGTCATATTCGTTTATTTGCCATGGTATTATTTACGTAAAAATATGAAACAAACCGCGGATAATTCCCCTATGATTTATATTCGTATACTTACTATGGCATTGCTGTCAACAAAATTAAATGGTAGACTATAGTCAACTAACTTATGTGTTACTCTAACATAGTGTCTCAGTTATATTTCTTCATACGTTAAACTTTTGGCACAGAACAGATAATCTTTTGGTTTAAAACAACAATAATACGTAAAAAAAAACATTTTAAATTGGCTTAAAATGCTTGTATCCAAAATTTATAAAGACAGCGACAAGTGACATTAATTGTCAGTCAAGTAATACTGTGTCCTTTCTATTCGTTGTTTGGCGCCAAAACGAATAAACGTCTTGTATAGAAGTTTTGTAAAGTTGTCTGTATAGTTTATTAAAATGAAGAGAATTCAGAGGACATTTAATATAATCCAAAATGTACACCAAAGTGAAAATCAAGAAAAACCGACAAAAGCAGGCACAACAAGTAAGTATATTACATTATTCTAAAATTATTTTTTTAACGAACCTTTAATGGTAATGCTCTTTTATTGACGAACTTTTATTTTGTGCAAAGCAAATTGTACTAAGTATTGTTTTACCATTCCAATCCCACATAGGACAAAACTTTGTGTGATCCACAAGGGTTTGTTCAAGTTTAGGTCTGTAATTTCTATGTATTATAAGTATGTATTTATAAAAAAAAGTATATAAGTATGTTTATCCGTTGTCTAGTACCCATAATACATGAGACTAGAGGGCGATGTGTGGATGTGTGTACATAATTATTAGTATTATGTCTCTTTCTTCACGGGTATCTTTCCTAATTGTAAGGATGATACCCGGTCCTTTGGAGGCTTACATGGGGACATAAGTCCAACATGCAGAGGCCTTTTGAGAATTTTTATTTTATTATTATTAATCCTCATAACCCAGCAGAGAATAAAATAATGTCTATTTTGAAAATTTAGAGAGGAATGCAGTGGTTTAAAAGGTATTTAATGCGATTTATGTAATCTAATACATGTATTTCAGCCAAGAATAGACTGTCACTGCAGTCATGCAGACATTATAGAAAATACTAGCTTTTGCCCGCGGCTCCGCCCGCGTGGATGTCGGTTATCGCGACCAAACATAGCCTTTTTCCGATGAATTTTCAGTACTGAATTGATGCCGACTCTTGACCAATAGATGGCGCTGTGTGTCCGGAATAAATTTTATTTTTTATTTTATTTTTTTGTAATAAAAACTATCCTATGTCCTTTCTCAAGTTCCAAACTATGTCTGTACCAAATTTCACACAAATCGGTTCAGTAGTTTAGGCGTGAAGCAAAGACAGACAGACAGACAGACAGAAAGACAGACAGACAGAGTTACTTTCGCATTTATAATATGGATTAGTTTGGATGGCTTCAATTTCACCTCCACTATATTCACCTCTAACACCATTAGTGCTAAAGTACAATGAATATAATGAAACAGGTTGGTGACCTTTTTATTTTACTATCAAGGTATTGTTATTTATTAATATAAATAAATAAATAAATAAATAAATCGTCGCCAGACACTCGGAAGTTATTTGAAACTTTATGTGAACCTATATTAAGTAATGCATTCTTAGAGAAGGAAACCACTGAATATGTACTTAGCGAGCAGCAAACTGTTTTTGATGAAACAAACGATGATTGCAGTTATGTTGAAAATAGTGACGATAGTGTTCTAGATCCTGATTATATAGTAGATACAACTAAAAAAGGTTTTATTGTAGAAGAAAGTGATTCACAGGAGTCTGATGAAGATTTTAATAATAGTAATTTTAAGTCGGTAAAACTAATGCAAACAGTATCTATGAACAAAAGGTACGACGACGCCGAACCATTTGAAAATATTGCAATGCAAACATGTGATTCCAATTTACGATCTTTTTCAACCAGATTTCCTATAAAACCAATCGTAAGAAGACTTTCTGAAAGATACTTAGAGGTTCAGCCACCAAAAAAGTTTTACAGACGTTTATCAGCTCCTGGTGATATCGACTTACAAAGACAATCCAGCGATAGTCACTTAGAGACATCGGAACCGAAAAAAAGATACATTTCGGACCCCTTAAAGTGGAAAAGGCGCGTTGAGAGAGATAAACGTCTCAAAGGGTGTAGCATACAAAACTGTGAAGGGTAAATTTATACCCGCAAGACCTACTAAGCAACCTAACTGTGCTACATTGCCGAAACACAAATGTAACAGTGAAGTACCAGAAGATGTAAGAGAAAGCATATATAAGTCCTTTCGGTCCTTGAACAACTTAGAAGAACAACGTTTATTTATAATACAACACGTCACACAGACTTCAAAAAAACGACAAACTGTTTCTGGACCCTCACGCAAAAACTACACCAAAAACTATTTTTTAACAGTAGGACACAATAATAAAGTAAAGGTGTGCAGACAATTCCTCTTACAAACTTTAAACATTACTGAAAGTATGGTTAGAGGAGCCCTGAATAAAGTTTCAGTAGCAGGTACACTTTTACCTGACATGCGATGCAAAAAAAGTGCCGACCAACAAACTTAATTCTGATGACGAGGAATTTTTAAGGAACCAAATATTGTCATTCCCAGCCATGGAGTCCCACTATTGCCGAAAAAACTCATAATATAAATACCTTGACTCGAAGCTTAATATTAGTAATATCATGTATAAGCTATACAAAGATTTATGTCAACAAGAAGGCAAATCTCCCGTTGGATGTGAAAAGTATAGACAGACTTTCAGATCCTACAAATTAAAGTTCCATGTTCCCAAAAAGGACTTGTGTAAAAAGTGTGTAGTTTTTTCAGAATTGTCAAAACATGATGAACAAACTGTCATACATAAAGAGCTTCACGAAAAACATCTAAAACGTAGGGATGATGCTTATTTGCGACGAAATGATGACAAAGAAGTCTCGAAAAGTGACAACAAGGTTTTGTCCTTCAATTTTGATTTAGAAGCTGTCTTGCAAACTCCGAAAGGTGCAGCTGGACCATATTTTTATGTCCGAAAACTTGCTGTATACAATTTAACACTGTACAACTTAGCAAACCAAAATGTGGACTGCTATACCTGGGATGAGACACAAGGAAAGCGAGGGAGTGTTGAAATTGGAACATGCGTCTATAAATATATTAATAGTCACCCTGACATAACCCATGTCCGGATGATGTCCGACAATTGCGGTGGACAGCAAAAGAACTTTAACTTTAGTTGTATGCTACTTTATCTTGCTGTGAACCACCCGACTATTGAAATTATTGATCACGTATTTTTTTAATCAGGACACAGTCATATGGAATGTGATTCCATTCATTCCAAAATAGAACAGAAGTCTAAGAATACTCCCGTTTACACGCCTGATGGATGGGTTCAAATAATGAGAATGGCGAGGAGGAATCCGCGCCCTTTTAATGTTCATGCGTTACTGTACGATGACTTTTTAGCCTTTAACGCCGCATCATTACAATTTGTAGTAGCAGAAGTCAACAAACCTAAGAATAGGCAATTAACTTCTTCTTCCTCTTAGCGTTAATTCCCAGTCGCATCCGAAGCTTTCAGCTCGGAGTCTGGGGTCCGCTTTTTTACCAGTCTTAACCACGGATTTGGCTAGACCTCGATATTTTCCGTGAAGCGATTGTCATATGACCTCCACAACCCAATGTTAACATTAGGCGATATCGAAGTTTTGCAGTTAGACCGTTGTTTTTTTTTGAATTTTTGAGGGCTCCACTACCCGTAACAACTGCCATAGATGTTCTCATGGCAACCGGGACCGACGGCTTAACGTGCTCTCCGAGGCACGACCAGACCAATGCAAATACTCATATTTCATTCACACAAATATTTGCACTGAGCGGGGATCGAACCCGCGCCTCCTGCGTAGCGGCCGCGTTCACTACCGCTACGCCACGGAGGCTGGCAATTAACGTCTACTAATAATTGTCCGAAATTTCAAGATGCAGTGTGGATTCAATACCGCAAAGAACATCCTAAATCTATTTTCATCAAAAGCGACTACAACGCTGAAAATTTTATTGAATTCAAACTCAAAGCAAATAGATGCAAAATTGCCACTATAACACCTAAAACTGTTTACAACGACAAGTTGCCTATTTCTAAGGCTAAAAAAGCAGACCTATTAAAATTATGTCACGAACTTTTAATACCAAGGAGTTATCATGAATTCTATGAGAATTTACCAACATCCGATTCCGTTGTGGACCGTTTGCCCGAACCGGATAGCGAGGAGCAATGTGAAAATTTTAATGTTTAACTTTACCTGATTCCATTAAAATTTTACTTTTTTATCTTTAATAAACAGTTTTTTTATTTCATACCACTAAAATTAATGAAATTGTGCTTCACTTCCCTTTAAGATTAAAATAATATTTAAAAAAAGCAATCGATTTCTGCGTTATTCGCAAGTTTCCAATTCGATTTTTGTTCTACTCAATGAAATTGATTTCATACTTGCAAATTTCACACATAAGTGAATTGACTATGGGCGAAAAATGTTTTTCTGAAATTTTTCTTAGAGGCTTCAAAGTTGCGATTGTGATGTATTAGATTATTTCACTGTTATAATAGTTTACTGATTAATCAGCAGTCTTCTGCTTATATTTTCATAAAATAAAAACTAAAAAGACATCGGCTTAGTAAAGTGGGCCATTTCAAAAATAAGAAAAAGGAGTTTTTGGCTCTCCTGTAAAATTCGTCATTATACACATTCGCAACTTTGCCATATAGGCAAAGATATTATATTAAAAGAAGTAGATATGTTATTGCGCGAAAATCGTGAAGATCCGAAAACGAGTCAATTGGCACGTTTGCCTCTAGTACCGCGTGCCGAGCGGCGCCGGTCGGACGTTGAGCGGAAGCATCAGTGACTTCAAAAAATAGCGAAAATGCCATCATATATTTATAGACACTGCACGAACTATTACTCTAAAGTTAATACACCAAAAGTGTAGATGAATTAAAAATGTGTGTGTGTGAGTTCGGCACATTTTACTACGTTGATTTGTAAGCATATGACATGTCTATGTTATGAAATGTCATTGCATATAGGTGACGATTATGCTTGAGTGACGTAAGTTTTTGTGACTCAACCATCATCACCATCCTCAAAGCGACTTACTGTGTGGCTTACTCGTTTGTGTGACGTGTGCGGTGTGAACGTCAAAGGAGTGATAGGGGAGTTTAATTACCTGCGGGATTGTTTCCCGCTTAATGTATGTTTTACATGAGTGAAAGTTGTCTATTTGCATTTTTGTGTGTAATTGCAGCATAAAAATTCTAAACCAGTTTATCCGTGTTCGACAATCTATTCACTTAGTTTAGGTCCAAATACCCCTGTGTTATCTCCTAGACTATAATTATTATTTTCCACAGGATAGCTTCATCTCCTGTCACTTACACCGAAGCCTTAAACAAAAGCGGCGTTCAGCTCAGTGAGAGCTCTCCAGTCTCCACTCGTTTCACGGAATCTTTTTAAACATTTCCAGCTGCATTATTGAGAGTGCAGACTGCTCAATCGATTCCACCTGGATTAAAGACACAGTAGGAAGAGGGGTTTAATTCTTTCACTGTTTTAAGGCTGGTCACACACATACGGAATGTGTCTCTTAAATCAGAACGCCCGAAATTCTACTTTAACATCGAACATTTGTGAAGATGTTTGGATGTTTCTTAATCAATCCACTCCAACGGCTGAAATGATCTGATTGAAGTTAAAAAAGATAGATTATAGTCTAAAAAAACACATGCGCTACTTTTTATCCCCGAAATAGAGTATCTTATGGAACGACGAGATCAAAATTCTACGAGGGGAAATGCGGGCTTCCTTAAAAAATATCAGCTGGGGCTGCTATAGTATCGTCCACACACATTCTGATTAGTCAAACTCAATTAACTCCATAACGCGCGTAACTCCATACATTTGAATAAAACGACACACACGTTCTTCGGAACGTGTGTGTCGTTTTAATTTTGAATAAGATTTGGAATTTTTATTATCGCTTGAGTGAAAAGATTATGATTAGTGTTTATCCCACCTCCATAACTATAGACATTTGCATAAGCCGTTTAATACGGGACTAACTGATTAATCTGAATCTTGAAGAATGTGTCAGGCCAGATGCCTGATTTAAAGAATATGATTCCTTCTTTTGCCGCACCATTAAGACCTGGAGTTCCTTACCAATGCACTCTACCTACTGCCCCGGGTCCTTTAAGCGGGGCGTGAAAAGCATCTGATGAGGCCGTCAAGCTGAGTGTCTACATAGTAACATTGTACGTGTCTATAACGGTGACCCTCTTTTCCGAGACTTTGCCTTCAGCTTACCATCAGGTGAGGTGAATTCAAATTATCGTGTCCTATATACAAAAAAAAGATTATGACAAGACAATCCGAATGTGTGTGACCAGCCTAAAAGCTCCACAGTTTTGTGGAGACGAAATATTTTGTTGCAACGATGCTTCGAATTGGATACTGGAAGTGAGATTGTAACTAAATAGGTCACGAAACGGTCTTAGCGGTTAAAGGATTACAAGGGCGGTCGTCTTGCCGTTCGTGAATTACTTAACAGTGTAATTACGAGCACAACTAGTTCATTTCGAGCTCTGCTGTCTTGTGGAGCATGTTTTAGAGAAGTGTTTTCACGTTTCTGACTGTTATGTTAGTTGAATGATAATATTTACTGTGCACGGGGCTTTGAATCAGCAGGTCATGATAAGGATCACCTACTGGTTCAAAGTTTTAGTACAGGCTTTCTTCTTGGGATTGGAAGGCCAAATGGCCGTCGACTCATAAACACCGTATGAGCCATATAAAAGGAGGAGATGGAGTAAGTGGACCTGGGATCATTTCTAAGCTGATGATTATCACAATAAAACGGACAAAAGTGATTTATGTAGTGGATTTCATTTCCATTCAGTGTAATGATAAAAAAAATCTTAACCAGTTTATCCGTGTTCCAGAAAACATAGACAAACACAAGGCAAAACACAAAACGCAGTCAAAAGTTTTTGACCCTTTTGTCATTTGTCTCGTCGGGGGACCGCCGCGCCGTCTGACCGTCAGGGGGAATAGGGCATACCAAGGTACTGCATAGTGGTCCCCCGACGAGACAAATGACAAAAGGGTCAATACTTAGGGAAGGTCATAATGTAATAGTTATTATTTTACTTTTTATAGGTTCTTTATAAGCATTTATGCGTTGTTTAATAAATAAGCGACCTGGAAGATGGTGCTGCAAGCTGCAATCGGATAAAAGGATGTTCTTGCGAATATCAATAAGACCGAAGCTGCGAAAAATAAGCAACTTTGGATCCTGGGGTCTACTATCCTCTCCTTCCTCAGCCAAAACAACAACGACGTCCAAATTGTAATGCAATAAATGCATAATACAATAAGACTCACCAATAAACCTATGGAGGTAGTAGGTACCCATGACGGTATTAAATTACCTATGGTCACAGCACTACAAGATACGACCACGGAGACACGGTAATACTATCGGAGATGTCGTCACAAAATCAATCATACTAAATTGCCAACACACATTGCACGATCCTAACATCTCTCTAGATGACGATATATCCTTCCTATTTCTGAACACTTCTAATAATACGAAATTGTTTTGATTCCTTGATTAATATCAACAAAATGACTTAGTAGTAGTGGTAGCTTTTAAAAGGTTACTACTTAAGTAATTTGTAACATAAATAATATGTTTAAATTTTATATTGTTATCACTGTTTGAATTGCGGGTGCGTGATCAAGTGGTTATTTTTCAATTTGTATAAGCGACGATTTTGTGGGTAAACGTATAGATGTAGATAGCTACTGGAGTAATTTTTATTTATTTAACCTATCTTATCCCACTGCTGGGCAAGGCCTAATAAAACTAGATGCAAGAAGAATAATGTTCTTTTTATGAATAGGTACGCACATTTTTGATGTGCCATCTTTCTCTCTGTTCTTATATTCCACCAATCTAGGATAAAGGAGTCGATATTATCGGCCGACCAGCGTGGTCCAAACCAGGGTTGCAATTTACATTTTTTTTTTAAATTATTGTCTAATTTCACAAATTACGTAGAAATCGAATTCTTCTCGTGCGTGTCACACCAGATGATTTAACGTGCGTAAACTGAAGACGAAAATAAGTTATTAACCTCTTCCATACCACTTTTCTATCAATACTACTACTACGTTTTATTACATTGCTTTTAACCCTCAGAAACTGACGTGGCAGACTGACAAACACCGTAAAATCAAAAAACGTAATTAATTTTTAGTAGTAGTAATTTTTAACCGACTTCAAAAAAGGAGGAGGTTCTCAATTCGGATGTTTTTGAATTACAATTCTCATGTTCTCAGTACTTTCCTAAAACTAGATTAGCTATTAGTCGCAGAGGGTTACGTTGCCAAACATGCATACTGCGTACTTAAAGCTCACAACAACCAACACGACACAACTTTAGAATTGTACCTTAATATACTTCATAAGATCAAGCAGTATCCGTGGTTAACAAAATTAAATGTTACAAATTACTTGCGTTATTAAATACGTACACGTGTCATCTTAGTTTAATCCGTTTATAAGAACTTGTGTGACAAACTGTGACACGTGCTCCTGACAACTTGTGTGTTTGTATTAACTGTTTTGTTGTGGTGCAAGGTGTAAACTGTTGCGGGTGACTTTTAACATTTATAATACACGAAGTATTCGGTATCCTTATTATATTGTTATTGTTGTTAATATAAGTACCTATATGTGTAGCAATTAACTTGATGAGTGCGATACTCATCAATTTATTGAAAAAAAAAACAATCAAATACAAAACCAATACCTACTATGTAACGTTGTCAACTTAAAAATATTTTAAGCGTTACAACTAAATTAAAAACTAGAAATGATTACTACGATAAAATAAAATGCTTATATACATAATGCGTCGTGAAATTCCTCTGCATCACCGTCTGGTAAGTGGTACTGGTTTCCAATTGTACCTAACCTTCTATAAAATTACTATACTAAACTATTGACTGAAAAATAAGCAGTAATAATTAAAAATATCATAATACCCTCTTTTAAAGTTTATTAAAGTTAAGTTTTTTTTGCCCCATTTTTTTAAAAAAGACCCTTCCTATTTTCGACTTCTTTATCAGATGTTATAATACTATGGTATTACAAAACTGTTTCCAAAAATAATTTGCAGCTAATCGCTCCAAAATGTAAATCAGCTTCCGCTTTCGTCGACAAATTGCGCCTCAACGGAAACGAACTTTTTTACGACACACAGCGATTAGAATCGCTTCGAGTAACAGGTGACAATTCAAACAAGGTATTAGCGTTTTAATAGCTCATTAACAAACGCGATATTTTTATTGTTTAAACCCGATAGCTATCTTTTTGGTTCAACTTTCTATTATGAAATGTTTTCGTGTTAGAGTGGGCTGGTTATTCAGTAATTTGTATACATTAACGTTTAAATTGTATAAATTAAAAAGAAATGTGCGAATTAACCTTTAGATATGTTGGTTATAATGACACCACTGTCACATACAAAAGAATATTTTATTTTTGGTCTGGCAACATCGCCCACATGATGACTTCCGCGGTTTATGAATGATTGCAACACCTAGAGATGTCACATTTTATTGCTGTTTGCACAGGGGCCATTTCCTTACGGATGTGAGATTTCTGATATTATGTATTCTAGAATGCGAATGACTATAATTTAAAAACAAAATTTCTGTAAATACTTTAAACACTGAGACTAATGCAATAGTACGCTCGTGATTCATAAATTAGAATCTTGAGCGTAAGCGAGGGAATCAAAAGAGCACAAGGTGAAAATTCTTTGCACTCGAGTGCAACACGTAACTTTTCATCCCACCTCAGCGAGGAAATAATGAAATGCTTCTCCTTCCTAGCGTTAATTCCCAGTCGCATCCGAAGCATTCACCTCGGAGTCTGGGGTCCGCTTTACCAGTCTTAACTGCGGATTTGGCTGGACCTCGATATTTTCCGTGAAGCGACTGCCATCTGACCTCCAATGGTGACATTAGGCGATATCTAAGCATTGCAGCTAGACCGTTGTTGTTGAACTTTTTAGGGCTCCAACTACCCGTAACGACTGCCATAGATGTTCGTATGGCATCCGTGACCGACGGCTTAACGTGCTCTCCAAGGCACGACCAGACCAATGCAAATACCCATTTTCAAGCATAAAAAATATTTGCACTGAGCGGGGATCGAACTCGTGCCTCCTACGTAGCGGCCGCGTTCACTACCACTACGCCACGGAGGCTGTATAATATGTGTATTAATACTAAAAATAAAATACAAAAAAATAAAAATTCAACAACAATGTTCAACAATATGACGTGAAAAAAATTGATGCGCGTAAAGAAATTTAAAAAAAAAGTACTCCAAGGAGGTTCCGAGTCTGAGTTTTTCATAAATTAAAAAAAGTTGTATGATAAATTCGGCACCATAGAGGTAGAAGTAAATAGGTTTAATGATGTTTTGAGTTCACAAACCTAGTACACACGATGTTCTAAATTCAAATTTACTTTATCCTCTAGAGGATAAAAACGACTTTTACGCTCAGTTATCGAAGAGCAAAAATACACTTTCCGAGATGGTGGGATGAAAATACAATTTCGCATACAAGTGTTCACTGAGCGGTCGAATACTACCGCTACACATACACATACCTTCAAGAAGACTAAACTTCACTAAAATCACATAAGAAACACCACACCAGTAAGTACCAGATACCGCTACCCATCAAAACCTCTTCTACACACAAAAGCTTTTTAATCGTAAGTAAACGTTTCCTTTACCAACAATTTACCAACATCGAATCATAAACTCGAAAGATGACGTAAGCCAGTAGAACCCCTGTTACAAAATTCAGTTCGCCAAGTTGCGAACATTCCGCATAGGGCCGGTTCCTCAGGAGACCATCTGACAGCTTCTTAATTAAACTTCAACGCCGTTTGTTCCTTATGAAGCAATTATAGCGCCATTAGAAATAAGCGCGATATTGTTTTTGGTTCAAGATTAAAGTGCAGTATGAGCTGGTGTGTTAGGGCGTTTGTAGTCCCTTATTAAGTGGTTAGGTATTTTTGTTTTATAAAACGTTGTGTTGGTGTTTGGTTATTGAATTTATTGGAATTATGCATATCATGCATCATATGAGTCAGTCGCTAGCTTTTTATAATCTTCTTCTACATCTACACTACATCTGCAGTAAGACTGCCTTCACTAAATTGACGAGTTAAGATATGGTTTAATCTTCCTCTTTTTTTATCTGCAACTAGCTGAACCGCCCTGGCTTCGCTCGTGCCATACTTCGAAACCCCTTGTAACCCCTTTTTAACATTTTCCAGGCAATTTTTTTAAAATTTTTGTCTGCGTAAGAACCATCCTCGTACTTCAAGGAATATTCTAAAAAAATAATTAACGAAATCACTTCAGCTGTTCTCGATATTTGCGCTATTCTTTTATTTATATAGATGAATGCAAAAAAATCTTTCATAAAAATTTACTTCTTGGTGAAGCCAATAAAGAAACATTAAAATGTCCATAAACGCAGGTGATTCTTTTATTTACTATATTTTACGTAAAAATATTTATCCTGCACTAAATAAACAGTGTGCATCGAGCAGACCACCTTACTTCAGTATAAAAAAAACCTTACTACATACACGTTAAAGTTCAAAATTCATTGTAGGTTCAAAACGTTATGCTTTTGACGTGTTTTATCGTTGTAATTAAACCTAGTTTATGATGTTAATATAGCATTTTAATATATGCCAGATGCCAGGAGACAGGTAATAATGTCATTTCTATTTCTTTCGTACCTATACATTGTGATATACATCGTTTTTGGGGTTCCGCACCTCAAAAGTAAAAACGCAAACCTAGGAAGTCTTCGTTGTCTGTCTATGTGTCTATATTTCTAGACCTTTTTTCCAGGATTACCTATCAAGTTCAAATTAATTTCAAATAATTAGACTTGAAACTGATAAAATATCAAAAATCTTGAAAAAAAGATACTACTGTTGCCCAAATTGATTCCGATTTCCTAATTTTACCTACCCCTTAAATAAACATTAAACATAGCCTATTTATACTGTTGATTGATTGCATTGGCGGAATTTGTTGTTACAAAGGTTTACATTAGTTGTCAACGCTTGGAGAATGCCGTAAGGCGAAACCGGTAAGTTCAATAATTAAATATCGTAGAAAAATACAAGTATGTTATCAATATGTGATTAAATGTTGCTCCTTTTATAGTGGTCCTCCTTATGTCATGGCATGGACAAGTCTTGTTTTAGCACCTTTGGTAAACTGACCTTGACCTATGTTTAGTAGCTGTTACAGTAAATTTTATACTCTATGCAATTTACTACGGAACCCTCAGCTAGCGAGTCTGACTCGCACTTAACCGGTTATTTTTAGACTACCTCGGTCTCGCAGTGATAGATCATAGTACAATTTTTCACACACAATGTGCTATTGGATTTTTCTGTTTAGAATTTCTCGAAGCGGTGCCAAGTCTGGAAAAAAAGAAAATATGCTCTCTCTGTAGGGGCTCCCAAACAGTTCGTAAAATGTGGTTGTGAATTTTATTATTGCAGATTTGAAATGAGACTTGAGACGGGAGAAATCGAATAGCAATGATCTTAACTCCATTAACTGCTCATGATGGATTTGAATGAACATGACTGAACTGAGTTAGTCTGCCTTGATGCTGACGCAGGTATTTATCGAGCATGACAGCTTTGATTAGATTATTTCTTAGATCTAAGGTGTATCTGTTAAGTTACTTTTGTCACTAAATTATACATAGTTTTGTTTTGTCTAACATAAGTTCACGACGAAATTTTTCCCGGTCAACGTAGCCATTTTTAGTCCAAGATTCGAATAGACATGTAAAACAGATACCTAAAGACTTTATTACTTTCAAGTCAAGCCGTCAGCTGGCTTATCTTCCAGCATAAACAAAAGGGGATGCCCCTAATTTTGATGGAAGACAGTAAATTTTCTATGAAATTGATAGGAAGGAGCACATTGCCCGAGTAAATGACTTCTATAACACGAGATGGGTCGATCAAAATGTAAATTTATCACCAGGGATCTTTATAGTTAATGTGGAAACGCGAATTTTGTTAACAAAGAGGCTCTCAAGGAGACCCTATTCGGTTTAAGGACTTGGGTATTTGTTTGGTTAAGTATTTTATGGATAGAATCGGGAAGAGGTTCGGATTTTATAGATTATTCAAATTAAAGACGATAAATAAGTAGATGTTATGTGATTTCGTGAGGCGGGGTCCCCTTTTATTTTATATTGCTACTGTTACTGTGTTTATACGCGGCTTTGTTTGCATCAATGTTGTGTTTTTTTTCAATCCAATTCCCAAAAGATCTTCTTTTGGATAAGAGTATTCTTGAGAACTCTTAAACAACATTTTATTTTGAGTAGACTGTTTAAAGTAGAATCCAGGAACTGACTAGCTATAGAATCTTCTATAACCTAATTTTTTATATCAGAAGTCTTTATAATGTTCTCCATATCAATAAAACTCTTTGTTTTAGTTCAAATATCTGCTTTCAGCTAGTTTGAACTGCTCACAGTGCATTAAACTGGTTGAGAGAGATTGATTGTTGATTTTTCATTGGATTATAGAGCTTTGAGAATTTTTATTCCCATTGAGAATTTGCGGACCACGGAAATAAAATCGAGATGGAGTGATTTTAAATCTCTTTGGTATGTAAATTAGTGTAAGTTCTCACATATTCGATATCCGATAGCTATAGCTGTAACTTGAGTGTCTTCAAGACTAGAGTTAATAGGTTACTTTAAGTGTGCTTCACCGTCGGTCACATTGTCGCTTACCAACAGGTGAGATAGTGGTCAAACGCAAGCCCATCCGTCATAAAAAAATATTATGAAGTATATCACGTTTCACTAAATGATAATATTGCAGCAGTTTCAGCATCTATCTTCATACATTTTGGAAACAAAGCCAATATAATTACTGACGATTAGAAAAGAGCTTTTTCCTTTTTTTGATACTAGCTCATTGCACAAAGCGAAAGCCTATTCTTATCTGTCTATTGTATCTATTGTAGTCTGCCTATTTGAAAAAATAAACCACTCAGGATTTATTCGATTTCTCAATTAACTAAGATTAAAAAATGCCGTGTGTTTTTGTTGCCAGGTTCTTTTCTCAGAGGTTTTAAAAATTGCCTTGTGAATTTGGCAGAAAAATATAAAAGTAGAAGCAATAATCTAAACGTTAATTAGTGTTAGGTACTTCGTGATTAAGGATATTTTGATTTTGAGTAACGTGATTGGCTATATAATTTCCAAGATTGGTCCAAGTTGCTTAATTGGCCGAATATTCCTCCTGATGAGAATCTATCACGAACTTGAGTTCCATTTTTTAATTTCAATAAATGTAATAGAAACACAAAGCACACTGAAATTGCTCCACCGATTCATTCATAACTTATCTACTTGATGTTTAACCCTCAACTTAAATTACATACATATTTAAAAGACTTTCATGTTCACGTGATTCATCACTCCAGAAAGATATTAAACGTAAGACCGTAATATATTTGAGAAATTAAAACAATTCCAGTTTACGACTGTTCTTAAATTTATAATAAATCAAGCCCCAATTTATCGTCAAAAAGACTCGATACATAATAATTAATCGTAGACCTTTATTTTATTGATCAATTTATCTATCCTATAAATTACTTTGCCACTTTTAATTTAGGGCCATTAAATAAGCGGAATACATTAACGAGGCGGAATAAATAACGCTTACGCTTGTGGCAAATGTTGCTTTTATGTTACCTTTTATATAGGTCCTGAATCTGTTTCATAACCTACTAAAACTACTTCTTCCTTAATCAGGCGACTTTTTATCCCGGGAATTAATTACTGCAGATTGCAGGCAATTGGATCAGTACCTATAACAAAGCTTGTACTATTTTTTCTAAAATTACGTTACAGTATTTGCCAAGATATGCATCTGAATGTATTCATCTCCTAACAATTATTATATGATTTGTTACAATCAAATCAAATATTAATATTAATCTAGGTACTTCCAAAATATAAAATTTCAAACCGATGAAATAAGAGACGGTATATGAATTTTAACATATAACAAACACGCCCTCACTCATTTGTCTTCTTTCAGCGACTATACAACCAATAGACACCTATTCTTTCATATTTTACGAACAAAAAATTCTGGCAGCTTGCTGAGGTAGGAGTCGCGGGGAGAGGCAAATAACTGCTTTTGATTGGTCTAACAAATGTCATTCCGATAACGCGCGATCGTAAAATAGTAGAACCGAACCGAACCGATTGACCGAACGAAATAGATAAATTCAAATGTACGTGTGTAAGAAAGAGATATGAATATTGCCATTCATTGCATCTACTCACCGCCAACCAGTATAAAATGAACTCCGTCAATCTTTTACGGAACTAAATGTAGTTAATTTAAAAGTATTTATTTAACTTACCGATGAAATGAAATCCCGTCTCTGCGAAAGTTTGATGTCTGAGTATTAATACCACACAATTTTATTGAGCAAGTAGGCATTTTTATATTTATTTTTGAAAATATTTGACACACAAACGCGGAAGTGTTCGCGGATCACGTATGTGGTCAACACTGGTTGATTACTTAACTCTGTGCTTCTAACGCAAGATTTTTATACGCTGTTCTCGCCGTAACCATTACCAGAAGTGCGTCGCCTGTAATGCGGTGTCTAGTTGGTTGTATGGTCGTTGTCTTCTTTGGACTTCTGAATGAAATTTGCATCAAATATAAATAAATCAGGGTTTTAGTCTGGCAGATTTGATGGTTTCAACATGAGTATAACACAATCGAATGCGTATTGAAAAAATGATATCTAAGTATATTCGCTAATACCTAATAGTTATTCTTTTTTAGGCGTATAATAATATTCGATTTCGAAAAACTATCTTTAACTTGACCTACGGTAATAGAAATCACAAGACTTTGATAATAGCGAGATAATTACTAAAGTCTCTTGCGCTATTAAATTAATCGTAATGTACTTATTTAACCATACAATTTCATAATCTTATTGTAAGTGTAAATAAGGTCATAAACCTTATTGTACTCAGAATTTTACGATATAAATCGCTTCTAATCATTATCCGCTTTAGCTTTTAACGCCAATCTCGTAGCCACATACACTCACACAAAACTTAAACATTAACAGAAGGATTAGACAACGTACGCCATTACATTCCCACCATTGGTAAACACAAATTGAAGAAATGATAAGGTCATCCATGTAAACCTTAATTTCTCTTTGATTAAGGGATTTTAATTTCCCTTCACGCTTGTTACGTCCTCAATTGGACAGGTCTGTGATCAGGGATGCTGTAACTAATGGAGCGATGATTTGGTTATGGAGGTTATATTTATCTCATTTTGTAAAAGCCTCGCTATAATTGAGTTCTATGGGAGAATTAACGTGTTTTATATTTATATTTGAACACGCTACATTTGCATAACGTAATTCTGAGTAATGGGTATTGGAACCTTTTTTGAACTGCGCAGTCACGTCAAATCTGATGTAACTAGCAAAAGATTTGATTGAGAGTTGGGAAATGAGGCTTAAAAAACACCATGACCATTATTAATTCTGAAGGTGATCGCATGCGACAGTCGACAACTGCAGATGCACGCAGCAGATAATTACGCGTAATTCATTGCGACTTCTCAATGGTTTCCTTTATCCGTATCGGAGTCTAACAAGTAATGGGTACGCTGTATCTACTGCATGCGTCTGTAATTGCCGTATGCGGTCAGAAATCATACCTAACTCTAATTCTATCTATAAATAATGAATAGATTATTCATGATTATTCCTAAATTGTTCATCACAGATATCTGAACAATATTGTATTGATGGTGACAATCAAGAACCAAGCGGTTCGGCGACTCCTTCTTCTGCCGCACTATTAAGTCTTGGAATTCCTTACCAGTTCATGTGTTTCCCTCCTCCTACAGTCCCGGGTCCTTTAAGCGGGGCTTGAAAAAGCATCTGATGAGGCCGTCAAGCTGAGTGCCACCATTGTAACATTTTACATGTCTGTAATGGTGACCCTCTTTTCAGAGACTTTGCTTTCAGCTTACCATCAGGCGAGGTGAAGTCAAATTGACGTGTCCTATATAAAAAAAAATATACGCGACTCTTAGATCTCGTAACGTCCCATGTGGGATTCTCGTAGTAAGGAAGAGACGATTGCCTTCGTCCAAATTGTCGGGGCGGTTAAAACTATGGATACCCACTGGGAGTGATACAGTTAAATTCACATAGCGAGTTATCCGCCCATCTCTGCAATATATTTGACGTCAGAACATTGTTTGGTTCGTAAAATTTTTCAAACATCAGTTTCAATTAGTTAGCCTATCGCAGTCCACTGTTGGACATAGGCCTCTCCCAATGTTGGAAGGCTTTAGCCTACTGTTTCTACGCTGGCTACGCTTGTATTCTTACTTGTATTCTTACTTGTATTCTTACTTGTATTCTTACTTGTATTCTTTATCCGTCACCACATCAGTTTAAGTACCATTAAATAAAAATTGTATACTGTAGCTGTGTCGAGCAATTAATTAATATTGAACGGACGCACAATAATAGGGGGATGATAAAACCCTGTGATTTAATTGCTTACAATTTTACATTTCCCTTTTAGATAAGCATGGACGAAAGACTATTTGATAAATAAGTAACAAGTAAACTTAGGTAAATAAACTTTGAAGTATAGATAATAAATAACATCTGACATGAATTTCAATTACAAAAACACGAGAGGTGGGCATTCCGCCACGACATTAACAATGAAATTGATCTTAAATTTAATTTTCAATGATGATAGAATAATATCTAAACATCAACAGATTTCGTGAACATATGTTTTGACTTTCAGATAAAAAATCTCCCCATTATCGCTTTTAACGACGCCATAAAAGTGTTTCCTATACAAATGTTAGTAAATTATTTTGACCATAAATCTGCTAGTTATTGTACACTACGGGGGTCGCTATAAAAATGTGTCTCTGTCTCTCTGTACTGACAGTTCTTAAAGTCACGTATAAAGTTGTCAGGGTTGTGTGAGATGGAAGTATCCAGTATATGCCGTTGTTAAACTAATTTTGATGAAACAACTTTGATTTTTTTGTAATTAGAAATAGCAATTGAACTCGCGACACTATTATTTATTTATTTAAACTTTTTGCACAAATACAAAATCATTGTACAAAGGCGGACTTAATGCCATAGGCATTTTCTGCCAGTCAACCTTAGGATGATGCAGAGATATTCATATCCAAGGTAGGTTTTACTGTTACTGTTACCGACACTTCTTCTTCATCCTAGCGTTAATCCCAGTTGCATCCGAAGCTTACGTCTTGGAGTCTAGGGTTCGCTTTTTACAGTCTAACGATGAGTTGGCTAAACTTCGATATTTTCCGTGAAGCAACTACCATATGACCTCAACAACCCATTGGCGATATCGAAGCATTGCAGTTAGACTGGTTGTTGTACTTTTTTAGGACTCCCAACTACCCGTAACGATTGCCATAGATGTTCGCATGGCAACCGGGACCGACGGCTTAACGTGCTCTCCGAGGCACGACCACGACCAGACTAATGCAAACACATAGGTTTCCTATATAGGACAACACGTGCAGGACTTAGATGCCACCCGCATACGGTGCAGAATATTCCATCAAGAACCAAGCGGTTCGGCGACTACTTCTTCTGCCGTACTATTAAGTCTTGGAATTCCTTACCAGTTCACGTGTTTTCCCCCTCCTATAGTCCCGGGTCCTTTAAGCGGGGCGTGGAAAAGCATCTGATGAGGCCGTCAAGCTGAGTGCCACCATTGTGACACATGTCTGTAATGGTGACCCTCTTTTCAGAGACTTTGCCTTCAGCTTACCATCAGGCGAGGCGAAGTCAATTTGACGTGTCAAATATTTAAAAAAAAATAATGCACACAAATATTTGCACGGAGCGGGGATCGAACCCGTGCCTCTTGCGTAGCGGCTGCGTTCATTACCGCCACTCCACAGAGACTGAATATAAGTATATACAAGTTTTTATACTTGTGTTGGTACTTTCGGAGTGCCACTATCTTTTTGTTTCGTACTTTATAACAACGGTCTTCTTCATCATTCTGCTTTGTCTAATCTCCAAAGCTGCCGGGGATCACTTTCCTACTTCTTAAAACAAGTTTTGTTCTACATGTTGGCTATCATAGAAGCTACTGCCACATGACCTCCTAACACCTGCGTCTTATCCTCTGTTGAGTATTTGTATCAGCTGGCAGGTGGGATTTACTTAAGTCCAAAAGATTTCGGCACGGCCCATACACTACTTTGTAACAATTTTATGTAAAATTATGAATCCTCAAAAAAAAAACGTGAAATCTTTTAAAACTAAATTAGATTTTCCCTTGTCTTTGGTCGCGTTATGTAAATTTTGAACTTCAGGCATCAAGTTACAATTTATTCATGTTAGTGCACCGGGTTGTTAGGCCAGACGGCCTTCTGAAAGTTAGTTTTCTATCCCTAAGGAACAGTCCTTTTCTGTACCCTTGACAACGAGTTAGCAAAATTTCATATTGATCGGTCTAGTAGTTAAGCCGTAAATGCGAAACAAACAAATACCCTCTTTGGCATATTAATAGTGGTTACCTAATCATTTTCTGAGAGGTTTATCCATATAAATAGTTCCGATATGATGAAACCACTACCAACACCATAGGGGCCCTAATCTCACCTGCTAGTCGGCATACCTATTAAACAACACACGATGCTTTAGCGAAGGTTTTCCTCTCGGGGTAAGGAGGTCAGACCACAGTTGCTTCCAGAGAAGTTAACATAACAATCAATACTTCGTGCACTTAACTTTGACATAAATATCTCTGCATCCTAAGACTGACAGTCAGTCAGAAAATACCTAAGTCCGCCTTTGTACAATCATTTTGTATTTATTTAAAAAAACTTAAATAAATAAAAAATATTAAGCGTCGGTTATCGCAAATTACATTCTTTGATAACTAATAAGCTTAATCATAACCGCATCTTTGCTGCAATTTTATATTTAATAATTAATCATCGACAACCCTAAAGTGGTTGACATATTTCACACAACAACAGAATTTTACGAACTACTATCAAATCATGTGTTACTTTATTATCGATCTTATTCCCAGTGAAATAAAGCGCAACAAATAGAGTTCACATACGATAATTCAATTATAAACTGAGCTTGTGAATTGAAATGTAACCATTTCCGCTATTTGTGAATGTAATTCCGTTTAAATTTAATATCCGTTCTATTTATACTTCATAGCTAGCCTGCTATGAAATGAAAGACGTTCTTTGGTAAAATTTGTTTTTATCATTTCTAATTACGTGGGCAGTACTTTTCGCAAAAGATTTCTATTAATAATTTGAATAGGAAGAGCCATGTCGTTTAAAACTTTACATATTAGCAACAGAACAGAACCGTATCAATTAGTCAAGATAATTCATTTATCGGCATCAATCAACCAGCTGATAAAGGCTTCAAAATCCTCTGAAGTTCATCCGAAGAGCCTCATGGGGCCTCATGACGCTTATCAGAGCTACATGTCAAATCATATTGCTGTTAAACTAGAAAATAGTGGAATCATCCATTTGTACCACCAGTTTTACTATTAATGTACAAAACAGAAGGAAATTGCTTGTACTTTTTTAGTAATAGTAGAAAAACAATAATCCATCATTTGTACTACCAGTTTTACTACTGATCCGGAGCGAAAATTAATTAAGGTGGTCCAATTCAACCTCACATCCAAGTTGACTTGCTGATTGATAGACGCTTTCCTCTCCTCAGGGCTTGGAGATCAGATGCCAGTACTCCCATGAAGCAAAAAGCCAAGCAAAGAAGTCAAGCAAAAAGAAGGAGAAGGAGTCAGCGGCGGTCGGAAAAGCCTTGGATGCAACATTAAGATAATAATGATGATTTTAATTAAAATAATAAATAAATAAAAATAATAATAAAATAATAGGTGCTTCCATTTTCAACCCACTTTTTCAACCCACGTATATTTTTCCGGTTTCAACCCACACGTTAGATATTCCGTTTATGTACACACGATAATAAATTCAATTCTTTTTAATATCATAAGCGACAGGTGTTTTACAGATTTTAATCTACGATAAACACAACTCTGCTATTTTGGATCGCAATTTTTATGAAAAATATACATCAATTAAAATTTGTCTGTTTGTTCAACGTATGTAAAAATCTTGATACATTTGTTTGTTAGGTTGGTCGGCAAGTCGTCGGCGTCGCTCTACAACACAAAGGTTTTTGTAATTTTTTCGTATTATTTTATTGTTTGGATAATTGTCTATATTGTAACCCATTTACTTTTTTATTGCTTTATTTTGGGCTCACAAATGAAAATAAAATGAGGATTGGATTCCAAAACTATAGCAGTAAAATATTAGTCCATCTATGAGACTCCGACCCTTTTGCACTCCCAAATCATTTCTTAAAATAAATGATTTCAGATTTTTTCATTCCCTTTTCAATAAACTACCCATTTTTCCATCTCGGCCATGGATTCGCTTATTACTATAAAGGATAAAAGATAACTAAATTTGAACTTATAGAGCCGTGTCCTATGATAAATAATAATATGGCGTATGTAGGTATAGGATTTTAACACACCTAGGTACACCTGCTGATTGATAGAAGAGACCCTGGCGCAGGCAGGTCAGACGGTAGTCGCTCTCATAAAAGCTATAATAAATATAACTAGGCCCAAAAGAAAAGTGAAATAAAATTTCTCCCAGTGATGGATACATCCACCGAGTATTAGGAATTGTTTTAATGAAACCGATATTATTCCACCTCTATTCTAATACCTATCGCTTTCAACCAGATACTGACACGATAAAACATAAAAACTGACGGAACAAAATATCTTTCAGCAAACAAAATCCTCTCAAGAAAAGGTCATAAATCAATACAATTTGCATACCAATAGAAAATTTTCTAGTTCCGTCAAACACTAAGTGATATTCATTCCAGCTTATCTGACAAAATGCTGCAACCGCCATCAACTTGTTCCACGCCCCGTTGTTCCGATGTTCCTTTGGAGCACTAAAACGGCTGCATCCGCCTTATTGAGCAATTCTCTTGACTGCCGAGTTTATGGCGCCATTGGGAGCCGAGCTTCTCCAATATAGGAAATAAAATCACATAGATATTCCACTTCTATTTCTAGTTCTACTATAGAACTAGAAAGTTGCAAAATTTTTACATGAACCTCGTATATTTCATTCAATTTCATTTATAGTGAGTTTCAATTTCATGTTTATAAAAAAAAATAACTCTGTTTGCGGGTATTGAAAGTTACAAAGGAATTCAGGTCTTTAATAAAATAACAGTTTTGATAAATGCTTGACATTGTATTTATTTGGAAACATTTACAAGAAACAATGTTTGTAACAGTAATTAAAGTCTCATACTTAGTATGAGGTCGGCAATTGACATTAACCTATTTATATTATCAATAGTAATTAATAATGTACAGTACTTAGCACCGTTAGTACTAAATTAGACTAGATTTTATAATTTCGTTACTTATTAATATTCATATTTACAATTTTACATAATTACAATATATTTTATGTAAAATAAACGTAAGTGTTAGTGAATTATACATTTTGCAGTCTCTAGGCCTCTAGACGACCTTACACATATAAATTAATAGGTACATTATATAAGTAAGTTGTTTATTAATAATTTAAAAAAATAAAGGTATGTTCAATGGAATAACTGTTTCACTGATTTCAAATCATTCGCTCATTGAGGTTTGGTTTGTAAAATATACAAGTTAAAGTAAAGATATTATAAGATTAATATTTTGCTGAATATTATTTTAAGTTTCTAGAAAAAAATCAAAAATGTGTACTTAATAGATATGAGATAGTTTTTATGCTTGCACTTCATTCTCGTCGAGGTTAGGCTAGGCGAGGTTTGACGAAGTTAGACGAGGTTCACTCTAAGATCTAAATGCTAGAAGACGTGGCAAATGTCCGATTAAGCACAAGACTATGGCATACTGATTGAAGGAACGCGAGAATGTGGAGGCTGCGCCTTGCCTCGTCTACCCTCGCACCTCGCGTCCCCTCGCGCGAGGATAGGCGAGGTGACGCGAGGCGCGGCGATGTGACGCGAGGGCTCCCACCACACTCTCGTGCTCGCGCTACCTCGCCTAACCTCGACGAGAATGAAGTGCAAGCATTATAGTTACTGTGTTATAGTTACATTGTGTTAAATTAAAATTGAAAGGGATTTATTGTCTTATGATTTATAAGATTTT
Organism: Eilema depressum; assembly: GCA_914767945.1. NCBI lineage: Eukaryota > Metazoa > Arthropoda > Insecta > Lepidoptera > Erebidae > Eilema > Eilema depressum. Next base: position 18,352,527 of record OU612031.1, on the reverse strand, counting down.
GTAATAGGTTCCAATTGTTTGAAACGTATGCAAAATTTCAACAACCAGCCCCCCTAGACAAGTGGCAGTTCACTGGCCGGCGTATTATAGGATAGAATCACACATGTATGGGATTTGACGTTTATGACATACGTTGACTGTCATATACCTACGGCAAATCCCATACATTCATCATTTTATTCTACAATACGCCGGCCAGCGAATTGCTACTTGTCTAGTGGGGTAAACAGAATTGATCATTGAATTGATCCACCTAAGAATATGTTCTGCTTGAAATTTTGCAACCAGATCCATTAAGTTCAGTTTATCTGATGAACGGCAAATTAATGTTATGGCTTAATCATTCCCTGAAAATTTATTTATACAAATTATATAATTGCGAGAATATACATTCAGAAACGTAAACATAATGAAACAATATCTTAAGAAAATGAATCAACGAAACAGCTTACACAAATACACAAATTAATAAAAATAATTATCTGTGTTATTCGTAACAGTTAATTAAATGATGTAAATAAGGAAAAAATAATATTTCATTCCGAGTAATGGAACTTTTCACTTATTAACAGTAATTTAGATTAACAGTGTTGTAAGAACAATCACGTTTTATTATTTTGAGCAGAATTGTTCTTTAGATGAGCGGCTTCCTAGAATCTGTATAATGTCTTAAGAATTTTGTAGAAACGGCAGAGATTATACAATCCAAAAATGTACAAAAGGTGTCTTATAATTTTATTAATACAAAAACACGCTATATTATATTTATTATTTTATTTACATAACGTTTGTTTTACAGAAGATATTAATTGTAGTTGATTTTGAAAATAAAATTAATATCTCTTACAAAATTGTATTGTATATGTTTAATATGGATGTTTTAGGAGAATGTGGAACATCCCTTGAACAAAACCAGCCACTCAGTCTGACAGTCAAACAGTCAGAATACGTTAACAGATATGACAGTTTAAAGGCGCTTATTCTGAAAATGTCAACAGTCTATTAGCAGCATATATCGACGCTGGAAAGGCAAAATGTTTTAACAGCCATTTTGGGCGATATTGACTTATATATATGGTTGGAATCAGGAAAACGAGATCTTTCGAATGGTCTCGGTTTCAGCTCGATCTGACGACTTTTGTGGTCGTTAATACACCTGTGATTTTGATGATTTTCATATTTTTGTGTGTTTTAACTCCATAGTAAATGATGCATTTTTTCATTAAGACACCTCTTAATTTGAAAAATGACTTTAAGCCACTTTGCCCTATATGACTTTAACTAACTAAAAATGTTAAAACACTTTACCAAATTTTATTATTGTCTGTTTCGTATTTGATACATTATACCCAACTTGATTATGCTTAATCAATGGAGTTAAAACATTTTACTCCGAGTTTTAATATTATTCATTGTCAGTTAATACATTTTACCCGAATTTTAAATATTAGTCATTGTAAGTTAAAACGTTTTACTCCACTCTAGAATAATATTGTTCACAAGATAATACATTTTACACTATCCAAAATATGGGGACATCATGCGTTGAGTCGTTTTACTGTTCTTTCTAAAAGCAAATTTTAGTACAATAATACAAATTTACTTGCTTTTTTTTACAAATAAAACATGCGTTTAAACTGTCTGTACTAGTTTTATTATTTGCCTTAAACTGTCATAATTTTTTGTATCGCAAATCAAAATCGGTGGTTCATTCATACGAAATAAAGCTAATCTGTCGCTTCAGTCACCCCTCTCGTGCCAAAAAGGGCGGTTGTGCGCGCAAGAAACAGAAGTTTTATGTTTAAGAAATAACACTTTGATGTTATACAAAGAACAGTTTTATGTTTTTATATGTAAGATTGAAGTAGAGACCTAAACTTACGATTACGATTTAATAGGCAATGCACAGGGTCATTATTGAATTATTGTTTTTTATAAGGTCTACACTGATGTCTATTATGCAATTGTGATACTTTAAACTCTTGAAACTTGACACGAGGATGTTCCTGTAATATTTAAGCGTTAATTAGTATTTGTATGATTCATACTTTCATCATCATCATAGGTGCTATGGGGGTCCACCAAGATCTTGGGCCCAAATCCAACCTCACCTAGAAGCCGGTGCACCTGCTGAACAATGGACGACGCTCTGGCGCTGGCTTTCCCTTCAAGGTTTGGGGGGTCGAACGGCAGTCGTCCATGCACATTGGGGACGGCTACCAGCCGATATACACAGGTGCACCTGATGGGCAGGCCGGGCTGGGGGTGGTGCTCTCCCGGGCGTTGCAGGATGACATCTTGGAGGTGAAGAGCTATAACGCTCGGCTTCTGGTTGTGAGGGTGCTTATTGACGGAATTGTAACCCACCTGATCTCATGGGTGTGAGGAGTTTGGACGTGTCCACAGCGGTTTTGGATACGGTAGTCGCAACCCAGTGGGTGAGCACATCCTTGGAACGTGTGCGACTGCCGATCTTGCCATCGTGAACACATACTTCAAAAATAAATCTGAACATCTTGTCACCTACAGGAGCAGGGGACGCTCAACTCAGGTAAATTTCCTACTCACTAGGAGGCACAGTATCAGCAAGGTAACTAACTGTAAAGTTATACCCGGGGAGAGCCTCACTAGCCAACATCATCTCCTTGCCATGGACCTCCGCGTGAAACCCAAAAGCAAACATGCCGAGCATGCCCAACGCAGAATCAGGTGGTGGCTGCTTGATGAAGCCAAGTCATCAGCCATCGGTGAAAAGTGCACCGGTGTTGTAGATGAACCAGTACAGGTTTCTTGGGACAAGATTCAGGCAGCTATTCTTGAGGCGGGAAGGCGGTGCTAGTGCGGCTGCATTAAAGACCCTGGGGGCAATTCGTTGTATGAGAAAGTCGTGGTGAAGGAGAGATGGCGCTTATACTTCCAAGAGCTGCTGAATAAGCAGCATAAAGAGGTGCAGCCACCAGACTTCGTTCCGAATCAAGGACTAGTGCCACCGATAACACTTGCAGAAGTCCAGACTGCCATTCCCCGCATGAAAAACCGGAAAGCATTCGGACCCGACGAAGTCCCCATAGAGGCTTGGAAGGCCATGGGTGCCCGTGGTGTGAATATTCTAGCAAATCTTTATAACCGTGTACTCTTCACCGGTGTGATCCCAAGCCAGTGGAGGCTGAACATCATCACACCAGTCTGCAAAGACAAGGGATCGGTGCAGGAATGGGGCAGTTACCGCGGTATAAAGATAATGTCCCATAACATGAAGCTCTATGAGCGGATAATCGACTCTCGGATCCGACAGGAAAGTACACTCTTGGAGTGTCAGTACAGGTTTCGTCCCGGGCACGGGACCATGGAGCCGGTGTTTACCCTAAGGATTGTGGCGGGAAAATACAGGGTGAAGAACACGCCCCTGCACTGCCTATTCTTAGACATGCAGAAGGCCTTCGACTGTGTTCCTCGCGCTGTGATCTGGTGGGCACTGCGGTCCAAGGGAGTTTCAGAGATTTACATTGACACCATCCGAGATTGTACTACGACTCTGGTTCCTTGGTTCGGACTGCTGTTGGTGACTCGAAAGCCTTCACCATCCCCGAGGAGATACACGAAGGATCCGTCCTTAGTTCTTACCTGTTCAGCGTGGTATTAGACGTTTTGTCGGACAGCATCAGAAACTCACATGAGCAGCCCCCATGGTTGCTCATGTATGCTAAAGATATTGCGCTGATGGACGCGGACAGGAGCAGACTGGTGCGACGCGTGAAAGGGTGGAAAAAAGCGCTTGAGAACGGCGGTCTGAAGCTAAATGTAGTGAAGACAGAATACTTAGCGTTAAACTCCACAGATCCCACACCAGTCCGCATAGGCGATGATTTGGTCGAGTGCACAGACCAGGTTGAGTACCTGGGATCTGTACTTCATGTGACCGGTGAAATCGACCACGATGTCAAGGCACGCATTGCTGCCGCGTGGGCTATATGGCGAGAAATTACTGGCATCACATGTGATCCCAAAATGCCGGTCAGGTTAAAGGGGCAGGTCCATAAGACAATCATTGGGCCTGTCCTCTTGCATGGTTGTGAGGCTTGGCCGCTGCTGGAGCAACACAAGCAAGAGCTGCGTGTCTCGGAGATGAAAATGTTGCGGTGGATGTGCGGTGTCACGCGTAAAGATCGCGTACGGAACTCTCGCATCCGCCGCATCCTCCATGTTCGTGACATCGCGGATAAAATGCAAGAGAGCCGCCTTTGCTGGTGCGGCCACGTCTTGCCAGGCTACGTGGGGAACAAATGGCTGGCAATGGCGCCCCCACCGGGTTCAGGTAAAAGGCGTAGGCCAAAGAAGTCCTGGCTTGACATCGTGGAAGCTGACATGCGTGCAAATGGTCTCACTACCATGGACGCCCAAGATCGTGCGAAGTGGAGGAGGAAGAGCTGGACTGCGGACCCTGAGCTCCGTGGTCATCTTGGCGACGGATGCAATCAGGAGAATACGTCTTTAAGCAGATGATGATGATGATTCATACATTGTTTCAGTTGAAAGCTAAATTTTAATGTTACTTTTATATTTTTATAATAACGTTTATGTTTGATAAAAGTTTACAGTGTCTCGTCATGAAAATTTGTTTTTTGATTGTTGGTTATGCCAGTCTCAATGTGATAAAACATTCACCTACAACCAAGCAAATATGTTTATTTTGTAAACATTACAATAATTAAATAACTTTAGTAAAAAACTATACCTCTTGTATTTCATTTTTCTTAAATTTTCAGGTTTTTATTAACTTGAAAAAGAAAATGTTTGGGAATAAATTATAGTAAGGTATAAAGTTAAGTCACTTCGCTCTCTTTGTTAGAGCTCAATGATGTCAGTACAACTGTTTTTCCAGGATGGTATAGATATAAAATGGTTACATAAAACTATTTACCTCTTTTTAGCCATGATTAGATATGCTTTTAAGTAATTCTACTCGATAACAATATCCAGTTCGTTTGGATATAAAACACCTTACTTGAAAATAATAAAATTTATTTTGGAGATAAAACACTTTGCTTGACATTAACCGGATTTAGTTTCGGCATTTAAACTAATTTTACCTATCTGAAATTTTGAGGTATTTTGTATTAACTCCAATAATTGATAGAAATAATAGACACACATTATTTTTGTTCATTTGTATATAATTGTAATAAATTTATTATTAATTGACCCAAATTTCATAGAGATATCTTCAATACTTTAGAAGTTACGACGTTTTTGAAACTTTAATCGTCTCTCCTGAACATTTTACTAAATGACTGTTAAAACATTTTGCCTTTCCAGCGTCGATATAACAACTAAAAATATTTTCTTTACTTGTCTAAATTGGATAAATATCATTAAGTAGGTAATTTAAAAAGGGTACATTTGTGATGTAAATCTATACTAATATTATTATAAAGAGGAAAGATTTGTTTGTTTGTTTGTTTGTTTGTTTTTTTGTTTGTAACGAATAGGCTCCGAAACTACTGGACCGATTTCAATAATTCTTTCACCTATAGAAAGCTACACTATCTGGGAGTAACATAGGCTATATAACATCACGCTACTACTAAAGGGAGCGGAGCAGTGAGCATAAATGTCAATAAATCGGGCAGATTTCCATACATTCTTTACTAATATTAGATTTGTATTTTTGTATTCGAGTAAACTCAAGAACTACTGAACCGATTTCAAAAATTCTTTTACCATTAGAAAGCTGCACTATCACTGACTAACATAGGCAGTAATTAATTTTCAAAAAAATAGGGATCCTGGATAAAACTGCAATAATGTAACCCAAGGTGTAAAAAAAATGACCTAAAAAATTCCTTACATCGCGTACGCTGCGAAAACTATTGAAGATAGAACAAAATAATGTACTGTAGAAATGTATAACTTAAAAAGGTCTACATAAAAGTCCGCGACAGCATATGTCTATCTAATAAGGGTAGCTCACAATAACCATTTTTATCTTTTACAAATTATAAAAAAAATATGTGTCATTTTCGAAGCTATTTTTAACAATATAGTGTTAAGCCTTATCTGACTAAATACGTTAGATACATTGTACATTTAATGTAGATCAAAATTGCCCTTTACACTGTATAATTATAATGAATATTTTAGAATCTATTGCAGTATGAAAGTAACGCGCGACGATATAAATTCAAGCCGAAATGCCGATCAAAGTCAGACCACGGAATCTATACCTTTATATTAATTCTTATCTAAATAAATCGTTTGGTATTCAAGATTGTTTCAATACCTGTTGATTACTTTTTGAATTATTGAAATCGGACGTTCTATTCAAAAGATATTACGAAATTATAATGTCAATAAATCCGGTAAATTACCATACATTATTTGAAAACTAATTATTATTACGGGCATGGGCTAAAAGGGTGCAACCACGGGTGTTCGAAGTATTTCACGAGCGAAGACAGGGAAGGTCAGCTGAACACAAGATGCAACGGTAACGGGATCCGAATGCGGGATTGGAACCTCCATGTGATGCATCCTGGGTAACGGAGGCATTAACGCCCCTCACCCAGGGGAGGCACTACCGCCTACGGCAAATACATACAGCAACGGGAGCAGCTCTATAGAGGGCTGCTCAAAGGCTTCCCACATGTCCTCATGTGACTACGAGGAGGCCCAGTAGAGAGCAGGAAAGGGAAGGGCTGGTCACCGAGCGCGGACGTGAGGATTATAGGTCCGGCCTCCTGTCATCCCTTCACGCCCGTCTCCTCCCTTTCCGGAATTCGATGGGACATCGTGCTTCCCACTTCTGAGAGGGCCATCTTAAAATTGTAGATGGCCCAGGGTCAGCCGGGGGGTGCGGAAAATGCCCTAGGCAATTTTACACTCCAGCAACTGAAGACCCGCGACGGCATGCTGTTTAGTGGGTCCGAATTCCACATGGCACTCCTGATGGCTGACGGGGATGGTATCCGAGGCAATTTTAGCACGAAAGAAAAGTTTGTACGGAATCCGAATTCCACGCGGGCGGAGCCGCGGGCAACAGCTAGTTCAAAATAAATCAGTTAACTGCGCTCCACATTGGTATAACGATAAAAGAACAGATATATTTTTTCTAAAACATGAATGTCATAACTGTTCCCTACTAACCAATACTTCAAATTCTAAATTCAAAATTATTTTTCTGGCCATCAGAACCGCGGCTTAAGCCGCCAATCCTACAAAAGCATTTAAAAGTATTTAAATCACATGTCAACACTAAACCAGTGGTACCACTCGTTAACCTGTCAATCGTAAGCGCTCACTACACAATTCCACTACGTTATATCTGTTCTGAGTAGTTGACAACGACTTACAATGTTAAGTAACTGTTTGTAAATCGAATGTGGTTAAACGCTGTCGTTTGAGTTAACGATGTCTCGCGTGTGGTCAGTTGTGGGGTTTTGAATACAGCGTTTTTTGAAGGCGTAAGGATAAGAAGCGGAATTTGTTTGTGAAAATAATTACGCTGTAAAAAAATTCGCCGCGCCTATTTTTGATAAAAGCTGATCTAAGATTAATCATAGTATAGTTTGAAATTATGTTGTTGAGTTTCTTTTATTCTGATATGCAAGTTACGATTTTTGTCGACAAAAGAGTGTCATCTTCACTTAAGTTATTTTTTTTTCATTCAAACGTTTATTAAGTTAACGTCAAACCCCTTTTATTGTACACCATAATGGTTATTATCGTCTATATATTTACGAAAAGCAATCATGTATCAGTTTCCATCCATAAACAAAATGTTTTTAAAATCGCTAGTGTCATGGCCCTATTTTTGAATTGATCGACTTTAGCCATACCTGTAATGCATTATTTAACAATACTTATGTTACAACAAACACACTTCAAAACATGTTAACAGGGTGTTACGATTTCTTGTAAAAGCGTTTAAGCTTTTTTAGTACTAGTATTATAAACTGCTCTTTAAGTTACAAGATATATTTTAACTCGTGTGACGAGAGCATGTTAAGTTACGAAAAGAAATTCACAGGTTAGTAAAACTATTTAAATAATTTACAGTCACTTTTAAATTCTTTAACTTCAATAACATTTTGTCTTCAACGGTTTTATGTATGTTTTACAAAACATTTATATCTTTTGTTGGAGGTAAAAATTTAGATTTACTTCAAAGTATTTGTAGTTTACTGATATTGTTATAACCCACAGTGATTCTCCCTGCGAAGAGGTTATCGCAGTTTAAAAAATATATTCATGTTTGAAGCGCGTTTACTGCATTTACGACATTATTGCTACAAGGATACTCGACTGGAAGTATCCTACTTCCAGTCAAGTATCCTTGTACATAATTATACCCTTTTCTGCTAACCAGTCACTATGACGCGAACAAAATCAGATATTTAAGCGCCCTTTAAACTTATCGTAATACCCGAGGGCATAGTTAGGACTTAAAACATGTATTTTACTATGTACCGTCTACAAAGGAGATACGGTTGCACTTTTAATGTAAAGTTTTACGTAAAAGTGTAACCGTTCTCCTTTGTCGACTGTAGGTACATTGTGGTGAAAGGTAGGTTCAAATTATTAACTAAATTGATTTTCTAGTTTATTGTACAAGTTATACATTATTGATTTAAAATCTTCGATTTTATTTGAAATGAATATTTCTCTTAAACAATTTGAAGTATACATACAAAACCATTTAAGTAATTTTAATTGTATTTACATTATTTATTTTCTGTTAGAAGGGAAGAAATAGTCATAATTGTTAAATTAATATCAACTGCCATAAATAACACTGAATATTTTTTATAAATAAAAGTTACATCAAAAACAAAACGGGACACACAATTTACAATTTTATTTATTATACCGATTATAAATATTATTTACAACAATAACCGACCGCAACACGTTCATATCAAGCATATCACATACAAACAATATTATACATAGTTGAAATTCATAAAATCTTACAAAAATCTCTTTTTTCTTTAGACTATAAAGGAACACAGTCAATACTTAATGTAAAGTTTATTTACAGAGGATGGTTACACAACGTGACTTACAACTATACCACGAGAATTGGGCAGAACATTTAACTCACTCATCACTCGTTTATTGGTTGCTTTATAAAGAAATTGTAAAAGGTGTTACAAAATGCATACTAGATAAGCTTGCTACTGATGGTATAATAGATGACAATCGTCTTATCAAAGCAACGGCAGGAAGCTAAAAAGAGTTGCTATAATGGCAATGGAAGGAAGAAGACAGTTTACTTATTGCCGAAGTATTGCAACCTACAGCAAATATTGCCTATATGCCTAAAATTTGGGCAAAAACATTTCATCTTTTCGTATTTACAATATGATACACATCGATTTCGATTCAAATTACTTATCTTCTGAAATTATGATAAAATAGTTATTTTGTCGAATGAGCAAATTCTGTATTAGGAGTAACTTTTTTGACTTCTTGAGACATTGCGATGTCTGTTATTTTCCACGTAAAGGTACCAGTAGGTATCGATCGCAGTCTAAAGTGTATATTATATTCATACGCGTGAGAAACCCTACATAAAAGATTATAATTGCTTCAACCCTGATGTCCGCTCTTCAAAGAATTTTGCACATGATTTCTTCAATTTTTATAGAATAATATTTTTTGCCATTTTTATCACCGAATTCGCAAAATTTCACGTAATGTTTGCACGAACCATAGTCATAACTCAGATGTAGCCATAGATATTCACAACGTACCAAACTTTAAAATACAGAATTGTATTTATAATCTAAAGTTTTGGTCTCAACAGGGGTCCTATTGAGGCACCTACTGTTTTACAGTCGGATACATATTTTACTTATAGTAATTTATTACACCAATTCTTACTGCACCTGCAATTACGGTAATTCTTTCTTTATTTTTCTTTTTTCTTTTGTTATATAAATGATACGGATGAGTGTGGTTGTCTGAAGTCAAAGTCTGCTCAATTCTGGTGGTGCAATAGTACTTATATACAGGACTCTTGGACACGGTGCGAGGTCGTTACAACCTCTGGTCGTAGTCGGTGCGCTGTCAGCGATGACGTCACTCCTGTGGCGGAACTCGGGCTGCACGCGTTTACACCCTTGTTCACGCGTCCTAAACTATGGTAAGACTGTAACAAAGAGAACATAAAATTTTTAGTATTTATATTATATTTTCTGAATCATGGAATCAAAGCATCTGATTATCAACAATTAGTTAATGACTTACAAGTAACAAAAGTTAATAAGACTAAATAAATTTAATATGTTTTGGAGAATTTCTTCAATTTACAAACTTACTTCAATATTTCAACTAATTATAATGTATTCGTTATTTGAGAAATTTCACTTTTGGCAAATGTTATTAGATATCAATGTTAGATATGTAATGAATTATTTACCTATCATTATATCAGTAAATATTTAGCATAAAAAATCAAAGTTAAGAAAATAGAGAAAATGGAAAGGAATAGAAAGTTATTAAGCCTTACGTATTTTCAAAAATCGTACGACATAGGTAAATAGAAGTCTTTTTTTAACGTCAGCAAATTCCCACGGATACAACCCGCCGTAGTCAGCGGGGTGGTTATATCGATGTCGCACCTGCTAAAACCGCATGGCTGTCTCTAACCATCAGTTCATCTCTCACTTACCGGCTGATCCAGGGCCATCGAAGGCCTCCTTGGCTGAGAGACTACAATGCCCGCATCTTTCCCCAGGAAGAAGGGAGTAGGGGCGTAAACAAACGTCCTGGATGGAATTTGTTTTAAGCATACTTACACTAGTTAAAGGTATCCTATAATCCTTTTTCCTAAAGTCTGTGTAATAGGCACCTCCGTCCGGTTCGGAGCGGACGTCGTCACCGCTTAACTTGGTGATTTTACCGGTGGATGGCGGCCGTTGGAGGCTCATGTATCCGTTGGATACTGGCCTTCGTTCTGTTTGATACCAAAATGAAAATATTTAAACACAGGTTTTGATTTTAAAAGTTTGAAGTTACATTTTTTGATGGCAAATTTCGCTAAAATTTCTGGAAAAAATCGCCAAAAAGAACTCATGGTAAGTCTTTACAATAAATCTAATAAAATTATGGAATTTGTTGGAATTAAAACTAAATTAAGGTCTTGCACCAAAATACCAAATTGATTCAAATATAAAACATTATATGCATCATTAAATATACTAATCTAGCCTGAATGTAAATACGTTCTGTGGACAACTTAACTCTTCAAAACCAAAAGAAATTCTTATAATACTCACCATACAAAGAAGGTATAATATCAGGGTCTGCGTCATCCTCTCTAGGATCGGTAGTATGCAGCAATGCCCCTCTTGCAGTCCCACCACGCTCCCTGGGCTCTGTACTGCTAGCTCTGGATTCCAACTCCTGCTTCACTGGAGTCGGACAGTGAGGAGGTCGTTCTACATACATGGCTTCACTGTTGGAGAAGTTTTAAGTATGAAGTAAAAAGTGACATTTTGTAGTATTCTTACATCCACATCACAGTCAATTTTCTTAGTAACTTCTATTTGCAATAGCTCTTTTACAAACTTCGATCTACTTTTCAAAATTATTCTTAAGAATGACTGGATATCCAAATTCAAAAAAATTATGAAGAGTTTCGCTCTCATAACTCAATGGATGGCGATGATGATGGAGAGATTTACCTCAGCGGTGCATGCTTTGCTGGCAGATGTCTGTGCCGTGCCGCATGCCGTCGATACAGCACTGCAAGGACCCCGCACACAGCTGTAGCCAGCAGTGCAGACATCGCCGCTATTGAGGCTAATACTGGAGACATGCTAAGAGTGTTACCTTCACCTGGAAAGATAAGATTTGTTGAAAGATATGGTAAAACTCGGGACAAGATCACGGAATTCTTTAACTTATGGTCAGTTTTATCTCAAATTTAATATTGCTTCATTGATATTTAGGGTTTATTATCTTGTTATTCTGTAACTATCAACCTCAGTTAAATGGTCATAAAACCTATAGGTGAATCCGGGAGCAGGTACCTGTATCAGTTTTCCTTCTTTTCCTATACCACTTCTCCTGATCTTTGGCTTTACGAACTATTTTTTTGTTATTTTTTGAACCACTTTATGGTAGAATTATGTTAATTGTAAAGTTAAACTGTTGGTACGTCACGTAAATAACTCTGTTTGTATAAATTTGTATCAAGCTCACTTTATTAACGTAAAGTGCATATTTATCACACGTAACATGTTAGTAGCTTGCCACCTTCACTCGTCAAATTTGCATATCGCGTCAAAACAATTACATTTGTATTTAAAAATAGCGTGTTCATGTTTTTTTAATTACTAGGTTTTTAATCGCTATGTTTATAACTGGTATTCATATTTATTTGATTCAAGTAAGCTATAATATTTTTTGTTTTATATGCGTGAATTTATCATCTATATCATTTTATTCTACTCCGAGTTTGTTGTTATTTCCTGCATTAGCAATCTGTCTACATGGAAGTAAGAGCAATTATCTCTTGTAGACATTTGGTGAGACAACCATTGCAACTATACCACACCATTCGTGCAGTGATTCAGTTGCAGTATATCTATATAGAAATAGTACGGGTGTTACGAATACACGAAACACACTCAATAAAACTAGTTCCACCCGGTTCAGTGCCGGTATAACAACCTAAAATTAGTCTTCTAATACAGTAGCATGAAGTAACAATGTAGGTAATAATAATTTTTCTATCAAAAGTCACTAATAATTGTCTCAGAGGCGTTGTGATAGTAATTGCAAGCTAAGAAATACATAACATCCAGTCTAAAAAACGTTGTTGGATTTCAAACATCGTGCACTAAATTTCATTAAAGAGTTCAGTTTGTTGAAAAAATCTCAGTAATGTTTTGACTAAGCAACAACTAAACACTTTATTTTCTCTCTTGAAAACATCACTTCAGTGAAGAAAGTAGACTATAATTACTTCGATACAAGTCTATTTGTACTCAAGCACTGATTAGAAACGAGTAATAAAAACATTAAAATTATGGTAGAAGCAGAAATCGAAAATATAGTCGTTTCGATGGCGTGACTGGGCATATTACCTTTCAGCTTTGCGGAATTAAAGCATTAAAGCTAGAACTATACCCTGGCCGCTTTTATCATAGCGTTCGCTTCGTGATTGGTGGGCCAACCTTTAACTTCGTCTTTGAATTCAAAGCTATTTATTATGGGGCATCAAAACCAACCTAGTTGCTGAATATAGCATGCTTGTTAAGGAGAAAATTATGGTCAAGATTTGAACTGTACGCCTGCATTAGACTTCAAGAGTTTCTAGGAATATTTGCATTATTTCTGAGAGCGGATTTTATTGGAGCGTGACAAGAATCTAGAATAATCTTGTAATTAGGTTATTGCGGTTTATTTCTTTATTGTGTATGAATATTACTGTTTATACTGTTCTGTCTCTATGCCTTTAATGCTCAAAATAATCTCTCCTACAGTCCCGGGTCCTTTAAGTGGGGCGTGAAAAAGCATCTGATGAGGCCGTCAAGCTGAGTGCCACTATTGTAACATGGTAGGTACGTGTCTGTAATGGTGACTCTCTTTTCAGAGACTGCCTTCAGCTTACCATCAGGCGAGGCGAAGTCAAATTGACGTGTCCTATATAATATATATATATATATTTAAGACATATAATTTCTTTGGGTTGGTGCTATACATGTTACCGTAAATTTCATTATTATGTATATTTTCACTAAAGACTTTCTTGTTGTTGGGATGAGGCCCAGGATTACAATAGATCAATAGTCTAAAACGCTCATGCACTTAAAAGAACTACTTAAATATAGGAGAGCTGTTGCTCACGGCTCCACCCACGTAGAATTCTGATCCCGTTCATCGCTGATAGTAGCGATGAGAGGAAAAAGATGTAAATATCATCTAAAACTTCGTGTGTAGCTACAACATTCTAACACAATTTCATGAATGGTGTTTAGCCACACTTACATTGCACAATATTAAAAACGGATCAATCACAGCTTCCAAGGAAACTTCCAAGCAACTTAAAATCTCTCAGTAATGTTGACAGTAACAAGTGTGAACTCAATTCTATTATAGTTGGAGAGTTCTAATTAGATTGCTAGTGAGCTAACAATTTCGGCACTTTTCGTGTTACCGTGTAGGCGTTATTTTGGAGCGTGAGAAATATTTTTTGGATCAGCTAATGGCATAATGCAAGTACTTACTATTTCATAACCCTATCCTCAATTTTGTTTTCTACGTGGGTAATTTTGTCGTAGGGCCCTTGACAGAGTTTTGAAAATTAATGAATAACTTTACTATTGAATATTCTAGTCTTTCTAATATAATAGCCCTTGGGCCTTAGACAAAGTGACATTCTATTGGCTAAAAAGGCCAGTGGAATCGCTAATTGTAGTGTGAAATTGACATAAATCATTAATATAACTATTTTTTTGATTTGATTTTGATTGTGAATGAAATATGAGTATTTGCATTGGTCTGGTCGTGCCTCGGAGAGCACGTTAAGCCGTCGGTCCCGGTTGCCATGAGAACATCTATGGCAGTCGTTACGGGTAATTGGAGCCCTCAAAAATCCAAAAACAACGGTCTAACTGCTAAAACTTCGATATCGCCTAATGTTAACATTGGGTTGTGGAGGTCAGATGACAATCGCTTCACGGAAAATATCGAGGTCTAGTCAAATCCGTGGTTAAGACTGGTAAAAGCGGACCCCAGACTCCGAGCTAAAAGCTTCGGATGCGACTGGGAATTAACGCTAAGAGGAAGTAAGTATAACTATTTTTTTTTTAATGAAATTTGAGTCTTTGTAACTCGAAGTACATTATTTAACTTATCATTATTACTATAATCACCGCAATGTCCCGAAATCCATTGTTAATACCTTAAAAATGTTCGCTTCAGCGCGATTCCATCAATAGAATGTCACTTTGTCTAGGGCCCCTTGTCCTAATAAGATTACACTATAATTATTATACTCTATCAGATATATGTGTACTTTTAGATAGTGGTTATAAGATGGATATAAATCTCTATAACAAAGTCAGTGAATACATTAGAGTACGAAAAAAGGCATAATCTCTACTTGTACATTTTTAAATAATAAACGAATTAAATTCGTTAATCATCCTGTTTATTCGTTACAAAATCTTTAAATTACTCACCAGTGAACTTAGCCTGTCCTTTTAGAGTAACAGTTTCAATAGTGGAAACGTCACTCTTTCCTTTCGCGTTGACGGCATATAAGTCGATCCTGTAGCTGACACCTGGGGGGAGCCCTCTTATTTCGAAGTACGGTGGAGTCCTGTTTGTTGATACGTTGTAACGAACCTATGAAAATATTCAACATTTTATTATCTATGGCTGTATTTTCACAGAGTAGAAAAAAGAAACCGAATACGAACTTTTCACAAGTTAAATTCGAACCGAATTCATTAGAAACAAAATGATTATGAAAGAAATTCTTTCACTAAATGAATTTTCAGCCGTAGTTTTTTAGCACGCAAAAACTAAATAATTACTATGTAAAAGATCATTACTTCAAAAGCTTTCAAGTAATTTTCCTTTACTAAATATTTATTATTTTTAAAAATGTTGTATTTTTCTTTATACTTATTTAGGGACTATGCCAATAATCTGATTGCTATAAGATATTGTTAAGCTTTTAGGAATGTACTCCTGTTAGAGGAGATGTGGAAGATCGACCCATCTGATAACCAGATGACACACTTTTTTTTATTAATACCTATTGAGTTTTATACAATAGTTAGCATACTAATTGCTTTAAAATTGCATTGAAATGAGACATAATATTTTTTATCAAATCATTAATAAAAATACCCATAACAACTTGCCTATCGAAAAGTGTTCATGCAAGTTCATGGTGATTTTTTTGCAGGTAATCTTTTACCAAAAAAACTATTAATGAAGTTGAAATTCAGAATATTATCCAAAGAGATTGATGATCATTATGAAAGAAAACTGAATAAAATTAATTCTATTAAAAATAGCCATAGACACCTTTCATTAAGCAAGTTATCATACGTTTGTTAATATTTGATAAAAAAAATATGTCTCATCTGTTTATCAGTTGGGTGTAGGTGAATCTTCCACGGCTCTTAGCCTATAACAAAAAGGATTGCAATGCATACCTGGCATTTGTACTACTACTACATATTAAAGAAACTTACGATAAGAGAGGGTAGTTCCAACAGCTCCATGAGGAAGGTCTGGGGCAGTCCACCATCGAAGTTCTCTACGCACTCCACATTCAAGGAATCTATACTCTGGTTCGCGACCGAGCAGTTCTGGAGGTGGAATGGACGACCTAAAAATTATAAATTGCTTTTTATGCTTCTCCCGATGCGCGCCAAAGCATCCGATCCTCCGCCCTGTGCATTTAGTCTATCTTATATAGCCACCTTTTGCTTTGTGGTTTTAGAATTTCGTACCAAAGGAATACCAAGTATTCGAAGATGCCACATCTGATGTTATTATCGTTAATAGGCTAGCAGCTGAATTCACTAATATTCCCGTTAACTCTTCCAACTAAACTAAATTATTGCTTTTTTATAATACCTTTATACAGTCACGCCTATTTCCTTCCTTTTTTATGATTATTTATTACTAGCTTTTGCCCGCGGCTCCGCCCGCGTGGATATCGGTTATCGCGACCAAACATAGCCTATGTCCTTTCTCAAGGTCTAATCTACCCCTATACCAAATTTCATCAAAATCGGTTCAGTGGTTTAGGCGTGAAAGCTTAACAGACAGACAGACAGACAGAGAGACAGACTGTCTGTCTGTCTCTCTGTGACAGACAGACAGAGTTACTTTCGCATTTATAATATTAGTATGGATTCTTACATACTTCACGAGCTTCCTCTATTGACATTCAACCTTCCATGCAAGCTCGGTTTCAAATGAGGAATCTATTGATCACAAAGCCGCCTTTACAACTACTAAGCTCCTAGATGTCATCTAACTATGCTTAGGCATATTTATATAGTTTTAAACGTCTCTAAATAAATACACAACCGTAATAGCCAAACTTTCACGGAGTTGTTTGCATAAGCGCGACTGTACACAAAGTGAGCGGGGTAAGCGTCCCGTGGGTCCACTATACTGGTTACATTACTTTCACACGGGTACAGCATTCAACCCCCGTAGTTACCAAGTGAGAAGAATAAAACTGTTGAAAACATTTTTGACATTTCTGTCTAAACATTGTCATCATCTTCATCTCAGTGTCGCGTCCTCGAGACACATGATCTGCCTTCTGGCGTTGCGAAGTGGAGAAGTCTTCGCATGTATTGGTCGGTGACGGCCTTACGATCAAGAGGTCTCAGGGTCGAATTTGGTCATTATACTTATTGATGTAAACTCCTAACACTAGTAGTTTAATATAGCTGCAGGGATTAAGGATGAATATTAGTATAAATAATTTAAATTTAATTTAATTTAAATAAATATATTAATAAAAATAATAGAAAAGACTAACTGCTAACTAAACATGGTAAAATAGTTTTAAATACTAAATCATTTAAACTTATAATATGATTAACTCATATATATAATATGGATACTGAGTAGTATATTGTAAATATTATGTGTTGTATAGGTGAATTATTATATTGACACGCTATGTAGTATATGTATATATTTCAAATATGACTGATATAATTATATCTAATCTATAGTTCATTGTTCCTTCTCATTTAAAATTGTACGCTACCCTATTATCTCTTTTGCTTCTATCCATCCAAAGGTTGCCTGGAAGAAATCGCTTTTAGCGATAAGGCCGCCCATTGTGCATTATATGTAAATATGGTTAAATTTTTATCTTATAATACTTTTATGGTGTACAATAAAGAATATCTTATCTTATCTTATCTTATCTTACCTGCAGCTACTAGCTGAAACAAACAGGGCACTTTTTGTTGCCCTACAGCATTTTCTCCATAGCAGGCGAGGGTACCGTACTCCATGTCTGTTGTTGGGGTGTAGTTCAACGTTGATGTGTGCCCGTGACTGCTGTATAGCCTAGATATAAAAACAGATCGTTAGAATAAAAGACTGAAGGGGAATAATGATCAGATTATCAGAATTGCTGACTATGTCAAATACTTGAGAGTTAAGGAGGGTATCTTACCCTCTTTAACTCTGAATAACAGCTCAAACTGAACTATCTTTTATTTTTTACATATTATATTTATCAATAACAAGAATTTTAGAACCCTATCATACATAGGATGTATATAGGTGGTGTAGGGATATGTATAGATAAAATCTATGATACCTATCATCCATAGGTATCATACATTTTTTTAATTCTGAGATTTGAATATCATACCTATCATCAGCCAGCATCACCAGCATAATATATTGAAGTAAAAGTTTAGGAAAAGTGACACGCTCAGACGGGACTTGAACTCGCAATCAGTCGATCAGTAGATCGATTTGAATAATTAGCAAACTAATTGCAAATTCAAAAATTGCAATTTAAACTTTCATAAAAAGTTTATAATAGACATTAGATGGCCGTTATAAATTAAACTTAATTATTTTCTGAAAAAAAAAAACCGAATTAATTATTTTGATGGGCAAACGGAAATGGTGTACTTACTTTGGTGGCAACTCTGTTTGCTCTCCGGAGTTATTAAAGGTCCAATGGAAGGAAACTAAGGCGGGGTTGGCATCCACCGAGCAGTGTAGTGACACAGTCTCCTGTTTCAGAGCACCGAAGAGCTCACCGTCTCTTCTCTCAGCGCAAACAGGAGCATCTGGCAAAGAAGAAGCGCATTTAATATACAAGATGATGATGATGATGATGATGAAGACTTATGGAATTTAAAAATGTGGTTAATTGTAACAATTAACCACATTTTTAAATTCCATAAGTTCCATAATGTTTTGGAAACAGTAAATAATTCTTATTGAATTTGAGATTGATTATGTTTGTTTACAATAGTGTCTCCTTGCACTGACGCAATTCATTTAATTCTACTACGCTTTTTATTTCCCCTTTATTACCCCTTTATTACCCTATATAATGACATCTCTTGGTTGTAAACTATCCCTTAGTCCAACAGAGATTTCTTCTAAACTGTCTCATTTAAAAATATCATCAATATCCTCTCTAGCTAAACCTTAATATTTATTAATACCTAAATAATAATTATTATAACATCGTCGAAATAAAGATATAAAGACATGCATATTGTTGTTTAGAGAGATTGTAGGTTGGAGAGAGAGAGTAAAAAATCCAAATCATAACCAAATGAAATTATAAATCACATTTTTCTACTCTTAACAGACACTAACCAGTAAAATTTTATTCATACTTATAATAACTGTATAAAAAAAGTAACAGTGAAAATTTCTTCAGAGCGAAGAAGTTGGCCGTCGTTATAAAAGTGCAACACAAAGAACACTTGGCAAGTACTTTTAATGATTAACGTCCAACCAGTGTGAAGTGAAGGAGGAACAACTTTTGCCATCTTGATACTGTTGGAATCAGTTTCTTTTCTAATGCAGCTTTAGTTTCAGTTGAGAATGTTGGTAGTTATTTATTTCTAGTCGTTTTTGGAGTACATTCTTGAAACTTGAATTAAAATATTTATAAACCATCAGTCAATAACATCTGTTTGAACATCATTTGCTTCAGAAATTAAAATACTGATAGAAACGTTAAGTGGGAATATTAGACTCTTTATTTAGGTCCTATATTTTTATGACTTCATTTCACAGAAGAAAAATCTATTGGGAATCGATCCAGTAATACTATAATAGCACAAAATTATTGCTGCTTTATCTTGAAAGCTAAACTAAAATAGTATGTTCAATTTAAAAAATTAATGTACCTAATAAAGAAATGTAAAAATTAATTTTTAGATCCATTTTAGCCAATAGTAGTAAGTAAGTATAAGATGTCTGTCAACTTGATGACGATGAAATATATTTCTGTTCTATATGTATTACTAATTTATTCTGACTGCTAGACAGATTCAATCCGATATTACTGTCAACAAATTCACTGAATTTTGTAGAACCCGTCTACATTTTCAGCTTTATAATCTCGAAAGATCCAAGACATTTCGAAAGTGCGTTCGTTGTTAAAATTCAAAGCATAATTTGACGACGAAATCTCGTTGGGGATCGTTGTGATTTTAGACGCTTGTTGTTTCTTAATGTCGTACGACATCTCGTCATTCGATCGATCATTTCAGCAGGAGTAGGGCATAATATCAATACTTTATTTATCATCATCATTATCACTATTAGCATCAACAACAATCATAATCAAAATGGTTATGTTATATTATGCTAAAAGGTTTGAAAATAACCCATCTCAAAATTAGTCTTAACATTTATATAAAACGATACAAAAGCAAGGTTACGCACTACATCACTAAAATCTTAATCTTGTCCATTGAATACAATATAAATGTGTAAGAATCCTAATCCCAGCTTAACAATACCCTAAGCCACAATCTCCTGGATATTAGAATATTTTAATAAGACTCTTTGAGGCTTATTTTCGTTCCCAGACAACTTTTACCCATCTGGAGGCCATTAAACAGACTCCTATTTATATAAAAGGACAATTTCGGGGTCCAACGTGCAACCCCTCATCCATTTTGCAAGTAAATTGCATTTTCTCAGGTTTTTACGTTGCTTCCGTGGTTGACGGAAACTGCGACGATTTTACGGAACCCCGGGGGAATTTTAAGGCCTCTTTGTTTAGCGACGACGCAACAAATTTTAATATAATTTTGTTGAGTTTAAATGGTTATATTCCGGATATTTTAGTGTTTGCCAACGAGACTGGAACCATAATTATTTTTAGTTTGTTTAGTATCTTTGCATTTGGGATTTGCCTTTGTGGATATAATATGAGAGACAATGCAATTGAAATGCATGGCTGATGGTGTTGTGCATATTATGTACTACAGTTGTTATGTATTATTGCACGTTGCTGTCTTTACTTCACGTACTGTGATAATGATGATCTGCTTATTGCATTTTTTTTAATTCTGAAAGTGACTTAACTGATATTCGGTCTTACATTAGATATACCATTTTAAATAATATATTTTTAGTTGCCCTTAAGGAGAATTAAATGTTTTTACTCAACTGTCGTTGTATAGATTTGTTTTAGGCTCAAAATACGGTGAAATCAAGATGGTTGATATTGCGTAACTGTTTAAGCTTCCAAAAACCCTTATCAGTTCACGAACTCATCAGCGCACTTCTAACATTTACTGTAAGAAAACGTCTCTAACTAAGTAACAAACTCCTTATCGTTACAGAAAATGCATTAAGCAACTGCACATCTTTCCCCAAAGTATTACCCACTCAAAATTTATCGTATGTAGTCCCCAAGCAATTTAACCGACTAAAATTTAGTTATCCTCCGACGAACGTAGAATGTGCAGCAAAATAAAGGTTAAGGTTGATAAATACGGGAGCACAATTGATTTGTACACAATTTGGGGAAGCGAAGTTTTGCCAAAATGCATGGCATTTTATTTCTATTACGCCAGACCTATTGGGAGAAAAGTTTAGCCAATGCTAAATAAAGTGTTCCTAGTATTTCCATTACGTGTGTACAATAAGATGCAGTTTAGTAATTCAAATTGAACTGAACTTAATTGAACCGAATGCTATAAATTACTAGTGAAAATTAACAACTAAGAATACGTTAGAACTTATATCTTAGGGCCGTTTTCCACGATCCATGACTTATGGACGCGTGCGCAATTTCGCCGACTACACAGAAACAGTGCAAAGAGGCTCATCTGTGATACTACTGACGCGTTTGTTATAGTAACTACGTCTGTATGTGCATCCACATCCATGAAACCTAGCACCATGGAAACCAGGTGCTATACATAAACACATTCAAAATAATGTATGAAAAGATTGCATAATTTTATCGTATGGTTTAAATGATGAAAAGACTAACATCTGACTAATAAGGTGACAGGATTGCTAGTTCCCTTTCCTTCGCTGTTTGCTGCCATGCATGTGTAGTCTCCAGCAGCTGCTCTTGTGACGCTTTGAAGAACCAAACTTTGGGCGCTCAAAATGATGCCTGCAGCGTCGTTATGGTAAATTTCGGTATTCTGGATGAAAAAACAAAGATAAATTGACATTATTCTGAATTTACTACAATATCTACAAATGAAAATCCTAAAGAGTAAATATCATTACTCACATCATGAAACCACACCAGCCGATGAGTTTTTGGATTAGCTTTGACAGTGCATTCAAAGTAAACATCATCACCTTCTTTTATTTCGTCAGGATTGAGATTTGAGCCCATTTTCAAATCTACAATCGGTATATCTGTGAACAAGATTTTCTTTTTAAATAATGTTTTTGAGTACTTAATATAAATTACATTTGAATTTGATCTAAGTTTGTTCTATCAGACTGTAGCTTAACCTTCAACTATTCCTAAAGTCAACTTAAGTAAAATGTGATAAAGCTACTACGATGTAATTCGCAGAAACTTAAAGTTAAGAAAACAGTGTTTTAACAAAGAAAGGCCTCGATCTCAAAAGTTATCCAATCACAAGTTGAGTACCAGAATTAGCGAGATGATGACGTGAGAGTAGGGTTACCACAATTTGATGAAAATTATACTATTGTACAAAATACATTAACTGTAGAAATCATAAATTTCTTGGGTGTGCATGCTATACTAATAGAAAAGTGTTTATTCATTTGTGTCCGAAATTGACCTGGTTCTCTTCCAAGACTGGAAAAGTGGAGCGACTTAACTTAATTGAAATTACATACCTATATATTCACGTCTGTTAATGCCTGTGCACTGCGTAGAGGTTCCATATCAAGCACCTTACTCTAATATGATCAGGCATATGAGAATTTGGTGCTTGCTGGGCTGTTTCTGTTCTACTATTTTAATTTTGGAACAGATTTGGATTATTAAATAGATTTTTGTCATATGATTTTGATCATTGTAAGAGTAAATATCTAGCATTGAACAAGACGATACAAAAAATTTATACAAGACTATATAATATCAACAGAAACATTTGGTTGCCCTACACGAGTGTCAAATTACAACTTGTTAATACAGTGGTCGAGACACGTGTTCAAAAACCAATATCGATGCTTAAGTTTAGAATTAGTTTTTTCATTACACTCAAAGTTTACCCGGCTCAACTTGTAGCTATCTGAGCAGTTTTTATAAAAATGAACGAGAAAATTGATGTAACAGCAGATGTTTTACACAATAATTTTGTAAATAAAAATACTAGAAAATTGGACTCTATTTTTGAACGTCTTTTTTGTCATCGTGATAACTCTTGAGCAAGTTAAACCAATCCAAATCAAACTTGAATTAGTTTAATCAGCTCCATGAGTTCGTAATACTTTCAACTTTTTTATATAAAAGTACTTTTGGCCTAAGTAATACTTTTGAAGAGTTTTGACTAATACGATTATTTCGACTAAAGTGTTTTCTTTTTTCATTCTATAAACAAATTAAATTACGCATAGATTTTATTACATTGAACAAGTTTATATCACAATATTCGTTAGTATTTCTCCACAATCAGTATTTCATATGCAGTGAAAACATCTAAAGTCATCATCACTTTGGAAAGCTCTCGATACTCACAATGCACATTGAGTCGCCATTTGTCCTCAATAGCGGAGTCCTGTATATGTTTGTTCTCAGCTCTGCACGTCAAATATTTGCCGTCGTCCTCCACACTCGGTACTAAGCTGAGCACACTCAGAGTCTCGTTGTTCTCGGAAAACTGTGAAAAGATGCACTTTAGATGAAATTGTGTTCGATATTGTTTGGGTTCGTGTGATTGAAGTGTTTACGTGAAATAATTTGAATTATGGATTGAACCTTATTTATACTGTTATTATTCTGTTTTGTAGCTAAATAATCTTTGGTAATGGGGTTTTTATTCTGATGCAAAGTCATGTGTTTTTATTGATTTTTAATTATGAATTTTCATTTTATCTGTAAGAGTACTCCTATGAGTATATTTTTTTTGCATGAACTTATTTATTTTTAATTGGGTGTTTTAGTATAATTCCCAAAGAAGCTATCTCATTGCCTGCTCAATTACTTTGTCTCTAAATTGCGCTGTATAAAATGTCATAGATTTATGATAAATAATAATTATAATATTGATAGAAAATGAAGAAACAGTGAACAGATTATAAATAGCCTCCGTACCCAGAGTATGACAGTCGAAAATACGATATTGCAGTTGCTATTAAATCACTACCTACTGTAATTATTTTCCTTTACAAGTTTGATGCCGTACAAATTAGGTAAGAGTGTTACGAGGATGTTAGAAGGAAGCGCGCTGCGGTACGGAAGCTACAGCTAAGAGTAGTTCATCGAGTTATATGAGCGCGCACTATCATAATATTGTTAAAGTAGTGTTACAAAATTAAGATTAACTCCGTAGATGAATTCATTAAAAGTAAATTAAAATATTGAGTTATAAACTATTTAATTAACATAGATAATACGTTAGTCTTAACAAGTATAACATCAGTTACGTCATTTTATTGCACAAAATTGAACCCCATGTATTGTGTTCACTCCAGTCAGCTGTGGCTGATTTCGTGCAGTTGCAAACCATCAAGGTGCGTGATTATCTCTTGTATAATTATCGACATAATGTGTTTAGGGTCTATAATCTTTATGCACAGTACGCGTTTTTTGGGTGTCGTTTTGAGGATATCGCAGGGTGCTATTGCCGCGGAGAAAATCAAATCCACCAATCATAGATTAACTAGTATAACCAATCCGCGTGGGCTAAGACCAGCATATCTCATTAACTATACAAACATGACCTTTATCGGAGAAGTCGATCATATATTACATGATATCAAATAGAACCACTCAAGAGATATTATAAATCCACTGAAGCGTTTAAAACGTGTATTACTTACATTTTTAGCCATCCTTTTGAGCTGTCTATTATTTTTCCACCACGTAACGTATGCTTCTGGTCTCGATCCTGTCGTTTTACATTCAACTTCGTACCTTTTATCTGCTGATACTTGCTTTTCTTTTGTCAAGATATTTACTGTTATAGGTTTTACTGTAAGAAACAGAAAATCAATTGCTATAACTAACATTAAAATTAGAAGTGAATTTTTGGATCATTTTCTTGTATTTATATCTTTATTTCGCAACTCCAATGGTTTCTTTCAAATGAGAAATATGTAGCTAAATATTCAAGCGGTTTACTACCATGCTGTGTTTATATATTAATAAAGACTTCTGCATACTTACAATTAATATCTAAAATGAGGACTTTTGTTTCAGGCTGTGCTAGATTTGTATTACTAGCTTGGCAAAGAAGTCTTTGGTTTAAGTGCTGTCGCCCAACGTTGGGAAATGTGAGTGTGTTCACCGTGATGCCGTCTGCACGCTGGTCGTAAGAGTCATCTACGAGGTCATTTTCTAGGAACCAGATGACTTTGGGCCGAGGTCGACCTGCAAGTTTTATAAGTATGAATCTAACTATTGTAATTTGAATTCAACTTTATTATACAGTGACAGAGAGAATCAATCAATTACACATGGCTTTACGCAAGAGCTTGTATCCATGTGTAATTTTATAACAACTGGTATGTAATACACACACAATACAATATTGTGTGTGTATTGTACATATAATGTAATAAATGTAATAATAATATCCTAATACATAGTATTATACCTATAGTAGTAGTAAATTATTTGCGGGAAAAACTGTGTAATTTTAAATGACTTAATTGCATCGTAACTAATCCAAATCATTTATAGATAAACGCGTGTAGTTGATAAAACATTTAAAAATATAGCACATGAATATAACGAAAAAATAATTTCAAAATAACTTATTGGGTTAATATGAACTGAACAGTAGTGTTACTTAAAATGCAAGAAATTAAATGTATTATAGCTATTATAATACTAAGCAAATGACTGTCTATTAATGCTTTCACAAGAAAATGAAACGATAAACTCAACCCAACCTATATTATATATATGTTTTAAGTTTTTTTATCATTTTAATTTACATAAAGGGAAACATGAATAAAATATAACCAACGATATTTCCGTAGGGTATATTGATTTACATAGCTTCTGGTTAGGGTTGCCATAAGTGTGGGGACCCAGACCGGGACATTTGAAGAAAAATTAGTAAAGGTAGAAAAATAGGAACTTTTATTACAACAACTTTTAACACTGCCATTAAACAAGCGTTAAACAAGCGGGCAGCGACCCGGGCTTCCTATATTTTCTGAAAGGCGAAAAATTATCAGAATTAACTTCTGATAATTGTACAAAATATTTTGACGAAATCAACATTAAGTTAAACATCATCTTCATGTAGACGCTTTCTTCCGATTGCATCCCTGGCCAAGATGACCCCGGAGCTCAGGGTCCGCCTTCCGGCTCTTCCTCCTCCACTTGACACGATCTTGGGCGTCCATGGTAGTGAGACCATTTGCACGCATATCACTCTCCGCGACGTCAAGCCAGGACTTCCTGGGCCTATCCCTTCTACCTGGACCCGGCGGGGGCGCCATTGTCAGGCATTTGCTACCCACGTATCCTGGCGGTTGCCGCAAGACGTGGCCGCACCAGCGAAGGCGGCTCTCTTGCATTTTATCTGCGATGTCATGGACATGAAGGCTGCCGCGGCTGCAAGAGTTCCTCACGCAGCATTTTTATCTCCGTGACATGCAGCTCTTACGTGCTTACGCTCTTGTTCTCACAACCATGTAAGAGGACAGGCTTAATGATCGTCTTATAGACCTGCCCCTTCAACCTGACTGGCATTTTGGGATCACCCGTGACGCCATTCATTTCTCACCACCTGGCCCACGCGGAAGCAATGCGTGCCCTGATGTCGTAGTCGATTTCACTGGTCACATGAAGTACAGATCCCAGGTACTTAAACCGAATCATCGTCTATGCGGACCGGTGTGAAATCTGTCGATTTTAACGCTAAACTTTCTCTCATCGCTACATTTAGCTTCATACCACAGTTCTCAAGCGCTTCCTTATACACTTTCACGTGTTGCACCAATCTGCTCCTGTCCGCGTCCTTCAGCGCAATATCATCAGCATACATGAGAATACCGAGCTGAACAAGTGAGGACTAAGGACGGATCCTTGGTGTACTCCGATGGTGATGGGGAAGGCTTTTGAGTCACCAAAAGCACTCCGAACCACGGAACCAGAATCATGATACATATCTTGGATGGTGTCAATGTAGGTCTCTGGAACTCCCTTAGCCCACAGTACCCACCAGATCACCGCGCGAGGAACACAGTCGAAGGCCTTCTGCATGTCTAAGAATAGGCAGTGCAGGGGCGTGTTCTTCGCCCTGTATTTCCCCACCGCAATCCTTAGGGAGAACACCGGATCAATGATCCCGTGCCCGGGACGAAACCCATACTGACACTCCGAGAGTGTACTCGCCTGTCGGATCCGGTAGTCGATTATCTGCTCATAGAGCTTCATGGTGTGGGACATTATCTTTATACCGCGGTTACTACCACACTCCTGCACCGATCCCTTGCCTTTGAATACTGGCGTAATGAAGCTCAGTCTCCACTGGCTCAGGATCTCACGGTGAGAAGTACGCGGTTATACAGATTTGTTAGAATGCTCACACCACGAGCACCCAATGCACCTATTGCCTTCCAAGAATCGATGGGGATTTCGTCGAGGCCGAGTCTGTACTTCTGCTGGCGTTATCGGTGGCACTAGTCCTTGTTTCGGAAAGAGGTCTGGTGGATGCACCTCTTGCTGCTTATTCAGCATGTCGTTGGAAGTATGAGCGCCATCTGTACTTCATCGCGTTTTTCTCGTAAAATCATTGGCCCCGGGGTCTTTATTACTCATTAACATATTCATGTATGGAAAAATATCAGCGCTTTCGTCATTCTATCTACGTATTAATAGCCTAGCTACTTAGTCGCGTTTATTGTAGGTATTTACTGTTTACCAACCACCGTAAATGTTTAACCGGGACAATTTGCTTATTGCCCGGGACGCCGGGACACCAGGCCTCAAACGAGGACATGTCCCGGCGTACGGGGACGTATGGCAACCCTACTTCTGGTACAACATTATCTTATCTTGCCTTTAGATACAGGGACTTTATCTTTGACAAACGCGCGTACTACATGAAGCTTACTAGCCTTTCGTCTTCAAAATACCCTATTACGATACGTGTTTGTATCTTGTCTGTAAAACGTAGGTATAAATCTTTTGTTCCGCTTTTGTTTTAAATTTTTTAGTATGTTATAATTTTGCCTGATAGGTATCGCATCGTAATAAAGGCGAACCTAATTACTCGGAATCAGTTACTGCGAAACATGTACATACATAGTATTACGCCAGAAAATTCCAGAAGGAATAGGAAGGGTTATATTAACATCCATATTTCGACGACTATGATTTTCGGTCCAGTCACCCCTTAAGAAACTAAAATATACATCACTACTTTACTATAGCATTGTAAAACATAAAACTGTGACTAAAATGCAACATAAGCTGGCGCCAAATTTAAAATTACATCCTAACACATAATAAACGAAATCTTTAAAGCCACCCGACCAATTAAAGGCAATAACATTGGCCCATAGTGTTTAACAATAAAACATTCCGATCCCATACAATTTGGGTAACAATAGCTCCATAAATGATAAACAAACAGAAATCGTAGGCGTTAATGATGGGAAATAGACAGGGGACGGTGTTATGATGTCGATAGCGGTAAATCTCTTTAACCGGGAACGATAATCCTTACGTAACACCAATTGTATTTTGGTAAAGCATTAATTCGCAGAATTTTGACGACATTTACTGCGATGGATTCAGCGATAGTAGACCGCATTGTAATTTGAAAATGATATCAATTTTGCATGAACGTGATACAGGAGTTAATTTTGAAAGCAGAAACAAATAGTCATTATCAGATGCTTTGTCTATTTATTCCACAAATTACATTTTAATGTACACCGATATATTTTATATTATTTTTAGTTACGCGGATGTTCTTATAAAGCAAATAAAGAAAACTTTCCTTATCTCTATCACAAATTAGTTTAAGCCATATTGACTAAGAGAGAATAGAATAGAATAGGATAGAAATAAACTTTATTGTACAATTTCCAGGTCATTCCTCCCCATTTGTGCTGACATTTATGGTTCTAACACCCAGTCAATTATTTACATGTCAGGTTTATTAAAAGTGGTCATCAAAATCCTTATCTAGATGACGTTCCGAACTTTTTACATGACAACTACATTAACATCAAAATCATTTTGAAGTTAATCACCTTTTGATCGAAGGTACGACAGAAAGAAAAATGAAGCCATTATGCTAGCGGTTACAATTTGTCAATAAGAATGATGGTGGCAAGTTCGAATCAACACTTACAATATTTTACAGAAAACTTTTGACGGAACATTGTTTGAAAGTGATGGATCAAAGACCTCGACGGAATAACCTGTTTTAAATATAAAGGATTTAAAGTCATCAATCGCGAATTTGCCATAAGTTATTGAAATTGTAATCTTTGTTGACTGTGCAGCTTTTAGAGTATTAAAAATACTGTTTTCTTCATACAACTACAATTATACCTTTAATATATAATAATATATTAAAGGTATAATTTTGAAAGTTATATCAAAGGTAAGATTCTGGCAGAAAAATCATAATGCTATCGGCTGGAAGCGATCAAGGTTTGGCGAGATAGTTTTACCATCCAAGGTTACGGCTCCTATAAGATTCCCGTGACGAGAATTTGCAAAATCTCTTAAACATAAATCAGTTTTACCTCCTTCAACTTCACATATAAGAAGCACGTTGGACCCTTCATTGTACGGTTCCACTAATTTCGTTCTGTCTCTTCTCTTTGCATCAAATATTGTTGGACGATTTGGTGGAACTGCAAAAATAAATATTATTTAAAACATAAACCTTCTTGACAGTCGAGTAAAACAATAGTTATGCATCTAGTAGTCAAGAACTAAATATTTGATGATACTGATATCGATTGGCGCAGTATAGGTACTGTAAAACCTTTAAAGATTTATGCTTTCGAAAAATTGAATCAGCCTCAACTGTTAATTCTGATTTGCACAATAACATATCTTTTTAGCTCAATTTATATATTATGTTTTAACAGAGTTGTATTATTTTTCTACTGCTTAGATCTTCTTCCTCCTAGCGTTAATTCCCAGTCGCATCCGAAGCTTTCAGCTCGGAGTCTGGGGTCCGCTTTTACCAGTCATAGCTACAGATTTGGCTAGACCTCGATATTTTCCGTGAAGCGATTGCCATCTGACCTCCACGACCCAATGTTAACATTAGGCGATATCGAAGCTTTGCAGCTAGACCGTTGTTTTTGGACTTTTTAGGGCACCAACTACCCGTAACGACTGCCATAGATGTTCTTATGGCAACCGGGACCGACGGCTTAACGTGCTCTCCGAGGCACGACCAGACCAATGCAAATACCCATATTTAATGCACACAAATATTTGCACTGAGCGGGGATCGAACCCGCGCCTCCTGCGTAGCGGCCGCGTTCACTACCGCTACGCCACGGAGGCTGTCTGACTTTTCTACTGCTTAGATAAATAATACTATTCATACTCACTTATAACCGTAAAATTAACTTTTATATTCCTAGTAGGACTATCCTTGAAGTCAACCCTGCATCTATAGACGCCAGCATCGCTGGCTATTACATTGTCCACCATGAGGACGGCAGGACTGGCGCTGCCACGAAAAAACGCTCTGTTCCCGAAGACCGATGGTGAAGACCAGAGCTTCGGTTGGTTCATGGAACGGCCCCTGATGTCATAGCTGTTTGGAAAATTTAAATTTACTGATCCAGGTATACTCAAGTGATGAACTTTATCGATAGGCTGTCAAAACATGATCGAAATCCAAATGAAATGTAAGATCTTTATACTGCTCTCTCATTATTTTGATTTGTTATTCTCTCATATTTTGGTTTCAAAGCATCACAGTTTGCTCAACTTTTACTATCAAGAAAAAGCGTATTCCAAAATACTAATACATAATAAAGTTAGCACAGGAATATAGTATTTTGGTTGCTCATTATACATTTATAGAAGAAACACAATAAATATACAATGGACAGCTTTATCGCCACAAGCATCTCATCTTTCACGAAATTTTGGACATTTGAAAATCAAAAATAAACAGCAACAATAACAAAAGTCAGTTTTACATGGAACTCTTCGTTGTATCAAGTTTCAGCTGCAAGTAATGAGTGTCTTCGTGGCGACTAAACAGCATTTAAAGCAGACTTAATGTAGTTTTTGCACCAGAAAAACCTCGTTCTTTTAAATTTATGTCAGTTCTGAATATTTATGGGCATTCCTAATGTTTAAGTTGCTTTTTATTTGCATTGAATGCAGTTTTCTTGTGGTTATTTTTGTTTCTGTCAACTTGTGCAGCAGGATTAATGTTATCAGTATCATTTATGTAATTACTATAATATATAGTTGAGTAAGGCCCCGGCCACAACTCCACGGCACGGCGCCGTCCGCCGTCGCCGTCGACGGCGACGGCGCCGCGCCGTCGAAATTCACGGCGCCGTGCTACAAAAAGTGGACGGTGTGTTGCAGGGGGCGATTCTCAATCGAAATTTCTCAGATGGCGAGCGCGCAATGACATATAGTGTCTTACTAAAAATACGTCAATGTTATTAATTTACATGAATTATATTATTATTTATATTACAACATTTTACTTTAATATTTCAGTGATATATTAATAATATTTCATAAAATTACGAATTCATTATTAAAAACATATTTTTTGTGGGTGGTGCATTGTCGCGATTCTGATTAGTAATTAGATACGCAATTGACGCGAAAATCCGACCCAACACAACATAGGATCACGGTCCTATGTTTCGAATCGCGTCTTTCAAAGACTATAATGATACGTCAACCAAGAAGTGACAGTGAGACAACAAACGTATTAAATATATGATGAAAGAGTGCGTTTTTCAGCCTCAAATATCAAAGAACAAACGGAACTACACTTCACGCTTAATTTTATTTTTTCTATATTTACATTTCTTGAAATAAGATTACGAAACGTATTATAAAAATTACAAACTATGTCAAATTTAGGGTTGTCAATACAAATAAAAATTAGTTTTCCCATGCATTTGGAAGATTTTAATTAATGAGGTGAACTTCTTTGCTAATATCAAAAATGACAGTAATAATAATTATGTATAATTTAAATCATATTACATATTTTAGCTATCTGAAGATCTAAGATGCGCGTTGGCGTACACTTTTAAGCATTTCGAGTATATAAGGTACCAGCCATCCTGCTGTACTGTTATGTCCTTTTTGTGGGCATCCGAAGGGATACCCACACGATAAAGAAATAACAGACTTATATTTTGGATGACATTATAGGCTAAATTTTATCCCTGTATAGGTTCCTCTAGATAATTTTTATAATGACTATCGCATTGAGATTAAAAAACCCAACTGCAAGCTACTTTCGACCTTAATGACATTTCTTAAAAAATACGTTTTTTGACATGTATAGATGACGTTGATCACGAATATGAAAAAAAAAACTGGGTATTAGATTTTTGGAGTCTCTGGGTTAAAGTCAATGTAAAAAATAGGCGCAAGCCATTTTCGACCTTATCGACGGCAACTAATACCCAGTTTTTTTTCATATTCGAGATCAGCGTCATCTATAGATGTCAAAAAACATATTTTTTAAGAAATGTCAATAAGGTCGAAAGTAGCTTGCGATCGGGTTTTTTAATCTCAATGCGATAGTCATTATAAAAACTATCTAGAGGAACCTATACAGGGATAAAATGTAGTCTATATTGTCATCCAAACTATAAATCTGTCCTTTTTGTTGAGCGAAAATCCTCTCAGATACCCATAAAAAAGGATATAATCGCTAGGCAGGGAGATAGATCTTTTTTCTATACGATTTAGGTGGCAGACTAGCACACGGTCCACCTGATGGGAAGTGGTTACCGTGGCCTTTGGAGGTATGTAACACCCTCTTAATTTGAAATAATACAATTTAGGTATCCCAAATTAGATTCTTGGGGATTGCGGAAATAGGATCTCTTTTATTTCATGCAAGCGGAGCCATGGTCAACGTCTTGTTTTAATATTTACATAAAAATAGAAACAATAATAGAATACGTTACAATTCTTTTTTAATTCTAATTTAAGTTCAAATTGCAATTTAGTTTTTATTCTTATTCTTATTTTTTGGTATAGCTTCACTTTCTTCTCACATTTGCGTTATTTTATCCGAAAAAGAATTAATCGTGAAAGACATTTCTGATGTAATTTAACAATAATTATTTAGGGAAAATTTTCATATGGTACGCCACACTGAATTTTTCTCTGAATTAATATCGCCATTTCAATCAAACCGAGACGTCATCAGTCTGTCAAGCTCGCGACTAGTGTGAAAGGGATAAAATATAAATGTTTACTTCAGAATTTTTACGTTCGTAAAGCTTCGTAAAGTTTCGTTTTCAGGTTACAATTTTTTTGACGTCGAACTATGAAGTCGACTACTCTAATTGGGGAATTGCCCTCCCTTATGTCACACTTTCCACGGCGCAGTTGCCCGGCGCCGTGAATTTCTACGGCGCGGCGCCGTCGCCGTCGACGGCGACGGCGGACGGTGCCGTGCCGTAGAGATGTAGCCGGGGCCTAAGGAATCTAACATGCAATGGTTGCTTACAATTTGTAGTAGTAATTGTTTCTCTAAGAACTACATAACTTTAACTAAGCAACTATAGTTAGTTAAAGTTACGTAAATTATTGTAAGTAAAATTTATAGTGATTGTTTTTTGACATGATTCTGTCCTTATTATAACATTATAACCGTAGGATGCCTGAATTTTTAACCGACTTCAAAAAAGGAGGTTCTCAATTCGTACGCAATTTTTTTTTTTTTTTTTTTGTATGTTTGTTACGCGATTGTGAAGCCAATTCTAGACGGATTTTGAAAATTCTTTTTCTGTTCGTAAGTAGATTATTCCGAAGTGGTCCCATTTAAATTTCGTAAAGATCTGATGATGGGTTTCCGAGATTAGACCAAGGAACTCTTCAAAAAGTACCAGGAAATCAGCCGCGATAGCTGCAATGGCATATTATTGCAATGTTTCTGCCATTACACATCATAACATCACGCCTGAGTCCTTTGAAGGGGTACGCAGAAGTGTTCAGAATATTCAGCTATATTTCCGGTGTATATGCATTGATTTTAAAAATTATTTTTGAATAATGCTTTAATATTTTTTTTATTTAGCGTGGCCGGTTCGATCTGTAGTGTAGCGTCAGCAGCGCATGTACAGTTAGGTCATTATACATGCGATGTACAGTCGTGAGACTGTACAAACTCACTAAAAAGAGAAAAATAAATTCATTTTTAACAAAAATGTTTAACCGACTTCAAGAAACGAAAAAGAGGCACTGAAAAGCGAAAAATAACTTAATTTACAGACTTACTGATTTATTAGAAGTCGGTGCCAGTCAACTTTGTTTGTTGTGTCTAAACTACATTACTATGATGCAATTAATTGAAATATGGCCTCCCTTGGGCTAGGCACCGACTTCTAATAAATCAGTAAGTCTGTAAATTAAGTTATTTTTCGCTTTTCAGTGCCTCTTTTTCGTTTCTTGAAGTCGGTTAAACTTTTTTGTTAAAAATGAATTTATTTAAATTTCATCTTGAATATACAAAATTGGCCGTTATAGCTTGCACATTTTGTATAAATATCGAATTATGGTCGCTACTGTATATGAAATAAACAAAATTATGCAGATAATGGATTATTTATAGAATTTATGTATCAGGCGTGAAAGGATAATCAAACATTATTTCAGCATTATTTGAAATTTTCAAAATCATTTCTTGAAATAATACTTAACATCACATTGTGATATAATGACCGAATATGACATTGTTTCATATTAGATGGTAAGTTTGTTTATGTCTATGTAGCCTTCCAAATCAGAAGCGGCTACGAAGAATTAAGGAAAATCTGGAATTTCGTTTACCTGTACAAAGGCTGGTCACCATCCGACTCCTTGAACCAAAGCACCATGACCACATCGTCTCCTGCGTTAAGCGGCTGGATATCGCACGGTAGCGACGCTTTCTTGCCCAACACGCCTTGGACGTCTGATGTTGGCACTGTGGAAAGAGATAACATAAATACAAATTTGGATTAATAGGCTATAAGATCTTAAAATATGAGGGTTGAGGGTAGATAATAAACATAATTTGAGGTTAAAACCCCGAGATGTAAAGCAATATAGGTCGATACCAGGTAATCATCACAGATAAAATTGTTAAAAATATGTTTGTAGAAATCTTGAAATACACTAATAAAAATATAAATTCAAACTCGAGCATCATTCA
Source organism: Eilema depressum (assembly GCA_914767945.1). NCBI lineage: Eukaryota > Metazoa > Arthropoda > Insecta > Lepidoptera > Erebidae > Eilema > Eilema depressum. The sequence continues at coordinate 18,317,008 of OU612031.1, read as the reverse complement.
TAATATGAATTCGAAGATACATTTAACGTCTATTAATTAACCTTAGAAATACAATCTACAGATTACCAATTAAATAGACTCTTCTCACTTACAAAAACGATAAAAACAGATAAGATCTCCATATTGATGCAGGTAATAACAATATTTCTACTAGGAGAAATGAACCCTTCCCAAAAAACCGAACTGACATTTTTCTTTTCACATAATTCACAAAACTCTATTTTCAATTCGATTGTTCGGTGTACGACAAATATAACACTCAAATTCAAATCTTAGCACCCAAATCATAACATCTATCATTGTGTGCAAGGCTTCGTATGATTTTGTCTAGCATCGTCACGCCAGTTGTTGGTCACGGAGTTTGAAACAAAACGTAAATAAGTTGCAGCATGAACATTGCTCATAAACATGTTAATCTACACGACATGATTACTGGAGTATAAAAACTGTTGTTCTTTATGCATGGTTTATTACATTTAGGGCATTTTATAAGTAAGGTTATTTAGATTTGATTACTCTTTTTCCAGCATAGAATGATGAGCATCAAATTTTGCGGACGCTTATAACATTAGAAAACTGCCAGAGAAATGAAGAAAGGGAATTCCTCTGGTACTTTCGCTAACATTTCAAATGTAGTATTTTGCATTTTTTTTAAATATAGGATTAATCCCTTCTGCGCGTTTGTGAGGGACTAGTCCATCAGAAACAATGAAATCGTTTCTTCTTTTTTACTTTTAACTCAAAAGCACCAATGAATGAACGTGTGCCAATGACCAATTACCCTTCTTTGCTATTTGGCGTCGCTATTAATTGACTAGGTGGTACTCCCAGTCACGTGAACTCATTTCTGCTAAAAGCATGATTCCGCTACTTACACATTATTTCTAAGAAAGCCTATTATACTCGTAGTAGTATATATACCTTGTATATCCCTGAAGGGGTATGTAGGAGAGTATTAATACTCACTTTTTTTAGACCCCAGTCTCAGGCTATTGTCATCTATCTACTAAGCAATTTTGTATGTGTTTTACTTTTAAAGGAGCTTTGTTTGTAAGTACCGATTTGGAGATTTCTGTGAGTTGCTAAAACAGGTTCAGTAAGTCAATTATAATATTGCTTCCAAGTTGCTATGTAATTATAGTATCTTCTATCCTTTATTTACGAGATTATTCATGTAAAAGTATACGGTACATTAATAGCTGTATCAATACTCAAGACCCTGTCATAAAGATCTAATCAAAATAAATTAAAATCTATCCAATATTCATAAAACAACCATAAAATAGCGTAAACTTTCAGTCACAATAGAGCCTGGCTTTAATAAGGTTACAATGTATCAGCAAAGGGTTAGTTTGTAAGAAAATGTTACAGAGTAACGGAGATACTTAAGTGATTAAACCTTTGATCAGTGATTTTATGATCCATTAATTTTGAATACCTGATTTTCAAAGCTTTTTATATTTGAAGGATGTGACTAATATTAAAGAAAAAATATATCCCTGCCCCAAGATAAATTCTGATTCTTTTCTCTTCATTTAATGTTTTTCTCTTCATCTCATGTTGGTAAGAGATTGCCAGAGTGCAATAAGGCTTCCAATGAGCAGTTTTCCAGTAGGTATTTATAGGGTTCCTAAAGACAAGCTAGATGGCGCAGCCAGCACTTTTGGTAACTAATTTATGGAAAAAATGATCTTCGGTTTTGTATTGATTTACTTTACATAGATGTTTTGACATGTTTTCTGATGAAATTATTTTAAATTATAATATTATTATTTTAAATTACAGACCGACGCGAAAAGAACAACAACAAACCACAGATTACATTAAAATTACCAAAAGTTATGCTAGCGCCATCTCTTGATGAATTAAAAACCAACTGATTATTATACCTACTGGAAAACTGCTCATTGTGTATGCCCATATCATTATATAATATATAGCCTTTCGCCCGCGGCTCCGCCCGCGTGCATCTCGGTTAACGCGACCTTTGCTCATATCTTCGTTTCTACTCAACCGATTGCGATCAAACAAATGTAAGATTTTAAGTCTGAGTAAGCCCTTTCTAACAAAAAAACCGCATCAAAATCTGTCCTGTAATTTTTGCGTCCATCGCGAACAAACAGACAAACAGACACACAGACAAACAGATAAACAGACAGGAAATTTAAAAAAAAAAATTTTGTGTTTAGTATCGTTAACATAACATAACCCAAGTATTTTTTTTTAATATCTCCAATGTACAGACACGACCACTTTACAATTATATAATAGTATAGATTTTATACTGCACTTATTTTATGTCGGTACTGTTAGTCTGAGGTGCTTGGGCCGAAATCTCCATGCGGTGCTAACTGGGCAATGGCGATGGCAGGGCCTCCCTCACCCGGGAGGAGTCTGTAGGCTGCTTGGAGACTCTTCACGTGTCCCTAGCAGAGAGCACAGTAAAGAGTAGGCAAGGAGAATAATGATTTTGACAGGTGAGAGATATACAACAGAGTGACTGGTACGGTCGCCTTAAAACGGTACCGTAAAAATTGTGTGATCATCATAAAGTCAATTAATAAGCCCTCCATCGAGTAGCTCAGTTAGTACCTAACTCTATGTAAGTGAGACACGTTAACACCTTGGAGGCACGAGAGGTGACACCGATAGGCGTTTAATAAGACAGCTCAGATTGATCACCCTACTAGGGTACTAGATCCCTAATATAGACAGGACTATGATAAAAAGCTCAGTTCATTGTCTCTGTACCATTATTTAAAAAGTTAGATACTTTTACATATTTCCCATGAGGCTAAAGTCAGAATTTCGTCTTAAAAATGTTAATCCGCTACAAAATCAAACTCCTACGTATCGGCAGTGGACTAAAAACTTTTCGTGTAAGCAGCCGCGATCCAGGCGTGTTGACCCACTTCAAACGAGAAACGTCGATACACACTACATCATAATTACATTTTAATTTATTTTATTATTGTTGCATGCAGTGACGTAAGCAGATTTTTCGTTTCAGAAGGGCTAGATGCCGATTAACTGCTAACCTAAAATCAGTTAGATTTTACATAATGTTTCAAAAATATATTCAACAGGATTAGTGTTATATGAATGAACCCTTCCCGGCACGTAACGGACACGCAAATAAGATGACTAGGGCGCATACCTTTTTGGAAAATCGAATTATGTAGGAAACGCAAGTGTGATATTTCTAACTTTTGCGTTTATAGGTATTTTTTCTATGTTCTATAAATGTATTTTATGGGTTGTTATTATTTGTACGAAATATTTTAAATTCCGATCTATAATTTTATAAGTTAAATTAAATTCGAATTGTCTTCGTGTATAATTGAACTGTCATGTTTCAGTAACTGCCTATAATTTACATTCAAGCCTAGTGGGCAGCAATAGGCTCTCAAGAATCTGAACTAATTAAGCTTATTACAGTAACCGGGCACAAACATAAATTTTACGCAACTACTGAAATTATCCTAACTGAAGAGATCAAAGGCATTGACCACCGTATCGATTTTTCATCCTACAAAGCTATACAAGCATAACATTTTACTCTATAACCGCAGATTATAAAAACAGCTGAATATGAAAGCAGATAAAACCTTAAGGTTCTATAAAATAGAATAAATTAAACGTAATAAAAGCCGGATATTGGGTAACACAACGTTACCAAAATCACTGATTCGACAACCAGTCACGTACGAGCGTTCGGTCCTTACTGGATCTCCATATCGTTTATTTTATATTAAAACTTATTTTGGTAATGCTTTCTATTCACGGTTGTTTTCCCTTTATCAGTATTAACTGACTATGTTAGGATTCTGTGATCAAATAAAGAAGGACATGAAAGAAAAACGCCCAAGTAAACCCATGATCGGTATTAAAACTATTAGCCTTAGATGAGATTTTCTTTATGAAAGGTTCCTTTTGTACTACTGGTTGTATGATGGCTTGTGTTAGAAAAATGGTTCTACGATTTTATACCACTTAGGTGGTAGACAAGCACACGGACTACCTAATAGAAAGCGGTTACCGTGACCTATGGACAGTGCAATACTAGGGGAATCACTCTCATGCTGCCGACCCTGGAAAAACAGAGTAAGTTATTCATCAATCAATCAATCAATTAGCCTACTGCAGTCCACGTTTGCCGATCCTCCGCCTTCCGCATCCAGTCCGTCCCAGCCACCTTTCGCAGGTCATCAGTCCACCTAGCTAGGGGATGTCCCACCTTCCGTTTACCTTCGCGCGGTCTCCACTCTAGGACTCGTTCGCTCCAACGGCCATCAGTCCTTCGGCAGATGTGGCCAGCCCACTGCCACTTCAGCTTGCTTATTCTGCAAGCTATGTCGGTAACTTTGGTTCTTTGTCGGATAACTTCGTTGCGAATTCTATCCTTCAAAGAGACTCCAAGCATAGCTCGCCCCATAGCCCGCTGCGCGACCTTTAGGTCAGTTAGTAGTTAGGTGAGTTATTATTTATCATCTTATTATTCTGCCCGTTTACTTTCCCTTGGAGCCCAAGGTTCATTCATTTCTTTTTCTAATCCTGAAAGAGATACCAGCGTCAGAGTTTCGTCAGTCAATTGTTATAAAGGTTTTCATGACTCTTTTTAATATGGATTATTTTTATTTTGTACCTTCCTAAGGTAGGTGAGGTATTTGACACCCGACAATCTTATTTAGTTTATCTGGTAAAACTTTAAAAAGTTACCTACTTACAGTCGAGACGGGTCTGTTACCCAAATAAAAGGCTGACTCTATGCCATTGAAGGAAAATTATTGTTGTTGACGAAATGTGAATGTAGTGCCTACGACTTCAGAATAAAAGTACAGGTGAAATAATATCCTTGTAAAAAGAAATTTTTCGTACATAACATTATCATATTTTACTCAAGTATACCAACAGCATTAAATATTGCTTTGCCTATAAAATAACGATAAAAGTACTAAACAAAACAAATCTCACATCAATTTCCTTTCAAAATAATAACACACTTACAAAATCACATAATCACTCCGTGTGTTTCAACCGCACGTCGTAGGAAATGAGCGGTGAAGAAAATTACCCCCCTTACGATTTGGTCCTCATGTAACAGTGGGCCGAACATTATTTATTGCACGAACACCTTATCGCACATTCATTGTATAATTTGATGTTTATTATAGAATGTAATTCACGCGATAAGTTTTTTTTTAATATCATGAAAATAAATGTATTAATTGAGGTTGTACGCCGTCAGATAATATCGTAGCAGACAAGGTGACCAAATACTTCTGAATAGATTCTATACACTATTAAGTTAACAACAATATATTCTGAATATCATTATCATCATTATTCAATTATGCTTTAAAACGCAATACTAATAACAAAAATTCAACAACAAAGCAACGGGTTTAGTCTTGAATTATTTATATTCATTTGCAAACTAGCGAACATAAATATTGTATTTGTACACACTAACTTTTAAATTTAAAAAGTATAAAGGATTTATGTAAAATGGTGGTAACTTTTTGCTTCTCTTGTTCCAAATGAAATTGAATTAAAGAATGAGTCTGAACAGAATTTTAAAATAATTGCAACGTGCCCCCGGACCGCCAAAGGGTGCGCCAATGTCGAGTTACTCCTTGTAAAATTTTCTTTAATCTAATTTTTCGAAAGTTTTTGTGAATCTTTGAAAAGTAGTAGTACGCGATTGGCTTTAGTGATTTTAGAATTAAATTATCATACTGTTTGTTGGAGATGTTGGTTGTGACAGTTATTGAAATACTTTTGAATTAGGCTAGTTAAATTGTTTTACTTATTTTTACTACTTTTGGTTTGCCTCTTTTCATTATTTTGGGGACGGCTCTCTTTTTACTCTGCGCCAGGAAGCTCTGTTCTGGGTTGTCTGTTTATCAATTTAGGTGCTTAAGTCGTGGATCACGGCAGAAAGTCATATTATGAATGGTGGTCCACCTCGGCCGTGGTTCGGGTATAACGGGTTGAATAAGTAGTAATGCTTGGTGTACATTATGGTCGGATTCTCTTTTATTTATTGAGTGTTTTATCTTAGGCTACTTTCTCTAAGTTTATCTGTGATAGGGGGCGACTAACTTCCTTCGGTGTATACACTACTGCCTTAACTTAAAACTAGTCAGTGATACTGGGGAAGATGCAAAAATCCTAAAAATACTCAAATGACCAGATATCTTGAACGTTATGATGGAGTAAATAAACTCACATACATTTATAATGATCATTGAAAAGATTAACCTCCATTTTTGGAGCATTCATGTAAAAGGATAGTAACTAACAGCGATATAATATCCCCATAACGTTGGGATTCTATTTCCTTAACAACCAATTATGTACAATGAATACCGAAAATAGTATATTTTTGTGATACACGAAAATTATTTTCGTCAAATAAACACGTACTTACACTCAAACTAATCGCGTGTGGGAAGCTCTGTCTGCTTACCTACTTACATTGTCGCCTACATTCTCATTTTTCTGTATCGTTAGTTGCATTGTTGCGTGATTTATTTACTATTATTGTAATATATTCTTACGTATATATTAACGGTGGTTGGAGATGAGATATTAATGTGCTCGTGAATAAATTCCTTATTGACAGGAAAAGGTATTTTATTGGAGTTTTGTCCGCCATTCAGATTGTTTGGATTATTACTGGGTGACAACGAATAAATACTCACTATTTGTTGTTGTCTTTTTGTTTATTTGTTAGAAAACCTGGATATCATGCGTGCTATGGATTGATTTAGATGTTAGCTATTTTGTTTGAGAACTTCCATAGCACGATTCAGGATCAGTGGTTTCGAAGTAGTTTAGTTGGTCTTCGGTAGATGGCGCTAGAAACATACATACAGCTGATGCCCATGGCACCGCTTGCGTGACATTTTGATCCTGTTCGTGCAAACCATAGGAACCTATTCTCGGGATAAAAAGTATACTATTATTATCTAATGTATCAGGTGGGCCATAAGGGGCATAAATAATGTATTATTGCAGACAATAATCTATCCCTGTACTAAATTTCAGCCAGATGTGCCTTCGAATTAAACCTAAGTCATCATCATTCTCTGAACCTTTTCTCAACTCAGCTAGAGTCGACTTTCCAGTCTAACTGCGATGCGGCTGAACTTGAAAATTATTCATGAAGAGACTGCCATCCGTCTGAGAAACACCCGAACCAATGCAAATAGATATATTCATGCACTCACTCGCTTACTCTATCGCGTTCACTACTACCACGCTGCAGAGCCAAAGTATTGTAGCAATTAACAAAACAACTGCATGCTTACCTCAACAAGGTACAGATTTTCGATTTAGAGTACCTAAAATTCTACCTAAATTTAACATGATCTCATGAATACAAACCACCCTTCTGAATACATTCTTAGTCAATACCAATCCTTATCCATTTGGAGTCCGAATAGCTTACCGTAGATATAAATTTACCATTACTTTAGATGCAATAGCCGAGCACTGACCCAGTTTAGCACAAATCTCTTGTAGTGGTAATTCGTTTAACAAATCTAAATGGATACTAGACGGTGCTAGCCATTCATGGCTCAGGGATTATTGGCGATCTGAGCACATTACTGATTGAAATCTTAGCACTTCAATTTGAGCTTGGATTTTCTGGAGAAATAAGAAATGTAAACACTAGGTTTTTATTTTACTAGAGAACTTTGTGAAAGTTTTTCTTTTTTTACAAATATAAGATTACTAAACCATTATAGTGAGAAGAAGCAGAGTTCTATGCGTAGTATATAAAGCCTGATAATACGTTTTGTTGTAGTCCAAATATTAAAGGCATTTCTACAATGTTAGTCTAAATGAAATTTCAATCTAAGCGAAATAATACTATTTCTTGGGGTTTTTTATCTTAGTTGGAGTTGTAGTGCTGAAAAGCAATCTAAATATCGAAATCAGTGTAAATAATAGAATAACAACGAACAAATTGCAACATAATCTGTTGAAAATAGATTTCATGTATTTGCGTAATTCTTTTATACCACGTAGGTGGCAGATATTAAGCACACGGCTCATCTGATGGAAAGTGGTTACCGTAGCCTATGGAAGTTTGCAACACCAGGGGTGTTACACTCGTGCTGCCGACCCTATATAAATATCTACGACCTAATCTAAATTGGACAGTATCATGGACATACATTGTTTTTACTCACTTTGTTATGCATACTTTGTTACTAAAGCAATATCATGTTAAATAATTATATTTCTTCTAAACTTAGTAACAATAATTGTTTCTCTTCAGCTTTTGTGAAATAAACATTACTATGAAAGCTGAATATTTAGAAGTTGGGTACTCAGAATACAATTTTATATTCATAGATATCATTTTAATATTTGAAAAGAAAAAACGTGAAAATGAAGTTTCATTTTTCATCAAAAATGTAATCCAAGATACGGTGACCTGGAGAGTACAAAACTTTTCAGACATTTTAATTTTATCGTTTTGAAAACTTGATAATGGTATTTCGTTAAAATTTCAAGTGTCTACTGATTGTAATGGAATTTAGCATTCGCAATAAAAGACAAAGTAACCAGTGATAAAGAAAATTAGTTGAGAAAAGTTTATATTGCCCGGCCCGCGTTGATCTGAAAAGTTTTTTGATGGTTTATTTCTGTCAACGGGAATTTGATTGCGTTCAAAGTTATAAGCGACTTAAATGTATGTTGAACATTGTGCTATCCTAGCAATATTATAAACATAAAAGTTTGTGAAGATTATTTAGATATTGTTTATACTGTTGATCGATGGCATTCCGTCGTTCCGGTTGCCATACGAATATCTATGGCAGTCGTCATGGGTAAGTTCAATAACTGGTCTAGCTGCAATGCTTCGATATCACCCTTGTGTTGTGGAGGTCAGATAGCAGTCGCTCCACTGAAAATATCAAAGTTCAGCCAAATCTGCAGTAAGACTGATAAAGCGGGCCCCAGACATTCTTTCCAGACTAACAAAGGCTTTGTTAGCTACTTGACATTTTAATTTGAAATTTTATTGATTTGACATTTAATATAAATTTTAATTTACTCAATAATTATTTGTTAAATTCAATGCCATTGCAAAGGCAGTTACCGTAAAGTAAATTGAATAATATTTTGCATGGCTTAATTTGAGACTAATTGGTACTGAATTTTTACTATTACCGTTTGAAGAAATTTTTCACTCCACCCTAATGGGTATGTCTATTATAACACAATGACCAGCTTAATAGTACCGCTTTATTCACGATCTAAACAACAAAATACATCTCGTCATTGTTATTGGTTTATACCGCAACGCTTTAAGCAATGTTGCCAATAATTGACAACTCGCTTTGTGAGACATGTCAAAAGTTTTTGCTATACAGCTAAACGATCCAAGGTTTCACTTCCATAAGTTGGATGAATTTAAATAAACCGGATCTGATTCCATATACAATAATTAAGAATAAAATATTTATAAGTTGATGGTTACTGTTGGAAATAATATTTTAAATCCTTTCATTTGTAAATCTTCAAAAGTTTAGGCAGATAGCTATTAAAATACCCAGATTAATACGGGATAGAATTCCACGTGGACGGATCCATGAGCGACAGTTAGTTTAAAATAATATTTTCTTAAACAGTAAAACCGAACCTTATAAACGTTCCTATGTGTCGTATGTGTATTTGATTGTGTTTTATTTTGTATGCCTAATAAATAACTCACATAAAACATACTTGTTTGGAACCTAAGTAATATAAAAATTGCATATTTGCTCCCCTTTACTAAGCCAGTAAGTATATAGCGATTGTTAAAAGTCATACCTAACGTAACAGAAAAAAACTCCTTCACATAGCCTACGGCGACACGACACAGCGCAAATCGATAGATCAATCGGCTAATGTCGTTGTGGTCAGGTCTAAGGTTGCGACCTCAACCTTGACATACAATACCTGACCGCAGTACCTATTTACTTTATGCGTGTCCAAATTTTTAAGGACCCAGCAGTAACAAGCGGTTACTTGCCGCATGCTTCGATAGATGGTGCTACCATTGACGAAGATCGCGATATGGTTTTGTTACCTGTGATTATATTTTGATAAAGTAACTTTAAGTGATTTCATTGAGCCTGAATTTAATTTGGGTTACTGAATATTTTTTCAAGTATTTTAAATTCTAACGTTTCACTAAAATGTAATCATTGCGTAAAATGTGGTCGGTTTGTTTACGTATAGATCGTTGATGAAATTTACTGTGAGTAAAACTTGAAAATCCATTCTTGAAATTCCATTCTTGAAAATCCAGTTCCTATTATTACTGGAAAAACCTTGCTATCAAGAAAATGATGAATCATGATATCATAAGTTCAATGGACTGTGATTTCTGTGACGGCTCATTTCATTTCGTTTGCTATTTTCGGCAATTCACAGGAACGATTTTTTTTCGGCTCTGCATCATTAGGTTTAATTCTGGTATTTAGACTGATCAAGGTTATATTACTACGCGTTTTAATTTTTACTTGTCTTGATAGCAGCTCCAAAACTTTTTCGAGAAGTAAAGAAGTAGGTACGTTTCTTTTTTAGCAACACCTAGGGAAACTAAAACTACAATCTAGCAAATCTACAATGACTCTTCAATACGTTCCCTCATTATCACTTCTGCTCAACCAACCCAAGCAATTTCTCCAAACTGAAAAGGCTCATCTCATCAACCTCGCTACATTCCGGAATCAACAATAATGGAATCATATTTCAAATTTCACAAATAACGGAATTGCTTTACGCAACTTATTATTTGGAGAGAAATCGTTGGTATGTACGAAGTCGAAATTGTACTTCTGCTTAGTGAATCACTCCGGCATTTCCGACCGTTAATGACTCAATCCTTATTATGTTAATGATCAACAAGATACCTTCTTCATAGATGATGTCAAGATTCATTAATTTTTTGGTACATTTCAATCTGTTCCATTCGTTAAACACATTTTTTTTTGTTAAATTTTCAAACCATTCATCTGAACTGTCCTGTTAAAATTAATGATGGAAACTTACATGACTATGTCGCGAGTAAAATAAAGACTGAAGACTATTAGATTTTTTATGTAAATACATTCGAAAAGGGAGATACTATTTGTGATAGGTAGGTACAACATTTTTTCACTAGCTATTTCTTTTTTATACCACTTAGGTGGCAGACAAGTTTGCAGGCACTCTTGACCTGGGCCTCGATTCTGCTAAAGCACAACCACTGTCACACCACAATGACTGCGAGAAAATTCCATTTGATTTTAGGCATCTTTGGCGGTATTTTACCGTCTCTACCATGGTGAATGTTCGAGTTAGGTCGCCACTCGTCAGTTTCTCTAACTGTTCATTTTCCATAAATTGTCAGTTTCCCTATTCGTCAGTTTTGTAGATTTCGTTAAGTGGTCAGTTTCACTATCTCGTCAGTCTCCCTAATTTGTCAGTTTCCTTAACTAGTCAGTATGAGCTCTTCCAATTAATCCCACCCTCTCCTTTCCTATATAGGACAACACGTGCAGGGCTTAGATGCCACCCGCATACGGTGCAGAATATTCCATCAAGAACCAAGCGGTTCGGCGACTCCTTCTTCTGCCGCACCATTAAGTCTTGGAATTCTTTACCAGTTCACGTGTTTTCCCCCTCCTACAGTCCCGGGTCCTTTAAGCGGGGCGTGAAAAAGCATCTGATGAGGCCGTCAAGCTGAGTGCCACCATTGTAACATGATACGTGTCTGTAATGGTGACGCTCTTTTCAGAGACTTTGCCTTCAGCTTACCATTAGGCGAGGCGAAGTCAAATTGACGAGTCCTATATTTAAAAAAAAAGCCTTTAAAGTAATGTAGTTAACGTCTGAAATTAACGACTTTTTGTAGAGTGAATAAAAGTGTAATGAAATTCTTTTCATTTAATTTTATGACTGTAAGTATATACAAATAAGGTCTAAAATTTAATGCCTTTTTTGCAGTCTCTGTGGTGTGATGGTGGTTGTGCTTTAGCAGAATCAATGGCCTGATCTTTCTTTACAACGCGACGTCCTCGACACTAACATATGATTCGTATCTGTGATTCGTACCTACGCCTATTATCGGTTTACCCTTTCCCCAATCTTCTTTCGTCTATCCTCTCAATATGCCTGAACCCACAAGCATCCCTTTCTCTATCAAAGCCACTACATTTTCTACCACGCCACGATGTTTGATTACATTATGAACATAATGAATGATACAATACCTTAAATTTAAGACTATTGACATTTGATATTGATAAATTAATACATAATGTACAACATAAATGAATTAAAGCATACAAAGCATTTGAATTCAACAAAGATAATTCCGAATTCGGTTTAGTAGTTCAAACACAAGAAATAAACTAAATCTACGGTATCAGTTTAGAAGTAGGTGAGAGTTCGCACAGTTTGGCTCATAATAGCAGGTCGTTAGCGCCAATAGATAATAATCCGTAATTTAGAATGGCAAACAGCTATTATAATTTCACATAACCGTCATAAACGTTAAGAAACTGTATATTAGCGTCATAAAAATTTGCAGTTACGAGGTTCTCCAAATTGTTTCTTGAAAGCACATTATTATTATTTGATATAACTTTTATGTGAAGGACTCTGACCTCTGCCTAGAGGTGACATGGACTCCTCCCTATCCGTATTCAAAATGATCGCAATACCTACTAATGATGTTTATACCAAACTGTTTTATTGATTCAAATTGTATTATCGTCCGAACTAAAGGTGTGTATCAGATATCAGAATAATCAGTCAACAGGAATGGTTCCTCTCTTAGTTCCAATATTGAAATCATTTTGAGCACTTTGCCAGTCAAGACTGACTATCTGACTCTCTGACTGTATGTTACATACCTATGTGTTTTTTGTTTGAACAGGTCCCTTGACTAGAATATGTTTATTCCTTTAATAAATCCAAAGAAACTCTATGTAATTATATATGACGAAGCTGAATTTCCTATTAACTATAATTACCATAGTTAATAAGTATCTGAGTACCTTTTTGCTGTCTATTAAACACCAGCTTCTCAATTTCAAACATTATCTCATCAGGTACATTGAATTAGTTTTTGTTTCAATCTACGCTGATCGATTGAACGTCGATTGACTATATTATCTTTAATAGGTAAATCAACAACGTTTTGTGAAATTTTGTACCCATCAATCGGTTTGCCTATTGCACTCCACCATAAGCATCTGAGTCTTGCACTTCCAGTTCTATCCCTTATCATCTTACCATTAGGCGTGGTGAAGTCAAATTGACGTGTCCTATACATAAAAAAATACCATTTTTTTCAGGTCGACCGTGCAAGGGATTGCACATCTCACTGTACCTAATGTTTTCTACTTTTCTTTTCATATACAGAACATACGCCTGCATACCCCTGAAGAGATACGCAGAAGTGTAACATCATCTTCCTCATCCTTATGCTAAATTGAATGTCAATTAAAAAGTAGGAGATAAAAATGAATAAAATGAACTCCCTGCAGTACTTTCCCCAAGCATCTACAATATGAGGTTCTTCAAGAAGGGTCGGCAGCACGAGTGTAACGCCCCTGGTGATACATACGTCCATAGGCCACTGTAACCACTTTCTGTCAGGCAGGCCGTGTGCTTGTTTGCCGCCAGAGTGACATAAAAAAATAATTAGACTAACTTATGTTGCTGTACACTAATTGTTGCTGGTGTAAGCTTCCAATGGTTGGGAGGTCAGTAATTCCCAGAGAAACTGACATTCCAATTAAAAACAATTTGCGGACTCCGGGCTCCAAAATACAAACTTTACACGCAAATGGAAAATCGCAGATTATTATATTTACCTAACGTTATTCGAAAAATAACTCGGGCTTTCTGTTCACTAAGTAAACTACATTGAACAATGTACAAACAAACATTGTTCCCGTCGTATCGTGGATCGGACTTTGTCAGTCTATAACGGGGCTTAAAGCCCCGGTTCGGGGCTCACACATTCTTATTGGGGCTTTTCGCCACACCTGGCGCGGTGTAAGGAAATGTTCTAGAGTCACACATACGGTGTACCTACTACATGTGTTCCGTACTTAGCTCGCGGTAAGAGTTTAGTGGAATTTTCGATTCGATTTTGTTTTGTTTGTGATTCGAAGTAGTTGATTTGTTTTGTTTAAAGTCTTGTTATATGAACATTACTTGTTTTACTGACTGATTCATTAATGCAGAGTCTAAACTACTGGTTACAAATGCGACTAATAATTATAATAATAATAATGCTTATTGCAAAAATATTACACAGCTGACAATAAAATTAACATACAAATTTTATAATAAGCCACAAGTTTAGGACTTCATACATCGATTTTTTCGAAAATGATAGGTACCTACGAACTTGTGCATGAAGGGATCCGGTTTATACTTTTACCTGTTTTTAGTACCTATTTGTTGTTATAGGGGCAATAGAAATACTCTTCTTTGATAATTTCTACTGTCTAACTATTGCGGTTCTTGAGATACAGCCTGGCGAGTGGCGACAAACAGACAGACGGACAGCGGCGTCTTAGTAATGGGGTTCCGTTTTTCCCCTTTGGAACCCTAAATAGCAGGTATTTCTCCTAGAGCACCTATGAAGACTTTCCTGGTTGACGTCAATAGATTCATATATTTTCATCATCATTGGCATGATATATCAAAAGAAAGAACGTACATAATTATATAGAATTCATCCCACTTTAAAGGAATGTTCTTGATTGGATACTAGCAGCCCACTCGGTTTCACCTACACGTCTACATTTCATATGACATTGTTATGTCGAGATAATTATTTTAACCAATGTGGGTTGAAAACATTTGGGGTATTTTTTTTAAATATTCTCATTTACGTGAAAAAAATACCTGTAGTGTGGTAGAGCATTTAACTGCTAGCACTCTAGATTTAATAGTTCGATTTTCACTTAGTGCAAAATGTACAAATAATGCCTATATAGGTATACATAATATATAAATCAATCAATTATTGTGTATTTCATCTATGTATAGTTTTGTCGATGTATAAAACAGTTTATTAGTTTTATATTTTGTACCAGCTGTTACCGCGACTGCCTCCCAATCCCTTTTTATAACAAAAGTAGACTTAATTACGCCATATAATATCAGCCACTTACGAGACTTATTACAGATAGACAAACATACAGACAGGCAGAAATATAGACAGTTAAATAAAAAAAATTGTTTCTTTTATAGGTATTGTTAAAGCTTCCACTGTAAGGGAAAGATCGCGGGTTCGAGTCCCGCCCGAGAATTGATTTCGCTTTTTCCAATTTATTATAATTTGTTTAGTCTAGCAAACTAATTGCTTTAAAATTATCTTAATTGTTAAAGCTGTTATTTAGACGCTACGTTCAGAAACTTCACTGTTATTATTTTTAAGTGATGTATCAATTCATTTACTATTTGACTACACTTTTATTACCTCAAATTCACACGTTAAGGATAACACAATAACTAAATTTACTCAATCGACCACATTACCCATAAATGTTGGTCAAAGAACGAACTCCTTAATAACGAATGTATTGTTTGGTATTGTAAAAAAATAATTGTTACCTCACTGCCGGCCTGTTTTGTGTCTGTTGTAGTGTACGCCATCAATCACGACGCCCACGACGTAAGTGACGGCACATTGTCATTGAGATGGACTTACGACATTATTCTGTTGATGAGGTATGGGTATAAGTGGAAGCGGGAAGCGAGAATCAAAAAATAATGGGAACGAATGTGTCGAGTGTCGACTGCGAGTATTATAAAAATGTTTTAGCGACTTCACTGTAGTATTATCATAATAATAATATCACGAACAGCATTCAATTTTTACTACAGCAGATGAAGTGGACTTGTGACCGAGAAATCGCATGTTGCAAATCCGGCTTGTACTATAAAATCAATGGGGATTCAACCCCAACCAGCAACAAGCAAGCGTTGGTGGCTTAGTGGTTAAGGAGCCAGCCTTACGATCCAGAGGTCCCGAGTTCGAATCCTGGCCATTACATTACCGACGTGAACCTATTTCTAACACAAGCAAATTAGGTTAGCTGAAGGGGTTAACGGGAATATAAGTAATTTTGATTACTAATATCTTTAAAAAAATCTATTTAGTTTAGCAGATGAGTTTAGCTGGAGGGGTTATCGAAATTTCTAGTAATCTCTGATCCTACACTAATACTTAAATTAAACTATTTTATCGCTTCCTCTCACGCTCTCTCTTATGACTTAATAACATTCATAATAAATCTTAAGATTTCACAACACCCCGATAATTATATTACTGCCAAAACACCAATCATCAAAAAAATTAATTGAATAATTTCATGCCAATGTTGTAGATAATAATATATAATTAAAATTTTATAGATTGAAAATCAAAGTCAGATAAGTAATTAAAATCACTAGTGAACTCATGTTTTCTTCAGGCCATTAATCATGAAATAACTTAGTTGCAAAATCGTTCTATTAGTTCATTGGCGAGAAAAAAAACTGCAGTTTAAAATTAATTCAATATAATTATTTATAAGGATAATAATTATTATAATTACTTAGTAGACAGTTGGTTGATTGACTAAACATGACTTTAATATTATCTAGTACAGCATCATTCCGCGGTTTAATAACCCGCGTAACTACTAATCTCGTAGAAATATCGACATAAAAGGAACTTTTGAACAAAATAGCTTTCTAATGCTGAAAAAAAAATTGAAATTACGGGTGAATTATTGAAATATCTGCACGAAATCAGCTTAGAATCTGATTTCATGTAGATAATTTGCACAATATCGTATTAATAAAATCATACTTTATGCACGACGTGCCGGCCCGTATGCGTGACACGCACGACGCTGTGTAAAAAACCCTAAGGGGGTCCACATACCAAAGTAGCTGTGCATACAGCAAGTACTGTTTTGGTGCCCTATATTTATACAGCAAAGTCAAGAAGAATTCTAACATATCTCTCGTCAAGAAGAATTTTCCTGGTAATTCGCTACCTGCGCAGCATAATGTTGCTTTTGTGTGTAGCTCCCTTAGGGTCTGCACAGCGTCCTGCGTGTCACACGCGTCGTGAAAAACGTATGATTGCGTGGTCTCTTTAAAGGTATGATTTAAAAGGTGACCGCATACAAAAACTTCATACTTTACAACTTTTCATTACGGCTTCCCAATGGAATTTATCCATATCGAAGTTTAACAAGTGATGGGTGCGCTGTTTATGTCGCATACGTCTGCAGTTGTCAGACGCGGTCGGTATCGGAATCATACCTTATGAGAGCATCATGGCATTCACTGTGCCTGTAAATCAATCGGTCTTACCACCAGGACGTGCAATAAATGTTTCACAGAGCCCTGATTTTAATTTCAAAACAGTTTCTGAATCTTGAACAACCTTAACTACCATTTTTAAATGAAACTTAAGAGCTATCTTATAAGTTTGCACTTTCCTCGTAAATTATACCTTTCAGCGTAAAGCCTTCAGCTCTTTAATTAGAAATTAACCCTTAGTTCCTCCGGCTGGCTGAAAAGGACGCAATTTATAAAATTGATATCTAATTAATTATTAAAGTGAGCATTTGTAGGGTTAGCGATGCTCGAATTAGATTTATGTTTTAAATTTAGATTTTGTTCCTTTTGTTATTGAGATGAAAGACTACATTAATAAAAGAGTCAATGAACTTCTTTCTTTCATTCCTTCTTGATTTACGCTTTAGCGACCAATCTAACAGCTGAACGGATCTGGCTCAAATTCAATAGAAACATAGATTACAGTCTGAAATAACACAGACTACTTTTCATCCTGGGAAAAGGTCCTTTGGGTTGCGGAAACGGGATTAAAATTTCACGGGTGAAGCCGCGGCCAACAGCTAGTCAATAAATAAATGGTTTATTTATTTGTTTGTTTGGTTTTTTGGACGCATATGCCCGATTTGATTTTTTATACATTAGCAATACCCCTGTTAGTACCTAATGTAATGAAAGAAAGCCAAGTACGGTGGAACCGTGAAGCAAAGTTAGTGTTTTAATAAGTTTCGAATCTACCCCTCCAGCGATCAATAATTTGATAGACTTTGTAGATTGGACCATCACGTCCTTCGTATATTGTTTCCTTCGCAACGACTAGTTAGGTTGGAGGACCCTCGGGCCTCGGCGTTTGTACAACCACTTGAAGTCAAAGTACCTACTCAAAGGATATCTGTAATGCCGAGTATGATCAATAATATACTATAATCTACAGATACGATAAATTTCAGCACTAAAATTGCTAAAAAATAAAGAGTCTAAGCTGTATATACATTATCTGTCTGATGTTAAGCAACCCTATCCCTTTGTCGCCTTGTAAAATACCGCATGAAGAGATGGGGTGGCCCAAATTTTACTCTAACGGGTACCAAGCGGCTCCCGTGTCCCGGATCCCGTTTGTGAAATATTGATCCCGTTTTCGCAGCCTATGGGAACCTTTTCCCGGGACGAAAAGTAGCCTATGTGTTATTTGAGACTGTAATCTATGTCTATATCAAATTTGTGCTAGATCCGTTCAGCCGGACGGATCAAGGAGTAAGCCTTACGAAAAAAAGGTCCCAGGTTCATTCCTACGCTCTACACTACCGACGTGAACCTAATTTCAACACCCGCAACGTCTGCTCACTTCCATATTTCCACTTTCCATCAGTTGAGCCGTGTGCTTGTCTGTCACCTAAATGGTATAAAAATGAATATTTATTTTCTGCTTTGTGCAATCTAATGAGCAATGACGTGTCACATCGTCAGCACAGCCCTACATAATACGTATCTGTTTTAATGCCTAACGAGCATGTAATTGGGCGCTCGAGCATAGGATGCTAGTGGCTGCTCAGAATTACTACGCTTCATCCTGTTGGGAAATATTGATTCAATTATCTGTGATTAAGTTTCAAATACTCTATTTATAGTCTTAAGCCTTATAAAGTGAATTTATAATGAGACTACAGACGACTACAATATGGGGTTGTTCAAGAAGGAAATAAGAAATATTCTTCAGGTTAAGAAGCAGGAGTTTAACGTCCCTGGTGTTGCATACATCATGAAAACATGTAGCCATTGAGCTAATCTGATGATAATCATTGAAATATTCCAATATGAAGTACTATGTTAATTGTAGAACATGTGATAGATGCCTGGTAATTGCAAGTAACAGTAGGACATGTTAACCACATACCATCAAATGGACGGTGTGCCTAGTTGCAACCTTCGTTGTATAAACAAAACATCTCTTTTATACTCATCCATACTTCCATACTAATATTATAAATGCGAAAGTAACTCTGTCTGTCTGTCTGTCTGTCTGTCTGTTACGCTTTCACGCTCAAACCACTGAACCGATTTTGATGAAATTTGGTACAGGGGTAGATTAGACCTTGAGAAAGGACATAGGTTATGTTTGGTCGCGATAACCGACATCTACGCGGGCGGAGCCGCGGGCAAAAGCTAGTTACCAATAATACCGTTTACAGTACTATTTCACTGTAAATTCCTGTTTGAATTGCACCAAATTTGAAAAGGAAGGAACCAAAATTCAATTTAATTTTACCTGTTCCTCAAGCTGACCAATTTCGTTCACAGCAACAGAAAATTGAACGCTACTCGATCTTCCGAACAAAATTTATGTGCTCTATTGGGTCACCTACCAAGTGGCGAAGGTTAATGATAACCACTCGATGCCGGCCAGATATAACAGACATTAATTGAACGGGAGAATTTATATAAAGCGATACTTCTTCGCTAGTGACAGGCATTAGTCTGACAAGGAGATGTGTGTTGGGAGAGGGAGCGAATTGGACCATATTTTATCTGTATAAATAGATACTTAAATTGGACAGTATATAACTTATATTGGTGCTAATTGGCAGTATATTAAGCTGTCCGTAAAAAACATCTTCATCACCTAGAATATTAGTATGTTTGATTTTATCAAGGAATGTTCCGTATGCAGTTCTCTGCAGAGGAGGGAATTTGTTATAAAAAAACGCAGTGGGGTCACCAACTCACCATGGCTGATCAAAGTCCCAGAATATTTGTGGTACCCTGGCAATGTTATAAAAGATTTGAATAAAATACCGTGCGATTTTAGTCTCTGCGGCAGTGAAGTTAATTTAATTGGGGTTTTCGCGCGTCAAAAAAAGGACAAAGTAAGTCAAGTATAATATTTTCGTGTTCGCTGTCCGCTTTAGTATGTGACGTAAGACACACCTTAAGATATTGGACGCCAAAACCTTCTGTCAGCGATACGATAGAGCCAAGAGTAATGTGCTGATGAACGGGTGGGCGCAACTAGATCGATACCCAGCTTTAATGTTTGAAAAATTGCGCCCGAACAGATAAATATCACACCTATTTATTGTGTTAAAGTTTAAAATTGATCCTAAGCGAGAGATTTATGACACTTTGTTGTATAATTTAAATTGAGAAATAGTCGTTGTATGCGACTTTGCTCGCGGCAAGACTATTTATCAATTTTATGGTGGAACTGTCCCTTTTAAGTAATAATTAATCTTTCATTATACACTTTAGAACTTAATCAGCATCAGTAAGGTTATTAAGACTCTTTGGTGATATATTTTCATCAGGAAAGACAGTTTTAGCAGTTCATCAAGTAGATACAGAATTCAACAGCTTACTAGGAAAAGAGAATTTGAGAGTAGAAGTGCCGTCGAATCGATAGAAGAAGAAGGTACAGAATAATGTATCCTTTTGACATTAGCCATCAGCCAGCCACCCAGTAACTGTGACTTAAAAACTCTTGTAACCTGTAGCGGGAAAGATAGGGGAAAGAGGAGATTGAGATAATAGAAGAGGAGCTAGGTAAGGAATCTTACGAACCTAGCATATTGCAATTTTTTGTTGATATTAAATATTGAGAGGATGGCACTTCACCACTTACTTGTTAGCTAGTTTATATGCGCAGAAAACTTTTTGCGGGACTAGTAAATATATCGTAATGCGAGTGCTTTATGTACTGCTGGATTCAATAAAAACATAATATCCATATTGTAAGATAATTTTCTTTTCAATAATTTCAACTTAAAACTTTTTGCTGTACTAACTAACGCTAGTAACATGTCTTTGGACCAAAACTGACAATAAAGTATATCTTTTCAATTCGTTATCACTTAAGGATGATCTAAATTTTGTGTATAATTCGTTTTATAGTACCTAATTTGGTTATTAAATTCCTTTTAACATGTGTCGCACAATACATGAAGTTGGTAAAATTCCCAATAACTGTCACAGCTGGTACCATAACAATTGAATTTATTTCTACGTCCACACAATTGCGGCCACCCACGGAGTAACCTGAGCTGTGGTGGGTTTTGGTTGGGAGCATTGTTGTGATATGTGATATTGTAGCGTTGAGTGGTAACAGAGTGATTTACACCTCTTTAGAGTGTTTACAAGACATCAAGTGTTTATATTTTCGATGTTATTTCGCATAATTTTTCTACTTTTACACTTTAACTTCGTACTTATGTGAATTTTGTCAAAAAAGTTAAGAAGAATAACTAAATTAGGTTAAGACAGGTTAGATTTTTAATTCTGAATCTGTTTCAAGTTGTCAGTTTCTTTGAGCATGTATTGAGTTTTTTAGATTCGATACTTTTTGCCCCCATAGATTAAAATGCGAGGAATAACAACTCATACTAAAAAGGATTCTTCTAAGGGGCATTGTTATTTATTATGGAAGTATTTTATCTGTAAAGGTTCAGATTTGACACTATTTTTATATTTACACACCTGTTGGTTAGTGATGATGTGTTGGATTATGAAGCACGCTTGCTTAGAAGCGTAGTAGTTTTATCTCAAAAATTTCCTTCGAGAAGTATTTATTTTACGCTTCTTTTTTATAGTCAAAGCTTTTATAAAACCATTCTATAAACTGATACTAAGCATAAACTAGATACATGTTTTATTCTGTCACAAAGAAGACTTAAATAAAATATCACTGTAAGAATCGTGGGAATATCTTCTGAACCTATATAATAAGTACAATGTGTCAGCAAATAACGCGTTTGTAAAATAAGAGATCTACCGAGTGGCACGCCAGAGATAGTACCAACCGTTCTGGCAGAGCCGCGATAGGTAAGGTGAAAATGTAGTGATAAGCGACAGCGGAAAGTGAAAGTAAACCGACGCTATAAAATGTTCAATATTTAATTCAGAAGTGTAAGTAAGTAAGTTTTCAAGTAGATCTATCTACTTGAAAATTTATTTTAATTATACAGGCTCATTTTAAAAATATCTGTCTTAAAAAAGGTTACTTAAATTTTTACATCGATCGAACAACGAACATTAATTTGTTACATAAAAAAAAATCTATACCCGAAATTGCTCATTCTGTATTTTAGATATCAATGATTTAAAAGAATGGCGATGAGGTTTTATTATCAGATTTTTTCCCATGAGCTTTACCTAGCCTTGTAAATCTAGCTGCAAATATATAATTTACAGCCGGATTAACAAATTCACTTTAAAATTATTTTTTTACAGTCACAAAGAATCAATTCCATGACCTTGTATACCTAAATAAAATAGTCGTTTCATTTAATCTGACCTTCTCTTTGAATTAACGCTTGACCAGTACCTATTAAGGATTACGTTTCTACAGGCCAATAAAACCGCTCCGCTACATTCATCACTGTGTCCTCACATCAAGCCAGAACAAAATTGAACGCATAACTTCTCTTTAGCCCGACACAGGTGGGCGGCCGTCCGCTCTCGAATTTCGTAGGGCACGTATATTTCCTTTGCTAGCGATGCTGAAATACTGTCTCTGCTTATTGGAAAGTGCTCGTCACAAGCTATTATGTCGCGTAATTGAATTAACTGGCGGGCCTGTATGAAAGGATTAACGGTAAAGGAACTCGTGAGGTATGTTTAAGGACAGAAACTAATCGTAGACTATAGTTTCAGTTTACTATAAAGGTATTGTGCAGGTTTATAAATAAGATAATGTAGTAGGACATTGTGTATAGTGTTATCTAGACTTGGGTAAAGTAAGCAGTGCTTAACTAGCATGTATTATGAGTTCTAGTATGCGGATAAATATACATAGATTTTTTTTTGCTTCATACGCTCTGAAGCCTGTTCACTTTAGGCATAATGCAAGTTATGATGTAGAATATCTATCACAAGCAATTTAGCTTAGTTGGACGGGTAATAAATTAATATTATTGCCTTACTACCTAGTAATTTCAGTTTCTACATTTCTAATTATACCTACTAACACAAATAGAAACTCTAACAATTTGAAAACGGAATAATATTTAAAATTAGATCAGAAAAAAAATCGTGGGTAGAAAACGGTAAGACTTTTGGGATCAAATCGGAAAAAATATTTGTGGATGTAAAATCGTGGGTTGAAATCGGAAACGGCAGTCTAGACAAAATATTTTCCAATGAGACAATATCCCACAATAAGACAAAACTGAGCTGAAAATTTGATCAGAATCCAAATCCAACCTTTCATCCATTTCCTTCACTCTGAATGACTGTAAACGAAAAATACTACGTTCTGGACACCGGAAAAAACTGCATTCAATATCTGAATGTGTCTGCCATCTAACATGAGATTCGAAACCGTATCTTATTTGGAAATCAAAAAGCGAGGAGTCCATTCAAAAACGTATAACGTAAGCGTAAACATTGTGGTACTAGCAGTTTTCGAATGCTTTTTTTAATGTCATGACACGTACAACGGACGTTTTTGCTGAATACTGTTGTGCTAGATTTTGTTATATGCTATAACTATTTTGAATAAATGTTTTTACATGATATAAAGTTCAACTGGGTACGACTATCACAATTTCGCGGGGCCTAAAAGGGTTATGTGCTTGAACCGTGTGTATTACAACCGTTTGTGTTAGAAGAAATGTTAGGTGAAAACATAGGGATGGATATACATGTAGGGCCGTTCCTACGTGTATATCCGTCCCATGTGTTCTTAACATAGATGTGTATGTACAGTCGACAAAGAAGATAGTAAGTAAGTAAGTAAGTAAATTCATTTATTGCACGAAACATGGTCAGGGTATAAAGGTAATGGTGCACAGCAGGTCTCACAGAAATTACCGCATGCAACATTGTTTATCAAACCAAACTATATAAGCGTTTTTCACCATTGTTATGCCCAAGAAATTGAATAAATATGAAAAATTAATGTAAACATGTCAAGGTCAAAATGAGTCTAAAATCAAAAAATGACAAAATTTCATATTATGCCGAGGATATTACGGTTGCACCTTTACGTATTTTACATGTAAAGGTACAACTGTATCTCCTTTTTTGCCACTGTATTGATTTTGATGAATAATGTTATTTGAATCCTCTTTATAACACAAGTACGCCAGAGTGAGTATATTAAAATTATAAAAAATCATAATTTAGGCGTCAACATGTGTCTTTTCTAAAAAAGGTACTATCAATATAGATTTTTAGTTTTTAAAGTTTACGTTTTGCATTTCTTCAACTGAGATCGCTCTGTCTGTCTGACATCGATCGAACTGTGTATACGTGGCTAACAAAGTACGAAATAAAATTACTTATCCAAATGCAATCACATTAACGACTAAAGATTTAAAACAACACACCCACATACACATACCCAGACACTCACACAGGAAAAGAATTTCTAGTTCGAATTTTGTTCCAAAAGAAAAAAAGATGGAAGAATCCATAGTAGCGTCTACTGCGTCAATCTCCTAAAGCCAGTTGTGTCATGAGTGAGCAAACACGGCTCAATGTACCCACACTTGTCTCACAGTACTGAATATAAATCTTCTACGCTGATTCAAGATGAATTCTTTCTAAGTAAACAAGGGGCTTTTGTAAAAGTGAAGCGATGTTGTTTGGTAGATTTGTGTTTAAGAACTCGTTTTTTGTGCGTTCTGACAAGCACTAAACAGTTAGATAAAAAATTTGCTGCTGTTTAGTTTTTTTTTTTAAATATTAAGACTTCACCTCGCCTGATGGTAAGCTGAAGGCAAAGTCTCGGAAAAGAGGATCACCATTATAGAGACGTAGATACCATGTTACAATAGTGGCACTCAGCTTAACGGCCTCATCAAATGCTTTTTCACGACCCGCTTAAAGGACCCGGGAAAACCTAGGTTCGACTGCTGAATAAAGCAAAAGAGTGTAAATAGAGTCATCAGGCAGCCTTTTTATTTTTAATCTTACACACTCCGTAACCATCCTCTACATTTTTCTTTTTTTATGTGCCCTATGTTATAATGCCCTTGGATATCCCCCCGCCAGAGCCAGCGAGGTGGTTATGTCAGACTCGAACCGACCAAAACCAATGTTCTCCATTCGACAGTAAATCATAAATAAGTACCCGCTTGACGGCAACAGGCTCGTCCCCTGTTACGTTACGTGGGACCAAAAATCATACTTGACAAAATTTGGGTGATAATACACCTCTGCGTACCCCTTGGGGGATTTACAGACGTGAGTATATGTATGTATACTTTCTAAAGATGAGCATGATTATAAAAAAAGATGTCGTTGTTAGTCAACTTGTCGCTCCAGAATTATTAAAACTTCATCAAAAGATAAAACTTTGTAAGGCTTCTAAGAAAAAGGAAAGTCCGAAAATAGCACCGGCGTTTAATCCGGCATGGCTATTAATAATTTGGTTCTAACAAACCACAAAGTACTTACAGTAAGCCGAATGGTAAAGAAATTTCGTTCAGAAAGGTTCGCCGACTAACTGCAATCAGACTTCTAAGGCGTCGTTTAGACGGGTACAATTTCTCGCACGTTTTAGTAACGAAAAATCACTTTCTATCAGGAGGGCCGTGTGCTTGTCTGCCACCTAAGTGGTATAAAAAAACGAGTAATTTTATGAATTTCCAATAGGTCTCAATCCATTCCTATAAAATTCGTAAAATGGTCACTTATATAAGCAGAATCATAACTATTTATATACTAAGCAGATTCTAATTTCGAGTAAATTGCCGCAATACAAAATATTATCCTAATACGGTCCTAATTTTCTTTGTCACTGAAATGGTCCTTGCATCAAGCAATTGAATTCAATTTTAAGTATATTGTGTGTTGTAGCTCGCCCGCCGTACAACGATCTATGATTCAGTTAAATTATAACAGGTCTATGATTCACAAGGGCTATCTCGTTTAAAACGTCTGCTTGAATGAGTTCAAACTCTTTGTAAATCACAATTACGACCTCAAACGTCTTATACCTATGCAGTAATGTCAGGGTCAAAGTTGAAAATCGTTTGTTCAGCATATGGCACACAAAAATATGAATATACTCGTACAAAAAGCAAATACGGGTAGGTACGTTACCAGTCGACATCGATGAGGAGGAATTCTTCGACACCTGACCCCTTTTTTCTTATATTTTCTTAATCTTGTAAATATTTTTATTTATTAATTTAGTTTTGTTTATCTGTATATATCTAGAATAATATATATAAAAAAAATAAGATGTAAATAAATTATTTGTAAAATGATGTTTTATGTAATGAATTTTTTCCAAATAAATATTTGGCTAAAAGTAAATACTGGTACAGAAAATGACTTTATTTACTAAACTGTCCATTCGCAATACGAGCTCGTATTTTTTTATTAGTAGCATTGCTATTTCTAGTCTTATCTATATTATTATATAATTGTAAAGTGATCGTTTCTGTACATTGGAGATATTAAAAAAAATATTACTTGGGTTATGTTATGTTAACGATACTGAACACGAAAATATTTTTTTTGAATATCCTGTCTGTTTGTATGTTTGTTCGCGATGGACGCAAAAACTACTGGAGCCGCGGGCGGAAGGCTAGTAACTCATAACATAGCTCATAACAGTTATAGCTCATAACTCGATCCCTACTTTTAGTAAATAAAAAATGAAAAAAAAAAATACTAACTGAAATTACTAATACTAACCTCTCCAACTAAGCTAAATTGCTAATGTTATAATACTGGCAAAATATTGTATCATCTGTAAAGTTACTAATGATTAGTTAAATCATGACGTTATTTACATAAATAATATCTCTATACAATTTTCTAATCTTAACTGCAAATTTAAACCTTAGCGTCGGCAGCACGAGTGTGACGCCCCTGGTGTTGCATACGTCCATGGGCCACTGTAACCACTTTCAACCAGGTGGGCCGTGTGCTTGTCTGCCACCTAAGTGGTATAAAAAAAAACCCTTATTAGACTGCAGATACATATTCTAGGGGCCACAAACTAACGACACCGACCTACCGAGGTTATTACAAAATCAACTGTGCAGCGTGTGAGCAATTTTGCGAAGCAATGATACTTAAATTCTCGCTTCACTATGTAACGAACATTATCAGTACATTTTAGGAACTTCAGCTCTGCCTGTAGACGTTTCTCTCAACTGTAAGAGTGTTTACACACGAACTATAGTGTCTGTATTTTTACACTACCGCTGAAAACAGAGTGTAATGTTTTTATAGTCCGGGCCGTCAGCCGTTAGGGTCCACCATTTTAGGATAGATATCAGAACCCACTAAACCTTAGAATCAGAAATGGTGGTTCGTATATTCCGGACTGCACCTCAGCTTTTTACAATCCACCGTGGTTCAGTCAATGAACGGACGGAAAATTAAAAAAATATGCGTGAGGTTTTTTATGTCATCGTAACTTTTAAATGCCAGGATAGTCTTTAAAGTATGGGATTTTGTCATTTTTGCCTACAAAATTTATCTGGAAACTTTTTAGGGTAGTTCCGTATTCATACCACTAAAACTCATTATACTTCGTGCTTCGTCCTCGAGATTAGCATAATAGACTAATGTAGTAACGCAGTTAGTAGCCGCCATCCACACTATTTTGAGATTTTTTATTTTTTATTTTTTATTTTGTGGGTAACCCGATGTTTCATATAGACGCACACCCTATCTAAGCTCATTCGCATTTTTAGTGTCTCGCCGTCCACATCTCGTTCGCCAAAAATAGCGAACTTTTAATACTTTAATATGCCTACACGTTATGGCTAATAATAGTGATCGTATAGAAAGAAAAATTAGGAAATTGTTAAGAAGTGTGATGGTGCTTGCCTTCATCGTCACCGGCTGTTCCTCGGGTGAGTTATAACTTCAGATTGTCGGCATCGAGAGGATCTGGATAAACAAGGTATGCCTATCCTTTTAAACTCTCGCGTTCCATGATATACAATACCATGATCGCGTTAATTAACATTTACACAATTAAAATTATTGTATATAAGGTATGCCTATGTTACAATATTTCAAAAAAGGTTATAAATCAGTGACCAACTTTTTTGCGCGTCGACCGCCTACTTATTATTTCTTTTTCTAAGGGTATGAAAATAATAAATATAATTACTGATTTCAACCTATAGATGACATGCGTATAGTGGTATAGTATAATAATCTTCCACAAACGTTACCACTAACTGAGAAAAACATTTCATGATTTTGTAGATAAAAGGTATTACAGTGTAAAACAATACCTAGGGCCCATCTCTAGCAGTATTATTTTAATATATACTAGTATATTATGGTAAAACTGGGTCAAACAGTATATTTTACTGAAGTGGATATATTTATTTGCTTAAATAGATTTTACATTTGCCTTACACAAATATCGACCGTCGACAACGGTCCGAATTCGATTCACACTATGTGGGTAGAGTGAAATGGAAATATACTCATAAGAGGTGATGGTACCCCAGGTCGATAGCAATATCACAGATTATAGATTGACATTATACTTATATGCACATCATCATCATCCTCATGGAGACGTATTTTCCTGTTTGCATCTGAGGCAAGGTGACCTTCGAGCCAAGGGTCAGCAAACAACTTGTATGCAAATAAATGAATTGAATTCATATTAAATTTCCATATCGCTAATGCTATCTTTTTTCCTACCATAGAAAGAAAGAAGGATGAAATCTTTTATAATATATTACTGTTGAGTGTCAATAACATAGTTTGCCGGTAGTACCTACCTACGTGTTAATTTTATTAACTTGGGCTATCCCTTACTTCCTCACTTTAAGATGCTGATTTATATCTATGGTTGTATGGACGTTATCCTGGTACACATCGAGTCCTGTAATGGAGTTTGTTGTAGTTGTCATAGTTGTGGAAACTAGAAAAGAAATGCAGTATATAATACATAGAATGGATGTACAGTCAGACCAATAAACATGCGATGTACAGGCGTGAGACTGTACAATAGTAGAGATAGATATATAATAAAAATAATTATTATCTTATAGCACTGCAGGTGGGCATTTCTGGTTATATCATTTATGATATTATATTAATAAAACTTGAATGGTGTTTGAGTAACATGGTTTACGAATAGATAATTTTATTAAAAAGCATCTCTTACTGAAGCATTATTCCGACACTTCGAACAGATGTGCAGACAGTACGCGCTATTTCTATACATATCTTTTACCTACCCACTAATATAAAAATATTCTAACATGGCAAAAAATACAGTCTATGACTGTTATACAGTGGTTAAATCCATGGTTTGTGGACTGTACGGTTATTTCGATAACTAGGGACTGTCTCTTACCTACTAATATACAAATATTCTGACTCTTCGAACACTACAGTTTGGGACTGTTGTATAGTGTTTAAATTCGAGGTTTTTCGGACAGTACATGTTATTTCTATAACTAGGGACTGTCTCTTACCTACTAACATACAAATATTCTGACACTTCGAACACTACAGTTTGAGACTGTTGTATAGTGCTTAAACTCAGGGTTTGCGGACAGTACATGTTATTTCTATAACTAGGGACTGTCTCTTACCTTCTAATATACAAATATTCTGACACTTCGGACACCACAGCTTGGGACTGTAGTATAGTGTTTAAATTCAGGGTTTGCGGACAGTACGTGTTATTTATATAACTAGGGACTGTCTCTTACCTACTAATATACAAATATTCTGAAATTTCGAACACTACAGTTAACACTACAGTTTATAACTGTTGTACAGTGTTTAATCCAGGGTTTGCGGACAGTACGTGTTATTTATATAACTAGGGACTGTCTCTTACCTACTAATATACAAATATTCTGAAATTTCGAACACTACAGTTAACACTACAGTTTATAACTGTTGTACAGTGTTTAATCCAGGGTTTGCGGACAGTACGTGTTATTTCTATAACTAGGGACTGTCTCTTACCTACTAATATAAAATTATTCTGACACTTCGAACAGTACAGTTTGGGACTGTTGAACAGTGTTTAAGTCCATGATTTGTGAACAGTACGTGTTATTTCTATAACTAGGAACTGTCCCTGCCTACTTATATCCTTCACTCGGATATTCGAATACTTCAAGTAAGACTGCGAACTGTGCGTGCTAAAAGTATTAATCAAGGGACTAAATGTCCTGTTTTTTTGCATACCTGAGAGCTATGATCTATGCCAGGTTAAATGTTAGTTTTAAGCCGGCATTCTCAAATGTGTCAAGAAAATATACCAGAAATGGTATGAAAATATCAGCAACGAAGCGTTGATTAAAAAATGGAAGGCTTTATTCAAAAGATTTCAACTGGAAGCATCCGAGTCCGATTCGTAGGCTGCGGGGGCCATTAAGGATAAGACAGACAGCATCAAACTTCACTCAATTGCTTATTGAAAAAGTTGCACAATCCCCAGCAGCTATGCGTGTAGCAGCGTGGCACTGCTATCCTTAATTTATTAAGGAAAAATCTGCAACTAGACTAGACTAGACAGGCAGAGGCCAGTGGTTAAACCAGTGAGTGACGATCTGGTAATCCTCTCATAATATGGAGGGTTATAAAACACCATTTTATAAAACTCTCTTCTAAATGGCATATTCAGAAGAGAGCACCATGTCCGGAAGTGAACGGGCACAGTACACATCATGTATTGTTTCTTTTGCTAAGGCAAGTGAGCAATTCGTTATAAAGATGCTGTTTCGAAATCTTGCAGAGTCAAATTTTCATCAAGTATGTTTTCATCATACCTACTTAAATAATATAACATTGCATGTTATATTTTTAGTATAATATATATACACAGTTGTAATAAATACCCATACTATCGCATTAGGTATACAACATCCTATAATGATAGTGTTAAGGCTGATAGTATAAGTGATTTAAAAATTCAATAAAAGATAACTTTGAATTTTGAAATTGCCCATATAGCCCATGACAAGTGCTCGATTGGTGGCGATGGGTTCACCCACTATCACGTGGGACCAAAAATCATAGTTGACGAAATGTACCTTAGTGATAATACAACTTTGCCTATCCCTTCGGGACTTACAGGCATGAATACGTATATACGTATATTAAGTACTTAAATCCTTTTATAAATAAAATAAATGTAGAAACAAATTCTTTTATTGGAAGACATGATTTTAAAATAATATAACTTACCAATATAAGGTAGAACTAAAGAAGGATGCCTATAGTAGGTACATTCTGAACAAGCGCAACTCACTTTACGACTCCAATGTAAGATATATTATATCAATTTATTGCATTTACCTACCCTTTGCAGTACACAACTTATGTATTAACCTGTATTAACTAAGGTTATGAAACCAGTCGTAGTGTTGCTAAGAAAGATGTGAATGGATTTACTTCACATCACATCAGGTGGGCCGTGTCTGCCACCTAAATTGTATAAAAAGATCGATTTAACGAATACATAAAACTAATTATGTGAATACATGTTGACAATATAAAATAAATATACCTATGTTCAATAGTATATTTGTAGAACTGACCATAGGTGCGTGCACGCGTGAGCGTGTAATGATTTTGTAACAAACAAAATACCTACTCACCGGTGAGGGTCGTTCAATTCAATACATAGCCTATGCCCTATAGGATCCATCATCATCACTATCGTACCTATAAGATTATAGATAGATGATTATAGTGGCCTGTACTTAACTTTTTCAGACATCTCAACTACGGGGTGGGGTACAGGTAATAGGTAGCAATCAGTGAGCTAACGAGCTAGTTCATGCAGTATTGATGAATTTAAAATATACCTACCTAAAATTGCTGGCAATAATGGTAGCGTTTAATGGTCTTAACGCAAATATTTGCTAAAGATTGTCTAAATTCTCAGATTTCCCGTCATAATCTTACTTTATATTAATCAGCTTATGGGAGATATCCTGTATTTGAATAATACATTACATTACATTTGAATAATGTTACTAGACATCTAGACATAGAAGATACTAAGAAATATTCATGTTTTCCCTCCGGGGCGGACACAGGGGCCCGCTATCTGCTTCCACGCGCTTTACGGGCTCTTCTGCTGTCGTTAAACTTTTCACACAACCTTTCTTGTGTGAACATACAAAGATAAATGCGTTTGCATAATACATCTAGTCTACAGACAATAATTATAGTCTACAAGGTTTAAATGTCTCATAACCTTTTCTGTTTAACAATTGTTTTTTGTAAAAATACTTACGGTTTGTAATAAGATATATATTATAGAATATATATAACGCAAACGCAGTATGCATATTTTAACTATTTCAGAGTTAAACTTTATGAATGCTTTCCTTTTACAGGATTAAATTAAATTACGTTCCTAGCATAAACAACAGCATTTCTTATAAACCAAATTCTCATAAGTTACCCCCCTTCTAAGGGCTATACAGAACTATAGACTCCTCTATGAGTTATTCTCATACCTAATAGGTATCGATTTGTTCTATATACAATTTTTCACATGTTACAGAGCAAAGTTATCAAAATTATGAAACAGTGTAAGTTCAAATATTTCTTGCGTTGAAATATTCCTTCTATTATAATATTTCTTCTGTGGGTTAAGGATCAAATCTAATCTAATCCTTAACCCAGATTTCTGTTGCCTAGAAAAATGATAATATTAGACACATTTTTAACTACATACCTACCTATATAGGTTTTAACAAATTAAGTTGAAGTTAAATAACAGATACGGTTGCATACCTTGAGTTTGCCTTAAGGTATAAAAGTAATTGTTATGAGAAACTTATATAGTAAACAAACATTATTACGCTTTGCAGCTTATTATCTGTTCAGAGTAGGTACAAACATTAAAAAATTAAGTAACAAATAGATACCCGTCAGAAATGAATAAAACATAACATACTTAATTTAGGTAACTAAAGGGAACAAATAACACAAACGCTGTTGTATATTTTCAATGACCAGAGTTCCGACCCGCAAAGACTCCTTGCTATCTCGACATGGGTCGCGCATCGCCCATATTTAGAGTAGGTACTCTGACGATCGTTTTATTAGTTATGAGTACTTATGAGTGAACCTGTGTCTGCGCAAACGATATCTAAACATCCAGGGGGATTGAGTCCTTCCAGGGTTTAAACTGACTTCGCATCAACGGCTCACATAATGTCAATTATGCACATATGAAAAAACCAAATGATTAACCTCGGCCCTCATACATTTAGTAAAGTTAAAAGTGGGCCATTTGATCATGGCCCCTGATGATATATTTAATGAACGAAAAATTCTCAATCATTCATTGAAAGGGTAATTCGAAAGGAATACCTACTTTTGCTTTGTCATCGTTACAATACAGTAGCAATATCAACAGAACGGGTTTCAAATTTAAATACATCATATTTTACGATTGTTGGTTCTAAATATCTACATTAGTCTATTATGCTAATCTCGAGGACGAAGCACGAAGTATAATTGGGGATTAAACGAACTTACCTGTAAGTGAAGTTCTATCCTAATTATACGAGTGCTTCGTCCGAAGAGATTAGCATCCCTCCCACCCAATCGTTTGTCTAACTACGATTACACATACGATTACCCAATTTACTCGTAAAATATGTCAATACGAACGGCTCTACACTAAACCGAATGAGCTTAGATAGGGTGTGCGTCTATATGAAACATCGGGTTACCCACAAAATAAAAAATAAAAAATAAAAAATCTCAAAATAGTGTGGATGGCGGCTACTAACTGCGTTACTACATTAGTCTATTATGCTAATCTCTTCGGACGAAGCACTCGTATAATTAGGATAGAACTTCACTTACAGGTAAGTTCGTTTAATCCCCAAATAGTCTGTAGTGATCCCACGGCACTTTAATTTATGTTTTGTACTTAGCTCGTTACATTTTGTAAACGAGTAGTCTTCTATTTTTAATTCATGCCATATAATATTTTTCTTATAAATACACATTTTGTGGATACAACTGTATCCACAAAATGTGTAATTAACAACTAAAGTAATTAAAATGACCGAAAAAGCGGTCATTAATGTCATGCTTTTCATTTTTACATTTTAGCTGACGATATCGATAACACTTAAGTATTTTTAAAGCATTGAATATGTGAAAATAAAAGTTCCTACGTAAATAAATCATATTATAAACAAAAGCTAACAGTAGTTTTGTAGAATTAATGTTGACTCTGCGTCGTCTACCAGGGCCTTTATCGTTAGTGCTTGTAGGACGTTTATCTCGGCTATATATTTGGCCTAACTGTTCAGTTAAACGTGCCTGTATAAGTTAGTATAACGTTTATAATATGAAGTAAGTTGTAATTTACTTACCTTGTAACGTCAAAGCGAGGGCCTTCTGTTAATTAACCGATTTCATAAAAGGACGAGGTTCTCATTTAGAGCGAGAAGAGACATCTAGACAAGTGGTACTATGAATGAAATTTTGAAGCATTTCTTCGTGAAATATAGTACTTCGATTTAGAAAGAGAAAAGAGAATCGCCTTGGGGCGGGACTCGAACCCGCGATCTTTCCCTTACAGGGGGAATGCTCTGACCGCTAAGCCACCGAAGCCCACACGAAGCCGACTCAAATTCCAACTGCGGATTTGCTTTTCGTGAAGCGACTGCCATATGCCATATCCAATGGCATATTGGGCGATATCGAAGCATTGCAGCTAGCCCAGTTGTTGTAGTTTTTTAGGGTTCCAACTACCCGTTACTGCCATAGATGCTCGTATGGCAACCGGGACCGACGGCTTAACGTGCTCTTCAAGGCACGACCAGACCGATGCAAATATCCATATTCACACATCATATAGCGGGGATTGAACCCGCGCCTCCTGCGTAGCGGCTGCGTTCACTACCACCACACCACAGAGGCTGTCTATATCCAATTATCACCTCAAAATTCCATCATTACCATGATCAGCTTATGTTAAAGTAAATCCTATTATAGACTACAGCTAATCAAAGTGACGTCAGAGCCGAGTTAAATTTATCATCAATTAGTTAGCTTATTAGTGTTGCGTATATTATTATTTGAAAGCAAACCCGACTGAGAATTAGACCAGCTCGTTATGCCTATAACAAAAATGTATAATGATTTTGATTCAAGATGATTGATTCGAATGAATTGATCAGGATTAGGGTAGATTGAGGTAAAGTTTCTGTGATGAATTGCTGTTCTATTAAGGTGGTTAATGATATACGTCATTCCTGATGGTTAGTAATTACCAGTAATTGATAACTTACAATGTTTTGGTGCAGGTTTCATTGGTTATGTACCTGATACTGAATATCGACACTATCCTTCTTCCTACAGTCCCAGGACTTTTAGGGTCATAGCAGGGGGGCTAAAACTAACACACCTGCAACCCAGTATGCCTACAGCTGATTGTCAGAAGGAGTTCTGGCGCAGACTTTACTCTAAGAGTAGAAGGGGTCTGTTGCAGCGCCTACACAATTAGCGTGAGCAAATTCACACGGCAATATAATTATTATGTACTCATTAGCTTAAGTTTTTGTACCAGTATCTGTCACCGTGTAAGTACATCAGATTACTCGAAACTTCCTTCGGAATTGCACACGTCTCATTCTCGGTAGTCAATAAACCGTTTAAAAGTTAATTTTCAAGAATAGAGTTTTATTGAAGAAAACCTCCGCATCGCCCCCAACAGGGTCAGACGGGACGCGCTCCCATAAAAGACAAATAGTGAAAGGTAGGTATTCGAAAAAACGAAACGAACCTTGGACTTCAAGGTATAAGTTTAGTATTGAACAAAAAGTTATTGTAAAAATTATTGAATGAGATGAACCCTTAATTTTTACGTGTAGATATCCCCACAAATACTG
Source organism: Eilema depressum (assembly GCA_914767945.1). Taxonomy (NCBI): domain Eukaryota; kingdom Metazoa; phylum Arthropoda; class Insecta; order Lepidoptera; family Erebidae; genus Eilema; species Eilema depressum. Next base: position 18,280,820 of record OU612031.1, on the reverse strand, counting down.
TAATTTCTCAGTATTGCTGCTATCTCTATAAAAAAAACTGTAATAGGCATCATAAGTACACAGAACATTCACAAACGCATAATCATATTAACTGTCTTAGCTCTCATTATCGTATGCAAATTGCTGTTTATCGATTAGTTAATAATTAGGCAAGCGCGAGTCGGACGATTTATAGTCTAGGTCTAGAAATTCATGGTTAAAGAGGGGATCCTAAAGATGGTAGAGGGATTTTTTGAAAATTTTGGATAGGCAAAAGGTATCTCATCATCATCTCCGGTCCCGTCTTGTCCGGTGACGCTGACGTTGCGACACCAGCGCATTCCACACGCGCCTGCCAACGCGTATAATTTGCATGTTAGTTAGTTTAATTCTATATGGCCAGTAGTACTTATTTGACAAATTCTAATAATTCATATTATACAAACAAAAATTTTCACTTCTGTCGGTTCTCATAAAGTGCCACGATTCTTTTTTCGTATGGAAGCACTATCGGGTACCACCTCGACGGGGCTAACGGTGAGGTGGTTATTATCGGAATCAAACTGACTAAAACCATACAGTATTCCTTACAGAAGCCTGTTACGGGATAGATCCTGGGTATGCCCTAGGTAGGTCTAAGAACTTTAGCAAGTCAGAGATAAATTAATATGAATACAATAAAATGTTTAGTTTTCTTTCTGTAACAAATAATGAAAGTACTAAAGATTTTTAGGATTTCTTGTTTTAACAAAGAACCCTTGATAACTGTGATAACAGATTCAATAATGAAAAATGTTATCAAAAACGAGACTTACAAGTATACAGACGTGTTTCTGAAAGATAAGTAATGAGATTTTGAAATTCTAAACAAACAGCAAGATGCTTCGAAAATGGGCAACGTTGGTGCTTTTAGTGGTAATGTTTTGTATATTTACGTCATCTATCAATCAGTAGCCTAGACAAGTGGCAATACCTTGACCGGTGCCAAAAGTATGGGATTTGACGCGATGGTTTTACCAAGCAACTACAATATGGGTTTCTTCAAGAAGGGTATTAGAAGGTTTCTTCAGGGTCAACAGCACGAGTGTGACGCCCCTGGTGTTGCATACGTCCATAGGCCACGGTAACCACTTTCCATCAGGTGGGCCGTGTGCTTGTCTGCCACCGAAGTGGTATAAAAAAAAAGATATGAGACGTATATAATATGACATACGTTGACGAGTATCATATTTTGGGTGTATCCCACTATTTCCATGGAAATGCAAAATGGAAAAAGTGGGACAAGCGTTTTGTACAAATTATATCCCATTATTTCCATTGGGGCAAAAAAACCTCTAGCACCCGCTTATTCCACTTTTCCCCATTGACAATCCCCATTGATGGGGATAATTGAACTTTTTGTTCACTATTCCCCGTTGACGCAAAAAAAAAATAACCACGAAGGCTAAGGCGAGAGCTCCGCTCCGCTTCGCTCCCGCCTTAGCCTTCTAACCTAACCTATCCGAGTCGGGGTACTCTGAGTCGAGGTTAAATTAAAATTTTGTGTCAACGGGGAATATTGAAAAATTAAAATTCTTAAGAGGCAATGGAAATAGTGGGAGACTCTGTCCCAGTATTTCCATTAATGGAAATACATAATGGAAATAGTGGGATTCACCTGGAGGAGGTAGGACACGACGGTATATCCGTCCCAATCGAGCAGTCCGACTGGGGAAGTACCTCCGCCCTACAGAAGACCGCGGCTTAATAGCCTCGTGTTGTGTTTCCGAGTAGGGTAGCCAGAGCTCACTGGAGAGATTTTGTGCTGTCAGTGAGAAAACCAAAGGCTTTGACCTACTTATCTTATGCGCTGACGGCACAGAATCTCTCTATCCTTACAGGGTCAACAGCACGAGTGTGACTCCCCTGGTGTTCACTCGCCCATAGTCCACGGTAACCTCTTACCATCAGGAGGGCTGTGTGCTTGTCTGTAACCTAGGTAGTATAAAAAAAACTATCATCCAATACGCTGGTCAACGAATTGCTACTTGTCTAGGGGGGCAGGTTGGCTAAGACCTTGATGAGGCTCTAAAAATACTAAAACCCTTTACATCATCATCTTCATGTAGACGCAATTTCCTGATTGCATCCGTGGCCAAGATGACCTCGGAGATCAGAGTCCGCCGTCCGACTCTTCCTCCTCCTAAAAACCCTTTACATTCTATATTATTGTTACAAACATTTCTATTACTTTTAGGCCATTGTAATTGAACTCCAGCAACTAGTAGAAGCAACACAGATGACAAGAAATCAGAGTGTCATCTCGTGGGGGACCTTCATGGACATATTTAATACCATTCTGATGCAAACTAGGAATTTAGTTAATAAAATGGGCAATCATATGGATGTTAACTTCTATAAATCTGGACCGTGGTCGAGGATGCTGTCTTGGAATATTGCTGATTTCAAACCAGTTAAATAAATACAAAATGTAATGTGAGAAACGGTTTTATAATATTAAAATAAGTCTTAATATGTACCCATAAATGAATGTGTTTGTATTTCCACTGAAAGATCTTTCGGAGCCGGTGGGAGAGGTTGTCAGACTTGAACCGACTAAAACGCACGCCGTCTGTAGGCCGTTGGTTGCCGAAGGTGAGATTGTAGACAAATCCTTCGTCCTCGTCCGACCCAGGGCCAACTCTCTCGATTTGGCCCTCTTCGGGTATGGGCACCACGGAGACCCCGGGCTGTAACTATTCCTGCTAACAGGTGACCATGAATGTATAAAATCAGTAAACCGTCTTTTTCTGTTTACTCGTATATCTAATATATAAAATTCTCGTGTCACAGTTTTCGTTGCCATACTCCTCCGAAACGGCTTGATGAATTTTTTTGTGCTTATCCGGTATCTATGAGAATCGGCCAACATCTATTTTTAATCCCCCTAAGTGATAAGGGTGCAGCGGGAACGGGATTTGAATACCACGCGGGCCGAAAATATGGCGGTACGAAGTTCGCCGGGGCAGCTAGTACTTGTATAATTAAACGCAATTGATTGAACAAAAAAAAACGTTACAGTTGGTCAAGCTGAATAATAACCCAGTCTCGTCAGAGATAACACATTTCGCGTTGTGCAGAGAATTGCGTTGCATATGCAAACTACGAGTATGTTTATATATCCCGGCTTTACACAGAAATAGCTGCTAATGTTTGTTTATAAACTCTGTATTTGTAATGAAAAGTACATTCTGCAGTTTTCTGTATGGATAACATGCTTCTTATTTCAAGAACCTACCTTTTTAGGAGGTAGGACCTGACGCGACGGTATTTCCGTACCAATCAAGCAGTCCGACAGAATTTTTCAGCACGGGTATGACTCTCCTGGTGTTGACTCTGTTCAAGTTTTAAGCAGACAGATCCACGGGTTAAAGTTAGTACGTTTGTGAAGATAAATTACTTTCTTTTAAAAAAAAAATAGAACCATGATTAACATGATAACAAAATAAAAATATTAAACGATCTACTTCTTAGGGTGGGTACCTACTGACTAACGTTACGGGATGTGAAGTGTTGTAACATTCACAGCGAGCATATCATTATGTCATGTGCTAAAATCTACGTATAAATGCGGCTCATTTATTTCTACGTAAGTAACGAATGCTTTTTGTAAGATATTCCAATACATCCTCTAATACCGATCATTATGTAGTTGGATATGTTGGAAAGCGAGTATTCATAGTAATCTGCATTTTCAGTGCAGGAGAAAGAAGGAGGAACGAGCGTTTGATTTGAACTATATAGATAAGGCAGGAGGTATAAAGCTAGCTTAAGGCATGAAACAGACGCATCACGCATGTACTTTAAAATATTTAGGACTAGCTGTTGCCCGCGGCTCCGCCCGCGTGGAATTCTGATCCCGTTCATCGCTGATATATAGCCTATATGTTAATCCAGGGCATAACCTATATACATACCAAATTTCAACCAAATCGGTCCAGCCGTTTATGCGTGAAAGAGTAACAAACATCCACACATCCACACATCCATTCTCACAAACTTTCACATTTATAATATTAGTAGGATATGAAAAATGTACGGAAGTGACACTTCGAAACAGCACAAAAAAGTGATTGCCTTAAGTACTCCTTTTCTTTATAGCGTTCACGCCTTATGTACTCGTACACACAGATTTTAACACACAGCGTAACGGCATGCTCGCTGCGAATGTCAGATTATATCCCATCCGACAGAGAACACCAGTCAGAACCCACCTTTAAATAAAGTCGACCTGTTTGCCCGCGCTCCCCATTAATCAACATTTAATGTATTATTTCGAGGCGCCACACAAAAATGTTCCCATAACAGTTGTGCTAGATTTAATATAACACAAAATGTTACTGTATAATACCTTTGTTATTTGAATATAACCTTGAGCAAATAGGGAAATATGAGCAAGGCTTATACAATAGTGTTAACGGGAATTAACATTATCACATTGGTATAATTGTCCTAGTATGTAAAGACCTTTACAATAAAATCGTTATAAATATAATTTCAGTAGCTATTTTTCTTTGTAAAATGATATTAGTAGGTAACCGAAATTCCCGTTGGGGTAAATTACTTGAGTTAGGACCGAATTCACATCGGTAGTGTAATCGCCAGGATTCGAACCCGAGACCTCTCGATTGTAAATCTGACTCCTAAGCTACCAACGCTTGTGTATGGTTCTAGTCCTTCTCGTCGTGTTCGACGACGGCGACTCCATCATTTAAATGTCTTAGCTATGTCTTGCTCGATTGTGACTTGCAATTGAGCACTGAAATTTGAATACAAATATGTTTTTGTTGTTCTCCAATTAAAACTAATATTGTATGCACAGCATGAATATGTGATTTTCCTATCAAACCTTATTAAAATATTTACGAACATCTTGTTAGTTCCAATGACGTTACGTCATAATCATTTCAAAGAGACAGAGTACATCTTAATAATCAGATCTCTAAGCTTATCAACTTAATCCAATTCAGTATTCAATTGCTTCTCTATTGAATACTAAATTGAATTAAGTTATAATTGGAGCAAAAAACATGCATTGAAATTTCAATTTCTTTGAAACGTTAATCCATCGTCCACGCTATAATACAACAGCAGTGTGAATAGCTAGTGGCAGCGATGTTTACATTCTAACCTCCCAAGCCGTTACACCGGAGGCGAGATTATGACAAATAGCCATACCAAAGTTTATCCGATCGGTGCTTACGAAACCTGCGTAGGTTACAATAGAAAATAATCTGACCCCACGAGTCATAGTGTACGGGTTATAGCACCAATGAAGATTATATTTTAGTAGAATTGTTGTCAAATAAAAATTCAAATACGTTTTGATACAAAAGTCGTTTTACAAGGTCATGTTTTGTTCGGGAAATGAGAATTTAGATGCTTTTGTAATGTTGTTGGTTGAATTTCATAATCAGTATCATATTTATAAGAAGCAAAAGAAGTTGGTCGGCAAGACATTATGACAATCACGTTTATGGTAGCCATTGCTCATTTCAATAAACATTATGGCGATATAGTGCGTTTGTAGCCGAAGAATGGTATAATTTGAACGTAAATAAGAATACAATTGGCCGTTATGGGCGCAGGGCAGATGTGAAACATCAAAGTAGATGGTAGAATGTGTAATTAAGTCGATGAAGAAATATGGAGTAATATAAATAATAAAGAAACATAATATATTACATATGCATGGAACATGACGATCGTGTTGGTTTCTATACTTAATATCACTACATATTATAAAACAAAGTCGCTGTCGCTGTCTGTCCGTCCCTATGTATGCTTAAATCTTCAAAACTACGTAACGGATTTTGAAGCGGTTTTTTTCAATAGATAGAGTTATTCAAGAGGAAGGTTTAAATGTATAATTCATGCATAATATTGTAGAGAAACACAGATAAATTTAGAGATATGCAGCGGGAACGGGATCAAAAAATATGACGGTACGAAGTTCGCCGGGTCAGCTAGTAATATTAGGTATATTAAGCTGAAGAGTTTGTTTGTTTGGTTGAACGCGCTAATCTCAGGAACTACTGGTTTGAACTGAATTTTTTTTCTGTGTTGAATAGCTCGTTTATCGAAGAAATATCATTCAAGGGAGCGGAGCAGTAATTGAAATGGGTTAGGCGACATGTCACCCTCTTGAAATCTTGCCTGCAGGCGAGTTGTACCCTTTTGCAAGAAAATCCGACAGATTCCCATACATTATTTGAAAATTAAGTAAACTGCAGGTATTATGTGACTTATAGATATATTGGGTTTCGAATTATAGCACGGGCAAAGTCAGCGTGGGTCGTCTAGTGTCTATATAGCGAAACACTTTTGTTTTACAAAAAAATAAAGCTGATTATGTCACAGCGGGTACTAACCGCCCATAATCCTGCGACCGGAAAATCAGCGATCCGTTTTCCCCCAAAACTCCAACAATCGGCGTTTGAAAAAGTTTGGATGTGAAAAAAAAAAAGAAAAACAGCATAATGGGCAATCAGGAACTTCCAAAGCACCGACGAGATAAACGATTCAAAAGGTAGCAAAACGGGGGGAATCTCTCCGAACTTTACCGTAACGGCCGACAGGTGTCCTCGAAAGCCTTAGACAAAGTTTCCGAAATTACTAAAGCGAAGGTTAGATTTTTTCGGAAATTTTGCTACCTCTTCTAACGATTCCTGTGAAATATAAGTGTTTTCTTAAATCACTTACTTGGAAAGTTTTTTAACCGGAATTATAAAGTTGGAAGGTTCCATTTTGAGTACCTATTTAGGATTGGAGCTCAGTGTTGTGTTATTAGAAGAGGGGGCCTTAAGTGGGATTCATAAAGATTACCTTGTATAAAAAGGTAGTTCTTCCGGGAGGTAGATAAAACGGATATTTTTACGATAGAGATAGGATATTTTGATGTATTACCTTCCTTTCGGTATAAAATTTGCATACATTGTGCATAATACGCGTAGGTAAAGTTTCAAACTTAAGAACTAAAATGTTTACTGTGAAACTGGAAGGTGGTAGTTTATACATAGTTTGAAGAAGTTGAGTAATTTAGAGAAGCAAGCGTTTAATTATAGTTTACTTCGAAAGTTTTTAATAGCAAAATATTATGTGTAAACGACGTTTAAGTGTTATTTTACTGTAGTATAATTTTAAGTTTGTAATTTTATAACAAAATATAAGTACCTATTTACTTAACGATGCAATTTCTATACAAGAGAAGGCAATTTTTTTGAATTGAGTGGCTGAAAGTTTAAATCGGCCTGATTATTATTTTCGTATAGATTGGTTCTAGTTTCGTCTACGCATTCAGTGATTTAATATTTTTAACTTTGTCCCAACAAAACTATGTTATGCTGATTAGGAAAGTAAAAAAATATTCTTAAATTTGGAATAAGGCTGTTAACATAGTTGCTAATCAAAAATATCGTGACTGCTATCAATGAACGTTAATGTTAAGAAAAATATTTCCACCATTTCCGGAATAAAAACAGATATGATTTGTGTTCATTTATAATAATAGTACCTAGTATTGATGAGGCTAGTCATTATTTTAAATTTCTTAATACTAAATAACGATACAAGTCGCTTGTTGCCACATTGTAACTGTTCTCAGGCTATTAGCAGTAAACGGCTTATTTCCCAAGTACTGGTCTGAAGCTAGTTGAACTCCAAGTAGGTACGCCCTGACTGTAGTATTACCAATTCGTTTCAGTTTGGTCTGTTACGATAGCCACCGGTTGTTCGGATTGAAAGACTTGTTAGTGGAGGTAGGTAATATGAGGAAATAATGGGAAAATATCAGTTGCAAGTAAGTGGTTCTACTCAAGTAGCTACTTTAAGCAATTTAAACTCAAGAGATGAATTAACATGATTGTATAGATTAGATACAGTATACAAACTGTCTAACAGTATAAGCTGATATGTATAAACTAGGCATATTGGTGAAGCTATATTCCAAACAGATAAAATAAAAAACGTGAATTACTAAACAAATATAAACCAAACGTTCAAAACTTATCGGAATTCTAAACATCCGGCATGGAGCTTTAATAAAATTCGTGTCAAACGCTTTTCTAAAAACAAAAAATGTCAATAAAAGAAAAACTACAAAAACGAGCCTTGATTATATGTGCTCCCGCACTAAATTGAATTTCTGATTGGTAGAAATCAAAACAAAGCTCGGGCTGGTTCACTGGCCAACGACAAAAATAGGCCAGATTTGGCGTAGCGCTTACACAAACAGCGGCCACGGACGAAAAAAATATAAAACAGGGGAACCTCGGACTGGGCTCGAGTTGAAAGATAGGTTTTATCTTCGGCGGTATTATTGCTTTTTCGGAAAATTTGATGCTTAGATTTAGACTTCGATATGAAATGAAAGTATTATAGTTTTGTACTTCGTGGATTAGAACAATAAATAGGAACCTAGATCAATTAAATCTAAACTACATTTGTATGTATTGATAAAGTGAACCAAAATACAAAAAATCTTGTAGTAAAAAATTACATAACGATTTAATCAAAATTAATAATCTGCAGGTGCACCTCGGGCATTACCCATGTATTAGCAGATCGCAAACAAGCACACGGCCCACTTGATGGATCCGACAGTTTTGTTGTATGTATTTTACGCATAATCAAAATATACTCCAAGTTGTATTCTGTTTAAAAAACACCTATCTGGATTTGCCAACATAAAATTCGAAACGCTAAAATCGAAACATGTATGCACAGCGATCCAAACCGCTACGGGCCGAGACCGAACGCAAAACGAAAACTACCCCGTGTTAGGTTTTGCAAACTTCCTAGAGATAGCCGTCAGACCGCTCAGTACTTATAGTTTTTGTGCAACCTCGCTGCAAAATTGGAGATTGAAGGCGATGGTCGACGAGCAAACTAGCTGAGAGTGTTTGCATTGATCTTCTGAGCTTATTATTTTGCTGTAAATATGCTGATGTGTATAAATCTGAATACCCTTTACCCTGATTTAAGGCCCCGGTTTATTAACTTTTTCGGAGCAACTGCTATCTAACATCCTAACGAGAGGAGAGTAGAAAGTATAGTAGAAGTTACTCAGCTGGTGTACTTGCTTGCTAGTGAAGTTGGTAAATTGCGAAGATTTTGGTAGGTTCACCTTTACTCCATACCCCCAATTTATTTGTGTTAAAGTATGATGTAGACTTAAAGCAAATTTGTGACAACTAAATATACATGAAACGATTTCACTTTTAATATAATCGCAACGGAGTTAAGTCTGCAAGTCTCTCAGTAAGTCAGAGATATATTACAAAAATTGTTTACAAGATATCGTATCAAATAATCTCTTCACTGCTCATCAAACAAAAACAGTGTACAGTGAAGTTTCTTACAATATGTTCACATGTTAAAAGGGTTGGTATATGAAAATAAGCACAGCCGTTTGTACGCATGCGTACAGACTGCTCTTAATTTGTTTACTCAATTGTGTCCCTACTGGGAAAGGTTAAGTTTGTTTACAATTCCTGATGCTAGGGAATTGGATGTACTTGTTCAGTATTTTTTCATCTGGTAAGGAGAACCAAGTGTTTGTATACAAACAGAGCTTGCCATCTATTTTTGTTGACTTTCATTTTCATTTCATATACTTCTACGTTTTGGAGATATTCTATTTAGTCTACTGGAAGTTACAGTCGGTAAAGGAGATAACACATCTTTTTATACAGTTTTATATGTAAAGGTGTATACTTATCTCCCTATTTATATGAATCTAATCAGTGTGAGAAGAAGTAATACAACAATAATGATCCACGGTTTCTTTGGACAATTAATTACCATCAGTCCTGGTTACTATAGGAATATCTGTTGCCTGTAAGAGATCGCTTGTAGCGATAAGGCCGCCGATTGTACATAATTGTATTATACTGTCCGTTTTACTGTGTGTACAATAAAAAATTATATTTCTATCTATCTATCTGTAGCACTCGTTACGGCTACTCGAAGCCCTAATAAATTCGGCCAAGTGCGAGTCGGACTCGCACATGAAGGGTTCCGTAGCAGCAAAGGCGAAAATTGCGGTTTATGACGTATTAAAAAAAAACTACTGACTGGATCTCGTTCGAACCAATTTTTAGTGGTAGTTTTCATGGCAATTTACATCATATATTTTTTTTAGATTTATCATTCTCTTAGTTTAGAAGTTAGAGGGGGGGGGGGAGACACACATTTTTCCACTTTGGAAGTGTCTCTCGCGCAAACTATTCAGTTTAGAAAAAAAATATTTTAGAAACCTCAATAGCATTATTTTTAAAGACCTATCTATAGATACCCCACACGTATGGGTTTGATGAAAAAAAAAATTTGAGTTTCAGTTCTAAGTATGGGGACCCCCAAAATTTAATGCTTTTTTTTTATTTTTGTGTGAAATTTTTAATGCGGTTCACAGAATACATCTCCTTACCAAGTTTCAACAGCATAGGCCTTATAGTTTCGGAGAAAAGTGGCTGTGACATACGGACGGACAGACAGACAGACAGACGGACAGACATGACGAATCTATAAGGGTTCCGTTTTTTTGCCATTTGGCAACGGAACCCTAAAAAGTCTGACAGCCTGGTCAAACTATAGAACTTCAACATCTCTAGTGGCTTGTGCAGATCAGATGGCGGTCTCTTCACGGCAAATATATCTATTTTCAGTCATTTCCTAGTCAGAAACTCCAACTGACTTGGTAAAAGATTTAGATGAGGAAGAGGATACGTTTTCCTCACATGTAGGTGTGAATAAATACATTATTTGGGGTTTATTTTAACTTTATTTATGCTTGCAATCAGCAGAGTGACCTGTCTGCGTATATCTGTTTACTGTACATTCAACAAACGTCGTCTCCTGTGGCATTTATTCCTTTTGCGTCTGTCGAATGGTTCAAAGAATTTACGCTTCAAGTGAATTGAGGAAGCAAGTCTTAACTGTTTGCTGTGTTCTAAATATTTTGACGTTAATTTTATTGAGTAGATTAGTGTAATTTACACAGAATTGCGCTGTTGAAATATATCTTCAAGGAATATTTATTGAAGTAAATACCACGAAAAGAAGGCGGTAAATATTTGTTTGAAAGCTGTTTAACCTACATTTTTGTGGGGTTTAAAATTGACTCTAAATAAAAGAAGTAAGTTTCTGTAACTGAATCAAATCGAAGTTGAGGAATTTGATGATAATACTTATGCCCTTTATAAGATTCCAAAATAGTAGATACCATAATCATATTTTAATATGTTTTTGCATAAGTATGTAATGACTTAGGCCGATATTCTAGAACGACATTCAGTCCTGAATCTTGATTTATCTGAGGACAGATTGTATAGACAGATGGAAAGATTTGACAAATAGTATATATGCAATCTTACCTGAGATAAATCGATATTCAGGACTGAGAGTCGTTCTAGAATACGGGCCTTAGTGGGTTTTAGGTTATTTATTCACAGTTAATACAATTAAATAACAAAAACGACAAGAAAACAAGTACAAGTTCCTTCGAAATTGCTCCAAAATAGCAACTAACTAAACTGTCACTATAACTTTAAACTAAATTTTAGTTAATACAAGTAATAATTCTAAATTCAAATAAATTAAAAAATTCAAACAAAACGTAACATCAGTGCAAACGGTCGGTACAAAGCGCAACACAACAAAACACAAACAAAGACCACATGCTTACGATAAACAGATCTTTGTCTTGCACCCAAACATCTGTACCTTCAGATATTTTTTCTCCCTTTTCTTTGAACCATCCGGTATTTTTATAAGTAACCGATACTTGTAACTAAACGATTTTACTGCTTTTATAATTACTTTTTTGTCCGTAATGAGTTTAATCAAATTAAAAGTGTGCCGAGATCCTTATCCAAATTAATTTTTGAATGGGGTTTTGAGTTACGTCGTTAGTTGATAAGCATCTTAATATTTAGTAGCGTGTTCTGTTCATGTTTGATGAGATGAGTGGTAAAACAAGGAGCCGATTTCTTGTTAAGATAGTATCACGGATTGTTAATTATTATTTGATATTAGGCTTTCTATAGCCGCGTCGCGTATGATGTGTGATAAACAAGGTTACTCTGTAAGCAATCATACTAAGTTAAGTACCTCAAGTGAGACTTTATTCAATTCAGATTACTGTTGCTTTGTCCCATCAGATAACTCTTTTATAGCTTTCAATAGATTCACTGTGCGAATGGTTGATAGAGGATCCCTCATAGAAGGAACAATACATTATTTTCGTAACACTTTCAGATGGAGAACAATATAATATAACTATCCCTTAGTCGGCATCTACTACACTCATGGGCAGGAATAAAGTGCCCCTTTTCTAGTCTACCGGGCACCAATATGGCACAGAACGAACACTGATTTAATTTTCCAGTATTCCTTAAAGTTAAAATGGTTTTCACATCACCTGGAATGCATATAATAATAAGTAAAAGATTTCAACAAATCTTGAATAGGTAACTCATTTACCTATATTGAGTTATCTAAAGTAATAGATCATCCTTAAAAAGACTACTGCTTTAATCTTCGAAAGTACTCTCAAACTGACTGGGTACTGTAAAAATATCAATCCAACCCAAATCTAACATCTAATACGAGTATAACAGGTGGACGATATTGATGATTTTGACAGATAACCTCATTAGGTAATCTGTCAAAATCATAACCCTCCTTTTTACTTAGCCGTATTTGAGTAAAAAACGCTGACCGCTTCCCATCAGGTGGGCCGTGTGCTTGTCTGCCAACTAAGTGGTATAAAAAAAAAGACTTAGTCATCATTTCTCACTAATAATCCCCGTCCATACTACTAATAGAGCATGAAATCACGAATATTATAACTTGATTAATTAACACTACAATGCTATCGATAACTGACTCAACAACGTTATTTACTCCAGCATTAAAAATACTCCTTTAGAAGAACGTTATCCTCTTTCACAGTCAAGTGATAAAACATTATGGGCGCCATTTAAGGCACTAAGTACTAATAACGGTAGTAACGGTAAGACATTGATATCGTAACGAAAACGACCTGGATGAAACGGTGTAACGGTAGCTGTAAATAGTTATAACGCTAAATAAGCTTTTAAATGAGGCTGTAATACAGTCAGCTGCTTAATTATTTAAGTGACTTACTTATCCACTTTGTAACGTAAGGTTGCTTGTACGTTTTCATGATATTGTGAGGTTTTAGGTTCGATTTCTGAGAATATTACTTTCGTAGGTACTTCTTAAAAAATGACACGCGGAGTCTTTGAGGACTGTCGATGGAAGTGAAAAATAAGTAACTTGTGAAAAAAAGTATTACTTCACAAGAAAAGCACATTCCTACGTACTAGGCACTTTTTACGCACCCAGAAAGTGCTCAATGCGCCTAAAGTTTTCACTTCAAAGAAGTGTCACAATCGGTGTATTGTCACAGTCTATCAAAAACTAAGTACATAACTTGTGAATTGTATCGTCGTATAACGTCAGCGTGATAGAGGTGACGATGACGCTAATTCCATGATTTTTATTAACGCGCCTGAAAAAGTTATCACTTCAAAAAGCCGGGTAATTTCCTCGAGATATTTATTGTCTGACGTCTTTTCTGCAAATATATCCAGGAAAAATACACATCGCAGGGTTATTTACGGTACGCAGCGGTAATTATTACACGACATCCTGTGTTTGATGTACCGTGACTGAGTGCGTCTCCTCAATGACTCTCCATGACAAGACACCTGTGTGCTTCAATTTGTTCCTATTCCTGTCTGAGGAGCAATGGAACTAACAAGGACTCTATACTTATTAATAAAACATGAAGTTGTCTGCATAGCGCATTTGTTTGAATTGCAATTATAATATCTATTATAAACGAAATCGATGTGTTTGTGTATATTCTAAAATGGCTGAACCAATTAACAGGTGATCCTGGGTGGTAGATAGTGATCAGATCAAGAGAAATTGCTAGGAGTCTAATCAATAATCTTATTATTTATCTTACGTTTGAATGGATTTAGATAATTATCAATCCATCCAAACGTAACTAATGAAATTTTGTAACGCGATAGAGTATAATCCGGTAATGTACGTAAGTTGCTTATTTTTTAATATTATTCCTATTTGATATCTAAATTATCATGCTACAATCGAATTTTGTTTTTTTTTTTTAAATATTTTTAATGGTTTCGAAAGTGCTTCTGTAAGAAATGTTACATTGTTTTCGTTTAGTGCAGCAATAGCTTAATGTAATGAGTACATACAATTATAACGTTTCAAAATAGAAACATTCAAAACGTTATTAACGAGTTAATCCACTTTGTTAAACCTCTTTATAACGACCAAAAGGGTCAGACTTTTCCGCTCAATCTAATCCAATTTTGGTTCAAAATATTCATACATTACATCCTCCTTAATTAATAGGATTTCAACCCAAACAGTTATATGTATTAACGTCCTTTAGTAATGAAGGTTCTGCATGGAGTGAGTATTTTGCCGCAATCATAATGGATAGGTCGAACACAGGGAGGCGAAACCTCTCCTAAGCTTAAGATGTTTAATACCGTTCCTGAATTTTTAATCGTCGTTAATAATTGGTCGTTTTTGTTCCTAGGCAAGATTATAAAAATGTACTGCATTTTTTGTAACAATGCGAGTGGGAGGCCATTGTTTTTCATTTTATGATTATTTAAAAATGGATTTAGGGTATATGGTTCAGCAATATTGTGGTGAATATTTTACTGACAGTATCAGAATAAATTGGAACAAGGAGGGAGGTTTCACAAAATAGTTTAAACTAAAGGGCGTTGTATGTTAGTGGGTGTCTACATTTTTTTTTGTTCCTAGGCAAGTCTTATCCCCGTTATTTTCGTGCGAAAATTCCCGAAGGATACCACCTCCATGGACTCGATCCGACTAAAACTGTACGCCATCTTGGATCATAATTACCGAATGCATTTTTCTCGCACCACCTGCTGCTCTTGGGTCATCTATGGTTTAAAGATGGACCCCTCGGAAGTGGAAAGCACGATGTCCGCAACGAATCCCAGAAGGTGGAGGGGGAGGAGATGGGGCAGTGGCTCCCCTGGGGTAATAGGTACCACTGTCTCCGTTACCCAGGGTGAACCACATGAAGGTACCACGCATACAACCCCGTGTCAACCGTAAGTGATTACAGAATTCTAATGTAAGGATAGATTGAGACTCATAAAGAGATTGGTTTGTTTTGACTTTAAAACTTTCATCAGAGCCTCATCCGTCAACCAGCAGGTTTACCGACTTGCAGGGGAAGTAGCTTTGGGCTCCGAAGATCTTGGAGAAGCATCACTATAAACTCCATGTTTTAAAACAGATGCTTATTCTGTAGTCTAAGGTGACCGCTTGTCATCAGGCCACAAACTTGCTAAACACTTCTGTACGATACAGGATGCTACAAGTAAACAAGAATTTATTTGCATTGTCATATCTTATCATTACGAGTAAGTACACCGTATAAACGGCGTTTCATTTGACTTCGTTTATATAACTGAACAGGATTATAGGGATAACCATATATTTCATAAAAATGTACTGCATTTTTTGTAACAATGCGAGTGGGAGGCCATTGTTTTTCATTTTATGATTATTTAAAAATGGATTTAGGGTATATGGTTCAGCAATATTGTGGTGAATATTTTACTGACATTACCAGAATAAATTGGAACAAGGAGGGAGGTTTCACGAAACAGTTTAAACTAAAGGGCGTTGTATGTTAACCAGTTATAGAACTTTCAAGTAGTTTTAGAAGTTCATCTTTATTTCAATAGATGGTGCTGTATAAATGCGGGTGACTGCCCCGTGGCCCGTGGCACTGCTTTTGTGGCTGGTAGTGTCAAGGATAAATTTCTTTCCCCATGGTACTACCGGTAGTGTCAAGGGTACAAATTATTCCCCATGACACAACCAGTGTCAATGGTAATTTTATGCGGTGTCAACATTGACAATAAACCTATTTAAACCAGTCTAAAAGCATAGACTGGGAGTTCTACACGCTCTTATTATCTTCAATTGTAACTTAATTTGTAGGAAATAATATAATCAAATATTGGAAGTTAATTTAACCAACTTAAATCATCGTATGTATCCAGTTGACGGTTCATTTATTTGGCGCTCTTGAACATTGACTCTCAACTTATAAAGCTACTGGTAAATCCTTCGAGTTTGTTCAAACAAGTCCCATACATTATGTATCCATTCATCTATATACTCAAACCTAGTTCCCTCTGAGGTTGGCAGAAACCACCGCTGCCACTTGACAATTTTGCTCTACCATCAATACCTCTTATGCAAGCTCGTTTCATTATAAACTATTAGAAAAAACTTGTGACTAACTATACGATGTAAGATGATTTTATGAAGAAAAAAAAATTTAAAGCTTCCGACTACTTCATATCTTCATTTTATCTTTTTCGCTTTCAGTACTTCATTGTCTCAATCACAAGTATAATCACTTTAACGAAAAAAATACCACAAAAACATGTATTTTTCACAAAGACAAAAGACTGCCTAAGATGAATTGTAGTCAGCTAATGACAAAGTTCAAAAGAACAATGTACTGTGGAATTCATTAAAAGAAATCCAATGGGACGGCGAGATCAAAGAGCGTCTTGTTTAGTTTTATTGTGCCAGCTCTAGACAGAGCTCGCGGCCCTTATTGTTCCAATTCAAATATAATTGCAACTAGTCTTGATCGCATTTCCAAGAGTTATGCTTTTCTTAGAGTACTCATCTTTAAAAAGAAAATTTGCAAAAGCATTGACACAAATTTTGAGTTTGTCGATAGTATTTATTCGTTTTACCAACCCAACTAGTAATATCAATATTTTGAGGTATTACCTACTCGTTGAGACAAAAATTGTTGCATCCAGTAACACCTGTGAACATACCGTTCCTATTATGATAAATACGGCCAATCATAAGTTACACAAAGATACATACATAAAAACATACGTTACTAACTCGATACAGGCACAGAAAAAAGAATCAAATAAAGAAATCATTGCATACAAACATAAAAAAATGGCATTACATTCGTTCGTACTTTTTACCAAACAACTTATGATAACGAGTCGAAGTTAGGAAAAAAATCCCAGTTGGCAATATTTTTCTAGCTGACGATCCGTCACAAAAGATTCGCTGGTCTTGTTCGACAATAGAGTGACCATAATAATACAGGTTATTTGGTACAGTTTTTAAAACTGTAATATTGCTGGATCAGTATAAATTTATTGAAGCTAATTTTTCTTTACCAAATTCTCTGCTTCTCCATCTTTTATTATTTATTATACTATTTTCATTGCGAACCTTTTGTTTCGCCGACTTATATCGACTTCTTTTTGAATGTGTCGTGTCAATCGTATATGTGCACTGAACAATCATTGACCTTACAATGGTTTGTGTGCAGATGTGACTGCTGTGACTACATTCTATGATGATAATAACGATGAATGTAGGGAATTTGACGTATATGACAGTCGTCAACGTACCTATGTTATAATTGTCAAATCCCATACATTCGTCATTCTATTCTATAATACGCCTGCCAACGAATTACTACTTGTTTTATTGCTTGTGCTAGGAGTGGGTTCACATCGGTAGTGTATTAGCCAGGATTCAAACCCGGGACCTCTCGATCGTAAAGCCGACTTTTTAACCACTAAGCTACCGACGCTATTTCTAGGGGGACAGACAAACTGACAGAGCAGCAACTCGTATGGAAGTCAATACTACAAAATATTTTAGCAAATTAAGTTTATTCAACCAAAGCACTTCATTCTCTTAGAAAACTCACATGAAGTTAGATGTTAATTGCTCCGTGAAATACAAACATTCAGCAATACCTGATCAGATCAAGCCCATTATTTTCGGTCATAATAAGGCAATTTGCCAAAAAATACAACAAACATAAAGAACTCTCTACGGCGGCGGTATAATTACGGAGTACAACAATTCTATCGTTAATCAAGGCTCATCGTCTCGCGTGCGGATGAGTGGCTCACAATATACCCTCCACGTCTAAGGGAGGCTCCACCCACAAGTAGGGTCACCATACAATTTTATTGAAATTATAATCTTTGAACAGGATTTTTTATACGAAACAAGTAGAACGAATTCTTTAATGTACACTGTAAATAATACATTCAGAATCATAACAATTAAATATTGATGTGCAAAGGCGAGCTTAACTCAGTACCTATTGAGTTTTCTCCCAGCAAACCTTTGGGGGATAGAGGGAAAAGCGCAATAATTTGTGCTGAAATGCAACATAAGGATATTAAACTTTAACAATTCATACATATTTACATACTTTTAGATATAACTCGTGATAACACCGTAAGGTACAGAAAGCAAAGGAGATAGGCATAACCGTTTACATTCCACTTTATATGAAAAAGGGTTCACTTATATCCTTTGTCGCGTGTACATAAATTATCGATTCCAAAGTTAGTCCTTTTTGGAGTCAGAATCAAAGCACTGCATTGCATAAATTAACAACAAACTTCCTTCCACGGACAATCAATATTGCTGGAAAATTAAACTTAACGCGAATGAAATCGAGACGAACGAAAATTTAAACTAAAATGACAGATTTAGACCATCTACATGTTGTTACTATTTGTGGTAACTTATTTATTATTACTTCATTAGTAACATCTATTACCACCAAAATATAGGTTTACTACACTGGTGCACTCCATCTTTCATGTGGAAACGGCAAAAGATGTAAGTATTCACCTTTTATTATAAAGTTTGTCTTTGTGTTTGTCGAACAAGACCAGCGAATCTTTTGTGACGGATCGTTAGCTAGAAAAATATTGCCAACTGGGATTTTTTTCTAGCTGACGATCCGTCACAAAAGATTCGCTGGTCTTGTTCGACAATAGAGTGACCATAATAATACAGGTTATTTGGTACAGTTTTTAAAACTGTAATATTGCTGGATCAGTATAAATTTATTGAAGCTAATTTTTCTTTACCAAATTCTCTGCTTCTCCATCTTTTATTATTTATTATACTATTTTCATTGCGAACCTTTTGTTTCGCCGACGACGCTTCAATTGAATTGTATCAATTTCGAGTGAATTGGAAAGAGATAATTGGGGCTTCCATGACATGTGAGATTCGGCAACTAAGCTCAATCAGACTTCTTTTTTTATGTTTCTACTGCCGGTACTTCTACATACTAATTAAGTAACGCACAGTCGGCAAAGGAAGTAAGTACCTATACCAATAAATACTAGGTACTTTATAATAAAAGGTGAATACTTACATCTTTTGCCGTTTCCACATGAAAGATGGAGTGCACCAGTGTAGTAAACCTATATTTTGGTGGTAATAGATGTTACTAATGAAGTAATAATAAATAAGTTACCACAAATAGTAACAACATGTAGATGGTCTAAATCTGTCATTTTAGTTTAAATTTTCGTTCGTCTCGATTTCATTCGCGTTAAGTTTAATTTTCCAGCAATATTGATTGTCCGTGGAAGGAAGTTTGTTGTTAATTTATGCAATGCAGTGCTTTGATTCTGACTCCAAAAAGGACTAACTTTGGAATCGATAATTTATGTACACGCGACAAAGGATATAAGTGAACCCTTTTTCATATAAAGTGGAATGTAAACGGTTATGCCTATCTCCTTTGCTTTCTGTACCTTACGGTGTTATCACGAGTTATATCTAAAAGTATGTAAATATGTATGAATTGTTAAAGTTTAATATCCTTATGTTGCATTTCAGCACAAATTATTGCGCTTTTCCCTCTATCCCCCAAAGGTTTGCTGGGAGAAAACTCAATAGGTACTGAGTTAAGCTCGCCTTTGCACATCAATATTTAATTGTTATGATTCTGAATGTATTATTTACAGTGTACATTAAAGAATTCGTTCTACTTGTTTCGTATAAAAAATCCTGTTCAAAGATTATAATTTCAATAAAATTGTATGGTGACCCTACTTGTGGGTGGAGCCTCCCTTAGACGTGGAGGGTATATTGTGAGCCACTCATCCGCACGCGAGACGATGAGCCTTGATTAACGATAGAATTGTTGTACTCCGTAATTATACCGCCGCCGTAGAGAGTTCTTTATGTTTGTTGTATTTTTTGGCAAATTGCCTTATTATGACCGAAAATAATGGGCTTGATCTGATCAGGTATTGCTGAATGTTTGTATTTCACGGAGCAATTAACATCTAACTTCATGTGAGTTTTCTAAGAGAATGAAGTGCTTTGGTTGAATAAACTTAATTTGCTAAAATATTTTGTAGTATTGACTTCCATACGAGTTGCTGCTCTGTCAGTTTGTCTGTCCCCCTAGAAATAGCGTCGGTAGCTTAGTGGTTAAAAAGTCGGCTTTACGATCGAGAGGTCCCGGGTTTGAATCCTGGCTAATACACTACCGATGTGAACCCACTCCTAGCACAAGCAATAAAACAAGTAGTAATTCGTTGGCAGGCGTATTATAGAATAGAATGACGAATGTATGGGATTTGACAATTATAACATAGGTACGTTGACGACTGTCATATACGTCAAATTCCCTACATTCATTTATTTATTTAATATTTAATATTCATGCACACACAGAAAAAAATATAAATACAATGGAAGTTGAAATTTGGTACATTGGTACTGCTTATTTCTATAAAGAAATTTCTCCCAGCAGACCGGCGAGAGGAGATCGTGAGGAACAAGAAAAGAGGTGTAAATGTGTGTATAGTAACGGGAGAGAGAAAAAAACACTTAAGTACACACACAATGATAAAGATATACAGTGGTAATACATAAAATATATTGTCACAATAATATACTAAACATAGTCTACATAATAATATACTAAATATAATAATATACATAATATAATACTAAACATAATCTAAATAAATATATATAATAAATATACATAGAATAATAAATAAGCAAATATTTATGCATATAGGAAACCTCCGCCATCGCTCCTCCACTCCACGACAGCGTCACAGAGTAGAGGAGAGATAATGATTTTGAACTTTGTTTCTAAAGACAGACAACGTGTTGCTAGCTCTAATGTCAGACGGTAGCGAATTCCATAGTCTAACCGCTTGCACAGTGAAGGAGTAAGAGTAGAAGTCAGTTTTGTGGGAAGGGAATTTGAGGAGAAAGCGGAGGCTTGATCTGCACGGAGCATCAGGATCACGTATAAATGAGAAGCGCTCCCTAAGGTAAGATGGAGCAGAAGGGTTGTATAGAATGTTGAAAAGAAGACAGAGAATTCGGGTGTTCCTACGAAGACGGATAGGAAGCCACTTGAGTTCTTTGCGAAACTGCGAGACATGGTCGTACTTCCTTAGATTAAATATGTACCGAATGCACAAGTTTTGCAGTCTCTCCAATTTGTTTAAGAGTTCCTCAGTGGCATCTAAGAAACAGGTATCAGCGTAGTCAATAATGGGTTGGATCAGCGTTTGGGCAAGAGATATTTTAGTTCTAAAAGGAAGAAAGCTTTGGAGACATTTCAGGGAGTGAAAGCTGTAGTGCACCTTCCTGCTAATCTCATTAATGTGAGGATTCCAGGAAAGGTTAGCATCAAAGAGTACACCCAAGTTCTTAGCGGTATCCGAGTAGGGTATCCGAGTACCGTCCAGCGTAACAGGAGCCAGTGTGGACAGATCAAGCTGTCTGCGCATGTGAGCGCTACCGATGATCATTGCCTGTGATTTGGTTGGGTTAATACGCAGTCCAAATGATTTGGCCCAACTACTGATACGATCTAGCTCGTGATTCATGGTAGATACCGCAGAGGAGGCATCTGTCGCAATGAAATGGTAATATAGCTGCAAGTCATCGGCATAAAGATGATAGCTCGATGAAATTAGATTAGTTACAGAGTTTATGAAGATGGAAAATAAGAGAGGAGAAAGGACACCACCCTGGGGCACACCCGCTGTGAGTCCACACCAGTCGGAAGATTCCTGGTCTAGGTGAACGCGCTGCGACCGCCCCCGAAGATAGGAATCAAACCAAGAGATAGCAGTAGAGGAAATATTAATACTCTTCAAAATGCCAAGCAGTATATCAAAATCGACAGAGTTAAAGGCGCTACTGAAATCTAGCAGTATTAATAAAGTAAGTTCTTTCCTTTCCATAGCCCAGCGAATGTCATCAGTTACTTTAATGAGAGCCGTAGCTGTACTGTGACCTTTACGGAATCCGGATTGATAAGAGCTGAGCAGGTTAGAGGAAGATAAGAATAAGGACAGTTGTCGGTGAACAATATGCTCAAGAACTTTTGAAAGAAATGGAAGAATAGAGATTGGCCGAAAATCAGTCACTGTGGAAGGTTTGGACGATTTGGGTAACGGGATGATGAATGCTGATTTCCAGGAGTCAGGGAACGTACCAGAGAATAGGGAATAATTGAAAATGTGAGTTATAACAGGGAGCGTAGAAGGAAGAAGTGGAAGAATCATGCTTGAGCAAATATGATCAGAACCAGCAGCAGATGAAGAAATAGACAGGAGAGATTTTTGAACCTCTGCCTCGGATACGGGGTTCAAGTGAAAAGATGGGGTCTGCGGAGTAGGCACACCAGCTAGAGTATGCAGAGTGCTCTGCTTGGTGACAGCGTCCAGCGAAACCGGTGGTAGAGAGAAGTGGTCATTTAGAGCGCATAAGTCTATATCTTTGGGATCAGAATCGGGTGATTTTCCAATGCCAACAGACCTGAGGAATCTCCAAGCATCCGAGGAGTTTCGATTGTTGAGCGAGTTGTAGAAATGGCGTCGCTTAGCATCCCTGCACATACGACTGCAGCGGTTTCGCAGGGATTTGAATGCGAGTAAGTTGTGCTCCGATGGACTGCTCCTGTAACGCCTTTTGGCTTTGTCCCTGCGAGCCATAATGTTTTTGATAGTGGCATTCAGCCAGGGCGCCGGATTGTGCCTAATCTTGACGCGTCTCAGAGGTGCGTGTTTGTCGAATAATTCTAGGACCCTCGAACCAAAAAAGTCCACCATTTCATTAACGTCAGTGAAATTGAATATAGGCGTCCAGTCGATGCCACTGACTTCACTATGTAATGCCTCCAGGTCAATACCCCTGAAATTGCGAAGGCAGCGATACCATGCCTTACGTTTGGGCGTTCTAATCCGATAGGAGAGATATAGTAGGTCGTGATAAGAGAAGGGGGCAGATAATTGGCCGTGCGTAACTACGTTGTCAGAGGAGGATACTATAAGGAGATCAAGCAAGGTGGAAGGATGGCCAGGAGGGTGGTGGGTGGCAGGAAGTGGCAAAGCTTTAAGGTCACAGGAGGATAGAACACCCAAAAGCTGACGCGAACGGCCGTCATCCTTCAATAAGCAAGTATTGAAGTCACCCATTATGACTACGTGATCATAGGAAGGAGAGTGATTGTGGAGAAGACTCTCAAAGTTATCGAAATAATCGATATACATGTTAGGACTATAGAATACCCCGAGTAGAACCGTAGTGTGGACGAGTTTAATTTCAATGAACAGGTGTTCGGCTGACTTGACAGTATAGGGAGAGGGTGATGCACTCACAATGTTGTAGGAGATGTTGGCACGTAGATAAATAGCTACACCACCGCATCCCTTTCCCGTTCTATCATTTCGGATCAAGACGAAACCGGGAAGTGAGACGAGCGCAGACGGTATAGAGGGTTTCAGAAATGATTCCGAGACTAGTATAGCATCGAGCGGGGAGCTGTCAAAAGATGCCAGAAGGTCACTATAGTGGCCAATCAGACTCTGTGCATTAATGTGGGCTAAATTAAGGTTCTTAGGATAGTTAGAAAATAAGGAAGCGATTTCGTCATGCAGGAGAAGAGAAGGAGTGGAAGAATCGCCGTCCGCGCTAACAAAGCTATCTGTACCGGAGGAGCATGATAAGAAACTATTATTTATATCGTCAAAATCTTCCGAGTTATGCATAAACTATAGAATAAATATTTAAATACGTATAGATAAATACTATAAAATAGATATTATATAAAAATATACTAATACTACCTTGCGATCTCACCTACTCGCTAACCCAGTGGAAAATAAATATACTAAATCGCTCGCACATAAGGACGACACATAAAAAAAAAAAAAAAATACTAATAGGTTAATCTAAATAGGTGACAAGAGTGTAGAAGAAAAAAAAAAAAAAAAAAAAAAACAATAATTTTATGGAACCGAACTCCCGAACACGAAGAACGTCACTTAACACTGTCACATAGTCACAACATAATATTTAGCAGACACTTCAGACTATAATAATTAGATAACAGAGAAGTCGAGGCGAGAGAAAAAAAAAAAGAAAAAGAAATATAATATTGTGATGCGATACGAAAGATTCTATTGTACATAATAAAATATACTACACTTCACAAACTCAATGCATTAATAGAGTAACGAAACGCAACTGTCAATAATGTATATTCTCCCTGACATGACAGCTGCAAGCTGTCAGTCAGCCTGTCAAGTGACAAGTGGAATGTATGTAAACAATTTGAGATTTGAGAGAGAAAATATAGTGAAGTGTAGATTTAAAAATAGTAGGTAATATAACAAGAATAATTTATAGTAAAATAATAAGTGACGCAGGTACCCGGAGATCTCGAACTCGGCAGTGACAATAGGTCGGGAATGATCGGCTCTTGATGATTGCGCGAATTACGAGTCAGCACGATTACTTATTCACGATGGCGAGATGGTTTGGCTACTCTTGCGGTGGTTTTCGCAGCTGTTCTCCTAGAGGATGAGGCAGCATCAGGCCTTGGAGATCTGTCAGACTTGGCGGCGGCGCGGGGAAATTGCGCAATGAGGACATCTAACTCAGTTTTGCATTCGATTTTACGACGAATCTTATCGGGAGTCAAAATTACAATTTTTCCCTCCACTGACCAACAATTTTTGATGCTGAAATGTTGTCTGGCTGCAGTGAATACACGATGTCGCGTCTTAGTGAGAAACTCGGAAAGTGTGATAGCTGTGCCCTTGAGAGACGTTTTACCATCCCAGACGGTGTTACGCTGCTCCATGCGATGAAACCTCACAAGGACTGGGCGTGTTTTCTCGCGGGCACCACCCAGCCTATGACAAACATTGATGTGCTGTGGACCAATTTCAGGGAGCTTCATCTCGCTGGAAATAATCCTGTGAACCGTCTCGTGTAGATTTTCATTCGACTTCTCTGGTATGCCGTGGAACAGCAGCACCTTCCTCCGCATGATAGTTTCATGCCTGTCAAGTCCCAGTGAGAGAAGTTCTACTTGAGCCTTTAGCTTTGACAAGGATTGCCAAACAAAGTTTTTAAAATCGGTGTACTCACGCGACAATGATGTTAGGTCTGGGGGTGCAGGCACAGCGCCAGGGGTGATTCTTTGCAGCTTCTCATCATACTCCTTCATTCTTGAGCTGAATAATTTCTCCAGATCTTCCAGACCGCTAGCAAGTTTGAGGTCCATGGTTTATTAAGCACTCAACAAACAAAATACAGTGTGGAAACTTGATTAATAAAGCTGGATAGCAAGCGCAGGTGGGTTTTAGGCAAGGTTAATGATGATAGACATATGTATATATTATTTACGAATTAAAATTTAAAATAATTAGCGACAGCTCTTTATTTATGTGTGTATAGTGCGACTACCCACACATCAATTCATCGTTATTATCATCATAGAATGTAGTCACAGCAGTCACATCTGCACACAAACCATTGTAAGGTCAATGATTGTTCAGTGCACATATACGATTGACACGACACATTCAAAAAGAAGTCGATATAAGGAAATTCGTTTTGATGGAATTTTTCTATCTAAATCGACTTCTTTTTACTTTGTTCAGCATTAAAATACTCTTCGACTATCACTAAAACTAGATTTCCTACAATGCATATTTCAATAATTTGTAAAAACATTTGGCTTGAACATCATGACATGTTTCAATTCCCATACCTATTATTTTCATTACTTGCCTAACTTTAGTAACGTGTAACCTATTTATGTGTAACGTATGTGATAATAAGACCCGTGTGTATACTAGTTAATACTATGAACTCATTAGAAATACCAGTTAACATGCGTGACTCACATAAATCGAGATCAAAAGAAAAATACTGTACAATACCTATAAAATATACGATTAACAACTGAATATTATTTTTCTGGTCCTAAATATAGATATCAGACATATGTATTACGTACCTAAACAATATCATAAAATAAAATAACGACCTTAGAGTATAATCAATGTCTTTTTTATTATCTAGCTGACACGTCCCGGCTAATTTCCCACAGCTACATTCTATCATCGCACCGCTCGCCATAGGCAGGGAATTCATCCTCACACATTGCGACCGGGAACGGTGCGCAATGTGCGGTATGAAAGGAACTTCATCCAGTTCATGCTTAAACTATGGAGTGAATGGGGCTGTAGTTTTCCCAAGCGACTACAATATGGGGTTCTTTAAGACCCTCGTTAGAAGGTTTCTACAGGGTCGGTAGCGGGAGTGTGACGCCCCTGATATTGCACACATCCATAGGCTGCGGTGACCACTTTCCATCAGGTGGGCCGTGAACTTGTCTGCCACCTAAATGGCATAAAAAAGCAATTAAATTTTAAAGCTATATAGCGTCATCTTCTAAGCATTATTTCCTGTTGTATTCGAGGCTTTCACCACGAAACCACGGTTTTGTTTACTTCTTCCTCTTCTTTTGATTTGACTAATGCGCCTTATAAGGGAACGAGAACCATCTCACCTCTCATACTCAAGAGCAAAGTTTGCACCGGAACCTTGTCTGTCAATCTCGTTACTGGCTTACAGGTAATCTTGGCTTGGTCTCTGCTCTTGGTGTGAAATCTCACACACTCATTGAAACAGTATTTCATATATACTCGTACTTACTAAAATACTAAAAGAAATACCAAACGTATCTAAATATCTACAAGGACACAAAAGCATTTCGCACAGTATAAAATAACTACTTTCAGGTTCCAAGTGTATCATAAAAGCTAACAATCTACTTAACAAGCTCATTCATCTTATTCACAACAGCCAACAATTTCATAGCATTTTGTTTAGTCACGTAACTTGCAAATTTTATTCGTTCCGCCCCAACCTTGGAAATGTATGAGGAATTCAACGTTTGCTTGCTGCAATGGAATGCTTTTGAAAGCTATCAAAGAGGCTACGGTTGTACTGTAGACCAAAGTTAATAATAAAACTGACTATGTTGAAACGTAGCTAAAAAGGAAGATAGTGTTGAAGCAAACATAGGAGAAATTGAGTTGAATTGAAAAAAAAACTAATTGTTTTTGTAGTCTAACAAGTACTAAGAGAAAATATAATGGAATACCACATGAACTTACTAATCGAATAAAGAATAAAAGAGACAAGATTCTCAGTGGTGTCCTGGTCCTAACATTTTATATAAGAAATTGAAATAGTTTGAACAATAAAGATTAAATAAAGGGTAAAGTAGAAGAATTTGTCCGAAATTTTGCAGAGAGGTTTAATCAAGAATAACACATATTCAGCCATGAGATAGTGCCCATGGATCACGGAAATGATAGGAGAATTCCACATAGGTCATTGGAAAAGCTGGTTGAATTATATATTTTGAAAAAATTAAAAGATATCTACAGTCCACTAGGTACTACACTGAGAAAGTTTTCCCCCCTAAATTAATATACATGTAAAGTAGCAGTATGCTTCATCATCAACAACTTTGTGTTAGTCTCGATCACATCCTAGGCTTTCACCTTTGAGTCCGGGGTTCACTTTCCGGCTCAGCAGCGTACTACATTTCATACAATTTCTTATTTTCTTCTCGTGCTCTTCTCTTTTATCTTATTTATCTTCTTACTTCTTTCTTTGTTTTCCTATTTATGAATCACACATCCTCAATCGACTCAACGATGATACATATGGCTGAATGTTTTCCTGGTTCCCATATATAAATCATCCAAAGGAACTTTCCACCGTCTGCTGGTTTCATTTCGTGTGATATATTGTTATCGCTATAATATTTGAAGTATTCTTTGTCAGGAGTAAATCATTGGCGTCGTAAACGATGATCGCGATCGGTTCACACCTACCCCGGAATCTCACGTCCTGATGTCTTTTTCACTGCTCACCCCCTTTTTTATGACCTACGATATTCTGTGGTACAAGTGATAAACTGATGGAGATTATTTGTTTTAGATAAAACTTTTAATATAAATACCTACTTAATTTCAAAAAGTCAGAAAGAACTGAAGTAAGAATCTTTAATATTGATAAAGTTATCAATCTTAATTAAAAGTTGTGTGTTATACTTTATAAATATCTTGATACCTCATCGTTAGATTATTTTCTTGTCGGATCCATATTTAGCTCCATGAATTTGCCTTCAAATATATAAATGTTGATGCAATCATCATCAGCATCTTTGTTCTACTTATTTTTTACGCTAACGGCACAGAATCTCACTGTTCTTACAGGGTTGGCAGCACGAGTGTGAATCCCCTGGTGTTGCACTTGCCCATAGGCCACGGTAACTTCTTACCATCAGGAGGGCTGTGTGCTAAACCAGTGGTATAATTTATAACTGTAACTATTTTCGCATAATTAATATTACTATTTCTAACTTCACTAAAGATATTTATTAACAAACTTCGTTTTATTTCGTTAAAAAAAGTTCTAAATATGATTAGATACATTTTCTTGCAATCCGCTCTTCCGTTTGGACCACAGACCATAGTCGTAAAGATAATGTAGAAGTTACAGCTCTCATAACATTATAATACTCCTGTGTAACCGAAGGGATATTTGAGTGTTAATAAAATTTAAATATGACGTACGGCCAATGGCCGCACAGAATTATAAAATAGGCATCGTGTGAATACGAACAAACATAATTATTTATTCTGATGTGTTATATTTATCCCGCCGTAAAGTTGCTTTGTTTAGAACAAAAGCTGTATATAAACTGTTTGTCCGGTCATTCACTTCAGCGTGCATTAAGATAAACCCTTTTGATGCTAAAATTCTTGTAGTAGCTTTGTTGTATATCTATATTAATGTTGGAGAATGTAAAATTTGTGTTTCTGTACAGTTGTTTGTTACAAAATGGGGGAATACTCTGACCACTGAGTAGCTCAGGTCAGAACATTTTCTCTGTAAGGAAAGGATTGCGGGTTCGAGTCCCGCCTAAACTTGATTTCGCTTTTCCCTATCTTAATCAATTTGTATAGTTTAGCATACTAAATGCTTTAAAATTCATTCAATTGTATAAATAAACATTTTTATTTTTTTATTTATTGACATAACAAACAAATAATACAGTCTATGTACTTGTACTAACCACTACTATCTCTACTATAAACGTACTATATTCTATAACACTACATATTCTATTGATGGACTATATTTATTCTCTCGATCATTTATTATAAACATACAATATTGATGTGCCTCTAAGCTGTAGAAAAATAAAATGGTATTGAACTTTCAGTTCAGATTTAAATATTCATAGGTTCAGATAAACTACATAAATGTAAATATTTCGATTGTTACATGAAAAAACACACATTTTTTTATGAGCGATTGCTTGTTATTCAATCAAAGGTTTATTAAGTTTTATACTCGCTGCAAAATATTATATAACGAAAAATATGGCAAATAACTGATACAAAAATTTAAAGAATAAAGTAAAGGTATTTGTTGAAATGAAACCACTTTATAGCGGATTCTATCGCGATTCACTTGATATTGTTTTATTATTCACAAGTGTACTGTACAGAATATAGTGCTGAAAAGTGTGAATAATGAAGTGTTGAAAAGTGGCCAAAATGGCTGGCTTCTTAGCCCTTTGGGCTTTGGCTGAGCAGCCATGGTCACGGGGTAACCTCGTGATATTCGCATAAACTTCCAACAGTATCATAGAGACATGATTTCATAACAACTATAAAACAAATATCAATAAAAATAGAACTTGAATTATTGAAAATATTGTACCATTTACAATAATAGATGTCCCATAAAGAGATGGCAATGATACAGCAATCATTCTTACAATAGATAGTAAAACAGGACAAGTTATTCGAAAAAAAGAACAAAATATTACTATATTTTTCCACGCGAACTCAATATATCTCAAATAAGCTGTCTAACTAGTAAAGAGACAGCCTAGAAATATGTATTTGGTACAATTTAATGCGCCCTTTCTCCGTTTACGTTCAAAAAATTACTGAACAAATACGTATAAAATTTTATTAAATCAAATAAATATTTACTGACGTTATTGAATGGAGCATATTGCGTTTTGAATCAAAATCAGACCATTCATACTATTGTTAATACTTTTATAGGTACAACTTTATTTGAATAAGAACACGCTACCTATGGAGAAATGAGAACAATTGTTTGTGTCAATATTTGATGTTTAGAGCGGAATTTACCAATAACAAGAACATAACATAACATAACATAAACTCACGCCTTTATCCCCGAAGGGGTAGGCAGAGGTGCTAGCACCCACATTTCGCCGTTTATGTTTAGGTCCCAATGTAATAGGTGGCGAGCCTATTGCCATTAACCGGGCACTTATAAACCTGCGATAAATACACACATAACTTCGAAAAGCATCGAAAAGTCATTGGTGTGTGCCATGGTAAACCTGGCACACAAGAACACTTCTTATATATCATATCGTTAATCCCAGTCACATCAGAAGCTTTCATCTTGGAGTCTGGGGTCCGCTTTTTCCAGTTTAACTGCGGGTTTGGCTGAACGTCAATATTTGCCGTGAAACGATTGCCAACTAACCTCCACTACACATTGAAGATACCAAAGCATTGCAGTTTAGACCAGTTGTTGGACTTTTTAAGGCTCCAACTACCCGTAACGACTGCAATAGACGTTGGTATGGTAACCAAAACCGAAAGCTTAACGTCCTCTCCGAGGTTGTCACTCACTCAATCACACATAGGTGACATCCGTATCTAGACTGTAAATTAATAGATAGTCCTGGTTGCGATAAATCGGTAGATAGGTATACATAATAAAATTTTATTACACATAGCTGAAAAGGATATAATCTTATCTCAATAATAATGTTGATAAAAGAAACGTTAAATGGGGCGAAAAAGGAATAAAATTATTTAGGCGAAAGAGGAGTTAAATATGGGACGTTTGAACTTGTAGGCCAAATGCAGCTTAAAATTAATAAACGTGATTACCTGGTAGATCTCTATTCAAAAATAACCATCTTCCATCCTATTCTAATCAATTAAATAAAAAAAACAGACTGATACCATTACCTTTGTTGTTATAGAAATGCCATATCTCACCTGAAACAAAAAAAACAGGTTATTAATAGTTATGCCACAGATAAACCATAAAATTATCTCAGTATGGTATGTTAATGGACCAACAAGTCGATTATCGCTTTGTAGAGAGCCGATATCCTTTTTTAGAGTTCAAATTATAGGTCAGTTTGTTCTGTATAAATAAAAATAAAAGTTTATGTTTATAAAGTTGGTTGAACAATATTTGACTTGCTTTTGAAACTATTAGAGAGAACTTTTTTTTAAATATAATATAATATGAAACGTCAATTTGACTTCACCTCGCCTGATGGTAATCTGAAGACAAAGTCTCGGGAACGCAACGAACCGAATACCACGCAAATCGAAATTTAGACTGCCAGTGACTTCCTTCAAAAAATTCTGAAAGAAAAGTGCAACTAGGAATTTTTTCTAGGTTTACCCCTTAATCAGTTAACAGTTAACTCTCTTGTAGGTACTACATGTGCATGTCCATCAAACAGCTTATGGGTGACGTAAGTATGGGCTCCGAAGAGTAGGTATTGGATGGATGGCCAATATACTACCAAAACTAACTCAGAATAAATAAATATAATATAATGTTGTAAGTTAGCACACCATTATTTCCAAAACAGATATGTTTACTTTCTCTACTCGGCCTCATTTCTCTGTTGCGTAGGTAATATCCGGAAGCAAACAGTTTACTCAACAGTGAACGAATTATACCAATGTGCGCAGTAATTTTCGAGATCACAGCAAACATACATACAGTCTTGGTATGGAGAAGGGTTCTAATGGTGTTTGCGTTGATTATTATTATAATTGAGTGTGTTGTTGTTTACCGATGCGAATATTAAACGTATTGGTAGATCGTTAGGCGCTAATTTTAAATGGATTTATTAAGAAGCTCTTTATCACAAGTATAAGTACATAATGATCTAGTTTTAATTACTGGTTCCTTATTCTAATTGAAAAAAAAAAATATACAAGCGAGTATAATTTATAAATGTCAAGATTTTAAATGAGAATATCTTGTACACTTTTGGAGTCAAGTGTCTATTTGAATCGTTAATGTCATCAAATTAATTGAGAAACATTATGGAGCAATGCATTTTAAGAGTCATTGTTTGTATTTAAAAAATAGGTTGGTATATTTATTATTATGATCATAAGGGAAAACCGCAGAATCTTTGAATATATAATACAAAAGGTGGTCAAACACTATGTTTATTGACTTATTAGATTAACAGAAGACAAGCAAAGAAAAAATGAAGAATGAGAACATGGAAATAAAGCAACCCATTTACCCTCTGACTGCACAGTTAGGTACGAGGAAACTTTGCTCATACACCCCCTGTGGTAAAAGTGAGATAAACTATCCCTAAAAACTATTCGAAATGTAGTTAGATTAAGTAATTGCGGGTTTCCAAAACTTTGCTAAGTTCAAGTAAAACTTTTGCAAACATTGTTTACTGTTGCAATTATGTACCCAATAATCTTTTACAAGAATCTCTCTTTCTGTTTAAAAGAAGTTGTAAGTTATTTCAAAATGTAATCAAGAAATCCACTCACCACCAAGCAAAACCAAACCTCAAAACATACAACGTAAGCGTTTCAAAAATGAACGCAACTCAAACGTTTAAGTTACAGTAGACCGCCCGTTTATACCTGTCGGGATCTATCCACAGGGGGCGATAAATTAAAGTCCGCAGTTACAAACTGATGTATTTATACCGTAGAGAGTTTTTACGCCGGTGTGAAGGGGCCCTTGATAAATCCGTCAGTTTATACTAAAAAGTTCGGCAGTTAATGTCAGAATTTTGTTTGTTAGTACAAGTTTTTTCTGCTTCCGTGTGGGACTGAAGATTTTAGTAATAAATCTATTTTAAAATAAAGAAATTTTCTTCGGTGTTACTTTCTTCGGCTTCAAGTTACTATGGTGTAATTTTAGGTGATTTACGTTAGTACTATTACAGGGGCTTGCATAATAACCCCTTTTTAACTTTGTATAGGTTTGGCTGTGGTGCAAGTGAACAAGTGCAATTGAGCATTAATCATGATTTGGTAAACCTCATATAATCGCTAAAGAACATCTTTTTTATCCTGGAAGAATTGTAAATAAATAATATCGTCTTGTTAACAGAGAAAATCGTTGAATTAGTCGTAAGTACCAGGTGGAGTAGAGACGAATAGTACTTATTAAAAAAACAGAATTATTGTCTTAAATAATAATCTACGCTTTTAATTTGATTCTCCCCTTCACGTACCTACTTTTTAGAGATACTATCTATGGCTTTTCTTCTTTTCGTGTCAGCAGCAACTATACAGCTACAAGCGTCTAGCCCAAAACTCAGTGATATTGACCGCACCCTCCGTCGCCACATTCAGGTGGACAATTGGGCATGTATAGGGACACAGCTTATATGACAGGAGATGGTCCATCGACTGCAGAGGTGTACGACACTCACAACCACTAACCCCCATGTTCAGGTAGGCTAATAGGCTGTGAGGCTTTTGACTTACTGGGAGAGTTTACTTTAAGTACTTCGATTTTTAGTAGAGCTACCTAGATTCCAGTCGCGTTATGATTCGATTTTTTTTCTATATAGAACACGTTAATTTGATTTCACCTCGACTGATGGTAGGCTTAAGGCAAATTTTCAGAAAAGAGGGTCACAATATTTTTTTTTTATGTATCTTTATTAACGGATAATTATAGAAATCTTACATATGAACAAGGCCCCACAAAACTGTTTAAAATTATAGACATGTAATATGTTACAATGTTTTGTTTTTGTTGGCACCTAGCTTGACTGCCTCATCAGAAGCTTTTTCACGCCCCGCATAAAGGACCCGGGACTGTAGGATGGAAAAACGTGAGCTGGTAAGGTTACAAGTATTCCTATATTACGCCAAGTGTCTCAAGTATCTTATAATATCCTGTTAGTCTCTTTAGAATTTTCTGATGAAAATGGTACCTACGATATTATACAACTTGAAACTTGGATTTCTAATGGAACGTGTCTGTGTAACAGTAATGGTTCTGAAAAGAACTTTATATCGAACTCAAGTGTGTCCGAGTAGTTTGCAAGCGTGTTAAAATTCAATTTAGAAAATGCGCGCGCCACAATGTGGAGCAGTGCAGATTTGTGAATTTGTTTGTAGGATGTATGCATCTATATTATGTATTATTTTTTTGTCTATAATGCTCCTTTTATCTTTTATAGTTTTTTCATTAGTAGGTATCTTTCACTTTATAATATTAGTTAGATGTCCACGAACGTAATCGAAACCTGTGCGGTGGTACTATTGATAAATTAACCGCAATGCGACCTGTTCTTGCCACAGAACTATGAAGTGGCGGGACCGTATGCAATGGTTAATTTATAATTAGAACGGTTTTTGAAAAATAATATTATTATATTGATGAAGCCATGTGAAATTTTGATTCCATGCCCGGGATAAAAAGCCTATGTGTTATTCCAGATTACAATCTATCCCTGTACCGAATTTCAGCTAGATTTGTTCAGCCGTTAGAACGTGACTGAGTCACAAACATCCAAACATCAAAACATCTCACACAACTCTGTTCTCAAAGGGTGACAGCACGGGTGTGGCTCCTCTGGTATTGCACTCATTCGTAGGCCACGGTAACCACTTTCAATCGCGTGGGCCGTGTGCTCGTTTGCAACCTAAGTAGTATAAAAAATGACCTTTTACATCTTCTATAATATCAAAATGAATCCCTAAATGTGTTGCTAAGCGCAAATCGACCGACCGATTTCGCTAATTCTTTTTTTTAAATATTCCTTGAAGTACGAGGATGGTTCTTACGGAGAGAAATAGAATTGACTGTTAGACGGTACGAAGTTCGCAGGGTCAGCTAGTTTATAATATTAGTTCGAAGTAGAAAAGTATGAAATGTGAGAAAATGTATCCAATTTACTACGACTTGTTCATCATGAATAAGTCGTTGTAAATTGGATACATTTTCTCACATTTCGATCAATGGAAATTCTGAAACAATATTCTGAAACACACAAAATACAGTACCTACAGCTAAAACCCTGCGATGACAAGAGAATAGCAATCAAATACTTGTACAACTATTCCCTATCCCTTTCACATTAAACAAATTATAGCAGCATACAGCTTCTAACTTGTGCCAACATAAACTACGAATACAATGGCACAAACATTGTTGAGAAATTCTCGAGCATTACAATATGGACGCTGCTTAAATATGTACAGGTTGAGAGCTGACGCTGAAACTGTGAATTTTGGAAGAATTTATGTTGCTTAGTAATAATTTGACTTGTATTGTACAAAAACAGTCACAGACTTGGAACTTTTGAATTTAATAGAAATTCGATTAAGATTTGAAAAAGTAAGTAAAAGTAAGTAAGTAAGAAAAAGAAATAGAAGAAAGTAAAAAATCAAACACTACTGACGGTGGAGGTCAGCGCTGATTCATCACAAGGTGGCCACCCTAAACCTACATCTGGATCGCCAGTCCCAGTCGCCGCCGTCACGGTGTTCCTCTCTGTATCACGCTATGGACCCGGCGACTTCACGGTGAATCCATGGTATGCTGAGACTCAGATCTCTCACTGCTCAGACAGGACTTGAGTATCGGTAGACCAGAATATCAACAGAAAGGGGAAAATACTAAGGTATTAAGATCATTTTCAGTACTTTGCTAGTCAAGATCGATCTGATACTAACTGTACTCGATATCAGCAATGCGGCGATTATCAAGTTTGTATTGATTGGAGCATATACAAAGGATTACTTTTTGTACTTGAATGAACATTTTTGCTAGCAACTTTAACCCAGTGAATTGGTTCAGATTTCTAGATAAAAGTTGGATAGGATAGAAGAAGATAATGGAGAAGACTAAACGAATAGAAAGTGGAAGATTCAATAGGAGAGAGAATTTAGAATGGTATAGAATTTCAATATTACTAATGACACTCACGCAATGTCAGGTGTGATTACGGATGAATAAGAATTAACCTTAGTCACACAAGTGTTACTACGGATAAAAAAAAATATCCATAGTGTGACTACGGGTAAATAAAAGAAACCGTAGTTACACCAGTGTGGCAATTTGGTGTGACTACGGATCGGTCGTCTAAATATCTATGGACGGTAATTTTTTACTAAAATTAAATCTATTTTGTTGATTGAAATATCCAAAATCCATCCATAACTATCAGGTGAGGATAGTCAATTTGAGGATATGTATAACAAAAGTGTTATAAGAGAATAAAAGGACAAACATACACACATCCAATCCATACCTATAAACAGATCAAATGGACGGAAGGGCGTTATCAGTTCACAATCATGTTTTCTCGAACTCAGCATTCAAAGGATGATCTCATAAATTTGTCCTTACTAAGCTGCGGCCGTCGCTATATCTTTAAAACATAACTTCGAATCCAAACTAACAAGCCAATAACCTCGAGATCCATTTTTGTACAAATTCTACCAGCCACACTTTACAGGGACATCACGTACCTATTGTGAAGGCATCCCCACAATACCTCGTAAGAGGAATAAGTGGCATGCTTACCGTCTTGGATTATATGTGTAATGGGCTGGCCCGGACCATTATACTGAATTCACACGCGTTCCCATGTATGTAGTGATGTCTGACTTTGTGTGATCCTAAAATTTCGAGCAAACATGAGTTGTTAGATGCTTTATGACATACGTGTGTTGTTATTCCAAATATTGACGTCATTCTCATTTTATAAAGCAGTTTGTTCTGTAAAACATGATGGAAATGTACGGAAATTGCTCTGTTGAATTTTAAAATAGACACAATGTTCATAATTCAAAATGTTTAGTAACTTCCTTTTTGTGGAACATAAGTTAACTGAAACATAATATAAATGAGCTAGTTCAATGACCGACTTAGTTAAGCTCAACAATGTCTATGAAACAAGAAGATAATTATGTTTTAAGTTACTGCTGAATACTGTGTAAGAATCAGGAACAATAAATCAAAGGAAAAGGGTAATAAATAAATATTCTAGGACACGTACTCAGAAGTACTCGAAACCGGTGGACTTGCATGAAAGATTTAGATTCTTCGGTTTAGCCGTTCTCGAGTTTTAGCGGGACTAACAGAATTGCAATTAATTTTTATTTATAAAGCTAAAGAGTTTGTTTATTTGGTTAAACGCGCTAATCTCAGTACCTACTGAATCGAATTGAATTTTTTTTCTTGTGTTTAGTCCATTTATCAATAAAGGTTATAGGCTAAATTAACCACTGAACTGATTTAGATGAAATTTGGTATAAAGATAGATTAGACCTTGAGAAAGGACATTGGCTATATTTGGTCGCGATAACAAACACCCACGCGAGCGCAGCCGCGGACAACAACTAGTATGAAAGAAATCTGTGTTATTGTAGTAGATGCTAATAAAAACAAACACATCAAGTGAATAACATGATTATGCCATTTGGTTCCAAATTCAAATACAGCACCTACAGTGCATGTTGCATAATATGCAGAATATATGGACGTCGTTATACAGAAACGTTCCAGTCCACACCAACTGCAATTCGAGATAAACGCAATTTACTGTTTTAGTGGTACACTTTTTGTTTTAATATGTTTAGAATGAATGCTTTCGAATTTATTGTAGAAATATGTAATTATTATGTAATTATGTATCTTTTTTTCTTATATATTCAGTATAACTATAGTAATAAAGGAAAATTGGTACTGGAACGTTTTAGCTAAATTGCTTTTTGTATGAAGTAGCATTTCAAATAATTTTGCAGAAACGTTCCAATATATTATAAATATATAAATATGGGCCGTGGGGTACCGGCAGAATAGAATAGTACCCCCCTCCAGTACTAGAATAGTACCAGGTGTCGTAGGAACCGACTGAGATACAGCGGAACCGACCAATGGCGGTATAACCATTTCAAATCGGCGCAGCATTCTCGTCGCGAAGCTACGTCCTGCGATTGCCAACATGCCTGCCCAGCGTGGCGATTATGGGCAAACTCCCTCTATGGTAGGCACAAATAGGACCAGGCCCCTAGTCCCCGGCAGCTCCCCTAGTCCTGGCTCCGGTAGCGGTCAGGATAACGGCGGAGCAGGGGGTGCTAAGAATCCCCGGCAGAGATCCGGCTCCGACCCCAAACGACGACTGGCCCTGGTAACGCACAACGTACGCACGATGTGGACTGACGAGAGGATTGCTGAGCTGGAAGAAGAGTTGAGTAGGTTGCGCTGGGATATTGTGGAGTTGTCTGAAGTCCTTAGAGAGGGCGAGGACACGATAACCCTAAGATCCGACAACCTGCTCTACTACCAGGAAGGCGACCAGCAGTCGCAAGGTGGTGTCGGTTTTCTCGTTCACAGATCCCTCATTAACAACATCATTACCATCGAAAGTGTGTTGAGCAGGGTTGTATACATAATACTCAGAATATCTACGAGGTATTCGCTGAAGGTCATTCAGGTATACGCACCGACCTCAGCACGCCCAGATGATGAAGTGGAGACTATGTATGAGGACGTAAATAGAGCCAAACATACGTCTAAGACCCACTTCACTGTTGTTATGGGGGACTTCAACGCAAAGTTGGGTAAGAAAAGTGATGATGAGTTGAGAGTGGGGCAATTTGGATATGGACTACGGAACCCGCGGGGACAGAGGCTGGCTGATTTTCTGGAGAAAGAGGGACTCTTTGTGATGAACTCTTTCTTTCAGAAGCCGCCGCACAGGAAATGGACCTGGATGAGCCCTGATGGTTCCACGAGGAATGACATAGACTTCATCATGACCAACGAGAAACGAATATTCAGTGATGTCTCCGTGATCCACAGGGTGAAAACCGGTAGTGATCACAGAATCGTAAGAGGCACATTGGGTATTAACATTAAACTCGAAAGGTCCCGCCTGATTTTAAGTCTACACTCCGACCTACTCGTTCCCAAATCCAAAACCCCGAGAACTTTCAGCTTGAGCTATCAAATCGCTTTGATTGCCTAGAGAACTTTGCGTCGGTGAACGAGATCAACAACAGGCTCGTAGAAACTGTCCAAACGGTGGGCTCTAAGCACTTCAGACCCCGCCGTTCAAATAGATCTCAGAAACTCTCCGATCACACTCAAAAACTCATGGCTAAACGACGCTCGCTTCGACTGCAGTCTTCTGATGATGTAGAGTCATATAGGCAGCTCAACAGACCGATTTCCAAATCTCTGCGACACGACATACGTCTCTCTTTATTCTAAATATATTAAAGAGACAATCGAGCGGAACAAAGGCTCCAAAGTGTTCGCAAGAAATCTGTCTATTGGGCAAAGCCAGTTGACTAAGCTGAAGAGAGATGATGGCAGTATAGCGCCGACCAAGGCTGAGGTTTTGGAGGAGATCGAAAGGTTCTATGGACAGCTATACGCTTCGGTCGCTAATCCTGCTGGCAACAGGGCGACCGACCCAAGAGCTAAGTTGACCCGACACTTCACCGAGGATATCCCGGACATCAGCCTGTACGAGATTAGAATGACCCTGAATCAGCTTAAGAACAACAAGGCGCCGGGTGACGACGGAATCACTTCAGAGCTTCTGAAAGCGGGAGGAACACCGGTACTTAAAGTCCTTCAGAGGCTTTTTAACACCGTCGTCCTCGAGGGCATAACGCCAGAAGCGTGGAACAGAGGCGTGGTGGTGCTGTTCTTTAAGAAAGGTGACAATACCTTACTGAAGAATTATAGACCCATCTCGCTTCTGAGTCATGTTTACAAGCTGTTTTCAAGGGTCATTACGAACCGTCTCGAGCGCAGGCTTGATGACTTCGACTGCGTTCGGAAAATTGCGCAATGTCTTCTCGTCCGACATACCTCAGTGTCTCAAGTCGAAGGTTTTCAACCAGTGTGTGTTACCAGTGATGACTTATGGCACTGAAACGTGGTCCTTCACTATGGGCCTTATGAGTAAGCTCAAAGTAGCCCAACGAGCTATGGAGAGGGCTATGCTCGGAGTCTCTCTGCGAGATCGAATCAGAAATGTGGAGATCCGTAGAAGAACCAAGGTCACTGACATAGCCCAGCGGATTAGCAAGTTGAAATGGCAGTGGGCAGGGCACGTAGCACGGAGGACTGATGACCGATGGGGTTGAAAAGTTCTCGAGTGGAGGCCACGTATCGGTAAGCGCAGGGTAGGACGTCCACCCACAAGGTGGACAGACGACCTCATTAAGGCTGCAGAAACGCGCTGGATGCGAGCCGCTTCCAACCGGTCTTATTGGAGATCTATAGGGGAGGCCTATGTCCAGCAGTGGACTTTCTATGGCTGAAATAATTTGGATTTGGATTTGGATTTGGATTTGGATTTGGATTTGGATTTGGATTTGGATTTGGATTTGGATTTGGATTTGGATTTGGATTTGGATTTGGATTTGGATTTGGATTTGGATTTGGATTTGGATTTGGATTTGGATTTGGATTTGGATTTGGATTTGGATTTGGATTTGGATTTGGATTTGGATTTGGATTTGGATTTGGATTTGGATTTGGATTTGGATTTGGATTTGGATTTGGATTTGGATTTGGATTTGGATTTGGATTTGGATTTGGATTTGGATTTGGATTTGGATTTGGATTTGGATTTGGATTTGGATTTGGATTTGGATTTGGATTTGGATTTGGATTTGGATTTGGATTTGGATTTGGATTTGGATTTGGATTTGGATTTGGATTTGGATTTGGATTTGGATTTGGATTTGGATTTGGATTTGGATTTGGATTTGGATTTGGATTTGGATTTGGATTTGGATTTGGATTTGGATTTGGATTTGGATTTGGATTTGGATTTGGATTTGAATTTGAATTTGAATTTGAATTTGAATTTGAATTTGAATTTGAATTTGAATTTGAATTTGAATTTGAATTTGAATTTGAATTTGAATTTGAATTTGAATTTGAATTTGAATTTGAATTTGAATTTGAATTTGAACGGAACATTCTTACCGAGGAAATAAAGCAAATATGTTAGTTTCTAAAAACATTCCAAAAACATTTAAACATTGTTGCCAAAAAAACAGCGCTTCTTTTATTGTGCAATAACGTTCCAAGAGCATTAGAACGTTATTATCAAGGACAGAGTGCTTTAGATAAATTTGCAACAACATTATATCCATGGAAAATAAAATAAAAAGTTAATTTGTTATAACGTTCCAGAATGACTGAAACATTATGAGAATATGTAATTAATGAATAGAAATTAAGCATTAATGTTTCAGGCGGATTAAAACGTTTTATATTTTACTTATGTACTTTATTGAACGACGGTTGTGGATTGGAACATCGGATATATGACAAATAAATAAATTTTCAGTTTGAGATCTTGTTCATCTGACAGACAATGACATTTCAAGTCTATTGCAATAAAAAACTTCATTTCACGTGACTTGTGGGTTGGAACGTTTTTGCTTAACTACGTCCATATTATGTTCTTCAATATAGTTTCTGTTCAGTGCTTCAGGCTCAATCTCGGTAAATGGAACACATCTAGATACAGTTGTCATTGCACAGAGACGGCGCACACAGGCTATCTGTATCATTGCACCTGACGTGTTATGTCTGCTTCAAAGCACTAAGGGTAAACCAAATATCTAGACACTCTATTTTGACATTGGGAAATTTGCTGTGCAGGCAATATTCCTAAGACTTAAAAACTGAAACAAGAGTCTGCCTACCCTTCGAATGATGTACCTAGCTGTAATCATATGGATAACTAGACTTTTGCTCATATCTCTGGTTCTACTTAACCAATTGCTATCAAACAAGTAAGATTTTAAGTCTGATC
Source organism: Eilema depressum (assembly GCA_914767945.1). Taxonomy (NCBI): domain Eukaryota; kingdom Metazoa; phylum Arthropoda; class Insecta; order Lepidoptera; family Erebidae; genus Eilema; species Eilema depressum. Next base: position 18,238,627 of record OU612031.1, on the reverse strand, counting down.
AAGATCTTTCAAACAAAAAAACCGCGTTAAAATTCGTTCAGTAGTTTTGGCGCCCATGGCGGATAAAAAGACAAACAGACAAGATTTCCAAATAAAAAAAATACCTATATACCTATATACAAAGCTGCAGGTTTAGGCGTCAAAAAAATCCTCCCCATCGACGTCAACAGGGAGGGTGACCAGAAGGCTGGCAGCATTGCCACGTTGAATGGCAATGCAATTTTTTTAGATAATTTTAATGTATAGACACAACTTTACAACAATATTAATAGTATAGATATAGAAGATTAACAAGAGTAAAACAATGACAACACACCAATCTCTTTAATAAACAGTAGCACAGAACGTTATAATTATTTGTATGTTAAATAATTCACTGAGTATACCGCGGGGCGTGAATTCCAGCAATTTAGGGACAACAGAAGCGAACATTTAATGAATTAGATGTGCCTTACACCCCCTTTATTTAGATTGTGAATGCTTCATATTTTGAACACGAAATTTATAGTGCGGTTCCGAATATAGAGCAGCATCGAAATAGATGCGAAGAATTTAAAACACTCTTTAGTGTAGTAACTAGGTAGTTCAAAATTGAATTCAATAATCTATGCTGGTACTAACGGACTCCAGTTTCAGCTATGTAAGGGAATAAATGCGCAAAATGTCTAAAATCACTACCTACCGGGATAAATTTAGTGTCAATCTAACCATTTTCTTGTTCTTCTGCTTCTTCCTTCATCAATTGCAATTTTTGCAAGGTGGAAATACACCTGCAATCATACGGCAACAAATAGAACAAAAACCTTCGTTCTGTTTTACCTCCTCCTAATTAAAAAAAGGTAATCACGTCTATAAGATTTCCGGAGGCATAATTTAAATATCGTTTTAATCAAACTGCTTACATACATTACTTCAAATATGAAAATCAAGGCAACAATCTTGAACACAACAGACAACTGTATCCTCAGAACAAACAATGGAAAAACAAATAATGTAACTCGAAAGCGACAGAAACATATTCATGAACTTTGAAAATGAACTCTTTTTCAGGAAACAAAATGACGAAGTTACAAGTTTCATTCAAATCCAGTTTCTGGTTGGGTCTCACTGTTAGCAACTTAAAATTGTTACTTAAATACAATCAATATGTTTTCTTAACTTGTCCGTTGGCCGTTGGTTGTTGACAAACGAGGCTCTAGTACAGACCATGTAGGTTCCTTCTCGAGGTTGGGAGGAAAGCTGCATACGCCTAATCTAAATGACTCAAACGATTAGGTGGAGTCCAGAATTCAAGGTGAAAGCCTTAGATGCTACCAGGAGCTACGCTATGATGATGATGATGATTGATCCAGCAAAATCATAAAAGATATATACGGAGACATAATATTAAAACAAATTATTACTTTTTATGCTCTAAAAATTCTACTCAACCTCCATAAGTAACATAATGGCTGCTTTTAGCGCTACACAAAATATTATAATCTTGCTAACATGACAGAGAAAAATTACAAAGAAGAAATCCTCGCTGGCATAACGTCCACGTTACATTGAGACTACGCAATAAGCAGCCTGCGAACATTGGAAATTCGGGCCATAACAGTTTGCCAGAATGTACAGTCAACGACAAAACTTGATTAACACCAAATAATTATCAATTATTATTATTATTCCGACATGGCCCAGCGGATTAGCAAGTTGAATGGCAGTGAGCAGGGCACATAGCACGGAGGACTGATGACCGTTGGGGTAGAAAAGTTCTCGAATGGAGGCCACGTATCGGCAAGCGCAGCGTAGGACGTCCACCCACAGACGACCTCATTAATGCCGCGGGAACGCGCTGGATGTGAGGCGCTTCCAACCAGTCTTATTGGAGATCTATAGGGGAGGCCTATGTCAAGCAGTGGACTTCCTATGGCTGAAATGATGATGATGATGATGATGATTTTACATGGCGATTCATCTTCCACCATGGAATTTTACAATCCCTAGAAGATGAAGATAATGACTATTGTATTTACTTTACGAGTGGAATTCCCGTTTCCGTGACCCATGGGAACTTTTTTACTTTTTTTTTAAATATTTCGTTTAACTTCATATGATTTTTTTTTAACAGAATTGGTCGTGCTGTTCTAGAGCTTTGCGTTTAATAACATTCATTTTTATTTATAAAAAATGCCAGAAATGTTTCAGAGCTAGCTGGCTAGCCGATATTATGGACCCTGAGGAACACTTTTGTCGTTGACAGTAGTTCAATCTTCTCAAGAATAATGTATATTATGCTCGACAGTATCAAAATACTTGTTGTGGTTTTTGTTTTAAAAGTTCAGAGTTTGCCTCGAATACTTTTGATGTTCTAATAAATTCTTAACCCCGTTTGATACGAAAATTCCATGTTATAAATTGGTTTCGATGAAGAATTTTAACTCGGCTTCTCGGTGTACCTACTGCCGTCGTTGTTGGGATGTTTCCTGTTTAAGGAACCTTTTTTGGTTGATGGTTCATTATAGCGATAACTGAATATAAGTGAATTATGTTTATTATCTATCTATCCATCTATAATCTACTTCGTCTTCTTCATCCTAGCGCTAATTAATCCCAGTCGCATCCAAAGCTTTCACTTCGGAGTCTGGGGTCAGCTTCACCAGTCAATATTTACTTCTCTAGTATATATACGTACCATATTTTTTTTAAATAGTTACATTAACTCCTATACTTATAGCTGATTTGACCAATGATGCGAACCGCTATCAATTAAAATACGTTATCGATGGATTTTCTCTAGCGTAATCGTGTATGTTTCATGTTAATAAAAAGATTCATGATAATAAAATAAAAAGGTATGAAATATCTCAGTGTTGATATTTCTACAGGGGTACTTAGGCTTAAGTTTAATTTCACGTGTATTTAGATCATTATTTATATTTTTTTGGATCCTTGTCATAGGAGGCTACCTCATAACCCTGTATGGTTTATTTTCCAACTCTAAACATCTACCAAATCTGCTATTGACAGTTTTGAAATTGAAATTTAGTAACGTGGCTAGCCAAAATATTTGTTTACATAATAATAAGGTGCCCAATCTTTTTCACAACTGGATACTAACATTCAAATCTCATTAATTCTCAGTTACGAATGCATGAACAATTCTACATACATTGCCACTGTCACAAATGCAATTACATTTAAATTACACCAAATTTAACTAAATCCCCAAACATCGCTACTGCAAATAACTTTATGTTTGTATCTGATTGGCAAAATTTAATAATCTCATTTCATAGTTTTTATGTTTCGGGACTTATCGCGATTAATTATTATTTGGAACTTACTTGTGCCGACGTTTCGGGTGCGTTGCAGCACCCGTGGTCACGACTTGACTGGTCTGCGAGCGTCGAGAGGTGCGCGGGATTAATTTGTGTGCCTACCCTCCACTACTTATTTGTGAATGGTAAGGCTGGCGACACACAACACTCACTACGTCAGTTTTTAATGGCACTGTGTTTTTGGGTTTGAGTAATTTAATCACTGGATTCCACGTCCCAGACAGCCTGAATCCATCTTCCCTATTGAAATTTTTATATTTTTTGATTTCAATAGCTTCACGCACAATCCGTGGATAATAGTGGCGATCAGTGGAGAGGACTCTAGGCTGATGAAACTCAATCCAGTGATTGGCCCCCGACTCAAGATGTTCTGCTACTGCCGATTTATTGTGCTGACGGTTTTTCACAGCCGCGATATGTTCTCTGACCCTTTCTGCAATGGTTCGCTTCGTTTGGCCTATGTAGGAACTACCGCAGCTGCAATCCACTTTGTAGACACCTGGTGTTTGTAGAGGTATGACGTCCTTCGATGTTCGCACATATTTCGCTACTTTGGCGCACGGTTTGAAGATAGTCTTAATGGAAAACTTCCGTAAGCAGGATCCGATCTTGTCCGTTATACCTTTCACATATGGCATGTACGCCGGTTGGCGGTCAACACCCGGTAACATCTTCCTCGGTACACGTCGCGGCTTTCTAGAACTCGTAACATACCCGTTCACTTGAAGAACCTCCTGAACATGATCTAACTCCTGCTGCAGGTGTTCAGGGTCACACAGGTCATTTGCTCGCTTGATGAGCGTCGAGCTTACTGATTTCAAATGAAGTGGGTGATGATGCGAGGAGGCGTGCAGGTATCTGTCTGTGTGAGTGGGTTTACGGTACACAGTGTGGGCCAAAGAGCCATCGGTTCGCACCATTAGCTTGATGTCCAGGAAAGACAATGTCCTGTTGTTCTCAATCTCATACGTAAACTGTGTCTTCACATGTAATGAGTTGAGATACTCAGTAAAGCGAACCACCTGCTCACTGTTGCCTTTAAAGATGCAGAAAACATCATCTACATACCTTTTCCATAGCCTGATCTGGGTGTGGGCGTTCTGACACACCTCCTCTTCAATATGTTCCATCCAAATATTTGCCACGACTGGTGCCAAAGGGCTGCCCATGGCGACGCCGTTTATCTGGAGGTAGTGTTGGCCATGGTAAAGGAAGTAGTTCCCTTCGAGGCAACTCTGCAGTAGTTTTGCATAACTATCCGGTAGACCATTATCCTTCAGCTTGGTTTCGATAATCCGTAGACAATCTTGCAATGGAACATTGGTAAATAACGACTCCACGTCAAAACTTACCAAAAGCTCATCTGGTTCCAACTTAATGTCTTTGATTATGTCCACAAAATGGCGCGAATCTTTGACAAAGGACGGTGTTTTTCCCACTAATGGCTGCAGTGCTTTAGCAATGTGTTTCGCTAGATCGTAGGTAGGCGAGTCAATTTGACTTACGATTGGTCGCAGTGGCACATTGGGTTTATGCACTTTGGGCAAGCCATACAGTTTTGGTGGTTGTGTGATTTTAGGTCGGTGCAATTTTTCGAACTCGTCCTTTGTGAAATCCTCTTCGTGCTCCTTAATCAAACTGCGTATTTTACGTGTTACTCTTGACGTGGGATCATATTTAACACTCTTGTATGTGTGGGTGTCCTCGAGTAAGGTGCCTATTTTTGCCTCATAATCCGTAGTTTGCATTATTACTGTGGCATTCCCCTTGTCGGCTTTCAATACCAGAACCTCTTTGTTGTTCCGCAACTCAACCAAAGCCTCCCGCTCTTCGGCGGTAGCATTACTTTTCGGAAGGCGGGCCTTCCGTAAGACATGGGCGACATCTTGTCGTAAAGTGTCAGCGTCACAAACTGGTATCTTATTTCGGGCTATTGCCTCCTCTACACTACAGATGATGTTTTCATATGGCACAGTTTTCGGTGTAAGAGCGTAATTCAATCCCTTTTGTAATATACTTAAGGTTGGCCGGTCTAAGTCTACTTTTGACAAATTGATCACAGTATTGCTCAGTGTGTCACCAGCCTTATTTTGAACATATGTACCTTTACCTTGGCGAGCAGCTAATTTGAGAAATTTCCCATCATGCGTGGTGCTGCTTAGTTCATAGGTTCTCTCTGCTTGTTGGTATGCAATGCGATCCACTAAATCAAAGTCACTCCCGGTCAACCTTTTACTGCACTCCAAATGTAACACGTATAACACTCTGTGCACTTTATCTAACTCCGCATGGTTGTTTTTAATTAGTTGTCGTAGTAAACGAACACTCGCGTGTCTCAGAATCTTATCGGAATACGCGATGTCACTCCGCGGTTTGATACGAACACACGTAGGAATAATGTCCCAATCACGGCATTTCGTGAGAAACACAAGTGAGGTAGAAATACGCGCACACTTTTTCCGATAATATTCTAGGTCTTTCACTTTTTGTGCAATTTCCGGCCCGTATCGGTTTGCTAACGTTATTTTTAAACTATCGCGGTGTAAACTCATAGTTTTTATGTTTCGGGACTTATCGCGATTAATTATTATTTGGAACTTACTTGTGCCGACGTTTCGGGTGCGTTGCAGCACCCGTGGTCACGACTTGACTGGTCTGCGAGCGTCGAGAGGTGCGCGGGATTAATTTGTGTGCCTACCCTCCACTACTTATTTGTGAATGGTAAGGCTGGCGACACACAACACTCACTACGTCAGTTTTTAATGGCACTGTGTTTTTGGGTTTGAGTAATTTAATCACTGGATTCCACGTCCCAGACAGCCTGAATCCATCTTCCCTATTGAAATTTTTATATTTTTTGATTTCAATAGCTTCACGCACAATCCGTGGATAATAGTGGCGATCAGTGGAGAGGACTCTAGGCTGATGAAACTCAATCCAGTGATTGGCCCCCGACTCAAGATGTTCTGCTACTGCCGATTTATTGTGCTGACGGTTTTTCACAGCCGCGATATGTTCTCTGACCCTTTCTGCAATGGTTCGCTTCGTTTGGCCTATGTAGGAACTACCGCAGCTGCAATCCACTTTGTAGACACCTGGTGTTTGTAGAGGTATGACGTCCTTCGATGTTCGCACATATTTCGCTACTTTGGCGCACGGTTTGAAGATAGTCTTAATGGAAAACTTCCGTAAGCAGGATCCGATCTTGTCCGTTATACCTTTCACATATGGCATGTACGCCGGTTGGCGGTCAACACCCGGTAACATCTTCCTCGGTACACGTCGCGGCTTTCTAGAACTCGTAACATACCCGTTCACTTGAAGAACCTCCTGAACATGATCTAACTCCTGCTGCAGGTGTTCAGGGTCACACAGGTCATTTGCTCGCTTGATGAGCGTCGAGCTTACTGATTTCAAATGAAGTGGGTGATGATGCGAGGAGGCGTGCAGGTATCTGTCTGTGTGAGTGGGTTTACGGTACACAGTGTGGGCCAAAGAGCCATCGGTTCGCACCATTAGCTTGATGTCCAGGAAAGACAATGTCCTGTTGTTCTCAATCTCATACGTAAACTGTGTCTTCACATGTAATGAGTTGAGATACTCAGTAAAGCGAACCACCTGCTCACTGTTGCCTTTAAAGATGCAGAAAACATCATCTACATACCTTTTCCATAGCCTGATCTGGGTGTGGGCGTTCTGACACACCTCCTCTTCAATATGTTCCATCCAAATATTTGCCACGACTGGTGCCAAAGGGCTGCCCATGGCGACGCCGTTTATCTGGAGGTAGTGTTGGCCATGGTAAAGGAAGTAGTTCCCTTCGAGGCAACTCTGCAGTAGTTTTGCATAACTATCCGGTAGACCATTATCCTTCAGCTTGGTTTCGATAATCCGTAGACAATCTTGCAATGGAACATTGGTAAATAACGACTCCACGTCAAAACTTACCAAAAGCTCATCTGGTTCCAACTTAATGTCTTTGATTATGTCCACAAAATGGCGCGAATCTTTGACAAAGGACGGTGTTTTTCCCACTAATGGCTGCAGTGCTTTAGCAATGTGTTTCGCTAGATCGTAGGTAGGCGAGTCAATTTGACTTACGATTGGTCGCAGTGGCACATTGGGTTTATGCACTTTGGGCAAGCCATACAGTTTTGGTGGTTGTGTGATTTTAGGTCGGTGCAATTTTTCGAACTCGTCCTTTGTGAAATCCTCTTCGTGCTCCTTAATCAAACTGCGTATTTTACGTGTTACTCTTGACGTGGGATCATATTTAACACTCTTGTATGTGTGGGTGTCCTCGAGTAAGGTGCCTATTTTTGCCTCATAATCCGTAGTTTGCATTATTACTGTGGCATTCCCCTTGTCGGCTTTCAATACCAGAACCTCTTTGTTGTTCCGCAACTCAACCAAAGCCTCCCGCTCTTCGGCGGTAGCATTACTTTTCGGAAGGCGGGCCTTCCGTAAGACATGGGCGACATCTTGTCGTAAAGTGTCAGCGTCACAAACTGGTATCTTATTTCGGGCTATTGCCTCCTCTACACTACAGATGATGTTTTCATATGGCACAGTTTTCGGTGTAAGAGCGTAATTCAATCCCTTTTGTAATATACTTAAGGTTGGCCGGTCTAAGTCTACTTTTGACAAATTGATCACAGTATTGCTCAGTGTGTCACCAGCCTTATTTTGAACATATGTACCTTTACCTTGGCGAGCAGCTAATTTGAGAAATTTCCCATCATGCGTGGTGCTGCTTAGTTCATAGGTTCTCTCTGCTTGTTGGTATGCAATGCGATCCACTAAATCAAAGTCACTCCCGGTCAACCTTTTACTGCACTCCAAATGTAACACGTATAACACTCTGTGCACTTTATCTAACTCCGCATAGTTGTTTTTAATTAGTTGTCGTAGTAAACGAACACTCGCGTGTCTCAGAATCTTATCGGAATACGCGATGCGACCAATCGTAAGTCAAATTGACTCGCCTACCTACGATCTAGCGAAACACATTGCTAAAGCACTGCAGCCATTAGTGGGAAAAACACCGTCCTTTGTCAAAGATTCGCGCCATTTTGTGGACATAATCAAAGACATTAAGTTGGAACCAGATGAGCTTTTGGTAAGTTTTGACGTGGAGTCGTTATTTACCAATGTTCCATTGCAAGATTGTCTACGGATTATCGAAACCAAGCTGAAGGATAATGGTCTACCGGATAGTTATGCAAAACTACTGCAGAGTTGCCTCGAAGGGAACTACTTCCTTTACCATGGCCAACACTACCTCCAGATAAACGGCGTCGCCATGGGCAGCCCTTTGGCACCAGTCGTGGCAAATATTTGGATGGAACATATTGAAGAGGAGGTGTGTCAGAACGCCCACACCCAGATCAGGCTATGGAAAAGGTATGTAGATGATGTTTTCTGCATCTTTAAAGGCAACAGTGAGCAGGTGGTTCGCTTTACTGAGTATCTCAACTCATTACATGTGAAGACACAGTTTACGTATGAGATTGAGAACAACAGGACATTGTCTTTCCTGGACATCAAGCTAATGGTGCGAACCGATGGCTCTTTGGCCCACACTGTGTACCGTAAACCCACTCACACAGACAGATACCTGCACGCCTCCTCGCATCATCACCCACTTCATTTGAAATCAGTAAGCTCGACGCTCATCAAGCGAGCAAATGACCTGTGTGACCCTGAACACCTGCAGCAGGAGTTAGATCATGTTCAGGAGGTTCTTCAAGTGAACGGGTATGTTACGAGTTCTAGAAAGCCGCGACGTGTACCGAGGAAGATGTTACCGGGTGTTGACCGCCAACCGGCGTACATGCCATATGTGAAAGGTATAACGGACAAGATCGGATCCTGCTTACGGAAGTTTTCCATTAAGACTATCTTCAAACCGTGCGCCAAAGTAGCGAAATATGTGCGAACATCGAAGGACGTCATACCTCTACAAACACCAGGTGTCTACAAAGTGGATTGCAGCTGCGGTAGTTCCTACATAGGCCAAACGAAGCGAACCATTGCAGAAAGGGTCAGAGAACATATCGCGGCTGTGAAAAACCGTCAGCACAATAAATCGGCAGTAGCAGAACATCTTGAGTCGGGGGCCAATCACTGGATTGAGTTTCATCAGCCTAGAGTCCTCTCCACTGATCGCCACTATTATCCACGGATTGTGCGTGAAGCTATTGAAATCAAAAAATATAAAAATTTCAATAGGGAAGATGGATTCAGGCTGTCTGGGACGTGGAATCCAGTGATTAAATTACTCAAACCCAAAAACACAGTGCCATTAAAAACTGACGTAGTGAGTGTTGTGTGTCGCCAGCCTTACCATTCACAAATAAGTAGTGGAGGGTAGGCACACAAATTAATCCCGCGCACCTCTCGACGCTCGCAGACCAGTCAAGTCGTGACCACGGGTGCTGCAACGCACCCGAAACGTCGGCACAAGTAAGTTCCAAATAATAATTAATCGCGATAAGTCCCGAAACATAAAAACTATGAGTTTACACCGCGATAGTTTAAAAATAACGTTAGCAAACCGATACGGGCCGGAAATTGCACAAAAAGTGAAAGACCTAGAATATTATCGGAAAAAGTGTGCGCGTATTTCTACCTCACTTGTGTTTCTCACGAAATGCCGTGATTGGGACATTATTCCTACGTGTGTTCGTATCAAACCGCGGAGTGACATCGCGTATTCCGATAAGATTCTGAGACACGCGAGTGTTCGTTTACTACGACAACTAATTAAAAACAACCATGCGGAGTTAGATAAAGTGCACAGAGTGTTATACGTGTTACATTTGGAGTGCAGTAAAAGGTTGACCGGGAGTGACTTTGATTTAGTGGATCGCATTGCATACCAACAAGCAGAGAGAACCTATGAACTAAGCAGCACCACGCATGATGGGAAATTTCTCAAATTAGCTGCTCGCCAAGGTAAAGGTACATATGTTCAAAATAAGGCTGGTGACACACTGAGCAATACTGTGATCAATTTGTCAAAAGTAGACTTAGACCGGCCAACCTTAAGTATATTACAAAAGGGATTGAATTACGCTCTTACACCGAAAACTGTGCCATATGAAAACATCATCTGTAGTGTAGAGGAGGCAATAGCCCGAAATAAGATACCAGTTTGTGACGCTGACACTTTACGACAAGATGTCGCCCATGTCTTACGGAAGGCCCGCCTTCCGAAAAGTAATGCTACCGCCGAAGAGCGGGAGGCTTTGGTTGAGTTGCGGAACAACAAAGAGGTTCTGGTATTGAAAGCCGACAAGGGGAATGCCACAGTAATAATGCAAACTACGGATTATGAGGCAAAAATAGGCACCTTACTCGAGGACACCCACACATACAAGAGTGTTAAATATGATCCCACGTCAAGAGTAACACGTAAAATACGCAGTTTGATTAAGGAGCACGAAGAGGATTTCACAAAGGACGAGTTCGAAAAATTGCACCGACCTAAAATCACACAACCACCAAAACTGTATGGCTTGCCCAAAGTGCATAAACCCAATGTGCCACTGCGACCAATCGTAAGTCAAATTGACTCGCCTACCTACGATCTAGCGAAACACATTGCTAAAGCACTGCAGCCATTAGTGGGAAAAACACCGTCCTTTGTCAAAGATTCGCGCCATTTTGTGGACATAATCAAAGACATTAAGTTGGAACCAGATGAGCTTTTGGTAAGTTTTGACGTGGAGTCGTTATTTACCAATGTTCCATTGCAAGATTGTCTACGGATTATCGAAACCAAGCTGAAGGATAATGGTCTACCGGATAGTTATGCAAAACTACTGCAGAGTTGCCTCGAAGGGAACTACTTCCTTTACCATGGCCAACACTACCTCCAGATAAACGGCGTCGCCATGGGCAGCCCTTTGGCACCAGTCGTGGCAAATATTTGGATGGAACATATTGAAGAGGAGGTGTGTCAGAACGCCCACACCCAGATCAGGCTATGGAAAAGGTATGTAGATGATGTTTTCTGCATCTTTAAAGGCAACAGTGAGCAGGTGGTTCGCTTTACTGAGTATCTCAACTCATTACATGTGAAGACACAGTTTACGTATGAGATTGAGAACAACAGGACATTGTCTTTCCTGGACATCAAGCTAATGGTGCGAACCGATGGCTCTTTGGCCCACACTGTGTACCGTAAACCCACTCACACAGACAGATACCTGCACGCCTCCTCGCATCATCACCCACTTCATTTGAAATCAGTAAGCTCGACGCTCATCAAGCGAGCAAATGACCTGTGTGACCCTGAACACCTGCAGCAGGAGTTAGATCATGTTCAGGAGGTTCTTCAAGTGAACGGGTATGTTACGAGTTCTAGAAAGCCGCGACGTGTACCGAGGAAGATGTTACCGGGTGTTGACCGCCAACCGGCGTACATGCCATATGTGAAAGGTATAACGGACAAGATCGGATCCTGCTTACGGAAGTTTTCCATTAAGACTATCTTCAAACCGTGCGCCAAAGTAGCGAAATATGTGCGAACATCGAAGGACGTCATACCTCTACAAACACCAGGTGTCTACAAAGTGGATTGCAGCTGCGGTAGTTCCTACATAGGCCAAACGAAGCGAACCATTGCAGAAAGGGTCAGAGAACATATCGCGGCTGTGAAAAACCGTCAGCACAATAAATCGGCAGTAGCAGAACATCTTGAGTCGGGGGCCAATCACTGGATTGAGTTTCATCAGCCTAGAGTCCTCTCCACTGATCGCCACTATTATCCACGGATTGTGCGTGAAGCTATTGAAATCAAAAAATATAAAAATTTCAATAGGGAAGATGGATTCAGGCTGTCTGGGACGTGGAATCCAGTGATTAAATTACTCAAACCCAAAAACACAGTGCCATTAAAAACTGACGTAGTGAGTGTTGTGTGTCGCCAGCCTTACCATTCACAAATAAGTAGTGGAGGGTAGGCACACAAATTAATCCCGCGCACCTCTCGACGCTCGCAGACCAGTCAAGTCGTGACCACGGGTGCTGCAACGCACCCGAAACGTCGGCACAAGTAAGTTCCAAATAATAATTAATCGCGATAAGTCCCGAAACATAAAAACTATGAGTTTACACCGCGATAGTTTAAAAATAACGTTAGCAAACCGATACGGGCCGGAAATTGCACAAAAAGTGAAAGACCTAGAATATTATCGGAAAAAGTGTGCGCGTATTTCTACCTCACTTGTGTTTCTCACGAAATGCCGTGATTGGGACATTATTCCTACGTGTGTTCGTATCAAACCGCGGAGTGACATCGCGTATTCCGATAAGATTCTGAGACACGCGAGTGTTCGTTTACTACGACAACTAATTAAAAACAACTATGCGGAGTTAGATAAAGTGCACAGAGTGTTATACGTGTTACATTTGGAGTGCAGTAAAAGGTTGACCGGGAGTGACTTTGATTTAGTGGATCGCATTGCATACCAACAAGCAGAGAGAACCTATGAACTAAGCAGCACCACGCATGATGGGAAATTTCTCAAATTAGCTGCTCGCCAAGGTAAAGGTACATATGTTCAAAATAAGGCTGGTGACACACTGAGCAATACTGTGATCAATTTGTCAAAAGTAGACTTAGACCGGCCAACCTTAAGTATATTACAAAAGGGATTGAATTACGCTCTTACACCGAAAACTGTGCCATATGAAAACATCATCTGTAGTGTAGAGGAGGCAATAGCCCGAAATAAGATACCAGTTTGTGACGCTGACACTTTACGACAAGATGTCGCCCATGTCTTACGGAAGGCCCGCCTTCCGAAAAGTAATGCTACCGCCGAAGAGCGGGAGGCTTTGGTTGAGTTGCGGAACAACAAAGAGGTTCTGGTATTGAAAGCCGACAAGGGGAATGCCACAGTAATAATGCAAACTACGGATTATGAGGCAAAAATAGGCACCTTACTCGAGGACACCCACACATACAAGAGTGTTAAATATGATCCCACGTCAAGAGTAACACGTAAAATACGCAGTTTGATTAAGGAGCACGAAGAGGATTTCACAAAGGACGAGTTCGAAAAATTGCACCGACCTAAAATCACACAACCACCAAAACTGTATGGCTTGCCCAAAGTGCATAAACCCAATGTGCCACTGCGACCAATCGTAAGTCAAATTGACTCGCCTACCTACGATCTAGCGAAACACATTGCTAAAGCACTGCAGCCATTAGTGGGAAAAACACCGTCCTTTGTCAAAGATTCGCGCCATTTTGTGGACATAATCAAAGACATTAAGTTGGAACCAGATGAGCTTTTGGTAAGTTTTGACGTGGAGTCGTTATTTACCAATGTTCCATTGCAAGATTGTCTACGGATTATCGAAACCAAGCTGAAGGATAATGGTCTACCGGATAGTTATGCAAAACTACTGCAGAGTTGCCTCGAAGGGAACTACTTCCTTTACCATGGCCAACACTACCTCCAGATAAACGGCGTCGCCATGGGCAGCCCTTTGGCACCAGTCGTGGCAAATGTTTGGATGGAACATATTGAAGAGGAGGTGTGTCAGAACGCCCACACCCAGATCAGGCTATGGAAAAGGTATGTAGATGATGTTTTCTGCATCTTTAAAGGCAACAGTGAGCAGGTGGTTCGCTTTACTGAGTATCTCAACTCATTACATGTGAAGACACAGTTTACGTATGAGATTGAGAACAACAGGACATTGTCTTTCCTGGACATCAAGCTAATGGTGCGAACCGATGGCTCTTTGGCCCACACTGTGTACCGTAAACCCACTCACACAGACAGATACCTGCACGCCTCCTCGCATCATCACCCACTTCATTTGAAATCAGTAAGCTCGACGCTCATCAAGCGAGCAAATGACCTGTGTGACCCTGAACACCTGCAGCAGGAGTTAGATCATGTTCAGGAGGTTCTTCAAGTGAACGGGTATGTTACGAGTTCTAGAAAGCCGCGACGTGTACCGAGGAAGATGTTACCGGGTGTTGACCGCCAACCGGCGTACATGCCATATGTGAAAGGTATAACGGACAAGATCGGATCCTGCTTACGGAAGTTTTCCATTAAGACTATCTTCAAACCGTGCGCCAAAGTAGCGAAATATGTGCGAACATCGAAGGACGTCATACCTCTACAAACACCAGGTGTCTACAAAGTGGATTGCAGCTGCGGTAGTTCCTACATAGGCCAAACGAAGCGAACCATTGCAGAAAGGGTCAGAGAACATATCGCGGCTGTGAAAAACCGTCAGCACAATAAATCGGCAGTAGCAGAACATCTTGAGTCGGGGGCCAATCACTGGATTGAGTTTCATCAGCCTAGAGTCCTCTCCACTGATCGCCACTATTATCCACGGATTGTGCGTGAAGCTATTGAAATCAAAAAATATAAAAATTTCAATAGGGAAGATGGATTCAGGCTGTCTGGGACGTGGAATCCAGTGATTAAATTACTCAAACCCAAAAACACAGTGCCATTAAAAACTGACGTAGTGAGTGTTGTGTGTCGCCAGCCTTACCATTCACAAATAAGTAGTGGAGGGTAGGCACACAAATTAATCCCGCGCACCTCTCGACGCTCGCAGACCAGTCAAGTCGTGACCACGGGTGCTGCAACGCACCCGAAACGTCGGCACAAGTAAGTTCCAAATAATAATTAATCGCGATAAGTCCCGAAACATAAAAACTATGAATCTCATTTCATTTCGAAAACTGAACCAAATATCAAAATATGTTATTATCGATTACAATAGTTGAAACGATGCGACAAGACTATAGTTGCAAAACTTCTGAAAAATTCGGAATAATTCTGGAATACTTCTGGGAAAGTTTCCTTAAATCAGAATTATTCAAAATGAATTTAATTAAGTTTTTTTTTTTTTGCTGAAAAATCGTATTTCTATTTTGCATCCGCTGGCGATATGGCGCCGCACCGCGCGTGCCCGATTGCCACGAGCATAGATTAATAAATAATAATATAATATACTAGCGAGCCACGAGTCGTGTGTGCGACTAGCTAGCGCGCTGTGCAGGCGATGGCGGTGCGGGGTGCGGAAGAGGGGAGATGCTCCCTGGAGAAGTTTTCCTCGCCCCGCAAGAAAGATTCGTACCCCCGGAATCGAATGTTTCCGCCGAATATTTCCGAATATTTCGCCTGAATAATTCAATGGGAATTAACGTGTTTGTTTGTTTGTTTGTTTGTTTGAGTTAATTCTTGTTCAGTGGAGCATACGTATAAAACAATTCTCTCTAAATTTAAGAGCTGTGCTCTTGTCGGTGGAGCAATCGCCATTCTTCCCTTTCCTCCGCCAATTGCTTGACTTCCCGATACGACGCGACATGTATCTTTTCCTTTATTTGTTTCATAAAAGTTCCTCTTGGCCTACCCCTTCCTCTTTTTCTTCTATTTTTCCTTCAATTATTATGTTTTTTAGAAACAAATCATGTCGCATCAGGTGGCCAATCATTTTTCCTCTGCGGCTCTCGATCGTTTTCAAAATAGACCTTCCCTCTTGTACCCTCTTTAGTACCTCTTCATTTGTTATCCTGTCCATCCAGCTTATTCCCTCCATCCTTCTCCAGCACCACATTTCGAACGCCTCCAGCTGCTCCCTGTCCTTCTGTGTCATAGTCCACGTTTCACATCCATAGAGTGCAATGCTCCAGATATAAGACTTTATAAACCTTTTTCTTATTATTAACGATATGTTTTTCACTTTGCATAGATGTTTTTTATTATTAAACGCTTGTTTCGCCATGGCAACTCTCGTCACTATATCCGGCGTGCTTCTCGAATCACTGTTAACAATACTTCCGAGATATCTGAAACTATACACTTGCTCTAATGTATTGCCATTTAATACAATAGGCCTAGTTCTTGTTGGATGTTTAGTTGCTATCATGACTTTTGTTTTATTTACATTTATCGTCAGTCTGAACTTCTGAAAAACGGCACTCATGGCGCTGACCAGTTCTTGCAATTCGTTTTCACTTTCTGCAAGTGCAGCAATATCATCTGCAAATCTAACAAATTTAATATTATGCCCATTGAATGTTAGCCCCCACTAGAGCTTTCTTTAATTTCCTTAATTGCACTCTCTATGAACATGTTGAATATAAGTGGCGATAGAGGACACCCTTGTCTCACGCCCTGCTGGATTCTGGCTGTTTCCCTTTCTTCATTAACCTCAATTGTCGTTTCCTGCTCCCTGTACAATTCCATAACAATCTTTCTATCTCTGTAATCCACCCCCGCCTCCTTCAGTGCCCCCATCATGAGCCTCCAGTCCACTCTGTCGAACGCCTTTTCCAGGTCGATAAATGCCACATGTGTCTCCAACCCCAACTCCATTCTCCTTTCCACAATCAGTCTCAGTGCCAGTATAGCCTCTCTCGTCCCTCTTTGCTTTCTGAATCCGTACTGATCATCTCCAACCACTTCTTCCACCTTAGCTCTCAATCTATTTTGCAATATTTTTAAAAGTATTTTTGAGACCTGTGAGATGAGGCTCAAAGTTCGGTGCTCCTCACATTTTACGGTATTTTGCTTTTTAGGCAGTGTGACTGTTTTGCTCATTTTAAAATCTCTCGGTACCTTTCCTTCCGTATATATAAGTTGAGTGATTTGGAATAGCTCGTCATGCATTGGTTGACAACTAGCATATTTTATGAGTTCTATATATATTCCATCTGTTCCCGCCGCCTTCCCATTCTGTACACTGTTCAAGGCCATGTCAAATTCCCTTCTTAAAATAGGCGGTCCAAGTCTATCTCCCTCTACCTCACTTCTCTTCTCTCTTCCTCCGATAGTCCGCCCCCTTCGTAAAGTTTCTCGACGTACCTCCTCCATCGCTCTGCGATAGCCTTATTCTCTATTTCCAATTGGCCTGATTCATTCTGTATTACAGTACTCTTATGTCTGTGTACCTTGCCTAGCTTGTTAATTATGGCATATGCTTTATAAATTTTTCCTTCCCTCATGTATTTATCTATGTTGTCACAGTCATTTTCCAAATCTTTTTCCCTGCATTCCCTACACTTTAAGGTTATTCTATTTGTCAGTCTCTTATATTCTCTTATACTATCGTCGTCATTTTTATTCCTAAACTTTCTTCTTTCCAACATCATATCCTTGATTTCCCCATTTAACCACTTTTTCCTTGACACTATTTTCTCCCTCTGCAAGCATTCTTCTGCTGAGGTTTTTATTATATTTTTAAGGATGCTCCATCTACCATCTATATCTGTCTCTGCATATACTGTATTTTTCTTACTTAATGCCAGCCTATCTCCTATCATATTACTATATTGCACTCTATTATTGCATTTTAATTTACTTAAATCTATTTTCTTTGGTTTATTTATTCTCTTTTGTATCCGGGTACTCAAATTGAATCTACCAATCAATAGGTTATGGTCTGTGTACAAGTCCGCACCCGGTAAAGTCTTGCAAACGCTCACTTGTTCTCTTTTGTTTGTTCTCACTAATATGTAATCTATCTGATATCTCCTAATATCTCCAGGCATCTTCCACGTGTATAGTCTCCTTTTTGGCTGTTTGAATAATGTATTCAATATTGAGAGATTGTTTGCTTTACAAAATTGTATCAACCTGTGCCCCCTAGCATTTCATTTCCCCAGACCAAAATTTCCCATGACCTTTTCCTCTGCTCCTTCGCCTACCACCGCATTAAAATCGCCCATTACAATCAGATTATCTTTATCTTTAGCCATATCGATCAATGATTCTATGTTGTCATAC
The DNA here is from genome assembly GCA_914767945.1 of Eilema depressum. NCBI lineage: Eukaryota > Metazoa > Arthropoda > Insecta > Lepidoptera > Erebidae > Eilema > Eilema depressum. Next base: position 18,220,524 of record OU612031.1, on the reverse strand, counting down.
ATCTTCTCAATTTCGTCATCGGGGTGTTCCCCAGTAGGCATATACACTTGAATCAAGAATAAATCCACCGGCATGGCCTTCAGCTTTATGGCGATTATTCTGTCACTGTGGTGAATAGTGTTCTCCACCTGTGTACCCCATTTCCTATTCAGTATAATCGCTGTTCCATTTTCGCCTTGCTTGTCCCCCGCATATATAACCCTGTAGTCCCCACTCCAGAAATCTCCATTTCCTCCCCATCTGACCTCACTTATACCTAACATATCTATCTTTAGCCTTTCCATTTCCGTCGTCAATTCCTCCAATTTTCCCTCTGGCAGCAGCGTACGCACGTTCCATGTTCCGATCCTGCAAGGGTTTCGCATGATGACGACCGGTGCAGCCTTGCTTCTACTCCTGCCGGACTCGGATATTTGCGGAATGTTACATCGCATCAACCCGTTGTCAAGAACCATATTTCTATTTCTTTCCATTTTCATACTCCAAATAAGGGCTCGTAGAACGGTGGTTGCCCCAATTGCCTTCCGTTCCGCAGTTCACCGGTCGATTTCTCGATCTGTGATGTTCTGATCCAGGGCCCTACCAGTATCCTCTACCTCGGCCCCTGGCCAGTACTCATACCGCTGCTGCCCGGTATCAGGGGGGGGGGGGGGGGGGAGCGCTTTAAAGTAGCGGCGCTTACTCGCTACGTCACAAGATCGTCATAGAACTTATGTGGCATTTTGTAGGTTAGCCCGTCCCAGTGAACTACCCACCACGTTCTGGTGCTCTTGTCGCTGTATGGTCGGGGACTGCTTATTTACATATTCGCAGCTGTCCATCATATCTGATGGACGTTCCACTATCCGCCACCTGTGGACCCCGCAGATAGCCTACAGCTCGGCCAACAATTAAACAATAAAACAATTAAGTATAAGTAAATATATGTTTATTTTATTATAAATGGGATTGATTAAGTATATGTTGATAAGATTTTTTTGGTTAGTTTGTATGTTGTACGCATCGCGAGTATTCGCGAGTCGCATAGGTAGGTAATTAATACATAACGCGTATAATAGCCCAGTCAATAAAACCTAAAGGCAAATCTTGCAAGCGAACACGTTTTGATGCGGTTTTCAGAAAAGTATTTGCTACTTAGGAGCAGGTTTTGGTATGTTAAGCGACTTCAAAAAAGGGGGTTATGAGTTTGAAACGTACTTATGTGGGTATGCATATTTGTCTGCGATTATCTTGTGTTTGGCTGGATCGATTTTCATGCGTATTTCAGGAAGGTATTTACTATACTTAGGCCTGTTATTTCTACGTTAACCGACTTAAAAAAGGAGGTTATGAGCGCTCAGTCGCGCTTGCGCTGCCCATTGTACATTGTGTGTAGGGCATCGAGCCCGGGTTTACTCGACTCGAAAAAACCCGGGTTTTCCGGGTTTTCGGTGTGAAAACCCGGAAAACCCGGTGTGGTTTTTTCGGGTTTTTTTTCTTTTTATTATTTGACAAGTAAATATGAGTATAGGACGCAAAGGGTTCGGCCGAGTTGCTTTTTACCTACAATGTGTGTGCTTGATGCGACGTGCACTTACAAGCATAAATTTTTAACAACCGTCCGCTTACAACATAACTATAGAAGATTTATATAAATATACAACTTCCAAGCGCGAAATAGGTTGTAATGTCGATTTTCCACGTTTATTTTTTACAGTTGAAATATTCCCAAAGTTTCGGAATATTTCGGAATACTTCCGAAGGGAATGATTCGGAATTTTTCCCGCCAGCATCTATGGACAAGACAAACGATATACTGTAAAGTAGGTAATGTAAGTAATGTAAAAGAACTATACATAATAAATTAATGAAATTTTAAAGCATTTATTATGCTAAGTATTCAAATCGATTAATAAAGAGCAAAGAGAATCAACCTCGGGCGGGATCCCCGCGATCTTTTCCTTACAGTGGGAATGCTCTGACCATTAAGACCCCGAATCAGATCAGTATCGACAAATTGGTATTTTCGAAACCGTTTTTCTTTTTAACTATAAAACCTACAGATCTGGAATTTAAATGCCTGCATACTACAGGATATACAGAGTAACTTCACCTTTTCATAAATTCAATAAAAAAGAAAGAAATAGTTGAAAAGAAGCTCTGAACATCACTCTTCTCTTTCTTATGAAACCAAATATATTCTACAATATGTATCCAAATAATCTAAAATTTCAGATATATGTTAAATGAGTGTATTAGCATGACGTGACCTTCTTAGTTTGTAATCGTCCCCTATAAAATTATCTATTAAAATTAGTTTTACTGATTTTTACGGTTGAAAAACGAGCGAATGACCTTGAGCATTTGTATGGTCAAAGTCATTCGCGTATGCAATCACCTTAAGCCACCGAGGCCCGCACGTAGCCGATCTAAATTCCTCTATAGATCCGTCTTCTTGGGGCGACGGAGCTATCGGAACAAATGAATGATGTTACAATCATTTTTAAACATTGATTTTTCATGACTCCGCCCTTGTGATTATTGTAACAATCACTTGAACGATTTATTCATTTAGTTTTATCTGAAGTTATATTTTTTGTTCAAAACGTTCCTATATACAAAGCAACCTTGACGGTATGATTGGAGTAGGTATATTCATATTGTACAAAGTACCTACATTTTTGGTGCTTTACATAACAATCCCAAAGTTTTCTGTAGGTACATAACATGGCTGTAGGAAGATAGAACGCAGTATCTTGTATCAAATGATAACGTTAGTCTTAGATTAACTTAAAGTATGTACGTGACGCTCATATTCCTTCGCAACGAATACATTTTAGCTGAAAATAAAAGCAAAGGTTCTGTAATATTATTTTGATTGAAGTTGTACATAGTATTTGTGTTATTATATCCAATCTAGCTGTTGTCTGCGGCTTCACTCGCAAAGATGTCGGCTATCACGATCAAATAGCCTATGTCCCGTCCCTAGCTCTAACTCGAATTTCATCAAAATTGGTTCAGTGGTAGTGAAAGTGTAACCTACAA